>CM074722.1:425169931-426591806 GCA_037306005.1 Rhinophrynus dorsalis | reverse complement strand
GTACCAGTATTTTTCCCTCTATGGTGAGGTCCCTGAGGCTCCATAGTCCAAATTTCTGTCTGACTTTTGCTAGTCTTTCATCCCAACTCTTCACCTTTTCCACCGAACCAGACTCCCAGGATTTTGATGAGGCCTGTCCTGATGGGGAAAGGGAAGGGGTCAGAAGACAGGTGCCACTCCCCGAAGAGCATGGACTCTGACTTCCCGCAGTTGACCTTTGCACCTGAAGCTTTGCCAAAGTCCTCGCATGTCTGGATGAGCTCTTTCACTGATTGCTGGTCAGAGCAGAAGATGGTTACATCGTCCATGTACAGCGAGCACTTTGCCTCTTGTCTGCCATGTATTGGTGCAGTGATCCCCCTGATCTCTGGATTCCGTCTGATGCTTTCAGTGAAGAGCTCTATACAACAGACAAAAACGAGGGGTGAGAGAGGGCAACCTTGTCTGACCCCAGAAAGTACTGGAAAGGGGTCAGTCTTCCAGCCGTTCACCAGCACCATACTGAAAATGTCAATGTACATTAGGTTAATATATGAACAGAACATTTCTCCCAGCCCAAACCTGTGCAGTGCCCTGCCCATGAATTCGTGAGAGACACGGTCAAAGGCCTTCTCCTGATCAAGGCTGACCAGGGCTGCCTTTATATGGCGGTCTCTGATATAGTGGACCATGTCTCTGATTAGGGCAAGGTTATCCGCTATTCTGCGACCGGGAATGCCGCAGGTTTGGTCTGGGTGAACAATCTGACCAATGACCCTCTTTAGCCTGTTGGCTAGTACTTTGGCAAGGATCTTGTAGTCCACATTCAGGAGAGAGATGGGCTGCCAATTTTTAAGGTCGCATCTCTCTCCCTTCTGTTTATACAAGATCATGATCATCCCTTCCCTTAGCGTCGGAGGCATTCTGCCCTCCACCACCATCTCCTCGTATAGTTCAAGCAGGTCTGGGCCTATGAGGTCCCACAGCTTTATATAAAATTCAGCTGGGAGACCATCACAGCCCCGGGTCCTGCCCGACTTGAAGGATCTGGCAGCAGAGAACAGCTCCTCCAATGCCAGGGGGGAGTCCATAGCTGCTGTACCTGCGGGATCAACAGAGTTAGTGATACCTGACAGGAACTTATCAGCTTGGTCTGTGTCTGTGTCTTTGGGGGAGTAGAGGTCTCTGTAGAAGTCTGTGACCACTTTCATGACCCCTTCCTTCCCCTCTTGGATTCTGCCATCTCTGTCCCTCAGTTCTATCAGGGGAGTGTGTGCAGAGTGTAGCTTCCTGAAAAAGAAAGAGTTACATTTCTCAGGTATTCCACCTTGGAACGGAAGATAATGCATCTGGATTCCTCCTCAAAGTGCCTTTTCAGGCCCTCTTTGGTCTCATCCAGCTCCTTTCTCACATCCCAGCCACAGAGTTGGAGGTCCTGCAGGGAGTGCAGTTTATTTTGCAGTCTCCTGAGTTCACTCCTCCTCTCACACTCCTGGCGTCTGCTTTTCGTCTGAAAGAAACTGCGGAATTTAACTTTCATAAACTCCCACCACTGGGCCACAGTGGGGAAGTACACTTTATTTAGTTTCCACATTTTATAAGCACCCCGCAGCTCCTCTACAATCTCCTCTCTTTCCAACAGGGCACAGCTCAACTTCCAGGAGCCTGGACCGGGAGGAAACCCTTTGCCCAGGACCCCTTGGAAGTGAATGGCCCTGTGGTCAGAGAAGTAGCAGGGGACCACAGAATGCCACTTGTGCTCTACTGTTCTGGAGGTGAACAGGAAGTCAATCCGAGAACACGTTGAGCCATCGGGGTGGCTCCAAATATAATTAACGGAGCCCGCCCCAATGGAGCCCACCGTGCCCTGCAAGGATGCCTCCCTGACCATCTCTATCAGTAACCTGGATGTTTTATCCAGCTTTGCATTATGGCAGGATCTGCGCCCATCCTCTTCAATTGGGCAATTAAAATCCCCACCCATCACCAATGCCCGGGTGGTAGCGAGCTGGGTCCGCAGGAGCTGGAAAAGCTCCAGTTGCTCATTTCTCTCAGGGGAGGCGCACACGTTGATGAGCCGCACAGGCTCACCTGCCCAGGAGCCATCTACGACAAGAAGTCTGCCGCAGACTAGCTCCTGGACAGAATCAAACGTGAACCGCCCCCCTCTGATCAAAATGGCTACACCTGCAGACTTAGAGCTGCCCCCACCCGACCAGTACGAGGGGCCATGGGGCCATTGCCACATGAGATGCCTGTAGGATTGAGAAAAAGGTAAGGCACATTCCTGCAACATATATATATATATATATATATATATATATATATATATATATATATATATAGCTTCCATGGGAAGAGAGAAAAGTTAGTATCACCTGTCACCTGTACTGGTCCCTAATGCTCCTCACATTAATGGTAAATGCTGAAAGAGATGCCATTAGTTGGGAGAAGAATAGGTTAGATAGGACATATAGACAGTGACACTAGTTACCACTCTCCACCGTTGGGCCCTCCTCCTCCCCTGTCTGGAGGTTCATCCATCTGTAGGACAGACTCCAAGAAGTCAGCATAATACTGTCCTTTTCCCTCTAAGGCTGGGCGTCCAGGGGGGCTCAACAGGTGACATTACTAAATCCTGACCTATAAGGTTGCTCTAAGAGCATCCTTTACACACCGCTACACTAGATGTACCAGCTACTAGTCATTTATATTATAGTGAGTATATCCCACAATTCACTGCATATAGAGCCTGAAGAACTTTTTATTTTAGAGTGAATAAATGCCAGAATGCCTCTATTAACAGGCTGATAGGTTTTACATTATAAAAAAAGAAAGACACACTCCACACTATTAAAGGGATTGTAATACTTAAGATGTAAAAAATATATGTTGTAGGGTTTATGTCCCCGAATAAAACAAGGGTACTCCCACTGCTGAGTGATATTTTATTAAAAAATTATAACCGCTCAAACTTGAATTTTTTAGGTGCAATATCATAGTGACCTGAAAATTTATAGTGGCACAGTTGCTACGCTATCCTATGGAGATTTATGGTCTACAGACCAGAGCTGTCCATAGGATGGTGTAGCAACAGCACCACTGTAAATTTTCAGGCCACTGTGATATTGCACCTAAAAAATTTAAGTTTGAGCTGTTATAATTTTTTTAATAAAATATCTCTCAGTAGTGGGAGTACCCTTGTTTTACTCAGGGGGATAAACCCTACAACATATATTTTTTTACATTTTAAGTATTACTATCCCTTTAAAGTGGAACTTTCACCTTAGAGACACTTTCTCTCATTTGATGCATCTAATAAAACTACCTATACATTGATTAATTATTTTTTAAAAATCACAATATTTGTTTAGATACAGGTTTTTACAATTCTCACCATTTCCTGTTCCTGTGGTGCAAGCCTTAACCGCACTGTACAGTACCACTCTGTAGGACGTCCCCCTGCTGTGCTGTACACCCACCTCCCTTACCAGCTCTTCTTAGGAACAAGCGATATCCAGTCACTATGGGCCATATGTTCAAAGAAGTATCAAAATAGCTTTTGTCGTTTGTAACGACTTTTCAAACTATAGTGTAATTGGGGTTATTAATATTTTCAGAGAGTGTCGGTTGTGATTGGTAATATGTCGTTTGTCCTGACTGAAATTGTCGTATGGAACGACAAAAAAATGTCTTAACTAAAGACAAAAATGTCTTAAAAAATGTCTTAACAACAAAAATGTCTTTAAAAATGTCTTAACTAACGACAAAAATGTCTTAAGTAAAGACAAAAATTCTCACATTCAGAACACATTCCCTCCACTTTTTTCTAACGTACAAATTTTGTCTTTTGAAAGACATTTTTTTGTTGTTAGTTACGACAAATTTTCTTTTCCTCTATACGACACTGGAGAATAGTTTAGCCACGCCCTAGCCACGCCCCTTTACCAGTCAGTTCTGGAGTTGTGTCGTACACAACGGACATTACTAGTTTTTTGTCGTATACTCTATTGAAAATATATTGTTCATGCATTCAATGACTTATTTTTGTCTTTTATACAACATTTTTTTGTTGTTATCCCTTTGAACATACGGCCCTATGTGTAGCAGACAGAACAGATAGGAATAAGTGTTCCATGATGGTTAAAAAACAACCAAACAACCAAACAACCAAACAACCAAACAACCAAACAATGAAATGATGTTTAGAATATGTTAGAGTTGGAAACAGGGTAAGAACAGCACAGCTTCTTCTGTCTTTATTGGCACAGTCACCAGTACTGGAGACACTGCCCTTCGTCAAGCAGTCAGTGAGCAGTTCTTCATTTACTTTCATGTCCCATGTTGTGACTGCTAGCCCTTTAACCCTTTGAGTGCCAGAGGGGTACTCAAAGGGTTGAAGACAGAAGAAGCTTTGATATGCTTATCTTAACATGTTACACTACAGTGCTTATTACATTTAACCCTTTGAGTACCAGAGATGTAGCCAACGCATTGTTTTGCGATGCGCCAGATAACTGTAGCACTGGAAGGGTTAATCTGCTATCAGACGGGAGACAGTAAGCTTTCACGAGCAGGGCCCTCTGATCCTTCTGTTCTCCACATTTGATTTGTACTATTTAAAGGAGCAGTAAACTTTTATTTATGAAAACACATATTTTATAGAGCTTTTCCTGCTTAGTGAAACAAGGCCACTCCCATTGCTGTCACATTTTTTATTCAAAATTATAGCAGTTCAAATAACCAGGAAGTGAATTTACTGTGCATTTACCTCCTGATAGTTCTAACTCACAGGAAGTGACAGGCATTTTCTATCACATTCTATGGAGAACTGTATGTCTCTGACTTTTCTGACTTTCCTCTCCATTAGAATCTAACAGGAAATCTAATTAGAATTTGACCACTAGAGGGCACTGCTAATGTAAAAAAACATGGGTTTATACCATAATAACTCTGGAAATATAAATCTCTCAGCAGTGGGAGTACCCTTATTTTACTCAATATGAAAATCCCTACAATATATATTTTTTCATAAAAAAAGTTTACTGCTCCTTTAATATCTCTGTGTGGCCATTCTCTATTGTACAGCGCTGCAGAATTAGTTGGCGCTATATAAATAAAGAATAATAATAATAATAATAATAATTGGCAGAGATGCGGGGGCCCGGGGAGGAGGAGAGCAGTGGAGAGGAGTATTTCTTTGAATACTTGGAATACTTTCAATGCGAAGGTGGATCACTTACCCATAAAATGTAAAGCACATTGGGCACAAATACAAATAACTCCCTTCGTGCATGACATAGCACAGACGGATACTGAGAGAGACTACTGACAGGGCCGGATTTGTAATAAGGCAAAGTAGGCACCTGCCTACAGGTGCACCCCACAGAGGGGCGCCTGTCATTGCTGGGATCGTTTTTTTCCTTGTTTTTTTTTTTATTTTTTATTAGCCTCGCCAGTCACCCCTGCCCCCTTGCTTGGCGCCTGCAACAACATGGAGAGATCTCAGAGGAGAGGTCTGTGCCTTCTTCGGCACAGACATGTAGAGGTGCTGAGCTCCCTCATCACTGTCGGCTCTTTGGTAATAATGCAGAGTGCTGGGAGATTACATCATCTCCCAGCGCTCTGCATTACAGACCACGCGGGAGGCACATACCTCTCCAGCGAGGTAGGAAAAGGTGGGAAGCAATATTGAGATGATGGGGGCAATGTGACATGTGAGGGGCAATATTGAGATGATGGGGGCAATGTGAGGGGCAATATTGAAATGATGGGGCAATGTGACATGTGAGGGCAATCTGGAGATGATGGGGGCAATATGGAGCTTATGAGCATTGTCCAGTGGAGATGGCAAATCGGGGGGCGCTTCAGATTTCTGTGCCTACAGGCTCTTCTTTCCTGTCTTCCACTCCACGTACAGGAAGTTGAATCAGAATCTTGCCCACCCCTTCCTCACCCAATCGACTGTCAGCAGCAGGTATAGGAGAGGAGTTCTCTATGCTTCTTGGTCAGAGGTGGAGACAGCAGTTCCTCACTCCTGACATAAGAAACCTTTGCCAGCCCAGCCGGTTCATGGAACGTAAGTGAGAAGTACAGCACACACAAATACAGCACAGCAGGATTAACAATTTCATTGCCAGAGAGATTTCCAACGCATTGCAACATGATGTGTTAGATATCTTTTTTGCACTCAAAGTGTTAAATCTCCTGCACCAGTTCTTGGACTTTGGGAAGAATGTGTCACACCTCACATAGTATGCATTGCACTGAACAAGTGCCGTCAGGGAAGATAACTGCACAGTATGCACACTAAAGAAGGCAGGCAGTTTTCATTACACTCTGCCCGTGGCTTTGCTTTTCTCCCTCATCCTACCATTTAACCCTTTGAGTGCCAGAGAGGTAAAAATCAATGCATTGATACCCCACTGATAACCAAAGTGTTAGACAACCAATCCCATGTTGTTGTTTTTTAGGTAGGGGCACAACTGTCCTGTTCAAAAGAGCTAGTCAGAGAAGCTCAACTAGGAACAAGCCTACCCTCAAACTGATGAGGGTCTATAGGATAAGTATCCTACCCAGGGTGCAATCTCTTTTAGCTCACTAGTACCTTTCACAGGGAAGAAATATCCTAAAGCACATCATACTGATCCTGCCAAAAGGCAGTCCAGCCACGAAGTGCCAGGCAATTCCTCTCTGTACAAGAGAAGCAGCCAATCCGACATACTTTTTTTTTTGTTTTTGTTTGTTAAACAATCTTTATTTTGACATGGAAAACACAATACAACATTTCTTTGTACAGTAATGCTTTCCAACCCCACGCATACTTTTCAGCCTTGCTGGGTCTTATCAGTGAGGTGCAGCTGATATTTCTATGCACTGTGAGCAAGGGGTCCACATCTGGATTACCCTGTTACCCTTAGGGTGACTAGTCCCAAGGGCAATTTGCATATGCAAAAGAGCTAGTCAGAGACTACTGTCCTGTTAGAAGTGATCCATCCCACTATTTAACCCTCCAGCAGCAGTACCTGGTGCTATTCCTGTTACAGCTCTGTTTCATGCTGTGCTCTTTGGCACCTGATGCGCTTATTTATGTTGCCTCATGATTGTATTCATCATCATGTGCCCCTGTGGGCTGTGATGACAACCTGTGAGTGGTGCACTGCACATTCAGATGTAGCTTCTTTTCATTGAGTCTTGACCCAGAGAAGAGAAGCTTAATGTTGGACTGCTGAGCGGGGGGAGCACACGGAGGGGCCTGACATTCTGGTGGGTGGACCCAGTCCCCCCCCGGTGATGCTACTGGTGTAAGGCATCTCTCCATGAAGTACTAGATGCCAGAAAAATATGCCAAGCAAAGCCCTAGAATGAAGTGGAGGGTGAGGGGGAATCCATACACAGTTATTTTAAGCAGATAATGGATTGCACTTTTAAAGGATTAAAATAGTGTTTGTAATGCCAGGATTAATTGCTTAATCCCTGTGGATTGTTATATTAGAAAGGGTACCCTGAAGTTTCCAGTATGTCAGAAAACACTGCAGAGAAAATATGTTAATGCATCAAAATGTTATTTAATAAAGTGTTAGAGGGATTGGACAGTGAAGAGCCATGGATTCTGTGTTTAATCCAGCTGGGTTATGTGAATGAGTTTGGATTAAGTTTGAGAGCTCTGATTGATATTCTTGTTCTCGGAGGCATTTTTCCATACAAGTTTAACCATTTCAGTGTGTCTCTGACATATATGTTTTGAAATTTAGTGAAAGCAGAAAAAAATACTTTCATTCTGAATTTAGTGATAGATCAAATATATGGAAAGATAGGAGGCGTTAAATGGGCGTAGTTATATGAGTCATAGGGTGCAATTATATGGAGCAATAGGAGGAGTCATAGGGTGCAGTTATATGGACCATAGGAGAAGTTATAGGGAACAGTTATATGGCATACTAGGAGTTATAAGGAATAGTTATATGGTAATAGGGGTTATAGGGAACAGTTAAAGGGAGCAATTGGAGGAGTTATAGTGAATAGTTATATGGTACACTAGGAGGAGTTATAGGGAACAGTTATTTGCAGCAATAGGATGAGCTATAGGGAACAGTTATATGGAGCAATGGGAGGACTGGTTAGCTGAGGATGATGGCAATTGTAATTCAACAAAAGCTATAGAATTGCTTACTGTTGATTTGTAAACTTTTTCACTATGCACAGATTGTGCTTGGTGGGCAGGTTAGTGGTGTACCTATCTGGTTCAGTCTAGTTCCCATTCGTTTGGGGGGGGGGCTTGTTTATACTGCCACTACTTAAAGGGATAGTAATACTTAAAATGTAAAAAAAAATATGTTGTAGGGTTTATCCCCCTGAGTAAAACAAGAGTACTCCCACTGCTGAATGGTGTTTCATTCAAAAGTTATTAATTTTCAAAGTTGAATTTTTTAGGTGCAATATCACAGTGGCCTGAAATTGTACAGTGGCACTGTTGCTATACGATCCAATGGACAGCTCTGGTCCCGGGACCATAAATCTCCATAGGATGGTGTAGCAACAGCGCCACTGTACAATTTCAGGCCACTGTGATATTGCACCTAAAAAATTCAACTTTGAAAATTAATAACTTTTGAATGAAACACCTTTCAGCAGTGGGAGTACTCTTGTTTTACTCAGGGGGATAAACCCTACAACATATTTTTTTTTACGTTTTAAGTATTACTATCCCTTTAAAATGATTATTAGATCTGACTGATGGTAATAATAATAATCATAATAATATTCATTATATGCACGGCCTGCAAGTGTTAAATAATGATAATAATGTTATTGCATACAGATACAGACTGGCAGAAATGTCTTGGCATTACCCGAGGAAAGAAACGCACAGTGTTTCAAAGACATCCCACAGCATATCACAGTATATCTGTCTCTCTTGTGCTCTCTCTTCCTATTTCAGTCTCTCTCATTTATTCTGTCTCTCCATGTCTATGTCTATCTCTCTATGTGAGTGTTTCTTTCTCTCTCTCTCTCTATGTCTACATCCATTTCTATCTCTGTCTGAGGATGATGGGAGTTGAAGTCTAAGAGCTGGTGAATCACGTTACCATCTCTGCTTTAGTCTGTGCTCATCGTAGTGATGTTGTGTCGGATCTGTGTCTAAGGCACATCGCCAACATGTATAAGATATCTTCGCTATCATATCCCCAGCAATCCGCCACAGTCCACCAACATCCCAGTGAATCCACCATGCCTTTGACAGGTTTACTATTTTGCTTTACAATGTCTAATTTGCATATGGAAATGCAGTTTAACCCCTTAAGGACCGGCGGTCATGGGACATTTCCGTCCCATAATGACCGCATAGGGGCACTTGGACGCGCCGGTACAAGTGACCTGTCGCGTGTATCGGCGCATCATTATTGGGCCTGATAGAGATCGCTCCGATCTTGGAGCGGTCAATTTCAGGCCCTATTTTTACTTACAGCGCTCCCGGTAGAGCGCTGTAAGTAAAAAGTATGTGACGTACTATGACCGTCATCGGTCCTTGAGTATTTCAAGGACCGTGACGGTCCTGGTACGTCAAGGGTCCTTAAGGGGTTAATGAGCCAATGTTGTATACGTGTGGGTGTGTTTATATGTTGATGTGGCTGTTTGCCACATGCACTAAGTTCCAATACCAGCCTCTGCTGTTGGAGTTTACAGTCCCAACATCACCAACCTAAGGCTGGCGATGCTGGGATCTTCTTATAGCTCCCTATGGAGCCAAAGGACAGGTTGCTCTCAGTGCTAAAGAGCAAAGACAGCAGCTGCCCTCCCTTAACCCTTTCAGGGCCCTTTCAGGGCCATAAGTTTATGGACTGCACACCCAGCATCCTTGTGACATTGCAAGTATTCCAATATGAGAGAATGGCAGAGAAGTTATATATCAAAGCTTCTCTGCCCTTCTTTACTCACTGAACCAGCTGAATCGGCTATCCGCCGATCAGCTGATTCAGGTAAACACAATTGCAGAGTTCCTTATAAGTTCTGTAATTATATGACATATAGAAATATAATGCTCATAAAAATGTATATATCTAGATAAAATCAGCAGTAAATACTATGAGAAAGAGGTGTAAACTGATATATAGAGCCCCTTGATATCGCCTTACAAAGCCATATATCCTGGGAGGTATAATTCTTAGCAGGCAGAGATCCAGATGAAATAGCGATCTGTGGGTTGGTGTAAATTGTAATCCTTTCCCATCCAGAATCATGGGATGATCTAAACAGAAGGCAGAGGAAGGAGTGATAAAGAAGTGATAACGCAGAGATAACTTCTCCAGTAATTTCACTTCTCCAGTTCCTATGTTATTCTTTGGAGCCTATGCACTAAGATTTCTTCAACTTTGGAGATCTTAGTGCAAAGACTCTATAGAATAAGATAGGAACTGGAGAATTGATATCACTGGAGAAGTTATCTCCGCATTATCAGCTCTTTATCACGCCTTAGTGCATAACTCTCCCATCTGCTAATAGTGTGTTCCCCTTAAAGAAGCACACACACATATATATATATATATGTGTGTGTGTAAGAAGACTGTGTTACTCGATGAAGATGTAATTTTACCCATAAATGTTATACGCGTCTGTAAGCAATGCAGTCCTGTGTGACATGACTAAATAGCGGACAGAGCAACTGATCAATTATCTTGTACTGGGAGATGCATTTTAGCTTCAACAAGGAGATGTTGCTTCTACTGGGGTCATCTCTCCCGACTCCTGGAACAAGCTCTATAAATCGTATGTGGCAGAGTCTCTTGTATGGTGCCAAGTTGCAATAAATGGATAAAGAAAATATATTTTAAATATTTGATATAATAGTTGAAAATCACATAAATTCCTTCAGTTTTGCTAGTCTGTAATTTTCTAATGTGAGTGTCTGTTGTAGACAGTGAAGTATATCCTTCAATCACACAAGCACCGCTGTGAAATCCGTGCACTAAGGGGGATTTGGGTTAAGTTAACATGTAATTAAAACATAATCTTGACTGAATTTTAAGGGATATACTTCACTTTCCACAACATACACTCACATTTTTATTTTCCTTGTTACTTATTTAGACATCTGCAGAGTAAGTAACTAAACTTCCCAAGTTGCACTTTCCATGAATTTTGTTCTAAGAGTTACCATGAAATAGAGAAAAAGATACAAAATCAGGACTAAAAATCCCAGATTGCCCTCATGCATTATTTTGCCCAGTACTAGCCCAGGGGTTCGGCCATCACAGATCCATAAACAGAGTATGGGACACACACACATACATAACACACAACACACACACATTCCTATTCCTTAGTACATCTCCCCCTTCAAGTTGAGCTAGATTTGGGTGTTATGGATGTCCTCTTAGACTGGTAGGTCAGAAAGATCTGGGGGGAAATACATTAAGGCATGATAAAGAGGTGATAAAGCGGAGATAACATCTTCAGTTCCTATGTTATTCTATGGAGCCAAAGCACTAAGATTACTCCAGCTATGGAGTCATCTCCACTTTATCACCTCTTTATCAAGCCTTAGTGCATAACCCCCCATCAACCCCAATCTTCTTTTTATTTAAAGCGGCTCTAAATGGTGTACTTAACTCTTACAAGCACATAGAGTATATATCTGACACAGACTTCTGACCAACACCTGGACGAAAATATAACCCGAGTGGTGATAGTGTGCAACTGAGAAAAGACTTCTCCAATCTTCTATATACTAAACAATGAACTACTGGCTCTCAGTAATAGCACCACTTCCCAATACTCTTAATAAAAGTGCAAGAAATATGCAAAAAACAATCTCAAACTTTATTCACATGAATCATTAAAAACATACTTGTTTTTCTTGCCTCCTGTGTTGGCAATAGATGAAATAGAGTGTGAAGACTTACAGAGTGGAGGGTATCAAGTCTACAAATAGTCACATCGATCAACGCGTTTCGCGCGGCTCTCGCGCTTACTCATTATCAGACATCACCATGTGTCATGTCTGATCATGAGTAAGCATGAGAGCCGCGCGAAACGCGTTGATCGATGCGACTATTTGTAGACTTGATACCCTCCACTCTGTAAGTCTTCACACTCTATTTCATCTATTGCCAACACAGGAGGCAAGAAAAACAAGTATGTTTTTAATGATTCATGTGAATAAAGTTTGAGATTGTTTTTTGCATATTTCTTGCACTTTTATTAAGAGTATTGTGAAGTGGTGCTATTACTGAGAGCCAGTAGTTCATTGTTTTGCATAACCCCCCACCCCACCCAGTTTATTTGGTTTATATATACATACCGGGATATGTTTTAAATTATTTATTTGATACATTTTGTAGCCTTGCCACCATTTTCTGGGTCTTATGTGATCTTTGTTAGTGTTATTAAAAGGGAACTTTCACCTCTACTTAAGCTATTAAAATTGTATTAGGATTTGTGTTTTGTTTTTTCTTTTACCTACATACTTTCTAAGATATGTACGCGGACCCTGCTGTAACGATAGACGTGATGCACGCCATTACAAAGGGAAGCGGGAACTCGCTCCCTTGGACAGCTGGGAGGGAGATGGGTGGAGAACTACAGCACTTGGAAGCCCTGCCCCGCTGTGTCCAAGATACAGTGTGCCGCAGAATGAGGAAGTGCCCAGAATGAAATGTTCATATTTTAGAAAGGATGTAAGTAAAAGAAAAACAAAACACGAATCCTAATACAGTTTTAACCCCTTAAGGACTGGCACACACACGCTTGGCCGGCACTTAAAGTGGAACTCTCAGATTACAGCAAGTTGCCATGCATTCATTAAATGCATGGTGACTAGCTTGAAAATAGATGTCTTACCATAAAAAAATAGATGTGTCTAAAGGAATCCATCCCATTTCGGGACTGACGGGCAGGTTAGTGCGGTCTGTGCGCCTGCGATGTCAGCAGGGCCGGAGTTACCATTAGGCAGAGTAGGCATCTGCCTACAGGCGCACCCCACAGAGGGGCGCCTCTCATTGGGACCCTTTAAAAAAAAAAAAAAAAGTTGCCTCGCCGCCCGCACTGTGAGGGGTCAATGTGAGGGTAAGTTTGAGCTGATGGGGAGCAATATGGAGATGATGGCAATGCGGAGCTGATGGGCGCAATGTGAGGGTAAGTTGGAGCTGATGGGGCAATATGGTGCTGATGGGGCAATAAGTAGCTGATGGGGGACAATATGGAGCTGATGGGGGCAATGTGAGGGTAAGCTGGAGCTGATGGGGTAATATGGAGCTGATGGGGCAATATGGAGATGATGGGTGCAATGGGTGGGTAAGTTGGAGCTGATGGGGCAATATGGAAATGATGGGGGCAATATGGAGATGATGGGGGCAATGTGAGGGTAAGTTGGAGCTGATGGGGCAATATGGAGCTGATGGGGCAATGTGAGGGTAAGTTGGAGCTGATGGGGGCAATATGGAGATGATGGGAGCAATATGGAGATGATGGAGGCAATGTGGAGCTGACGGGGGACAATGTAAGGGCAATATGGAGATGATGGGGGGCAATGTGGAGATTAGGAGCATTGTGGCGGTTCCAGTGAAGATGGCCAATGGTGGGGCGCTTCAGATTTCTGTGCCTACAGGCTCCTGAGACGTAAATCCATCCCTGGCCGTCAGTCCCTTCCGGTGACCATATGCAAAGCAGTCTACTCAATGGAGACCGGGACTGACGGTGCAGGCGCACAGACAAGATGTCTGCACTCTAGCCTGGGTTCCAGTCTCCAAACGGGATGGATTCCTTTAGACACATCTATTTTTTTACGGTAAGACATCTGTTTTCAAGCTAGTCGCCATGCATTTAATGAAAGCATGGCGACTTGCTATTAACTGAAAGAGCCGCTTTAAGGACCACGGAGCATTTTTTTTTTCGGTTTCCGATTCAGGGATCCCAGAATGGTGGGCAGCCTTGTGGGAAGCCCTGAAATACATGACATCCACGGGTCCTTCAGGCACTCTTACCCATGACGTACATGTATGTCCTAGGCCTTTAAGGGGTTAATAACTTAAGCACCTAGCAAAAAGTGTTTTAGAGGTGAAAGTTCCCCTTAAAGGTTCTTTGGGGGCTGCACCCCACCCAGCTTCCAAGTACCTGAAAAAGAACTCTAAATGAATAGAGTGAAATACACATGGACAAATAACTGGTGCATTGTGGAAGTTAGAGGAATGTTGTAATCAAGTGGTAGCATTTGCTATTTGTTTAAGTCAGTGGCTCTCAACCAGGGTGGCGGACATCAGCTTAGGGTGCCCCATGTTTTCTATGACGACTTTCACAAAAATGTGAATTTTGAGTTTTAAATGTTTTTTTATGAAAAATTTTCTGCACAAAATTTTTATTTCGTTAGCATGATTGTGAAACCTAATAATAACTATATATTTGTTTAAAATACCCTTGATAAATGACATTACATGTGCTAGGTGTGCACCTAAAGTCTAGATTGTATGTTAGGGGTGACTTGAGCAAAAAAAGATTGAGTAGTAAGCGACTGCCCTCAAGTGGTGCATGCTGGTACTTCACATCTTACATACAGACTGCAGATGGTTTTTATAAGCATATATGAAATTGTTGGGGTCTTGTACATTGTTACAAGAACACAGCTGTGTCTGGACCCCAGGGTATATTGCAGTGGCATCTCCATTGCATGATCACATTGCAGTTGATAATTGTTATCAACTGATTTTATCTAACAAATTCCCATTGATTTCTGGAGAAAATTGTAGACAAAACCCTTGATAAAGTTATCAGCTGCCATCTGCATCCCTCCCAGCATTTCAGATGGACAAAGAGGGACACTGGGGTTTTAGGTGGTGCCGCTGGGGTTGCTTTGCAATGCATTCCGTACCACTCAGGCACTCAAAGGGTTAACTATTTTACACTTCGTGCAGGCCTGTAATACCCATGCCCCACTATGGAAGGTCAGGGTAAGGGGGGCCCATCTACCTTAGGTTTCTGCTGACCTCCTTGCGTTACACAGTTTTAGAGATGGCTTATGGGCAAAATTTAAAGGTATAGTAATACTTTATTATTACTATCCCCCATATTGTAGTTAATTGTAAAATAATTTAATAGCCCCCAGGTTCATCTCTCAAACCTCTATGGTTTGAGAGATAACCAAAGGCAAAGTTCCCCCTCCCTCCCCCTTCCCTGAAGTCAGCGTTGTACTGACTGTAGGGGAAGTCTGTCTTACAACAGGCTTGCGGCTCTGCAGCTGAGCCAAGATCCCGTTAGTGACAAAGAATTAGTTCACTGAAATGGTCTTCTACACGTGCTTGGTTTGCACAACACTGACTTCAGGGAACAGGGAGGGAGGGGGAACTTTTCCTTCGGTTATCTCTGAAACCATAAAGGTTTGAGAGATGAACCTGAGGGCTATTAAATAATTTTGGAAATACCTACAATATGGGGGAATAGTAATAATAAAGTATTATCCCTCTAAACAAACTGGCTCCACTCATGATTACACTGTCTACAGACAATTGCAGAATACCTGCACACAGCAAACAAAACTATCCAAAAACTCAGTATTTCACTGACAACTTGAACAGAAACCTAGCAAAACCAGTCAACTTTTGGAAGCTTATTTAAAATATCTACAATCCATCTAACAATTCTAACCCCTCAACTAAAAAAAAGACAATTAAACAATACAACAACCCATATAAATAGCTAATACATTCAACAACTACTTTGTTAGATGTGCCACCTCACTGATTACAAAAAAGTAATTATGAAGCAGAAATGTGCATTGGACAGTCTCTAGCACCTCCCCCTGGTTCATCAACACTGTGGAATTCAATTGCCACAGTTATCTGAAATATTGGACCACCTCCTCAACCACAAAATGAGACTGGAATTTGGGCTGGACCATCTGCTAGAAATGTTACTGAAGCTCAGTGCATCAGTTGTTCCCCATCCCATTGCATCCCTAATTAATTCTTCCTTGTCATCTGGGTATATGCCCAAAGCCTGGAAAGTGTTTAGAGTTGCACCTATCCACAAAAGTGGTGATATAAATGTGGTATTAAATTACAATGTCTTACTCCCCACATTATCTAAAGTCCACGTGCAAATATATAAGTACTAGTTGAACAGCCCGTTACACGGGCCACAGTGCCTCTGGCAGCCGGTCTCGGGTCTCCCGCGCCTCGGCTGATACAGAGCCTCTGGCAGCCGGTCGCGAGGCAGTCACACGCAGTGTAGACTGCCCGCGCCTCGTCTGATACAGAGCTGGACGCTCCTTCGGAGCGCCCAGCTCTGTATCAGCCGCGGCGCAGGTACTCTCTACTGCGTGTGACTGCCGCACGCGCAGCAGTGTCTACTGCGCATGTCGGGCGTTACACACAACTTGGCGAATTATTATATAGGATTACCAACTGTCCTGTTTTTTCACCCTACTTTAGTCTGGCTTTAGTCCAGATCACTCATGGCCCTCCTAAAACTATGCAGTGATATCCAGAGTGGCATGGAACATGGTGAACTTACTGGGGATATGTTGCTAGATTTTGTAAAGGCCTTTGATACAGAAGACAATCATATTATGATAAAAAAAAATCTCAGTATTAGGTAATCACCCTCTCAACTGGTTCTGAAGTGGCAGTTGGGAGAGAGAGAGGAATGCATACCTCCAACATTTCAAATTGCCAAAGAGGGACACTTGTGTTTTAGGGGGTGTTGCTGGGGATGTGGCTGGTGGGCGGGGCATTATCAAGAATTTTTAGGCTATTTCACGACCTATTGACACCTCTTTGTGTAACCTAATAAATGATTTATAACAAGCCCAAAGTATTTTATTTACACAGGCTAATTTATAAACACCTATACTGACATTTAAACACACAATAATTTGAGTTTTATTGCTGTAGAGCAATGTGATACACATTTATATACACCACACAATCTGATCTCCTAAAAAGAGGGACATCAGGGTGGGAAAGAGGGACAGTGGGATTTGGGTCTAAAAGAGGGACTGTCCCTTCCTAAAGAGGGACACTTGGGAAGTATGGGAATGGTACTATCTGACACAACAGACTGTGTCAGCAAGTACTGCCAAATGTGCATAAACTGAAAAATATATAAAGCTAAATTGCATGTAAATTATAGTTTGAAATAAAGAATGGTATAAATAAATATAGATGATTTTGACAGCTCTTTCAAAATCACCTAAATCGTTACAAGGTGATAGTTCCATTTTAATATCCCTGACTTATTCCCTTATACCAATGGAAGGGAAGCTTCAGCTCTCCAGCATTTAGACACGAGAACTCTAGCCATTCCCAACCAGCTATCATTCCCAAAGAGCCACCTTCTCAACTCCAGCCACTAGCTAGCCAAGGTTCACATTGAAAGTGTCGCCCTTTATTGGATGTACAAAACAAAGACCATTAAAAATGTTGTGTTGAAAACAGTGATATCAAAATGCTGACTGGATGAAAATAGGTACATTCTGATATCGCAGGCATAAGAATATTGTATACACATAGGTAGCATATGAAGACCGAGGTACTTGATACAAAAGAAGTGGAATGATATATATAATAACTTAAACTTTCTGTAGAACAAGCATGCAGAATGGACAATGACTATTAGACTTAACCCTTTGAATGCCAAGGTGCTGAGTACCTCTCTGGCAGTCAAAGGGTTAATTACTATGATTAGATACATATTCTCTGCTACAGTTTTTCCTGCCTGCGTGAAAGTCCCAGTTCCCCTCCACAATGCACTGGATAAATCTCTTGCATCCCACCAATTAAAGGCTTCCAAAACACTCACTGCTCCCACTGTAATACTCGGTACACACAGCAGCCTCTTTCCCAGATACACAACTATCACTTCCTCTGTCTAAACTGCTGTCTCGGAATCTCCAACGCACCTGCTACCGCCCCGTACAGCAATGTACCTGTAAACCCTATATACAAAAAATATACAAAAGCACTACCTACCATACCTATAGGGTACAACCATGCATATCATGCATAGGGTGCCATAGTCTTGTATATATAGAATCTATATAGGCACTCAACCCACATATAATGAACAGTAATCACCATATAAGAATATAGAAAACACAGTACAAAAAACAATTTATGTTGTCACAATTACATATCCATCTGATAGTCCCAGGTACCTTTCTGCTGCTATCATGGAGCTTACCACCACTCACAAATTGATTCATCATGCACAAAGATGAAATACAAATTCAACGCTGTTGTTATATTGCCACACAGAGTTAGTCATAAGGTCTCACCATCCATAATTCACTTGTCAACTCATCAGGTGTCAGTGTATTTCTCTCCATTGTCAGACACAAGTCACATGTATACACCAACGTCAGTGAATTGCCACACACTGCCAACGCGTTTCACCTGCATTTCCACGGTCTTTCTCAAGGCTACACCTTGGGGCACAGGATATGTAATCGTGACAATATAAATGTTTTTCTGTACCATGTATGTTACCTGCCAGACTCAATTGCTTATGCATTAGTCGCTTATTATCATCAAGCCATTGCATGATGAATGATGGAGTTCAACACTAGATAGAGTGTGGATTTATATTGTGTCTCCCTCTATCATCATCTGCTGAGACTGTAGAAATAGATACCCATGTGACATCACTTGAAAGATTACATGGTGACGGAAGGACTGTCATCTTACTAACCAGTCATTTGTTATCATCTATCAATATACTAATTACCATCATCCATTTTTCTTTTTTTCTATTTTTGCCTAACCATATACACTGGTGCCAGTGTTTAGATAGTTTTTTATGGGGTGGGAGGGTGGATATAACTTGGGTTGGGTTTTTCGGGTGGGGACTCTGTAGCACCTTTTGGAGGTATGTGGGGTTTATTGTGCTCAACTTTACTTTTTTGTTGTCTGCCTGTAAACACTGTTCACAAACATGGATGACGTAACCCTGTGAGTGCCAGACTGGCATCCAACACATTGCAAACAAATTATCTGTTACAATGCTTTAGCCTACAGTGGGACAGGAAGTGAGGAATACGACAAATAATTGCTTCCCCCTCAAACCAGGCACACTTTGTACACTGTTCTCATGAAGATTCTCTTTGTATGCCATGCTACTTCGGCTCTACAGACGAGCCGTCCGGTCCCGGGACCAGAAGCTAGGTTTGTCAGCTAGAGCGCTGTCATGGATAAAGTGGCGGGAGGGGGGGAACTTTTGAAGGATTTTACAATAAAACTATACAAGTTAGAGCTACAGGAGTAAGATCATTTGCTTTATTTCTTTAATAAGAACAATATTAAATAATGTCTAAAGAAAGTTTTTCTATCCCTTTAACTTCTTGATGCATTGCTCTTGCTAGCAACCAAGGCATTAAAGCTTCTTTCATTCTTGCTTGTTATAGGCTAAGGGTATTTCTGTGCCAGGAAACAGTGCAAGGGGCTGGGGCCAGGTTATGGGCGGAGCTAAGATCACCTAGAGTGCCTTGGCTAGAGGTGCCTGGGATGTAAATTCAACCCTGCTATTATCTAAAAAAATGTTGTTCATATTGTAGATAACTAACAATTGTCTTTATGTTATACTAGCCGTTTGTTCGTAAAATAAATAGTTTTGGAGAGATTAACCTTTATTTGTCGGTGGCACTTTATGCTAATTAATTTCTGGGATGGGCCAATATTACAACACACTTCTGAATTAATCTAAACCAGGGATTCTCTATTTCAATCCTCAGGCACCACAACAGATCAGAATTTCAGAACATCCTTAATTAAGCATATGCATTTTAATGACTATATAGGGTCGTATGTTCTAAAGAAAAGTGGCCTCCACTTTCTGGGACAAACCAATTGCTCTACAGGGGAGAACTAAATATTCAATTAAACTCCAACTCATTTAAATGGGGAATATAACCCCTTGAAATCTAGAGAGGTTTCCAATGTATTGCTTTGCAATGCATTGGAAACTTTGCTAGCATTCAAGGGATTAAAATCCCCATTTAAAACAGTGAAAATGTTTTGTTCTTCCCTGTAGTGCAAACGGTTTGCCCCAGAACAGTGATTCTCAACCCGTGCCCTCAGGAGCCACTAACAGGCCGGGATTTGAGAATGTCCTTGTTAGAGCACAGGTGAGTTAATCAATGTGAATGAGCCTATGATCACCACATCTGCACTCCAGCAGGGAAATTCCTATGTCCTGGCCTGTTAGTTGGCCCTGAAAAAAAATCCTCCACTTTTGTTTTGAACATATGGCTGATATTATGACTGAGCCACTGATTACTCACCCATGATTAAGCAGGGATATCTTGTAAAGCTGAACTGATGGTGTGCCTCAGGGGATACTGCTGAGAAACACGGATCTATACAGAGCAAACACATCTGCATGTCTAATAGCGCAACAAGTGATACATTTGGCCTGCAACAGAACTAAACTGCATATTATGCAGAGAATTAGCATAAGGGGCCAGACAGTGCCAATAAATTATAAAGGTTAATTTCTCAAAAATTATTTACAAGAAGTAGGCAGGTTTTAATAATTTATAACACTAACTAAACTTGTCTTAGGGTGATGAGTCTACTTTAAGGGTGGAAAGACATATTTACGATAATCTCATATATTACTTAGTATTGCCCGTGTGACTGGGCATATAGCGCACATCAGGGACCCAGCAGACAGTTGCTACAGCGAGACTCGCTGCAGTGATTTTCACAGGAGTGTGTGTGTATGTGTGTGTGTGTGTGTGGGGGGGGGGGTCCTGTTAAAATAACCACCTTTGATTGCATCCACAGATCTCTGCCCCAGGACAGGGCAGACAGGGAACCAGAAACCACATAGATTTATTATATAACATACTTCCCAAGTGTCCTTCTTTAGGAGGGACAGTCCCTCTTTTAGATACAAATCCCTCTGTCCCTCTTTCCCACCCTGATGTCCCTCATTCTAGGAGATCAGACTGTGTGGTGTGTATATAAGTGTATCACATTGTTCCACAGCAATAAAAATCATTTTAATGTTTGTTTAAACGTCGGTATATGTATGTATAAATTAGTCTGTGTAAATAAATTACTTTGGCCTTGTTATAAGTAATTTATTAGGTTACACAAGGTCGTATCAATAGGTCATGAAACGGCATAAAAGTTCTCCGTAATGCCCCACCCGCCTGCCACGCCCACATCAACACCACATAAAACACAAGTGTCCCTCTTTGGCAATTTTAAATGTTGGGAGGTATGTAATAAGGGTTCTCAGGCTGAGGCTGATGCTTAGGGCTCAGTGAGTCCCCCTGTAACTCCTCCCACTTTACTGCAAGTTCCAATCACTCTCTGCCGTGATCTTACCACTCTCTTCCCATTTCATTTTAAGGGCAAACGCTGCCTCCCCACCTCTCAATCATGCCGACACCAATCAAGCCCCACCTGCTCTGACACAAATTGCATCATTTGGACACTCCCAGTTTCCTAGGTATACAAATGATCTGGGGAGCAGTGTTTCTGTGATTGCCAGATTTGCACTAACTGGAAAATAAATAAAGCTAAAGAATCATGACATTTTTTCTAAATACAAAAATGACCAACATAAACATAGGTGCTCTACAAATCAGTTATGGTTTCACTCTTCTATCCAGTGCTGGATTTCCCATTAAACAGAATGGACAACTACCTAGGTAACTGGTGGGCCTCCAACTGTTGGAGACTACAATTCCCATCAACCCCATCTAGCTGAGACTTGTAGTCCCCAATAGCTGCAGGACCAGCAATTGATTACCTCTAACCGAAGGCTGAGGCATTTTAAGGGGCACCAATCCCAGTGTATACATAAAGGACATTTTCTTTGCCATGAAACAGTGGATGGGGGTGGAGTTATGCAATGGGTGGAACAGTGGCCATGGGCAGTACTCCAAGGGGGCCTGTCTTGGACTCCCTTCATAAAGACAGATTTGAGTACAACTGGTGTGCCACTCATTGCTTTTTGTAATTGTAACACACCTTTCTGGTACTCAAGGGGTTAAACAAATGGGAAAATGCAAACATAATATTTAAAAAAAAATATATATATACACACACACACACTAGTGTAAAAGCCCGTGTACATGGGTCAAGGTCCGGGTGAAGTTAACCCTCTGAGTGCCAGAGGGGTACGCAACACGTTGCTTTGCAATGTGTTGTGTACCCCTCTGGCACTCAACGGGTTAAGAAGCCAGTCCTGCTCTGCGTCCTGCTGCCGACGCAGTCATCCACTGTAGAGACTGCCAAAAAGCACAGAATGCTCCCAGCACAGAACTCCCAGCTTTCTGTGTTCCCAGCATTCTGTGCATTTGGCAGTCTCTACTGCGCATGACAGCTTCTGACAAACATCCTAGCGAATTATTATTTAGAATATAAACACACACACATACATAGATACAGAGAGAGAGATATGCAATCTCTCTACATGGAATTGTATGTATACATCTTTCAATAATTGGCTCCCAGGCCAGTGATTTCTTTGTATAGAGAATCCACAGATTTTGGTATATAAACACATCCACAGTTTAATGCGCTCTCTATACAATGAAATCACTGGCTTGAAGGCCAATTGTACAAAGATGTATGCATAAAATTCCATGCAAAGAGATCACACTCACAGGACTTTACAAGATGAATACAGGTGCATAATGCTTTCATCAGCATTTCATACTGGGCCTTTTTCAAGATACTTGCCATCTTTTTAAAGGTCAAATGTAGGGCAGAAACACTGATGCAATAAATCTGCACCTGTATTAAAGCGGAACTAACACCGCTAACAAACGTCGTCTGTAATAATTCCCTATCTGGCGACTAGCTGCTTAGTAGCGCTAGTCGCCAGAATTATTACCTCTTCATGAAGAAATTTGAAGTGATCCTCGGATGACAGGCAGGACGGAGCGCGGACATCTTGCCCTTGTGACGTCCGCGCGCCTGCTATGTCAGTCCCTTCCGGAGCCGAATGGCTCCTAGCAACGCCTCCTACAGGCCCTCCGTCCTGCCTGTCAGCTGAGGATCACTTCAAATTTCTTCATGAAGAGGTAATAATTCTGGTGACTAGCGCTACTAAGCAGCTAGTCGCCAGATAGAGAATTATTAAAGACAACGTTTGTTAGCGGTGTTAGTTCCACTTTAATCTTGAAAAGTCCTGTGAGTGTGATCTCTCTGCATGGACTTGTATGTGTGTATTTATTGTGTGTATATGTATGTGTTAAATAAATAAATATATACTTTATTCTTCATAAAAAAAAGACAATTGATAGAAGGGATGAATTTTATTGAGATCTGTGAATCACAGTTGGGTATTCAGCATTAGAACGCTTTGAAAGCATCATTTATGATCAGCTAGCCAGGTACTGTATCTCAAACTAGTCTGTCTTTTTTATATTTGTATATTAAACACTGGTTTTATTTGTTATGTAGCTGGCTGGGTATCGTAGCCCAGTTTCAAAGGATTACAGCACGTATATCAACATACATTATATACTTTTATTTATATTTGTTACTTGGTCATACTTTATGCACATTTGGGGTGAATGTCCCTGAGTATGTGTATGAAACAGAACTTGTGTTTTGCACAGTTATCTGCCATTAGTTATCCAGGTACCTGTACTGTTAGGTATTTCTTCTGTTTGTTAGTATATTTTTGCTACATATTTTAATATATTAAACATCTTTTTTAACTTACACAATTATTTCTTACTTGATTCTCATAAAAGTGCCTATATATGTACACAAATCATTCATAATCTGATCTGCAGCTTGCATGCCACCTTCTCAGCCACAGCAGATGAGATTCCTACAGCCCACAATTACAAAGGCAAGTAAATGAAGGCTCTGGTGAGAATCATAGTGTAGCATTGCCCTCATGTGGATCTATGTGGTATTACCATGAAATACAGAGGGATAATCCAGCAGCATGGGGTATTCAACTATCAGTTTGTCAACTCTATATTTTGTCTGCAGAATTACTGAAAAAATAGTTGTGTCTACATAATTTACTAAGGAGCTTGACATAATAGATTTTGTCTCACAAAATTACTTTTTTCACAAAACAAATTTTGTCTCTAAACTTTTTTTTGTCCTGAAAAGAGGATTTTAGTCTTATCTGTTAAATCATTTTCTCTTAGTCCATACAGGTTACTGGTAACTTTGGGTAGGTGATCCACCCCTTTAAGTAGGGAGGAACAATTCTAGAATTGATTGCAGGGGGCGGAGCCTACCTTCCCTCCTTGGTTGCAGCTAGCCAACCAGCTCCAGAAAGAACTGAGACACTAACTAGTGACTAGATAGTGGAAGGGAAAGAAGACTCCTGTGAGACTCCAGTAAGCATGACCCTGAAGGACCCCCACAATCTGCCACAGGAGAGCCAATCATGGCCCCTTGACAGGGTGGGAGACCAGTAACCTGTATGGACTAAGAGAAAAGGATTTAACAGGTAAGACTAAAATCCTCTTTTCTCTGTCGTCCAATACAGGTTACTGGTAACTTTGGGATGTCCAACCATTTCCCAGAGGCGGGAAGTAAGGCAAGGACCAGGCGCAAGGCCCCCAAAGTAACCAGAGCAGATATGAACCATCAGATCAGAGATAGCCCAACAAAACAATGAAGTGTCAACGGACACTGAACAGGGGTAACCACACCCCAAGAACTGTTACACAGCACACGAAACTAGTGCCAACGGGGCTCAAAAGTGAAGGAAGCACCAAGAACCGAAGAAGATCCTAGACAGGCAAGACTGCCTCCAGGATCTTCCTCCTAAAGCTGGTGTCAGCCAATGCCAGCACATCAACATGGTAGTGCTTCGAAAAGGTGTGCACAGACAACCAAGTGGCAGCCTTGTACAACTGATCAGCAGAGGCCTGATTCTTGTAAGCCCAAGAAGCCCCAATAGATCTGGTAGAATGAGCCATAACCCAAAAGGGAACAGGATTCTTCCTCAGGTCGTAAGCCTTACGAATGGTGGACTTGATCCAAGAAACAATAGTCACTTTGGATGCAGGTCAGTCAGTCAGTCCAGTCTTTCAGAGCAGATGTATCAGAAACTGGCAATGCAGTAGACTTAGATAGCCTAGATATAGGAGCATCCACTTTGGGGGGTATGAATCCACTGAGCAAGCGCTGCTTCAGAGAAGGGGTAAAGCTTAGCAAACTTCTTAGAAACAGAAGGCTTTCTGTCCCGAGATTTCCACTTATCAGACTCAAGGCGGTCAAGAGTGGGGTTAGGTGGAAAACAAGTAAGGGGCTTTTTAGGCTCCTGGAAAACATCAGAGGGATCTGAAGGAACCTTCTGAACTAGGGGAATGTTTAGGGTGGTCAAGACAGCCCTGATCAGACCCTCAGCCGAAGGCTCAGGATCAGCCTCAAAGAGGTCCCCAAAAAAACTGAGAGGAGCCCACAGTTCTGCTATAGCTTTAGAAGCTTTTTATTTTTCTGTTAGATATGGAATACCACCATTAGGCGGATTACCATAATGGACAATGCCCTTAGATGTGGTTAGCTCAGTGACCAGGTGCTTTTTGTGGACCTTAAGCCCTGGGGGGGAAATCTTGGCTATAAGTTCTTTCCTCAGGAGTTGCCCACCGAAGCTTCTTCTTAAAACATGGTGATCTGAAGACAGAAGATCTGCAATAAAGGTGGGCAACCCTCTGAGTACTGCAGGTCCACATGTCCCACAGTGCCCCTCCATACAGGGGTTTTTCCTTGGAGTTCCCATTACACACTCCTGCACTCATTGGGTCTATCTGTATGTCTGTTGGGTGTTTTGGAGCAGGTTTATGTGGTACTTAACCCTTTAGCTGCTGGTTTGGCATTCATTTGAGGGGGTTTCTGACACTTTTCCTACTGGTTCAGTGTTTTTTTGGGTATCTTAACATGTTCTAGTGAAGTTTCATGTCTTTTAATATTACACCTTCAATTTTGTAAAATTTGAGTTACCGCATAGGCGCCATTGCTCCATTCACTCCTATGGGACTGTACAGTTTGGGGTATATCTCTGCAACCATTTAACCTAGCGACTTCAGAGATGGCTCATTCTTCTTGCTGCCCTTGCTCTATCATCTGATTCAGGTTTCCAGTGTGTTGGGGGGCTCAGGGGGCTTCGGGCACTGTTGGGGTACTTTTTCTGGGAAAATTACATTTCCCATGAGTGCTTGCTTCACGCGCTCGTTTCTGATTGGCTCCCGCCACGGCAGCCATTTTGTGCTATTTCCAGAACGAGTATCCTATGCAGGTTTTGGACTATAAATAAATAAATATAAATCTAAATTAGCGATTTTTGGGGTGAAACTTTAATCCTACACACTGTAATTGGGTGATTTATTATACTGTAAGGTTATTGACACTGTGAGAATGTGTATACCATTGGAGCTTGGGGCCATACCTATGACTAAGGATGCTGGGGTCTCTGTATCCCCTATTGCGCATTGCTCTTCCTGTCATTCAGGGTTACCTAGAGAATTCTCAGGTTATTTATGCTTAAAGGGATAGTAATACTTAAAATGTAAAAAAAAATATGTTGTAGGGTTTATCCCCCTGAGTAAAACAAGAGTACTCCCACTGCTGAGAGGTGTTTTATTCAAAAGTTATTAATTTTCAAAGTTGAATTTTTTAAGTGCAATATCACAGTGGCCTGAAATTGTACAGTGGCGCTGTTGCTACACGATCCTATGGACAACTCTGGTCAGTTGACCATAAATCTCCATAGGATGGTGTAGCAACAGCGCCACTGTACAATTTCAGGCCACTGTGATATTGCACCTAAAAAATTCAACTTTGAAAATTAATAACTTTTGAATGAAAGACCTCTCAGCAGTGGGAGTACTCTTGTTTTACTCAGGGGGATAAACCCTACAACATATTTTTTTTTACATTTTAAGTATTACTATCCCTTTAACATGTTCTGATGTCCCTGAGAGTCTTCCAGGGACCTCCAGCCATGCATTAGAGCCAGTTTGGATGCAAGAGTTCAAGGCTGCTACTAGGGACCTTAGGTCCACCTTGCAACTCTTTCCATTCCAGTTACAGGGGGTCTTCCATTCTTGTCAGACCCCCTCCTCCATCAAGTTTTCCCTGCCAAAACCTCAAGGTGTACCTGACGCAGATGTTGAGGAATGTTCTGCGGTGGGCTCCTCTCAGTTTTTTGGGGATCTTTTTGACACTGATCCTGAGCCCGCCGCTGAGGGCCTGATCAGGGCTGTTTTAAATACCCTAAACATTCCCTTAGTGCAGGAGGTTCCTTCTGACCCTTCTAATGTATTTCAGTAGCCTAAAAAGCCCCTTACTTGCTTTCCACCTAACCCCACTCTTGACTGCCTTGTATCTGAAGAGTGGAAGTCTCCAAACAGAAAACCGTCTGTCTCCAAGAAATTTGCCAAGCTTTATCCCTTCTCTGAGGCTGTGCTTGCTCAGTGGGTTCATCCCCCTAAAGTGGATGCCCCTATAAGTCTACTGCCTTGCCAGTTTCTGATGCGTCTGCTCTGAAGGACTGGACTGACAAGAAACTTGAGGTCTCCCTCAAGTCCATCTTTGCCACTGCTGCTACTGCCATGTGTCCAGCATTCGCAGCAGCATGGGTGAACTGGGCCATTTCGGTCTGGACTGAACAGCTCACTCTTACTGTCCATCAAGGTGCTCCTACTTCTGATATGTTGTGCCTCCTTGCCAACATTTCTGAGGCACAGCACTATGTTTCTGCTGCCTTATTTGATGCCATCCGTTTGGTGGCTAGGGTTTCCACCATTTCTGTGGATGCCAGACAGGCTCTTTGTCTCAAGATCTGGTCTGCTGACACTGCTTTCAAGAAAGTATTGCTCTCCTTACCTTTTCAAGGTACTTCTTTGTTTGGGCCAGATCTTAAGAATCTGATCAGTGAGGCCACAGGGGGTAAGAGTACCCTTCTACACTTGGTCCCTAGGAAGAAAATGCCTCTTAAGCGTAACCGGTATTTTCGTTCCTTTCAGAATGAGACACGTCCGGCGAACCAGATGGTTCCTTCAGCTCCGCGTACCTCCTCCAAGCCCAAACAGCAAAGGAAGCCCAAGGTCTCCTCCAAGCCCAAGGCTTCCAAGCCTTCTTCAGCATGACTCACCGAACCCGGGTCCGCACTCTGCTGTAGGTGGTCGTCTGCGTCACTATCACAGCATTTGTGAGGATTCTGTGGCGGACCCATGGGTTTTACAGGTGGTGATGGAAGGGCACAGGATCTCTTTTTTTCTCTGATCCTCCCTTTCGCTTCTTTCCTTCTCATATGCCTCAGGGTGCAGAGAAACGGCGTCTGTTCGACGGCGCTATTCAGGCTCTTCTGGACAAGGATGTTCTAGAGCCCATTCCAGTTCAGGACAGAGGTATAGGTTTTTAATCAAACCTCTTTGTGGTCTCCAAGAAGGACAGCGGTTGTCGTGCCATTTTAGACTTGAAGGATCTCAATTCCTTTGTGATCCGGACTCATTATCACCAGGAGTCATTACGTACGGTGATTGCTGCCATGTCCCCGGGAGAATTCCTTGCTTCTCTGGATCTTCAGAATGCATATTTACACATCGTCATTCATCCAGAGAGCCGGCAGTATCTCCGATTTGCCTGCGACCGGGGGCATTTTCAGTTTTCAACTGTTCCATTTGGTCTGATGACAGCTCCTAAAGTCTTCAACCATGTCCTGGGAGCCTTAGTGTCTGTCCTCCACCGGGACGACATCAGAGTTACTCCATACATGGACGACCTGCTTCTGAAGGCCCCCGCTGCGGAACTTCTTCATCAGCAGGTTCAGCAATGCATTCATGCTCTCACCCATCACGGGTGGACCATCAACTTGGACAAATCAGATCTTGTTCCATCCCAGCATCTGGTCTTCCTGGGCCTCCTCTTCGACACCCAGAAGAGCATGGTGTTTCTTATGGATGAGGGAGCTCACCAGATCGCCCACAGGGTTTCTGCGGTCCTGGCTCAGGATTCAATTCCAGCCAAGAGGTGTCCTGTCTAGTGGGGAAATTAATTTCCACCATAGAAGCAGTACAGTTTGCCATGGCGCACACCAGGGAACTCCAGCGGTTTGTGATCCAGGTGTGCAGGGGTCAGCCGGACCTTCTGAAGATGTCTGTGTCCCTCCCTCTTCATGTGGAACTGAATTTGTCGTGGTGGCTAGACCTTTCCAATCTGCTGAAGAGCAAGTCCTTCCTGGTATCCTTCTGGACCACTGTGACGAAGTATGCCAGCCTCTCTGGCTGGGGAGAGATCCTGGGTCACCTCAGCGCTCAGGGTCAATGGTCTCCGGAGGAATCTCTCCTTCCCATCAACATATTGGAGCTTCGGGCGATATTCCCTTCGTCACTGGACATCTCAGCTGGAAGACTGTCCAGTCTGGGTACAGTGCGACAACTCCACGGCCGTGGCTTACATCAACAAGCAGGGTGGAACAAGAAGTCTTGCCTCTTGGTTAGAGGTCTCCTGGGCAGAAGAACACGTTCCTGCCATATCCGCAGTGCACATTCCTGGCATAGACAACGTCATGGCGGACTTCCACAGTCGGCACACAGTGGACAGCGGAGAGTGGGCACTGCACCCAGAGGTGTTCACCCTCATTGTTCAGAAGTGGGGTATTCCTTACATCGACCTGATGGTGATAAGACACAATAGGAAGGTTCAGAGGTTCTGCTCTTGATGGAGGGACCCTCTAGCTCTTGCAGTGGATGCCATGTCCATTCCTTGGTTATTTCCTCTGGCTTACAGCTTTCCTCCCCTCTCAATGTTGCACAGGATGTTACAGAAATTACGACTGGAGTTCTGTCCAGTCATTCTGATTACTCCGTACTGGCCTCGCCAAGTTAGATTTCTGGAGCTTCTGGATCTGTCAGTGGTGGAGCCATTCCATCTCCCTTGCCGTTCGGATCTTCTTCTACAGGGTTACCTGGTGTGTTGTCTCAAGTTTTATGTGCATCGCACTGAGTCTTCAAGGCATTCTGATGCGCTGTTCGTCATTCCTGAGGGTCCTAGGGCAGGAAGACCTGCATCCAAAGTGACTATTGCTTCTTGGACCAAGTCCACTATTCGTAAGGCTTATGAGCTGAGGAAGAAGCCTGTCCCTTTCAGGGTCACGGCTCATTCTACACAATCTATTGGGGTCTCTCTTACAAGAATCAGGCCTCTGCTGGTCAGTTGTGCAAAGCTGCCTCCTGGTCATCTGTGCACACCTTTAGAAGCACTACCGTGTTGATGTTTTGGCATCTTCTGATGCCAGCTTTGGGAGGAAAATCCTTGAGGCAGTTTTGTCTGGCTGGAATTTTCTTTGGTTCTTGGTGCTTCCTTTTGAGCCCTGTTGGCTCTAGTTCAGTGTGCTGTGTAACAGTTAGGGTGTGGTTACCCCTGTTCAGTGTCCATTGACACTTCTTTGTTTGTTGTTGATGACTTTGGAGGCCTTGCACCTGGTCCTTGCCTTACTTCCCGCCTCTGGGAAACTGAATGGTTGGACATCCCAAAGTTACCAGTGACCTGTATTGGACAACAGAGAAAAGAGGATTTTAGTCTTACCTGTTAAATCCTTTTCTCTTAGTCCATACAGGTTACTGGTCTCCCACCCTGTCAAGGGACCATGCTTGGCTCTCCGGTGGCAGGCTGTGGGGGTCCTTCGGGGTCATGCTCACGGGAGTCTTCTTTCCCTTCCACTATCTAGTCAATAGTTAGTGTCTCAAATCTTTCTGGAGCTGGTTGGCTAGCTGCAGCCAAGGAGGGAAGGTAGGCTCCACCCCCCGTATACAATTCTAGAATTGTTCCTGCCTACAATTAAAGGGGCGGATTGCCTACCCAAAGTTACCAGTAACCTGTATGGACTAAGAGAAAAGGCTTTAACAGGTAAGACTAAAATCCTCTTATTTGTCACAAAAAACAAAGCAATGCTCTGCAGAAATTCAGGTACAGCTTGCTGTGCAATGTCCTGCAGGGGACTGATACACCTGCAGTGCAATGCCCTGCAAGGGTTATGATACACTTGTACAATGCAATGCAGGGATTATGATACACTTAAGCAGTGCCATGCAGTGATTCTGATACCCCAGAGATTCAGATACACAAAGCTGTTCAATGCTGTGCAGAGTTTTAGATACACAAAGTTGTGAAATGTTCTACAGAGATTATGCTGCACAAAGCTGTGCAATGTCCTGTATGGATTCTGATACATCTGCTGCACAATAACCTGCAGAGGCTGATACAATTATGCAATTCCATGGAGAGATTTATACACTTGTTATGCAATACTCTGCAGAAATTCAGATACACAAAGCTGTGCAATACTCTGCAAAGATTAAATACACCTTCCTGTACAATATCCTGCAGGGATTCTGATATACTTGCTGTGCAGAAGTTTACATACATTATATAAACAGACACATATGCATGTTTTTCTCACTATCTGACATGAAATCAGAATAAACCTTACCCGTTTTAGGTCAATTAGGATTACCAAAAGAATTTATATTTGCCAAATGCCAGAATAATGAGAGAGAGAGAATTTTCTAAGGCATTTTTATTACTTTCTGCAAAGTCAAATGTTTACATACATTTCATTAGTATTTGGTAGCATTGCCCTTGAACTGTATGACTTGGGGTAAACGTTTTGGATATCCTTCCACAAGCTTCTCACAATAGTTGGTAGGAATTTTGGCCCATTCCTCCTGACAGAACTGGTGTAACTGAGCCATGTTTGTAGGTCGCCTTGCTCGCACCTGCCTTTTAAGCTTTGCCCATACATTTTCAATACGATTGAGATCAGGGCTTTGTGATGGCCACTCCAAAACATTGACTTTGTTATCCTGAAGCCACTTTGTAACCAGTTTGGCAGTATGCTTCAGGTCATTGTCCATTTGGAAGACCCATTTCCGCCCAAGCTTTAACTTCCTGGCATGTTGCTTCAATATTGCCACATAATCTTCTTGTCTCATGATGCCATCTATTTTGTGAAGTGCACCAGTCCCTCCTGCAGCAAAACAACCCCACAACATGATGCTGCCACCCCCGTGTTTCACAGTTGGGATGGTGTTCTTAGGCTTCCAAGCTTCTCCCTTTTTCCTCCAAACGTAACGATGGTCATTATGGCCAAACAGTTCAATTTTAGTTTTGTCAGACCACAGGACATGTCCCCAAAAATGTAGGTCTTTGTTCCTGTGTGCATTTGCAAACATTAATCTGGCTTTTATATGTTTCTTTTGGAGTAATGGCTTCTTCCTGGCAGAGTGGCCTTTCAGCCCATGTTGATACAGTACTCGTTTCACTGTGGATAATGACACAATCTTACCAGATTCCGCCAGCATCTTCACAAGGTCTTTTGCTTTTGTTCTTGGGTTGATATGCACATGTCCGACCAAAGCACGTTCATCTCTGAGACACAGAACCCGTCTCCTTCCTGAGCGATATGATGGCTGGACATTCCCATCTTGTTTGTACTTGTGTATAATTATTTGTACAGATGAACGAGGCACCTGCAGGTATCTGGAAACTGCACCCAAGGATGATCCAGACTTGTGCAAGTCCACAATTCTCTTCCTGATATCTTGGCTGATTTCTTTAGACTTTCCCATGATGTTACACACAGAAGCAGTTTGTTTCTGGTGTGCATTAAAATACATCCACAGGTGTGTCTCTAATTATCTCAGATGTTGCCAATAAACCTATCAGAAGCTTCCAAAGACATGACATCATCATATGGGCTGTCCCAGATTGTTTAAAGGCATAGTAATCCTAGTGTATGTAAACTTTTGACTTTGCAGAAAGTAATAAAAATGCCTTAAAAAATTCTCTCTCTCTCATTATTCTGGCATTTGGCAAATATAAATAATTTTGGTAATACTAATTGACCTAAAACCGGTAAGGTTTATTCTGATTTCATGTCAGATAGTGAGAAAAACATGCATATGTGTCTTTTTATATAGTGTATGTAAACTTCTGGTTTCAACTGTATGTTGCTTACAGACCCATATGTATAAAGGCTTGTAATGCCAATGCACCTCTATTTGCATGTTGATGCCTGGAATTCTGGGAATGCGGTAGAAATGCTGTAAACTGGGGATTCATTTGTTGGCATTTTGTTACCGTGTTTCAAATTTGTAAACTTTATTATGATTTGGCACCTCAAGTTAGGATAAATTAAAAAAACAAACATACATTAATTGTGACTACATCTAATAATGAATTATCTATGGAAAAAAAATCTGTTTTCTGACAAATCATTTTGTGACAAAACAATTTTTGACAAAACATTTTGTAACAAATCAATTTTATTGCAACAAAATATTTTATGACTGGAAAAACAAGTTTATGTAACAATCTATTTAGTGCCATAAAACTATTTTGTGCAACAATTTTGTTAGACAAAATATATTTTGTCAGTCTCTATAAATTAAGCAGACAACATATTTTTTAGTAAGTCTGCGGATAAAATATACAGTTGACAAAAGGCACACCATTGTCAACCTTTAGACCTGTAGGTGTTCAAAACTATTGGCTGGTTGGGGATGAAGAGTTGGTGTGTACATCAGTGGAGGACCATAGGTCACTGAAAAAGTCACTGAATTGGAATAACTACTTTCATCTGAATGTGCATTTTGATCCACATTAACGCATTTTCCTGAATGGGGTCCCCAAAATGTAGCAACAGTGTAACTGATTTCCTGGACTACTTATTTAGTCCTAAAAAGTGGAGCAAATATTTCCTCCTTTAAACAGAAAGCAATTCTTTTGCAATCTAAAAGACAGTTTTCTTTGTTTTTTTTTGCGGGGGGGGGGGGGGGGGAGTATTTTACCAGGAAGAATACATTGAGATTATCTCTCATTTTCAAGTATGTTCTGGACTCATTTTGCCTATCTCAGAGAGGTGAAAGGCTGAGTTGACCTTGCCAGGATGAGAACCTGCATCATCAAGGTCTGAGCACTTTCTACAGCTGGCTCCTTAACCAACTGAGCCATCTCTCCGGTCTCCTTAAAATGCTATAACTGCTGAATCACTTCCTGACAGTTTGAACTGTCAGTAAGTATTCATGCTGTTACTCACTAGACAGTTGGAACTGCCAACCTTGTTTTACTCAGGGAGAAAAGCTTACTACTCCTTTAAAGACTAGAAGGTTTGTACATTATTGCTTAGCAAAGAGACCTCACAGGCTCTCATCATGTTATGTTGTCACAATTCCCCTCAAGCCTACATTTAAGTAGACAACATTTTCTACAAAACTGTAATGAATCAATACATGTGGCACTGTCACAAATAACACCAAAAACAGCATCACAGCATTAACCCCACCATAGCACCACTAACAATATACATAGCTGGGAACTCTCTGGATTTGCCTCTGGTTTTGACACTGCTTTACCGTGTCTCTGGGGCAGAGGCCGATTCTCTGGATGTGGGGCGCTTCTACTGAAACTCTGCCCACTTCTGCTCTTTCCTACCCTGTTCCTCCTTCCCCAGCCTATTTTTACCATTTTTTTTTCATTCCTGTTAAGCACCCACACGCTGTTAAGCACCCCTACCTTTTATGACGCAATTCGCTTCATTTTTCTCACCCCTTTGGCACTACGGTACTCCCCTCCGGGAAGACAACACATCAAAGTTCCCAGGTAAGACAATGTAATAAGGCAAATAAAGTTCTGTAATTTTAGTATATTTAATACTACTGTTGCAGCAATTCCAAACTACCAATATGAAGAACTCACATTTACTCACGAATGTTGTGGGGTATTCGCTAAACCTTTTATTAAAAATTCCAACAAAAAACAACAAACATCAGTAGATATTTAAACAGAAAATACAGCAGATATGCAAATGCTTATCACTTAAACTTGTGAAAAGCTACATATTTTCCTTAAAGGAGCAGTAAACTTTTTTTTATGAAAACACACATTTTATAGAGCTTTTCCTGCTGAATAAAACAATGTCACTCCCATCGCTGTCAGATGTTTTATTCAAAAATTATAGTAGTTTAAATAATCAGGAAGTGAATTTACTGTGTTTACTTCCTGATAGTTCTGACAGGAAGTGACAGGCAGTTTCTATCACATTCTATGGAGAACTGTATGTCTCTGACTTTTCTGACTTTCCTCTCCATTAGAATCTAACAGGAAATCTAATTAGAATTTGACCAGTAGAGGGCACTGCTAATGTAAAAAAACATGGTTTTAAACTGTAATAACTCTGGAAATATATATCTCTCAGCAGTGGGAGTACCCTTATTTTACTCAATAGGAAAATCCCTACAATATATATTTTTTCATAAAAAAAGTTTACTGCTCCTATAACCTTTTAAGATCAGTGAGATGTGTAATGGATTACAAAGCAATGTAGCACACACCCCTCTGGCCCTTAATAGTTAAAAATGCAGTGAGGCTTTAGTAAAAACCTGCCAAGTATTATTAAGTTAATTCTGCAACGTTTAACCCCTTGAATGTTTCCAATAGGGTGACTCCATTTCATTTCTGCCATTCAGAAACAGAGTACTTCTCTTCTGCTCTAATGAGGCTGTAATCATGTGACCCTGTTTTAAAGTAACTGGATATCAAGGTGCAAACTATACTTTCTCCAGAGCATCTGAGCACAAGACGAAAACTGTCCCTTAACTAGGCTGACCAGACCTCACCTTTAACTGGGGATGCATAGGAAAAATGCATTCTGCAGGACTGCTTTGATTTCAGTGAAGTACTGAAATATGCCTATTTCCTATATGTCCCCGGTTAAAGGCGAGATCTGGTCAACCTACCCTTGACTGTCAAAAGGGAACTGCAGCACCAGTGCACTTTTTTTTTTTTTTTAAAGAAAACCTATAGGTTATAGAGGTTTTTCTGCCAAGTAAAAGAAGAGCTACTTCCATTATTAACCCCTTAACAACTAGCGGCCTGGGAAGTGGATTCCCCTAAAGGCCTGCTTGATCTCAGCCGGTGAACCGACACTCGTGACTGATCACGTATGCTAGCTTGCCGAATGGGGATCTGATAGTGACCGCACAAATCTTGGCGCAGTCAGTTTCAGACCCCGCTAATGCTCACAGCGTGCCTGCAGGAGCGATGAGAGCAAAAAATTCATGACGTGTTAGGACTGTCATTGGTCCTTTAGGAAACTTTACCGGTCATGGTCCCAACATGTCACCGATCGTTAAGGGGTTAAAAAGTCGTAACAGTACAAATTGTCAGGAAGTGAATTAGTGTGTTTACTTCCTGAAATTACTGACAGCATGACTCAGCCGTTTCTATGAAGAACTGTTTGTCAGTGATGTTTCTCTCAAATAGAATGTAACTGAATTATTGGAATCTGACCACTAGAGGGCACTGATAATGTAAAAAACAAAATTTATTTATACTGTAATAAAAGTCTGGAAATATGACTCTCAGCAGTAAGAATACCCTTATTTTATCATACCTCCCAATTGTCCCTCTTTCAGACCCAAATCCCTCTGTCCCTCTTTTCTACCCTTTTGTCCCTCTTTTGAGGAGATCAGAATGAGTAATGTGTATTACATTGCTCCATAGCAATAAAACTCACATAAATGTGTAGTTAATCTTAAATATATGTTTATAAATTAATCTGTACAAATAAAGTACTTTGGTCTTGCTCTTAATAATTTATTGAGTTACACAAAGAGGAGCAGGTAAGTCATGAAATAGCCTAAAAATTCTAGGTAATGCCCTGCCCACCAGCCACACCCCCATAAACACCACCTAAAACAAAAGTGTCCCTCTTTGGCCATTTGAAATGTTGGGAGGTATGTTTTATAACAGCTCCTTTAAAGCTATGCTAAGATTCTGTACTCATTTTCTTGTATCCCAGTACAGCCAACATGTCCAGTCAGCTCTTCAGTCTTTCTTCCTATGGGACACCTGGGGGGGGGGGGTTATGCACTAAAGTGTTATAAAGTGGAGATGATTTCTCCAGTGTGATAAACTCTCCAGGCGTAGTGGAAGCCCCTCCATACTTGGGGGGGCCCCCAAAAGTTTTGCCCCCATTAAATTATATTTGAGGCCCCACAAGACTCAAGCCCCGAGTTTTGCCTAATGCACACTTAATTGTTTAATAGTTGTGTAAGAGGACCCACTGTAATTGGGTCCCCCAAATGTTGATAATAATATTATATTGGAGAATGGACACCTCAGCCCCAGTCAATGAAGTATGCTAGCTCTGTAAACAAAGCTCCTTTAGACAAGTTTGTCTAAAATGGAAGTTTATTATTATTCTCTATTTATATAGCGCCAATTAATTCAGCAGCGCTGTACAATTGGGAATAGACATACATAGGTATTAAATAGTACAAATCAAATGTGAAGAACATAAGGCCCTGCTCATGACAGCTTACAGTCTAGAGGGAGGTAGGTTTGACACAGAAGGAGTAAGTGCTATTGAGTGTGTCTCCTGCCACATGAACTGCCAGTCAGTGGGTGGGAGTGAGAAGTGCTGTTGAGTGCAGTGGTCCAGGCAAGGGGGTGATTCTTAGTGATAATGTTCATGGAGGCAGTTGATAGGCTTCTCGTAAGAGGTGAGTCTTCAGGGAGCATCTGAAGATTTGAAGGCTGGTGGAGAGTCTGATGAGGCAGGGGAGGGAATTCCAGAGCTGAGGTGCATAATATATGTATTGACTAGCTAGTAAACAATAGTATTTTTTATTATTCTCCTCTGTTTGGCCAAAATTAAGCTTGTAAAGATGATATGGTGCCTTCCTTCTAGACTAACTGAAGTTACCTGCCCTGTACCGCAGTGTGTCACTCTGCTCCGCCCCCTCTCTTTGATATATATTGTCGCCCAAAAAGAAATACAAAAAAATCTCTGACGTACTGAAAGAATTAAATTTATTTAAAACAATATTTGATGCAAATAAGCATCTATAAACAATTAAATATAGTTCATAAAGTAAAGCTTTTCATTGTGTATATGTATTGTTTATCAGATTAACCCCTTAGGCTGCTATGATGCTCAAAATTCAATCCTAAAGGGCCACCAACAGGTCAGGATGTAAGAATTTCTCTGCTTAAGCACAGGTGAGTCAGTCACAATGAATGAGTCACTGTACATATTTGGTATATGTGTAACGGTGGCGTAACTATAGAGGTCGCACCCGTGACCGGGCCCATCGCTCCAGGGGGCCCAGCCGCCCCCTGCGACCCCTCTGCCTGGCGCCCGCGATCTCCGTCTGGCACTGTAGTAATGCAGGGCGCTGGGAGATGACATCATCTCCCAGTGCTCTGCATTACTGAAGAGGACCGCGCGGGAGATCAACACACCTCTCCGGGCTCCTGCCACTCCAGGGAGGTAGGAGATGGGGGCATTTTGGAGTGGACCAATGTAGTCGAGGGTGGCGAATGTGGTCCAAGGGGGGCCCATGGCGCTTCTTGCACCAGGGCCCGGAGGCTTCTAGTTACGCCTCTGATGTGTAATAAAGTAATCTGGATCATTCCAACTCTTCTTTGTATTGTTATTTGTTGTCATTGGTGGGGAATTTGGGGGAGCATAATTAGGTCAGGTCATGGGGCTCATTATTAGAGTTAGCGGGGGGGGGGGCTGCATTTTGTGTTATGCTTCTGTCTCCAAGTCCTATGTTATTCTATGGAGCCTATGCTGTAGTTTCCCTCAAGTTGGCAAAATCTTAGTGCATTAGCTAATAAAGTAATTGGAGAGATTATCACACTGGAGAAGTCATATCCACTTTATCACCTCTTTATCCCATCTTAGTCTCTAGCATCTAAGCCAGTGATTCTCAACCAGGGTACCCCATGTTTTAAATGGACTTTTAAATAAAGATTTATAGAAATTGTTATGCACAATATGTTTAGTTTTCTTATTAAGATTGTGAGACCTAATAATAAATGTATATTTATGTATCGTACCCTTCTTATGCCCTTTATAAAGTACATTAAATATGTTACGTGTGCCCCGAATGTTCTAGATTGTGTGTTAGGGGTGCCCCGAATAAAAAAAGATTGAGAACCACTGATCTAAGCGGTTAAAACAACTTTTGTTTTTTTTTGGTTTTTTTTTTACAGACTATACAACACATTTGTACATTATCTGCTGTAAGATTTCATATATAGTAAACAAAAAGTTCAAATAGCCAAAATAAATTATTTTATTTTGTAGGCATTAAAAAAACATGAAGAACGATATAAGTCTTATCTCTCAGACCTTTATGGTTTGAGAGACATTCACAAGCAAAGTTTCCCCTCCCGCCCCTTTTACCTAGTGTAAGCCATCTCTTCTCAGATGTGGAATGCAGTCCATAGACCAGACAGGTAACAGAAGGGGACACTCTTATTCCTACGAGAACAATGAAAGCCCTGCCCCCATTGACAAGTTTTTCAGTTTTTTCCCTTATCTTAATTGAAGATTGTCCCTCTCTGCAGTCTACCTGGGCACCTCCCTTCTGCTCTGGCTGAGCAGTGTTACATCAGTAAAAGGGGCAGGAGGGGGATACTTTGTCATTGAATTACTCTTGAACTACAATTCTGACAGAATTGAAATAACACTCTCCAAAATCCAGATACTATGATGATTAATTGGAGCTGCTTTTATTATGAAACATTACTATCCCTTTAAAGCACTCTGATTTCCTATAACAAGATTTGCAGTATAAATATAAAACAATCAGCCAATCCTCTTCGCTACGGTCTGAGCATAAAGAGGTTCCTCTCCAAACCAGCACAATTTCCTGACATTTAATTTGTGTCACATTGTGACAGGAAAACAAAAAGTACAAATAAGATGTGGCAGGTTCCTATTGGCTGTCAGGATAAAGGTCTGATCTGACATTTTGTGTCTACTATTACTCAGCAGACTAAACCAAACGGATTAGGAAGCTGGGATTTCTAGAAAGGATTATCACAGATAAATTAGCATTGTTCAATGGAAAATGGCACATAACAACCCATTAACACTTTGAGTGCCAGAGGGGTGTGCAACGCACTGCGAAGCACAGCTCTCTGGTGCACAGATGGTTAATGGCCTTATGTATAAGAGCAAAATGGTGCAATTCAGTGACAACCCAACTGTACCACAGGGAACAATAAATCAGCATTGATCTAAACTGAGGTTTGAACCCCTTGAAAGCTTGAGGTCTGCAATGCACTGCAGATCTCTAGTATTCAAGGGGTTAAAAGCTCCAAATCAATGGAAATTTGTATCCCCCTCCGCCCCTTCCATGGCGCATTTGGTGTGCCCCAGAATTGCTCCACTTTGTTTTATATATAAATTATATATTATTATTATATATAAATATGTTAACCTTCAGAGTACCCCTCTGGCACTCAAATGGTTAATTTAGGCATGTGATGTAAAATGGCTGTCTTTGGAATATATGCTATGAGTTACCAGCAGAATTCATATATGTTAATTGTTAAGGTGACTAGACCACCCCTTTAATTTATTACACTTACTAAAAGGATATTCTACAAGGCTGATAATGAATCCATTTTACCCTGTAGCATGTGTTTTTCATAAGTATAACGAGGGATGTCTGCACATTTCATTACTGTTTCTGCTCTACAACCCCAACCCTTCTAAAGTCCAACAACTGCTATAAATAAACATCTCTCACTCTTTGATGATGCCCTATGCTAATCGGATGTTAGGATTTTTTTTTGTTTCTATTCTGCGAGGTCTATTGGGGCTTCTCCAGTGATATCATTTCTCCAATTCCCATGTTATTCTATGGAGCCAATGCACTAAGATCTCTCCCATTTGAAAATTCTTAGTGCATAGACTCCATAGAATAACATAGGAACTGGGGAAGTCATCTCCAACTCATAACCTCTTTAGCACATATTAATGCATCTCCCCCACTGTCCCTTGGGACATAATGGGGTGGTGGTGATAGCTGGTGAGATAGCTCAGTGGTAAAGTCCCTGACCATGGAGCCTATTCCAACCGCAAGTTTGCAGGTTCGAATCCCAGCAGGGTCAACTCAGCCCTTCATCCTTCCGAGGTCGATAAATGAGTGCCATTGATTGGGTAATAATAACATCTATTATTTCAGCTTCCGATTTGGTTAATTCCAAGAGCGTGCACTGAAAGCGCCTTGAGTCCCACTGGGAGAAAGGCGCTATATAAATACTAGTTATTATTATTATATGCAAAGAACAAGAACAATTCTAGGACAAACCAACTGAAGCATATGTAACAAATATCATTTTCCATTCATCTAAAAGGGTATTGGACACCCCTCTGGCACTCTAAGCATTAATTACACAGAGAGCTATGAGGCACAATCTGCCTCCATTCAGTATACGGAAAACCCTGCCCCCTTGACTTAGAAGGGCAGGTTTTCCATATACTTAAAGAAGATTGTCCCACATCGCCATCTGCTTCCAGCTCCGACACTTAAAGGATGTGGGTGTGAAGGGGATAATTCATAATTTCAAGGGATAGTATTGTGCCATTTAAAAAAAAATAATTATCTTGTAGCTATTAAAAAAAAAAAAAAAAAAAAACTAATGATGCCAGTCCCATCTCTCAAACCTTTATGGTTTGAAAGATATTCACAAACCAAGCACTCTTTATAGACCTTCCAGTCAAGTAGTTCTTTTTAAAGTGGCTCTATCACATATAGATATCTAATGCTCATTAGACAGAGCATTTAGCGAAAAAGTTTAAGGTTAGTAATTTTTGAAAAAAAAACGTTATATATGCAAAAATTCAAGTTTAAAAAGTACCCAGCAGCCTACTTCCATTTACCTCTGTGGCAAACTGCTTGCCGCACAGAGGCTGCTTTGTCCCACTAACCAGCATCCTCCGATGACGGAGGATGTCTGTCTCAAAGCTGGAGCGATCTCATTGGCTAGATATCGATCTCTGCCAATGAGATCGCTCCAGCTTAGAGAAAGAAAGCCTCCGTCATTGGAGGATGCTGGGTAGTGGGACGGGAGCAGAGGCAGTGCTGGAAACAGGAAGTAGGCTGCTGGGCACGTTTTACACTTGAATTTTTGCGCAGATAACGTTTTTTTTTCCCAAAAAAATGACTAACATATTAAACTTTTTCGCTAAATGCTCTATCTAATGAGCTGTAGATATCTATATGTGATAGATCCACTTTAAATATCGCTATTGCGGCTCTGCTCAACAGCTTCCATCGGTCCCAGGACCATATTCTCCTGCAGTCATCTAGAGTTCAGACGTCAGAGAAAGGGGTGGTGGGGGGAACTTTTAAATGATCTCTCTCTCAAACCATAGAGACAGGAATGTCATTGTTAGATTTATTTTTTTAATAGCTACAGAATATTTTTTTTAAATGTAAATATATCCCTTTCACGATTATATTATATATATATATATATATATATATATATATATATATATATATACACATATACATATATATATACATATACATATATAATACAGCATTACTAACATAACAGATCGGTTGTATACACCATATGAAAGAATTACAGCGTTTTTGATATTGAAACATTATTATCCCTTTGAAAGAAGTAATTTTGTTCCCTAAAAATATATTTTTCATGACCTTTCCCATTTGGTAAAAAACTTACTCCCACTGCTGGGTGAATTTACACTGAAAAGTCATTACAACTCAAAAGTTATTTTTATCAACAGCACCAGGGTTATGCATCAAGGAGTGATAAATGTGAGACTCTCTATGGAGAAAAAACACTAAAATTCCTGTGTTATATAGTATGGAGCAGGAGAGATCTTGGTGCACAAACAACATACAATAACATGGGAATTGGATGGTTACTTTATCACACCTAAGTGCATCTCTTCCTTGGTGTACAAAATGCAAATATTTTTTTTTTCTTTCTTAATGCAATCTATGGTAGAGCTTGAGTTACAAACTACTGCTCTGTGTCATGATGAAAAGAGCACCACCTGGTAACCAAAAGACAAAATTGCGTTTAAAAAGAGTACTTTAAGTGTCCTTGGGTGTTAGTGTGTGAAACGCATAAGACTACGTAGACTACGTAGGGGTGTTATTTCTTTCCTACTGGGTCACCTAACACTGATGACTGTCATTGTATATATCAATGTTTTTACTTAGGAGGAATAAAAGTTTTAAATGAATTGACTGTTTATTTGCTGGAGTGCGCCTGCAATCGTTTTGTTGTAACATTGTTGCTTTTGGCAGCTGGAGGAGAGTAGCGGCAGTGAGGCACCCAGTCGTGAATGCTGCAAATCCTTGTTTTTACTTAGGAGGAATAAAAGTTTTAAATGAATTGACTGTTTATTTGCTGGAGTGCGCCTGCAATCGTTTTGTTGTAACATTGTTGCTTTTGGCAGCTGGAGGAGAGTAGCGGCAGTGAGGCACCCAGTCGTGAATGCTGCAAATCCTTGTTTTTACTTAGGAGGAATAAAAGTTTTAAATGAATTGACTGTTTATTTGCTGGAGTGCGCCTGCAATCGTTTTGTTGTAACATTGTTGCTTTTGGCAGCTGGAGGAGAGTAGCGGCAGTGAGGCACCCAGTCGTGAATGCTGCAAATCCTTGTCTTTTACTTCTATGGCTATCTGGCTTTTTGCCCTTGGCGTGGTGGCACCGAATCTGTTTATATATTAATGCATAACCCTTTTTGTATTACTCAAGATAAAATACCTATAACATGATTTTTTTCATGAAAAAGTACTTCTCCTTTAACCATTTGCGAGAAATGTGTTTGAGTCCTCTCTAGAGGACAAGGGGATCCATTTCCTCCTTTTATTGGATCAGGTCCCAGTGCTAGAACTGGGGATAGAAGCTTTTTGGCAATGTGTAGTATTACCCTGGAGACAGATAAGCCCATTTTCAGATTACTGTGTGCTGCACACAATTCTGGGAGCCAAGTGTTTAAACATATGTATTAAAAACAAGCAAAAATGTGTCTTCAAAATGTACAAATCAAATTACAATATACTGAAAAGACTTGACCATGACTATTTAAAAGATATATTGATAGATTAAAATGATTCAGTAGTCACTTTTTAACAGTAGTCTAGAAGACAAAAATATAGCATTCGTACAAATACAATACATGAAACATTAGGACTTCAGCATGTAAAATATAATAAAATCAGGATAAAAGCAATTGGCCTTCAGTTGACTCTTTCAGAACTACTCAGACAGAAATCTTGCTCAAAACCATTTCTTTGGCAGATAGTAGATAGGGTAATTAAATACAGTCACTGCCAATAAGAGTTTCACTATATGTTGGAAAACAGCATGGATGGGCAAACTGTGACTCTGCAACTTCTGTTGGTCTACAAATCTCATCTTCCTCAACAGATGCACAGCATTGGTAAGCAATGCATGGAGGAAAATGAATTGAAGTTTTTTTGTTTTTTTGAATGGAACACATATAATTTAGAGATTTTCTTGCAGTTAAACACTACCTGGGAGATACTTCAATCAAAAATTATTACAGCTCAAAACAGACCACAAAATGTATATATTTTTTTTCATTTGAGAACTTCTAAGCTCCAATTGTACTTTTTCAATAGCAAATGATGACAATAGTGCCACCTAGTGGCATAAATAACATTTTGCTTAAAAAAAATTCAGCTGCATGAACTTGGAAAAAAAAAAAACAAAGTTCCTTTGTTTCACTGAGAGAGAATAGGCATACTGTGTATTTCCCTTAAAGACCAGAGGGGTAGGCAACACATTGCTTTGCAATGAGTTTCCCACCCCACTGATCCATAAAGGAGTAAGAAAACTTGTTAAATAACATTTCCCATTTACAGCAGTTATAGTTAAAGGAAAACTACAATTAAAACATTTTATAGCAGTACTAGTTGAAGAGCCCGTTACACGGGCCACAGTGCCACTGCCAGCCGGTCGTGGGACAGTCATGCGCAGTAGAGACTGCCCGTGCCGCGGCTGATACAGAGCTGGATGTTCTGAAGGAGTGTCCACCTCTGTATCAGCAGCGGCGAAGGCAGTCTGTACTGCGCATGACTGCATCGTTACGCACGTTTTAACAAATTATTATATAGGATGACCCTGTTTGCTTAAATTTCTACCTCTTATAGACTGTATAGTGTCTATAATAGGAAAGCAAAATTAGTTTCCTATTATATGAACTATCCATACCACTGTATGTAGACCATCTCCTATTATATAAAAGGCCAGAATGTTTGTCCGATGCAGTCATGCGCAGTAGAGACTGCTCAAATGTGCAGAATGCTGGGAGCATTCTGTGCGTTCGTGCAGTCTCTACTGTGCATGACTGCATCGTAGGTGGCGGCAGTATGCAAAGCAGGACCGGCCTCTGTACCTCACTAGACCTTGGCACGTGTACACAGGCTTTAACACTAGTTATATATAAATACATAACATATGTATATTTGGAACAGGGAACTTCATATCTATATATCACATTCAGTAACTTGTTTTTTTTTATTGTATATGTGAATACACATATGACAGTAGCCCACCAATCTGTACTAAATTTGATTACACACTTAACCCATTGATTGCCATAGAGATATGCAACACATTGCATACCCCTCTGGCACTCAAAAGGGTTAAACGCATACACAAAAAAAAAAAAAAAAAAAAAAAGTGATTCACTTCCTGAGAAAAGTGACTGCACCACAGGGACCAGGGAAACATTCTCTTTGAGTTAAATTTAGCTTTTACCCCTTGAACATTTAAAAGTTCTCCCAACTCATTGTATTGCAAAAAAGCTTTACTTCAATCTGTGGGGATTTGGGGAAATTTGTATTTCGTGCAGTTAATTTACCTCAGAATGAATCCACTTTTTCTTTATTGCATAAGGATCATTTTTAAAGTTTAAACACTAGCAAGAGTTAACTTTTTTAAATAAGTCTATATGTATGACTTCTGTATTGAAGAAGTTAACCCTCTGAGTACCAAAGAGGTACCCAACGCATTGCAATGCAATGTGTTGAATAACTTTCTTGCACTCAAAGAGTTAAATTCTCTTTTCATGTCATTCCCTATTCCTTGGCTCTCCTCCCTCCCTCTAAACACCTATGTAGTAATTGTGGGGAATATCAGCTTCTCAATAAGGAACAAATACAAATCCCCACTAATTCAAATGGGACTTTGATCCCAATGAATGCTAGCGATGTCTCCAACGCATTGATGAGCATTTAAGGTGTTAAAATACAATATTAAAGGGACAGTAATATTTACAATGGGAAAAGCTATACTGCATGGTTTATCGTACTGAGTAAAATAAGGATAATCCCAGTGCTGAGAGAGGGTTTATTCAAAATTTACTGATGCTCAGTCTTGCATTGTTAGGGTGCAGTACCTACATGGCCTGAGAGTTTATGGTGGTGCTGTTGCTACAACCATCCATAGAATGCTATAGCAACAGCTCCTCACTGCAAAATTTCAGGCCATGGAGATACTGCACTTAGAAATTGCAATTTTGAGCTGCAATACATTTTGAATAAATCATCTGTCACCAGTGATATTATCCATATTTTACTCAGTAGAATAAACCCTGCAGTATATATTTCAATATTAACATTATTATCTTTTTAAGTCAATTAGAACTGCATTTGTCTCTTACTGGCACAGTTAATTTGCCCCCAAATTGATACACTTTTTATATTGTTTAGCTGTAAGGAGGGAGTGTGTGTTTAAAGGGATAATAATACTTGAAAATTACTAATCCCCATATTGTAGCTTTGTTAAAAAGAAACTTATTGCCCCCAGTGTCATCTCTCAAACTCTTATGGTTTGAGAGATGATAGCGCTCAAAGTTCCCCCCTCCCTCCCCCTTCCCTGACTGAACACTGAAAGCTGACTGCAGGGGAAGCTGTCGTAGGACAGACTTATGTGCATCAGGCGGCTCTGCAGCATTGCCGAGATATCGTTTATAAAAAAAGAATTCTATCACTGAAACGGTCTTCTACGTGTGCTTGGTTTGCAAGCACAAGTAGAAGACCGTTTTAGTGAAAGATTTCTTTTTTAAAAACGCAATCCCGGCAATGCTGCAGAGCCGCCTGATGCAAGTAATACCAGATATCCCTGCAGTCAGCGTTCAGTCAAGGAAGGGGGGGGGGGCTTTGAGCGCTATCATCTCTCAAACCATAAGGGTTTGAGAGATGACACTGTGGGCAATAAGTTTCTTTTTAACAAAGCTACAATATGGGGATTAGTAATTTGCAAGTATTACTATCCCTTTAAGATTTTGAGTGCCAGAGAGGTATCCATGACATTGCAGCTGTATGGCTGTTTTAAAGTACATAGCAGAATTACTGAGCCTACAGAGATGTAATGCTCCACACTGGACAAAAACATTCTTTACTCTGTAAAGGTTAATAAGTCCAATCACTGAGCTTCTAGTGTAGCATGTTGAGGGGTCACTGTAGACTGTGACCAGTGCCCATCCTTAAAGTCTTCCCCTTTTATATAATATGGCCAGGTTTGTGGAGCATTTAAATCTTGAGCAATTCTGGAGTTCTCATTAGTAAGAAAACAGATGACAGGAGATTGTCAGTTTGGGTGCAACTCTAGAGCAAATGAAGCAGTTAGCCATGTTTAGCTCACCTAAAGGGCGCTGATGAGGTCATAAATTACTAAAGCTGGCTAATTAAACAAAACATCTGCAGTTTGTAGTCTCTAGTTTGACAGGAAGGTTAACTTGAAGCTTGGCACCAAGACATAGTAGTGGGCTGATGTCACAAGATGGTCATGATGTGAAAGGGTCCAGACTTGGCAGCCATGTTTTTTCTTTTTTGAAATAAGGATGTCGTAATCTGGTGATGCCATGAGGCCAAATGGGTTTTGGTACCAGTGATATATTAAGGCAGCAGGACGTGTTTTGTCAGCAGTGGAAAGGCAAAAATAACGAAGCCAGAGGCCATTTTAGTACGGCTCAGACTTCAGACTCTTGTACAGGCAGCAGGTGAAAATCATCCCGAAAAGCTAAAGAAATAAAATAAAACATGTTTAAGAACAGGTAGTCTGTGGAAATGCAAGAAGGGAAAGAAGTGGGAAGGTAAGGGGGGGGTGAGGGAGGTACTAGCAGTAAAGGGAAAGTGAGAGAGGAAGGAAAGGTCAGGGAGAAGTGAGGGAGGTAGAAAATGTAAGGGGAAGTGAGGTAGGCAGGAAAGGGAGAAGTGAGGGAAGTAGAAAAGGTAAGGGAGAAGTGAGGAGAGAAAGCAAAGTGAAAATGTAAAATGGAGTGGATTTTCCAAAGTGGTATTGACAAGACATATTTATATACTAGTGTAAAAGCCAGTGTACACGGGCCAAGGTCCGGGTGATGTTAACCCTTTGAGTGCCAGAGGGGTATGTATCACATTGCTTTGCAATGTGCTGGTACCCCTCTGGCATTCAAAGGGTTAAGAGGCTGGTCCTGCTCTGAGTCCTGCCTCCGACGCAGTCATGCGCTGTAGAGACTGGCCGAAAGAACAGAATGCTCCCAGCACAGAACTCCCAGCATTCCACACAGAATGCTCCCAGCATTCCACACAGAATGCTCCCAGCACAGAACTCCCAACATTCCATGCATTTGGGCAGTCTCTACTGCGCATGACAGCATCTGACAAACATCCTAGCGAATCATTATATAAGATAAAATGGCAGGATTAGGGAGGCATTCTATGTATCTAGGAGGTTGGAGCGCTCCCTACTCCCAGCATGATGGGGTAACCCCTTTGAGTGCCAGAGGGGTAAGCATCACATTGCTTTGCAATGTGTTGTGCACCCTCTGGCACTCAAAGGGTTAACAGGCTGAATGTAGCTTCACAGGGGATAATAATCACCCAGAGCTGCAAGATTTACAATCTCTGTCTCTGAAGGCATTTCTATCTTACACACAGAGCAGAGAGGAGCTACTGTATTTAATCCATTGTGTGCCAGAGAGGTATGCAACCCAAGGCACTCAAAGGGTTAGAATCACGTGTTGAATCTGTTCCTGGTGATCTGTTTTGTAAAATGGGAACCAGATTAGCTGACCAGTTTTGATAGTGAAGTAAATCGCTGTTAGTAAGTCTCCAAAGTGGAGAAGGTTTTATTTTCAGTTTAGTTTGTTTGTTACTTGCCTTAAAGTAACAGTAATGTCCAATAAAAGAGGATTTTAGTCTTACCTGTTAAATCATTTTCTCTTCGTCCATACAGGTTACTGGTAACGCTAGGTAGGCAATCCGCCCCTTTAATTGTAGGCAGGAACAATTCTAGAATTGTATGCAGGGGATGAAGCCTACCTTCCCTCCTTGGCTGCAGCTAGCCAACCAGCTCCAGAAAGATTTGAGACACTAACTATTGACTAGATAGAAGAAGGGAAAGAAGACTCCTGTAAGCATGACCCCGAAGGACCACCACAGTCTGCCACAGGAGAGCCAAGCATGGTCCCTTGACAGGGTGGGAGACCAGTAACCTGTATGGACTAAGAGAAAAGGATTTAACAGGTAAGACTAAAATCCTCTTTTCTCTGTCGTCCAATACAGGTTACTGGTAACTCTGGGATGTCCAACCATTGAGTTTCCCAGAGACGGGAAGAAACACCCCAGCTGTTACACAGCACACTGAACTAGAGCCAATGGGGCTCAAAAGTGAAGGAAGCACCAAAAACCGAAGAAAATCCTAGACAGGCAAGACTGCCTCCAGGATCTTCCTCCTAAAGCTGGTGTCAGCCGATGCCAGCACATCAACATGGTAGTGTTTCGAAAAGGTGTGCACAGACGACCAAGTGGCCGCTTTGCACAACTGATCAGCGGAGGCCTGATTCTTGTAAGCCCAAGAGGCCCTTATAGACCTTGTAGAATGAGTCGTGACCCAAAAGGGGACAGGTTTCTTCCTCAGCTCCTAAGCCTTACGAATGGTGGACTTGATCCAGGAAGCAATAGTCACTTTGGAAGCCGGTCTTCCTGCCCTGGGACCCTCAGGAATGACAAACAGCATGTCAGAATGCCTGTGCGATGCACATAAAACTTGAGACAACATACCACGTCTAACAAGTGGAGATCCCTCTCCTTGTCAGAAGTGGGCTCAGGGTACAAAGAGGGCACCACAATCTCCTGATTTATTTGGAACTCCGAAACCACCTTTGGGAGAAACTCCTGAGAAGTGATGGCAGGCCTTAGAAGAAACCGGTCTGCGGGCATTAAGCATAGTAGCCATCACACTAGAAGAAAAACCCTTCTACTTCAGTATTGAGGATTCAATTTCTAAGCCGTCAAAGCTTGACGATGAACATCCTCCTTCCACAAGTAACCCTGTAGAAGAAGATCCAGACAGCAAGGGAGCCAGAATGGCTCTGCCACTGAAAGATCCAAAAGTCCTTCAGAGCAGAGGCATCAGGAACTGGCAAGGCAGAAGACTTAGATAGCCTGGAGATAGGAGCATCCACTTTGGGAGCATGAACCCACTGCGCAAGTGCCGCCTCAGAGAAAGGATAAAGCTTGGCAAATTTCTTGGACACAGAAGGTTTCCTGTCCGGAGATTTGCACTCCTCAGACACAAGGCGGTCAAGAGTGGAGTTAGGTGGAAAGCACGTAAGGGGCTTTTTAGGCTCCTGAAACACATCAGAGGGGTCAGAAGGAACCTCCTGAACTAAAGGAATGTTAAGAGTATTCAAGGCAGCCCTGATCAGGCCCTCAGTGGAGGACTCAGGATCAGCCTCAAAGGGGTCCCCCAAAAAATTAGGGAAGTCCACCGCAGAACATTCCTCAACATCTGAATCCACCAGCAGTTCCTCCTCAGAGGAATCTGACACGTCAGGTACACACTGAGGCTTTGGCAGGGAAGAATTGACTGAGGAGGGGGTCTGCCAAAAATGAAAGACTCTCTGTAACTGGGATGGAAAGAGTTGCAAAGTGGACCTACGGTCCCTAGTAGCAGCCTTGAACTCTTGCACCCAAACTGGCTCTAATGCATGGCTGGAGGTCCCTGGAAGACTCTCAGGGACATCAGAACATGTTGGGCATAAATGACCTGAGAATTCTCTAGGTAACCCTGAATAACAGGAAGAGCAATGAGCAATAGGGGATACAGAGACCCCAGCATCTTTAGTCTTAGGTCTGGCCCCAAGCTTCAATGGTATAGACATTCTCACAGTCTCAAATAACCTTACAGTATAAGAAGTCACCCAATTACAGTGTGTAGGATTAAAGTTTCACCCCAGAAATTGCTAAAATAGACTTATCTGGCAGGCGAAGGGTTAATCAGCAGAGGAGTGAAGAAGAGTCCAAGCCCTGGATAGGATACTTGTTCTGGAAACCGCACAAAATGGCTGCCGCAGCGGGAGCCAATCAGAAACGAGAGCGAAGAAAGCACTCATGGGAAATGTAGTTTTTCCAGAAAAGTACCCCAAACAGTGCCCGAAGCCCCCTGAGCTCCCCAACACACTAGAAACATGAACCGGATGATAGAGCAAGGGCAGACAAGTAAAATGATCCAACTCTGAAGTCACTAGGTTAAACGGTTGCAGAGATATGTCCCAAACTGTACAGTCCCATAAGAGTGAATGGAGCAATGGCGTCTATGTGGTACAGTGAACTCAAATTTAAAAAAATTGAAGGTGTAATATTAAAAGACATTAAACATCACTAGAACATGTTAGGATACCCAAAAAACACAGAACTAGTAGGAAAAGTGTCAGAAAATCCCCCAATTAATGCAAAACCAGCAGCTAAAGGGTTAAGTACCACATAAACCTGCTCCAAACACCCAACAGACATACAGATAGACCCAATGAGTGCAGGAGTGTGCAATAGGAACTCCAAATGAAAAACCCCTGCTTGGAGGGGCACTGTGAGACATGTGGACCTGCAGCACTCAAAGGGTTGCTCACCTTTCCTGCAGATCTTCTGTCTTCAGATTACCATGTTTAAAGAAGAAGCCTCTGTGGGCAATTCCTGAGGAAAGAACTTGTAGCCAAGATTTCCCCCCAGGGCTTAAGGTCCACAAAAAGCACTTTGTCACTGAGCTAGCCACATCTAAGGGCATTGTCAATTATGGTAATCCGCCTAATGGTGGTATTCCATTTCTAACAGAAAAATAAAAACCTTTTAAATCTATAGCAGAACTGTTCTCTTGCCTGTGTTATCTTCACCAAGGAACAAATCTTTCTGGAGCTGGTTGGCTAGCTGAAGCCAAGAAGGAAAGGTAGGCTCCATCCCCAGCATACAATTCTAGAATTGTTCCTGCCTACAATTAAAGGGGCAGATCGCCTACCCAGAGTTACCAGTAACCTGTATTGGACGACAGAGAAAATGTTTTTCTTGTTTTGCAGTTTAAAAAAAAATAAATTATGGTTTGAGAGATATTCTTATCTAAAGTTCCCCCTTCCTGATGTTAGCTATAAAGCTGACAGAAGGAGATCCTGTCGGCCGCCACGAGGCGGCTCTTCAGCAGAGCCGCAATAGTCATAATGGAAAACAATTACTTAATTGGAACGGTCTACAAAGTGTGCTTGCAAAACCGGCTGGTCCCCGGACCGGGATCTCCTGCTGTCAGCGGAGATCCATGCAAGCAATGCGTTGGACACCCCCTGACATTAGAGGGTTAACTGTCTTTAGTTCTTATATATTACTACAAACAAAATTAAAGGGAGAGTAATGTCATAAAAAGTGCTTATAGTTTTGTAGTCCTTAAAGTGTTAGTAATGTCTAAAAAAAAAAACTTTTTTGCATTTAGAAGAGCTTAAAAAGCTGATCTAAATGCAAAAAAACGTATCTCTCAAACCGCTATGGTTTAAGAGATACGGGAGTTTAAAGTTTGATTTCTCCTACTGAAAGCTGTCAGCAGGAGATCCGTGTCGGTGGACACGGAGGCGCTTGAGAAGTGTCATGATCTCGTTACTTACAGGGAATCATCTAAAACGTGTGCCTAGTGTTCAGGCACACGTTTTAGACCATTCCAATGAAGGGATTCAGTGTAAGTAACGAGATCTCTGCACTTCTCAAGCTCCAGCGTGTCGACCGACACGGATCTCCTGCTGACAGCTTTACAGCTGTCAGTAGGAGAAATCAAACTTTAAACGCCCGTATCTCTTAAACCATAGCGGTTTGAGAGATACAGTTTTTTATATTTAGATCAGCTTTTTAAGCTCTTCTAAATGCAAAACAGTTTTTTTTAAAAAATTAAACTATATGCCACAAATCCTCTCTCGCAAACCACTATGGTTTGAGAGATATTCGCATTCAAAGGTCCCCCTCCCCTTCTCCTGACGTCAGCGCTGTGCTGACAGCAGGAGATCCTGGTCTGGGGACCAGACGGCGGCTCTGCAGAAGAGCTGAAATAGCGATACTGGAAAAGAATTACTTCATTGGAACGGTCTACAAAGTGTGCCTGGTTTAGAAGCACACTTTGTAGACCATTCCAATGAAGTAATTTGTTTCAAATAACACAATTTCATCTCTGCTGAAGAGCCTCCTCGTGTCGGCCGACACGGATCTCCTGGAGAAGGGGAAGGGGAGGGAAGGGGGAACTTTGAATGCGACTCTCTCAAACCATAGCGGATTGAGAGATAGGATTTGTGGCATATAGTTTGATTTTTTTAACCACTACAAAACTATAAGCATTTTTTATGAGACATTACTGTCCCTTTAAGCACATGTTCTCTAAATAGGATAGTTTATACATGCATCAAAAATCATATTTAGGCTTATATTTTAGTGATTTACCATGAATAATTACTTTTTACATAGTTGTTAATACATTATATTTGACGTTATATCAACCCATTTTATTGTATACGCGAGTGTTCCTTTAATAGCAATATTTAGAATTTGTCTTGTGAAATGTTGCAACAAAATCCTTTGCAGCTCCCTGTGCATACACCAACAAAGGGCAATCTGCAGTCCTGCTGTTATTGTTAGACTTCAGTGTTCATCATCCTCAGCCAGCCAACAGCTAAGGATGAAGGAATTTGTAGTCCAACAAGAGCTGGATGTTCACAGCTTACTTAGACCAGGTTAAATCACATGTACAACAGTAGCAAACTTTTCTCATCACTGGTGTACTAAAGCTTGTGTCTCTCTAATCTGATAGGGGCAATAGAGTACAAGATTAGATTAGTGCATGCTTTCGCTCACCTGTACACAAGCAATGCCGATACCCACTGCACCAATAATCAGAAGATGAGAGCGGATGAAGGTTTCAAGCTTGGTGATACATCCACCCTGTGGAAGTGGAAAGGAGACACTCTGTCAATTACTGTAAATTGTTATTATCAAGTATTCATGAAGTGCCAACAGGTATCACTGTGCAGTATAGTTGGTAGTAATCATTAAAAACAAATACACAGGTATAGCTAATACAATGCATAATGGGGGGGTGTTAAAGGGATAGTGATGTTTCATAATAAAAGCCACTCTAATTAATCATCATAATATTTGGACTTTTGAGAGTGTTATTTCAATTCTGTCAGAGTTGTAGTACAAGAGTAATTCAATGACAAAGTATCCCCCTTCCGCCCCTTTTACTGATGTAACACTGCTCAGCAGAGCAGAAGGGAGGTGGCCAGGTAGATTGCAGAGAGGGACAATCTTCAATTAAGATAAGGGAAAAACCTGAAAAACTTGTCAAGGGGGGCAGGGCTTTCATTATTCTCATTGGAAAAAGATTGTTCCCTGCTGTTATCTGTCTGGTCTATGGACTGCATTCCACATCTGAGAAGAGATGGCTTACACTAGGTAAAAGGGGCGGGAGGGGAACTTTGTTTGTGAATATCTCTCAAACCATAAAGGTTTGAGAGATAACTTATACCGTTCTTCATGTTTTTTTAATGCCTACAAAATAAAATAAAGATAAAACGAAGTATTACTATACCTTTAACGCACATACAGGGTTTTGAGCAGGAAGCACAATATCTTGCAATAAACAAGCTTTCAGTCCACTGGTCACCACACAAACACACATACACTGCCACCAAAATTAGTTTTACAGCCTTGCATATAAGTGGCCCCCAAACAATAGAGGAAAGGGTGGCCATCCTGACTGCAAGGGGTGACCCTAAAGTAGTGGATGGAGTAGTGTGATTTGGGATTATGGGGTTAAATTGGGAAGTGCAGAATTTGCACTTGCTCTTGGGAGGAATCTTCAGTTAGGCCGTATTCTTCCCTCCCCCCTTTTATATACTGGTACTTTGGGGACTGTGGGCATATGTTGGTGGGGGGCATAATTACGTTCCTTCCATTTTCTCCCCTTTATTTCATGCTAGTTACGATGTATCATGCAGTTGTTTTTATGGATTCTGTTTAGAAGTATTATTGAAGTTAGGGCAGGATTAGGTAGTCTCTCTCTCTATTAGGCAGGCTACACTGATGTGAAATATTGAATTTTGTTTAATAAAGTTGTCATCGGGGGTTGATCAGTTCCCATTGCCAGTGGAGAGAATTGTGGTGGCCTGGGTCTGAGAAGGCAGCCTTGGCAAAAATATGTTGAACATGCTCTCTGTAGGCAACAGCATTGTTACATGCCCACCAGGCCTATCATGGTGTGGTGGCCCAGCTCTAACAATCCGTGTTATATTGAAGTTATATTTGAGGTTACGGATATTTTTTTATGTTGCTATATTTTATGAAGCACACATGGAACACAGGTTAACCTGCTATAGCATGTTCATCTACATCCCTGTAGTGTATGTGTGTCTGTCTGTCAGTTATTTGTTGGCATTATTGAGAGGGGTAATTTCGTTATTGGATGTAATATGGATTTTGACAACAAGCAGTCATGCAATGAGGCTAGTATTGGACCACAGGGTTGAGCAGATGGGAGAGAGAGAGCAGTGTAGAATGTTACTTCAGGGATGCCAGTCAATACAATCTAATTTGCATAAACGTGACAAAACTATATATCCCAAGCTATGGTTTAAAAATAAAAAGTGTCTTACATAATATATAGGCACTTTTGAGCCATATTTTAACCCCTTAACGACTGGCCGAACGGCACAGCGTGGTCAGTTAAGGACCACAGAGCATTTTTTTTTTCTTCCACTTCTGGACTCCCCGAACTGTGTGCAGCCGTGGGGGGAGCCCGGAATTCCATGACGGTCATAGTACCTCATCTGTCGTTCAGTCAGATCGACCCCTGATGTACTAAGACCGTCAAGGGTCATTAAGGGGTTAAAATGGTCTATGTTGTTATGAGGGGTTAGTTCAACTTTAACCATAAGAGGATCTCTGCTGAGCTTTTCATTCCAAGGGCTGATCAAATAACTAGTGGCCACCCCTTTAAGGGATAGTAACGTTGCAATATAAAAGCAGCTCCAATTAATCTTCATATTATTTGGGCCACGGAGAGTGTTATTTCAGTACTGTCAGAGTTCTAGTTCAAGAGTAATTGAGTGATGAAGTTTCCCCCTCCCGACCCTTTTACCTAGTGTAAGCCACCTCCCCTCAGATGTGGAATCTGGCCCACAGATCAGACAGGTCACAGCAAGGGACAATCTTATTACTGTGAGAACAATGAAAACCCTGTCCCCCTTGACAGGCTTTTCCCTTATGCTAAGGGAAGATTGTCCTTCTCTGCAAACCATCTGGACACAACCTTGCTGTTGTGAGGTCAGAAGTGTTAGATCAGTAAAAGGGGTGGGAGGGGGATAATTTATCATCCAATTACTCTTGAGCTACCACTCTGACAGTATTGAAACATTCTCCATGGTTCAAATACTATGAATATTAATTGGAGCTGCTTTTAATTTGAAACATTGCTATCCCTTTAAGATTAGAGGAAAGGAAGTTTCAACTTCAGCAGAGGAAGTTTTTTTTTTGTTTGTTTTTACAGTAAGGTCTGTTAAATTGTAGAACTGTTTGACAAAGGATGTGGTAATTGCAGATACAATACATATATTTAAGAGATTAGATGCATTTCTTTCAAGAGGAAGCATACATATTTATATTGCTTATTCGTAGGTAAAACAGGAAGTACCAGTAATAAAAGTGTACAAATTTTGGTGGCAAGAAGTCTTATATAATTCTAATTTCTCTGTCGCCCAATACAGGTTACTGGTGACTTTGGGTAGGCGATCAGTCCCTTTAATAGGCAGGAACAATTCTGAGAAGTGACTGCTGAGTGGAGCCTACCTCCTCTCCTTAGCTTGCAGCTAGCCAATCCCCAACCAGTAAGATTTGTTCCTTGGTCGAGACACAAGGCAAGAGAACAGTTCTGCTATAGTTTTAGCTTTTTTACTATTTTTCTGTTACATATGGGATACCACCATTAGGAGGATTCCCATCACTGACTATTCCCATCACCCAAATGTGGATAGCTCAATTTACCAGGTGCTTTTGTGGACCTAAGCCCTGGGGGGAAAATCTTGCCTGCAAGTTCTTTCCCCAGGAGTTGACCACTGAGGCTTCTTCTTGATGTTTGACAATCTGAAGACAGACGACCTGCTGAAAAAGGTGAGCACTCTGAGTGCCGAGGTCCACATGTCCCACGCTTCCCCTCCTCACAGGGGTCTCATTTGGCGTTCCAATTACACACTCATGCACTCACTGGGTTTATATGTATGTCTGTGAGGTGTTTGAAGCAAGTTTCTGTGGTAACTTAACCCTTTTGTTGCTGGTTAGCACGTTTTGAGGGGGCTTTGGACACTTTCCCTACTGGGGCCAGTGTTTATAGGGTCTACGTTTTGGTATTCACGTCATTAACTTTATGTTCCCCGCCTTTAAGGTGCGTATTTCCCGCATAGACGCCATTGTGCACTTCACTTCTATGGGACTTTACAGTGTGGGACATATTTCTGCAACAGCTCCACGTAGTGTGGTCAGAGATGGCTCAGTTTGTTTGTTTACCATTGCTCTGTCTTCCGGTCAATGTTCTGGGGATGTTGGGGGTTTTAGGGGGCTTCGGGCACTGTTGGGATACTCCGTTAGCGAAACTACGTTTCCCATGAGCGCCCGCTTCACGCGCTCGTTTCAGATTGGCTCCCGTTGTGGCAGCTATTTTGTGTATTCACGGATCAAGTATCCTATGCAGGGCTTGGACTCTCCTCCTTTCCTCCGCAGTTTAACCCTTCGCCTACCGGATAAGTCTTATTTAGCATTTCTGGGGTGCATTTATTTATCATACACACTATTTTGTGGGTGTTTTGATACTTTGACCACTTCACTCTGTGAGAATGTCTATTCCGTTAGACTCTGGTGCTAAACTTAAGATTAAGGATACTGGGGTGTCTGTGTTCCCAATGCTCCTCATGTCACTCAGGGTTACCTAGAGAATATTCAGGTCATGTTTGCCCAGTATGCGCTGCTGCCCCTGAATCCCCTGCAGGGGCCTCCAGCCATGCACTAGAGCCAGTAATGATGCAAGAGTTTAAGGCTACTACCAGGGACCTATGGTCCACCTTACAACTCCTTCCATCCACGTTACAGGGGGTCTTCCACTTGTGGCAGACCCCCGCCCCTATCAAATCTTCTCTGCCTAAACCGCTGGGTGTACCGGATGTGTCTGACTCCTCTGAGGAGGAATTGTTGGTGGACTCTGATGATGACTGTTCAGCTGGGACTTCTTGGGCCTACAAAAATCAGACCTCAGCTGCTCAGTTGTGCAAAGTGGCCACTTGGTCGTCTGTGCATACTTTATCTAAACACTATCGTGTGGATGTGCTGGCATCGACTGATGACAGTTTTGGGAGAAAGATCCTGGAGGCAACCTTGTCTGTCTAGGATCTCTTTAGTCTCTCAGTACTCTTTCACTTTTCAGCCCTGTTAGCTCTAGTTCAGTGTGCTGTGCTACAGTTCATGGGGTTTATTTTACCCCTGTTAAGTGTCCGTTTGGGGGGCCTGCGCCTGGTCCTTGCCTTTCTTCCCACCCTGGGGAACTTAATGGTTGGACATCCCAAAGTTACTAGTAACCTGTTTTGGACAACAGAGAAAATAGGATTTTAGTCTTACCTGTTAAATCCTTTTCTCTTAGTCCATACAGGTTATTGGTCTCCACCCTGTCAAGGGACCATGCTTGGCTCACCTGCGGCAGAAAGTGGGGTCCTTTCGGGTTCATGCTCACAGGAGTCTCCCTTTACCTTCTTACTACCTAGTCTGCAAATCTTACTGGTTGGGGATTTGCTAGCTGCAAGCTAAGTAGAGGAGGTAGGCTCCACCAAGCAGTCACTTTTCAGAATTGTTCCTGCCTATTAAAGGGGCTGATCGCCTACCCAACGTTACCAGTAACCTGTATGGACTAAGAGAAAAGGATTAAACAGGTAAGACTAAAATCCTATATTTTCTGGGTTATGAGGCACAAGTTGAACTTGATGGACTTGTGTCTTTTTTACTATGTTACTATGTGCCATCCCCAGCTTTCTAACAAAAATCTCTCACCTCCACTTTGTAGATGTTTGATGGATGATCCCGGACACCACATCGCTGGGTTACTGTCTTACAGCAGCTGTCAGGAACAAGACGTTTTTCAGCCTCTGGAGAATTTATCCACGTACTGTCCTTCCAGTCCTGGGAGTTATTACTGCCGCAGCACTTAAACTAACAGAGAGAAGAAATGTAATTTAAGTATTTACCCTACACTCTCACTTAAAGGGGAACTTTCACCTCCGCATTATCATTGTTGTATCCCTTCCTTTGTGTCCCCTCTGTACATTGCGGTGTTTTTTTTGCCTAAAAATCTGTTTAAATGAAGCAAAAAGGTACTTGAATTTTGTACCTGATGACGTTAGCAGCCGCACAGCCGCGCACCGTATGGTGCAGAAGACACTCCCACAGCCTCAGCTCCTTTCACTTGCCCCAGCATCCTCCGATGACGGATGCGTTCTGTTAGTAAGCTGGAGAGAGATCTCATTGGCAGAGATCGATATCTAGCCAATGAGATCTCTCTCCAGCTTACTAACAGAACGCCTCCGTCATCGGAGGATGCTGGGGCATGTGAAAGGAGCTGAGGCTGTGGGAGTGTCTTCTGCACCATACGGTGCGCGGCTGTGCGGCTGCTAACGTCATCAGGTACACAATTCAAGTACCTTTTTGCTTCATTTAAACAGATTTTTAGGCAAAAAGAACACCGCAATGTACAGAGGGGACACAAAGGAAGGGATACAACAATGATAATTCGGAGGTGAAAGCTCCCCTTTAACCCTCTTAGTGTTACAGAAGTATCCAACACATTAATATGCTATGTGTTACATACCTCTCTGGCGTTCAAAGGGTTAAAAACAACTGACGATTTTAGTTAGAAAACTAGTTTTTGAGTTTTTTAGATGTACAAATTATGCTAATTAAGGCATGCAGTGCAGGCACTCCCTATCTTAGGCATCCACTTAATTCTGTCACTGCAAGAGGAGGTGGACAATGTATTGCTGAGTAGTGTCAGAGAGTGGGAGTGGTAATGTATGGTTATAACAGGAGGTGTCTATATGGCATGCTTTAATTAGCATAATATATACATCTACATAACGCAAACACTAAGTAAAAAAAACAGCTAATACAACATATAGGTGATTTTGAAAGATCTTTCAAAATCACCAAAGCTGTTTTAGGTGACAGGACCTCTTTAAAAGGAATAGTAAAGTTAAATAGAGGAAAATATATATTGTAGGAGTTATTCTATTCAAAAAAACATGGGTATTCCCACTGCTGAGGAATGTTTCATGCAAAAATTATTGCAGCTGAAACCTGCATATCTGGGTGCAGCACTCCCATGGCCTGAAATGTTATAGTGGTGCTGTTGCTACAGCGGTCTGCTGACAGTTCACCAAAAAAACACCACAGGATGCAGAGCCACCCTAACAGGATATGGAGGAATAGTTCCCAAAACATTGTGAATCCAGTCACTAAAGACCTCTCTAGTATTCAGAGATTAAAATCCACATTTAAGTCAAATTAAATTTGGGGATTTTTTTATTCCTCCCCTATGGTGAGGCAGATATGCTCCAAGATTATTCCTCTTTTTTTCTTTGACTGTAAGTCACAGGGAGACCTTTCTGCTCACCTCCTGCTGAAGTTTGTCCACTGCGTTGGTCACCTTCTCCTCCCCAACCTGTCTGTATTTCTTAGTCATTGTGTCCTTCAGGCTCTGTTTGAGCTCATCATTAAGCTGTGGGGAGAGAATGTGCACTGGTCAGTACAAGAACATGAACTGTGATTCACACACCCCAACTGTGCCACTCTATGGACCCGATGTTCAAACAAAAGATGGTGCAATTCTAGGACAAACCAGTAAGGAAGAACTAACAATTCTCACAACTGCATTGAACTTAAAGGGAGAGCAATTCTTAATATGTTAAAATATATATATATATATGTGTGTGTGTGTGTGTGTTTTGTAGGGTTTATCCCCTGAGTAAAACAAGGATACTCCCACTGCTGAAAACTGTTTTATTGAAAAGTTATTAGAGCTCAAATTTGAACTTTTTAGGTGCAATATCACAGTGGCCTGAAATTGTACAGTGGTGCTGTTGCTACACCATCCTATGGACAGCTCTGGTCATACATCTCCATAGGATGGTGTAGAAACAGCGCCACTGTACAATTTCAGGCCACTGTGATACTGCACCAAAAAATTGATGTTTGAGCTATAACAACATTTGAATAAAACACCTCTCAGCAGTGGGAGTATTCTCATTTTACTCAGTGGGGTAAACACAACAATATGTAGATTTGCCACATTAAGTACTACTTTCCCTTTAAATGTGGTGTTTTAATCCCTTGAATGCTACAGATGTCTCCACCTCTCTAGCATTCAAAGGGTTAAAATAACTATTTAAATCAACAGTCATTTTTCATTTCTCTCCTATGATACAGTTTGTTTGCCACAGAATAGTTCCAGTTCTTAGTACATCAGTCTTTCCTAGTTAAACCCTTGAGGCTGAGGTACTATGAAAAGTGGACCATATATTTGAGCAAACCTATTGCACCGTATTGCAAAATATTCCCAATGATTCCCAAAACTTTTAAATGGGGCTTTTAACCCTTTGAATACTAGGAAATATCTAGTCTTCAGGGAGTTAAAAAAAAAAATAAAAAAAAAAAATAAATAAAAAAAATAACCCTTTCAGTGCCAGAGGGGTACGAAACGCTTTGCAAAGCAATGAGTTGCGTACCTCTCTGGCACTCAAAGGGTTATGTCTATGGCATTTTTTTTTTTTATTTATATGGGCTGCTAATTTGCCCCACAATTAATCCACTTTTTGAACATAAGGCCCTCTCTCATTTTATTCTTGCATTTGTGTCCTATGACCAGTTTCACCAGAGTTGGGCAACTGGGTCCCCTGAGGCCACATGCCGCCCCTTAAAAGACTTTTCCTGTGGGCCCCAGTCTGTTCCCTGCTACAGTGAGAAGAGGAAATAATTTCCCTCTGCCACATGCCATGCACGCCTTTGGTGGATTTGCGGGCCACACATGTGCCTCTAGTGGTGAATGTTGTTGCCTGTCACTAAAGAGGAACTTCAATGTAAAACAATTCCTTCAACCCCCCCCCCCCCACACACACACACACAAAAAAATGCCACCCTTTCCTCTATGACGTTCTTCCATTTCCACTTTTAAACCCTTTGAGTGCCAGTGAGGTAAGCAATTCATGGGTTTCCTACCTCCTAGCACTTAAAGGGTTCATGTATTGTACTTTTGTGGGCATATGTATCAATGTGTCCTTACACATTCACCAATTTGTTCCTTAAACGGTTCTCAATAGCAAACAAGACACTTCAAAATGTATCATCGTTAAGGAGGACTAATCATAACTAATCGCTACTTAGGGAAACTTAGATCCTTACATCTGCAACAGCTTGTGTGTCACTAATTATTTGTCCTTTAAAATCAAAAAAAGTGTGGCTAGTTTTTGCAAACTCAAGGTAAATATTCTCAAAGAATCATCAATCTAGTTTTTGAAATAGAAAAAAAAAACAATCAAACTGCTCAATGTTTTCAAACTCTGAGCACTATTACCGTTAATAACTAGAAGCTAACATTCTCATATAAATGTTATCACTAAAATAGCTTAGCATCACATTTACCTCTTTGTCTCAGCCTGTCCCCACAAATCTTTAAACCACTATGAAACACAAAATAAATGGCCCAGTTATGACACGTTTAATAGTTTCACTTTCTTACTTAATAATCTCCTTGCAAAATACATATGCTTCAGGGCACAGTTTTAAAAACTAGAGGGAGAACGGACCATTGTCTGTTACGAAAAGCAATACCTGTGCTGATCAACAGCAAAATGGCTGCCAAGCCCTTATACACACACACAATTCCAGTATATGAACTTTGAAAGTTGATGAGTGTACAGCAGCCGTGTCCTACAAGAAAATGGTGTTCCAACTCCTTTTTTGGCATCAAGAAGTAGGGCTCAGTTCTCCCATTAGTATATCTTTCTATGTGGGTGTTTTCATCACTGAAACAAAAGCTTCCAGTATACTGTATCTGAAACACAAGGACGCTGTGGGAGGACAAGAATTTTCAAAGCCCTTTCACTTACCTATATTCATAACAGGTTTCATCATGAGACTCATGGATTTGACCCAAATATCAGCATGAAGAGCTACATTCTCAAGATGAGAAAATGCATTGTTCCTGCAATATGATCCGCACCAAATGACTAGCATCTAAACTAGTGAAATTTATACCAGAATGGTAAAGTAAGAAGTTCTATTTGTAGTAAGTATGATGAAGCAGTTGTAACTCTAAGTTGTAGTTTATTATGGTACCTTGAGGTCTGACTGGACTTCTGGGTTATCGCAAGCAGAGACATATCACCCAGAACAGTGGTTAACATCCTGAAGCATTCCATTTGTTCAGGTCTATAATTTCCATTATTCCCAGACAGCCAACATTTGGCTGAGTGTGATGGGAATTGTAGTCCTGAACAACTGGAGGGCCTCAGGTTGAACCCCACTGGCCATGAATCTACATTGTGAGAAAGTTTAAGGGTTAACATTTCAAATATCGCAGGGTCAGCTTATTTTGAAAGTTTCCAGGTATGTCTGTAATGAGTGTGTATGTACTGAGGTGTGACAATGAATATTTTAACACTAGTCCCTTGCCTGTTATCACATATGTTCTAGAAGCTCTTGCTGTAGAAGATATCACCCATATAGGATGAATCATACTACAACAGATTTTACAAAGTGATTGGGGCCTTGATTTCTCTGATATCAACTAAGGGACATTTCAGTATGTGAACCAACACACATTTACAAGTAATGTGGATTGCACAGACCAATAAGTGGATTTTCTTTTCCTGTATCAATGGTGTTTATGCCTTACTTCGCAGTTCATACTGGCCCCAGATCTAGGTAGAAACCCAGAATTTTCAGAGGGGTTCCGTGCACCCACCCAAAAAAAAACCACAAAACAAAAAATATGGAATTAAGATAACAAGAATTGCTTTTGTGGAATTCTGGACACATAACCCTTGCATAAGCTAGGTCTAAGCATATGAATCCTTCCAGCTGTTAACTGACTACAACTTCCATTATCCTCATCTAAAGGTCGGCTAAGAATGATGGGAATTATAGTCCAGCACCAGCTAGCGGGAAGAAGTTGCCCCTCCAATACTAGATTGTAATCAAAGTTCTATATATATATATATATATATATATATATATATATATATATATATATATATATATAGTATAGGTGGGTGAAAAGTGAGAAAAGCGTGTGAGTAGCAGTAGCCAATCAGGAAGAAGCACTTATTACCTGTGAGCAGAACGGTGAACACTGCAGCATGAAAGAGAGACAGGTATACAGCAAGAGTTAAGCACAAATACATAGTCACAAACACAAGCAGAGAGCAAGAAGTAGGAAAATGGCACTGACCTTTGAAAATGGATACTTTTCTACTGATACATAAGCCTATATTGTATAGCACAGGTGGCCTAGGAAGTGGGACAGCAGGCTAATTAACATGCTGGATGCTAGAGATGCCTCCATCATGAGTTTAACCCATTGAGTGCCAGAAAGGTATGCAACACCCCTGACACTCAAAGGATTAAAAGGGACACAAACAAAATCAAATGGGTTATAGTAACACTTAAAATACATTGTATTTCAACCTAGCATTTGTAAAACAATCTCAGTTTTGGTACCTGAGGTCGAACGTTCACATTTATATAATAGAGAATTAAACCTTTGAAATAAGTGGATGTTAGTTTGCTTGATATAATGACTTTCTTAGGAATATATCCATCATATAGTAGTAAAGCATATGTATTTACTATTTTCTGCATTTGAACTCTGCTGTAGTCTATAAATGAACAGAAACATACAGGGGCGAACTGACACATAACGCATTCAGTTGAAGACTAGGGGCCTGCTAGGCATAGTGGAGGCCACCCACACACACCCTCCCCGCCTCGTTGTGTGTGGTAATCAGTATATGAATATTGCCACAGGGTGATTTGTCCTACTGAGAGTGATTTGTTGTCTGCCCTGCCCAATGGCACTAAGCCACAATGTTTGGTCTTCCCATGCATCACTCCACCTGTACCCTCATGACAACACCATGGCAACCCCCTATATGTGGTAAGGTGCTACACTAACAGTCCTTCCTTTCCCCCTCTATTCCTACTTTGTCCTTTCTGCTCTTTTCCCCTTTCCTTTGTCCCATAATTTTCATTCTTCCCTAATTTTTTTTTTAACCCTATGTGTTCCAAGGGGGCATGCAACTAATTGGAATGTAATGCTTTGTGCACCCCTTTGGCACTCAGTGGTTAAAGCAGCAACTTCCATGAGAACTGTAGATTCAATGACCATTCAGGTTTTCGCTTGCAAAGGTCACACAACAGTGTCTGTCTGTGTAAAACAAACACTGCAGAGCAGAACAGCAGGGAGAGATTTCAGGCCTCTACGCACAAATACTAGCTTAGAATATAAGCCTCAGTTTCGAAAGTTAATGTTTGTATTTGTGATTATTTTTTTTAACCCCTTAAAGCCATGTGACGTACTATGACCGTCATGGTCCTTGAAATACTTACTTTTTACTTACAGAGCTCTACCGGGAGCGCTGTAAGTAAAAATAGGGCCTGAAATTGACCACTCCAACATCGGAGCGATCTCTAGCAGGCCCAAAAGTGACGCACCGATACACGCAACAGGTCACGTGTACCGGCGCATCGGCGTGCATCAACGCGGTCCTTATGGGACGGAAACATCCCAGGACCACCGGTCGCTAAGGGGTTAAAAGGGAACATTCACATGTAAAAAAAACTTTTGGCCATGGGCTTACATTAGTAGAACTATATTAGAATTGGTGTTTTTTTAATTTTACTTACCTACTTCTTAAGTTATGGATACTTAACCCCTTAAGGACCGTCCACGCATGCGGCAGTCACTTAAGGACCTTTTTTTTTTTGTTTCCGGTTCCAGACTCCCCGAACAGCGTGCAGCAGCGGGGGGAGCCTGGAATTCCATGATGGTCATAGTAAGTCATGGGTCGTTAAGTCAGATTTACCCATGACGTACTATGACCGTCAAGGGTCGTTAAGGGGTTAATACTGGGCACTTCTGCATTCTGCGGCACATTGTATGTGCGGCATAAGACTTCCCACCTCCCTCCCAGCTGCCTCAGGGAGCACGTTCATGCGTCCCTTCTTAGTGGTCTTTATTTGGGCTATTGCTACAGCAAGCTCCGTTTACCATGATACTGAGATTACAAGCTCAGTATCATGTTAAAAGGAGCTTGCTGTAACGATAGTTTTACTAGTAGTTTTACTAATGTAAACCCGCAGCCAAAAATTTTTTCTACATGTGAATGTTCCACTTTAACCCCTTAAGGACCAGCGGTCCAGGGAAGTTACCTGCCCTTAAGGACAGCTTTGATCCTTGAAGACACGCTGGTATACGTGACTTGTTACGCATACCAGCTCGCCGCTTTGGGGCCTAAGAGAGACCACTCCAGTCTTGCAGCAGTCTATTTTAGGCCCCCTTTTTACTTTCAGTGCTCCCAGCAGAGCACTTTAAGTAAAATGTATGTGACATGCTATGACCGTCACCAGTACTTAAGGGTATAAGGGTCATGACAGTCATAGCAAATCATCTGGCCCTTAAGGGGTTAAGCAATGCACAGTTGATAAGAAGTAGGAAGGACAAATCAGACTAACACAGGATCCAAAACAAACTCCTTGAACAAGAATATTTTGTACAAGTTGTAGGAGGGGTGACTTTTTTAAATGTTCTAATATCCAAATAAAAGGGAAAACTGTGTACATATGCAAAGTGTGAGGAGGCTTAGGGGATATGTTATGAGGTCCATCAGCAAAAGACATGTAAAAAACAGTTCCTCTAGAAGATGAGTGTACCCCTCTGGCACTCAAAGGGTTAATAGGCCGGTTCTGCACTGCGTCCTGCCGCCGATGCAGTCATGTACTGTAGAGACTGCTTGAAAGCACAGAATGCTCCCAGCACAGAACTCCCAGCATTCCTGCACCTCCCAGCATTCCTGAGACCAAGCGGTCCAAGGATGGTGCGCAGAGAGGACTCCAGGCTGAATTCGGAGCGGAGCAGGCAGTCTCTACTGTGCATGACTGCAGCACGTGCAGCCGTCTCTACTGTGCATGACTGCAGCGCTGCCACTGAGAAGAGGATCCGGCCACCAGCCGAGGTTGCTGGGTGGCACTGTGGCCCGTGTACACAGGCTTTTCAACTAGTCATATTAGAAAAGGAAACAATTAGCAGTAGGCTACAAGACTCCAACCTAGGTAAGTCCAACTGTTATCCCTTTGAGTGCCAGAGGGGAGCAATGCGTTGCATACCCCTCTGGCACTCAAAGGGTTAAACAAATCAAGTAACTCATTACTAGGTTACAGTTAGGTCAGTCAAGATGGAAAAATCCCAGAAGCCTGGCTCCAAAAACGTGACTGGCTGGCTCCTACATTTTTGGAGTATGTTATAGAAAATTGTATGTATGTATGTATATCTTTATTTATATGGTGCTACTCAGTGTACGCAGCTCCTTACAGACATATCCTATATAATAATTAGCTAGGATGTTTGTTAGAAGCCGCCATGCGCAGTAGAGACGGCTGGGCGCACTGCAGCCATGCACAGTAGAGGCTGCTCCGCGCAGCGGCTGATATGGAGTGGGGCGCTCCAAATTCAGGCTGGAGTCCTCTCTGTGTACCTTCCTGGTCCCAGGAAGACAATGGTCTGAATTCAGAGCACCCCGTCCTGTATCAGCCGCGGTGCGGGCAGTCTCTACTGCGCATGACTGCAGCTCACCCAGTGACAAGAGAGGATCCGGCCACCAGCCGAGGTTGCTGGGTGGCACTGTGGCCCATGTACACGGGCTTCTCCACTAGTGTTACAATAAATAAAAGGGGACAAAATAAGTGTCACATTCATAGAAACAATAGCAGAGAGGTCACTGCTTCAAGAAGCTTACAGTCTAAATGGGTAATAAGAGACAGACAACAGGGTATGAGGATGTCAAGTGCTGAGATTACAAGTGCTGAATTGTTAAATAAATTTCCCCCTTCAATGGCCCCTTAAACTACCAGCTGACTCATCAAAATTGCTGTCTGGCTCCATAGTTCCTTTCTGTCTACTCATCTGTTGATTAACCATTTGAATGCCTCTAGCAATCAAGGGTCAGCTCACCTGCATTCAAGCAGGGACATTCCAGCCTCTTGAAAACCAGAGGGCTGCGCAATGCATTGTTCTGCATTTGAAGGGTTAAACTTGTTATCTATCATGGATTCCATAAGAACCGGTTTCAGACCTATCAGGGATAGTAATAAAGGAATAATACAACCATTCATTTTACCTTTCCAGGTAACTGGAGCAAATCTTACTTCATAACAGTGATCAGCTGCCAAGTTAATTCTCAACCCATGTTCCCATATAAGAATAGGCTGTTCTCTGGCTTTCATGTGCCCGCAGGGCAGGAGGGTGTATCTGGTTTTAATTAGATCACGTTAAAAAAAAGTATCCATGACTGCAAGCTCATGCATGGAAAATCTGTAATTGTATGCTTAAATAGAGGGTGTCCTCTCCACAGTCACTACTCACCAACCACGCCTGTCTGGGATTAGGAGGTACATCTTGTGTTCAGAGAAAACCAGTCCAAATTTAGGCCTGGGATCCATTGTAGCTGTAAACTTTATCAAGGGTTTTATCTACATATTTTTCCATAGACTTAAAGGGGAACTTTCACCTCTGCATTATCACTGTTGTATCGCTTCCTTTGTGTCCCCTCTGTACATTGCGGTGTTTTTTTTGCCTAAAAATATGTTTAAATGAAGCAAAAAGGTACTTGAATTTTGTACCTGATGACGTTAGCAGCCGCACAGCCGTGCACCGTATGGTGCAGAAGACACTCCCACAGCCTCAGCTCCTTTCACTTGCCCCAGCATCCTCCGATGACGGAGGCGTTCTGTTAGTAAGCTGGAGAGAGATCTCATTGGCTAGATATCGATCTCTCTGGAGGATGCTGGGGCAAGTGAAAGGAGCTGAGGCTGTGGGAGTGTCTTCTGCACCATACGGTGCGCGGCTGTGCGGCTGCTAACATCATCAGGTACAAAATTCAAGTACCTTTTTGCTTCATTTAAACATATTTTTAGGCAAAAAGAAACACCGCAATGTACAGAGGGGACACAAAGGAAGCAATACAACAATGATAATGCGTAGGTGAAAGTTCCCCTTTAAATGGGAATATTATAAAACCAGTGATTAACACAACTGCAATGTAATCTATGACCATTCACACAGGTGAGATTTACATTGGTGTTGTCACCTGTGGTGAAATGTACAGTGCTGGGCCACGGTGCCTTTCACACATGTGAAAACACACCACTAGCATGCTGCATCTTTACTGCATACCTCCCAACATTTCAAATGGTTAAAGAGGGACACTTCTGTTTTAGGAGGAGTTACTGGAGGTATGAATGGTGGGAAGGGCATCAATGAGAATATTTAGACTACCACACCACCTATTGACAGCTCTTTCAGTTTTTATGCTGTGGAGCAATGTGGTACACTTAAATACATACCATACAGTCTGATCTCCTAAAAAGTGGGGCACCAGTGCTGGAAAGAGGGACAGAGGGATTTAGTTCTCAAAGAGGGACAATTGGGAAGTATGTTCCTGTGTTCTCACAGGGAAATATGTTACGGTCTTCTCAGAACAAAGTAGAAAAGATGCAAAAAGAATGTCTGCACAACAACGTATGGGATTGCCGGCAAATATCTTTGCATGAGCTCAGGAGTTTTAGATGCTCATCACAGCCTCCAAAGAATGGTCCAGCCACGTGAACACTAGCCAATAATCCTGGCTGGAGCTCACATGGGCTGGCTGTGAGACACACCCCTCCAGTATCCGGATCAACAGTGGAAAGCAGAAGAAGGTGAGTGGAAGAATATGGATGACAATAGCAAAGGGCAGCAACAGTTGTCGCCCGTGAGAAGAGTCCTAAATACGAAAGCAAAGATGAGCAATTCTGGAACAAAATTAAGTGCACCACAGGGGACAAATAAACCTTTTCAAATTTCCCATTGATTTATATGGAGTTTTTTAACAGCTTGAATGCTAGAAAGGCATCCAATGCATTTCTAAGCAATGCGCTGGAGAGCTAGCTCTCTACCATTCAAGAGGTTAAATAGGATTTTTTTCCCTTTTTGTGCAGTTGGTTTGCCTCAGAATTGTGCAACATTGCTTTTATTCACAAGCCCCAGTACTTACAATACAGGCTTGCTAATTTCAGAAAAAAAGGTTGCCACCTTAAAGGGATAGTAATGTTTCACAAAAACAGCAGCTCCAATTAATCTTCATAGTATTTGGGCCATGGAGAGCGTTATTTCAATACTGCCCAAGTTGTAGTTCAAGAGTAATTGAATGATAAAGTATCACCCTCCCGCCCCTTTTGCTGATGGAACACTGCTCATCTCAGAGCAGCAAGAGTGTCCAGATGGATCACAGAGAGGGACAATCTTCAGCGAGCATTAGGAAAACCTGTAAAGGGGGGCAGGGGGTTTTCCATATGCTCACAGTAAGAAGATTGTCCCTTGCTGTGAGCTGCTGTGATAAAGTATCCCCCTCCCGCTCCTTTTACCTAGTGTAAGCCACCTCCCCTCAGATGTGGAATCTGGTCTCTTGACTGGACAGGTCACAGCAAGGGCCAACATTCTTACTGTGAGCATAAGGAAAACCCTCCTGCCCTTGACAGGTTTTTCCTTATGCTTACTGAAGATGTACCTCTCTGCGATCCACTCGGACAGTCTTGCTGATCTGAGAGGAGCAGTGTTACATCAGTAAAAGGGGCTGAAGGGGGATACTTTATCATTAAATTACTCTTGAACTGCAACTCTGACAATATTGAAATAACTCTCCATGGACCAAATACTATGAAGATTAATTGAGATGATTTTTGTGAAACATTACTATCCCTTTAAAGGAACAATAAATATGTATTATGAAAAATATATATCTTATAGGATTTTCACCTGCAAAGTAGAACAAGGTTACTCCCATGCAAATTATTTTTTTAATCAAAAATGATTACAGCTCAAACATATCTTTTAATCAACAGCGCCAACTAATTTTCACAAAGGCAAATTGCTTTTTAACCCCTTAAGGACCGGGAAAATCTGAGTTTGTTTTCCCTTAAGGAACGGAGCAGTTCTGACCTTTTTGACTATGCCTTTGTTCAACAGTGTTTTCCCTCTAAGTCTTTTATTCCACCCCCATAAATTATATACTGTTTTTTTAAGAACAAATAGGGCTTTCTTTTGATACCCTACGTATATGGATAACCCACCTTTTACTTTATGAAAATTGAAAAAAAATAATAAAAAAAAAAAGTTAAAAAAAAAAAAAAACACCATTTTTGATTTTTCTCTTGGGATCAATTGGCCACAAAGGGTTACATTTTTATGGAGACTGCATGAAAAGTATGACCGGTCAGTCATACCTACAAAATGCGCAGTTTAAAGTGACCACTGTCCCCCCTGGGTGAAAATCCCCATGTCCCTTTTTCCCATCCTATTTTGACACTTTTATCCCTGGTATTTGGTGGTGTATATATAAGTGTATTACATGGCTCCACAACAATCACACTTGCAATATTGTTTAATTATACGTTTGTGCAGGTCAATTTTTGACCTACAATTATATGCTTGTGTTTTAAAAAAAAAAAACAAAAAAAAAAAAACTTTTTTTTTTTTTTACAAACATTTTTTTTATTTAAAATAAATAAATATTATTTATTTTTTTTGTAAAAAAAAAAAAAGTGTGTTTTTTTGTTTTAAAAAAAAACACAAGTATATAATTGTAGGTCAAAAATTGACCTGCATTTAGCCAGCCTCCTACACCAGCAGTGAAGGGGTTAATACCCCCAGCTGCTGTATTTTTTTTTTACCACTAGGTGTCTCCTCTCTACTTCTCTCTCCCTTACTTTGATAGCAAGGGAGACAGAGGTAGACGAGACACTCAGAGTCAGCATGCTTTGCATGTTGCCTCTGCTTGTCAGAATGCCGGTACATGTGATTGCAGATACGGAGATCACATGAACTGGCACAAGCAAGAAGGGCTGAGACTGAACGCCCCAGTCTCGGAGTCTCGGAGAGCTCAGTCTCAGCCTGGAATTAATGATAGCAACGTGCACGGAGGCACGCTGCTATCATTTAAGCCATGACGGTCCTGAACCGTCATGGGTCCTTAAGGGGATAGCAACCCATGATGGTCCAGGACCGTCATGGGCCCTTAAGGGGATAGCAACCCATGACGGTCCAGGACCGTCATGGGTCCTTAGGGGGTTAATGCAATGTATGTCACAGACCAGGGGGGTTATGCACTAAGGAGTGATAAAGAGGTGATAAAGTAGAGGAAACGTCTCCAATTATATCACTTCCCCACTTCCCGTGTTATACTGTGGGGCCTATGCACTAAGATTTTTCCAATGAGAGAGATCTTAGTGCATAGGCTCCACAGAATAAACTAGGAAGTGATAAATTGTAGAAGTCACCTCTACTTTATCACCCTTTATCACTCCTTAGTGAAAACCTCCCACAGCTCCCAAAAGTAAGTGATAAGAACAGAATATTTTAGTTCAATAAAAACAAACTTGAACTGCAATAAATGTAGCATTAAAAAATATCAAAGCAGTGAGGTACCCTCGTTTTAATTAGCAGTAAAATCCATGTCACTTTTTTCATTAAAAAGTTTACTGCTCTTTTAAGCACATAATGGACATTGGCCCTAGATTGGGCCAAATTACTTGTTTTTACCGTTCAGTCTCTGAATGGACACCATGGTCGTGTGACTAGTAAATGTACATATATATGTGTGTCAGTAAATGTATATGTGTGCATGTGTTTGTATACTGTATATGGTTGAATACCAGTGAAGAATATATCTGGCCTATTAATGACATTTAAAGGGATAGTAATACTTCGTTTTATCTTTATTTTATTTTGTAGGCATTAAAAATAACCTTTATGGTTTGCGAGATATTCACAAGCAAAGTGTCCCTTCCTGCCCCCTTTACCTAGTGTAAGCAATCTCTTCTCAGATGTGTAATGCAGTCCATAGACCAGACAGATAACAGAAGGGGATAATCTTCTTCCTATGAGTACAATGAAGGCCCTGCCCCCCTTGACAAGTCTTTCAGGTTTTTCCCTTATCTTAATTGAAGATTGTACCTCTCTGCAGTCTACATGTGCACCTCCCTACTGCTCTGGCTGAGCAGTGTTACATCAGTAAAAGGGGCGGGAGGGGGATACTTTATTATTGAATTACTCTTGATCTACAACTCTGACACAATTGAAATAACACTCTCCAAAGTCCAAATACTATGATGATTAATTAGAGCTGCTTTTATTATGAAACATTACTATCCCTTTAAAGGGGAAATGTACCTACCACAATAAAATGATATATATTCTTCATTTCAAGTACTATGGAGAGCTATAGTCTATGAGTCAATCACACTCATTTAGCATGGTGGCAAAAAACGTGCCTTTTATGCATCAGTTGGAACTGCAAATTTTGAATGGTTCTTATCTGCTATCAAATTCTATGTTTCTATGAATGAAAAATCTTCCCACATTGGTGTGTATCCTAGGGTGACCATGTGTCCTGGATTGCCCAGGACAGTCCCGGACTTTAAGTGTGTGTCGCTTGTCCTGGGCAGCCCCCTTCTGGGACAATACAAAGTCCCAGAATGAAGAATCCAGAGCACAGAGGTCTAAACACTAGAAGGAGAACTGCCCATTGCCTACTATGACAGGAAGTGATGTCTCCATTGGGATACAAGAAAATGGCCTCCAGACAGAGTTCTACACATTAGAGAACTGAGCCTTGATCTGGAAATCAATCAAGAGCTGCAATGCATTTTGTGTTGTAATGTAATGCTAGTCTAAGGCTTTGGGCTTGATGTACATTTTCTTGTAGCCTGCCACAGGCATTGATTTCTGTCACAGCAGTCAATGGGCAATTCTCCCTCTAGTGTTTAAAACTCTGAGGTGCGCTCTTCTCTCTGCAGTGTCCCTGAATAGCAGAACTGAAATGTGGTCACCCTAGTGTACCCTTGTTTTACTCATCAGGAAAATCCCTGTAACTTGGTAAGAAGAAAATCCAGGCTTTCCTGATGGAGCACTCAGAATCGTGCTACAAATACAGAGAGCGTTTCACTTTACTTTCTCCACTGCCATCCAATGGAGGGCCAAATAGGCCCCAAGTCAAGAGACTCTAGGCTGTTGCTAACAGCCCAAAAGAGTCTCCTGATAGCTGGCAGGGAAAACTGTCATGGCTGACATCAATCAATTAGTTGTAAAGTGGTTAAAGAGATCCATGACTGTGCTCAGGCAGATGCAACAAAATGACAGACTCATCTATGTAGATACTGAAAAGATTCTGGATTAGATGGTCAGTCTCATGCGAGTGCATAACACCATGAGTTATTTTCCCCTATTAATGTCTGTTTCAATGAGATTTTTTGTTTTATGAAATATCACATCCCCCCATATACCAAGGGTGGGCAATCTGTAACTCTCCTACTGTTGCTGGGCTACAACAGCAGGACAAACACAGGTTGCTCACACCATAGATATACACAACGTGAAATTCCCCCAACACAGGACTTACTTGCTGATAATATATATAAGCCAGGATTCCAGCCAGGATTTCCAAGATGAATATACACAGCAACAGGATAAAGTACTGAAAGCAGAAAATGGTAACACAATTAGAATGAAGATTCTTCTGACCAGATACATGCTTAAACAAAATCAGTTTTCCTGTGTATTATTGCAGTTGTGTTGTTCATTGGTTTTCTGTTTACTGCTGCATAACATGCTATCCATTGGCAGTCATTACTGGACAATGACTCCCTTCATCCTTAACCAGCCATTGGGTGCCCTCTATTTCATTCCCCACAGTGAGGGATTGCCAAATCCTGTCATCTTCATCTTTGAAATATCTTTAGAATCAGCCACTTCCTCACTCAATTTACACTCTTCTTTCCCCAACGCGATAACTGCAACCCTCACAAACAGGCCTTCCTCTCTCAACACCACACCCCGATAGCAATCCCTACACTTGCTGCCTGTTCCATATAGAATTAAATGCAAAATATTGGTTCAAACTTACAAAGCACTCAACAATGCTATCCTTCTCCATTTTTCTAGCATTGTCTTTAGATAAAGCACCAATCATTACCTCTGCTCTGGCAACACATTATGTTTTTTTCTGCTCTAATTACCACCTCATGTCTTAAAGATGGATCTACGGCCACACAGAACGCTCAACCCTGCACTGCCAGACTTTCACCTAGCATCTAGAGCTGTGGTGGGCAACAGGTGGCCCTCTGTGGTTTCTCCTGCGATACAGTGGGAAGAGAAAATATTCGTCCCACATCACACCTACACCTAAATTATTCCACTATTTAGGTGATATGAAGTTCTTGTCGTCTTCAACATTCAAGAGGTTAGTCTATTTTTTAACTCTATTTAGAATTATTTGCTGTAATATATGGCCTTTGGGTCAATTTAGTTGCCTGTCATTGCTCTAGACTCTTAAATGGCTCCTGAAAATGTACCTCTTCAAGGAAGCCCATCACAGAACTTAACATACCCCTGATAACATCTTCTCCAGCTAACAACACAGATTTACCTCCCTTCCCTCTTACGCTATACTGCTTTGTGACTGGACCTCATTGCACCCTTACTTTACTCCTACACAACAACAGGAGGTTTTACTTGCTCCTATTGCACTCATAAGAGCAGTCATCCTCTCCCACTCCTCACAATTTCTCCATGAGTCTATCCATGATACTACCAATGGCTGGCCATGGATGATGCAAATTATAGGCCTCAAAAGTCGGAGGGCCTCAGATTGCGGAATTCAGACTTAGAAATTGATACAAAAGGTCTCACTTCCTTGGAGCATGTCTCTCTTATCCTTTGGTCTCCACACTCTTTTAACCCTGGTGTAAATATCCTTATATATGTTTTATCACGCCTGTACAGTGTTGTCTTGTCAACCTATTCTACAACGCTGAGGAACCAGGTAGCATTTTATAAATAAATGATAATAATGTACTTGCATCTAAACTGGTATAAGACTAGAATGTCTCTCCTACTTTACCGAGGCATAACTCACAGGAATGGCTGTTGGCCTCTAGTAAAGCAGGGAGACAAATGCTTACCATTAATACTACTGTGAACGGTTTTTATTTGGCCATGTTTAACACTGTGCGGTATAAATTAAAATGCTCCTTTTCCTTTACAGGAAACACGATATAAGAATAATTCAGATACCTCTTGGCTCTGCCCACACTCTACCTCAAGGATCAAGGTGACACTTGCCTTTCAGGATCAAGACTCCAGCTAAACATACTAAAGTCTGTGTGTGATTTATTAAGAACTGTAGCAAATCTGGAACACATTAACTGTACCACAGGAACAAAATAAACATTTCCATTTATTTGACCCTTTGAGTGCCAGAAAGGTATCCAAAGCATTGTGTTAGATACCTCTGCCACGCTAAGGGTTATTTATTTATTTTTTTTTTTTTTAACCCCATAGCAAAGATATATATATATATATATATATATATATATATATATATATATATATATATATATACATACATACACACACACACACACACACACACACACACATACGCATACACACATACGCATACACACATACAGATACTGTGGATATAAAAAGTCTACACACCCCTCTTAAAATGTCAGGTTCTTGTGATGTTAAAGAATGAGACGAAGATAAATCATGTCAGAACTTTTTCCACCTTTAATGTGACCTATATCATGAACAATTCAATTGCAAAACAAACTGAAATCATTGAGGGGGGAAAAATAAAAAAACTCACAATAGCCTGGTTGCATGGGTGTGCACAGCCTTAAACTAATACTTTGTTAAAGCACCTTTTTATGTTATTACATCAATCAGTAACCCCACAGATGTTCAACTGGATTCAGGTCTGGGCTCTGGCTGGGCCATTCCAAAACATTAATCTTCTTCTGGTGAAGCCATGCTTTTGTGGATTTGGATGTGTGCTTTGGGTCGCTTGACGTGCTGAAAGGTGAACTTCATCTTCATATTCAGCTTTCTAACAGGCGCCTGAAGGTTTTGTGCCAAAACTGCCTGGTATTTGCAATGGTTCATAATTCCCTCCACCCTGACTAAGGCCCCGGTTCCAGCTGAGGAAAAACAGCCCCAAAGCATGATGCTGCCACCACCATGCTTCACTGTGGGTATGGTGATCTTTGGGTGATGTGCAGTGTTGTTTTTGCGCCAAACATACCTTTTGGAATTATGGCCAATAAGTTCAGCTTTGGTTTCATCAGACCATAACACGTTTTTCCACGAGCTTTTGGGGGACTTGATGTTTGTTATTGCAAACTTCAGCCGAGCTTGGATGTTTTTCTTTGTAAAAAAAAAAGGCTTCCGTCTTGCCACCCTACCCCATAGCCCAGGGCTTATAATTTTAAGTCCTTTGCTACTAGCCATACCTGAAAAGTTACTCGCCACTGCAAGCCAAAACATACCCACCAGGGCTGAATTTCTACTCGCCATTGGCTAGTGGCGAGTGGAAATAGCCCATTCATATGAAGAATACGGGAGATTGTTGTCACATGTAGCACACAGCCAGTATTTGCCAGAAATTCCTGCAGTTCCTTTAATGTTGCAATAGGCCTCTTGGAAGCCTCCCTGACCAATTTTCTTCTCGTCTTCTCATCAGTTTTGGAGGGACGGACAGTTCTTGGTAATGTCTCTGTTGTGCCATATTTTCTCCACTTGATGACTGTCTTCACTGTGTTCCATGGTATATCTAATGCTTTGGAAATTCTTTTGTACCCTTCTCCTGACTGATATCTTTCAGCAATGAGATCCCTCTGATGCTATGGAAGCTCTCTGTGGACCACGGCTTTTGCTCTGAGATGCAACTAAGCAAATGTCAGGAAAATCCTACTAAAATGCCTGAACTTTGTGATTAATCTGAGTCACTTTAAATGATGGCAGGTGTGTAATGACTTCTATTCAACGTGAGACTGAATGTGATCGGTTAATTCTGAACACAGCCACATTCCCAGTTATAAGAGGGTGTGCACACCTATGCAACCAGGTTATTGTGAATTTTTTATTTTTCCCCCTAAACGATTTCAGTTTGTTTTGCAATTGAATTGTTCATGTTATAGGTCACATTAAAGGTCGAAAAAGTTATTTGTCTCATTCTTTAACGTCACAAGAACCTGGCATTTTAACAGGGGTGTGTAGACTTTTTATATCCACTGTATACATACACACACACACACAAATGTCAAGATGAATACTGCGAGACAATGCAATCCTGAAGGCTATGTTAGATTTACTAAAAGGGGCAAGTAATGGCAGAGTTACTCTGGAATGGCATTAAATAAAAGGGAACACAAGTCACTTTCTTTTAATTTATACTGAATAGGGGAACTTGTAATGCATACACAGCAGTATACCATCTACTATTTTCTCTATTTATAAATTATCTACTCATGGCTTGCAGAGCATCTTCTGTACATATGTATGCAGATGACACCATGATTTATGCTAAAAATTCAAACGTATCAGAACTTGAGACCATATTACAGCATGATTTCTGTGAAGTTGAAAGATGGATAGCAAAGAACAAACTGTTCTTAAACACTGACAAAACGGTCACAATGTTATTTGGTACAAAGCATACACTGCGTAATCTCAGTAATACCAATCTATCCATTGTAACAGAGTCTAATTGTAGCTTGGCCCTGGTGGACTCCTACAAATATCTTGTTATGTGGCTGTTACGGTTGGCAAGCAAAACCAGGAGTCAGATGGTATAGTTAATAGAACCTTTATTATGAGTATAATGACAGTAATGAAATATATAAATACACAAACAGTGGGTGATTGAAACGGCGAGCACTGTATCAGGAATAGCAGTCTCCCAATCTCTGCACCACACTGTCCGAGACTAGGCCTCAGCCCACTGGAGTCTTGTGGTAAGGTAACGCCCAAGAGATACTGACTCAGTCTGCAGTCAGTATCTAGGAGTCTGCTAGAGCCCCAGGTCAGTACTAGGAAGGATGTCTGAATAACGGAACCAACAAACTGAGCGAACAGACACAGCCTTCTAGTAAGCAACAGATAGGATAGTCAGACGAGCCAAAGTCATACACGGAGCGGGTAGTCAGCCAGAGCCACAGATTTGCACCAGATAGGATATCCACTGGAGCGTATGTATGCTGGATGCGCAGTGGACAGAGCCCCAGGTCAACACCAGAGTGGGTAGTAAGGCAAGCCTAGGTCATACATGGAACGGGTAGTCAGCCAGAGCCATAGGTTTGCACCAGAAATGATATTTGAGCCAAATCTGAACGCCAAGGAGAATAGTCAGACAGAGCCACAGGTCAACACCAGAATGGAGGGACAGACAAGCCGGATCACACATAGGCATCAGGATTACCAGAAAATGAACTGCTCAGAACAACAACGTAAGGGTGACTGAGTCAGGACTCAGTCTGACCTTTAAACCCCTCCACAGGAAGTAGGTAGGAGGAGCAGCTAGAGGGAGGAAGTAGGTAGGAGCAGACTACAGGAAACAAACACACATAAAACAGAGGCCTGCAGCATGCCTGAAGCCTCTTGCCTGCAGACGACGCGTGGAAAGACACCAAGCAGCGGCGCTGGAAACAAGGTACTGTGAGGGTGGCTTGACCCCGACCTCACTTTTGGTCTTCATGTTGATAAATTAACATCCAAGCTTTATCCCAGAATAGGTGCTCTGTTTAGAAACAAATCCTGTTTAATTCCCCTGGTAAGAAGATGTATTGTACAAATGATGTTAATGCCAGTCGAAGACTATGGGGACGAAGTATATGCTCCCGCACCACAAATCCATCTTACTAAAATTGACACACCGTATAACTCATTATGCTGCTTTATCCACTGTTGTAATTACACAACCCATCAATGTGATATGTATGTAGAACTACATAGAATTGTAGCTCCACTGCTAACAATTCACTGAGTATCCCACACTACAAGAAAGAAACTGGTTGATCTGCCTTTTCCTTCAAGAGATAGTAACGTTTCACAAAAACAGCAGCTCCAATTAATCTTCACAGTATTTGAGCCATAGAGAGTGCTATTTCAGTACTGTCAGAGTTGTGGTTCAAGAGTAATTGAAGGATAAAGTATCCCCCTCCCGTCCCTTTTACCTAGTGTAAGCCATCTCTTCTCAGATGTGGAATCCAGTCCATAGACCAGACAGATAACAGAAGGGGATAATCTTCTTCCTATGAGAACAATGAAAGCTCTGACGCCCTTGACAAGTTTTTCAGGTTTTTCTCTTATCTTAATTGAAGATTGTCTCTCTGTGCAATCTACCTGGGTACCTCCCTTCTGATCTGGCTGAACAGTGTGACATCAGTAAAAGGGGCGGGAGGGGGATAATTTGTCATTGAATTACTCTTGAACTACAAGTCTGACAGAATTGAAATAACACTCTCCAAAGACCAAATACTATGATGATTAATTAGAGCTGCTTTTATTATGAAACATTACTATCCCTTTCAGAGCTCCGAAAATCTGGAATAAACTGCCTGAAAAAGAAAAAAAAATAAAATATATCAGATCTTCTCCCAGCCTAAAATCCTTATAAATAACTGCTTCTTTAGATCTAAAAACAATATGCAACTGTATATAATCTCAATGTATTCTTCCTGGTAAAACATGTTTTCTAAATAAAATACTTCAAAAACAACATTTTCTTGACTTTTTGTGAGAGCTGTTATGCAACAGGTTGCCAGCAGATGGCAGACATCTCAGCTGTAACTGGAGAGGAGGTAGTGAAAGTTACAGATACAGTACTATGGAGGAGTGATTGGGGAGAGATACACACACAACTCACATTCCTAACATTACAGGATCTGGCTGGCAGACACTGTGTGGAAAAAAAGAAGGGGAATGTGTTTTTTTTAACCTCTTCACTTCACAATGCATTGGAGACATCTCTAGAATCCATTGGGCACTTGGCCCTAGGAATAATTTGTTTAACAGAAGGACTTACCTTGATAGGTCTAATTTATACAGCACTTATATCTAGCTGAGGGGGTTGCATTTAACCTATGTTGTAGTCTGTAACTGAAATACATACAATGTGCTTTAGAATCATGGCTGGGTAGGGAGGTAGAGAGAGAGAGCCCTGCCATTTAGAATCATGGCCAGGGCTGGCTACAGCCAAAAAGAGAAAGCCCTGCCCATTATTTTAAAGGGCCATGAACACATTCTCCAGGTAGTAAAATGATCCACTCAGTTACAGATTGCAGCAGTTTAAATGAAACATTAAATACTTATAACTAACTGCTGTATGAAGGATACATGTCTGGTAAATTCTTCTGTTATTCAAATTAAGAGCCAATTGTTCCAAGGGTAGCTATCCTTTTAAATATATATTTTTTAACATATACAAATATATTGAGGTCACTAAAAATATTACGTATGCACCAAATCCATGTTAGTAGGTTTCTGCAGATTACCCAACTCACTTCAGCTTGTAAATACATCCTATAACATTAGGAAAACATTACAGGTCAATTTTTCCATGTGAGTAAGTCACCCTTAATTTGTTTTAACAGATTGGACAGCTAAATAGGCAAGCCAAACAGCAGTAAATTGCATCTTTATATTATTTTTTGTACTTGTTCTCTAGTGTAATCTACTATTAACGGTTTTGGTTTACAATTGAATAAAGACAAATAAGCCTTAGAAGCCCTTCAAGACTACCGAAGCTTGCTATTTGCTATAAGGAGGTGTGACCAAGAGGTAGAATTCAGAGATCACTACCATACCTGGGAACTTCTTGCTTGGGGCTGCCCGGAGGAGAGCCCACAAGTGCCGATGAGGGTAGAGAAATGACAAGATTTGTGTCATAAAAGGGGTGGGGCTTAAACATGAGGGGGCGGGACTTCTAAAGACAAAAAATATAGAGAATACATTGGGGCAGGGGTAGAAGAGGGCACGGAATGGGAGGAACAGGGTGGGATTGAGCAGAAGTGGGCAGGGTTTCCCCACATCTTGAGAATCTGAGGCAGTTGCACTCATACAAGTTAATCAATGTAAAAAGTTATGGTGCACGTCCCATATAATGTATACAAGGTAGTACTCAGCCTGGGCTTTCGTAGAAGAGACAGCACACAACGGGATATCACCTTGAGAATTTAATTCAATCTCATGCGCCCAAGTGGTGAAAGAGGGACACTTCTGCTTTAGGTGTTACTGGGGGTGTGAATGGTGGGAGGGGCATACCGAGAATGTTCAGACTACCTCATCAGCTCTTGACAGCTCTTTTAAAGTTTTATTGCTGTGGAGTAACATGATACACTTACATACACACCGCACAGTCTGATCTCATAGAAAGAGAGATACCAGGGTAGGAAAGAGGGACAGAGGGATTTAGTTCTTAAAGAGGGGCTGTCCCTCCTAAAGAGGGACATTTGGGAAGTATGAATACACACATACACCTGCCTGCTATATAAAGGACACCTACCTAAGTATATTAATCTGTTAATTCGGAACTATTCCTAGGCTAAATGCCCCTTTAAAATACTTAATTAGTGGTATTCTAACTGCAAGTGAGCTTGACTCCATAAAACAAGTTAGCTGTATTTCAAAGATAATTAAAAATTAGCTACAAATTGTACTAAACATTAAAGGAGAAATAAATACTAGATTTAAATGTGATATTCACAGTCCAGAGGAGTGGCAATTCTGATTAGTAAATCTATTACCTATACTATCCACTCCACTCAGGTGGACGTGAATGGTAGATATCTCATTCTAGGTCTTTCGGGGGAGGACTGTAATACTGTGGAAGACCATTCCCTGGACAGAGTGGGCCCCCCTCTGATAGTGCAACCACCACCTCAAGAAGGGATACATCTACTCCTACACTCCTTGCATTTGATAGATCCCTGGAGGGTTACCCATCCAATGACTAAATATTTCACACATGTTTCCAGGGCACATGCTACATCTTCTAAAATAGATCTATTTTGACATCCCCAGAGCTCTTAACTTGTATATACAACACACTCATATTTATAACATTGTCATTTCTGATCACGTTCCAATAGAATTACAAGTTAACCTTAAAGGGATAGTAATACTTCGTTTTAACTTTATTTTATTTTGTAGGTATTAAAAAAACATGAAGAATGATATAAGTCTTATCTCTCAAACCTTTATGGTTTAAGAGATATTCACAAACAAAGTATCCCCCCCTGTTCAGCCAGATCAGAAGGGAGGTGCCCAGGTAGACTGCAGAGAGGGACAATCTTCAATTAAGATAAGGGAAAAACCTGAAAAGCTTGTCAAGGGGGGAAGGGCTTTCATTGTTCTCACAGGAAAAAGATTGTCCCCTGCTGTTATCTGTCTGGTCATACAACCAGATTCACGTCTGAGAAGAGATGGCTTACACTAGGAAAAAGGGGCGGGGAGGGGAAACTTTGCTTGTGAATATCTCATAAACCATAAAGGTTTGAGAGATAAGACTTATATAATTCTTCGTGTTTTTTTAATGCCTACAAAATAAAATAAAGTTAAAACGAAGTATTACTATCCCTTTAATGCCACTAGACTTTATACTAAACATTGGTGTTTTCCTCGCTTAATGTCTCATAACGTGGATTTCAAGTCATTTTTGGAGACCACATTGGGTGATTATCTGGATGATAATACTCCTCATATGGAGGATCCTCTGTTATTCTGGGAGGTGGTAAAGGCGGTTATCCGGGGTCATATCATTTCGCATCGAGCCAAACAGGGCAGGGACTGGTCTGCTAAATTTGTCAGGTTGAAGACGGACTTGGGTGATGCCCATGTGACCTTGGCGTTGGACCCTACGCCCGCTAACAAAACTAAATTTCCTAATGACAAGGCACTTCTGGATACCTTTTTATTGTCTAAGGCCCACACTCAGCTGGAGTTTACGCGCAGCCATTTCTTTAGGTGGGGGAATAAATCTGGGAGGCTCCTGTCTCTACTGGCTAAACAGCTCCAGCCCCGGGTTAATATCACTCATCTAAAGGGCTTCAACTGGGGTGGTAGTTACTTCTTCATTGGCCATTAATAACATGTTTCGTGACTATTTTGCGACTTTGTATAAAGCAGCACCAGATAATTGGGACTTGGGAATTTACCTATTGCGCAAAGCTAAACTTCCTAAATTAACCGCAGCGCACAGGGCAGTTTTAGATCAGCCTATCATGGAGAAGGAAGTTCGTGATACTATGACTTCTTTGAAATCTCATAAGAGTCCTGGCCCCAATGGTTTTTCAGCAGATTTTTATAAATTGTTGAAACTTCACTTTGTTGTCAGAATCACCTGAGATTGGTAACCTGCTTTGGGGTAGAAGAATGTTGTTACCTAAACCGAATAAGGATCCTAGCTCAGCGGGCTCTTACAGACTCATTAAGCTTTTGAATCACGATGTTAAAATCCTGGCAAAGATTTATGCATTTAGATTGCAAACATTCTTGCCCTCAGTTAGGCTTTTTGCTTTTTGAGAGGTAGACATTCAGTGAGGGGGATAAGGTCAGCTACAGCAGCCACTTTGGCCTCCCAGGGCAATAATTCTACCTCCTACAATACTTTATTAAGCCTAGACACCGAAAAGGCATTTGACCAGGTCGCCTGGTCTCACTTGCTTCGAGTAATTAAGTTCCAACACTTTCTTCAAATGTTACTCACATTGATTTGTTTATTATATTCATGTCCTTCCACAGTGGTAACGTCGAATGAGCTGGATTCGACACCTATCACTATGGAACAAGGGGTACGGCAGGGGTGCCCGTTATATCCGTTACTTTGTAACATGGCTTTGGACCCCTTACTTAGGGTTGTCTTGAACTATGCAGATGTTACAGGCATATCTATAAACTGTGAAACTAGTGGCATTTGTGTTGCTCTCTCTCTCCCACCCACAATTATCTCTCTTACCACTTATCAGGCTTCTGACTAACTATGGACAGGTTGTTGGATTTCACATCAATTCATATAAATCTCAGGAGTTATGTTTACACAAATCCAGACAGCCCCCACACGTACCGAACATGGGTATACAGTGGGCAAGGGATCACATTCCATATCTGGGTACTCTTATCCCAAAAAACCCTTCTAGACTTTATTCTCTAAATTACACCCCACTCATTTGGTCTTTAATTAGAGAACTTCAAACTTGGAAGAACTGGTAGGGTTGCACTTATTAAGATGATTACATTTCCCTGACTGCTTTATCTTGTCCAGGTCTTGCCCCTAATTATTGACTCGTCTGATCACTCTAGGTTGCTTTCTGCTCTTAGACGTTTCATTTGGGGTGGTAGATGTTCACAACTGTCATTATCTATAATGCAACAATCTAAACAGAATCTGGGTATCAATCTTCCAAACATTATGGATTATAATTGGGCAGCTCTATATAGATATTCTGTTGACTTGATTCTCAACACTGGCATGCATGCTGATTCCCCAGTTGGATGGGCAGTTTGGGGGGAGATATCATTGGTAGTCTTTTTAAGTACCCCAATGAAGGATCTCAGCCTAGTGTTGTTCAGAATCCATTACTGATTTCTGCTATTAGAGTCTGGAAAAGGGTGAGACTTCGTATGGGTGCCCAGTGGCAGTACTCTCTTTTCCAGCCTCTTTATGACAATCCTGCTTTTCAGGAGGGGTCTGCTTCAACCCCTTATACTGTCATTGACCAAGAACATGAGAGATTTATCTTATTTTGTAGAAATTCCCACCAGACAGCTGAAACAACTAGAGGATTGTAGATCTCAACTACAAGGAATAGTTATCACCTGGTTTGCTTCAGACGATAAGTTTTTTGAGAGCACAGACCCAACATTTTAAGGGGAAGGACTGGGACAATGGATTGGATAAGTTGCTTAGGTTAGGCTCGAGGTCCCTACTTAACACCAGTACAAAAGAATGCACCGAATATCAATTATGTGGTTAGACGGGGGAGGGGGGGGGATGGTTAATCTATTTTCCACACTTGAGTAGCGCAGAGATTATTAGTACTACACTTGCTGCAAACTATCAGCAAGCACCTATATTGAAATGCAGCTGTGAATCATTCATCAAGCCTATCTGTCTCCTCACAGGCATTATCATATAGGTATCTTACAATCTGATAGCTGTCCTAAATGTGAGGCCCCATGGGGCAGATTCTTATCATGCTTTTTGGAACGGTCCACCTATACAGTCTTTTTGGACCTCAGTTAGGGAATATTTGGCGGAGTTGGGTTACAGGGACCTAAGACTCACCCTGGAGCTAGCTATTTTCGGATCCAGGCAGACCATGGGTTGGGAAATACTAAATTAAAGGGATAGTAATACTTCATTTTAACTTTATTTTATTTTGTAGGCATTAAAAAAACATGAAGAATGATATAAGTCTTATCTCTGAAACCTTATGGTTTAAGAGATATTCACAAACAAAGTATCCCCCCCCTGTTCAACCAGATCAGAAGGGAGATGCCCAGGTAGACTGCAGAGAGGGACAATATTCAATTAAGATAATGGAAAAAGCTGAAAAACTTGTCAAGGGGGGAAGGGCTTTCATTGTTTTCATACAAAGAAAATTGTCCCCTTCTGTTATCTGTACTGTCATACAACCAGACTCACATCTGAGAAGAGATGGCTTACACTAGGTAAAAGGGGCGGGGAGGGGAACTTTGCTTGTGAATATCTCATAAACCATAAAGGTTTGAGAGATAAGACTTATATCATTCTTCATGTTTTTTTAATGCCTACAAAATAAAATAAAGTTAAAACGAAGTATTACTATCCCTTTAAGGAAACACATACTAGCAGTGGCTCGTAAAACTATCTTACAAAACCTGAACTCACACTAACCCGCCCTCAATGTCTATATTTTATGTCAAATTAGCTCACTTTTTTAGGATGGACTGGGTGGGATCGACTGTGCATAGGGAACATGACGCTAAATGTTTCTTTGACACTTGGGGTAGATACGTTGACTCACTGGAGGTTGACACTAGGAGGAAAATCAGACAGACCTTTCAATATACTTCTTAGTACTTAAACAACAGCTTAGGGAGATCACCTGTATGCACCTTATAGGGAGGAATAATCCTTAAAAGCAGGCGTTCATTTCTCAATATTTTATTTTTTATGATACTTGAAGGACTGATAGGTTTGTTCGTTTGGGGGGGGGATTTGTTTGGGTTTGTTAGGGTCAGTTTAGTGTTGGGATGAGAAACAGACACAGACAATGCTTAGTTTCTTATTGATGTCTTACTTTATTTTTCCGTTTTTGTGATTGTACAGCCATAATAGGTACTGTAAGTCCAGCAGCTGGTTCTTTAAATAGCTGCTGCTGGTTGCTTATTTTGCACTCTATTTCTGATAACCTTTAGGTATCTTAGTGTGGTTCACTTCTGTGGGAATCATTGTTCTTTGTGGTCTGTGATTGTTTCGGGGGGGGGGGGGGGGTACAGTGGTTTGTAATTCTTAAAAAGATGCAAATAAAAAGATTAAAAAAAAAAAAAAGTGATATTCAAAGTTGTATCATCCTGTATACTTTTTTGGTGTTTGTGTTCCTTTAAGCAAATAGGATGTATATATCATAATAGAATATGCGTAACGTTGTTCTACTGAAGCCTATGAGAGGTGCTCTAGTGAACAGTCATGAGAAACTGCTGCAAACAGGCAAAGGTCAACATTTTGACCACCCTAAGGGCAGTATGTTCAAAGGAAAAGTGGAGGGGTTCTGGGGCAAACCATTTGTATTATAGGGGAGAACTAAAACTTCCCATTGATTTAAAAGGGGATTTTAGCCACCTGAATGCTAGAGAGGTTTCCAACTTATTGAAGACCTCTGTAGCTTTCAAGAGGGTTAAAATCCACAATTAAATCAATGGGAATGTTTAGTTCTCACCTACAGTGCAAATGGTTTGTCCCACAGCGCCTCCACTTTTCCTTTGAAACTACTGGCTGTCCAAGTTCACAATGAATGAGTCACTGACTGAGTCACCTGCGCTCAATCGGGGAAATCCATACATCCTGGCCTGTCGGCGCCCCTTGAAGTCGGATCTAGGACAGCACTGATGTAGGGGATGCGGACATACCTCCCAACATTTCAAATGGCCAAAGAGGGACACTTTGTCTTAGGTGGTGTTTATGGGGGTGTGGCTGGTGGGCAGGGCATTACAGAGAATTTTTAGGCTATCTTATGACCTACCCGCTCCTCTTTGTGTAACTGAATAAATTATTTAGAGCAAAACCAAAGTACTTTATTTATACAGATTAATTTATAAACATTTGTTTAAGATTAGCTACACATTTATGTGAGTTTTATTGCTATGGAGCAATGTAATACACGTTACTCATTCTGATGTCCTCAAAAGAGGGACAAAAGGGTAGAAAAGAGGGACAGAGGGATTTGGGTCTGAAAGAGGGACTGTCCCTCCTAAAGAGGGACAATTGGGAGGTATGTGCTGATAATGTGCTCTTGTGAAAATGTCAGTTCTGCTCCAAACTGGAGAAGTCTTAGGGCTGTATGTACAAACAAAAGCAGAGCAATTCTGATGCACACCAACAGCTCCATAGAGGACAGATAAAAATGTCCACTGATCCAAATGGTAGTATTAAGCCCATGATTGTTAGAGAGGTCTCCAACACATTAATCCACAATGCATTGGTGCCCTCTCTAGCATTTAAAAGGTTAAAAGAACCATTTAAATGAACAGGAATTTGGGGATTTTTTTTTATTCATCCACTCTAAAACGCAGTAGGTTTGCATGGAATTACTCAACTTTAGCTCCATTCAGCCCTCAGGTACATATACAGATGATGTGCAAGTTGGAGGGAGATTTCCTGACGTCTGATCCCTCTTGAAGTTACTTTGGCTACTGGGTTGCTTGTTCTTCTATGTAGGAATGGATGATCCCTGCTTGTTTAGTATATGGAGGAAGCCATTTTTGTCCAGTACATGACCTCATTAAAAGCCTGTGTTGGGCTGTGATGTCAGGCACCAAAAATATATATGGGGATTATCTTCCAAAAAGTGTAATTTTAAAAGAAATGGCTAGCACAATTTAGAGACACAGATTTCAGAGACAACTGGCAATAAGGTAACTTGTCACAGTTTAGCAAATTACCATTCCCCACTCTTCAGAAACAATGGTGCTGATCTGTAGACCTGCTAGACCTCTTACTGCTCTGTCTGTGTCTGTTTCTATTTACTGTTAATAAAGCTGTGTTTTTAAATTGAGAAGCACCTATCACTTGCATAGAGTGCAGCAATATTCTCTTCTAGTATAACGTGAATCCATTTTTATTTTCTTTTGAAGGAGCAGTAAGCATATTTTGTTTTTACAGAAAAAAATATGCTACAGGACCTTCTTGCTAAGTAAAACAAGGGTACACCAGCTACTGTAAGGGATTTCATTAAAAGGTTATTACAGCTCAGATTTTTTTAAATCAAATTGTCAAGAAAACCAAGCATCGACTATGGTCCTCCATGGTAAGAGATAGGAACAGCACCACCTGCTGACTACTATTGTAATGTTTGAGTTGCGAACCTAGAACCTCACAGCAGTGATTTTCATATTAAAAAAAAAATTACTGATCATTTAAATAAACATTATGAGAGCAAATCCACTTTCATGGCCTATTTCCATTCAGTCCAGTAAAAAATTACCTGTGGACAGATGACCTATACTGCATCCCTTGAGGATCTGTCTGACATGATACATATTCAAAGGCTACAAAAATTTAAAGATTACTTTCTAATATTAATTAATAACACAGGATTCAATGTAGTCCAAAAAACACAGTCGCAGTTTGATTTGAATAGACTCACCACTTTGAGCAGGCTTTTCCTCTCTTTAAAGGTGGCACAGCATCCCAGGATACCAGTTATCATAACAATAACTCCCGCAACAACCAGGATGTAAGCAGTGGCAGCATAGGTACTGGATGGCAGGAGGCTGATATAATCACTCTTCTGGATCAGTGTCCAGATTCCCACAGCCATTACAGCCAGACCTGCAAGCTGAAGAGAACGGAAAAAAATAAGGAAAACAGTGTGAGCAGCAAAGGATTCTGGGAGCTCTGTATTAGGTCATAGACATTAATGCCAGAGTGGACCAATACAACTCACATGGGATTCTGGGAACTCTTTATTGATTTGCACGGAAATCTAATTATATATTCAACCCTGCCAAAGGGCACTACATTAGCAATGAGATCTTAAGGAGCAGCTCGGGGATGTTCGTATTTAATGCTGAGTGACAGATGCACATATGTAACCACTTCAAAGCAAATGGATTTGCCATGCTTAGACACAGCCACAAAGGATTCTGGGAGATTCATGTTAAGAAGAGAGAGAGATTTACATATGATTAAACCTAATCAGAAACAATAAAGCAGCCAGCTCTAATACTAATTAGGGTGACCACATTTCCTTTATGCTATTCAGTAACAAGACAAGTGAACTTGTTCTGAGCTCTAGTGAGGCTGTGAAGGTGAGGACTCTCTCTAGAGTACAAGGAAAACTGCCCACTGACTTCTGTGACAGAAAAAGTAATGCTGGGCTAACAGGAAATACTGTTGACCCTTAGCTTAGCCTTACACTTCAAATAATTGGTGCTACATTTCCTGTTTGGTGACAGGAAGTAGGATTAAGCTCTCACTCTACTCCTTTGAACAGAGCCAATTTACTTCTAGCCCAGCACAGGAATCATTTTCTGTCACAGCAGTTAATAGGCAGTTCTCTCCGGGACTGTGTATTGCCTGAGAAGGGGGTTGCCCGGAATGTAGGGCAACCATCCTATATAATAATTCGCTAGGATGTTTGTAGGAAGCTGTCATGCGCAGTAGAGACTGTGCGTGTTTGGGCAGTCTCTACTGTGCATGACTGCATCTCGTGAGTGAGGCAAGACTGCATCGCGTGGAGCAGTGAGGTAGTGGACACTTAACCCTTTGAGTGCCAGAGGGGTACACAACGCATTGCAAAGCAATGTGTTGCTTACCCCTCTGGCACTCAAAGGGTTAACATTACCCAGACCTTGGCTTGTGTACACAGGCTTTTACACTAGTTTAAGATGAGGGACTGGCTTTGGAAATTTGGGACATATGGTCACTCTACTACAAATGCACAGGTTGTCTTGCAAAACAAAGGAAAAGAAAGAAACAGGAAGGAATGAGAGGTGGAAATGAAAATGTATTCCCCCTGCCTGTAACACAGTGTCATATAGCATTTATACTTTTACATATATAACTGTGAAAGCTACAATTTACTTTTTCATACACTATAGCAACACAAATTTTTGGATTAAAGCGGAACTACCACCGCAAACATCTTTAGCTTAATTAAGTCCCACTGAGCGCGGACATCTTGCCATAGTGACGTCCGCGCGCCTGCCCTGTCAGTCTCGTTTGGAGCTGGCTGGCTCCTAACAATGCCTCACCCAGCTGGGACTGACAGCGCAGGCGCGCGGACGTCACTATGGCAAGATGTCCGCGCTGCGTGCTACTGTCAGCTATGCAGGAAAGCATAGATATATTAAATAAGGTAATAATTCTTGCGACTAACGCTACAAAGCAGCTAGTCGCCAGATGGGGACCTAATTAAGATAAAGATGGTGTGCGGTGGTAGTTCCGCTTTAAGGCCTTATGTCCAAAAGACAATTAAAGCAAATCTGGGACAGACTAACTGCACCACAGGGGTCAAGCAAACATTCCCCAAATGCCCACTTATATAAATGGGGCCTGTAACCCCTTCAATGCTAGAAATATTTCCAACTAATTGCTTTGCAATGCATTGGTGGCCTCTATATCATTCATGTGGTTAAAATCACCATGTATATCAATGGGAATTTATACTTGTCTCCTATGGACCAGTAGATTTTCCCTATAATTGCCTCAGTTCTCCTTAGTACATGAGCCATTCTCACCCTTTGTATGACTCTGCTCAAAAGCCAACAACGTATTGGGCCTCATTTATCAAGTTAGAAAGGAGTTCTGGAGGGAAACGACTCAACTGTAATACGAGGAAATGAAAATTCCAATGGAGTCAAATGGAGCTTTAACCGTTCGGGTGCCAGAGAGGTACGCAATGCTTTACAATGTGTTGCATACCTCTCTGGCACTCAAAGGGTTAAACCCAATGAATGCTTGAGAGGCCTCCTGTCTTCTTATAATTAATGTTTGCAGAGGGGGGGAAAAGGTAGCTGGCATATTCAGGACACACACTGGTCAGCACGATTTACTCACCCAGAAAAAAAAATTAAAGGTGAACAGAAGATATTTCAGGCATATAGTGCCGCAGGTCTCCTTCTTCTCATTATACTCGCCCATGATGATGCTGAAACACAGAAAACAAAGGGTTACCTAATGACTGCACAGACGCTTACTATATACAAACACACACATACAACAAAGGAATCCAGTGTTCCATCTGAGATTTTACAGACACAGTAACATAGTAAATTAGGTTGAAAAAAGACATAAGTCCATCAGGTTCAACCTTTGCCTCTTAACCCAGTCACATCCTATATAATAATTCGCTAGGATGTTTGTCAAGATGCAGTCATGCGCAGTAGCGACTGCCTGAGTTCGGGCAGTCTCTACAGCGCACGATTGCATCGCATGAGTGAGGCGAGGCAAGACTGCACCGCGTGGAGCAGTGAGGTAGCAGCCTCTTAACCCTTTGAACGCCAGAGGGGTACGCAACGCATTGCAAAGATGTCCAGAGAGGAAGTTAATATGGGTTGATAATTTGAAATCAATCTAAGAATCTCCAGTGATAGCTTGGAAAAAAATTAACAGAAAGAAATCAAAGCCGGTAGGGTAGAAGGTCCTTTTTTGCAACCCCTTTTTGCTAATTTTAGGTTGTCACCATTGTGTTTAGTCCCCCAAAAAAGTCCAGTTCATTTAGGCCGATTCATCACCTTTCCTTTCCACCAGGGGCTTCCTTGAATGATAAAATTAGCAAAGAGGATAGTTCTGTTACTTATGCAACATTCGAGGGAGCCCTTCGTTTGGTGAGGAAATGTGGCCAGAGAGCCTTGTTAGCAAAAGTGGATATCAAGTCAGCATTCAGGCTACTTCCAGAACATCCTGAGTTTTTCATTGCTTGGTTTTCAATTTCAAGGCATGTTGTATTTTGACAAGTGTCTTCCTATGGGGATGCTCATTGTCTTGTTTTTGAAGAATTTGAGTGGGTAGTGAAATTTAGGTCTGGTTCAAATACGCTTCTTCATTATTTAGATTATCTTTTTGTAGGCCCTGATGATTCTTTAGAGTGCAGAAAATTATTAGATTGTTTTTGTAAGGTAGCGGAAGAATTTGCTATACCGTTGGCATGAAAAAACTGTTCAACCCACAACTGAGTTAGTTTTCTTAGGTACAACTATAGATACTGTAAATATGGAATTTAGACTCCCTTATGAAAAAATTCTTAAGCTATGCTATTACATTAATTTGTTGTTGGTGAATAAAAAAGCAAATTTAAGGTATTGCAATCGTTAAGCTTATTGGCCTTTGCTACTAGAGTTATGCCCATGGGGAGAATTTTTTCCTCACAGAATGTCGGCAGCAACAGCAGGTTTGAAATCACCACATTGCCATGTAAGGCTTACTAAAGAACTTAAAGGGATAGTAATACTTCATTTTACCTTTATTTTATTTTGTAGGCATTAAAAAAACATGAAGAACGATATGAGTTTGAGAGATATTCACAAGCAGTTTCCCCTCCCGCCCATTTTACCTAGTGTAAGCCATCTCTTCTCAGATGTGGAATGCAGTCCATAAACCAGACAGATAACAGCAGGGGACAATCTTCTTCCTATGATAACAATGAAAGCCCTGCCCCCCTTGACAAGTTTTTCAGGTTTTTCCCTTATCTTAATTGAAGATTGTCCCTCTCTGCAATCTACCTGGGCACCTCCCTTCTGCTCTGGATGAGCAGTGTTATATCAGTAAGAGGGGTGGGAAGGGGTTACTTTGTCATTGAATTACTCTTGAACTACAACTCTGACAGAATTGAAATAACACTCTCCAAAGTCCAAATACTATGATGATTAATTAGAGCTGCTTTTATTATGAAACATTACTATCCCTTTAAGGCAGACTTGGCAGTGTGGGGTTTTCTTCAACATTACAATGGGAGAATGCTTTTTCAAGATAGTTTTGTTACCAATAGTGATATTAGCTTATTCACAGATGCAGCAGGTGCATCACGCTATGGTGCATTTTGGTCTGGTCATTGGAGTGCTCAGGAATGGCCAGACAGATGTGTTAAATTGGGTTACTGTAATAATTTAACATTGGAATTATTTCCGGTTGTTGTAGCAATAGTGTTGTGGGGCAACAACTTTATGAATAAGAGACTCACAATCTTTTGTGATAATATGAGTGTGGTACAAAAAGTGAACAGTATGTCAGCAAAATCACCTCCAGTGATGGTTTTGTTACGCCATTTGGTTTTGAAATGCTTGTCTTTTAATATATGGCTAAAAATGAAACACATTCCAGGATGTAATAATGATATAGCTGACTCCTTATCTCGATTCCAGATGCACAAGTTCAGAGAGTTGGCTCCATAGTCACAGCTTCAGGGTCCTCCGTGCCCTACTTACCTTAGGGATTTAATTTAGGGAGTCTGCAACATTACATTATTAACTGTTTAGTGCCTACTACTTGGAAACACTATGTTTCTGCTCGGAATGAGTGGTTTGAATCAAGAAGGAAGTAGTTAGGTGATCCCCTAAAGGTCAATGAGGAGTCTTTGCTGTCATACATTAAATCTTTGATTGAAAACGCAGTGTCAAGCTCAGCTATTAAGAATCGTTTAGCAGGAATCACATTTTTCTGTCAATTGTTAGGGATACGTAGTGATTATAATAATTTTACAGTTAAAAGAGCTTTAAAGGGCTATAGTAGGGGTAAGAAAAAAAGTTGATGATAGGAGGCCTGTGTTGACAGTTATGTTGAACAGTTTACTGGTTGCTTTAAGTTCTGTATGCAGGGATGGTTTTGAGGTTGTGATGTTTTCTACTTATTTATTTTATCATTTTTTTGGTGCATTTAGAGTAGGCAAAGTAGTTGCAAGAAATAAAAAAAAGAGGTCAGTTTTTTGAAATATCAGCATGTTGATATACAGTCAATTTTTGTGCAAAGATCAAAGAATGATCAAAGAACCCTCAGATGCACAATCTGGTTGCACTGAAAACAACAGCGGGTATGGGGTCCACCAGACATAGCCCCTACACTATTGGCAGCTGGTGGTGAGGTCCTCACTGCAGATCTTGTAGATGGTGACTGAACTGTATCTCCTCTCCAGGTTGGAGTACCAGCTGACATAACTCCTCTCCTAGATTCTGGTGCAGGGATGCCTGCAGAGTCATCTGCCAGTTCTGCGGCATCCCTAGCGGTTTTTGACTTTCTTTCTAAAATCCATCCTCTTACATCTTACTTTGCAACCAGTTAGATCCAGCATGTCTGGTGTCCAGATATTCACACAGATATGAGGAATAGGATTATTAGAACATTATAAAGGTGTGCTGTGGGTTGCATGTTTTGGGAAGCTTTATGATTTTTTCAGGTAGAACTCTGCAGTAGCAAACCTGACAGGTCTGATTGAGTGGGCTGTAAACAGTCAGGCCAGACCCCTGACCCTCCCAGGTAACACTCAGGGGTTCTGGCCTCTTAGAAGCAACTGTGGACTCCTATTTAATATGGGTTTTTGGATGAAAACAGTGAATTTCTTCGCAACAACTGGAAGGAGAGCTTTTACCACCTTAAGTTCCCACAAGGACTCCTAATATATTGGTAATTGTGTATAAGGATCTCCTGTGTTTCTCCTGTTTTTTTATGGACTGTTACCAATGTATAATCTTTATTTGTGTATGTCCTTTATTTCTGTATTTTTGTACCCAGCACTGTGAAGCCTTTTTTCAGATTAAATGTTCAATTAATCAGCTCTTGTCTCAGTTCTCTAACATGAACTCACTACACTGAAGGAAGCTCAGTTAGAACATGCTACTAAAGGGTTAAATCTAAATGTTTGATTATTAAGGTGATTTTATACTGTAATTCTGTTGTGTTTGGGGTAACCTAAGACGTCCAGATATGGTGGTGGCAGCAAGTTGCAGTACTGGGGTGATAGAGCAGGAGGGATTTCAGGGGTTAATTTGGTGGTTGCTAGGAATAGTAACAGGTAACCAGGGGTCTGGTATTGTTAACCCTGTCACTCCCACACTCTCCCCATTGTCTCAGCAGGGCCTATAGCCTTCGCTTGTGACAGGAACACATAATAATCCAAATTCCCAGAAATTGAACTATGTCTTTCAGCTCCTTCAAAGCTAAAGGTGTCTGCAAAGATGCAGTTGGCTTGTCCCAGAGTTGCTCTACTTTATACTTTGTTCACATAGCCCTTGGTGTCATTAAAGAATGCAGCACGTTTATACACACAAAACACATCCGTTCTCCTGTCTGAGTCACCAGACTCTCTCACTGCCTCTCCCTATGTGACTCACACACAGCTGTCCTTTATCCGTCTGGGACTGCAAACACTGCATAAGCACTAGGCCAAACAAGACACAGTGGCCATCTTCTACTATTGCCATGACAACCTCAAGGAACAGGTATCCTATCAGAATGTGCGCCCATCTTGAAAACTCCTATCAATTAAATTATCCTCCACGCTACTTAAAAAAAAATTGGTCTTTGTATAAAGGCAACGTGAAGCTATTCTGGGACAAACCAATTACTCTGTAGGGGAAATATAGATAGCCTGTTTATTTAATCGAGGCTTTTAACCCCTTTAATGCTAAAGAGGTTTGCTCCAGAACTGTACCTCTTTAGCTTGATCAAAACGGCCCAGAGTTACAAAAAAAGCGGGGTAATTTACCTGTGATGGCAGATATTACATTTAATTTTAAACAGCATTCACAATATACATTTCACAAAAATAATAAAAAAACAAGTCAATGAAAAGTTAAGGATTTTATTGTATTAAAAAAAGAAATTCTGAACAAATCAACTTCAACTGACTTTTTATGTGTTGCACACCCCTGTGGTATTCAAAGGGTTAACCCTTTGAGTGTCATTGAGGTATCCAACACAGATACCTCACTGGCACTCAAAGGGTTAAATCGACAGGATTTTTTATTAATTCATTTTGGAGTAGATTGTTTGCCACAGAATTGCACTTAGGGTTGCCACCTTTTCTTCAAAAAAATACCGGCCAAGGCATTCCCTCCATAGACTTAACATTGGAAGGAAGCCAATTTTTTACCGGCCTGCCAGTAAAATACCGGCTGGGTGGCAACCCTAATTGCACTGCTTTTCCTGGTGCATCAGTCACAATACGCACTAAGTTGGAAGCATCTGCCCCAATCCATTTTAAAGAGTGGTTCCATACACATATAATTCCACATGCCGATAAGAGCAGACTCCATTCAGGGTCATATGGCCCAGTGATTAAGAATCAGTTAGTAAGAGTTTAAAGGGAAATTATAACCATGTGTTTTTAAATTTTATAGATGCTGGAGAGGCCTAGGTTTGAAAAGGTAGCGGAGAATGATTGAAATTTTAATCCAACAACAGCTGGAAGGCCTCAGATTGCTCACTTCTGCTTTATTCTGCCTCATACATTCCCCGCTCCTATCTCGCACAGGAGCAAACAGGCTAGGCCTCTTTCCTGTAGGAAAGCCCATGCTTACTTGGAACTCTGAATGTCTCCTGTGTGGCATTAAATGTCAGGCCTGGGCAGGGCAGAGTGAGAGCGATTATGTGACAATATTTATCCTTCACACTACAAAGAACCACGTCCCCAAGCCAGAAACTCTAAATAAACACAGACCCTCTGGCAACATAAGTATGGATTCAGAAACTTACAAGTAAGAGAGAACATCTCATGAATACACAGAGTAAAACGGAGTGTCGTTATTTATCTGTAACAGGGGTCTCAAACAACATTCCTAATGAGGAAGGATTCTGCAGGTTTTTAGCATAACCCTGCTTTTTTGGGAAGGTATCAGATAAACTGGCTCAGTCATTTTGAAGGCCGACCCCTGTTCTGAATGCTGGATAGTTTTAAAAAGGTCGTTTGCAAAAGTTTTCCTGTCGTGGAATCTTTGGATGTCATGCAAGAACTCTGTAGAACCCTATAAATCAAACCCGTTAACTCTTGCAATGCATTGCACTTCCCTCTGGCACTCAGTGGGTTAGGTGCCAGAGGGGTGCACAAAGCATTGCGAACCAAGAAGCTACACATTCCACTGGTTCTTAAAGTCTTAAAGGAGTAGTACAGTTTTATTATGGAAAAAAAAAACAAACAAAAAAAAAAACAAGATTGTAGGACTTTTCCTTCTGACTAAAACAACGGTGCTCCAACTGCTGGCAGGCGCTTTATTTAAAAGTTACAACCGTTCAAACAGACTTCCACATTCTATGCAGAACTGTAGTCAGTGACTCACCTCTTCAATAGAATGCAATAGAACAACTGTCTGAACACCAGATGGCACTGGTGTAAAAAAATAAAATAAAAAACAAATAAATAAATTCAATCTGCGATCACTTTTGAATGAACCGTCGTGAAGCAGGATAAGCCTTATAAAAGAGGATTTTAGTGTAATTACTGTTAAATCCTTTTCTCTTAGTCCACGTGGAACACAGGAACCATGGAAACTCCCATCTTCCCTCCACTTCGCCTCCTATTCCCAGTTTCAATGTATAGCAAAGTGAAAAGAAAGAAGAAGTGAGAGGAAAGAAGGAGATCCCAAACAGAGACCCCAAGAAGATCCCTCTGCCCGGTGACTAAAACCACATGGTGAGAGTCCTGTGTTCCACATGGACTAAGAGAAAAGGATTTAACAGAAGTTCACTCAAGTCTTTTCTCTGTTGTCCAATGTGGAAAACGGGTACCATGGAGATATAGCAAAATTAGCTATCACCAAGATTTCTGGGAGCTAACAAGAGGAAAAAAAAACTCCACCAGTAATCCACAGGACTAACTAGTACAACATTAAATCTGGTGTCAACAACAGTAATTGAATTATAATGTATCTCCCTCCCGCCCCTTTTACTGATGTAACACTGCTCAGCTCAGAGCAGCAGGGAAGGGCCCAGGTAGATTGCAGAGAGGGACAATCTTCAATTAAGATAAGGTAAAAAAGCTGAAAAACCTGTCAAGGGGGAGAGGGTTTTAATTGTTCTCACAGTAAGAAGATTGTCCCTTGCTGTTATCTTTCTGGTCAAGCAACCAGATTCCACATGTGAGGTGAGCAGTGTTACTCTAGGTAAAAGGGGCGGGAGGGGAAACTTTATCCTTCAATTACTCTTGAACTACAACTCTGACAGTATTGAAATAAAACTCACTATGGCTCAAATACTATGAAGATTAATTGGAACTGCTGTTTTTGTGAAACATTACTATCCCTTTAAACTGGCAACACAGCTTGAGGAATCTAATGTCCAAAACTGTCCCTAGCCGTATCCAGGACATTCACAAGTCACCATCTTTCACAGCTGCTTATCAGTAGCCTGATTCTTATAAGCCCAAGATGTGTTCACTGACCTAGTGGAGTGAGCTGTAACTCAAAAAGGAACAGGCTTCTTCCTGAGAAGATACACCTGATGGATGGGCCCTTTGATCCAAGAAGCAATTGTAACCTTAAAAGCAGCCTGGCACACATGCAGGCCCTCAGGGATGACAAAAGGAAAGTATGATTTCCAAAATGGCTGCATGTGAAGAATGCAGTACTTCAAATAGCATACTACATCCAACAGATGAAGATCCTGCTCCTGTCTATTGGAATAAGCTGGGCAGAAGGAAGAAAGGACAATTTCTTGATTAATGCAGCTATAAAGCTGACAGAAGGAGATCCATGTCAGCTGACTCGAGTCAGCTCTTCAGCAGAGCTGAAATAGTGATATTTAAAAATAGCTAGTTAATTGGAATGGTCCTCAAAGTGTGCTTGCAAACCAGGCACACTTTGTAGACCAATCCAGTGAAGTAGTTATTTTTAAATATCGCTATTTCGACTCTGCTGAAGAGCCGCCGGCTGGTCCCAGGACTGGGACCCTGCTGTCAGTGAAGCGCTGATGTCAGTACAAGGGGAGGGAGGAAGGAACTTTAGCTGTGAATCTCCCTCAAACCATAAAGGTTTTAGAGATGGGACTTGCTCAAGATACTTTATTTTTTTTAATCTACAATACCGCAGCAACTTCTAAGCGGGCATTACTAACCCTTTAATATCCATTTTCTGATATATTGAGCTACATTTATTAAAGACAGTGCAGTTTCACCCTCTGTACTATCATCCCCTTGGATGACATCTGAGAGATGTTCTCCCCAGATAGCCATAGTCCTAGTGACACAAGCAGTGGCAAAAATGGGTCACAGTGAGGCACCAATGCCCACAAAGTTGTCTTCAATAAGGAGTCAAAGCACGTATCTGTCTGATCCTTAAGAACCCCAGTCTCTGCTATAGGCAAGCTGGTTCTTTGCAAGTAAAGATAGAGGTGGATCAGCTGCAGGTAGAGTGTCAAAGCCTCAGCCTCCTATCAGGCATTTTCCGTATTCCAGGTGAATCTGGTACAAAGAGTAATGGGGGGGTGGGGGGTGGAATGGGTGCCTCCTTTTATGTCTCTAGAAGACGCCTGGAGAAAAGAAGCTAGAGTCAGAGGCCTGAAAGACCTGAAGTATCTCTAGGATCGCACTGATAAATACTTTAGCCGAGGGACAACAATCCTCCTCGTAGTCATCTGCCCCCAAGGACAGGGAGGAATCTAATTTACTCTTATCAGTTTCGCCTTCCTCCTCAGAGTAATCCCCTACCAACTGTGAATGACCACCAGACAAAGGACTAAAATGTCTAACAGGGAGCATGAGGCATTCCCAAGAGTTTTGGACTGCCTGAATAGATAAGGGGATAGAGGTGACACAAGAAACCCAAACTGATTTCTGTTCTGCAGTGGAGGGCCCCAATGCAAGAAGGATATTGAGTATCAGAATACTTCCTAGGACGCCCAGTCAGGCATGAGGAGCAATAGGTTAAATGAGTTAAAGGGACCCCTGAATCTCTGGCTTTGGAGTTGCCCATGGGTCCCTTGGGATCTAACGTGTTCAAAGGACCCCCATCCACAAAAGTAGGACAAAATAGCCCATAGAGCAGAAAAGTGAGAGAAAAGTACTTATAGAAGCCAAAACAAGTACTTGTCTTACTGCAAGGGATTAAATGGCAGGAAGAGAAAATAGGAATTCTGGGGGGTTGTAGTTTGCAAAACACATGCAAAGCAAATGGTGGCTCTCCAGCATTGCAAAAACAAAGATCTACCAAACTCTAAAGAGGGTTCCCAGTGTGACTATTGGAAAGAGCATGTCATCTGATTTGTATGAACCCACTCTGACCCCAGGGGAAGGGGGGCAGAGATATGTCCCAGTAAAGCAGGGGTCACCAATCTTTTCTTTAATGGGAGCTTCTTTTAATCAATGAAAGATATACTAAGCTACTACAAAATATATACTGAATATATATGAATTTACAACTGTGCATTTTAAACCATTTCCAAAGCTGTTTCTATCAACTGTTCATCCCTTTCAACACCTTCCAATAACAAAGTGATGCTCAGGAAACATGACATCTCCAGGTGATAAAATTCTGTTACAAGATGTATCATTTTTAGTGGTAGAAATCTGAATTCGCTATAGAAGACGAAATCTGTGGCTGTCCAGTGAGCCCCAGATTTTCTGATTGATAGTACGGGAGAGTGTGCCTTAAAGATAGGAAGGTACTACTAAGCATGTTTAAAGTTATTAGAGTGATTTATTAATCCCTTAACAACGAGCGGTCCAGAGAGTGGATTCCCCTTAAGGACTGCTTTTGAAGTTGGTCAGCGCTCCTACACACGACTGGTCACGTGTACCGGAGTCTGAACGGGGATCGATCTAGAAGCAGTCAATATCAGAACCCACTACTGCTCACAGCATCCCACAGGAGCAGGGTGAGCACAAGTTACGTGATGTGCCAAGATGGTCATCGGTCATTTAGACAAGGACACTGGTTATGGTCCTGACACGTCACAGGTCTCTAAGGGGTTAAGAGACTAATTGAGTAGACCATGGATACTCCCACTGCTGGGAGTTATTTTATTCAAAATTATAACAGGTTAACCTTACAGGAAGTAATAAAGAGATTACGAATACGTTCTATGTAGAACAGCAGTCAGTGACTCACCTCTCCTATAGACTGCAAATGAATACATGTTGGAAAACCTAGTGAAATGTAGATGAGCATTGCAGACATGAGGCAGAACTGGTAACGTAAACAAAAACAAATTTAAACTGTAATGCCGCTGTCCCCTCAGTGGGATTGCCCTTTTTTGCATAGCAGGAAATGGCCTAAAATATATTATATTTTCATTAAAATCATTGAGTTTTTCCTTTAAAAATGGCACCAGCTGTTGGGGGCCACTACTCGTTGGGGAGGATTGGAATTGTAGTCCTCAACAGATAGAGGTACAGAAAAGAACTACTCCTGCGTTATCTCATGTTTCCTTGATTTAGATAAGGTTGAGTTGGACAAAAGCAAAGTATGGCAAAATTGCTCTGTATTAAAGATGATCTCTCATCTATAGTAAAGTAGCCTTAAAGGGATAGTATAGTCCCATAAAAAGTATGTTCTAAATCAGGGCTTAAAACTTGAAGTCCTTTGCTACTAGCCAGACCTGAAAAGTTACTCGCCACTGCAAGACATAACATACCCACCAGGGCTGAATTTCTACTCGCCAGGGCTAAATTTTCACTCGCCATTGGCTAGTGGAGATTGGAAATTTTGAGCCCTGTTCTAAATCGTAGCTGCACTAAAAGAACATTCAATGTGTTTAATCCTCTCTCAAACCATAAATAAGAAAATAAAGTCCTCCGTTCCCTCCCCTTTCTGCCTATTGAGCTGTAAAGCTGTCAGAGGCAGAATCCGGTCGCCCGACTGTAGACGGCTCTTCAGGAGCGCTGTCATCTAGATATCTAGGTATAATTACTTCATCAGTATGGTCTACAACGTGTGCCTGGCTTGCAAGCACACATTGTAGACCATTCCAATGAAGTAATGATACTTCGATATCTAGATGACAGCGCTCCTGAAGAGCCACCGTCTGGTCCCGGAAGCAGGATCTCATGACGTCCGCTGTACAGTGGACGCCTGAGAAGGGGGAGGGAGCAGAGGTCTTTATTTCATTACATCTCTCAAACCAAACGGTTTGAGAGAAAGGATTAAGCACATTGAATGTTTTTTTTGTGCAGCTACGATTTAGAACATACTTTTTATGGGGACTTTACTATCCCTTTAATCTGAATCATCCTTTGGCTTGAATCTTTGATCTTGTATTTTTTTTTTTTTTTTTGCTGTATTCTCCGAGATATTAGCTTTCAAAGCGAAGCCCGTGATGCCAGTTATGAACAGTAATCAGGTACAGCTCTGTTCCACAGACCTGTCCATCTTTGTCTGTTCCCCTCCCCTCCTCCTCCGATGACGGTGGATTGTGACATGTGATCTGGTGCGCTCTTTTGCTAATGCTCGTCCAGGTCAGGTGGAGGGGAGAACTAAAAACACCACTGATTAAAATGGGGATTATAACCCCTTTGAATGCTAGAGAGACTTCAATTGCATTGATTTGTGATGCACTTGAGACCTATTTGGCATTCAAGATGTTAAAATCCCCATTTAAATCAATGGGAATCTTTGGAATTTTCAGATCTCCCTTATAGTGCAAATGGTTTGCCCCAGATCTCCTGTACTTCTTTTGAGCATATGGCTGTATGCTGCTCAATATCTCTGCCTGCTTCTCCCAGCAGACTGACACCCAACACGCTCTGACAGAGCCCAGAAATATTATCATAACTGAGATGCCAGACTTTTTATAGGATGAAGTCATATGGAAAGGAAGAGGGTATTGTGCGTTTAAATGTTTTCACTTTACACTTAACTGTGACTTTGCCAAGTAGGGCTTAAATTTTACTAGAACATATACCGGTATTTCTACACCTGGTCATAATTGTAAATAATGCACAACCCTCATAGTATTGAGATTATGAACTAGGTTTCATTTTCTAAAGTCAATCTTTGGGCACTCCAGTCCCATAATCTCCAACCAGCCAAAGGCTACCAGATTCCTCAAGATCTACTCAAGATTCCTCAAAGCTCCACTCAGATTCCTCAAAGCTCCACTCAGATTCCTCAAAGCTCCACTCAGATTCCTCAAAGCTCCACTCAGATTCCTCAAAGCTCCACTCAGATTCCTCAAAGCTCCACTCAGATTCCACTCAGATTCCTCAAAGCTCCACTCAGATTCCTCAAAGCCAGGACCGTCATGGGTAGAATCCTGTTAAGGACCCATGATGATCCTGGACCGTCATGGAATTCCAGGCTCCCCACGTGGATGCACGCCGTTCAGGGAGCCCGGAAGCGGATACAGCAAAATAAAAGAAGAAGAAGAAGAAGAGGTCCGTGGTCCTTAAGTGACGGCCGCATGCGCGATCGTCCATCCTTAAGGGGTTAAAGGACCACAGACCTTTTTTTTTTGCGATCCGGTTCGTGGCTCCCCGAACTGTGTGCATCCATGCAGGGAGCCCTGAAATCCATGACAGTCCTAGCACGTCATGGGTCCTTATGGCTCACCAACCCTTGCCAGGACCGTCATGGGTCCTTAAGGTGTTAAAAAGACAAATGAAGGTGTGGCATAAGATACATATCCTATGCAATGCATTGGATACCCCCTCTGGCACTCAAAGGGTTAAACTGAAAGAAAGTGAGAGCATACAAAATAATTGCTGTGATTAGAAAACGTGGTAGAATGAGACATGACCCTAAAGGGAACAGGCTTCTTTCAAAGTTCGTAAGCCTTACGAATCGTGGACTTGAGCCAAGAAGCAGTGGTTACCTTGCAAGCAGGCTTGCCTGCCCTAGGACCCTCAGTAATGACAAAGAGAGTGTCAGACTGCCTCAAGGACTCAGTGTGATGCACACAGAATTTGCGACAACAGACAACATCCAACAGATGAAGATCCTTCTTTTTATCAGAAGTAGGGTTAGGACAGAAGGAAGGGACCACAATCTCCTGATTAATGTGGAACCCAGACACCACCTTCGGGAGAAATTTTTGTGAGGTGCGAAGCACCGCCTTGCCCTTGTGAAAGAGTAAAAAGGGTGGTCTACAAGACAGGGCATGCAGCTCTGCAACTCGGCGAACAAAAACAATTGCCAGGAGAAAAGCAATCTTCCACGTCAGCATACGTAGAGGAATAGTAGCCAAAGACTCAAAAGGAGCATGCTGAAGTACTCCCAAGAACAGGTTAAGATCCCACTGAGGAGCAGGGGACTTAAACACCGGACAAGTATGAGCAACACCCTGGAAGAAAACCTTGACATCAGGGATGATAGCAATACATCTCTGAAAGAAGAAGACAGAGAGTGCAGAAGTCTGAACCTTAAGAGAACTCAGACTGAGACCCTTATCCACACCGTCCTGGAGGAAGGTAAAAATCCTAAGACAGGTCTTTGGCAGCACATCAAGATAGAAAGGAAGACCAAACACAATGGTAGGCCTTAGAAGAAACAGGCTTACAAGCACCAAGCAAAGTAGCCACTACACCAGAGGAAAATCCCTTCTTCAAAATTGAGGATTCAATCTCCACGCCGTCAAAGCCAGACGATGAACGTCTTCCTTCCAGAGGTAACCCTGTAGAAGAAGATCCGGAGGGGGGGGGGGGGGGAAGTCGAAGAGGTTCCGCCACTGAGAGGTCCAGAAGCTCCAGAAAACAAACCTGTCGAGGCCAGTACGGAGCAATCAGAATGACTGGGCAGTGCTCCAGTTGCAGTTTCCGTAGCACCCTGTTCAACAGGGGAACAGGAGGAAAGATGTAAGCCAGGGGAAATGTCCATAGGCTCAACAAAGCATCCACTGCCAGGGGATTCGCCCAGCGAGAGCAGAATGTTGGAACCTTCCTGTTGTGTCTGGTTGACATCAGGTCGATGCAAGGAAAACCACACCGCTGGATGATGAGGTTTAAAAACTCTGGATGTAGTTCCCACTCTCCGCTGTCCACCGTGAGCCAAATGAGGAAGTCAGCCAGAACATTGTCTACTCCAGGAATATGAACTGCGGAGATGGAAGAATGCAAAATAGCCTTGACCTCTAGCCAAGCTGCGAGACTTCTTGTGCCACCTTGCTTGTTGATGTAGGCTACCTCAGTGGCGTTGTCCGACTGCACCCTGACCAGGCAATCCTCTAGTTGCCATGTCCAGTGATGAAGGGCATGAAATATCGCCCGAAGCTCCAAAATAGTGATGGGAAGGAGAGATTCCTCCTGGGACCATTGGCCCTGAACACTCAAGTGCCCCAGCACCGCTCCCCATCCAGGGGCATATTGGAGCCTTGGGCTTCACGGAGGACTTGGATCTCCATTGCTGCTTAGGCTTGGATGAGGAGCGTGGGGCCTGAGGGACCGTCTGGGTCCCTTGGCGCGAGTCTGCTTGAAAGGGACGAAAAAAACAATTCCTTTTGACAGGCACCTTCTTCCTCAGGACCACTGATAGGTGAGTACTCTTCCCTCCGATGGCCTCGCTGATGAGATCCTTGAGCTCAGGCCCAAACACGGGGGAGCACTGAAAAGGCAAATACAGTAGAGCCCTCTTGGAGGCCGTGTCAGCAGACCAGATCATGAGCCAGAGAGCACGTCTGGCTACCACGGACATGGTAGATGCCCTGGCTACCATACACACAGCGTCAAACAGGGCAGCAGAGACATAATGCTGAGCCTCAGCAATTTTAGCGAGAAGCCACAACATGTCAGCAGTAGGGGCCCCCTGACGGACAGCTGAATTGATCTGCAACAGCTACAGCCTAATTCACCCATGCTGCAGCAAATGCAGGGCAAAGGGAATAGCCAGCTGTTGCAAAAATAGCCTTGAGAGAGGTCTCAATCTTAATATCAGGCCAGTCTTTGAGAGCAGAGACGTCAGCCACAGGCAAGGCAGTGGACTTAAAAAACTGAGATGAAGGAACAGCTGAACAGTCATCATCATCAGAGTCCACCAATAATTCCTCTTCAGAGGAATCAGTCACATCAGGTACACCCGGCGGTTTAGGCAGGGAAGATTTGATAGGGGCGGGGGCCTGCCATGAGTGGAAGACCCCCTGTAAAGTGGATGGAAGGAGTTGTAAGGTGGACTGGAGTTCCCTTAGTAGCCTTAAACTCTTGCATTCATACTGGCTCTAGTACATGGCTAGAGGACCCTGCAGGGGATTCAGGGGCAGCAGTGCATGGTGGGCAAACATGACCTGAGAATTCTGTAGGTAACCCTGTGTGACATGAGGAGCAATGAGCAATTGGGGACACAGACACCCCAGTATCCTTTGTCTTAGGTTTAGCCCCGGAGTCTAATGGAGTAGACATTCTCACAGAGTCAAACTGTCAAAGTATCAAAACACCCACAAAATAGTGTGTATGATAAATAAATGCACCCCACAAAAGCTAAATAAGACTTATCTGGTAGGCGAAGGGTTAAACTGTGGAGGAGAGAAGGTGAGTCCAAGCCCTGTTTAGGATACTCGATCCACGAATACACAAAATGGCTGCCACGAAGGGAGCCAATCTGAAATGAGTATGTGAAGCGAGCGGTCATGGGAAACGTAGTTTCGCTAAAGGAGTTCCCCAACAGTGCCTGAAGCCCCCTAAAGCCTCCAACATGCCCAGAAAGTTGACCGGATGACAGAGCAAGGCAACACCACAAAATTAGCCATCTCTGACCTCACTACGTGGATCGATTGCAGAGATATGTCCCAAACTGTAAAGTCCCATAGAAGTGAATGGAGCAATGGCGTCTATGTGGTAAACACGCGCCTTAAAGGCATGGAACATAAAGATAACAAGGTGAATACCAAAACTACTCAAAAGCACGCTAAACTAAAACAGTAGACCAAATAAACACTGGCCCCAGTAGGGAAAGTGTCCAAAGACCCCCAAAAAAGTGCTAACCAGCAACAAAAGGGTTATGTTACCACAGAAACTTGCTCCAAACACCTCACAGACATACAGATAAACCCAATGAGTGCATGAGTATGTAATAGGAACTCCAAATGACACCCCTGTGCGGAGAGGAAGCATGGGGCATGTGGACCTCAGCACTCAAAGGGTGCTAACCTTTTTCAGCAGGTCGTCTGTCTTCAGCTTACCAGATATCAAGAAGAAGCCTCAGTGGGCAACTCCTGGGGAAAGAACTTGCAGCCAAGATTTCCCCCCCAGGGCTTAGGTCCACAAAAGCACCTGGTAAACTGAGCTATCCACATTTGGGTTACGGGAATTGTCAGTGATGGTAATCCGCGTAATGGTGGTATTCCATATCTAACAGAAATAATTAAAAAAGCTAAAACTATAGCAGAACTGTCCTCTTGCTTGTGTCTTGACCAAGGAACAAATCTTACTGGTTGGAGATTGGCTAGCTACAAGCTAAGGAGAGAAGGTAGGCTCCACCCAGCAGTCACTTCTCAGAATTGTTCCTGCCTACCTAAAGTGGCTGATCGCCTACCCAAAGTTTCCAGTAACCTGTATTAGACGACAGAGAAATAAAAATAGGGACTGTGTAGCAACTCAAAACCTCTCTCTATAGTATAGAGAAAAACAATATGAGTATAAAATAGGTGAGCACTATATTACAAAACATACATACATTCTCAAAACGTATATACTTGATTTACAAATCAAAAATTATATATAAAGTAATTGTACAAATAAAAAAATTATACAATTAAGGTGGAGATAACTTCTCCATTGACATCCCTTTTCCAAGTCCTGGGTTATTCAATGTACAAAGATCTCTCAAACTGAAGAAATCTTAGTGCATTGGTTCCACAGAATAACACAGGGACTGGAGAAAGTGGAACACATGAGAAGTCATCTCCACTTTATCGCCTCGTTATCAGTTCTTAGTGCAGTGGTTATCAACCATTTTTTGTTCAGGGCACCCCTAATACGCAGTTTAGATTCTCTGGAGAATCCCTAATATTTTATGTAATTTGTCAAATCCGTTATGAGGGGTACAAATAAGTAATATATAGTTATTCCTAGGTCTCACAATCAGATAAAAAAAACATATTGTACATAAACATTTCCATAAATATGCATATAAACTCTCCACATTTTTATAAAAGTCTTAATAAAAACAAGGGGCACCCTAACTGGATGTCCATGGCACACCAAAGTGCCACAGCACCCTGGCTGAGAATCACTACCTTAGTGCATCTCTCCCAACATCATCACTTGTAAAGTCCACTAGATTTTTCACCCACACAGGTACAAAAGTTAAAACCTGATGCAAGACACCTTTTATACCATCAGCTAACCCAGGTTTTTACAGGGGAATGTTGCAGGATGATTTGTGGTACACAGACCCTTTAGGTATAAGAAGAAGTCAATGCACTGGACACCCCTCTGACACTGAAAAAGAGGTAAGGGTAATTTATTAATCTAGGAATAGCTAATGGAGAAAAAAACGTGTAGGTAGAGAGAAAGGAATGAAAGAGGAAGTGAGAGAGAGAGAGAGAGCGCTCGAAAGAGAGCTGTATGCTATGGTGTCCAGATTTCCAACAGGTCTGAGCAACTGCAGGAAATTCAATTTAATAATTTCCCAAAATCAGATTTTCCAGTGTACAGCAATTATGAAAACTGGGCCAAGGCCCAAACATTCACTCATCTCTTGAGGTTTAACTCTTTAAATAGAACCATGCAGTGAACTTATGCCGTTAAGCACAGCTGCCTCAGTACACTTCATTACAATAAAAAATGGCATGTTTCAGAGTGTGGTTTTTTGATTATGGTAATGCTAAAACTATGTTTTTCTTAGCTGTAGTTAGCTCTTATAAAATGTAAGCTTTTGCAAGTGTTTCCCAAGGACCCAATACTTCCTGACTGGCTTTATAGCAACATGCTGCTGCTTTAGTGCTCCCTGAGGATAGACTGACCCCATTGAGTATGGGAGTTCTATTCCAAAAACAGTTGGATGGTCTCACACACACACACAAACTCATTTGATGTGAACACATTGGCATGCACTTGTCTTCTTTTGCATTTCCATGCATTAACTTGAACACATTTGCAGATAAATGAACATGGGAGCATGAAAAATCATGCTAACATACATTCATACACACACACTTGTGCATGCATTTGTATATACATTTGCACTCGTGCACAACTGCAGACTGTTGCACACACGATTGTGCATGCATACAGCTGCACACACACACTTTCACTTGGCATATTCACATGAACACATTCACACACAAACACAAATTCAGGAACACATTCACACACAAACACAAATTCAGAGACACATTCGCACACATCTGTCCAAAACAGACTGCAAATATTAACAAGAAAATGTAGGGGCAGACTTGCCAACTTCATGGCAGATAGGTAACTGCTACAACATAAGAAAAAACATAAGGTTTACATAAATCTTGAATTCATTCAAACAATGTACGTTTATCAGCTAGATAGAACGTGAAAAAATAATCACGAAAATGTATGCTTTAAGCAAACATACTTCATGATTTGATTGGTCAGTTACTAATAATCATATTTAATGGACAATAACAAAAAGCAAAATGTAATCATTTCACTTTCCATCACTCTATGTCCAATGGACTTCAACATAACAAACTTTGCACAAATTTACATAATCATGACTGCTTTTATATTTTTAACCCTTTGAGTGCCAGATTGGTATGCAAGGCATTGCAAAACAATGTGTTGTGTACCCTTTAGGCACTCAAAGGGGTAAAGGCAAATTCCCTTACATAAGGTCTGGTGCCACGGAAGAACACCTGCCAATCTAGCTGCAACTTCATTGCTGAATTTAGCCTAACTCCTAAATAGCCATTACAGAGGTCAGAAAAACTTATCCTGAGACTTTTAAGTTTGTGGTAGGAAACCTTTGGCTCTCCAGCAGTTGTGGCACAAATCATGTAAGCCATTGTCCTTCTTAAGATGTACTGACTATCTCTGGGGAGAATTTACCTGCTGAAGAACTCATGTTATAGGTTTTTATCAATAATAAACCATGATTATAAAGTATTCAGGATTGAAGGGTTCTTTCCAGGAATTCGTATCAGGAATTGTAAACATACCAATAAAGTGCAAAACGAGCTGAAAATCTGAATTTCACCCTTGTGCTGTTGATGGAGAGGCTCTGCTCACAAATGTTCAAGTGTGTGCTGTGATAACATTTGGAATAAACATCTCCCAACTGCACTAGTGCCCCTTAGTTGCTCATACTGAACAGCCATAAAAAAATTCTCAATGTGGATGTATTGGTCAATATTTTGGCAAGTATTCCAACTAACTTTTTCAAGACCCTTAGAGCTCAAGCTATGAGAACTGCTTACAATTTTTCTGTGAGTCATTATATTGTTAGATTTTATGATTACGTTTCCCTGGTGATTGCATGTATAGGGTCAACAGAAAAACAATCCTGAGTGCTTGCAATCTGACCTACATGATGTATAACACTGATACAAACAAAATCACAAAGCTTGCAAACAATAAGCAAACAACTCAGATCTTGCTCTCTATAGGAAGAATGACCCACAGTATGTCATTGTAAACTATGTGTAATTCACAACTCTGGGAGTCAGTTTCACTATTGAGCTTTTAATAAACAGTGAAACATAACCTACTCTTCTGATGCGGTCTCATACTGGTCTGAATTTTATATCTTACCTATGATTTAATTGTGAGGAGGCTGTAGCCTGTAACTAGCTTGCAACAGTATTCCCTTATCGAACTTGCTGGAACGTGAGGATTCTGATTGGATAATAGCAGTCTACCAATCACAGCCAACAGCAAATAACAGCCAATTAAACGGCCCTCATATTCTAGCTTGTGCTCAATGACCTTAACAGGTACAGCCGTACTTTGCCCACAAATCAGGACCATTCCACTGTAAACAGGAAAGCTGGGTGTTATGTTCAATGTAATCCACATTGAAAAGCATACTGTAACATTCAGATATATGTAAATGATGGAATTATGAGATATACTATATTACACATGATGTTTTCAGGAGCAGTTCTTATTAGTAGGTAAGGTAAGATACAATATGAAATTAGGAGGTCTTACTTTAACTTCACAAAACAAATAAGACAAAGAAACAGCACTTACAATATCATGTATCTAAAGGCTTATACAGGTGTGGCACGTTAGCATGTGTATCTGTGAGTGGAAAAATACACATTCATATGACTGCAAGCTGCATCCTAGAATTAGTATTCCTTATAAATATATCCATGACTGCACATAAATGAGTCAGTCATAGGTTAGACATTTTAGTTGACTCATTTATGTGCAATCTAGTATCTCTGTGGTAAGATCAGTACCACTTGGGAGACTCCTGCATCAGTCAATCATTGCAGATCCTGGGAGGAGTAGGCAGTCAGCAGTCCTGGCTGTGCAACCTGAACCATCTGTAAAACTTCCATTTCTTAAAGGGATAGTAATACTTCATTTTAACTTTATTTTATTTTGTAGGCATTAAAAAAACATGAAGAATGATATAAGTCTTGTCTCTGAAACCTTTATGGTTTAAGAGATATTCACAAACAAAGTATCCCCCCCCCCCCCCGTTCAACCAGATCAGAAGGGAGATGCTCAGGTAGACTGCAGAGAGGGACAATCTTCAATTAAGATAATGGAAAAAGCTGAAAAACTTGTCAAGGGGGGAAGGGCTTTCATTGTTTTCATACAAAGAAAATTGTCCCCTTCTGTTATCTGTCCTGTCATACAACCAGACTCACATCTGAGAAGAGATGGCTTACACTAGGTAAAAGGGGCGGGGAGGGGAACTTTGCTTGTGAATATCTCATAAACCATAAAAGTTTGAGCGGTAAGACTTATATCATTCTTCATGTTTTTTTAATGCCTACAAAATAAAATAAAGTTAAAACGAAGTATTACTATCCCTTTAACTCTTGAGTGCCAGAGGGGGTTCCTAAAGCAATAAAATTAATGCACCTCTATGGAACACAAAGGTGTAAACATTTCTGCCAAACAAAAGCATTTAATAAGTATGGATCATAAGTTAAAAGTACCTAAAGGAACACCAAAAACTGAAATAGGTTGACAACATTAAAGGTCACATACTAACAAGAGACCATAAAAATATTCATTTGTTTCATTCATAAAGCAGAAAACTGAACTTGTTTTTTTAATGCATGTGTAAACCGGCTTGTTCAGAGGGCATTAACCCCTTAAGGACCATTGCCGTGCCAGGACCGTCACGGCGGTCCAGACCTTAAGGACCAATGACGGTCCTGGCACGGCATGGAGTTCAGGGCTCCCGTCGCGGCTGCACGCCGCTCCGGAAGCCCTGAACCGGAAGCGCTATTAAAAAAAAAATGCCCTCTGGTCCGCAAGTGCTGGACGCACGGGATCGTGCTGGTCCTTAAGGGATTAAATGTTAGTTGTGCGCTTTGTATTGATATATGAGCTAAAGTCACTAAACTGACTGTGATTAGTGTCCTGTATTCATGTATTCTGAAAGGCTCTCACAGCCCAATTACAGGTAACACTGGACAATCAATGAGAGCCCTGGAAAAATTCAAGAATGTGTATTTCCTCAGACAATATGAAAGACTAGGTTTGAGGACTCAGAAAAAAAACAATTTTCGATATTTTTTTTTTTATAGATGCTAGCATGAAGTACAGTGTATTTGTGTGTGTATAACGCTAGTCCATTTTTAGGTGCTAATGTTCCCTTAAAGGGATAGTAATTCTTCATTTTATTTTATTTTGTAGGCATAAAAAAACCATGAAGAATGATATAAGTCTTATCTCTCATACCTTTATGGTTTGAGAGATATTCACAAGCAAAGTTTCCCCTCCCGCCCCTTTTACCTAGTGTAAGCCATCTCTTCTCAGATGTGGAATGCAGTCCATAGACCAGACAGATAACAGCAGGGGACAATCTTCTTCCTATGAGAACAAAGAAAGCCCTGCCCCCCTTGAAAAGTTTTTCAGGTTTCTCCCTTCTCTTAATTGAAGATTGTCCCTTTCTGCAGTCTACCTGGGCACCTCCCTTCTGATCTGGCTGAACAGTGTTACATCAGTAAAAGGAACGAGAGGGGGATACTTTGTCATTGAATTACTCTTGAACTACAACTGACAGAATTGAAATAACACTCCCCAAAGTCCAAATAATATGATGATTAATTAGAGCTGCTTTTATTATGAAACATTACTATCCCTTTAAATCAGTGGTGGCCAAGTTTTCTCAGTCATAGGCTATATGATCAGAAATCCATGTGTGTGAGAGGGACACATTTATATTTATATTTTTTTATTAGCAATGGCAAGTTTTAACTTTATAGCAACCTAACCCTAAGTGTGTCCAATGAATTGTTTCACAATGTGTTTAACATCCCTCTGGTACTCAAGGGTTACATTTTTTTTCCTGCAGTAATACAAAAATAGTTTACACATTTTTAATCAAACTTTATTTGCACTAAACTGCAGTTATAAGTCTAGTGTTAGTTACTGGTCAGTTTTGATCTAGTTAATGAGAATACTGGTATTTAAAGGGATAGTAATGTTTCATAATAAAAGCAGCTCTAATTAATCTTCATTGTATTTGGACCTTGGAGAGTATTATTTCAGTTCTGTCAGAGTTGTAGTTCAAGTGTAATTCAATGACAAAGTATCCCCTTCCCGCCCCTTTTACTGATGTAACACTGCTCAGCCAAAGCAGAAGGGAGGTGCCCAGGTAGATTGCACAGAGGGACAATCTTCAATTAAGATAAGGGAAAAACCTGAGGAACTTGTCAAGGGGGGCAGGGCTTTCATTGTTTTCATAGGAAGAAGATTGTCCCCTGCTGTTATCTGTCTGGTCTATGGACTACATTCCACATCTGAGAAGAGATGGCTTACACTAGGTAAAAGGGGCAGGAGGGGGAAACGTTGCTTGTGAATAGCTCTCAAACTATAAAGGTTTGAGAGATAAGACATATTGTTCTTCATGTTTTTTTTAATGCCTACAAATAGGGTTGCCACCTTCCCTAAAAAAAAAATACCGGCCATGGCATTCCCTCCATAGACTTAACATTGGACAGAAGCCAATTTTTTACCAGCCTGCTGGTAAAATACCGACTGGGTGGCAACACTACCTACAAAATAAAATAAAGTTAAAACGAAGTATTACTCTCCCTTTAACAGACTAACCCTTGGGTATCCAATTTGTGGCCCATGGGCTGCATGTTGGACGCCTGTTCCTTTAATGATAACAAAAACACTGTAAAACCACCTCTTTTCCATATCTCACTAGGACGAAAAGAATGCCTGCACAACTCCCAAAGAAATCTGCTGACAAGTGGTGCTGTATGGGGAAAAGCTTTGCCATAAAACATGGTTAGACCTCTGTTTTATTTTAATCAGGAGGAAGCAGACAAGTCACGTGATCACATGAAAAACATTCTTCTTAGCAGGCAGGAAGAGAATACAATTTAAAGATGACACTACACAATTTTACGCGTTGCTACAGAAGGGTTTAAAGGACAAACTTTTTTAACCCCTTGGATGCTAGGGATGTTGACAACATTGTACTGTAGACAACTCTAACAGCCAGCAGGTTGAAGAGAGCTTCTGTTTAACCCCGTAAATGCTAAGGACATCGCCAACTCTCTGTGGCATCCAAGGGGTTACATTCTAGTGCCTCCTCCTGATACAGAAGCTGTTAAATCTCATCTGGGTGGGGTCCACCTTCTTGGAAGCACATTCCAGCGGACCCCTCCCTTTTTCACGGAAATCTCTACGAACACAATAAAACCCTGCTTCTTTTACACACAATGGGAGCCATAAATAGAGAAAATAGAGCAAGTTTACACCTTGAATGTTAAAGAAGTCTCTAGCATTCAAGGGGTTACAAGCCCAATTTAAAACACTAGGCGTTTAAAGCAGAACTTCCACTCAGATTAAAGTGCCCCCCAAATCATTATGCACATAGCAATACGCTTATCAATACTAGCATTATGCTGAATAAGTCCGGCGTTATTGAGAAATCCAACTTGTTCTGAGATGCACAGGCAGGCATCAGATCAGTGCAGACATCTGTGCGCCTGCGCTGTTTGTTCCAGTCTCCTCTACGATTGAGGAGGGGGAGTTGCATTGTACCTTAAGGTACAGGAAAGGACTGATGATGCAGGTGCACAGATGCCGCTACAGCATGCTGCCTGCCTGTAAGTTGAATTTCTCAAGAATGCCAGACTTATTCAGGATAATACTGTTATTGATATGCATATCGTTATACGCATAATGTTTGTTTGTTTTTTTTTGGGGGGGGCACTTTAATTTGAGTGAAAGTTCCAATTTAAACTTTTGAGTGTCAAAGGGGTAAGAGTAGCACTGGAGATGATAGTGTGAAGATTTCCAGACACATTCCTGTGGGGAGCAATTTGCAGGCTGTGCAAAGCTGCATCAGTAGCTCACCCCTGGAACATACCAGGCCAGTAAGATCAACAGCTAAATTTAATGTCAGTGAAGTTCCATTGAGTGGGGGAAGACAAGAGGGATTGATTGTGTATTTAACCTGTGCAATGATTTTCACATCTGTCTGGGCTTTTAAAGGGATAGAAATGTCTTAAATATATAAATATTGTAGAGCATAAAATAAGAAATCCATCGATGCAATTCCTATCTCTCAAACCATTATGGTTTGAGAGATAGGGCGTTCTAAAGTTCTCCTCTCCCTCTTCTCCTGTCGTCAGCTCCAAGCTGACAGCAGGAGATCCTGGTCCAGGGACCAACAAGCGGCTCTTCAGCAGAGCCGAAATAGTTTGATTTAAAAAGAAAAAGTATAAGATACAAAAATGGGAGATAAGCTGGAAATATAACTCCCCAACAACTGTGCTTCCCAAATTATATATCCGATATCATACCTCCCAAGTGTCCCTCTTTTAGACCCAAATCCCTCCGTCCCTCTTTCGTACCCTGATGTCCTTCTTTTTAGGAGATCAGATTGCATGGTGTGTGTATATAAGTGTATCATATTACTCTACAGCAATAAAACTCACATTATTGTTTGTTTAAACGTCAGTACATGTGTGTATAAATTAGTCTGTGAAAATAAAATACTTTGATCTTGTTATAAGTAATTTATTACATTACACAAGGAAGTGTCAATAGGTTATGAAATAGCCTGAAAATTAATCAGTAATAGCCACGCCCCCAGCAGAACCCCCTAAAAAACAAGTGCCCCTCTTTGGCAATTTGAAATGTTGGGAGTTATGCAATATAAACAGAAAAGATCAAGGGATACAATAAATTGGCACAAACAGATTATAAAAATAGGAATGGAAGGAAACAAAAACAAAAGAGATATTTACAAAGCAAATACTTATATTTTCTTCTTATTTTGTTGCTACTTCAAATCCAATGCTGCACGCTCACCATGGGATTGGGTCCCCACTCAAAAAACCTAAACTACAAAAGAAAATAAATTTGAAAAGAAATACTTCACTGGAACAGTCCTCAAAGTGTGATTGGTTTGCAAGCACACTTTTAGACTGTTCCAAAGAAGTATTTCGCGATATTTCAGCTCTGCTGTAGAGCCTCTTCGAGTCGGTCGACTCGGATCTCCTTGTGTCAGCTTTACAGCTGACATCAGGGATGGGGGGGGTTACTTTAGAACGTTATGTCTCTCTCAAACCATAAATGTTTGAGAGATAGGAATGGCATCGATGGATTTCTTATTTTATGCTCTACAATATTACTTTTTATATATTTAAGACATTACTATCCCTTTAAAAGGACATCAATACCAAAAGGTGAAAAGGGTTCAAATACATTAAAATATTATGTACTCCGGTATCCTTTTAAAATATTGCATAGAAAATATAGCGTGACTACACGGCGCAATCAGTATCTTGCTGTGATTAAAAGGGCGACATGAGAATCTCACCCTGCATAAAAGTGCGAGATTCTCATGTTGGCTCTTTAAAAGTTGCTTCAAGCCACCCGCAGCTTGCAGTGAATGAAGTGCCCGCATTAACCATTGGTAAATTGAAAAAATGAGTGCCTGCATTAACCTTCCCTGAGCAAGGATGCTGGCTCCAGGGAAGAGGACACCCCGGGGCGGCTTCCCCACAGTCGTATCTCACCTACTTCCTGTGTAACTCCATCACTACCCCGCTGGTGATCGTGGTAGAGGAGAAAAAGTTCCTGCTGCCAGTGAGGAGAAAGATGTGATGACCCCGCTCTGGGAATGCTTCATGAGGTCAGAAGGCAGCAAGGAACTTTTTCTCCTCTACCACGATCACCAGCGGGGTAGTGATGAAGTTACACAGGAAGTAGGAGAGATACCACAATGGTGGAAACCACCCAGGGTGTCCTCTTCCTTGGAAGCTGCGGGTAGCTTGAAACGACTTTTAAAAAAGCTGACATGAGAATCTCGTGCTTTTTGCAGGGTGAAATTCTCACGTTGCCTTTTTAATTACAGTGACACTCTGTGTAGTTGATCGATATTTTTTATGCAATATTTTAACAGTGCACCATGTACTCCTAGCCACCCCGTCCCCCCACCACTACCACACACACACACACACATTCTTTGGTGACAAAATTCTAAAATCTTTCAAAATAAAAATGTAACCAAGGCCACTTTTTAATTCAGGTCTGTTAACCCTTTGAGTGCCACAGGAGTATGACACATTGCACTCAAAGGGTTAAAAAAAGTAAAAAAAATCAGATAATTGTTTTGAGATTAGAATCCACCCAGTTCAGTTCACTGCAAGTCTTAGCTCTTTATTACCTAAATAATGCCATATATTGTCCTTATCACCTGTGCAAATAACAAGGGATCACATACAGCAACTGCCGGATAAATAGGAAAAGCAGGTTTCTAATATATTTTGAGGGATTGTGCACTTAAAGGGATAGCAATGTTTCATAATAAAAGCAGCTCTAATTAAGCATCATAGTATTTGGACTTTGGAGAGTGTTATTTCAATTCTGTCAGAGTTGTAGTTCAAGAGTAATTAAATGACAAAGTATCCCCCTCCCGCCCCTTTTACTGATGTAACACTGCTCAGCCAGAGCAGAAAGGTGCCCAGGTAGATTGCAAAGAGGGACAATCTTCAATTAAGGGAAAAACCTGAAAAACTTGTCAAGGGGGGCAGGGCTTTCATTGTTCTCATAGGAAGAAGATTGTCCCTTGCTGTTATCTGTCTGGTCTATGGACTGCATTCTACATCTGAGAAGAGATCGCTTACACTAGGTAAAAGGGGCGGGAAGGGAAATTTTGCTTGTGAATATTTCTCAAACCATAAAGGTTTGAGAGATAAGACTTATATCGTTCTTCATGTTTTTTTAATGCCTACAAAATAAAATAAAGATAAAACGAAGTATTACTATCCCTTTAAGAAATATTTTTTTTTACAAATGCTGGCTACATCTACATGATATTTAAAAATCAAACCAAACAAACAAAAAAAGTATGGACCCCTTTTCAGTTTTACTGGATACTGCCCCTTTAAAAGGGTGCCTGTCACCTTGATTCAAGTTTGCATATTTGAAAACTTAATTGAAAACTGCCAAAATGCAAATGCACAGTCAACTAAACAGTCATACTTGGTGCTGCATGCTAATATATGCTAATTGTGGTACCTGTGACATTTAAACTGCTTATTAAGATTTCCAGTGTTTCTAATGCTAATTAATCCTTTCAGGGTCCCTTCAGGTTTTCAGTTACGGTTCACATGCTTTTTAAGCACTGTGCTGTGCCAGGAGACTTTTGTTTTCACTTTTCCCAGAAATAAAAGTGTCACTATCTCCTAAAGTATAAATCTACTGGACTTTTGGACTCAAGAAGCACACTACGCTAGGAAAATGTGTCTCTTAGCCCCTTAAGGACTGGCCGTGCACGCACGGTGCGGTCACTTAAGGAACAGGTACCATTTTTTTTTTTCGTATACCGATTCCAGACTCCCAGAACAGCGTAAAGCCGCACGGGGAGCCCGTAATTCCATGACGGTCCAGGACCGTCATGGGTCCTTAAATGGTTAAACCTTTGAGTGCCAGATTGATATCGAACATACTGCAACGCACTGGATCCCTTCATACAGTCAGTTCTAACTATATATATTTTGTATCTGATCTGTATTGTAATATGCTTAGGGTGACCACACGTCCCGGAATTCCCGGGGCTGTCCCTTATTGGGGGTCTGTGTCCCGTGATAAAGAGTCCCGGAATTGAGCAACACGGGCCAATGAAGACCATACAGCAAATACATTTAATTGGCTGGTTAGACTGGTACACGTGAGACAGCTGGGGTAGAGCAGGTATGCTGGCGCTGCAAGTGAGACCCGCAGCTGAGTCTCCCGCCGGCGCTGACCATCTTTCTGAGGCTGACACAGAGTAAGGGTTCCCAATGTCCCGGAATGGCAGAATAGAAATGTGGTCACTCTAAGTATGCTGCTGGTTGTTTTCATTTACCATATGACACTTGACCCTCTGACACCTTTCAGGACTACTGAAACACACTGACTGTTGTATGCATATGTAATGCGATTGCATCTTAGCCTACCTAATGCTTTTAACTCAATTCTGTATTGTGCTATTTCAGGATCTGTAAAGCTCCGCGAACAAGATCTCCTTCCCCGCACCAGCGTGTGAGGGGAAGGGGCATGACTGCGGGTCGACAAAATGGCCGTAAATATTTATGTTTTCCGTGGGGTAGTATTGGCTCTTTAGGCTGGAGGGGTTGGGTGTAGCGGGAGCTTATAAGTATTCCCCCTGGAGGTGACCGGCACCCTTTTGTGCAGCGGTCAAGCCTCAGGGGGAAAATACATATATTATTATTTATTTAACCCCTTAACGCTCGAGGACGTACATGTACGTCCCGAGAAAATATCCCTTAATGACAGAGGACATACATGTATGCCCAGAAATCCGGGTCCCCGCGCAGCTACACACCATTCCGGGACTCCAGAATCGTAAAAAAAAAAAAAAAAAAAAAAAAAAAAAAACCTTAGCCGGGCGTTAAGTGACGGCCACTTGTGCACGCAGCCTATCACTAAGGGGTTAAATTTGTTCCCACCCTCCCTCTCCCTTTTCTTTTTGCTATGTTTTTGTTATGTTTTGTCACAGCATTATGTCCTTGAGTGGCGTGGGAGGTCCTAGCCAATGGTTGATACAGTAATTTGCCCTCTTGGTTTTGGGAGTTAACCTCACGCTCGTGTGCTAACAGCGCAAGTGCGAGAAAAGACTCATGGGTTTTGTGTTGTACATCGTGCCATCCCGGGGTGCCAGGAGGTAGGCATATTGTTATTTGTTATGTTAATAAATTCTGTGGCCTTTCCTTCCCAAAAGTAGTTTGTGTCTTTTGTTTTCTAAGGTGGGAAGAAGGGGTCTATTCCTCCAAATTCTATGCAGTCATGTATGGCGTTATAAGAATAAAGATACATACATACATGGAGGTGTGATCTAAAGGCAGATCTCAAAAGGGTAATTAACATGATGGGTGATCAGCAATAGATGTTCTAAGGGAAAAATGTCCAACATGTCTTTTACATAAGCATTCATGTTGAACAACCTGATTAAATAGCGCTTCAAATACTGGAACCCAAGAGTTTTGATTTTAGGTCCCTTACAGTCTCTCATTAGTAATACAGAGCTGTTTGTTTAAAGGGATAGTAATACTTTATCAGGGCTTAAAATTTGAAGTCTTTTGCTACTAGCCAGACCTGAAAAGTTACTCGCCACTGCAAGTCATAGCATACCCACCAGGGCTGAATTTCTACTCGCCAGGCCTAAATTTTCACTCGCCGTTGGCTAGTGGCGAGTGGAAATTTTGAGCCCTGACTTTATTATTACTATCCCCCATATTGGACATATCTGTAAAATAAATTAATAGCCCCCAGGTTCATCTCTCAAACCTTTATGGTTTGAGAGATAACCAAAGGCAAAGTTCCCCCTCCCTCCCCCTTCCCTGAAGTCAGCGTTGTGCTGACTGCAGGGATATCCGGTCTGACTTTAAGCATGCAGCTCTGCAGCAGAGCTGTGATCGCGTTAGTGACAAAGAATTATTTCACTGAAATGATCTTCTCCATGCGCTTGCAACCCAAGCACATGTAGAAGACCATTTCAGTGAAATAATTATTTTTCACTAACGGGATCTTGGCTCAGCTGCAGAGCCGCATGCCTGTCGTACGACAGACTTCCCCTGCAGTTAGTACAACGCTGACTTCAGGAAAGGGGGAGGGAGGGGGGGGGGGGACTCTGCCTTTGGTTATCTCTCAAACCATAAAGGTTTGAGAAATGAACCTGGGGGATATTAATTTATTTTACAAGTATGTCCAATATGGGGGATATTAATAATAAAGTATTACTATCCCTTTAAGAGCCTATATATATTGGGGGTAACTTGGAGACACTAAAGATTTTATTTTGGGATTGAAAAGCACAGTTATACTTACACTAGCTAAAACTCTGAAGTATACAAATGAATAACTAGTTTTTAGTCTGTTAAAAAGTAAGGCAATTTAACTGAGAATCAGATATGTAATTGAAGACGCAATTATATTTCTCCTTTAAAGCGGTGTAGGAAATGTATAAATACAGTATTAAATATCAAAAAAATCTCACTACAAGTGATATACACAATTGGGTCAAACTATTATAGTATCCTAAATAAAGAACAGTTAGAGTGGTGTTTGTAACTGGCACAGATATCTGAAATACAATACCAAACATGTACTAAGCATATTGCTGAGGGGAGATTCCCTAAGCGGTGATAAAGAAGTGATAAACTGTATAATTCATCTCCACTTTATCACTTCTCCAATTCCTATGTAATTCTATGGAGCCTATACACTAAGACTTCAACTTTGGAGATCTTAGTGAATAGGCACCATAGAATAATACAGGAACTAGAGAAGTTATAAACTGAAAGGGATAGTAATACTTAAGTATTACTAATCCCTATAGCAAAGTACTACTTAAAAAAACGTATTGCCCCCAGTGTCATCTCTCAAACCTTTATGGGTTGAGAGATGAACGCTTCTAAAGTTGCCCTCTCCCTTCCCCACAGTCAGCATTCTAGCTGACTGAAAGGAAGAGAGTCGTACGACTTTCAGGTGGCTCTGCAGCACAGCCGGATTGTGTTTCTAAAAAACAAAACTTTCACTGAAATGTAGGGCTGCAACAACTAATCGATTTAATCAATAAAAATAGATAATGAGAATCGTTGCCAACGATTCTCATTATCGATTAGTTGTGCAACGATTAGTTGTGCAGGGGGGAGCTGCAGCACATACATATGTCCCGATTTTTCCTGACGTGTACTTTTGCCCACCGTGCAGCACGGCACGATTATCATGTGACCGGTGTCACCGTGTCACCATTGCGCATAATTCATGCAATCACACGAGTCCTCCTGTGTGCTAGTATCCTCGTCCTGATCATGCCTCCGGTGTAACTTGGAGGAGGCCAGGCGCAAGGAAGGCAGGCACTCACTGACTGAGGCAGAATGAGGAGCACAGCAGCGCCAGTCACTCTGCACCAGTGCTCATCATGCTGCCTCACTCGGTCAGTGCCTGCCTTGCTTGCGCCTGGCCTCCTCCAAGTTACACCGGAGGCATGATCAGGACGAGGATACTAGCACACAAATGCCTGCCCCCCCCCCCCCCCGCCCGCCTAGATTTACTATTGTTACCAGAGTGACACGAGGCAAATGCTGGGGTTTTCTTCATCTGCAAATGCAAGTTTAAATCTGGTGCCCAGAGTGAGGATGAAAGCCCCAGCATTTACCTCAAGGCATCACCGCGTGTCATTGCATTTAGTCGCGGCTTCATCACCAGTGCAGGCAGAGACAGAAAGATCCTGCAGGGCATTACAGTGTGCACAGCCCTGCAATAATCTGGACAAGAGGCAAGGGGGAGAGAAAGGCATTCGGGAGCAAACTGAGTAAAAAAGAGGCACGGGAGAGCAAGAGGAGTAAAAAAGAAGGCATGGGGGCAAGTGGAGTGAAAGAGGGCATGGGGGACAAGTGGAGTGAAAGAAGGCATGGGGGACAAGTGGAGTGAAAGAGGACATGGGGGGGACAAGAGAACTGAAAAAGAGGCATGAGGATAAGTGGAGTGAAAGAGAGGGCATGGGGGCAACAGGAGTGAAAGAGAGGGCATGGGGGCAACATGAGTAAAGAAAGTGGGCATGGGGGCAAGAGGAGTGTAATAGGGCATGGGGGACAACTGGAGTGTAATAGGGCATGCGGGACAAGTGGAGTGAAAGAGGACATGGGGGGGACAAGAGAACTGAAAAAGAGGCATGAAGATAAGTAGAGTGAAAGAGAGGGCATGGGGGCAACAGGAGTGAAAGAGAGGGCATGGGGGCAACAGGAGTAAAGAAAGAGGGCATGGGGGCAAGATGAGTGAAAAACAGGGCATGGGGGACAAGAGGAGTAAAGAAAGAGGGCATGGGGGCAATAGGAGTGAAAAACAGGCCATGGGGGGACAAGAGAAGTGAAAAGAGACATTTAAATAATGAAAAATTAGCATATTGTTTTTTTATCCGATTAATCGAAAAAATAATCGGACAACTAATCGATTATCAAAATAATAGTTAGTTGCAGCCCTACTGAAATGGTCTTCTACGTGTGCTTGGCTTGCAAGCACACGTAGAAGACCGTTTTAGTGAAAGTTTTTTTTTTAGTTAACGAGATCGCGGCTCTGCTGCAGAGCCACCTGATGATCTCTGACCGGATTTCCCTGAGTCAGCTAGAATGCCGACTACGGGGAAGGGGGAGGGAGAGGGCAACTTTAGAAGCGTTCATCTCTCAAACCATAAAGGTTTGAGAGATGACACTGGGGGCAATACGTTTTTTTTTAAATAGTACTTTGCTATAGGGATTAGTAATACTTAAATATTACTAACCTTTGAAGATGTCATCTCCGTTTTATCATCGCTTAGTGAATCTCCCCTGGTCTATTTGGTGTCTCTGTTAACCATTTTGTCATCACCAAAGTAAGAAGTAATTTTAACACTAGAGGGGAGATTCACTAAGCAGTGATAAAGAGGTGATAAAGTGGAGATGACGTCTCCAATTTATCACTGCTCTGGTTCCTATGTTATTCTATAGCGCCTATGCACTAAAATCTCCAAAGCTGCAGAAATCTTCGTGCATAGGCTCCATAGAATAACATAGGAGAAGTGATCTCCACTTTATCACCTCTTTATCACCCCTTAGTGAATCTCCCCACTTAAAAAAATTAAATCCTCTAACTTCAGTAATAAAGAAGCAGGTTTGGTTTGTACATTTTTTTTATTTCACAATCAAACTCAAAATAGTGTTGTTTATAGAAAATAACAGTTTGGATTCCCTCCAATCATATAGATATCTATATTTGTTTCTAATATAAGCAACCCTCAAAAAGTAGGTGACTGCCTCTTAGTGTGCATGTTTTATACAGAAATATAAGACTACAGAAACAATAAATAGCATTTTTAATAATGATTCAATAAAAGTTTATATCTTAATAGCAGAGGGAAGAGGGAGCAAGCTCCGTTTGACATATAAGCATGGAATGGGTCTCATTATCTGGAGATTAAGATAAAGGCCATGGTGAAATGATAAACAACCTTATCTTTTTTGAATCCATCTACCCTTCTTTTTCTTCTATATTTAAGTTAGAACCACTGTGCTAGACCGAAAAATATCACCGGTTTTCTCTGCATTGAATCACAGAATCCAGCACGAATGCAAAGTTTCAGATCAGTTACCCAGAAATTACACAGTTTGGAAGCTCTTCTAAAAGAAATTTTTAAACAAATGTGGCCCAGAAATAACTACCCACACCTGAGTTATTATAAAGTGATAGCAATGTTTCACAAAAAAGCAGCTGTGATTAATCTTCATAGTATTTTGGTCATGGAGAGTGTTATTTCAATGCTGTCAGAGTTGTAGTTCAAGAGTAATTGAATGATAAAGTATGCCCCTCCCACCCCTTTTACCTAGTGTAAGCTGCCTCCCCTCAAATGTGGAATCTGGTCTCTTGACCAGACAGGTCGCATCAAGGGACAATCTTACGCTCACTGAAGATTGTCCCTCTCTGCGATCCATCTGGACAGTCTTGTTGCTCTGAGCAGAGCAGTGTTACATCAGTAAAAGGGGAGGGGGGATACTTTATCATTCAATTACTCTTGAACTATAACTCGGACAGTATCGAAATAATGCTCTCCACAGCACAAATACTATGAAGATTAATCACAGCTGCTTTTATTGTGAAACATTACTATTCCTTTAACCCTTTGAGTGCCAGAGGGGTACGCAACGCATTGCAAATCAATGCGTTGTGTACCCCTCTGGCACTCACAGGGTTAACTGAGTGCCAGAGGGGTGCCCAAAGCATTGCAAGGCAAAGCGCTGGACACCCTCTGGCACTTAAAGGGTTAAAGCTATCTGGGTTAAACTGACATTAAAAAACTGGAGTAGTAACCAGAATTTTCATCTAGCCCACCACGTAAGGGCACAGACTAGAACAGAGATCTTGCACAATCTATGGATTATGAGAAGTCCCACACATGCAGTCAATTCGTCACCATGGCCATGTAAAAAAAACACTTTTTCTTTAAATAGTACAGCCTCACATTACCCAGGCCATTCACCATTCAGTATACAGTCTCTCTTTGTGACACCTGTCACTGAAATATACTGACCTTCAAATTACTACAACACAACATAAAAAAAATGGATTCACGTCTTAAATCTTTCCAGATAACTGATGGGAGCAAAGTATTATATATATGAGCAAAAAAGATTGTAAGAGTGAGAAACAAAACTGGGTTTATGATCACCGTGCTATTAAAAAGTCCTGACTGTGTGGGCTCTGCTTGGATTAATTTAAATACAGTGGACAGTAATATAGGCTCAGCACAGAACAAATTAGCATAAACTGCCAAACTGGGCCACCAATAAATAAAGTTTAATTTCTCAAAAACTATATTATATTATAAGCAAATGGCTAGTACCACAGACAGGCAGATTTATATTCTCTTTAAAATGAACTAAAACGTATCTTAGGGTGACAGGTCCATTTTAAACCCTATAGTTCTTAACCAAATAAAATGTACAAAAAACTACTACTTCTAAAAAATAAAAGGTGGTTAACACATAATAAATGTCTTCTCATGGTCACCCCTACAGAATACTGGACTGGACTATTCAATAAGCTAAAAGAGGTGCAATTCTGGAGCAACACAAATAGGGAAGAATTAAATTTCTAAGTGATTTAAACAGAGTAGGCCACTGAATGTTAGAGTTCACCAGTGCCCTGATGGCATACACCCAAGGGTACTTAAGGAACTTAGTCCAAGACCATTATACTTAATATTTATTGATTCATTATTATCAGGCACATGTCCCTGTGACTAGAGAAAAGCAGATCTAGTGCAATTATTCATAAATGAGGCAAGATCTATATGTGGCGATTACAGACCCGCAGGCTTGACTTCCATAATGAGAAAGATATTGGAAGAGTTATTATCCGATAGCATTCAGGACTAGGTGATGACTAACAAAATTGTAGTAGGAGCCAGCATGCTTTTAAAAAGAATATAAATGTCAAAATAATTTATTTGCATTCTACAAAAGGGTAAGTAGTAATCTGGACAAGAGTATTACTGTTGATGTAGTATACCTGGATTTGCAAAAGCCTTTAATACTCTGCTCATAACAGGTTGCTGCATAAATTAAAATGTTTCAGTCCGGGAGGTGATATCTGTGCATGGAAAGATAATTACTTAGATGATAGACAGCAGAGAGTTGTAAATGTTCAAGTTGTTCTAAAGTTGTAAGTTTGGTGCTGGGCCCAATGCTTTCTAACTTGGTTTTTGAAGGATCAGGAGGTGGGAAATGAAAGTAGTGTTTTAATCTTTGCTGTGTCACTAAACTGTACAAGTAAATACATGCAGAGAAAGATGTATTTTCTCTGCAGAAAGATTTGGATACTGAGTGAATGGTTGAATAAGTGTAAAGTTATGCATTTGGGCAGCATAAACACATACCTCCCAACATTTCAAGTTGCCAAAGAGGGACACTTGTGTTTTAGGGGGTGTGGCTGTGGGTGTGGCTGGTGGAAGGGGCATTACCAATACTTTTTTGGCTATTTCACGACCTATTGACACCTCCTTGTGTAACGTAATAAATGATTTATAACAAGACCAAAGTGTTTTATTTACACAGAGCAATTTATAAACACATATACTGATGTTTAAACAAACAATAATGTGAGTTTTATTGCTGTAGAGCAATATTATACACGTATATAAACACCATACAGTCTGATCTCCTAAAAAGAGGGACATCAGGGTGGGAAAGAGGGACAGAGGGATTTGGGTCTAAAAGAGGGACACTTGGGAGGTATGTAAACAAAATGCTACATCTATATTCTATATATATATATATATATATATATATATATATATATATATATATATGTGAGAAAAGCTCATTTCATAATTTATGTCTCTTCAGGATACTGACACACATAGAAGAGAATGCCTTATGACATAATTTATATCTCCTCAGGAGACACACACAGCCAGGGGTGGAAGTGAGGAGGGGTTGTTCATGTCTCCTCCTTGCTGCCACTGTTACAGAGACAGTGGGGCCGTGACTTGCTCCTCCCTCTGTATCCAGCTGTAAAGTAAATTAACCATGGCCGACACACACCACTAAAACTAAAATAACATATGAGCTCTACAAGTTCCCACCTCTCACACTACATTCAGCAACATGCTCACCCCCAGCACTCACACACACACCCTACAACAAGGACTCACTCACTTCTCTGCATCAGCACACTCTCATCATCCTCCAACATCCTGGACTCACACTCCCAGCATTCTCAGCCGGGACTACTACAACAAAAGTAGCATGCCTCACTTTTGGACCACGCCACCAAAAGCCTACACTGACTGCCTCCCGCATCACCCGCAGCTCACCACCTAACACACACACACCGGGTGACAACAAAGACACACTCGCAGTCTGGACAAACATCACCCTCTTAAGTTACCCTGACACACAAACTCAATAGCTGCAACACCTGCATATTTTAACCCTTTGTGTGTCACGGAGATGGGCAATGCATTGTCTACCTCTATGACACTCAAAAGGTTAATATGCCACTCATTCCGCTTCGCCACTTTCTTGCTTTCCCTTCTCTGTATTTCATGTTGCACTCAAAGGCTATCCTTCTGCCTCTTTCAATGCATGTACAATCGGACTCCATATGTTTCGTAGTTTTTTCACGTCTCCCTGCACTACTCTGTGATCCATAATGTCAATAATGGCAGACACGTATCCAAAACCTATTTGCAATACCTCTCTGCCACTCAGTAGCTTATGTAGCACAGACTACTGCATGGGGAGGTGAAGGAATTATAAAACACAAACAGAAGGAGTGCGATTGTACGTCTACTGACACAGGCAGAAGGGTAGGTTTTCAGTGGCACGTAAACTACGGCCAACGCAAGCGCAATGCACTGGATCCATTGTGAATGCAACATTACAGCCATATTGGTCCAACCCAATATGTGGCTTCAACATTAAAATGTGCTCAGGTGATAATATACTTTATGTACAGCAGGGGACAAAAATCAAAGTACTGTGTAGCACTATTTATTAATAAATGGTGCTAAACAGTTCTTTGATTTACATCACCTGAGCTGGTTTCTTAGCCATGCTGGGACAGCGTGGAGTAATCCCCCCCCCAGTGCTCATGCCATTGAAGTCTTTTCTCACACACACAAAACCTCACCTAATTCATACTCTATGCTCTGCACTATACATTAAAATTAATTTAATTATATAAAAAGTTATTTCCAGGTCCCTTTCTTATCAGTACCTCAATACCATGACGGGCAACGCCATCCCACATTGCTAGTATAGACTAAATGGGAAACTACTTTGGGGAATTGTGGTCATAGAGAGAGTTAGGAGTAATCAGCTACTGCAGAAGCCAATAGGGTACCATCATGTACAAAAAAGGGGTATAGATGCATGGAATACAATTTTACCTGGTAAAGTAGAATTATCTCCATTCCAATACATTTTGTTACACAGACATCTGGCAGTCAAGGGGTTAATGTGTTCCTGGAATACTTTTGGGGTGACATAGTGCTGTGTAAACAGAGCGGTGCGACTGTTTACAGTTGTTAGGGAGGAGGGGTGAGATAAATAAAGACACACATGGGGGCAGAGGAACAGATGGGAATACTATACTCTATGTGTGCTATATTAACGGAGCTATTTTTGTGTGTTTGGATAACAAGAAAAAAAACAGAGGACTCTTGTGCTGAGAGAACAAGAGAATGTTGGTGCGTGTGTCCTTCTTAGGCTCCTGAGCACTGAGACACACTGTCTGATTGGACAGGCCTGTACCTGCACGCCTATCATTTACCTGGAAGACTGTGTCTTCTTCAATGAATGCACAAAGGGCTTTTGTTCTTCCTTTCTGAGCTCCCCCTTCCCTCTTTCCCTATTCTTCTCTGTCCAATACCTCTTACTGGTCTCTCTACCCCATTCTCTCTTTCCTTCACCCCATTGTTTTCCTATCACTCTTTTTCTCTACATCTGTACGTGTGTACACAGAGGCAGATGGACAATCATTCTTTATACAAAATCAGATGGAATTGTTAAAAAAATGAATATATACAATTGAAATTAAAAGTACCAGTTAGTAACAAATACACAGACACATTGTATATCTACAGTATTGACAGGGCCGGATTTACATCTCAGGAGCCTGTAGGCACAGAAATCTGAAGCGCCCCCCCAATCTGCACAATGTCCCAAATCTCCACATCACCCCCCCATATCCATATTGCCCTCACATTGCCCCCATCAGCTCCAACTGTCTTGCCCCATCAGCTCCACAATGCCCCCATCACCTCCAAGCTCCACATTGCCCCCGTCAGCATCAGCTCCAACTTTCCCTCACATTACCATCAGCTCCACATTGCCCCCCCTAACCGTTTCCTACCTCACTGGTGGTCCAGCGGCAGGAGATGTATGTGCCGCCTTCTGCACAGACCTGGAGCTTCTGTTGCACCCCGCACGGTCTTCTCTTTAGGAATACAGAGCACTGGGAGATGATGTCATCTCCCAGCGCTCTGCATTAGAGCCGACAAAAGGGAGCAACAGCAGCTACAGCCTTCGGCACAGACCTTAGCAAGCGAGGGGCGGGCCAGGCGGCGGGTTACTGTGTGCAGCGAGGAAGCGCTGTAAATATATATATATATATATATATATATATATATATATATATATAAATATATTTCAATGACAGGCACCCCTATGTGGGGGAAAGGCTGTAGGCAGGTGCCTACTCTGCCTTATGGCAAATCCGGCCCTGAGTACTGAACGGCTTTTTGTGTAAAGACAAAGTGGACAGGTTCTAGGGCAAACCAACTGCAATGTAAGGGACAATGAGGCATATTTATAAAGTGGAGTAAAGCAGAAAAATGCATTAAAATGGCTGTAACAGTGTGTCCATTACTTATAAAAGTAAGAATGCCAGTTTAAGAGGACTGAATGCTGTACAGCAGTGGTTCTCAACCTGTGCCCTCAGTGGCTACTAACAGGCCAGGATTTGAGAATTTCCTTTTAAGAGCACAGGTAAGTTAATCAATATGACTGACCCTCTGATCAACACACTGGTGTTCTAGCAGGGAAATTCCTAAGTCCTGGCCTGTTAGTGGCCACTGAGGGCAAGGGTTCAGAACCTCTGCTGTACAGTACATTTTTGTAAAATGGAGTACCGACATCTGTAAAAAGCCATGCAGACAATTTATAAAGAAATGTCGCTATTTGCGATGATTTTGCTACAGGATTATGGCCAGAATGTTAACGCCATGTATATGCTGTCCTTAAAGGGTTAGTAATGCCCAAAATAAAGTGTATTCTATATGGTAGATTTTACAGAAATAAAGTATTTGCAGAAAGTCCTCTCTCTCAAACCTTTATGGTTTGTAAAATCTACCATATATAAATACACTTTATTTTGGGCATTACTAACCCTTTAAACATTCCAGGTGTTAAAATATGAATAATAACTCTATATTTATAAAAAAAAAAAAAGCCTTTAATCATTTTTAAATCAGACCTGGCTTTATATCCACTTGCCATGCCATAAGGACTGTTCTTTAAAAGTTAAAAAGAGCATTTTTATAAATCTCCCCTCAAAGGTTTTTGGATTTTTTGTAGCAATAAAAAGTTCCCAGTGATGCAAATGGGCTCCTGAATGCCAGAGAACGAGCCCTCTCTAGCATTCAATGGGTTAAAAGCCCCATTTAGATCAATGGAATTTTTTATATTTCTCCCCATATGGTGTAACTGGCGTGCTCCAGAACTGCTCGGCTTTACCTTTATACAGAAGGCCCAGTGTATCCTATATAATAATTTGCTAGAATGTTTGTCAGAAGCCGTCATGCACAGTAGAGACTTGGCAGTCTCTACTGAGCATGACTGCATCTTGTGAGTGAGGTGACGCAAGACTACATCACGTGGAGCAGTGAGGTAGCCGCTGCTTAACCCCTTGAGTGCCAAAGGGGTATGCAATGCACCCCTCTGGCACTCAAAGGGTTCCGGACCTTTGGCCCGAGTAAACAGGCTTTTACACTAGTACACGTATAATTATGTAGATATAGCACAGTATTTCTCAGTGTTAGTCCTTGGGGTACGCCATCAGATTGGCTTTAATTCTTTTACTTTGGATTGTAATGTGTTGAATACCCCTCTGGCACTCAAAAGGTTAAGTTATTAGTGCATAATCATAGGTAACCAGTCATTGTGATTGAGTTGCATGTGTTTAATTAGATCCCCTTAAAATCTGACCTGTTTAGGCTGACCAGACCTCACCTTTAACCAGGAACACATAGGAAACAGGCATATTTCAGGACTGCACGGAAATTAAAGTAGATCTGCAGTATGTAATTTTCATATGTGTCCCTGGTTAAAGGTGAGGTCTGGTCACCCTACAGTGTTGGTATGTCCTAAGACCTGGGGCTGACCATCACTGATATACAGGCTCCGACTTTCTATTAGGTAGAGTAGAAAATGTCCTTGTGTTCCAAATTTTGAGGGTTCCCTCAACTGTGCTGGTCACATCCACATTCTGAATTGTGGGTGGAGCCAGAGCAATATCAATGTCCCCACTAGTTTTAAAGCCCGTGTACATGGGCCAACACTGGCGGCGCTGCAGTCGTGCACAGTACTGACTGCTTGAATGCGCCACAGCTGATACGGAATGGGGCGCTCAGAATTTAGACTGTGGTCCTCTCTGCAAACCTTCCTGGGACCGCTTAGCGCAGAGAGGACTCTGGTCTGAATTCGGAGCACCCTGCTCCGTTTCAGCAGCGGTGCGGGCAGTCTCTACTGTGCATGACTGCAGCACACACAACCGTCTCTACTGCGCACGACCGCTTCTGACAAACATCCTTAGTGAATTATAATAAACACTGGATTTGCAGGCTATCATTTAATCCTTTGCATGCCAGAGGGGTGTGCAATGCATTGCACACACCTCTGACACTCAAACGGATGCTAGAGAAATCTCTGACACAGTGAGAATCACATTGCTTCACAATGCATTGCGTATCCCTCTGGCACTCAGAGGGTTAATGCATGTGTAGACTGTCCTATTCAGAAAGCATGTATTTCCTTTTGCTTGTGCTGTTTGTAATGAGCTAATGTCAGTTAAAGGGACACTAATGTTTTGCAAAGCTTAAAATAATAAACTAAATGCTACAAACCCTATGTCTCAAACCGCTATGGTCTGAGAGATATAGGCATTGAAAGTTCCCCCTTCTCCTGACGTCAGAGTCTAGCTGACAGCAGAAGATCCCGGTCCAGGGACCAGCAGGCGGCTCTGCAGCAGAGACAAAATCACGTTACTTAAAAAGAATTCATTCATTGTAAATGTCTACAAAGTGTGCCTGGTTTGCAAGCACACTTTATAGACCTTTCCAATGAATGAATTCTTTTAAAGTAACGCAATTCCGGCTCTGCTGCAGAGCCTCCTCGAGTCGTATGACTCGAATCTCCTGCTGACAGCGTTACAGCTGACATCAGGAGAAGGGGAGGGAGGGGGGGAACTTTCAATGCCTATATCTCTCAAACCATAGCGGTTTGAGAGATAGGGTTTGCAGCAATTTGTTTATTATTTTAAAGGGATAGTAATACTTAAGTATTACAAATCCCTATAGTAAAGCCCTACTAAAAAAAATGTATTGCCCCCAGTGTTATCTCTCAAACTTTTACGGTTTGAGAGATGAACGCTTCTAAAGTTGTCCTCTCCCTCCCCCTTCCCCGAAGTCAGCTTTGTAGCTGACTGAAGGGAAATCCGGTCATAGATCATCAGGCGGCTCTGCAGCAGAGCCGCGATCACGTTAACTACAAAAAAATTTCACTAAAACGGTCTTCTACGTGTGCTTGCAAACCAAGCACACGCAGAAGACCATTTCAGTGAAAGTTTTCTTTTTTAGTAACGATCGCGGCTGTTCTGGAGAGCTGCCTGAAAGTCGGACGACTCTCTTCCCTGCAGTCAGCTAGAATGCTGACTACGGGGAAGGGGGAGGGCAACTTTAGAAGCGTTCATCTCTCAAACCATAAAGGTTTGAGAGATGACACTGGGGGCAATACGTTTTTTTTTTTAGTAGGGCTTTACTATAGGGATTAGTAATGCTTAATTATTACTATCCCTTTAGCGCTACAAAACTAGAAACAATTTTTATGGGACATTACTGTTCCTTTAACCTATTATGATGAGTGCCCATGGATCTTCTATTCAGAAAGGCTGTTGGCTTATTTGTAAATAAGCTGAAATAAGATTAGATAGTCACCTTAACATGTTTTGGTACTTGGAACTCTGCAAAAGGCATGAATGGCTGCTCCCTCAGAACACATGCAAGACTATACTTTGTGAGTCAGGAAACAGACATTTCACAGATGCAAAAAAAGAGGTACATTATATTTAACTCTGGGAACGCCATGCATATGATACTTCCCTGGCACTCACAGGGTTAAGTGTATAACAACCCAGTTAGTATTCCATTATACGTTACCTACGGAGTTTACACATAGTTTCAAAGAAAGAAATGGATTCTTAGCTGCTTACAGACATCAAAAACCACAATTCCTAAATACATTTTACACAAATATTAGGTTTGTTAATACACGGATTATAGATTTTTTTTGTTCTTTACAAAACCTAACTCAGTGATTCATGTCAGCTTTTAAGTTGCAGCAATGCCAAATCTCTGATGTGTGTGCAACAAAAACAATATAACTGCTTAACTTCACTTCTCTGGTTTTGAAAGGGCTAAATTAAGTTTTCAAGTGTCTATAGTGTATAATGGATTAAAACAAACAGCTCTTACTAGCACTGCAGATTCCAGTAATTAATTAGACACCAAATTTCAGCAATCAGCAGGTTTTTTGTGTAGTCAAAACTGCAGTACAAATGAACCCAGAAGGATTATGGGTAAAACAATAGGCTGTTTGGCAGCCAAGAAAGGAAGAGAAATTTGTGATTTAAATCCTTATTCCCGTTTTACAAATAAACATTATAAGGCACTTAACCAAATAACCACTTAAATAATCTATCAAAAAGGCCACCAGAAAGGCAAATTAATCACAATTGGGATAGTAATACTTTATTGTAAAAATTCTAATATTGTAGATATTAACAATACAAGTACAATAACATACATCCCATCTCTCAAATCTTTATAGTTTGAGAGATCGTAGCATTTAAATTTCCCCCTCCCAGCCCTTTCATAGACATCAGCGCTTTATGGGATAGAAGCGGATCCTGGTCATTTGACCGGCCGGAGGCTCTTCAGCAGAGCACAGATCTTAAAAAAAATACTTCACTGGAACAGTCTACAAAGTGTGCCTGGTTTGCAATCACACTTTTTAGACCATTCCAAGGAAGTAATTCTGTTTAAAAAAACGTGATTGCAGCTCTGCTGCACAGCCTCAGTGTTGGCCGACACGGATCTCCTACTGACAGCTTGACACATCAAAGTTTGAATGCCGATATCTCTCAAACCATATCGGTTTGAGAGATTTTTTTTTGCATTCTATTCAACTACAGAAGCTCTACAAAATAAAGTCTATTTATATTGGGACATTACTAGCACTTTAAGATCTCTCCATCTTGGCTCTGCTGAAGAGCCGCTGGCCAGTCAAATGACCAGGATCCGCTTCCTTCCCATAGAGCGCTGACATCTCTGAAAGGGGCAGGATGGGGGAACATTAAATGCTGAGATCTCGCAAACTATAAAGGTTTGAGAGATGAGAGGTAGGTTATTGTACTTGAATTGTTAATATCTGCAATATTACAATTTTTTACAACAAAGTAGTACTAGCCCTTTAACACAGGCCTATACGGCATGTATGTCACAGCATAGCACATATACCATACTGATGCACATAATCAGATGTGTGCTTTTCACCATAATATTAATTGTATAGTAATGTACAGAAAGTAATTCAAGTCAGAAAACAGTGACAAATGAAGTTTGTGGTGGAATTTGTAGATGAATTCAATGACAAAGTTATCATCTGCAATGGAATCTAGGAATATTATTACTTAATCTAAAAACGTATTAAACCAGTGTTTTCCAACCCTGATCTCTGAGACCCCCAATAGGCTCTCTCTAATGGAATTTCCCTGTTTGAGAACAGATGAGTTAATTAACCCTTTGAGTGCCAGTGGGTTAAGTAATTAAATGCATTGCTCACCCCTCCGGTATTCAAATGGTTAAAAGACTGATTAGCTTGTGCTAAAGATAGGCCCTATTAGGAATCCTGGAGGACAGAGTTGGAGGTTGGGTGCTACTATTAAACACTTTGCGTGCCAAAGAAGTGCGACACCCATTGTGCAGAAATGCAATGCAGACCACTGGCATTAAAAAGGTTAATATTTCTCATGGCTGCTAAAGTGTCAGTTCTTGGGACTGATTATTTTTTAACCAGGGGGGTCTCCAAAATATTGCTAAAGCAATGTGTTTGACTATCTAATACTCAAAGGGTTAAACAAGTCACTGACTTCAGGTTGCCTTAGTCCTTCTGAAACGTGGGAATTACTATTTCCTATTGCCCTCCTGTTACCCTGCACATGTCCCCACCCAGTAGACATGTAAAACAACACCCTGAATGGACCTTGCCCTTCAAAACACATTGCAGCTAGCAAAGAAATACCAGAAACCCACAGGCCGCAGTATCCCATAAATCTACATAAGGAAACTTGGCTACACAGATCCTTGGCACTACAAAAATAAAAACTGCCAGCCCCTATATCCCTTTAATCAAAAGGAATCAAAACTGTACCACTTTTGTGTAGAGAAACTTAATTAAAAAAACGCAAAGTGGTGGAGCTGTTACAGTTATATTTTATGGAGAAGTGTCTGTCATTCTCATCTCCCACACAATGCAAAAGAATAATTGTCTGGACACCAGGTGGCACTGATAACCCCTTAAAGGTATAGCAATACTTGAAATGTAAAAAAATATATATTGTAGGGTTTATCCCCCTGAGTAAAACAAAAGTACTCCCACTGCTGAAAGGTGTTTCATTCAAAAGTTATTAATTTTCAAAGTTGAATTTTGTAGGTGCAATATCACAGTGGCCTGAAATTGTACAATGGTGCTGTTGCTACACCATCCTATGGACAGCTCTGGTCCTGGGACCATAAATCTCCATAGGATGGTGTAGCAACAGCGCCACTGTACAATTTCAGGCCACTGTAATATTGCACCTAAAAAATTCAACTTTGAAAATTAATAACTTTTGAATGAAACACCTTTTAGCAGTGGGAGTACTCTTGTTTTACTCAGGGGGATAAACCCTACAACATATTTTTTTCACATTTTAAGTATTACTATCCCTTTAAAGCGGAACTGTCAGCTAAATGTAATACTTATATGTTTAGTGTTAATGGTGGACATTTTCTTCATAAATTATACCTTTATTTGTCTGTTTTTTTTTTTTTTTTCAAGCAGTAGAGCGCTGCCATCTTGGTGACATGCTGCTTGAGAGGCAGAGCTCTGTCTTGGTTCCTGTGTCAATTATATAATTGAATCTGTCCCCTTCTTAACAGGGTGTATTGTTGGGGTGTTCTTCTGTCAGGCATCAATGCTCGCTCCTGAACATGAACCAATATGTGCGCACATGCTCTGCATTCTGCTCTGCTTGCTGGCACTCAATTAAAAGGATGAGAAGCAGGTGGAACGTACACAGAGAGCTGGACATGAGTGAGTACTGAAACCTATCCACTCTTGATGACGGCGTGCCAGGTATGGAAATTAGTTGGGCAGGCTTGGGGGAGTGAAGAGGGATTGTACAGTGCTCTGTCCGGCTCGGCTAATGCCGAACAGAGTGAACAGAGGACGTCACGTAATTTATTTAAAGTGTAATATCTGCAGTTTTAGAAGAATATATATATATATATATATATACACACACACACACATATATATCTCAAGATGATGATTTCAAAGAAACTAATACAGTGACACAAAGTCACATGAAGGTGAAAATCCCCCTTTAAAGGGATAGTACTGTCAACTTTAAAAAAAAAAAAAAAGACAAAAACATTGTAGCTATTTAAAAATTAAGCTAAATGCTCAGTCCCATCTCTCAAACCTTTATGGTTTGAGAGATATTCGGCAGCAAAGTCCCCCCCCCCTTTCCCTGACGTCAGCTCTCTAGCTGACTGCAAGGGAATCCAGTCCCGGGAACGTTGGAGGCTCTTCAGCAGAGCTGAGATCGCGAGAGAGAAAAAGAACTACTTCACTGGAACGGTCTACAAAGTGTGCCGAATATCTCTCAAACCATAAAGGTTTGAGAGATGAAACTGGGGGCATTTAGCTTAATTTTTAAATAGCTACAATATTTATTTTTTTTTTTTTTTTTTTTTTTTTTTAAAGTTGACAATAGTGATGTGGCAGGACCAATTTGAGTGTCTGTGTGTTAAGGACCGGTGACAGTATTGGCACCTCATGACGTTTTTGATCACAGTGATCCTGCGGGCTCGCTGGGATCATACAGGGAGTCTAAACAAGAGCGCTCCAAGACCATAGCAGTCAGTTTCAGCCTCCCTCTCAGCCAGCTGGTACATGTGATCGCTCAGATGTACTGACTCCCTGAATGTAGTCTATGTGGTCCTTAAAAGGAATAGTAATGTTTCAGAATAAAAGCAGCTCTAATTAATCATCATAGTATTTGGACTTTGGAGAGTGTTATTTCAATTCTGTCAGCGTTGTAGTTCAAGACTAATTCAATGACAAAGTACCCCCTCACACCCCTTTTACTGATGTAACACTGTTCAGCCAGATCAGAAGGGAGGGGCCCAGGCAGACTGCAGAGAGGGACAATCTTCAATTAAGATAAGGGAAAAACCTGAAAAACTTGTCAAGGGGGGCAGGGCTTTCATTGTTCTCATAGGAAGAAGATTGTCCCCTGCTGTTATCTGTCTGGTCTATGGACTGCATTCCACATCTGAGTAGAGATGGCTTACGCTAAGTAAAAGGGACGGGAGGGGAAACTTTGCTTGTGAATATCTCTTAAACCATAAAGGTTTGAGAGATAAGACTTATATCGTTCTTCACGGTTTTTTAATGCCTACAAAATAAAATAAAGATAAAACAAAGTATTACTATCCCTTTAAGGGTAAAATTACTAATGGTCCGCTGCTCCTTAAGGGGTTAATGTAACAAACATTTTTACGTTGTAAAAACTTAGGGATGAAACATCATCCAGCAGTGACAATATTTTTTCATAAGTGAACGCTTCCTTTAAATGGATAATACAATATATAAGCAAAACATTGATTAACCCTTTTTAAAGTAGCAGTGTTTTAAACCTATCTGGTCCTTAAAAGGGTTAATCTTTTGAATGCTGGAGGAATATGTTAGGCGATCCATTGGATACCTCTCTGGCATTGATGTCTGCAAGATAAATCCCATCGGGAACATGTCATAGGTTGTCTGGTTAAACTGTTTGTGTGGGTGGGTATCACCTTGTATGAACACATTTTGTCTGAGTTCTATGCAGAAGGCAGAGTGAGGAGTTTTGAACAGGTCATCTGCACAGTGGCCTATGAGACTGCCATGCGGATCATTTCTCAACTCCTGTCCTCAGGACCTACTAACGGGTCAGGACTTAGGGATTTCTCTGCTAGAGGCCCATTCACATTGAATAACTCACCTGTGCTCTAACAAGGAAATCATCAAATTCTGGCCTGTTAGTGGGTCCTGAGGACAGGAGTTGAGAACCACTGATTTACATGGACAACACTGAAGACCAAATTGCTCGTTGGAAACTCCAATTAATAGCCAACCCATATGGACCTCAGCTGATGCAATGCAATGAGTTTGTGACCTCACTAGCATTCAAGGGGTTATAACCCCCCTATTTAAAGGAGACATAACTCCTAATAATACCCCCAACCTTAATATGGCCAAAAAATCCTAATGGCCTCTATGAATTTTACCCTTGTGCCTTCAATCAGTGCTGGGTGTCATGTCCATAAGACATGAATTTTTACAAATACTATCCTATAAAAAAATTTGCTAAAATGTGCGTAAAGCCGCAGTCATGTGCAGTAGAGACTTCTGCGGATACTGCAGTCATGAGCAGTAGAGACTGCCGCGGCTGATACAGAGCGAGGCGCTCTGAAGGAGCGTCTAGCACTCAAAGGGTTAAAGATAAACCAGACCCATGACTGCTGAAAGAAAAACAGTTACCTTGATGGATCTCTCACTACTTTACAAGTTATGGTTATTATGTAGAATACTTAGCAAATAATTATAAAACGTTACTATTTAAAAAAAACAAAAAAAAAACACGTTATTTGTGAGAAAATTACAGTTTCAACTGTGCCAAGCAGCCGCCTTCCGGGTAGGCTGCTCTTGCCGCAGTTTGACTCTCTGCCTCGGCTCCCATCGCTCTCCCCAGCATCCTCCAATGACTGAGGCATTCTGTTAGTAAGATGGAGCAATCTCACTGGCTAGATATCGATCTCTGCCAATGATATTGCTCCAGCTTACTAACAGAACACATCAATCATTGGAGGATGCTGGGTAGAGTGACAGGAGCAGAGGCAAAGCAGCAAGAGCTGCCTACCCGGAAGTAGGATGATAGGCACACTTTAAACAGTAATTTTCTCGCAAATAAAAAAAAACAAAAAAAAAAACAGTTAACACCTTAAAGACCTTTGCCATGCCAGGACCGTCATGGCAGCCCAGCATTTAAGGACCAGTAACGGTCCTGGCACGGCATGGAGTTAAGGGCTCCCGGCGCGGCTGCACGACGCTCCAGAAGACCTGAACCGGAAGCAAAAAAAAAAGCCCCGTGGTCCTCAAGTGCCGGTCGCGTGTGCGGGCGCCGGTCCTTAATGGGTTAAATAGTAACGTTCTGTAATTACCATAACTTGTAAAGTGGTGAGAGATCCACTTTAATTTGTTTACAGGCTTACCTAGGTAGGTGTCCTGCATACAGCAATCAGGTAAATCTAGCTGCTTATATCGCTGCATAATATCTGCAGTTTCCTGTATACAAAGATTTCTATTAACCCTTTGATAACCAGAGGGGTGCGAAAAGCATGCAATGCTTTGAACATTTCTCTGGTATTTAAGGGGTAACCCTTTGAGTGCCAGGGGGTACGCAGCACATTGCTATGCAATGCGTTGCATACCCCTCAGGTACTCAAAGGGTTAAACCTGGCCACCATGTCATACCTCCTGACAACGAACAATGGGCTCCAACAGATGTGAATGACCTGTAAAGGTAAATTGTCTTTATCTGATTGTAAAATGAAGCAACTAGAAGTAGACTACAACACATCAAATGCCAAAAAGTATACAGATAAAACTGACTGCTCTTTGAAGGACACCAATACACCTAAGTGATTGTATAAAACTAATATTTTTACCATATACTTCCCCTTTAATAGCCACTATTAGTAAGGGTAAAGCTCCTTGTTAAGGATGCATTTAATCCACTGAGTGCAAGAGGGGTATGGAATGCATTGCTTTGCAATGCATTCCGTACCACTTTGGTACTCAAAGGGTTAATCCGTTGATTGTCAGAGCGGTATTACCCCTCTTTCACTGACAGTTAAAGGAAAATTGGCCTATATAAATGTAGTTTTCCTTTGAAAACACAAGTTTGCCTGCCTTATCTTTTATTTGTTCTGGGATAGGGTCTGCATGGGTAAAGGAAGGTTTGAAACAGCCAAATATTTACTTTTAGTCAGATTAGATTGAGGGGGATTCTATTTAACAAGAAATATATTCTTTACAAAAGCTTTCCTGGCTCGTTGACTGTGCGTGACGGCACCTATCCTGATGTAGATAAAAAGTGCACCATAGCCCACGCTCTTTCCAATGGTATCATATTTCTCATAACTTTAGGGGATGGATTTCCACCTTGTTCCACTCCAAAGGTGTGCCCAGAGGCAAAGAGCTTTAGTGACAGTCACTGGACAGACATTCCTGGGATGCCAATTACCTCAGAAACCGCACAAACAAACACTTCTACTTGTATAGAGGTTTTCTTACACAATCTAGGCCTAATACACAGAAGAAAACAAGTGATTCTGGGGCAAAACAACTGTACCACACTTAACCATTTGCGTGCCAGAGTGGCCCTGTGCCTTTTGTTGGCAAAAAGAAAAAAAAATGTAACCATTTCCTTTCCAGAATGGCTTTAACCCAGGGGTGTAAAATGGGAGCCCAGGATCTTAAAATTTCACTGCTGGCTCCAAAATGTTTTGAGCATTTCCATACACCTGTGTACATGCACCCCTTCACTGGCTCCTAAAAATTCCAGCTGGCTTTTCAGCTTTGTCCACCCCCGCCTTAACCCTTTGAGTCTCGCCCTATTGTCAGTAAATGGTTTAAAAGTTCACAAACTCCAAAAATTGAACTAGGTTAATATAACTTTAAATCAAGTACTTACATCTTAACGTATGTAAAAGTTAAATTATTCATGTGATATCTCTAAATATTGTCCTAAACTCACTTTTTAATGCATTTGTGTAAATTGTCCTGTTAACACGTTTATTTAATGTTATTTGTATTTAAAAAAAATAGCCAATTAACTGTTTGTGATTAATGCCTAGTGCTCTTTTACTCCAAAAGGCTGTTTTCTTATCCTAGCCCAGTCACAGATAATCAGGAAATGAATGAATGACCTGGAAAAGGCAGCAATGTCTGCTCCCTCAGAGCATATGTAAGACTAGACTAGATTTTAGGCCTCAGAAAACAGAATTTTTAGAGATGCTGGCTTAAAGTACATGACCTTAAAGGGATAGTAATGTTTAATTTTAAGTTTCTTTAATATTGTAGGCATTAAAAAAAAAGAATTACATTGATGTAAGTCTTATCTCTCAGTCCTTAATGGTTTGTGAGATATAACTGGCTAAAGTTTCTCCCTCCAGTCTGTTTCAGCAAAGTCGGCGCTCTAGCTGACAGCAACAGATTCCGGTCATTTGACCAGATGGTGGCTCTTCAGCAGAGCAAAAATCGCGCTATTTAGAAATAAATACCCCATTGGAACGGTCTACAAAGTGTGCCTAGTTTGCAAACACACTTTGTAGACCATTGCAATGAAGTATTTATTTTTAAATAGCACAATTTCGGCTCTGCTGAAGAGCCGCCATCCAGTCAAATGACTGAAATCTGCTGATGTCAGCTAGAGCGCTGACTTCGCTGAAACAGACTGGAGGGGTGAACTTATAATGTCTTTTAATGCCTATAATATTTAAAAAAATTACTATCCCTTTAAGTGTATGTATCCCCAGCTCATTTTAGGTGCTACTTTAACTCTTTGAGTGCCAGAAGGGTATGCAGAGCATTGGAATACAATGCTTTGGATTCCTCTCTGGCACTCAAAGGGTTAATAGGGCAATTATGTTTTACTAATCAAGTCTGTTCCTATGACTTAGTTGGAGGCCTGTCAGCTGAAAACTGAACCCCGGCTGTCAGAAGGGCAGAACAAACCCATACGTTTTTGGCTCACAGCCACAAACTTTGCTAGTTGCGGAACACTATCAATGGACACCTAGTGTCAGACTTGAAATCGTTTCACTAGTGTCAATGAAGGCTGTACGTGCAGCCCAGTAAGACTGTACTGTAAGACTTCAAATGTCCCAGTACAGTCTCTTTCGAAGGAGCAACAAGGTAACACTAGGGGTTTCTTTTCAAGCCTCCATACTATTCCCTGCAGGTCCAACAGGGATCACAATGCAGGGGTGCAGACCTGCTGATGGGATATTATCATATGCATTGTACCCTTTTAATTATCTGACATTCACAAGGATTAAAAGCAACAGTCACCTTTTTTGATGTTACATATTCTGCAAGTGTACAGTATTGAATGTGAAATTGCCTATACTTTTTATTTTTACACTTTTATGTCCCTGGCATTGAAAACCCTTAATTTCTGTTTCCATGCAGCTTTCTGTAAATGACTGTGATTGCAGGTATAGTGCAACAATGTAACACTTTCTCTGCAGCACTGAGTGCTATGTGTGTTCTATTTACTAGGATGCAGTGATTTTATTACATTGTATTACTCACTATACCTTTTACACAGGCCTTGACACAAAAATGCCCACACTTTACTGATGTGGAGTCTATTTTTTCCCATAGTCATCCTAATATGATGACTCCTGTAAGCTGGAGTGATCTCATTGGCTAGATATCGATCTCTGCCAATGAGACTGCTCCAGCTTATAGACAGAAAGCCTCCGTCATTGGAGGAGGCTGCATAGAGGGAGGGGAGCCGAAGGAGAGTGACAGACTGTGGTTCAGAGCACGTACCCGCAGTCTGTCTGGAAGTAGGTGCAGGGCAGCATTTATTACTTCGATTTTGGCCAAATAGAGATTATAAAAACAAAATTAATAGTTTTACACTTATTTGCTATATACTTTAATTATTAATGCTAACTTGTATAGGGGTGATAGATCCCATTTAAAAGTGTCCCCGCTCCAGCCCCTTTTCTATATGTAACGCTACCTACCTCTCCTCAGAGTAGCCAGTCCAAATGGATCGAAGCGACTGACAATCTTCTGTCAGCATAAGGGGGCAGGGTTTTCCTTATACTGATAGACAAAAGATTGTCCCTCGTTGCAATCTGTCCAGTCAAGCGACCAGATTTCAGATAGGAGGGGAGGTATCGTTACATATAGAAAAGGGGTGGGAGGGGGACACTTAATTAATGAGAATGTTAGAAAGATATGTTTTGTTATAAAAATATATATATAGTGAAGAATAAGGCTTGCAGAAATATCTAACCATTGTTATCTCTTTAAATGTGGCTTTTAACCCTTTGAGTGCTAAAGGAGTGTTCAGTGCATTGCTTTGCAATGCATTGGCCACCGCTCTGGCACACAAAGTGTTAACCCCATAAATGCTGGAGAGGTATTCAATACAAAACACTACTCAGCATGACTCTACTTGCGCTCTGCTAGTAGGCACCAACATTTTCTATCGTTTGATCACAATCTACCTATTGGGTGGCTGTGCCCAGACTAAAACGCTCTGGAAATGGATCCAGGGAGGTTCCTGTCAGGGAGATAAGTTAAAAAAAGATGATTTACATATTAGAAACTTGCACAAAGGTTTGCTGTCTCTTTAAATGAATGAATCACAACTGAAAAGTGCAGTGATTCATTTTCTGTCATAGAAATACCTTTGAGTTTCAGACAGGTGTGTACCACATCAGTGACTGATGGCCTGCCCACACTGGATTTAGTTCAACATGACTAGCTGATGTCCACGTGAGCCGCCATTGATTGGGTCATATGCAATGACATTCTCAATAATTCCGTCTGCAGTCTGTGCTGTGGTCCCATAGGCCACCATGCAGGTCTTCAGAGCTGCACCTGAACTGTGCTCTGCATTAACCTTTCAAAGATCAGAGGAGTGTGCAGCACATTGCTTCTCAGTGCACCCCTCTGATCCTTAAAGGTTTAAGCACAGCAAATCAGCAGCATACTGTCATTGGTTGTCTCACATGAGGCAACTGTCACTGATGGGAACAGTTGCAAATGGGGGCCAGATGTTGCATTTTTGTGAGATTAGTGCAGGGTTAAAAATACTACTCTGTTTTCCTCTGCGTGACAGGGCCCTACCCAAATGGGGTTTTCTCTTCAAATTTAAAGTATGACTAGGAACAAAAAACACCAGTGTCGGAAGGTAAATGTGAATTGAGAATAGAGGCCTTCATGAGTGAATGAGTGCTTTACCCGCATAAAGCACATCTTTCACTTAAAATGTAGCCATTCATGAGCTTGTATAGAGTTCAACTCTCCTATTGAAATGAATGTGATTGGCTCAGACCTGATCCACAAAAAAGGTGTGGTGGGGTACATGAAAACTGCAGTGGACGCTCACAAAAACGCATCGATAAATGGGACAATTTTTTATCCCTCTGTGTACTAATGGGTGTCCAGCACTCAAAGGTTAAATAAAATTAACATTTGTGAAGTGATAACTCTACCTATATTAGAGGTCAGCCAATACCATACACTTATTTAACAGGGGGTATGCAGTGTATTGCTTCACAGTTACACATCGCCTCTGATTCTTAAAGCATTAAAATAACTATTAGCTCAGCATATATTAATGAGATAACTGCAGCAGTCATACCCTTTATAAGCCAGACATGAGAGCAGTGTGCTGCATATTAATAAGGATTCACTCTATCTTATTCCTATCTACTGATAATGATCACGTTGCACTGTATAATGGTACTGAGTATCTCTATACACTTCCACCTCCTGACAATGATCACGCTGCACCGTATAATGGTACCGAGTATCTCTATACACTTCCACCTCCTGACAATGATCACGCTGCACCGTATAATGGTACCGAGTATCTCTATACACTTCCACCTCCTGACAATGATCACGCTGCACCGTATAATGGTACCGAGTATCTCTATACACTTCCACCTCCTGACAATGGATCACGCTGCACCGTATAATGGTACCGAGTATCTCTATACACTTCCACCCCCTGACAATGATCACGCTGCACTGTATAATGGTACTGAGTATCTCTATACACTTCCACCTCCTGACAATGATCACACTGCACCGTATAATGGTACTGAGTATCTCTATACACTTCCACCTCCTGATAATGATCACGATGTGCTGTATAATGGTACTGAGTATCTCTATACACTTCCACCTCCTGATAATGATCATGATGTGCTGTATAATGGTACTGAGTATCTCTATACACTTCCACCTCCCAATAATGATAATGTTGGACTATATAATGGTACCAAGTATCTCTAGATGCTTCCACCTCCTGTTAATGAACGTGACTACACACTTCTATCTCCTGATAATGAACGTTCTACACTATAGAATGGTAATGAGTATCGCTATAAACTTCTACCTACTTGAACATGCTGCAGTATCAACAATATGGAATGTACTCAACACATTTCCAGCAGTTTATAACATATTGTATGACTGATTAAGCTACGCATTTGAACGTCAGTCCCAGCAGGTAATGAACACCCTGTAGTGAATACAGACAGTGCAAGCAGTATTATAATATCCATGTGTTGCACACCTCACTTTAAGGTATTCATACTCGGCACACACACAGCGGCATTTCCTGGTGTGTGCACACTGCAACACAAAGGATCTGAACTCCGTACAAGGAATCCACTACAAACAATCCCGTTCTTACCTTGGGGCTGTGGGACAAGGACACCGTATAACGCTTTTACCCTAAAACTTCAGATCTGACACCAGCCGTAAGTCCAAAATACAGTGTCCGGGTTCCAAGACAGACTACAGGACAGAAGAACCACAGGACTGAAGAGAGGAGTAAGGAATCACCAAGCCACACCTCACAAGAGCCAGCCCTTTAATTATTAACCCTACCGAGTACACGTGTTAATTCACTGTAGAGGAAGCCCCCTAGTGGCAGAAGTACAGAATACATGACAACTTACTGTATCATGTAATGCTGATCAAATTGCACATAGCTATTACAATTTCTACACTTTCTATACAATTTCGATACTTTCTGTAATATCTATACCAAGTTGAATTTTTAGAATGTTCTTCAGCATTCTTTAGTTGTGATGTAAATTAGTCATAAAAGAAACAAATAACACATATATAAGGAATATTTATAAACTGCAGTTCTGGGGCAAACAATTTCTCCATATTTATAATAAATAAATAAAAAACTATAAATTGAAAGCAATGCATTTGTCTTTGGTAAATATAGCACAGTCTTGTTTTTCTTTCACTAACAGAATCACTCCACTTTTGATAAAGATGACCCATTGTCAGGACCAGTACAATCATTAGGCAAACTAGACAGCTACCTACCACAGCAGAATTAGGAGGCCTGCAGCAGAGCCGTGTCTGTAAATGACTCCTGCGCTCTTTAGCACTTTGAGAAGCAAAAGTGTATGCAGTGTGTTACTCTTCATTGCATTGCACACCACTCTGGCTCTCAAAGGGTTAGCGAAACACATTTTTCAAAGTTTTTCCATACATCAACACTATTTATTTCTCCACGTTCATAACTCTTTGAGTGTTAGAGAGGTGTTGTGTTGGACTTCTCTCTTCACCTTTGTTAGCAATAAAAAAATGAATGCAGTCCTCACACACATATGGACTTCTGATCACTTGGCCGATGCCATAATACAAAAAACATCAACCCATCTGGGTTAAGAGATGGTGACCTGTAACAAGGGCTATTTAGTTAGTTAGTTAGTTGCTTTGGGGTAGGCAGACTGGGTTCACTTTGAAAATGTTGTGCACAAAAGTGTATTCAATTAAACGCTGCATTAACCATGTCACCATGATGAAAAGGGCGACATGAGAATCTCGCCCTGCATTAAAAGCACAAGATTCTCATGCCACAGTCTTAAATGTTGCTTCAAACCACACCCAAAATCTCTTGCTGATTGTAGTGTCTGCCTACCTGAGCATACATTTTTTGGATGGCTGCATAGGGGGACTGGAGGATTGAGAGACCCACGTAGTCCTGGTGGCTTGAATAGGGAAGGGGCTTGGCTTACTTTGAGGGTATATGTTTGGGGTAATGATCGGTTAAATTGATTGGTGGGAGTGAGGTAGTCGGGAGACACTGACTGAGGGGATGAACGGAGGTCAGAGCAAAGAGGCCTCAAGGACAATGGAATGTATGACTGTGAGGGAGGCGTGAATGGAAGGTGATTGCTGAGGGAAGGAGATGGCCTGGAGACTCGGTGGTAAACTGAGAGTGCTTGAACGCATATGCTAAAGTATGCAAACACTAAAATTAGCAAGATATTTTGGATGCTGGTTGAAGCATGATTTAAGACAGCAACATGAGAATCTCATACTTTTGATGCAGGACGAGATTTTCATGTCACTCTTTTCATCACTGCAACATGGTTAATGCAGCATTTCGCTGCATGCACTTTTGTGTGCAACATTGTCAAAGGATATCAGCAGACTGAACTCCCATCTAGTCTATCAAGTAAAGTAACTGCACATCCCTTTAATTCAGGGACACATTCAATTTTCATTCTGTTGGACCTATAGAAATCAGTGAAACTCTGGATTGTTTGTTTTTTAAAAGCACCCCCCGATTTAAGGGGATATGTGGTCAACACAGTGGCAAGTACTTTTCGTCTGTCCTGCATTAGGTATCAACAGGGGAGGGATGGCAACTTTTGGCCTGGGGGGCAAGTACAATTAAGTGGCCTATTTCTATTACCGCTCCAGCACAATGTCCCAGGCCAACCCCTTTTGTTAATGTTCTAGCTGGCATTAATGTTATGGATTAAGTCAAGTGATACCTCAGAGCTTATAACTGAAATAGTAGTGCACAACTGATATCACAGAGATGACAGTTGAAATGGATCTACACTAGTGATACCACAGAGATGACAGTTGAAATGGATCTACACTAGTGATACCACAGAGCTTACACTTGAAATGGATCTACACTAGTGATACCACAGAGCTTACACTTGAAATGGAGCTACAATACTCGTGTAGCTCCTTAAATTCTGTTTACTCTATTTATAGCAGCAAATGGGAAATTGAGTGAGGAAGTGGCCCACTGACCCATATTCATGACCAGCCTGGGGGGCAATTGCCCCCTTGCCCCTCAGGCCAGCCCTCCCCTGGGTATCAGTATAAATCAAGACAAACACTCTACTCCACAGCTTCTACAATCTAGATATGAAGGCCTGTATATGCTGACAGCTCAGCCTCTAATGGTGGAAAAGTGTAATTAAGTGATTGCCATGGGTTTACTAAGGGGGGGGGGGGGCAAGGGTGGGAATTTGTTCCCCCTCCACACTTACCCCCTCCACATAAACATAGGGGCAGGAGTGGAATATAACTTCCCCCCCCAGAAAAAAAAAAATGATACCACCAAGGGCAGAACTAATACCACTGGTTTTGTTGCAGAAGCTGCAAAGTAACAGGGCCTGGCCAAATGTAAGGGCACATTGAATGCATATTTGCCAGCATATTAATATAAATTCCAGGGACACTTTTACCATGGACAGTTACAAGACAAAGTATAACTAATGTCCTTAGTACCATGCAGAACAAAATTAGGACAATGCCAGCAGAAAACGTCATATGACAGACTTACATAGCTGGACAGAAATTACCCACTTCAGAACAGTACCGGAAACCATTTAAATAAGTAATATTAAAGGGATAGTAATGTTTCATAATAAAAGCAGCTCTAATGAATTATCATAGTATTTGGACTTTGGAGAGTGTTATTTCAACTCTGTCAGAGTTGTAGTTCAAGAGTAATTCAATGATAAAGTATCCCCCTCCCACCCCTTTTACTGATGTAACACTGTTCAGCCAGAGCAGAAGGGAGGTGCCCAGGTAGACTGCAGAGAGGGACAATCTTCAATTAAGATAAGGGAAAAACCTGAAAAACTTGTCAAGGGGGGCAGGGCTTTCATTGTTCTCATAGGAAGAAGATTGTCCCCTGCTGTTATCTGTCTGGTCTATGGACTGCATTCCACATCTGAGAAGAGATGGCTTACACTAGATAAAAGGGACGAGAGGGGAAACTTTGCTTGTGAATATCTCTTAAACCATAAAGGTTTGAGAGATAAGACTTCATGTTTTTTAATGCCTACAAAGTAAAATAAAGATAAAATGAAGTATTACTATCCCTTTAACATAGCGGAAACTCACAATCTTTTAACCTTTTAATGGCAAGCACATAGAATAATGGGCTGACATTTCTTTTTTTAAAACTGGGATAGCAAGATTCAGGGTCAGAAAGCCAAAACCAGGTACTTTCCTGGTAAAACAGGGACAGTTGGCAGGTATGGCTACGATTACAATCAGTAGGAGAAGCAGCTGGAGGATGGTCATTGTGGTGAGACAGAAGACTAGTGGTGGAGGTGAAAGTAATATTCAGTGATGACGTGAAGGGAGAGGGGCAAGGTGTGGAGAGACAGAAGGAAGAGGAGAGATGCAGTAGTAGTACTGGTAGATGTACTGTAGGTATGCAAGTAGAGACATGCAGGTACTAGGGGTGAGGCAAAAGGGAAGATAATGTGACAGAGAAACAAAAGGGATAACACTGTACTAGTTCAGCTACCCACTCCATATACAAAATGTACATTTTGTTAAATGTTCCTATGGTGGTCCACACGGAAGCATAACATAAAATACAGGGCCCCGCCTGCAAACTCTAATAAAGGGCCCCATGCCTTGATCCAATTTTATTTCATCCCCAAATTCCCCACCTATGACAACAAATAACAATACAAATAAGAGTAGGAATGATGTCTTTATTACACATATACCAAATATGTACAGGGGCTCATTCATTGTGACTGACTCACCTGTACTTAAGCAGGGAAATCCTTATATCCTGGCCTGTTGGTGGCCCTTGAAGATTGAATTTGGACAGCCCTGATATCAATGAATGAGCAACATAGCAGCCTAAAGGGTTAACCTGATATACAGTACATATTACACTTTTCTGTATTAACTATAGGGTGCTAGAGAAGTCTATAACCTGCAAGGACTTCACACATAAAAGTGTAATTTTACATGTTAACACCTTCCTCACTGTAGACAAGCGTATTAGACATGTTGAAGGCATTTGCAACACTCAAGCTTTTAAAGGAACAGCAGTATTAGAACAACGGGTTATATATGCTTAATCCTTTGAGTGCCAGAGGGGCAAGCAGTGCGTTTTATCAGCTCTGTGCTTAAAGGGATAGTAATACTTTATTATTACTATCCCTCATATTGTAGGTATTTGAAAAATAAGTTAATAGCCCAGGTTCATCTCTCAAACCTTTACAGTTTAAGAGATAACCGAAGGCAAAGTTCCCCCCTCCCGCCCCCTTCCCTGAAGTCAGCGTTGTGCCGACTGCAGGGATATCCTGTCTGTCTTTCATCATGCGGCTCTGCAGAAGAGCCGCGATCGCTTTAGTGACAAAGAATTATTTCACTGAAACGGTCTTCTACGTGTGCTTGCAAACCAAGTACATGTAGAACACCGTTTCAGTGAAATAATTATTCACTAATGGGATCTCGGCTCAGCTGCAGAGCCACAAGCCTGTCGTACGACAGACTTCCTCTGCAGTCAGCACAACACAGACTTCAGAGAAGAGGGAGGGAGAGGGGAACTTTGGCTTCGGTTATCTCTCAAACCATAAACGTTTGAGAGATGAACCTGGGGGCTATTGACTTATATTGCAAATACCTACAATATGAGGGATAGTAATAATAAAGTATTACTATCCCTTTAAAGTGGATCTATCACATATAGAGAAGTAATGCTCATTAATTAGAGCATTTAGCGAAAAAGTTTAAAGCGGAACTATCATGTTCCAACTCTCCACCCCCATTTGTATTGAAACCCCAAAACAACCTTGAAACCCCACATGTAATGTAAATTATTTTTCCCTATATGAATAAAAATCAACTGTTGTGTGCTCCGTTTCAAGAGTGAGAGCGCTGCCATCTTGATGACGTGCAGAATGATTGGCAGTGCTCTCCCTCTTAGGAGCAGCCTAGTCTCTTCCTTAAGTCCGCCTCCAGTTTTCTCTGTATCGGGGACGCGCATTGCAGAGCTCGTAAAACTAAAACTGACAGTGATGGGAAAGGATTACTTGTGTGGCCACTGTCAGTAGCTGGTCTCTTGACAGAGATATGCTTCTCCTCCATCCTGCAGCTGTAATCGGTGATGATTTGTGAGCGGTATTAAGGGCTGTATTCTAGGATCACCTGTCACAATTATAGCAGTAACTGGTGCTTAACCCTTTCTGTGCCAGGAGGTATGCAACGCATTACTATGCAATGAATTGCATACCCCTCTGGCACTCAAAGAGTTAAACCTGTGATACGTTACTATGTACTTGGTTGTAAAATGTGCTTGTCACAGTTATATGAATCGCACGAGTTTAACTATTTGTGTGCCAGAGGATAAACCCATGGTGGACAATACCCATCCTGACTCTGTGGCATTTTATTTGACAATTACTGCAGTGTCCATTGTCACACTTCTCGAGTGGAAAGGGAAAGAGTGAGACCAATAGGCACCAGGCACTCAGAACAGCTGTCCTGGGAATTCTGCCACCGCACATACTGTGGGAGGAGATTTTAGGAAGAGAGGATGTCCTGAAGAGCTGTGCGGAACAGCTAGTGCCGCAGGAGAAAGAAGAAGTGACGTCACTTAGAATGTTTAAAAGCTGCTATCTCATAAGGTATGGCGATAAAACAAAAATAAACGTGCATTCTATAGACAGATTTTGTAAATAAATACAATAAGACAAAGTGTCTTCAGGGTGAAAGTTCCCCTTTAACATGTTACTCATTTAAAAAAAAAAACATTATCTGCGCAAAAATTAATGTTTAAAACATGCCCAGCAGCCTACTTCCAGCTTGCAGCACTGCCTCTGCTCCCGTCCCACTACCCAGCATCCTCCGATGACGGAGGCTTTCTTTCTCTAAGCTGCAGTGATCTCATTGGCAGAGATCGATATCTAGCCAATAAGATCGCTGCAGCTTAGAGACAAACAGTCTGTCATTGGAGGATGCTGGGTAGTGGGAGGGGAGCTGCTTCTGTGAGGCATTCTGTGGCAAGCGGAAGTAGGCTGCTGGGCACTTTTTAAACATTATTTTTTTTTTATTTTTTTTTTTTAAATGAGTAACTTGTTAAACTTTTTCGCTAAATGCTCTAACTTATGAGCATTACTTCTCTATATGTGATAGATCCACTTTAAATATGTATACTTAAATGAGGTTTTCACATATAATTGCCCATCCCTGGGTGGGTTTAAAGCTGGACAGGGATGGGCAATCACATTATAACAAAAATGTCAGTGACTGCTTATTACTGGATTTAAAGGGATTGTAATACCTTAAAAAATGCAGCTCCAATTGATCTTCCTATAAAGCAGCCCATGTAAAGCTGTGTTTCAATATTTTCCATTTAGTAGTTCAACAGTAATTCAGTGCTACAGGATCCCACTCCCTCCCCTTTCACTGATGTCACTCTGCCTCTCTCAGCCGGCCGGATGGAGAGCAGAGAGGGTCAGTCTTCGATGAGCACTCCACATCTGAGTGAGCACTCCACATCTGAGGGGGGTGGCATACAGGAGGTAAAGGGGGTGGGAAGGAGATACTCTAGTATGGAATTATTGTTTAACTACTAAACAAAAAAATATTGAAACACAGTATTACATGGCCTGCTTTATAGATGGATCAATCAGAGCTACATTTTTTTTTTAAAAAGTATTATTGTCCCTTTAAAGCTGACCAGAAATGGGCAGCCATATCATGATTGCTCATCCCAGGCCAGTTTTAACCCTTTGAGTGCCAGAGGAGTATTTAGACCATTGCTTCACAATCAATGGCATACCACTCTGAAACTCAATGGGTTAAACCTTAAGGGGATAGTAATACTTAAAATGTAAAAAATATATGTTGTAGGGTTTATCCCCCTGAGTAAAACAAGGGTACTTCCACTGCTGAGATATAATTTATTAAAAAATTATAACAGCTTAAACTTGAATTTTTTTAGGCGCAATATCACAGTGGCCTGAAATTTACAGTGGAGCTGTTGCTACACCATCCTATGGACTGCTTTGGTCTGTAGACCATAAATCTCCATGGGATGGTGTAGCAACAGCACCACTGCAAATTTTCAGGCCGCTGTGATATTGCACCTAAAAATTCAAGTTTGAGCTGTTATAATTTTTTTTTTTTTTTTTCCCCTTTCAAAATCACTTTATTGTGGCATTGAAAACATACATCCAGAGGAAAACTCAAAGATCATAAAGCGAAAAATTAGAATATGGAACATATCAGTAATCAAATACATAGTAAAAAGATATAATAAAGAACAGAAGTATCCGAATAACATTTCAGATATGCAATGAATAAATCAGTAATAAGCTTAGAGAACTGCAGGGCAGCTACAAGCAAAACCAATATTACCTCTCTAAATCTCAGGAGAGAGAGAGAGAGAGAAAAGCTAATAGCAGAGCGAAGAGGAAGCAATAGTTTAGAAGAACAGTCAGGGCAAGCAGGAGAAACAAGAAAGCGAGAAAAGGAAGTAGAGAAAAAAGAAAGAGAGAAAGAGAGAGGGAGAAGAAAAAGAAAAGGGAGAGAGAGGAAAGAAGATGGGGAGGAGAAGGGTTAGGGTAGAAGAAGGAGGAAGGGGGGGGGAGCCACCAAGCCAAACCCCAGGATCAAGACAGCGCCGGGCTACATCTCCAAACTATGCGCCCCAAGTGGAGACGACATATCTCTCGGATCTAGGCAGCATAAACTGAGGCATTCCAGGCAGACCAAGTCTCCCTGTAAGATTGGAAGCGTGAGAGGCGCCAAGCGTGAGACCTCTCCATGGTGCTGAATCTGTTGACTCTACCCACCCAAGCATCCAAGGGAGGGGAACCCCGCATCTTCCAGTGGGAGGATATAGTCAGTCTAGCAGCTGTAAGCAAAAAGTGCAAAAGAGGAAACTTTCTAGGAGTGAAGAGGGCATGAAGAGAAAATAAACATAGCAAAGGATCGGTAGGTACTGAGAAACCACATACCTCACCTATTATTCCCAATATCTGGCCCCAATAGTCACTAATGTCAGGGCAAGTCCACCAGATGTGGGCTATAGTGCCACCAGATTCCCCGCATCTCCAACATGTGTCCGATGTCCTCGGAAACATTCTGGAAAATCTGTGAGGTGTAAGATACCAGCGAGTGACCAATTTATAAAAGCTCTCCTGAGAAGGCGTGTCTTTAGGTAGGTATTTGATCGATCTGAAAAGTGTTCTCCAAGTTTGCGGATCTGATAAGGAGGGAACCTGAAGGTCCTCAGCCCAGGAAGTGATAAATCTCGGAGTCTCTTGAGAAACACCATCTAGCAGAAAACGATACAACTTAGAGATCGTGCGTCGACAGCTATCAGGCGAGGTGAGGAAAGTCTCCATCCAGGTCAGAGTACGCGAGGGGGATCCGCTTTTGGTGAGTTTTGTAATAAAACCCCGAACCTGCAGAAACCTCCAGAACTCCGTCACCGGGAGGCCAAAAGTCCGGGAGAAGTCACAAAAGTCCCGCTGAGCCAAAGCTTCGGAGAGCATCGGCACAGCAGTTAAACCCAAAGCCTCCCACCTCCGAAAAGCACCTCTCTCCAGACCAGGAGGAAACTGAGGATTACCGCAGATGCTGAGGAGAGGTGAAGGAGAGGGGGCCCAAGCATTTAAGGCGCAAAGAGAATGCCATGTGCGAAGAGATGGACCAAGAATGGGAGACCGAAATAAAGTCGTTGGTAGGGAGGCTTCGGGTACCAGGAGTAGCTGCAGAGGGGAGAGACTCCAGCTATCCAATAAGTCTATCCGCAACCAGTCAGCAGAAGATCTAGCCATATTGCAGTCAACTAGTTTGGAGAGAAGCGAAGCCACATGGTAACTCTTAAAATCCGGCAACCCCATACCCCCTAGCGTTCTAGTCCATCGCAAAACGTCCATCCGACAGCGAGGTTTTTTATTGTCCCAGATAAACTTCATTATAAGGGACTGTAAGGATTTAAAAAAAGAGGAAGGGATCTGTATAGGAAGAGCCTGAAGCAAATACAGGATCTTGGGCAGCAGGATCATCTTGATAATATTCATCCGTCCGAACCATGAGAGGAAAGGATTCTTCCAGCCACTGAGTAAAGTCTCAAACTGTCGCAGCAAAGGTGGGAAGTTATGTTTAAATAAAGCATTCGTAGCTGGCGTGATGTTTACCCCAAGGTAGGTGAGGTGCTTGTCAGCCCAAGTAAATGGGTACAAGGCTTTTAAAGCCGAGCAACGAGATGTAGGGATACTCAGTTTTAGTACCACAGATTTAGCCACGTTCACTGGACCCAGAAAGATCACCATAGTCCGACAGGAGTCTAACGACCGCTGGAAGTGAGCGGTCTGGACAAGTTAATGAGAGCAGGACGTCGTCTGCAAACGAGGTGACTAGGTAGTCTCGTTCCCCACCCGGAATGCCTCTAATGTCAGGGTGAGAATGGAGGGCATTTAGAAGCTGTTCCAGAACCAGAACAAAGAGCAAGGGGGAGAGAGGGCATCCCTGGCGGGTCCCGTTTCAGATGGGAAAGGGGTTCGAAAGAGCACCGTTGACTCGGACTCTGGCCGAAGGAGAAGAGTACAATGCTAATATCTGCTGTAAATATCTGGGTCCCAGGCCCACAGTAGAGAGGACCGCCTCTAGAAAAGACCAGCTGACACGGTCGAAGGCCTTCTCTGAGTCTAAAGAAAGCAGAATTGCAGGTTCCTTGGTAAGGGCCACTCTGTGAATGAGGGAAACAACCCTGGCGGTGTTATCTCGCGCTAATCGTCCCTGCACAAAGCCTGGCTGGTCAGGGTGGATGAGATCTGGCAATAGGGGTTGCAGTCTTAAGGCCAGTACTTTAGCATAAAGTTTGAGATCCACATTGATAAGTGATATCGGCCTATAATTAGCACAATTGGTAAGATCCTATCCCTTCCTTAGGAATAACCACAACATGAGCCTCAAGAGTCTGAGGTGAAAAGGGGGAAGCTGCTGATATAGAATTAAAGGCTCGAAGCATATGTGGCAATAAGAACTCCGAGAAGGTCTTATAATAAGAAGCCGGCAGGCCATCGGGACCTGGGCTTTTCCCCAAGGGCATAGTTTTCAAGGCCCTACAGAGTTCCTCCTCCGTAAAATCGGATTCCAATTCCAGGATCTTATCAGCGGGAATACGGTTGGGAAAATGGGCAGACAAAAAAGCTCTCAAAGCATCAGGCGGAGAGGGGGACCCCGTACCCCCCCGAGCCGAGGCAAGGTTATACAGAGAGGAGTAGAAACTTCTGAAGGATTCCGCTATGTGGTCAAAGTCCCGGACCAAATGTCCCCGGTCATCCAGAATCCCCCGAACCAGCCCAGCTCTCCGTCTCTTCCTAACCATGGCAGCCAAAAGTTTCCCAGACTTATTGCCCTGGACATAAGCCTTATATTTATACCATTGATAAGAGCGGAATGATTCAGAATGCATCAGGGCCGAAATGTCACGTCGCAAGGTCACAAGTTCCCTATGTAGATCGTCCGATAAGTTCACCTTGTGCTTCCTCTCCAAGCTACGGAGACGGGTCAGCATAGCCTGAAGTCCATCAGTCCGTTCACGTTTACGGCGAGCTCCAAGAAGGATAAACTCCCCCCTAATTACAGCCTTATGAGCTTCCCAAACCATGGAGTCAGAGACCCCGCAATCACGATTGAAGTTAAAGTATTCCTGCAATCTCGCTGGGAAAAGGGTTTGAGCTAAGGAGTCCTTCAAGAGCAATTCGTTCAATTTCCAGGGACCCCGTCGAGGACCAGATCCAGGGAGAGAAAGAACAGTGTAGATCGGACTGTGATCTGACCAAGTGATATTTCCAATGGAGGAATCACAGAGATATTGCAAAGAATATTGGTCGCAAAGAAAAATGTCGATACGCGAATATTTGGAGTGTACCGGCGAAAAGAAGGTGAAGTCCCTCCCCAGTGGGTTGGACAACCTCCATACATCTAGCAAATTATACCTATCTAGGAGAGACCGGAACTTAGCCACAAGAGCGGAGCTATGTGAGGAGCGAGCCGGGTTACAATCAACACTAGGGTCTGGCGCAAAATTAAAATCCCCCCCCCAACACAAGTATCCCATCTCTAAAAGCATCGAGCTTGTCCAGGAGAACAGAAAAGAAGGATATCTGGTCAACGTTTCGGAAGATAGATGGAAGCCAAAGTGACCCTGAAGCCCAAAACCATGCCCTTCACAAAGACATATCGTCCCCCAGGATCCACCACCGAATCTACTGTCGTCCAGGGCAAAGACCGGTGCAGGAGAATCGCCACTCCCTTGGTCTTAGTGGCAGCAGTAGCATACCACTGGTGCAAAAAATGAGTTTTACTTAGAGTGGGATGAGCAACAGATTTAAAATGTGTCTCTTGTAGAAAGACTATCTGAGATCGGTCCTTCACTAGATCACGTAGGAGACGGCTTAGTTTCTCAGGAATGTTTAAGCTGCGCACGTTAAGAGAGCAGCAGCGCCATCCTGAAGGGTCAGCCATATTCCCCTAATACAATCAGGCTGGCGGCGGCTCCCCCCAGAGGGACAAAAGGAGGAGGTACAGGAAAGGTGGGTAGGGTAGGGAGAAGGAGAGGTTCAGAAAGAAATTGAGTTGCCCCAAAGAGCTTGAGAAAGAGGCAGGGTAGAGTGAGAAATATAGCGAAGAAAAAGAAAACATGAGTTATCAGCAGAACCGTACATACCCCATTAAGGGGCACCAAGCCAAGGTGAGCTAGGGGGATAGCCCACCAGGTCGTATGGCATGGGGAACATAATCCACAGGCCATAGGATACAGTTAACAACCGTAGGAACAAGTCAGGAAAGGAATAAGGTGCATATGAACCACTGAACTAGCCCAAACCCCCGCCCATTGCTGCCGTGGGAAAGCCACGGGATGAGGGAAGCCGGAATCTCCCACTGGCACAATGCCAGGGTGTGAAGGAAACCCTTCATCGCGGCCAACCCCACCCCTCAGCATCCCCAAAAGCAGTCTCAATAGCAAACTGAGTCCCAGATGCGTCCAGGACACCCTAGAGCCGGAGATCAAAGTCAGGGTAGAATGCCCCAGCAAAAAGCCAGAGGGCAGTCACCCACACTCCAGGGCGCCCCGGAGGCGAAAGAGATGTACACATAGGGGTCTATTCAAAAGGGGAGGAGAGCAGGTCACCCAGCCCAGAAGAGACACAACCATTGGAGGCCTCAGTGTTCAACACCAGCCGTCACCCCCCAGTGCCATTGCCTCCAACCAAGGATACCTGAGCCAAAGCATCAGGCGAGGGGCCGCAGGGGGAGAAAGGGGGGGGAAGGGGAAAAGGGGGGGAAAAAAGGGGGGGAAGGGGAAGGGAAAAAGGGGGAGAAAGGGGGGGAAGGGGAAAAGGGAAAAGGGGGGGAAGGGGAAAAGGGAAAAGGGGGGAAAGGGGGAAAAGGGGGGGAAGGGGAAAGGGAACCCCCCTAAGATCAGCAGCCCCCACCCCAGACTCAGGCCCCAGCACCTGCTCCAATAGAGGGAGCCATAAGTAAATTAACCGAAGCCTCCAACAACGGGGAGGCATGGTCTAACCCTCCCCCGAGATCAGGCTCATATCAACATGGTATGTAGACTAAAAAAAAAACAAGGCAAGGTCAGCCCAATAGGTGTGCCAGGGGACACATCAGAAAGAAAAGGCTCAAAGGGCCCAAGAGCACGTCCACTGGCACAGAGTAGAGGGAACAATGTAACAGGTTAAAGAATAAACAATCACAAATCTAAACACACAACTCTGACAACCGGGGATCAGGAAACCCCGATGTAATGTAAAGGGGGCCCCTGAGCCACCATCCCCGAGCACAGTTAGACCCAGACCCCACTGCATCAAGACAATAAGTTGAGGACCCCCAGAACCCACCCAACCGGGCCTCAAGACCCGGAAGAGACCAGGCTCCGAAAGCCGCCACCACGAAGCAGGGAGGGCCCAGGTGAGAGAGAGGCCCGTAGCACTGCACCGGGCCCCCGTCCGGAGGCCCGAGGGGGAAAACGGTTCCCAATGAAAAGGCCACAGACCCTCCAGGGGGGAAAACCCCAGAGGGTGTGCGGCAGGGCCACAGAACAGGAGCCCAGCCACCGCCAGACCTCCCTATGGGCAACATCCGCAAAAAGAGTCCCAGAAGGAGGAACGGTACAGTCACCATGGAGTCACAACCCGATGGCTATAGAAAAGATGTAGAATCAAGTCGGAGCAAAACGGGTCTGCTCGGTCCCTCCTGCAAGCGAGTTGTCCCACTGACGCTTCTGTGAGCTCTTCCGCTGGTCTTTAGGGCCATCACCCGCCACAGGGATCTCCAGCATCTCAGGCACCGGAGGAATTTGCAGTGCAGCGCAGAAGGTGTCGGCCTCTTCCAAAGAGCGAATATAGGCTGTGGCCTCTCCCCTCTGGGCCTGAAGATGAAAGGGGAATCCCCACCTATATTTGATGCCAAGCTTGAGTAAATGAGCGGTAAGTGGCTTGAGGGCACGTCGTTGCTGTAGTGTAAATTGTGAAAGATCAGAGATCTGGACTTCCGAGCACCGTATTCAGCACTTGACACTTATGAACTCTGTATGTCTCCTATTACCACTTTAGATTGTAAGCACTTGTAACCCAGTTGTGTTTAAACTCTTACATTGTAATGCACTGCATACACTTGTGGCACTATATAAATTAACATTCATTCATTGCCAAAAAGAACAATTTTATCAGGTTCAATATTAATAGTATTACTATTCCTTTAACTCAAAAGGGATGATTTTACTCTAGAATTGTTCCAGTTCCTCTTCATACATTGGACTGTGTATATGTGGCTCTCTATTCTGTGTTCATATAAACAGTCAGAGCAATCAAAAAGAGCAAGAAACCTACAGCTGCCTATGTACCATGACGAGAGATTCAGGCGCTAACCAAATATACAATAGGAGACAATTCCCAGAATGCCCTTTGATTCTGTTGGGGATCAGTGAGGTTAGGAGCCCCATGTAGTTCAATTAAATCATTATTTGTCCCTGTGGTGCATTTGATTTGCCCCAGAATTGCTCCATTTCTTCTTGGTGCATATCTCTCTCTTGATCTTTTGCACATACAATGCAGTTGGCATGCCATATGCACAAAAGTAAAAGGGAGCAAATCTGGGGCAAACCAATTGTGCCATAAGGTACAGATAAAAATTCTAATTTATTTAAACAGGGCTTCTAACTTCTTGAATGCTAGAGAGGTCTCCAACACATTGCAAAGCATTGAAGACATCTGTAATATTTAAGGTGTTAAAAGCCCAATTTAAATGAATAGAAAAAAGTCTATTTCTCTCCTATGATGCAGTTGGTTAGCACCAGAATTGCTCCTCCAAGTGTTTATGCAGACTGCAGGCAGAAGGTGCTCACATCAAGCACAAAGGAAGGAAGAGAAGAACTGCAGTAGCTGATACAATGTGGCCATACATAACTAAAATGGCAGCAGCTTCTATGGCATAGCCCATGACATGATGGACCAGTTTCACCATAGGCGTGTGCACAGGGTGTGCTGGGTGTGACTAGGCACACCCTAATCAGTCCCGTGCGCATCGGCTTTTCAGAAGTTAAATGGCCGTTTCTGCATATTAATGCGGCTGTGGCACCAGCTTTATACCTTAGCCGCTTGCCACGGCTAACTGCTGCTGACTGCTGTGCTCGGGGAGACCAAGAGGGGGATGGGACAAGCTCTCGGGCTCAAACGCTGCAAAAGCCTGCATGAGCCTTCCCTCCTTCGTTGCGGCACCACTCTGAGAGGAAGTGATGTCACTTCCTTTCAGCACTCGTTATGTTGGGTGAAGGTGTCAGGGAGTAAACAGCGGGTGAGAAGTCTGCAGGCACTGGCACTGACTCGGCTGTGAGCCAGACACCCGCAACTTCGCAACTTAGTTAATGTGCGCAGACTGAGGCAGCTGAAGCACAGACAGGAGGCACTGGCAGCATTGTCTTTAGTGGTCTTATCTATGGATGATTCATTTATTTAACACACACACGCATATATATATATATATATATATATATATATATATATATATATATATATACACATATACATATACATACACATATACTTGCACGTGTGTGTTTGTGCTTTTGGGTGCACACCCTAATGCAATTGGCTGCACACACCGATGAGTTTCACTTAATCTGGCAGTAATGGACTGGTCAAAGCAGGGCCATCAGCCTTCCGCCCAGCCCATAAACCACTACCTGACACTCTGGAAAAAAGGCCAGCAGCTAAAATAAATTTATACTATTAAAATAATAAAGCCACATTAAAGCGGAACTGTTACCACACATAACCTCCACCCCCACCTGAATGAATAAGCTTTATCATAAATATTGTAATGCGGACAGTTTCACCTACTAAAGAATTTAGCTGTAGGCAAAACCATGGCCCACATCTTTAGCAGAGATGAGGGAGAGTGCAGCCATATTTCCTCTGTTACAGCCCTCTCCCAGTCATCTGCCTTCCCATTTTCCTCCAGTAGTTTGTCTAAACAGGGGAAGGTGTTGTGCTTCATATATTCCAACAGGGGGAACTGTCAGTGCTGCAGGTAAACTGAAGACTGGATTTTTGTAAGTGGCTTTTCTGACAAACTGAACAAAATAATAATAATTAAAAAAATAAATGCCTTTGTATCATTTTTTTTGCTCATTTTCATATGGGAACAAGATGCTCAAAGCTGATAGTTCCCCTTTAAGGCATTACTATTCTTTTAAAGTGTTGTAACAGAGAGGCATCTCCAAAGCACTTATACTTGTGTAATTGTTTATGGAAATACATAGATCATTGTTAAAAAGATCAGCAATGACAGATGCATGACCTCAGTTGTATTTAATCTGGGAGAGGCTCTCATTGTTTATTGTGAGGTTTATTAAACTACTACACAGAAATTGAACATCAATTATAAATGAATACAAATCATTTTGACTCTTGATTCCTCGTTCCTTTATGTAATGCTTGGCCGCCATCAGAATTCAATGGATCCAAATAAAGTACAAATAACAGGGCTCCCCCAATTTTTATCGCCTATATCTGCTCTTTCTCAAGTTGTATGCAGAGATGAGCATCAGATTTAGACCCTACCTCAAGTCAGAAATGTTTATGACTACCTATAGGTCACATACTCCAAACCAACAGGCCCTCTCCCACCCAAGAACCAGACAGGCAATCAAACTGGGTAAGAAAAGACCACAGCGACTATTAAACATTTAACAAAACATTAACTATATGCCTGCATCCCGGCTTAGACCACATGGAATGGCCGTTAACCATCCAGAGTCCTGGTCCTCCCCTGAATTGTTAACCAGTGGGGATGGACTAATTCCCCAAAGTCCATAAAGGGGCATGATAACAGTTCATTACCTACTGGTGAGGACCATAACCTCTGACAATGAAGTGCTGCAACATCGGACTGAAAAATGAGCAGGGTCGGATTTGTCATAAGGCAGAGTAGGCATCTGCCTACAGGCACACTCCACAGAGGGGTGCCTGTCATTGGAATAATTTTTTTTTTTTTTTACAATATCCTCGCAGTGCTGTGAGTAACCCTCCGCCCACTGCATGGTGAGGTCTGTGCCTGACCTGTAGCTGTTGAGCTCCCTCTTCGGCTCATTAGTAATGCAGAGCGCTGGGAGATGACATCATCTGCCAGCTCTCTGCATTACTAAAGAGAAGACTGTGCAGAAGACCTCTCCTGCCGCTGGACTGCCAGGGAGGTAGGAAATGGAGTAATGTGGAGATGATGGGGGCAATGTGAGGGCATGTTGGAGCTGATGGGGGCAATATGGAGCTGATGGGGGTAATGTGAGGGCAAGTTGGAGCTGATGGGGGCAATATAGAGCTGATGGGGGGCAATGTGAGGGCAAGTTGGAGCTGATGGGAGTAATGTGGAGGTGTCCAGTGGAGATGGCCAATGGGGGGGGCTCTTCAGATTTCTGTGCCTACAGGCTCCTGAGATGTAAATCCGGCCCTGAAAATGAGAAGGCAGGGCGGGGCAATTCAAATATCACCGTGATGATGCTGCCGACACAAAGAGACACAGAAAGTGACGGAAGCACCACAGGGAGAATATTTATAAAAGAAAAGAAAAGGAAAAAAAACCCCACAGCCCCAGGGGTACCAATGGCCACAAACCCAGATATTTTAAAACTGTACCAGTGTACTTTATGGGTTCCCGTTTGGGAAGCTCTTGCTTCCCTGTAAGAAGAACGCATACAGATTGGGTCACAGTGCTTACCCTCTGCAGTAAAATGGACATAAGGCCACATCTGCAATCAAAGGCTACTGTAATATAAAAAACCAGATTTATTTAGCCAGAGTGGATTCCAGAAAGTAATAAATGCTAACAGCATAAACGTGGTTGCTATTATAAGAGCACTATGGTCAAAAGAGGCAACTGGAGTAATTCTGGGTAAACCAACTGCATTACAGGGTCAAATAAAAATTCCCAAATTCTCATTCCCTGAAAAGGGAAGTCCCTAAAGCACTGGATGGATTAAAAACCCCATTTAAATTCATGAGAATTTTTATTTATGCCCTGTGACTCCGCTAGTTTGCACCAGAATTAATCCAGTGTCCTTCTGAATGCAGGACGGACCCTTACTAATGTGTTAAACTAGGTTTGTGTGTTAGTGAGAGAGAATGTAACAGAGTGAGAACAAAAGAGGGAACGAGGGCAAATGAAAGAACAAGCTAGTAAGAGAACATCCTAAAAAAAACCCTGTATATATGGTTAACTAATAATAAGCAGGTGCGGACTGACCATCAGGCAATTTGGTCACGGACCGAGGGCCCGCGACCGTAAGGGGCCTGCCGCCACCAGCAATAAAAATGTATCGTCTCCCGGCCCTCTACCATTTATTTGCCTGCCGTGTAGGTGCCCACTGCAGGCGCACCGCTCCATGACGTGGCGTAATAGGGGTTGCACCTGCGACCGGGCCCATCACTCCAGGGGCCCGGCCACCCCCTGCGACTCCCTCGCCACGCACCCGCAGCAAGTATGTACCAGCATCGCGACCGGTGCACTAGTAATACAGAGCGCTGGGAGATGACATCTCCCAGTGCTCTGCATTACTGAGAACCGCGCTGGAGCTTCAGGAGGCACCGATCACTCTCTTGATGATGCTATGCCGATAGACACCAGGGACTCGAGGTAGGGGCAATGTGAAGATTGAGGGGCATTGGGGAAGGGAAATTGTGAAGATATGGGGGTGATGTGGAGATTGAGGGGCATTGTGGAAGGGACATTGCGAAGATGGGGGCAATGTGGAGATTGAGGGGCAATGTGAAGATATGGGGGTAATGTGGATATTGAGGGGTATTGTGGAAGGGACATTGCGAAGATGGGGGCAATGTGGAGATTGAGGGGCAATGTGAAGATATGGGGGTAATGTGGATATTGAGGGGTATTGTGGAAGGGACATTGCGAAGATGGGGGCAATGTGGAGATTGAGGGGCAATGTGAAGATATGGGGGTGATGTGGAGATTGAGGGGCAATGTGAAGATATGGGGGTAATGTGGATATTGAGGGGTATTGTGGAATGGACATTGTGAAGATTGAGGGGCGATGTGGAGATTGAGGGGCAATGTGAAGATATGGGGGTGATGTGGAGATTGAGGGGCAATGTGAAGATATGGGGGTAATGTGGATATTGAGGGGTATTGTGGAAGGGACATTGTGAAGATTGAGGGGCGATGTGGAGATTGAGGGGCAATGTGGAGATTGAGGAGCATTGTGGAAGGGACATTGTGAAGATATGGGGGCAATGTGGAGATTGAGGGGCAATGTGGAAATTGAGGGGCATTGTGGAAAGGACATTGTGAAGATTGAGGGACAATGTAGAGATTGAGGGGCAATGTGGAGATGGGGGCATTATGGAAGGGGCATGTACTGGATGTCATGGTTGGGCTACTGCATGGCCTGGAGGGGGTTACTGCATGGTCTTGGGGGTACTGGATGGCCTAGGGGGTACTGGATGGCCTGGAGGCCCCCCAGGCCATACAGTACCCCAGGCCACCACACTTTTGCAAATTATATATGGAACATTGTACTCGCTACAGGAACAGCCACCAGGCCAGCCAGCCAGCACACCCTCAACCTATCCAGCCAGTAGCCAAATAGCCTCTAGCCAACCGGCAAGAAGCTAGCCAGCAGTGTAAGGTTAGTTTCATTTATTTGTTTTTTTAAACACGATTAATTTTATTAAAACAGGTTTAGTTCTAAAATGGTGTGGTGTACCTTAATTTGTTTAATGTAAATCTTCTGGATGGGAGGAGAGTGTGTGTGTTGGGAGGGAGGGTAAGTGTGCGGGGCTGAGGTAGTGGGAGGTGGGGCCAATGATGTAGTGGGGAGGTAGGGCCAATGATGTCATTGGGCAGGGGGCCCAGACCTCTTTTTGGACCAGGGGCCCTGGATCCTGTCAGCTCTACCCTGTTAAAAAAAGCACTAATATCATTGGTTAGATTACCAGTCACTCATTTACATCATACCCCATTCTCCAAGCCTGTCTTTGTGGGACTTTTCTCTAGGGTAAATTAAAGTATCCGCATGATCTTATGTATATTTATATTTTTGTGTAATATCTTCTTTGCTCACAGTTATTATTATAAGCCCTCTGTTTCCCCTCAATTTGGGGGTATCCTATTGAAATGTCACCATCTATTCGGAGACCATTAAAATGCTGCATTAAAAATGTACTCTGAATCAAAAGGCCTGAACCAATTTGGGTCTCTTAAAGGGATAGTAATGTTTCATAATAAAAACAGCTCTAATTAATCATCATAGTATTTGGACGTTGGAGAGTGTTATTTCAATTCTGTCAGAGTTGTAGTTCAAGAGTAATTCAATGACAAAGTGTCCCCCTCCCTCCCCTTTTACTGATGTCACACTGTTCAGCCAAAGCAGAAGGGAGGTGCCCAGGTAGACTGCAGAGAGGGACAATCTTCAATTAAGATAAGGGAAAAAGCTGAAAAGCTTGTCAAGGGGGGCAGGGATTTCATTGTTTTCATATGAATAAGAGTGTCCCCTTCTGTTATCTGTCCAGTCTATGGACTGCATTCCACATCTGAGAAGAGATTGTTTACAGTAGGTAAAAGGGGCGGGAGGGGAAACTTTGCTTGTGAATATCTCATAAACCATAAAGGTTTAAGAGATAAGACTTATATCATTATTCATGTTTTTTTAATGCCTACAAAATAAAATAAAGTTAAAACGAAGTATTACTATCCCTTTAACTGCCGTTATAAACTGTACTGTATATATGTATATATGTACTGACAGACTCTTGTTCTTCAAATGCTGACCTTGATGCATATATGAGCTATGCTGTACAGTCTTCATCCATGTTGTATCATTCAGTCTAATCACTTTATGGGTTTTCCCAGGTATCAGGTGACTTGCAGTAGGGCTAGGTTCACACAGACTACTTGCATATTTGAATGATTACCATTCAGACCACTGGGCCAATATTACCATTACAATCCCTGCACTTCCATGCTGATGGTGACACCATGGAGTGTTACTGTGGTGGATCTGATGACCAGTCCATGTGCACGTCATCCAAATGTTATCTGCCAACACCCATATGGACCAACCATTGATTGTATCATTGCAGTGAACACCACATTGGTTTAGTCATCTGTATAAAGGCTGCAAGGCAGCTCCATGAGCCAAACCACTGTGTTCTGCTTGTGATCCATGAATAAGAGAAGTAGAGCAACAATTCCTATTGGGTTAACTAGGGCTTTTAGCTTCTTGAATGGTAAAGAGAGATCTCCAGTTTATTCGCAATCCATTAGGGCCTCTTTAGCATTCAGGTTGTTAAAGGAACCCTATAAACAACTATGGTGATTTTGAGAGAGCTTTCAAAACCAAATAGGTGACATAGCCATGCTTTATTAGAAAACTAGTCTGAAATACTTAGATGTACACATTTTTCTGATTAAAGGGATAGTAATACTTAAAATGTAAAAAAAAAATGTTGTAGGGTTTATCCCCCTGAGTAAAACAAGAGTACTCCCACTGCTGAAATGTGTTTCATTCAAAAGTTATTAATTTGCAAAGTTGAATTTTTTAGGTGCAATTTCACAGTGGCCTGAAATTGTACAGTGGCGCTGTTGCTACACCGTCCTATGGAGATTTATGGTCCCGGGACCAGAGCTGTCCATAGGATCGTGTAAGAAACAGCGCCACTGTACAATTTCAGGCCACTGTGATATTACACCTAAAAGTTTCAACTTTGAAAATTAATAACTTTTGAATGAAACACCTTTCAGCAGTGGGAGTACTCTTTTTTACTCAGGGGGATAAACCCTGCAACATATTTTTTTTTTTACATTTTAAGTATTACTATCCCTTTAATGTCTTTTAAAAACCCTAACAAAATATTGTAGCTATTAAAAAAAAAGAAACTAAATGATCCCAGTCTCATTCCTTAAACATTTATGGTTTTTGAGAGATAGAACATTTTAAAGTTCCCTCCTCCCTCTCCTTTCCCTGATGTCAGCTGTAAAGCTGACAGAAGGAGATGCGTGTGGGCTGACTCGAAGCGGCTCTTTAGCAGAGCAGAAATACCAAAATCTAAAAAGAAATAAATACTTCACTGGAACTGTCTACAAAGTGTGCCTGGTTTGCAAACACAAACAAGACATTACTAACCCTTTAACCCCTTAAGGACCAGTGACGTGGCAGGACCGTCACGCTGGTCCGGCACTTAAGGACCAGTGACGGTCCTGACACGTCACGTCCTTTTACTCATCGCGCTCCTGTAGGAGCGTGGTAATACCAGGCACTGAAGTTGATCGCTCCAAGACCGGAGCGATCTCTTCCAGTGCCCCGTTTGGCGTGCCGCCCCACGTGATCAGTCACGTGGGACGGCACGTCAAAGTTTCCTATGCGGTCCTTAAGGGATGGCACGCCCCGGGACCGCTGGTCCTTAAGGGGTTAAGGCATATCACGAAGGCAATTCCTCTACCACTCACTGACACTTAATCCATAACCCTATAAGGATCAGAGGTGTGTATAATGCATTGCTTTTTAAATGAGATGCAGACTTCTCTGGCCCTTAAGGTAATAGCTGTGAACTCTTCGGTTTTGCCCCGGAGACTCCAGTTTCGATGCTGCATTACCAGGTCTCTGGGACAGAGTCTAATTAACCGTATGTGGGGAGTTTGAGGAAACTCTGCTTACTTGTGCTTCTTCCCACTCTGTTCCTCCTACTCCCCGCCCTCTTTTCCTCCTTCCCCAATCTAGTCTGCCTTTTTTTTTTTTTTTATGTTGTACAGGTCCCGCCCCACTCACAGTTAAGCCCTGCCCATTTTATGGCACAAATCACTTAATTTCTCTCCCCTCAGAGGCACCACAGGACTCGCCTCTGGGGAGCCCAGACCAAAAAAGTCCCAGGTATGGGGTTATCGTTCAGTAAGAGGTAATTTGGACAAGACAGGAAGTGCCTTATTTAGATTCATAGAGAGTACTACTTAACTTAGAAACTAGTTTTTAAATACAATAATTGCTAATGTAACAAAATAGGTGTCTTTGAAACTTCTGTCAAGATCAACAATTTTTCTTTTAGGTAATACTCCCACTTTAAAGTCCCAATTTAAACCATCTGAGTGCCAGAGGGGTACATTGTAAAGCAATGCGTTCCATACCACTTTGGCAATCAAAGGGTAAACTCAACGGCAATGCTTGTTTGTCACCTACAGTTGAGATAATTTATCCACACCTCCCAACATTTCAAATTGAAAAGAGGGACACTTTTGTTTTAGGGGGTGTTCCTGGGGGAGTGGCTGGTGGGAGGGGCATTAGTGCAAATTTTTAGGTTATTTCATGACCTACTGACACTTCTTTGTGTAACTGAATAAAAGATTTTGGGCAAGACCAAAGTATTTTACTTACACAGACTAATTTATAAACACATATATTGAAATTTATACAAATATTAATGAGTTTTAATGTTGTGGAGTTATGTGATACACATACACACAGTCTGATCTCATAAAAAAGAGGGACACCAGGGTGGGAAAGAGGGACAGAGGGATTTGGATCTCAAAGACGGACTGGGAGGTATGGTTTATCCCACAATCGCTTCACCTTTGTTCTGTGCATATATATATTAGAAAAATGCAATGCAATTAAAGGAACACTGACAAAATAATGAAATGGCTTACGTTAAAATCGCAGATGTATGGCCAGCGTATATAAAAAATACTTATTCATGTGACATACCGAAAATATTATCCTAAACTTGCTTTTTAACATGTGTAAATTGATTTGTTCAAGAAGCATTTATCAAATGTTGCTTATGCTGTTTGCATTGAGACATTAGCCGTAATGTCACTTAATTGATTGTGATTAATGCCTACTGCACTTATATCCAGGAAGGCTGAAACCTTAGTTTCAGCTCAAGTACATAGAATCCTGGGAATCAATGGGAGTCTGAGAAAAGGCAGGCATATCTGCTCCCTCAAAACATGTGTAAGACTAGATTTTAGACCTCAGGAAACAGAACAGTTTTACAGAGATTATTATGAAGTACATATAAAGATATATATATATATATATATATATATATATAGATATAACCCTAGTTCATTGTTAGTTCAGGAGTGTTCTTTTAAAGAGAGGAAGATCCAGTTCAAAACAGATTCAAGTTAATGTTTTATTTTTTAAAAACTTAAAGGGATAGTAATGTTTCACAAAAACAGCAGCTCCAATTAATCTTCATAGTGTTTGGGCCATGGAGAGTGTTATATCAATACTGTCAGAGTTGTGGTTCAAGAGTAATTGAATGATAACGTTTTCCCCCTCCCATCCCTTTTACCTAGTGTAAGCCACCTCCCCTCAGATGTGGAATCTGGTTGTAAGACCAGACAGATAACAGCAGGGGACAATCTTCTTCCTATGAGAACAATGAAAGCCCTGCACCCCTTGACAAGTTTTTCAGGTTTTTCCCTTATCTTAATTGAAGATTGTCCCTCTCTGCAGTCTACCTGGGCACCTCCCTTCTGATCTGGCTGAGAAGTGTTACATCAGTAAAAGGAGCAGGAGGGGGATACTTTGTCATTGAATTACTCTTGAACTACAACTCTGACAGAATTGAAATAACACTCTCCAAAGTCCAAATACTATGATGAATAATTAGAGCTGCTTTTATTATGAAACATTACTATCCCATTAACATAACCAAGACTATACAATTACATTGTATGACCCCCACAATAACCTAAAACCTGTTTGTAGACTTGTTGCAATCTCTGTATTTTGTGTTTCTTTTCATAAGAATACTAGAAATGCAGACCCCTAGTGGCACAAAGAGAATGCAGTTAACCAACTTGGCATCGGAGTGTGTATTTGGGTGGAGGCTGGCACTGTCATTAAACACAGAGTCCTTTGTTTAACTTGATGATCATACATTGAGCGTGGGACAGCCTGGTACTACTGCCATTAACTGCTTGCTCTGTGCAGTGGAGTTATTTATTGTGTAAGGCTGAGGCCTGTTTCTCTCCAGCTGTTTGATTAGAACCCCAGTGTTCTATAAATGGTAGGTTCCTAATAATGTGGGATGTGGCCAACCACATGTATCTTCCATACACTGTGCAGGCCAACTGCAGCATTACACACCCCAGGCTAGCGACAAACTAGAAGCTTTAAAACCTTTTGAGTGTTTTAAGTGTCCATTGCCATGCATTGGATTCCTCTCTGGCACTCAGGGGCATAAACAAGAGACTTGCAACTTTAGTCCCTGCCCTCTTCTACCAAAACCTCTGCCATTCATTAGAACTGGAAAAAAAACAGCTGAAGAGACACATGTTGCCCATGCTTGGTGGAAGAAAAGCCTGGAACTTGAGGTTTTAACACTGCACATACCATGTGTTATTAACCCATTCTGAACAAGAGGGGGTGCTCAACCCATTGCAAAGCAAAGCACTGAACATCCCACTGGTCCCAGAGGGTTAATAGAAAATTAAGATCTACCAATAATAAGGCCCTGTTTACACCCTATGGCCAGAAAAACCCAATGACCTGTATGAATTTTGCCCTTTCGTCTGTGTTCTATGAATATAACATCTTCAGCCAGTCCTGGATACTATGTCCATATGGGACTCTTAATAGCTGCTACAGTTTTTATATAAACAGATTTGACCTGATGCCAAGTTACTAAACAATTTAATCTGATAATTCAGCCTATGCTGGGGGGAGGGCAATGGGGTGCTGTGTGGTCATTCTGGGTATTTCTTTCCTCTATGGACACAAACCCCCCAGTAGCACCACAGGAGCCCCTCCAGGGGATCAAGAAGACAAAGTCCCCAGGTATTCTAATAAACTGAGTGAAAACATAAATATAACGAAACAAAACGCAACAGGGGCACCTATAGTGAAGTAAGTTGTGATAAACAATTCCTCAATAGATCTTAATTCAGTGCACTCACATATAGATGAGGTCAGGGCTCTGTTATCAGAGTAAACGGACTAATCAAGTGTACGGAGAACTTCTCCCATCTCCGTTCGGATCTGTCCTCTCTCTGTGTTCTGGAGTACTTCAAATCCTCAACTGGATACAGCAGGCGGTCACTTTTTGTAAAAATATTTATTTATAAAAAAATATTTTAAAATAATACAGGCTTATAATGCTAACGTGTTTCACGGCTGAAACACCACTTTAAAAAACTCAACAAGCCAAAACAGTTAAGATACAAATCATATACACATGATTTATTATATTTATATGTATCATATACGAAGCACTGCCTTGTCTTTGTGAAACACCAAAAAGGGTGGTCTACAAGACAGAGCATGTAACTCCGCGACACAGCGAACAGACACGATCGCCAGGAGAAAGGCCATTTTCCACGTCAGCAGGCGTAGAGGAATAGTAACCAAGAACTCAAAGGGAGGGTGCTGAAGGACACCCAAGACCAAGTTAAGATCCCACTGAGGAGCGGGAGTCTTAAAAGCAGGACGAGTATGAGCAACACCCTGGTAGAAAAACTGACATCAGGAAGAATAGCAATGCGCCGCTGAAAGAAAACAGAGAGCAGAAAGGTCGGCTCAAAAGGGACTGACAGCGCAGACGCACGGACGTCACTGTGAAGAGACGTCCGTGCTCCCTGCTCCTGTCACCAATCGGTAAAACGCTGATATCTGCAGAACCGGGTAATATTTCTGGCGACTAGCGCTACTAAGCAGCTAGTCGCCAGATGAGCAATCAATCAAGCTTAAGTTATTGCGGGGTGGTAGTTCCCCTTTAAGGGAGCTCAAACAGAGGCCCTTATCCACACCATCCTGCAAGAAAGCCAGGACAGTAGGCAGATCAAATTTCTGAGAAAGGTCCCTATCAGCACAAGATAGAAAGGGAGACCAGACACGATGGTAGGCCTTAGAAGAAATAGGATCGCGGGCACTGAGCATAGTAGCCACCACAACAGAAGAAAAACCTTTCTTCCTCAATATTGAGAATTCAATTTCCAAGCAGTCAAGCTAGACGATGAATGCAGTCCTGAACCTGCTGATAAAGAAGTTCCGCAGAAGGGGCTTTCAGAAGCAGGTCGTCCATGTATGGAGTAACTCTGTTGCCGTCCCGATGAAAGACGGATATTGAAGCTCCCAGGACACGGTTGAAGACTTGAGAAGCTGTAGTCAGACCAAAGGGAAGAGCTGAAAACGCCCTTGGTTGCAGGCAAATCTGAGATACTGCCAACTCTCTGGATGAATGGTGATGTGTAGATATGCGTCCTGAATATCCAGAGAGGCAAGGAATTCCCCAGGGTCATAGCAGCAATCACTGTCCTTAGGGACTCCTGGTGATAATGAGTCTTGATCACAAAGAAATTGAGATCCTTCAAATCCAAAATGCGACGACAGCCGCCATCCTTCTTGGAGACCACAAAGAGGTTTGAGTAAAAACCCATACCTCTGTGCCGAATTGGAACAGGTTCCAGAACATCCACGTCCAGAAGGGCCTGGATAGTGTAATTGAACAGATGGCATATCTCTATGCTCTGAGGCATATGAGAGGGGAAAAACCGAAAGGGAGGAAGAGAGGCAAAAGGGCTCCTGTACCCTTCCACCACCACCTGTAAAACCCACGGGTCCGCCACTGAATCCTCCCAGACGCTGTGGTAGTGATGCAGATGGCCACCCACATCGAGTGGGGACCTGGGCTCGTCAAGTCATGCCGAAGAAGGCTTGGAAGCCTTAGGCTTGGAGGAGACCTTGGGCTTCCATTGCTGTTTGGGCTTGAAGGAGGAATGCGGAGCTGAGGGACCCGCCTGGTTCTCTGGACGTGTTTCAGTCTGGAAGGAACTAAATAGCGATTATGCATGAGAGGCATCTTCCTCCTGGGGACCATAGGCAGAAGGGTACTCTTGCCCCTTGTGGCCTCACTAATTAGATCCTTAAGATCTGGCCCAAACAAAGAGGTGCCTTGAAAAGGCAATGAGAGCAAAGCTTTCTTGGAAGCAGTGTCAGCAGACCAGATCTTGAGCCAAAGCGCTCGTCTTGCAAACACAGACATGGTGGAAACCCTTGCCACCAAACGGATGGCATCAAATAAGGCAGCAGAAACATAGTGCTGGGCCTCAGAAGTGTTGGCAAGAAGCCACAACATATCAGAAGTAGGAGCACCCTGACGGACAGCCAAGGTGAGCTGTTCAGCCCAGACTGCAATGGCCCGGTTCACCCATGCCGCAGCAAACGCTGGACACATGGCAGTACCAGCAGTGGCAAAAATGGACTTGAGGGAGACCTCGAGTTTGTCAGTCCAGTCTTTCAGAGTGGAAGCAACTAGCAAGGCAGTGGAGACAGCAGCATCCACTTTGGGGGGGATGAACCCACTGAGCAAGCGCCGCCTCAGAGAAGGGGTATAGCTTGGCAAATTTCTTGGAAACAGAAGGTTTCCTGTCCGGAGACTTCAAATCATCAGACACAAGGCGGTCAAGAGTGGGGGGTTAGGTGGAAAAACAAGTATAGGGCCTTTTAGGTTCCTGAAATACATCAGAGGGATCCGCAGAAACCTCCTGAACTAAGGAAATGTTTAGGGTAGTTAAGACAGCTCTGATCAAGCCCTCAGCCGAGGGATCAAGATTGGCCTCAAAGGGGGTCCCCAAAAAAACTGAGAGGAGTCCACAGCAGAACATTCCTAAACATCCGAATCCACCAACAGTTCCTCCTCAGAGGAATCTGATATGTCAGGTACTCCCTGCAGTTTCGGCAGGGAAGATCTGACGGAAGAAAGGTTCTGCCAGAGTGGAAGACCCCCTGTAACTGGGATGGAAAGAGTTGCAATGTAAATTGGAGGTCTCTAGTAGCAGCCTTGAACTCTTGCACCCAAAATGGCTCTAATGCATGGTTGGAGATCCCTGGGAGAGTCTCAGGGACATCAGAACATGCTGGGCATAATGACCTGAGAATTCTCTAGGTAACCCTGAATGACAGGAAGAGCAATGTGCAATAGGGGACACAGAGACTCCAGCGTCCTTAGTCTTAGGCCTGGCCCCAAGCTCTAATGGATTAGACCTTCTCAGTGTCAAAACGTTTGAAGTATAAGGAATCCCCAAATACAGTGTGTAAGATTAAAACTTCACCCCAGAAATCGCTAAAATGCACTTATCTGGCAGGCGAAGGGTTAATCTGCATAGGAGAGTCCAAGCCCTGCATAGGATACTCATTCAGGAAAAGGCACAAAATGGCTGCCGTGGCGGGAGTCAATCAGAAACGAGCGAGCGAAGCAAGCTCTCATGGGAAATGTAGTTTTCCTATAAAAAGTACCCCGACAGTGCCCAAAGCCCTCTGAGCCCCCCCACACACATAAAACGTTAACCGGATGACAGAGCAAGGGCAGACAATTAAAATTAGCCATCTCTGAAGTTGCTACGTTGAACGGTTGCAGAGATATGTCCCAAACTGTACAGTCCCATAGAAGTGAATTGAGCAATGGCGTCTATGCGGTAAAAGTGAACCCAAATTTTGCAAAGTTGAAACTAAGAATTAAAAGTACATGAAACATCACTAGAACATGTTAGCAGACCCAAAAAAAAAGTGTTAACTTACCCTCGAAACTTGCTCCAAAACACCCAACAGACATACAGATAATCTCAATGAGTGCAGGAGTGTACAATAGGAACTCCAAAGGAAAACCCCTGTGCTGAGGGGCACTGTGGGACATGTGGACCTGCAGCACTCAAAGGGTTGCCCACCTTTCCTGCAGATCTTCTGCCTTCAGATTACCATGTATTAAGAAGAAGCCTTGATGGGCAAACTCCTGAGGAAAGAACTTGAAGCCAAGATTTCCCCCCCAGGGCTTAATGTCCACAAAAAGCACCTGGATACTGAGCTAGACACATCTAAGGACATTGCCAGTTATGGTAATCTGCCTAATGGTGGTATTCCTTATCTAACAGAAAAATAAGAAAATTGCTAAAACTATAGCAGAACTGTTCTCTTGCCTGTGTCTTCACCAAGGAACAAATCTTACTGGAGCTGATTGGCTAGATGCAGACAAGGAGGGAAGGTAGTATCCACCCCCTGCATTCACTTCTAGAATTGTTCCTGCCTAGTTAAAGGGGCGGATCACCTACCCAAAGTTACCAGTAACCAGTATTGGACGACAGAGAAAACAGTAAAGTAAAAGAAAATGAAGGAAAGAAGCAGAAGTCCCTAACACCTCCAAAGGCAGGAAATGTAATACTGGTGCTACTGCTGGGCAGGAATTAAAGAGAGTTGGGAAGGAGTCTCCTCCTCCAGTGAGCTTTGTCTGAAAGTGCCCTACCTCATAATGGTAGCAGCTTAACGCCAGGATTACTGTGTTCCACAATGGACACAAGAGAACTTAAATATTGTTGGTGGCACAATGTGGTTGTTTATGTGCTTTATTGGCCTGCTTTTGATACAGATTGTATATGTAGCAGGTAGGTATTGTTGATCTTTTAATTGCTTTACTTTATATTGGTTATTAGATATTATTCATATAGTGCTGCATGTCAGTATGCACTACTGTATAATGAATTGCTTTGGTCTATATATAGTGTATATACATATATTGGTGTGAGGCACCTACATTGTTATTTATCTTAATTCTTCCCATAGGCATTCATCTGGAATGTGGTACAGAGCTGGTTAATAGCAGTCTGTCCTGAAGTATGGTGCAAGGCAGTATTTATTGTTTGAATTTCGGCAAACAAGCTTTTTTTTTAAAAAAAAAAAAGAAAAAAAAAAAAGAAATGAATACACTATTCAACATACTATGTAACAATTCTTAAGACAAACTTGTATATGGGTGATAGATCCCCTTTAAAGGGATAGTAATGTTTCATAATAAAAGCAGCTCTAATTAAGCATCATAGTATTTGGACTTTGGAGAGTGTTATTTCAGTTCTGTCAGAGCTGCAGTTCAAGAGTAATTTAGTGATAAAGTATCCCCCTCCCGCCCCTTTTACTGATGTAACACTGCTCAGCCAGATCAGAAGGGAGGTGCCCAGGTAGATTGCAGAGAGGGACAATCTTCAATTAAGATAAGGGAAAAACCTGAAAGGCTTGTCAAGGGGGGCAGGGCTTTCATTGTTGTCATAGGAAGAAGATTGTCCCCTTCTGTTATCTGTCTGGTCTATGGATTGGATTCCACATCTGAGAAGAGATGGCTTACACTAGGTAAAAGGGGCGGGAGGGGTAAACTTTGATTGTGAATATCTCTCAAACCATAAAGGTTTGAGAGATAAGACATATATCGTTTGTTTTATTTTATTTTGTAGGCATTTAAAAAAATGAAGTATTTCTATCCCTTTAAAGCTCATTGAGAAGCTTATTAACCCTTTAAAGAACTTTTGCCTTGATGCATCTGCCCGGTATCATCGCATATACAAGAAGACAAAGACAAAGTAAAAAAAAAAAATCTGTTTATTCCAAGAATGAATTTCAGGTCTCACATTTGCTACCAAAGTGTGGTTAAATCATCTGGTGAACACTTTATTCCTACAGAATTCCAGTGTGGCTGCAGATTTTCTCTGTGGTCTACAAATCATAATAACATAGCTGTCAGGCAATGAGAGTAATAACTTAGAAGAACTGGAGTAATTCTGGGTAAGGCCTAGTTCACATTGGTAACTGAATCGTAACCATTAAAACACAAGAAATCTGTATCACATTGTTTGGGCCTATTCACACTGCTGAAAAAAAGAGCACATGTCGCATCTTGCTGCAACTTCTGGTCTGACTGCGTTATTGCAAGTACATGCATTTATATTGATTTCAATGATAACTAAGGATCGGATGTCAACGTGACTGCAGTGCAATGTTCAAACTGAAGAAAAGCATTATGGGTGGTAAACAGATTTATGTGATTCAAATCTCATTTTAAAATAAATGATTTTTACATATTTTTCTTTAAGAGGTAGTAATGTCACAATATAACCCTTTCAGTGTCAGAAAGGTATCCAATGCATTGCGCTGCACTTAAAGTTATTTTCGATTATTCATTATGCTTTTATCTCATGCATGATACCATATTAAATGTCCATATCATAGACTTCTTATAATTTTAGTTGAACGTTTCCCCCTCCTGCCCCTTCTCCCTCCATTAGCCCTAGTTCCCTCAGATCTGAAAGCTGGTTGCTTGACCAGACGGATAGCAATGAGGAACATTATTGTCATAGCTGGGAACTCTCCGGTTTTGCCCCAGGAGACTCCGGTTTTAACTCTGCATTACCGGGTCTCTGGGGCACAGTCTGATTCTGAGGGAGTTTCTAATGAAACTCTGCCAACGTCTCCTCCCTCCCACCCTTTTCCTCCCACTCCCCACCCTATTTTCTTCCTTCCCCAGTCTATTCTTTTTTGTTTTACAAGTCCCTCCCCCCACTTGTGATTAAGCCACACCCATCTTATGACTAGAATCGAATAATTTCTCTCCCCTCAGCTGCACCACAGGACTCCCCACGGGGAGCATAGACCAAAAGGTCCCAGGTACGAATATTGTGTGTCTGGATAAGGAATACCCTGCCCCCACCCTTGACACAGGGAAGCAGGGTTTTCGTTATACTGACACATTATTATTCCTTGTTGCGATCCATAAGGGATGGCTTTCAGATCGAAGGAGACTAAGTGACTTAGGGAAGAGGGCCAGGAGGGGGAAAACTTTCAACTTAAATTTCAAGAAGACCACTACGATATGGACATTTAAAACTGTACCGTTTATTATATAAAAGTACAATGAATAATCAAAAATAACGGTCTTGTGACATTACTATCCCTTTAACGTGATTCCATATGCAATTTCAGGGACTCAAAAACAGATAAAACTAAAAAAGAAAATCCACCAGTGCAAACTTAAAAAAAAAAAAAAAAAAAAAAAACAATTTCACAAATACAAATCCCCAACATTTCCATTGATTTAAATCCGGCTTTTAGGGCAGAATGTGGAGCCTTCACCATTTTCTGAAAGCCATAAATTTATGTGCCGAATTGCACATGCTCCTAAATTAATGGCAATGTTAGGGAATGCTCCTAAATTAACAGCAAAGTTGGCCAGATGTATGAAAATGTGCACCAATTGCTTTGATGAATTAGATGTAAATTATAATCCTCTCACAAAATGGCTGACATTTAGTCACATCCACTTTTAAAAACACATTTGCTAAAAAAAGCACAAACATTCACCAATTCAGAAAAACGTGCAATTCAGTAACATTTTGATGCTAATCATTTTGTAAACAGCGATTTCTATGTTTCTTGCATTCCGTCCTTAAACCATTGAATGCTAGAAGTCACCAAAGCATTGCAAATGCAGTGGATTTTACCCAGAATGCACCAAGATCTCGCCCACTTGAGAAACCTTAGTGCAAAGGCTTTCTAGAATAACACAGGAACTGGAGAAGTGATAGCACTGGAGAAGTCATCTCCACTTTATCCTCTCTTAGACTGTCTCCTCGTTGTTCTTAGTACATCATCCTCATTAGTTCATAATCTTGGCACCTGTTGGTAGCAGGGGCTTAATATAGAATTTACAGGTCTATTCCATCCATCAACCTGCTTTATTCCCCCCTTGGACGCTAGAGTAGGCTGCCCAGACCTTTAACCGGGGACGCATAGGAAAAATGCATACTGCAGGACTGCTTTGATTTCGGTGAACTACTGAAATATGCCTATTTCCTATGTGTCCCCAGGTAAAGGTAAAATCTGGTCAGCCTATGCTAGAGAAGTCTCCATTACACTGATCTGCAATGGGTTGGAGAACTTTCTAGCATCCGAGGGGTTAAGAGGTTAGATTCACAAAAATGACACTTTGTTCTAAACTAGATGGGAACAACACAACCAGTTAAGATACCTGACTCTGTCACTCTCCATTTGCAATACCCAGAATTCCAAGCGGATGTGGAAGCACATGAATAAATGAGGTATTTGATCTATTCTGGGACACTTGAATGAACTCTTAAAATGTCCTTTATTTTACAAGAATCTGTACGGTAGCATAATTGTTGCTTTTTTTTTTTTTTTTTTTTTTTTAATATTTTTTATATTTTTGGCCCAACATAAAGTATTAATTTATGTGACAAGCATGTCTTAAAGTAAAGCCATAATGAAGATTCTATGGGTCTTACAAAAGAATTCTGGAGTACACCAACTGCACCATAGGGGAAAAATGAAAATTTCCTAAAACTCCTATTGCTTTAACCCACTGCATGCTAGAGAGGCCTCTACTATTCAAGAGGTTAAAATTCCATTTAAACAGATAGGCTGTCTTATTTCTCCCCTATGTTGCAGATGCTCTTCTCCAGACTTCCTAATTTCTTTTGTGAATAAAGGCCCCATGTCCCCAATTGTTATAGCAGCTGTTATAAGTAGATTCACAGTCCTTATACTTCTAACTTGTACCAGGCACTAACCTTTTGAGTGCCAGAGGCATATGTACCACATTGTGTGTTGTATACCACACTGGCAGGCAAAGGGTTAAATTAACCCTTTAAGAGTCAGATGTGTGAGCAACACAGTTGCAAAGAGTTAAATAAAATGTGTTTTACAGGGACCAATCTAAAAGAGATCTATATTAACCCTTTGTGTGCCAGAGGTGTTGTGTTGCATACCCCTCTGGCCCTCAAAGGGTTAAATGGAATCGTTGGCGAGAGAAAAAAAAAAACAAAACAAAAAAAAAAAAACACACACACACAGTAAGTGCCATATATGCACAAAGTCAAAAAGTAGAAAAATTCAGGGGCAAACAAGCTGCACTACAAGTAAACATTTCCACTGATTTGAATTGTTTTCACGTGTAGTTGAGCATGCTGCCCATAGGTGGTGTAAAGAGCTGTGAAAAATAACGCCCAGATCTCCATACACTTCCTTTCAATAGTGGGAGTGAATAAATCTATTTACTAAAGGTAAGAATACATACACAAAAAAAAAAAAAAAAGTAACAAAAATGGCTTTAATGGGGGTCATACCAGAAAACAGCAGCTTATTCCTTGTAGTACCTCAAATGAAGCCATGAATGTAACTATAGGTGGTGGTGGTGGTATGACAGAACCCAGTACACAAGTGGGCCTATTGCTCTCCCCCCAAAAAAAATTATATATTATATATACGTTGTAGGGTTTGTCGCCCTGAGTAAAACATGGGTACTCCCACTGCTGAAAGGCATTTTATTCAAAAGTTATCACAGTGGAAACTTGAATTTTTTAGGTGTAGTATCACAATGGCCTGAAATTGTACAGTGGCGCTGTTGCTACACCATCCTATGGACAGCTCTGGTCAGTTGACCATAAATCTCCACAGGATATTGTAGCAACAGCGCCACTGTACAATTTCAGACCACTGATACTGCGCCTAAAAAAATCAAGTTTGAGCTGTAACAACTTTTGAATACAATACCTTTCTGTAGTGGGAGTACCCTTGTTTTATTCAGGGGCACAAACCCTACAACATATATATTTTACATTTTAAGTATCACTATCCGTTTAAAAACCTCATTTAACGTTTTAGAACTTTTAAATATTTCCTTTTGTCTCAGGAAAACTCAATACAAAATGATAGTTAGTGCCTTAAAGACCACCTGATCTGGGTGCAGATGGCTGTTAAAAGGATAGTAATACTTTGTTGTAAATATTTCTAACATTGTAGATATTAACAAGAGAAGTAGAATAACCTACCTCCCATCTCTCAAACCATTATAGTTTGAGAGATTGTAGTATTTAACCCCTTGATGGTCATAGCACGTCATGGGTTGTAATACCCTTAACGACCCATGACGTGCTGTGACCGTCATGGATTTCCGGGCTCCCCCCACGGCTGTACGCCGTTTGGGGAGTTTGGAATCCGAATCGGGAAGAAAAAAAAAAAAAAAAAAAAAAAAAAAGCTGTGGTCATTTAGTGACAGCAACGTGCCTGTGCGGCCAGTCGTTAAGGGGTTAAAGTTCCCTCCCCTTTCTCATACGTCAGCGCTCTAGCTGGCAGAGGCAGATCCCGGGACTGGCGGAGGCTCTTCAGCAGAGCCTAAATCAGTGATTCTCGGCTCCAGTCCTTGGGGCACACCAAGAGGTCATGTTTTCAAGATATCCCTAATTAATCACAGGTGAACCAATCACAATGACTGAGCCACTAATTACTCCCCTGTGATTAAGCAGGGACAACCTGAAAACCTGCACTGTTGGTGTGCCCCAAGGACTAATGTTGAGAAACACTGGCCTAAATAGCACTACTTAAAATGAAATAATTCACTGGAACGTCTACAAAGTGTGCTTGCAAACCAATGAATTATTTCATTTTAAGTATCGTTATATCGGCTCCGCTGAAGAGCCTCCGCCGGTCCTGGGACCAGGATCTGCCTCTGTCAGCTAGAGTACTGATGTATGAGAAAGGGGAGGGAGAGGGAACTTTAAATGCTACGAATTCCCACAATTCCATGACGTGCCAGGACTATCACATGTCGTTAAGTGCGGGAACCGACATGAGTCCTGGCATGTCAAGAGTCCTAACCCTTTGATTGCCAGAGTGGAATGCAATGCATTGCATACCCCCTGGCAATAAAAGGGTTAAGGGTTAAAAAAAATTCCCATTTAAAATTAACAGGTATTTTGTTTCCTCCTATGATGCAGTTGGTATCCTCCATAATTGCACCTATCAGACTTGATAAATAAGGCCCTTAGATCGAGAAGAAGACATTTTGAGTGAACACAACCAAAAAGTGAGATAGTCTATGAATATTCAGTGTCACCTTCCATTAAGAAAGACCCTGTCAGACATGTATGACATTTCCTTTCCTCTCATGTAAGTCTGCCACCCTGCAATTATGTTGTCCTTCAATTATAATATTCATCTAGCCTGTTGACCTACTTAAAGCACACACACACTTAAAATGGCAAGTAATACTTATTTTGGAAGAAATACCCGTTATAGTGGTTTTTCTACGGTGTAAAACAAGGTATATGTGAGGTGAAGTAATTACAACATAAAAGTGCGTTTTTTGATTTCTTCAAAGGACGAGTACAGAAAGGTATTTGGCCTTCGATTTAAAGGAACACAAACACCTAAAAATGAAACTGCTTACTTAATTTTAAATATCAAATACTTCCAGCTAGCATCTGTAAAATGTGTTTTTTTTTTAGCTCAGTAAAATCTATCCCTATATTTGTATTTTTAATGCTATGTATAGACAAACCTATACAGGCACAATTTGGTCAACTGTGTTTGTTGAATGTTAGTTTATTTAGATCAGAATCCACAGCTTTCCTATTCAGATAGGTTGTTGTATTGTCTCAGATTATCTGCAGACAATAAAACAATATCACTTCTGAGATACCTATCCAGATTGCTCTTGTAATGGGACCTCTGGAAAAGGCAGGAAAGTTTGCTCCCTCAGAGAACATGTAAAACTAGATTTTAGGCCTCAAAATGAATAGAGAATGTTTACAGAGGCTAGCATGGAGTACATGGTATTTTGCCATTTCAGTGCCAAATGGATTAAAACTATTTGCAAAGCAGTGCGTTGGACACCTGTCTGACACTCAAAGGGTTGTGTAAACTCCACAACATTTTAGGTGTTTGTGTTTCTTAAAACTTTTGAGGGCCAGAGGGTGTGCAATACATTGCAAAGCAACGCACTGCACACCCTTCTGGTTCTTGAGGGGGTGTAAGGGGAGGTACTTTTTGTGGTCTCCTCAGGGGGTTAACCCTTTAAGTGCCAGGGGGATCCAACACATTACAAAGTTATGCATTGGATACCCTTCTGGCACACAAAGGGTTAATGGTGGCATTGTTGTTGATATTACAGTCTGAGGAACGTATTCTTCAGCAAGAGCTCCAGCACAAAATGCACCACCAATCTGTTCCCAAATAATTAAATTAAATGGACTCCATCACTTAAACTTTCAATATCTCCTATAGGTTGAATCAGCCATTTTTTATTTAGATTATGCTAATTAAGGCATACCTTGCAGGTACTTCATTAGCCCCCCCCCACCCATTCATTGACACTGCTCATAAATGCTTTGTCCACCTCCCCTAGCACTGAAAGGATTAAGTGTCAGTGAGTGGGAGAGCCAATATAAGGCTATGACAGGAAGTGCCTACACTAGATGTCCTAACTAACATAAGACATAAATCTAAACTCAAAAAACGAGTTCTCTACAAAAAAAAATAAATAAATAAACTGTTGCAACATGTAGGCAATTTTGAAAGCACATTCAACCATTTGAATACCAGAAGGGTAGAAAATGCATTGCAAAGTAAAGGGTTAAAATCACCTAAGTTGTTTTAGATGGAAGTGGGAATGCCCTGTTTTACCCAAGAGGAAAATTCATACAAAACAGTTATTTCAAAATAAGTTTTGCTATACTTTTGAATGCCAGAGGGGTACCCAAAGCATTGCAATGCAATGCATTGCACACCCCCTTGGCACTCAAAGGGTTAACCCTTTGAGTGACAGAAGGGTGTCCAACGCATTGTTTCGCAATGCACTAGACACCCCTCTAGTGCTCAAAGAGTTAACTCTGCTCATCCATATTCTTTGTATCCACATCCACACATATAAAACAGGATTAGGTAACCCAAGGCCCTCTAGCTGTTGAGGACTACAACTGACATCATCCTAAGCCAGGAATGATGGGTATTGTGGTCCTCAACAACTGGAGGGCTTCAGATAGCTCATCCCTGAGCTATAGACTCAGACCTATGTACATATGTACAAACACATATGCATCAGTAAAATATACTACAAATATCTATATACAGGAGTGTCCACTGTGTCAGTGTCCTTCATTGCACTGTAAACACCCAGAATAATGTGAGCAGCAGCAGCAGGTAACGGATTCAGGGTCAGGAAGAGATTTCTTTAGGGTATCCAGCTTCTTTGCCTCAAATAAGTCCTTTTCATCCCGAAGCTTTTTATTCATGTCTCTATAATAAAGAAAAGGAGACCGAGTTCTTAAAACAATAGTTATTTTTTATTTTAAGGTTTGAAGTATACATCAGTATATTCTATACATTATGTTAATGCACTTTAACCCCTTAACGACCAGCAGTCCTGGGGGTTGGATACGCCTTAAAGGGGCACTAATGTCCCATAAAAAAAAAAATCTTCTACTTATAGAGCTTTAAAAAATAAACTATGTCCCATAAATCCACTATGGTTTGAGAGATAGTCGCACTGAAAGTTCCCCTCTCCCAACCCTTCTCCTGACGTCAGTGTCTAGCTGACAGCAAGAGATCCCGGTCTGAGGACCAGCCCGCAGCTCTGCAGCTGAGCCAAAATCTCATTATTTCAAAAGAATTACTTCATTAGAAAGGTCTACAAAGTGGGCCTGGTTTGCAAGCACACTTTTTAGACCTTTCCAATGAAGTAATTCTTTTTAAATAACACAGTTTCGGCTCTACTGAAGAGCCTTCTCGAGTCGCACGACTCAAATCTCCTGCTGTCAGCTTTACAGCTGATATCAGGAGAAGGGGAGGGGAACTTTCAGTACGAATATCTCTCAAACCATAGGGCTTTGAGATATAGGACTTGTGGGACATAGTTTATTTTTTTAAGCTATATAAAAGTAGAATATTTTTTATGGGACATTACTGCCCCTTTAAGGACTGCATAGACGTCATTTGGCAAGTCGGCCGGCCAAACAAGAGTCTGAAATGGACCTCTCGGATCTTGGAGCAGTCAGTTTCAGACTCCCCTAGTGCTCACAGCACTCCCGCAGTAGTGGTGTGAACCCACAACCTATGACGTGCCAGGACCGTCACCGGGCCAAAAGAATAGAAACTGTTGAAGTGTCAGGATCATCGCCGGAAGTTAAGGGGCTAATTGTGTGTGCTTACCTTGTATTATGAACTGCAGCTCTTCCCTTTTATCACTGTGAGCGCCCTCTATTTGCAGTCTTTAAAAGGGCCTGAATCCCTTTCAGATACAATAATGCTACATATCCACTAAATGGCACAATACTTGGGGATTAATTTCTAGTGAATATTCGGGAGTACTTGATGACAGACTTTACTCACTATTGTGATGCACTAAGAAGAACTAGAGCAATTTTTGAGATAACCAACTACACACCATAATTGATAAATAAAACCTCCCTAAATTCCCATTGATTTTAATGGCGCTTTTAACCACTTGAATGCTAGAGAGGTCTCCAAAGCATTACAATGCCATAAATTGGTGACCTTACTAAGGGGTTAAAAGCCCAATGAAATCAATAAGAATTTTGGATACTTTTTTGTCTCCTATGCTGTAGGCAGTTTGCCCCCAGAAATTCTCGAGTTATTCTAAGTTGGCCTCAGTGTGTAGGGTCAGTGAGCTGCTGCAAGAGCAACTGTGATATCATATATAAAAGGGTAGAGATCACAAGATAAGAATATAATTTCACCTTTATAAATACTTGGCAAGACCCCGTGTAGAATCAGCAGTAAAGTTTGGGGCATCAAGTCTTTTTAAAAAGACAAAAAAAAAAAACACAAAAAACCCCCCATAACATTATTGAACTATAAAAAGTAGAGATGAGCAACACAATTGATAAAGGAATTGAAATATTTAAGTAATAAAGAGTACCCTACCAAAATGGGTTTGTTTACATTAGAGAAGAGGTGTCTGTGTCCCTTTACAAATTAGTGACATTGTCACAACAACATAGTAAATTAGGTTGAATAAAGACACAAGTCCATCAAGTTCAACCTTCTCTTCATAATTTTATAGCTTTCCTGCTACCAAATACGTTAGTCTTTATCAGACCTTCCTGATCTGACTACTAATAAACAGTATAACTCTGTATGTTCCCTTTGGAAAGAAATATATCTAATCTTCTCTTGAATGTATCCATTGTATCTGCCATAACCACCTCCTTGGGCAAAGAATTCCACAATTTAACAGACCTCACTGTAAAAAAAAAAAAACCCTTCCTCTGCTGAAGTCTAAACCTCCTTTCCTCTAATCTCAAGGAGTGTCCCCTGGTCATCTGATCAGGCCTTGGAATAAATAGCTCACTGCAGAGATCCTTGTATTGACCTCTCATATATTTGTACAATGTGATAAGGTCTCCTCTTAGTCGTCTTTTCTCTAGAGTAAATAAACCAAGTTTGTCTAGTCGTTCCTCATATATCAAGTCCTCCATTCCCTTAATGGAATGCATGGGGGGAAAAAAAAGCATGAGTTAATAATCATTGCCATAGAGAGAAACAACATGCTGCAAGTTTCCCCTAACATGGAAATAACAGTTACAAACTTGTGTGTGTTTCAATGGAATTGCTTTGAAATTGCACAAGTTCTCAGGTAGCTGCTTAGATTTAACCCTCCCGCCTCTTTCCTCGTTCTAATGCCGTCTCCTCTTAGACAATCTTCTCTCAGTGAGAATAAGGAAAAACCTACCCTCCTTGTCGAAGGAGAGCAGGTATTTCCTAATACTAACTGTAGATTGTCCCTCCTTGTGATTCGTTGTCGGATCTCAGCCTGAAATTCTGAAGCTGGGGAAAGGGGTGGGAGAGGTAAACTTCTGCATAAAATAACAGGGTAATTTTACAGTTGTTGTCAATAAGAGCAGCAGCAGTTCTGTTTCTTACGATGAACAAACTGCGCTGCTTTGGAAGTGACCATTTAAAGGGATAGTAATACTTCGTTTTAACTTCATTTTATTTTGTAGGCATTAAAAAAACATGAAGAATGATATGTCTTATGTCTCAAACCTTTATGGTTTATGAGATATTCACAAGCAAAGTTTCCCCTCCCGCCCCTTTTTCCTAGTGTAAGCAATCTCTTCTAAGATGTGGAATGCAGTCCATAGACCAGACAGATAACAGAAGGGGACAATCTTATTCCTATGAAAACAATGAAAGCCCTTCCCCCTTGACAAGCTTTTCAGGTTTTTCCCTTATCTTAATTGAAGATTGTCCTTCTCTGCAGTCTACCTGGGCACCTCCCTTCTGCTCTGGCTGAACAGTGTGACATAAGTAAAAGGGGCGAGAGGGGGACACTGTCATTGAATTACTCTGGAACTACAACTCTGACAGAATTGATATAACACTCTCCAAAGTCCAAATACTATGATGATTAATTAGAGCTGCTTTTATTATGAAACATTACTATCCCTTTAACATTTTCTCTCTTGTTTGTATAGAAAGAGAATGGGATGATGGGAAAACCTTGCTACACTGTACCACTAAAACTGCACCAACATTTTCGGTTGCTGCAGAAAAGTTGCTATACAAATATTTTCAAGGTCAATACAAAGAACTCTCTGGGGAACTCTTTACTCAAACAACTGGGCAAATAAACAAACAAACAAAAAAAACCCGCAGGTGTCATTCGTTAAATCAGTAGGGATTTGTATTTGTCATATATTATAATACACATACTCTGGAATTTCTCAAGTTGTTCTTAGTATCAGTCTCTTCATATCTGTCTCTCTCTCAATTATTGCTTTCACTGTATTGCTTGTTCTCATGAATAGACTGGGCCACAGAGTTTGCATTATCTTAAGTAAATACATTTCAATTACAGAGTGCAGGCAGAGGGAGCTCACATCACTAAAAGTGGAAGGAAGTAGCTGATTCAATGTAATTACAAGGAACACAAAAAAAGATGAATTAATTTACATTACTAAAATAATAAAGACGCCAAAAAATGCATTATTGGTCCTTTAATTTACAACCTGTCTTGTCAGTCTTACTTATGGGAGATAACGAATAAGGCTGGTAGGGGATGATGGGAGTTGTAGTCTCCACCAGCAAGCAGGAGATGCACTAAGAGACCAGGGTGGTCACATGGGTGAAGTGGTTCTGATGGCATTTAGACAGCATGCATTAAGGTGTCTTCTGCATCATATACTGGTGAATCAGACACAATCCACTGGCATCGCCATGAATCCTCCATGCCTTCGACTAGTTTAAGATTTTCTATGACAATGTTTCATTTGCATATGGAAATGCAGTTAATGATCCATTATCATTCATGTGGGTGTGTTTATAATTTAATGTGGCACATTACCACATGCACTAAACTCCAATAACCTCTGCTATCGGAGTTTATTGCCCCAGCATCATGTTCCTATTGTCTATCTATCCCACACACCTCAATTCACCATTCATCTCACCTTCCCATCTGTCTGCCTGTCTATTCACCCAGTTCTAATACCTGAGCAGTTCCAGCTGGCGCAGGAGACTTTGCTTCTCTTTCTGCATGTTCCTGGAGACTTTAAACACATCCCTGCAGGACAACAAAGTGAAAGGATTGGACAACATGAGTATTAGCTTTCACATAAGGGTGTCAACTTGGATTTCTGATAACCTTTTCATTGTGCTTTTTATTAAAGGAAACTTGCTAGCTAAAAAAATGTTAATTTGCCAAGTTAATATATTATACTTAACCTCTTAAGGACCAGTGATGTGTCAAGACTGTCACCGGTTTCCTTGCCTAAGTTCTCATGTAATTAAATGTGTCTTAACCTCTTAAATGCTATAGAGGTCTCCGGCACATTGAGAAGCAATTCACTGGAGACATTTCTGGCATACAAGGGGTTAAAAGCCCCATTAAATCAATGGCAATGTTTACTTTTCTTCTAGGTACACAGCCCACGCCTGGGATATTACCCTTATACTTAGTGAGACAACGTAACAAGTAGTGTAACCATCGTATATAATAATTTGCTAGGATGTTTGTCAGAAGCCGTCATGTGCAGTAGAGACTGCCCAAATGCTGAGAGTTCTGTGCTGGGAGCATTCTGTGCCTTCGGGAAGTCTCTACAGTGCATTACTGCATCGGTGGCAGGACGCAGAGCAGGACTGGCCTTTTAACCCTTTGAGTGCCAGAGAGGTACGCAACATATTGCAAAGCAATCGTTGCATACCCCTCTGGCACTCAAAGGGTTAACATCACCCGGACCTTGGCCCATGTACACGGGCTTTTACACTAGTAGAACATATAATTACCTGGCAAATAAGGAGGACAGGGTAGATCAATCATGGTTGACAGTTCTTGAACTACAATTCCTAGCATCCTCAGCTTTATAGTGTTGTGCAAATCTGGTATAGTGCACAATCAGCTACCAGAGCATCAATTTCTTGTTTTTATCTCAGGGACAGATCTAGCCATTATTATCACGTGTGCTCCATATCCTAGCACACATTACACATGCCAGCTTGAATTAAAGTCAATAAATAGGGGAGTAACACACATTTGCAGCCTTGAATGAGATGACCTGGAGCCTCTTTTTAGAAAATCACCCCAGACCACGACGGCAGGGTTTAACCTCAGTAAAACAAGAGTACTTCTACTGCTGAGGTGTTTTATACAAAAGTTACTGCAGCTCAAACTTGATTTTTGTTTAGGTGCAGTATCTCAATGGCCTGAAAAGTAACAGTGATGCTGTTGCTACACCATCCTATGGAGGTTTATGGTAAACTGACCAGATCAATCCATAGGATCGGGCAGTAACAGCTCCACTAACATTTTAGGCTATTGAAATATTGTTCCTTAAAAAAAAATTAAAAGAATTAAGTTTCAGCTACAATCAAGTTTAAATAAACATCTCTCAGCAATGGGAGTGCCCTTGTTTACTCACAATATATATATTTTTACATTTTAAGTGTTACTATCCCTTTGAACCTTGTCTGTGGGCCCCTGAGTACAGCTAAAAAATGCATGTAGCTCATACCCAGACACATGCCCAATAATACCCTTCTTTTTGAAGAATAAGGTGATGACTGCTTCTTTTCTGGCTTTGATTGGCAACTGGCTCTATGAGAGGTGAGAAGGACAAACTTCCTGACTTCTAAAACGTCAGCGGATTTTTCAGGTACAGTTTTGTGTTAAAGGGATAGTAATACTTTGTTTTATCTTTATTTTTTTGTAGGCATTAAAAAAACATGAAGAACGATGTAAGTCTTCTCTCTCAAACCTTTATGGTTTAAGAGATATTAACAAGCAAAGTTTCCCCTCCCGCCCCTTTTACCTAGTGTAAGCCATCTCTTCTCAGATGTGGAATCCAGTCCATAGACCAGACAGATAACAGAAGGGGACAATCTTCTTGCTATGAGAACAATGAAAGCCCTGCCCCCCTTGACAAGCTTTTCAGGTTTTTCTCTTATCTTAATTGAAGATTGTCCCTCTCTGCAATCTACCTGGGCACCTCCCTTCTGATCTGGCTGAGCAGTGTTACATCAGTAAAAGGGGTGGGAGGGGGATACTTTGTCATTGAATTACTCTTGAACTACAACTCTGACAGAATTAAAATAACACTTTCCAAAGTCCAAATACTATGATGATTAATTAGAGCTGGTTTTATTATGAAACATTACTATCCCTTTAACACAGAGGGAGACGAGCGATAGTGATTTGGATTTTTCCATGTTACTTTATTAATTGTAACCATCTATTCGTCTGTTCTTTAGACTACTGTAGCATTTACTAGAAAGTGTAGGTTAGTCTGTTTTGTTTTACAGTGCCAATTCCCATTTGATAGCTCTATGAACAAACAAGACAACTGGTTATTTGCCTAGTTAGATTTGTTCCGGGATATCAATTGGGGTGTTGATACCTATAAAAAAAAGTGAATGGCTCCATAACTCTTTAAATGCCAGGGAGGTATCCAAAGCAATACACTGCAATGCAGTAGATATCTCTCCGGCTCTCAAAGGGCTGACCCTTCTGAGTGCCAGAAGTCTGCGGAATTCATTGTGTGGCAATGAGCTGCACACCGCTCCGGCACACAATAGGGATCTGGGTATTGACAACTCATTACCTTTTCTTGCGCTCTTGCTCTTCCTGCTCCTGCTTGCGCAATTTCTGTAGGTTTTCCTGAGCTCTTTCCAGCTCGCCCTTTATTTTTTCCAGTTGCTCAAGGAGGTCCTCGTTCAGCTGTCTCAGGCGGTCATTCTGAACACGAGTCTCTAACTGCTCACTGTTTAGAGATTGTAACTGGCGCTCCAGCTGTGACAGAGAGACATGGAAACCATGATAGATAGGGATGAAAAAGAAGTAAGTTTTCTTTGTAAGATTTGGAAGAATACGGAATCCTGGCAAAAAGATGTGGTCATTTAAAGACCCAAATCAAGATATCATTAAAAAAAATCAAAATAAATAAAACACTAATTCTCCCAGAAAGTAATGGAGCAGGTAGCATTTGCATCCAATCCTATATATCCTATATAATAATTCACTAAAACATGTGTAACAATGCAGTCATGCGCAGTAGAGACTGCCCGTGATGAGGCTGATACTTCGGGGCGTCCCCCTCTGTATCAGCCGCAGTGCGGGCAGTCTCTACTGCGCATGACTGCCCCGCGACCAGCTGGCAGTGGCACTGTGGCCCGTGTAACAGCTCTTCAACTAGTTTATTAATGACTAGTTGAACAGCCCGTTACGCGGGCCACAGTGCCACTTCCACCCGGTCGCGGGGCAGTCACGCGCAGTGGAGACTGCCCGCACTGCGGCTGATACAGAGCGGGACGCTCCGAAGTATCAGCCTCATCACGGGCAGTCTCTACTGCGCATGACTGCAGCGCACGCAGCAGCGTGTACTGCGCATGTCGGGAGTTACACACGATTTAGCGAATTATTATATAGGATTGTCTTCATTTTTTTCTTTTTTAAACACAAATACATTAAAGGAACACTGACGTCTCATACTAATTAACCACCACTTACCTTACTCTGAGCAAAAAAATCTTAAAGGTATAGTATTGCTTGAAAATAATTTTATTTTATATTGTAGCCCTTAAAAAACATTAAAAATGATATGTCTTATCTCCCAAATCTTTATGGTTTGGGAGATATAAGCATGTAAAGTTAAGTAAAGTTCCCTTTTCCTGGCCGTTTTAGCCAAGTCTGCCATCTAGTGGACAGATTTGGAATCCAGTCCACAGATCAGTGGGCAGCTCTTTAGCAGTGCTGAGATCACAATCTTTAAAAAGAAGTACTTCATTGGAACGGTCTACAAAGTGTGCCTGGTTTGCAAGCACACTTTGTAGACCACTCCAATGAAGAGATTATTTTTAAAGATCGTGATCTTGGCACTGCTGAAGAGCCATGGCCGGTCCACGGACCGGATTCCAAATCTGAAGGCTTGAGCAGTGACGTCGCTCCAGGGGAATCTTTACTTGTTAATATCTCACAAACCATAACGGTTTGGGAGATAAGACTTATATAATTTTTAATTTTTTTTAAGGGCTACAATATAAAATAAAATTATTTTCAAGCAATACTATCCCTTTAAACCACTTAATTGTTTATGGTTTGATCTCCCAAAATTAATCTCAAATTATTACTGAAGAGGCTCACATGGGCTGAAATGAACATCTGGGATTGTGCCATTTCTCTCTTACAGAGAGGACTTGCCTGCAGTTTCAGAGCTGGACTTGCTGTGGGTGGAACCAGACTGATATAGATATGGCACATGGAAGTGAAAAATGTGACTTAAACAGCACATGAGAGGCTACTCAGATTGCGTTCGTAACACTTGTTTTTTAAATTATTATTGGATAACAAGTACACAGAGCTGGATATAAATCTCTGTTATCAGACTTCAGTGCCCCAAACTACTCCTACTGAAAACGTCTTAGGAAAGATGACTATGGTTTGGGGAGTTCGGGGTCCTGGAGATCTGCAACAACAATCACTTCTGTATAAATCCCTAGATTTATGAGTTTTAAGATTTTTCAATTATGTACAGTACCCCAGGAAATCTACACAGAAAATGTTAGATTGTCCTGGGTCCCTGTCACACAAACCCAGGGGTGGCAGTATGTGTGTGTGTGTGTGTGTGTGTGTGTGTGTGTTGGTAGGAAGTTATGCAAATTGCTCCCTACTGCTGACTATCTCTAGCCATGTCTGAGTGAAGAAGTGGCTGGGAGTGGTGATTTAGGCAAGAGTGGGAAGGGGGTCTAAATCATAGCAGGAACTTCACTGGGTTGGGTCCCTCTTGTCTCCCAGGTCCCCTGCCTGGAGTTGCTCCTGTCCCACTCCCCTCCACCTCCAATACGTGTACCCGGTTCCTGGTGGTTCTCAGTCACCTCTTCTGTGGACTGCCAGTTATCCATGCTTCTGTGTCCAATCCTATGGCCTACTGGTGGCTCCGGATCACTTACTCTGAGGCCTGCCTGTTTTCCACTCTGTAGCTTGTTATAAGCCATCATGGTGATGCCATTAAGTCACTGGGAGGGCAGGCCTCTGAGCATGCTGCAATCAGGCTACAGAGGAGAGACTAGGTGAAGAAGCTTCCAGGTGGAGAGGAGCAGAGACAGGAATGGATAGTGGCAAACAAAGTTGTGCGGTTTTGAGGCTACCATGGGACAGCAAAACAAGGCTGGGGTGTCAGGTAAACAGTAGTGTTGTTCTGTGGCACTACAGAGAGACAGTGAAGGCTCAAGTGCCAGGCAGTCTATGTATGGTTACACGGCAAACAGTGGACAGTGGAACAAGGCTGGGGTGTCAGGCAAAGTGTAGTTGTGTGTCAAGCAGACAGTGGAGTGTGGTATGGTTCAATGGCTAACACTGGACAGTAGAACAAGGCTGGGGTGTCAGGTAAGCAGTGTAGTGTAGTTCTGTGGCACTACCAAGGGACAGTGAAGGCTGAAGCGTCAGGCTCTGTATTTGTGATTATGTGTCTACCAGTGCAACAAGGCTGGGGTGTCAGGCAAAGTGTAGTGGTGTGTGTCAAGCAGACAGTGGAGCGTGGTGTGATTTAATATCTACCCCTAAACAGTAGAACAAGGCTGGGGTGTCAGGCAAAGTGTAGTGGTGTGTGTCAAGCAGACAGTGGAACGTGGTGTGGTTAAGTAGCTACGCCTGAACAGTAGAACAAGGCTGGGGTGTCAGGTAAGCAGTTTAGTGTAGTTCTGTGGCACTACCCAGGGACAGTGAAGGCTGAAGCGTCAGGCTCTGTATGTGTGGTTATGTGTCTACCAGTGCAACAAGGCTGGGGTGTCAGGCAAAGTGCACTCAAGTATGTATCGTTATGTGGCTACCAGTAGACAGTGGAACTAGACTTAGGAAGAAGTCCTCTGCACCCAAGCAATGAGATGCTTCATTTGTGAGTATACATAGATTAGTGAATTAATAAGATTTTACTCCTAGTTCAGTCCTGCTACTGAGAAAAATTATGTTCACATGCAAATATTGGATGTTTTTTGCTACATAGCTTTTTGGTGTGAACGAGTGTCGTAGGCTTGATAAAAAGTGAGCCGGAGATCACTTCTATTCAATATTAAAACTGAAAAAGCACCAGAAAACGGCCATTTACTATTGTACTTCCAAATCTGATTTAGAAAAATAAACCCCTTAGTAATGAGAATGGAGATGTGCTGAACCAAAACTGCTTCCATCAACCATTTTTGGGTCAAAAAAAGAACACAACTGGGCATCACAATTTAAACTGGAGACTTAAAAGAGACCTAAACATTTCTGACTAAGAACTCTCCCACTTATCTTACTATGGACAGAAAATCCTAATATACCCTATGAATTTTGTTCTTGTGTCTTTTGTCATGAGATAACCTCATCAATCAGTCCTGCATGCCATGTCCATGGAGGTAGACATGACAGTTGCTGGAAATTTCCTCCCCCCCCAAACAGAAGCAGGCAGAGTATCTGACGCTACTGAACCCTTTAAGGACCAGAGGTGTGAGCAACACATTGCAAAGCGCTGTGAGTTTTTATTTCTTTGCTTTACATATCACTTTTTCACCATATTTCATTTAATCTTATGGTTATAAATGATAGAGAATGAAAATAACTTAAAGTTTAAATACCCACAATTGTTACTATTGTAAAATAGGTATTTGGTCTTTAATTTGGCCTGCTTGGCATATGTTTTTAATCAAGGTAATATAGAGGGTTCACGTAGCTTGTAATGGTGGGTGGGAAAGACCTGTAAATGGGGACTGGTGGAGTTCTGGTCCTCATGGTTCTACACCCACCCACTGCAAGCTAATCCTATTTTAAAGCAGGTCAGTCTTATCATGAACGCTTAGATATTTTATTTCTCTATGTTTAGGTGTTTTTAACTGCCGAAGGTGTTTTAAAATCCTATGCTTTTCCTTCCAAAGAGTTTCTCAGGGGCAATTCTAAATTAGGTAGGGGTGGTAGTATGTACTAGATATGACTCGCTTAAGATGGGGTACCATGGTGAGAGGTAAGACAGCTTAAAGGAGCACAACTTTTTTTTATGAAAACACATTTTGTAAAGCATTTCCTGCTGAATAAAACAAGTTCACTCCCATCACTGTCAGATGTTTTATTCAAAATTTATAGCAGTTTAAATAATCAGGAAGTGAATTTACTGTGTTTGCTTCCTGATAGTTCTAACTGACAGGAAGTGACATGCAGTTTCTATCACATTCTATGGAGAACTGTATGTCTGACTTTTCTGACTTTCCTCTTCATTGGAATCTAACAGGAAATCTAATTAGAATTTGACAACTAGAGGGCACTGCTAATGTAAAAAACATGGGTTTAAACTGTAATAACTCTGGAAATATAAGTCTCTCGGCAGTGGGAGTGCCCTTATTTTACTCAATAGATAAATCCCTATAATATATAGTTTTTCATAAAAAAAGTTTACTGCTCCTTTAAACATACTTTGGCCAAACAATGCAACAGAATCCTCATTTTTTTTTCTTAATTAAAACATTGGTATAATATATGATTTATACAGGTTTCACATTTGGGTAACATGTATGGAGAAGTGCAGGTTTGTTTTTCTGGTCCTCAAGGGGTTAATAGTATGTCCCTGTTACAGCAGCAACATAAAGGGAAGATGTTGGGATTGCACAATTACTGAGTGTGTGTGTACAGGCCAGCACAGGGTGTTACAGGCAGTAGAGACACAAGGACATGTACCCTGACCCTCCCATGCCAGAATTACCACGAAAGAAATGACACATTCACAGGACTGTCAATATGCTTAAAGGGATAGCAACATTTAATATGCAAAATTATATACTGTAGTGTTTATCCTCCTGAGCAAAACAAAGTTACTCACAGTGCTAACAGGTGTTTTATGCAAAAGTTATTGTAGCTCAAGCTTGACTTTGATAGGTGCAGTATATCAGTGGCCTGAAATTTTACAGCAGCGTTGTTGCTACACCATCCTATAGAGATTCAGGTCAACTAACAGAAAGGTGATGCCCACTATGTTAAAAAAGGGCTGACCCACACCTTGACACTTTGAGTGCCAGATAGTTATCAAACACATTGCTGTGGCACTCAGAGGGTTAAAAATAGGGCCAGAGTGACTGATAGGGGAAGTATGTGGGCCATACTGGCCTCTTTGCCCTCCAGTCATGGAAGACACCAACCCTTACCCCAGGATCATCATCCTTTTTTTTCCCTGATTTCTTCTTCATTTAACCGATTCCCCATTCCTGCAGGTGTTTCATTTATACTTCTTGGCTTGTGAGGTGATGTTAGCCAATGACATGTTAGAAGTTATTTAATTTGTGAGGTGATGTTAGCCAATGACATGTTAGAAGTTATTTAATTTGTGAGGTGATGTTAGACAGTGACATGATGTTAGAAGCTATTTGTTAAGTTCTGTATTCCAATAAAATTTTCTCACTTTATAATGACTTGGGCGATTTTGTAAGCGCCTTCGAAAAACACCAATATTTATGTTAATCATTCTTTATTTATAAATTATAGTTTAACCACCACAGTGCCATTGTAGTATGACTTATGGGCTTGGCCAGTTGAGCCAAGCATGTATGTCATCCCACCGAATTGTGGTCATCTCTTAAGCCGGTATGTCCAGCATGCAGCGCGAGCAATTAATAATAATAATAAAAAAAAAAATGGTCAGCCCTCGTGGGGGGCATCAGGACCACTCCTGATGCCCCCCCCCCAGATTTTGATCTCCATGTCAATTTTTGGCTTGGAGATCAATATAGGGGACACAGGAGCAACATCGCTCCCCAGTTTCCACCCCACCCAGACTTCCAGGTAGGAGTGGGAGGACTGGTGAAAGTCTTTCACGTCATGTCACCAGTGACATGAAAGGCTTTTCCCAATCCTTCCCACTCCAACCTGGTATTTCAGGTACAATGGAAACAGGGGAGCCGTGTTGCTTCTGAGTTGCCTCCATCAATCTCCCAGCTGAATCAGATGGGAGATCAGTAGCCTGGGGGGGGGGGGGGAGTTTAACTTTGAGTGCCAGAGAGGTATCCAATACATTACATTGGATACTTCTCTGGCACATTGTTTTGCAATGCACCAGACATACCTTTACAACTTTCATACACCCTTCTTCTCAACCCTCTAATCCACTGTCCACTGGTAGTAAATTTCCCCTCACATATGCTATCTGACCCCCCCCCACACACACACACACACCTGGTTGCACTATAGATACCCACATACACTGTTAGACCCCAAGCCTGGTTCTATTGCCCACTGGAGTTCACAGATCTCCACATACACTCTTTGACACCCTGTTGACACCACTGTTCACTATTAGTAACAGACCCCTGCATATATACACAGATCCCCCGTTCCACAGGTAGTCATGGAAGTGTACATATACCGCCTGCTCCCCCAGGAGCCATGCTTCTGGCACTCACTACAGTATGTCTACCCATACCAATGGGGTACCATTTTCCACAGGCTGGCATTTGTTACTGAATACACTAGGAAATTTCATTGTGTTGATATATTTCAGTATCTGAAGTGACTGCAGTGTAAAAAGTATGTGTTTTATCCTATAGCACCACATACTGGAAATAGTTGTGTTAGCTAGCCTAAGGGTAAACAGTCAAGTGATCACTCATTTGATGCAGATGAAGGTCTAATTCTCAAAATGGTATGAGTTACTAACCTTTTCTTCATCTCTGTACTGGTTATGCACATTTTAGTGCAGGCAGGTCATCTCAAAAAAGAAAAGTGGAAGGTGTAGTTTTGTGCTTCTGACACCTCTTATGGTATTCCAACCCATGCCAATGGGGTACCATTTTTTGGGGGCTGGTATAAAGTACTGAATACAGCAGGAAATGCCATGGTTTTCAAAAGATTTTAGTATCTCTTAAGTTGTGGGAAAAAAGAAAACCAAACGATAAAACAAAAAGCAAGCTTCCCTATACCAACACCTTACGTAAATAACTCTGCACACCATTCTAGATGTAAAATGACAAAAATACCCTAATTTGATGCAGGTGAATGTCTACTTTCCAAAATTGTATACCCTGCATACCTTTCCATAATGTCTCTTATAGTTAGTACCATTTTAGTGCCAGCAGCCTGTTTATGAAAAGTGGTAGGTATAATTTTGTGTTTCTAGCACCCCCACCCCCTACAAAATGTGAACCCATACCAATGGGGTACCATTTTTCTTGGACGAGTAGCTGCTAATAAATGCAGTAAGAAATTACACCGTTTTCAAAGACTACTACATCTGAAGGGGTGGAAATGTAAAAAAATTCCTATATGTTTTCCTTTAGCACAAGTGGTCCCTCATTTGATGTATGTTATCTTCTTTCCAAAATGGTATGCTTTGTCTACTTTTTCCTAATTTCTGTAGTAGTTACAAACATTTTAATACAGGCAAATTTATATTTGCAAAAAATGTAGTCAAATGAAAGCTTGTAGCTGGAAGTTTTGTGCTTCTAGTACCCCCTACACTATGTCGACTCATACCAATGAGGTACCAGTTTTATCCTAACATCAGTAGCTAATGCATTCAATAGAAAATGTCATAGTTTTCAAAGAATTCAGTACATTTGAAGTGGTGGAAGTGTAAAAAAAAAAAATAAAATAAAAAAAATGCCTATTTTTTCCTTTAGCGAAACCTTCTGGAAACATTTGTGCACATTATGCTAGGGGTAGAAAGGCAAGTGATACTTTCTGGAAATATATGCTTTTATATAGTTATTGAGCTTTTTTTTTTTGCTTTTTTTTACCACGACATAATTGGAATATGCATTTTTTTTCATAAAGTTGAAAATACCATTTGGAGATCCTGTTAATTAGGGGTCTGTGCAGGCCATGCAGGTTAGTAAACTATACATATTTGGTATTTTTGCACTCAGGGGATGCAAGGCTTTTACAAATAATTTACATTTTCACTACCAATATTCATGTTTTTGATACATAGCTTGATAGTAGCAAAATAAGTAATTGTTTACATTTTTTAGCATTTATGACATACCTGATCACAATGCAGAATTTAGTTTTTGTGAGGTGCCATGAAAAAGCGAATTTAATTCGGTGGTGGTGGTGGGGGAAGAGATATAGTTTTCGCTATATAACTAGAAAGTTACTAACAGGAACCAAACCTAAACAGATGGATAGAAAAATGCTGACAATGTGTCCTGCCAGCTGGGTACAAAAATCCCAAACCTCCGGTACAGAAATAGTTAAGAGACCTTTAACAGACGTTGTTTATTTAGGCAAATAAGGCAGTACTGGCTTGCTCAACCAGGTGTGTCAGATATTAACATTTTACTCTCCCTCCCAACAGCCATTTCTAACTAGTAAGTACTAGCCAAGTTACATGAACTGACAAATAAATAATGCCAAATATCTAAAACTATAATTTTAAACAATGGTTAACAGACTATTTTGAAATCCCTTTCAAAATTACCCAAAGCATAAAGTGTTAGTTCCACTTTACATGAATAACATTGTTTGTCACCTAAGTACAGTTAGTCTTCTCTAAAACTACTCCATATGACACAACCATGCATGGCTAACCTGTGGTTCACTAGTTGTAGTCCAGCAACACAACAGCATTTTTTCACCCACACACACATCAGTTAATCTGATAATCTATATTGGTAGAGTAAAATAGGTTTGGGGAACAGTCATGAGCTAATAAATGAGCCCAATTACTTAGCCCGGAAGTGGCACTTAAAGCAGATAATTTGGAAGGAGCTTTCAAAATTGCCAACATTTATGTTCGGAACTAAAAGAGGATGGGATACTTCACTATTTGTCCGTTTAAACGGATAATAATACTTCATTTTAACTTTATTTTACTTTGTAGGCATTAAAAAAAACATGAAGAATGATATAAGTCTTATCTCTGAAACCTTTATGGTTTAAGAGATATTCACAAACAAAGTATCCCCCCCCTGTTCAACCAGATCAGAAGGGAGATGCCCAGGTATACTGCAGAGAGGGACAATCTTCAATTAAGATAAGGGGAAAAAGCTGAAAAACTTGTCAAGGGGGGAAGGGCTTTCATTGTTTTCATACAAAGAAAATTGTCCCCTTCTGTTATCTGTCTGGTCATACAACCTGATCCACATCTGAGAAGAGATGGCTTACACTAGGAAAAAGGGGCGGGAGGGGAAACTTTGCTTGTGAATATCTCATAAACCATAAAGGTTTGAGAGATAAGACTTACATCATTCTTCATGTTTTTTTAATGCCTACAAAATAAAATAAAATTAAAACAAAGTGTTACTATCCCTTTAAAGTGGAATACTTTATAATAACATAGGTGATTTTGAAAGGGCTTTCAGAATCACCTATATGTATGTTACTAGATTTTGACACAGTTAGCCCGATTTATTTGTCAGTTTGTGCAAATTTGCCAGGACTTTCCTGGTAGGAATTTGCAGTTGGGAGTGAGAGTGGCCATGCCAGCCAGCACTCCCTATTCTGTATAAACCAACAAATAAAGATTATCTCCTAAACTACAGTGTTAGATAAAGGTTTATGCTAGCCATTCTGTATGTACTACTATCCACTTAAGTAGACCAAGATTACTACATCCAGAAAAAATGAAAGATTTCATATCAGAATGAAGCATCTGATTCTTGCCAGATGGTTTTACCCATTGTAGGCTACTAGGCTTATCTCATGATGAAGCAGTTAATCCCTGCAATGCCAGTCCAAGATAAAGAGGTTATAGCTATGCACAAAGTTCAGGCTGGGTTACAGGAGGTATTTATGAGGGCAGAAGAATTTCCTCATCCTTGTATGCTATAAGGTGTGTTCTTATCGGCTGCACAGAGCCCATCTGTTCACCTAGAGATTGGAGCAAATGGCACAGAAAGCACCTAGGAAATTCCTCAGTATTCGATTCCTTTTAGTCCAAGAATAAAACATGACATCACCTTACAGATCATCAGTACAGAGGCATACAGCAAGTGTCAAAAACAGTATGACTATCAAGGCCACATTTACATCTGAGGGCTTCTGGGTAAAAAGCACCCAAGGCACCCATAGCCTCCCCCTCACACCTCGGACTCCAACCCTATCCCCACCCATTGGGTGCCTGGCACAGAAAATACTCTTACACTATAACATACAAGTACAAAAACAAGCTGTTAACCCCTTGGCTGCTAGAGTGGTTTCCAAAGAATTGCTCTGCAATGGATAACTCTCTAGCATCAAAGGGGTTAAATAATGGTCATTAAAAGCATATACAATGTGGTAACTAAACAGACCACCCTAAACTAGGGGCTTTGAGACACATCCATAACAGAACGTGGGTGAGGCCAGCATGGCTGATGTACATTTCAAACCCTGGTGCTCTAGTAAGTTGCCTACTCTGCCTAATGGGCATTCCTGGGAAAGCTCCGGATCTTCCCCAGAGACTCAGGTTTTTACAGTTAATTACCAGGTCTCTGGGCACAGAGGCTCATTCTCTGGCTTTGGTGAATTTCCTGGGCAACTCCACCCACTTCTCATCCATTCAGCCTACTTCTCGCCACGTTCTACCCACTTCCTGCCCATTCTAATAGTAAAACCCACTTTTCTCATCTCAATCCTGAATAAGCCCCACCCACTTTGTGTTGGGATTTGCATTTAGATATGCCCATTCCCAGCTAAAGAGCCCTCTCTGGGGGCTACATAGAAGAAAGTTCCCAGGTCATTAACTCAATTGCCAGTGGGGTGTGTAAACCACTCTGAAATTTAAAGGGTTAAACAACTAAGGTCCAAAATGCAATTATACATGTAAAACTTTTCATACCCTAATGCGTGAAACTGCATTTTCCCCCCATGGGAGATGGAAAAGTTTATTCTGCTTAAAGGGATAGTAATGTTTCATAATAAAATCAGCTCTAATTAATCATCATAGTATTTGGACTTTGGAGAGTGTTATTTCAGTTCTGTCAGTTGTAGTTCAAGAGAAATTCAATGACAAAGTATCCCCCTCCCGCCCCTTTTACTAATGTAACACTGCTCAGCCAGATCAGAAGGGAGGTGCCCAGGTAGACTGCAGAGAGGGACAATTTTCAATTAAGATAAGGGAAAAACCTGAAAAACGTGTCAAGGGGGGCAGGGCTTTCATTGTTCTCATAGGAAGAAGATTGTACCCTTCTGTTATCTGTCTGGTCTTACAATCAGATCCACATCTGAGAAGAGATGGCTTACACCAGGTAAAAGGGGTGGGAGGGGAAACTTTGCTTGTGAATAGCTCTAAAACCATAAAGGTTTGAGAGATAAGACTTACATCGTTCTTCATGTTTTTTTAATGCCTACAAAATAAAAAAGATAAAACGAAGTATTACTATCCCTTTAAGGTTTTATCAGTTGTTTAACAAGCCTGACATGTAGCACAAATGTAGTCATATTAATCAGGAAATACTGTATAATTTTCATACCAACGAACTTTCCGGATCTTCCCCGGTAACTCCGTTTTTTAAAAGTGAATTACAGGGTCTCCGGGGACAGAGGCTGATTCTCTGGTGGTGAGGAGTTTCTTATGAAACTCTGCCTACATCTGCACCTTCCCAGCCTGTTTCTCTCACTTCCCACCCTCTTCTCCTCCTCATTTCCACCCCATTCCTCTCACTTCAGGACAAAGAACATTAAGCCCCACCTCGTGATTAAGCCCCACTACTTTTGCGATGCAAACAGCATCATTTATATCCCCCAGAAGCACAAGATAAGCCTTCTCTGGGGGCTCAAGAAGCAAAAGTTCCCAGGAATGACCATTTTCATTTCAAAGAAAAAAAATGGTGGCTAGAATAAAAGTTTAATTAATTGAAGATAATTAAAAATCATGCTATGTTAACCATTTTATTTGTTATATATAAAAAGTTTTTAAGAAATTAAACTTCATATACAGGTGGCACAGTGCAGCACTTTATGATAAATAGCTTGAGTTTTGAGACAGTATTACCACACACTGTGATATGAATTAATTTACAGGAAAAAGGACCACAACCAACTCCCTTTAGGTGGATACTCACAATAATAAACGCATAGATCAAACATAGGTAGATTTCCGAAAATAAAGCCTCTGGGATCTTGTAACTGCCCCCACGTGTAGTACATGTATGCATACCTGTGAACTTCCAATTGAGGTCTGCCCTGAGGGGAGTCCTCTGGTGCAGCAGGGGGTGACAATAATGACGCTATTGTGTCAAAAAGGGGCGGGGCTTGATGCGAGTTGGAGGGGGCAGGGCTTAAAGGTGACACACAGAAGGCTGGGGAAGGAGGAACACCGGGAGAAACAACAGATGTGGGCAGAGTTTCAATAGAAACTCCCGACATCCGGAGGAATCAGCCTCTGCCCCGGAAAAGCTCTGTCAAAACCGGAGTCTCCGGGGGAAATCCGGAGAGTTCCCAGGTATGCATGTATGATATTCACAATATTATAAGTCTGCGTTCCCAACAATAGCTCCCCTCAGCAGCAGTATCATGAGAACAAACAAAAAGGCGGCACCCAATAGTACAGTATAGCCAGAATACAAAAATGGGTGACATAAGAAATAAATGGCTACTCATATTCAGTACTACCAAGACTTCTCCCAAAATTCTGACAATAGTATATGGAGAAACCAACCTTTCTCCACTCTGATAATGTCACGCTATCACGGTATTGAAAAAAACGCAATACTATCATAAAGATAATGAATTTATTAAATAAGAAGATTAAAACAATGGTTAAATACCCTAAACATGCCTCTATCAAAATGAATAGCCAATTAGATAAAGAAAGCAGCCGCCGTAACATACAAACAATAATTACCCTCCCTTCTCATTGGTCTGATGGGGCTATACGCACTTGGAGAGGTGACTACCATGGGTAAAACAAGTGTTCAGACACACTTTTCCATCTATAATAACAGTAGGTACAAGGAGGCTTGTATTATGAGAAGAACTGATTGTGATTAGTGCCCAGTGTTCTTGTTATCTTATCACATCCCAAACACAATCTAAGACAATCAATGGAAGCCCTAGAGTCCTGGAAAAGGCAGGAATGTCTGCTCATCAGTGCACATGTAAAACTAGATTTTAGAAGACAGAGAATTTTCACAGATGCTACCATAAAGTACAGGGTATTGAAGTGTATATAACCCGAGTGTTTAGGTGTTAGTGCTTCTTTACGGTGAAAGTTCCACTTGAAATGGATAAGCACTTTTCATTTTTTTTTATGTCGTCCCTCAACATTAGAGAGAACATAGAGTCCTAGAAAGAACAGCAGCTTCATTCAGAGAAAAAGTTCAGTAGTTTACTAGTAGGGATGAGTGAAATATTTCACCTCAAAAGAGAAACAAGAGGGAAAAAAATGGCACTTTTCACCAAGTGGGAAATATTTCGCGAAAAGTGCTTTTTTCTTTTCTCCTAGATCATTGCATTGAAATCCATGGAAAGAGAATTTATCCCCACCACATGGCAACTTTCTCTTCTTTTCCAGCAGGCATATAAAAGGGTGCCAGGTTCCCACAGCATGACCTTCTGTATTTGTGAGAGGAAGAGACGGCAGCACATTTTTGAGCTAGAGAAGACAGGATAATAAAGTGGAGTTGAAGCTTAGTTTAGGGAGTCTTGTAGGTAGAAAATCTGTGGGACAGGAAGGGAGAAAGGAGTTTGACCTCAAATACCCCAAAATTCTGTATGACTGACTGGGAAGACACAGATAGCTGTGATCCAAGTTCTTTCCTGATCTGGCTGTTATCTCTGTCAGGGGAGGCTGGGGGTGTGAAGAGAGAGCAAAGAAGTATTGCCCAAGGATTCTGTGTGACTGACTGGGAATACACAGTCGACTGTAATCCAAGTTTCTTCCTGATCTGGCTCTCATCTCTGTCCTAGGGAAGTTTGGGGAAAGAAGCAGTTGAACATAGAGTGTGTTGTTTTTGTTGACGGTGATAGGGATGGGGGGGACAGTTATTTTAAATACAATTAAAAAAATAGGATTTTAGTCTTACCTGTTAAATCCTTTTCACTTAGTCCATACAGGTCACTGGTACCATGGGATGTGTAGTCCCCTTTAATAGGCAGGAACAATTATGCAAATAATTTGCAAGGGGCGGAGCCTCCCCTCTTACTTAAGCCACCTTCTGGCCAGAGCCACCCATATTGATTTGAGACCCTAAACTGACCCCAGGTAAGCAAAAAGAAAGACTCCTGTGAGCATGCCCGAACGGTCTCCCACTGAATGCCACAGGAGAGCCAAGACTGGTCCCTTGACAGGGTGGGAGACCAGTGACCTGTATGGACTAAGTGAAAAGGATTTAACAGGTAAGACTAAAATCCTATTTTCACTGTCGTCCAATACAGGTCACTGGTACCATGGGATGTACAAACATTGAGCTGATCCAGAGGCGGGAAGTAAGGCAAGGACCAGGCGCAAGGCCCAAGTCACTAGAACTGTTAACCAGTTTATAACATAGCCCAAACTGTAAGTGTCAACGGACACCAACCAAGGGAACAATCCCTGAACTTAACACAGCACACGGAACACGAGCCAACCGGGCTCAACAGTAAGGAAGCACTAAGGATCACAGAGCGGAAGACCTACACAGGCAAGACTGCCTCCAGGACCTTCCTTCCAAAGCTGGCATCAGCCGATGCCAGCACATCAACTCGGTAGTGCTTAGAAAAAGTGTGCACAGAGGACCAAGTGGCCGCTCTGCACAGTTGATCAGCAGAAGCTTGATTCTTGTAGGCCCAGGAGGCCCCAATAGATCTGGTGGAATGGGCAGTCACCCTGAAGGGAACATGCTTATTCCTCAACTTATAGGCTTCACGGATGGTAGCCTTAATCCAAGAGGCAATGGTAACTTTGGAAGCCGGTCTTCCTGCCCTAGGCCCCTCAGGAATGACGAATAGAGCGTCAGACTTCCTGATAGATTCGGTGCGGTGAACATAAAACTTGAGGCAACGCACCACATCCAACAAATGGAGATCTCTTTCCTTGTCAGATGAAGGATTAGGGCAGAAAGAGGGAACCACAATCTCCTGATTGATGTGAAACTCAGACACAACCTTGGGTAAGAATTCCTTGGTAGTGCGAAGCACAGCCTTATCCTTGTGGAACACCAGGTAAGGAGGTTTACAAGACAATGCCTGTAACTCTGCCACCCGGCGTACTGACACAATAGCCAAAAGGAAGGCCATCTTCCAAGTCACAAGACGTAATGGAATGGAAGCCAAGGATTCAAACGGTGGTCGCTGAAGAACTCCCAGCACCAAATTGAGATCCCACTGGGGAGCAGGACTCTTGAAGGCAGGTCGAACATGAGTCACACCTTGGAAGAAGACTTTCACATCAGGAAGGATGGCAATCCGTTCCTGGAAAAACACAGACAAGGCAGAGGTCTGAACTTTGAGGGAACTCAGACTGAGCCCCTTGTCCACACCGTCCTGCAAGAAGGCCAGGACAGTGGGAAGATGGAAGTCAAGAGACAACTGCTTGACAGAGCACCATGTCACGAAAGTTGACCAAATGCGATGATAGATCTTGGAAGACACAGGCTTACGAGCACTGAGCATCGTCGACACCACAGAAGGAGAAAAGCCTTTCTTAGCTAGAATCGAGGATTCAACCGCCATGCCATCAAACGGAGAGAGTGAACATCCTCTTTCCACAGATACCCCTGAAGAAGCAGGTCCGGACGGGCTGGAAGTGGGATTGGATCCTTCACTGACATGGCCATCAATTCCGGAAACCAGGACTGGCGAGGCCAGTTTGGAGCAATCAGGATGACAGGACAACGTTCTCTCTTCAACTTCCGAATAACTCTGATCAATAGAGGAAGAGGGGGGAAGATGTAAGCCAGGGAGAAGTCCCAAGGGATCGACAAGGCATCCACCGCTAGAGCAAGGGAGTCCCTCAGACGGGAGCAAAACACCGGAACCTTCCTGTTGTGTCTGGTAGCCATCAGATCCACCACTGGCATCCCCCACCGTTGAGTGAGCATGTGAAACACCTCTGGGTGAAGAGCCCATTCTCCGCTGTCGACGGTGTGACGACTGAGGAAGTCTGCCATGACGTTGTCCACGCCTGGAATATGAACTGCAGAGATGACAGGCACGTGATCTTCTGCCCAAGACAAAATATCCTTGACTTCCCACCAGGCGGAACCGCTTCTTGTGCCGCCTTGTCTGTTGATGTAAGCCACCGCCGTGGCGTTGTCGGACTCTACTCTGACTGGAAGACCGGTCAATTGAGACTCCCAGTGCCTCAGGGCCAGCCGGACAGCTCGAAGTTCCAGAACATTGATGGAGAGCATGGATTCCTCCAGACCCCATTTCCCCTGAGCACTGAAGCGACCCCAGACTGCACCCCAGCCCCGAAGGCTGGCATCCGTTGTGACTGTGGTCCAATGAGGAACTAGAAAGGATTTCCCTTTCAAGAGATGAGAGAGATCTAACCACCAGAGCAGACTCGACTCGACATGAGGAGGAAGAGAAACAGACAGATGTTGATGATCTGGATGATTCCTGCACGTCTGGATCACAAATCTCTGAAGATCCCTGGAGTGGGCCATGGCAAATGGTACTGCTTCGATCGTGGAAATGAACTTCCCCACTAAGGACGACAACTTCGGAACTGGAATTTCGTCCATGTCCAGAATCCCAGCCATGTAGGGTGTCACTCTGATCCCATCCTGATGGAGCACCGCTATCAAGGAGCCCAGCACCCGCTGGAAGACTTGAGGAGCTGTAGTCAGTCCAAAGGGGAGCGCTGTAAATTGAAAGTGTCCCCTGTGGCAGGCAATCCTGAGATACTTCCTGCTCTCTGGATGAATAGGGATGTGAAGATAAGCATCCTGAAGGTCCAGGGAGGCAAGAAACTCCCCTGGAGACATTGCTGCAATCACAGAGCGCAGGGACTCCTGGCGGAAGTGGGAAGTCACCACATAGGCATTGAGATCTTTGAGATCCAAGATGGGACGGGCTCCTCCGTCCTTTTTGGCTACCACAAACAGGTTGGAATAAAATCCTGAACCTGTGTCCCCTTGCGGAACCGCCTCCAGGACCTCTTTGTCCAAGAGATCCTGAATAGCGTCGTCGAACAGACGCCTTTTTGAGGGTTCCTGAGAAGGACGAGTAAAATGGAACCGAAAAGGAGGAAGGGAAGAGAAAGGGATCCTGTATCCCTCTGACACCACCTGAAGAACCCATGGGTCCGCCACTGACTCCTCCCAAGTCCGGCGAAAGATGCGGAGACGACCGCCTACAGCCGGATGCGGACCCGGGTTCGGCGAGTCATGCCGAAGCAGTCTTGGAGGTCTTGGCCTTGGAGGCGACTTTGGGCCTCCAGGACTGTTTGGGCTTGGAGGAGGAGCGCGTAGTGGGAGGACCCGTTTGGGCCGAGGAGCGTGTCTCAGTCTGAAAGGAACGAAAGGACCGATTGCGTTTGGCTGGAAACTTTTTCTTAAAGACTGAGGGTAGAAGAGTACTTTTACCGCCAGTAGCCTCACTGATCATTTCTTTGAGCTCAGAGCCAAAGAGCAAATTCCCCTGAAAGGGCAAGGAAAGCAAGGCTTTCTTAGAGGCTGTATCAGCAGACCAAATTTTCAGCCAAAGAGCGCGTCTAGCCACCACAGAAGAAGTGGAGGCCCTCGCCATCATGCGCACAGCATCAAAAGCAGCATCAGCAACATAGTTCTGAGCTTCAGTGATATTAGCAAGAAGCTGCAACTGTTCAGATACAGGCGCATCCTGGCGAACCGCTTCAGTCAGTCGTTCAGTCCAGGCTGCAATAGCCCTATTAACCCATGCCACAGCAAAGGTGGGGCGCATGGCAGTGCCAATAGAGGCAAAAATAGATTTAAGAGAGAGCTCTAATTTCTTATCCGTCCAGTCCTGCAAGGCAGAGGCATCTGAGACAGCCAAGGCAGTAGATTTGGATAGTCTAGACACAGGAGCATCCACCTTGGGAGGATGAACCCATTTTGCCAGCTCCGCTTCGGGAAAAGGGTAAAGTTTGGCAAACTTTTTGGAGACAGAGGAAGATCTATCAGGATTCTTCCATGCCTCAGAAACCAGACGGGCAAGAGTAGGGTTAGTTGGAAAACAAACAACAGGTTTAGATGGCTTTTTCTGAAAAACATCAGTAGGATCATACGTGGATTCCTGAGTCAGAGGAAGGTTGAGCGTATTCAGAACCGCTCTGATCAGACCCTCAGCCGAAACTTCAGGGTCACACTCATAGGGGTCCCCAATGGACCTGTTAGATTCAATAACAGTACGTTCCTCAGCATCAGAATCCTGTAAAAGTTCTTCTTCAGAAGAATCAGTGATATCAGGAGCTCCCTGTGGCTTAGGCAGGGAGGTCCTGATAGTAGAGGGGGTCTGCCAGACCTGGAGAGCCCCCTGTACCTGAGAGGGAAAGAGTTGAAGCGTGGATCTGAGATCCCTAGTGGCAGCTTTAAACTCCCTCACCCAAGATGGCTCAATAGCGTGGCTGGGAAGCCCAGGGTTGCTATCTTTATCAGTACAATTAGGGCATAGATCCCCCACATTATCGCAATCCAGCCCAATGTGGCAAGAGGAGCAAAACGCCATGGGGGTAGAAGACCCCCCAGCCTCCTTAGTCTTGGGTCTAGCCCCTAGCTCCAGTGAAGTAGACATGCTCACAGCGTCAATATACCCCACAAAAAACACTATCACCCAGAAAAGTGTTAAAGATTAAAGTTTCACCCCAGAAAAGGTCTAAAAACGGACTTATCTGGCCAGCGAAGGGTTAATCTGGTGAGGAGAGAGAAGGCTCGGTCCCTGCGTAGTGTACTCGCCTTGGAAAAGTACCACAAAATGGCGGCCGTCACGACAGCCAATCAGAAACAAGCGCGAGCTAAGCGCTCATGGGAAATGTAGTTTTCCCTATGCAAGTACCCCAAACAGTGCCCGAAGCCCCCCTGAACCCCCTACATTAATAAAACACCAACCGGATGATAGAGCAGGAGCCTAGCATTAAAATGAGCCCACTCTGAAGTTGCTGTGACAAGCGGTTTCAGAGATATGTCCCAAACTGTGAATTCCCATAGAGAGTAAAGGAGCTCTGCTGCTGAGCGGGAAAAAGCCGCGCTTAAAGGCGCGGAACACCATTTTTAATAAAGTTTAGTAAAACATTAAAAAGTGCCCAAACAAGCATGAAATACATGAGAAACATAAATAAATGAATACCCAATGCTCCAAAACTCAGAGAATAACACAGAAATTGCATAAATAGTGATAATGCAATAAAAACACCCTATGAGTGCTGGAGTGTATTAAAACTCCCAAATACAAGCCCATCAAAGGGACACTGTGGGGACAAGTGGACCTTCAGCACTCAATGGGTGACTCACCTTTCTCGCAGACTTCTGTCTTCAGGTGACCATGATAGGGAGGGAAAGAACCAGAGGTAATTTCCCCAACAGGGGAGCTGCTTAACACAAGCTGTCCCCTCTTCAGGTATAGGTCCACAGAAATCCCTGGAAGCTGCACCAGCCACTTTGAAGAGGGCAATTCACAGCCATGGTCACCCTCCTAATGGTGGTATTCCATATTTGAATAAAAAATAATAAAACTCTAAGAAGCATAGCTGTTCTCTGCCTGGTGTGCAAGCACACCAGGAACAAATCAATATGGGTGGCTCTGGCCAGAAGGTGGCTTAAGTAAGAGGGGAGGCTCCGCCCCTTGCAAATTATTTGCATAATTGTTCCTGCCTATTAAAGGGGACTACACATCCCATGGTACCAGTGACCTGTATTGGACGACAGTGAAAAATTGATAGATGACAGAGATCCTGATGTGAGCTGTGGCTGATGCAGACTGATACTAAGGGAAAGATTATTTTGTAGAGATCCAAGGCAATACATTACACATAATCAGTTCTATTATGTACTTTACAGTAAAAAACACACAGTAGTTGAGTAATGCCCAGCAAACACACAAGGGGTAGGTGTAGGGTGAAAGGATTAGGAGCAGTGCAGGGATGTGTGGTAGCCAAACACAGACTGCAGCCATGGTGGCTGCAACGTGCGCAATAAATGAGAGTGATCACTCTCCTTCCAAGGAAGATGTAGTTTATCAAAGTCCCACCAAACGTTCCACCACGAACAGTACTATTAATAAACCATCTAAAAGCATTGAAGAAGAAAATAAGTCACATTTATGTTTTGATGGCATAGTGCAAGAACGTGTAGCAGCACAACCAACTGCTGCATCTGACAACCAAGCACAAAAACACCTGTCCTCGAATGTAAAGTTGTGAAAATCCCTAAAGGGTAAAAGTAAAAAAAATTGTTTGAGACCTTTAAAAGTCTAGAGAATATATATAGTGGGGAAAAAGCATCGGGGCGATGAGGAGTGTTACCTAATTGTTGATTATGTAAATCTAGACGCTATGAGCATTGGATATATGGTATTGCCCTGCAAGGACCTTGCAGTCCTCGCAAGACATTACCCATTGGCTACAAAGAAGAGGTCCTGACAGGGCCATGCTGGAAGTGGGCGGTATGCTTGCTGGGACCCTGTCAGGCTTAGGCAAGCTGAAGGACTACAGAGGAGGCGGCTATGGGTAAGTCTGGAGGGAAGCGGTGGCAATAGGCACTATTGTTTTCCCAAAAAATCTTTGGTATAATATACACCTGTGTATTATACACTGGTGCCTATTATACCTGAGATTTTATGGCAACCAAAATATCTTGTAAAGAAACTGAACTTTAACATATTTACATACATGTTTGTTATGCTTAAAAATCATGGAGACTGTGTCATGCAATAGATTGTGTTTGTGACTTTTCCTCTTGGGGCACGCTTGGAAACTATACCTATGTGATACAACACACACCCATTAGAGATATGTGTATGTTTGTGGGGTTACCACAGCAGCTAAGCTATCTGAGTGGGGACATGAGGAGATATTTGTCTAGGAGTAAATATATGATCAAGCAACTGCAAACACACAAACAATGTGATAGAGATTTGTGCACAAACATGCAGTGTAGACTACCATACTCCATATAGGCATTATGCACAAAGAAATAGGAGACATTCTGGGGGGGAACCAGATGATTTATCCCTTTGAGTGCCAGAGGAGTTTCCAAAGCATTGCGATGCAAAAGTTTAATGTAGCTTTTATCCCTCTGAATCCTAGAGAGGTCTACAACGTGTTGAGAAATTGAACAGGCAGGGGGTTAAAAGTTCCATTTAAAATCAATGGCAAATTTGTATGTATCCTCTTTCTTCTTTGTTAACATGGCTCATAGGAGTTAACACCTGAGCCAATGAAAAGAGGAGTACCTAAGATCTAATTTATGTGTTGAATTTGAACATTAAAAGATAACATACCGCTCCTAATAATAACACCAACTTGTCTTAGTACGATCATAAAATTCATAAGGGCCATTAAGATTATCTGTTGGAGAAAGGCTCAAACGTGACAAAGGCACAGATCTTGCCCTTGCTAGCAACTGTCATGTCCACTTCCATAGACATGACGTCTAGGACTGACTGAAGATATCAACTGAACAAAGGCACAAGGGGCTATAGGAATAGTGGCCCATCAGTAGTTTATCACCATAGGGAGGTATACAGGAAGTTAATGTTAGGAGGTCTTTGTTCTCTTTTAAACTTGCTTTAAAGGGATAGTATTACTTCAAAATTACTATCCCTCATATTGTAGCCCTTAATAAACTGAGTTAAATGACACCAGCGGCATCTCTCAAACCTTTATGGTTTCCTGCCAGCAGGAGAATCCAGTCTCTGAATCAAGAGGAGGCTCTTCAGCAGAGCAGATATGTCGTTATGGAAGGAAAAATGATTAATTGAAATAGTCTTCTACGTGTGCTTGGCAACCAAGCACACGTAGAAGACTGTTTCAATGAATCATTTTTCCTTCCATAACGAGATATCGGCTCTGTTTAAGAGCCTCCGCCTGTCCTGGGACCGGATTCCCCTGCTGGCAGCAGAACGCTGACAGCAGGGGACAGGAAACTTTGAAAGCGACTATCTCTTAAACCATAAAGGTTTGAGAGATGCCGCTGGTGTCATTTAACTCAGTTTATTAAGGGCTACAATATGAGGGATAGTAATTTTGAAGTAATACTATCCCTTTAACTCCTGGATCAGCGATTCTTAGCCACGGTACCATGGCACATTGGTGCAGCACGGACATCCACGTAGGGTGCCCCCCTTTCTTCCATAAAGACTCTGGCATAAATGTGAATGCTGAATTTATTTCCTTTTATTATACGGATTGTGAGAGCTGAGAATAAATGTATATACTTTGAGATATGTCATATTCTAGGGATGCCCCAAAAATGCCCAAAAGGACAGAGAATCACTGTCCTGGACATTAAACACATCTAGAATGCATTTATTTGCATTTCGGGGTGGGAAACCACATACGCTGGGGAGTTCTATATTATGAAATGTCAAAGACTGATGTATATATAACTATGTCATGTAACCATTTCAGTGCCAGAGGGGTGCACAACACATTGCTTTGCAATGCATTGCATACCCCTCTGGCTCTCAAAGGGTTAAGAACCAGATTTGTATCAATGACATCCCTCGCAGGAGCCGTGTGCACTTTGCAAAGCACCAATATTATTTTAAACTGTTAACCAGTGCTTTAGATTTTTCTAAGAAATCAAATACAGTGCAACACAAACAAGAAGATAATAAATATATATAATTTCCCCTAACATTTTATTTGTACTCCTTGGATATCAGATACATCTCTGAGGCACTGCAAACAAATTGCAGACATCTCTATCATTGAAGGAGTTAAATGGACACTAATGTCCTATAAAAAAAAAAATGTCTTTTTGTAGGGTTTAAAAAAAAGTAATTATATGGCACAAATCCTCTCTCTCAAACCTTTTTGGTTTGAGAGATATTGGCATGTAAAGTCCCCCCCTCCCCTTTTCCTGACCTAAGCGTCTAGCTGACAGCAGGAGATCCCGGTCCTGGGACCAGCCAGAGGCTCTTCAGTAGAGCCGGAATCACAACATTGGAAAAAAATTACTTCACTGGAAAGGTCTACAAAGTGTCTACTACTGGTACAAAGCACACTTTGTAGACCGTTCCAATGAAGTAATTCTTTCCAATATTGCTACTGCTGCTCTGAAGAGCCTTCCTCGTGTCATATGACACGGATCTCCCGCTGTCAGTTTTAAAGCTGACATCAGGAGAGGGGGGAACTTTACATGTGAATATCTCTCAAACCATAAAGGTTTGAGAGATAGGATTGGTGCCATATAATTTATTTTTTTTTAAATGCTACAAATCAAGACTTTTTTTTATGGGAGATTACTGTCCCTTTAAGTGCCCAGGTATGAAAAAGGAATGCTCCACATTTATCTAGATGCAGTGTTTTTATTTATTTTTTTAGTAACTCTTCAAGGGCCAGAGAAGTGTGCAACAGGTTGCTTCTGAATATGTTGTGTGCCTTGTGGGTCTTTAAAGGGTTAGTGGATGATGCTTCAGTTGGAGACTCAGAGAGTCAGCTATATAACATTATACATATGATTGCATTAGAAATATATGGATTCATGTAAGTGTAAAAGAGAGGTCATACTTTACCTGTCTCTGCCTTAAGGCAATGCCCTCCATCTCTTGTTCCTTCCTGACCAGCTCTCTCTGCAGAGTAGTGTGTCGTTCCTTTTGCCTGGAGGAATCCTGAGCAAAGACAAAAGCTGTCACCATGTGCCTACTGCCCAAAACATATCCCACTGATGTACAACAGACATTAACCTTCTGAGTACCAGAGACGTATACAATGCATTAGACACCTCTCTGGCACTAAAAGGGTTAAGGGCTGTATTACATTTGATACAGAGACGCAAATCTGAAGCAACCCAACTGCACCACAGGAGAGGAAAGAAAAAGTCCTAACAATTTAAACAGCAATTTTAACCTTTTAAATGTTTAAAGGGTCCCTGGTGCATTGCTTCTCAATACACTGGGGAGACCTCTCTAACATTCAAGGTTAAAAGAATCATTTACGTATTAGGAACTTGTATTTCTCCCCTTACAGTGCAGTTAGTTGGATCCAGATCTTCACTTGAATATGGCCCTTGTTCTGGTCTGAGACCAACATACTCCTAGCTTCCTGTGTACACACAATACCCTTCTCAAAGATCATATATACACCTTGGTTGGTGGATACAGTACAACAGGGATGGTCAAACTGTTAAATCCTCCTTTTTAATACTGATTGCCAAAGGGATATGTAACTCAAGGTTTCACAATGAGTTGCATACACCTCTGACACTCAAAGGGTTAACTGCAAAAACGGTTATGCCTTACCTCTGTATTAAAAGTGTACTATGCTTGGCACTGCAGACACATTCGAACAGTTTAAAAAAAGGGATCGATTTGCACCAGCAGCGCTCCCTAGGCAAAAGCATCCAATGAGCCCTTAGCTTCACCCGTGGGCCACACCTCTACAACTCATAAGACTCCACCATGAGCCCAACCCACTGTTACCTGGTACAGAAAATACTCTTACCCTATAACATAAGAAAGCACTTAACTCCTACCTCGCTAACATCCAAGAAGCTAACTCTCTAATGACCAGAGGGGTGTGTGAAGTGCACTGTGCTACATACCCCACTGGCCCTTAAAAGGGATATATAATAGCAATAAAAAGAGGTCTGTAAATCTGGTAAATAAACAGGCCATCGTATACCAGGAGCATTGAGTTCTGGCCACACCCACAACCCAGAATGTGGGTGTGGTCAACACATCTGAGGCACCTTTAGCACTAGGAAATTGCCTACTTTTCCAGAAGGGAAATTTGGATCAAATAAAGCAATATATCCACATATCTGATGAAGATCTTTTCTTTTACCATTCCATACATGTCTTGTTTTCAAATGCAGGAATATCCTTGCCCTCAGCTCCCAGAGTACTATGAAGGGCTGGGGTGGGAGTGTCCAAATGGCATTTCATATTGTGGGCAGAGCTTAATTAGGAAGGAGAGAAGGCAGAGGCTGTCCCTAAAGTGTGAGTGATGTGGAACCAGACAAGAGGTGGTCAGGGTTACCAGGAAATTCACTCTGCCTGCGGAGAACTGGTAATGAACACAGAAAACCAGAGTTTCAGAGACAGATTTGGAGAGTTTCCAGGTATCCTGTACTGAAACAGCCAGCAACACAAAACATGTTTACATGCTGTATATGGGTTCCCACCTTCCAAGTATGAAATCCATGCAGTACTTACTCATAAATACACGCACTACACACCATCCTTTTAGGGCACTCTGATGTACCTATCAGATAGATAACACCACAGACAGTCCTAGGGGTCCCCCCTTGGAGGGGGGCTCATAACTTGCTAAATTTGGTAACAGAGCATTGTGACTGTAATAGCCACAGTCTAAGTACTGTGTGTAAGAGTATGCGTGAGTGTATAACTGCGTGTGTATAGATGAATGCATATGTGTAAGTGTACGTGTTTAAGTATATACATATAGGTGTGTGTGTGCGTGTATATAGATGTGTGCCTGTGTCTGTGTAGAGGTATGTGTAAGTGTACATTTTTTTTTTTTTTATTGGAGGCAGAAGAGCACATATATCATACATGAACAACAAGTAAAATACAAGGTAATATGCATTACACAAACGAATAAACGTGTTAAAATATTAGCACAGTGTATGAGAATATTACAGAATCCAGAGTAACCTACTATTACAAGACATGTGCAAGCCTACCCCCCTCCACCCACATTTTCCATTGTCAAAACAAAAAATTCCAATAGAACCCCCAAATTCCCAACCCCATACCCATGCGGACAAGCAGACCCCTCCTCCCCAGACCAGGAACCAGCCCCCCATAAAGTTGCTGATATAAGTCAATTTGTGGATGAAGAGACTAGAAAATCATTTACTACAAGTGAAACAGATCCAAATGATATGATCACTAGTCACTTCTATGTCTATTGTAAAGTAATGGCTATGTCCGTGCAGTGAGGATCTACTGTAATGCCCAAAAAAGTCAATGTAAAAGTATGTTCAGTAGAGGAACTCCAACAACCCCTACTGTGACCCATTGTACTCATTCCAGCAGAGAAATCAGGTCACCCAGCATCCCCATATCAGTCTGAATTTATTCTGGCTACCCCTGTGCAAATATAGACCTTTATAATGTCGAACATTGGAATTAACCAAGTTAATCCAACGTATCTTGGTGGGTGGACTCACAGCCATCCACTCCAAAGCCACCACCTTTCGCACCATGGCTAACAGTTCCCTTAGAAGTGCATGTTCTCCAGCTACATGTAGTTGATCCGGTAAGACAGAGAGCAAATATGTTTTAGGTACAAGTGGGAGTTCCCAACCCAGCAACTGGGTCAAAACATCAGCTATGTCTTTCCAAAATCTCTGGACAGGGGGGCATTGCCAAATAAGATGAAAAAAAACCCAGTCAGGTTCTACTGATAGCCACATAACCACACTGCACTGCCTGATACGCAATCACTGTTCCACTGGTAGCCACAGAACCACTATACACTGTCTGGCCCCCATCAGCATATGATTCCTCTCTGCCAGCCAGAAAACTTGGTGATCAGAGCCTTACTTCTCTCCCCGGCCTATGGAGGATCCCATGGTCCTTACCACCTGTATGTGAACTGCAGTGTGGAGTGTGAGGGAGGGAGGTAATTTGCAGCATAAAGGGAGGTACAAATCTCAGAACCACAAAACAAGGGATGGCAGACGAATCATAATGGAGGAGACCCCCGCATCTTACAGCGGCCCTTCCTCACCCCCCTCTGATTGTGGTTGTGGTGGGATCTGCAATGCGAGTCCCCTGCCATATAGGACATAGGACTAGAGGGTAATACCAGACCTGAGCGGGACTTTATAGGGAATGTTTTGCCTGAAAGATGTGCTGATTTGATCAGGCATTCGCTGCTCCTGCGAAAATTCGGCAGTGAATTATCTGTAAGAATATAGGGTCATGTGTATGTGTATATAGAAGAGTGTGTATATACAAATTATATAAACAAACAATTAACTTTGCTGTTGATAATAGGATGAACAGTACTTGCATGAACAAATATTAGTTACATGCCATTTTCCAAGGAAAGGTTTCCTTTATATAATACATGTGTGTGTGTGTGCGCACATGTTTGTATGGGCTTGTTTGTGTATATGTGCTGCTACTAGTGTATTTATAAAGACATGTGTGTGTGTGTATGTATGTATTATGTAGGTGTGTGGGTTTGAATGGGAGTTTGTAAGTACGTGTGTGTGTGTGTGTGTGTACGTGCACAAGCATATGTGTTTACACACATCCATGGCAAAAATTGTTAGCAATTGCAGTTATGCAATTGACTGTAGAATGTACTTGATAATGGTCTGGTGCCTTTGTAAAGATCTACTCTGTACTAGGGCAGAACCAATGATTAAATAAATATGCATGTTGATTATACAGAGGTGTGCCACTGCCTACTACCAATATGTGCTTTATGAGCTGCTATAGTGGATGATGTGTTTTGCAATACTTTGAAGTGGTTCAGATAGACTGGGTTCCATATACTATGTGGCAGAAGAGTCATATATTTGTTTATTTGAAAATCTTAATTTCAAAGACAAAATTAAAGACGTAGTTGGATATCAGAATTTTTAAAGGCAACATTCATGAAGAGCTTCTTGCTGACATATTTTCAAAGGTGACTGATTTATTGAACATTGTGCCCCGAGTAATTTAACCCCTTAATGACATGTGACGTACTATGACCGTCACGGTCCTTGAAATACTTAAGGACCGATGACTGTCATAGTACGTCACGTACTTTTTACTTACAGCGCTCTACTGGGAGCGCTGTAAGTAAAAATAGGGCCTGAAATTGACCGCTCCAAGATCGGAGCGATCTCTATCAGGCCCCATAGTGACGCGCCGATACACGCGACAGGTCACGTGTACCGGCGCGTCCAAGTGGTCCTATGCGGTCCTTATGGGACGGAAACGTCCCAGGACCGCCGGTCGTTAAGGGGTTAAAAAAAAAACATGTTGTGTTAGTTATTTGTTTGTTGGAGACAGGACCAGTATTACCACACACTATGCTAAGAATGAATCTAGGGAAAGTCCATACACTCTGGGGCAAATCTAAAAGCACAGCGAATGATACGTTTGGCCATGAACAGAACGAATCAGAATACTCTGCACACTGTGCATTTATTTACACACAAAATGCCAGGACAACATATACATAGATTTTAATGATCTATAACACAAAACTAGTCTTAGGGTAATTCTTAGCTCTCACAAGAATGATCTTCCCTCCAATTGCATCCGTGTATGTTACATTCCTTGTTCGTGTTTTTCCTCACTTTGCACAATGCCTAGGATTATGTTAACACTTTAAAAATAAAACACACACACACACACACACACATATATACATATATATATATGGGGGATTTGCTGTCTGCAGCAGGGGGTGGAGATTGGCCGCAATCAGTGAATCAGAGGTGGTGATTTTCACAGGACTGGTATCCTTTTAAATTGTCCCATACAACTGGCATGAGCCAAAAAGGTGCATTGAGAATGGCCAGTTACAAATGTTGCATGGTTGATAACGCTGCATTGTTCAACAGGGCACATTGAAAATGGTGCAGCTGAAATGTGGGCGTCATTCTGATGGTTCAAAATGTTGCATTCTCTAAAGCTCAATGCTGTGGCAATGTTTTCGTTGATGTGTTCGAAACCCATTGAAAATGGTGCGGTTGAAATGGGGGTGTCATTCTGATGTCACATGGTTCAAAATGTCTCAAACACTTCGACATGGGTCAAAATGTCCCATGGGCGCAGCATCTATGAAGATTCACGGCTACCACTTGCCCTCCACAGCCTTGCTCCCATTCCCAAATGGTAGCCACAGAACCACATATACACTGTTTGCCCCCCACACTTGATCAGTGTTCTTGTCACATATGCAAGTGACAGCATCATGGCATGAACAAATATCATGATGTGATTTTTGTTGATGTAATGATCTTGTCACATGGCTATGCTCGGCTCCAGGCCATAGCACACACCTACAGTTTCTGTTTTCATGCTACCACTAATTGAGCATGGGTAGATCAATCACTATGACAGTGACAGTCAGAGCAAAATTTGCCACGGGCCCCCCCCCAAGACAACCCTGCCTCCACACATTGCCCCCCCCCCCCAATTGGCCACCTCCACAAATTGCCCCCCATGTCCACCTCCACACATCGCCCCCCAGGTCCACCTCCAGTCCTCCACATTGCCCCCCACTGGCCACCTCCACACGGACCCCACTGGCCATCTCCACATGGCCCACAATGTCCACCTCCGCATTGCCCACAATCATTTGTCCACCCCCATAATGCATCTATTGACCCTCAGTGTCCATCACCTACCTCCCTGGTACTCCAGCAGCATGGCAGGAGAGGTCTGTGCCTCTTTCGGCACAGACATCTATTAGCAGCTGGAGCTCCAGAGCAGTCCTCTCTCCAGTAATTCAGCGCTCTGGGAGATGATGTAATCTCCCAGCACTCTGCATTACTAGAGTGCCGAAGACAGAGGGAGCTCAGCGACTGATACCCGAAATCAGGTACAGAAAGCTTATACCATGCAACAGGCAACACCAGTGTAGGAGTAACACAAGAACTAATTTATTGTTGAACACACAGGGTTTATATACACACACAACAAGTTATCCACACATATTAGAATCCAATAGGATACAGGTTACTGCAAACCACATATGGAGAGACAATGGAGCCTGTGGCAGACGGGCACATAATACAAAGAGGCACAATAGGAATACACAAGTTATACAACGGGGCCTCCACAGGGGGGACAAAGGACTGTAAACAGCAAACATGATTACATCACTACATAATTAAATGACAAACACCAGAGCATAATTCTCTCAGCAAATACACTACCCTGTTCCTTTGCCAGTTTGTAGAGCGGGGGCTGGGCCCCAGGCCCCTCCAGGTTCCCAGGGCATGGAAGCTTCCATGACAAGGGGCAAACCGGGCAGTGATTAGTCTTAGGGGAAGTCTATACCCCATTCCAGGGTCAGGTCCATAGTCTGTGGGTAGGAGGCTGGCCCTCAGACCCCTCCAGTAGCCCGAGTGATGGAGGGTTCCATCACAAGGTCTGTGCCGAAGACGGCACAGACCTCAGCTTGCTGTGGCCGTCAGGTGTGGTGGGTTACAGGGAGCAGCAAGGCCCGGTCGCAACCCTGTCCTTAAAAGCATATGGATCCTGCAGATCTTACACCCGTTCGGCTCTGTGCCGGAACAATATCGGCAAACAGCCACCTCCCGCCTATATAAAGTTCAAGCTATGTAACAGTCACTGTATAAAAATACAACCAGCTGGGGGGTCCCCCACCCCTATGCGTTTCATATCCTTATGGACATTTCCTCAGAGATAGGTTTGAAAAAATGTATACGTATGCTTATAAGGACGGGAGAGGAGCAGTTATATTCTTGAATGATATCCAGCAGTCGGGACAAGCGACTTGGAGAATCTGTGCCTGCTGCCAGAGATTCTGTATACATCTAAGTTAACCCTATATGGCATGACAGACCGGAATGTGCCACAGTAATAGAATTTACACACCTGCCCGCGATGGAATCAGCATGAACATGACAGGTACTATGTACCGAATGAGTTGCAACATCTAGAGACTTTTTAGCATTTTTTTTATTTCTTTATTACATTTTGAGCTCAATTTTTCAGTGATATTACTGGTTAGGTATTTCAGATATACTGTATATATCTGCTGGGGTGTTTCATATTGGTATACTAATAAATATTGTTATATTTTATTTATTTTGTATTATTTATGACTTTCTACTATTGGGTACATATAGGTTGCTATTGAATAGGGGTAGTCTAGCGCTCTCATGTTTTCTGTTTGTTTCTATATTACTTGCCCTGTACACTACGAGGGCAGTGATAGTAGCGACAGACTTCCCCTTACTTATTGGTTTGGTTCAGAGAGTCCTTAGATCCGATACATTGAATTTTTGGTGGTGTGATATATCTATCTATATAAGCATTTATTCAGACACATTTGTGTATATACTGTATTATATTATTAACATATTATATACACACACACTTTACTATAACAAAAGGTCTGCACTGGTTGGAGGCTGTGATTTTCCCCAACAGACGATCCATAATAACATGATCTATCTATCTATGGAGTGAAAGAGCGAGAGGGGAAGTAGAATAATAAAACGCCAACAAAATAGATAAAGATGTAATCATATAAACTTGTATGCAAAGAAGTCTCAAAATCAAGGTCCGCAACAGTCGATTAACAGTATATGCACACGCATGTGAGTGCATGCGTATTAGGATCTAAAGTCCATAGAAAATATATAAAAGAAAAAAAAACGGACGAATGGGGTCGACAAAGTAAAATTATTTGAGATCGAAGAATTATTGCATGAGACCAGCAAATCAATGCACCATTAATTGCTGCAATGGTGTATTATCCTGCTGCTGGTATGTAATTGTGCATTGCCTTTCCGATCCTATGTAATAGCAGTTAAAAAATAAATAAATAAATAAATAAAATAATAAAGTTAACGGATCGTCAACCTGCCTGAATAAGCTTTGGATTTCTTTACCCATTGTGTGGATAACAGATTTTGGTTTTGCGTTCAGTTCGTTCTTGCAGTCAGTACCTTTCTGAGCAGTCTTTCTCGTTCTAATTTGATCTGCTGCTCCATCTCCTCATACAGACACCTCACCTCCCGCCCGTGATCCGTCTCCTTCCTGCAACACCAAGAGAACACACAGGAAAAGCAGAGAGTCAATTCACTGAGCCCTAGACATTTGTTTTATACTGGGCCACATGAACAGCCACAATGGGGTGGAAGGTAACTCCATGGATGAATTGAAGACATCACTAGCAGAGTGCTGGAGGCATTGCTAGCATCCAAGGGGGTTAAACTACACTTCTGAGACACATATTTTGTAAAGTAGTTTATGGAAATGAATCTCTCTCTGAGTGAATCAAGGTCAACCAATAAGAAAATTCTAATAATCCATTAAAAAATAAGGGACAATAAACATTGTTGGAGAAAACACCTATTGTAAACACTAGGTCCAGAATAGTCAAGTGTGTTCTTCAAACATATATTAACCCTTTAAGGACCAGTGGGGTGTGTAACCCTTTCTAAAGCAAAACATTGCACAGCCCTCTGGTTCTGGAGGTGTTAAAAGAGGATTTTAGTCTTACCTGTTAAATCCTTTTCTCTTTTGTCCAATACAGGTTACTGGTAACTTTACTGGTAACTTTGAGTAGGCGATCCGCCCCTTTAAGTAGGCAAGAACAATTCTAGAATTGTATGCAGGGGGTGAAGCCTACCTTCCCTCCTTGGCTGCAGCTAGCCAATCAGCTCCAGTAAGATTTGAGACGCTAACTACTGACTAGATAGTGGAAGGGAAAGAAGACTGAGTGCAGGAGTGTGCAATAAGAACTCCAAAAAGAAAACCCCTTTGCGGAGGGGCACTGTGAGACATGTGGACCTGCAGCACTCAAAGGGTTGCTCACCTTTCCTGCAGATCTTGTGTCTTCAGATTACCATGTATTAAGAAGAAGCCTCGGTGATCAACTCCTGAGGAAAGAACTTGTAGCCAAGATTTTTCCCCCAGGGTTTAAGGTCCACAAAAAGCATCTGGTTACTGAGCTAGCTACATCTAAGGGCATTGTTAGTTATGGTAATCCGCCTAATGGTGGTATTCCACTTCTAACAGAAAATTAAAAACATTTCTAAAACTATAGCAGAACTGTTCTCTTGCCTGTGTCTTCACCAAGGAACAAATCTTTTTGGAGCTGGTTGGCTAGCTGCAGCCAAGGAGGGAAGGTAGGCTCCACCCCCTGCATACAATTCTAGAATTGTTCCTGCCTACTTAAAGGGGCAGATTGCCGACCCAAAATTACCAGTAAAGTTACCAGTAACCTGTATTGGAAGACAGAGAGAGGATTTATCAGCTCATATGCATATTATTTTGTTATAAATCAGCATCAGTGAACACAGCTTGTGACAGGTGTATTGAATATCTCTAAATTATGTAAACATTACCTCCTCTCCAATTGTAATTTCATGGTTACTACCTCCCAATATAATCTCAGCTGTTGTTGCCTCCTGCAACCTCTCTGTGACATCTGACAAATGCTAGTCTATAATAAAAGCCCATGGCAAATATACACAAAAAGTGGAGTGGTACAATTCTGGAGCAAGCCATCTCTATGGGGATCAAATAATTAGCATTGATATAAATGGGAATTTTAAACCTTCAAAAACTAGAATGATCTCAACACATTTTGAAAAAGTTATATCCATAAAGACCAAAGAGTCAGAGCCAGATACAAGTACTGGGGCAATTCCACAGCAAACCAACTGCACCACAGGAGACGAACAAACTCTGATTTTACAATGCACTGGAGACCCTGACAACATTCAGTGGGTTAGACGTCCCATTTAAATCAGTGTTAATTTTCAGTTTTATATGTCCTCTATGGTGCAGTCGGTTTGCTCTAAAATCAGTGGCATATCAGATATCAGCGCACAGGGCCAGTCAGCACAATGAGGAAATGGGGGGGGGGGGGGAGGAATCAGGCAGAAAATAGAGAGGACTCTCCTTCCTCCATCCTTGCCTTCCTTTTGAATCCAACTTCTTCCTCCCTCTTCTTCTCTTTCTTCCTCCCCCAGCCTTCCTTTCTCCTTCCTCCTCCTTACACCATTCCACTCACTTCTTCCTCCCTTCAGATTCTGACTCCTTCCTTCAGCTTCCTCCCTCCCTTCATTTTATTCGACCTTTCCCTGCAACTTCTTTCTCCAGCTGTCTTCTTCTCTCCATAGTTGTCATTTTCCTCAGTCTCCCTCATCTTCTCTCTTTTGTTCTTCCTCCCTCCTCCTTCAATCTTCCTCCCTCCCTTCACACTTCTATCCCCTTTTTCACCCTCCCTGCCTCCCCTCTTTCTCCCTGCTTCCACACTTCCATTCTCTCTTTCTCATCCTTCCACACTAACATTTTCTTCCCCATGCTTCCATCTGTCTTACTCCCGCCCTCTTCGATCCTGGTATCAGCAGAGGTCACCATATCACAGGAATTCTTGGCTGCTGTGCTTTTGTTGGGAGTTGAAGGAGTTGTACGCACACTGCTGTGTGGAGCTGCTGGTGATACAAGGAGCTGTGGGGCTCGGAGGACTGATCCATTTTATTGTGCTAATGAATATGGTTTATCATCGGTAATTACAAGCTTGTACAAGGAGTAAGCAAACAATGAAACACATGCATATTGCTGTTTACAAATATATCAAAACACAAGTTTAATACCAGATGTTAGGGCTCTCTAACCAGAGCATTTTTTAAACAGATACTGGAAGAGAGCAAAGTATGTGTAGAAGTGACCATTTACTAGGTCCTCATATATCTGCACACCTTTTCAGAGCCTGTTCCAAAGTCTCTTTCTCCTGATGCACATCCTGGATATATGAAGAAACTCGGTAAAGAAATTCTTCAAAACTCCCCAGCAGTTCAGGACGTTCCTTACGCAGACGGTTCCACAAATTCCGGATCTCTTTGTGCCTAGTGAGAAACGGAAGGGGAATTAGACAAAGGAAGGGGTTTGTAGAAGAGGAAAACAAGTACACTAAAGTATGAAACAATGTTTTGACCGGCAGTTGTTGGGGAGCTAAGACTTCTATTATCCCCAACCAGCTTTCTAGTTTTTTGTTTTTTTTTGGGGGGGGGGGGGGGTGATGGAAGTTGTAGTCTCCCAACATCCGGAGGTCCAAAGATGGATAAGAGTATGATATTAGTATGATATTAGAGTATGATAAATAAGGTGAATGGGTACAGAAAACAAGGATAGTACATAAAGGGTAAGGATTCTTTGGACCAACAGAATGACATAATTGGATATGATAGGAATGTATTGGCGCAGAAAAAGTCAGCAGTAGTGTCAACAGTTACTCACTCCTGGAATACACGTGCTGCCCCCAGCTGTTCCATTGTGGCATAGAAAAGCATTTCGTCTGCATCTTCATCCTCATCGGGCCCATCTGACCAGCCAGACTCAAATGTCTCCTCCATCACAGAACTCTCTCTAACCTCTTCCTCGGGTGGTAGATTAACCCCTAATAACTTCCCTGGGGAAAAAAGACACACTAGCAATGTCAAAGTCATGAAATACGATATTTCACCCGAGTGGACCGTTATTACCACACACTGCTAAGAATTAACCTAGGCAGAGCCCACACTGGGTTCCTTTCTATCAGCAGAGTGAGAGAGGCTTGTCCTCAGGCATAACTAAACTGGCATACAATGCAGCCACTCCACAGGTATAATTCTCATTTACAGCTACATACACATACTGTATACATACACATTCTAGAGAGAGAGAGAGAGAGAGAGAGAGAGAGAGACGTGAAGCCCCCTGCCTCCTTAGCCAAACAGACAACGTTATTTGCCTCAGGAGGAGAAGGCAGGGTCTCACCCACTTACACACTGTGAGTTGGCTGAGAAGGCAGGGGGTGAAGCCCCTGCCTCATCAGCCAAACAGACATCCTCCTCGCCTGCCCTTTAGCCACCTCAACTTTTTACCACAGTGAAGGGAAGGGACCATCTCTTTGCCATTGTGAAGGGGAGGTTCCATCCAGTTTGCCCAGGTGAGGGATCACTGCACATCTCCCTTTTGCTATGGTGAAAAGGACAGGGTGGTGCATCCTGTTCACCAAGGGGAACAGGATCTCCCCTCCAGTTCATTCCTATCCTGTTCGTCCTGCCAAAGGGGAGGGTGCACCGATGAACATCTGTTGGCCTCTCCTCTTCTCCAAGGGGAACATGATTGCCCCCTCTTCACCATGGAGAACACCACAGTCCCATCCTCTTCACAGTGGTGAAACGTAATGCATAAATAATAAAAAAAAAAAAATTAGACCTTGTGCCAAGCCCCCCCCCACACACAACTGATCTCCAAGATGATTCAGCTGAGAGATCAACAGAGGCAACCCTCACACGTCAATGAGGGAAAGCCTCCCACATTGATGTGAAAGGCTTTCCCATTCCCCCCCATTCCTACCTGGTACTTCAGGTAGGATGGAAGCTCTCTTGCTCCCCTGTGTTGCCTCTATTGATCTCTCGGCCAAATTGGCAGGGAGATCAGTAGCTGGCGGGGCATCAGGAACGGTCCTGGTGCTCCACCACAAGGTTGAATTTAAAAAATAAAATAGTAATTAAAAATAAAATAAAACAAACTGGTTACTTCTCTGGCATGCAACACATTAATGCACAGCAACCACACCTACTATTTATCATCCTATATAATAATTCGCTAAGTTGTGTGTAACGCCCGACATGCGCAGTAGACACTGCTGCTCGTGCGGCAGTCATGCGCAGTACAGACTGTGTGACTGCCCCGCGACCGGCTGCCAGAGGCACTGTGGCCCGTGTAACGGGCTCTTCTACTAGTATTATATAATTTTATAGTTTTTTGTGCTTTACTTGCAAAGTAAGAAATGACATTCCACTGTTGTGCAATACTTCTTTCAAAAGTTTTGGTTTGTTTTTTACATATTTTGTTGCCATTTCTCTATAAGGGAACCCCTGTTGCTATTGTTGTTTATGAACGTTTGAGTAATTTCTCACCAGCAGAAGCAGTACAATAATTTAGTTTAACCATCACGGCAGTCTGGCACTTAAGGACCAATGACGGTCCTTGCACGGCATGGAGTTCAGGGCTCCCGGCGTGGCTGCACGCCGCTCCGGAAGCCCTGAACCGGAAGAGATAATAAAAAAAAAAGTCCCGTGGTCCGCAAGTGCCGGCCGCACAGGATTACGCTGGTCCTTAAGGGGTTAATATATATATTTTCATGATACGTTTTTACTGTCTCTTTAATTAATGGCCTGTTAGTGGTCTTTGAGATGGTTGTGACTGAAGTGTAAATTTAAGTTGTATTAGGATTATACTAGCATTACACGGTATGTTACAGCACATGTGGAAAACCTGCAGTCCTCTGCCTGTTCCTAGACTACAACTTCCATCATCTTCAGTCAGCCATGATGCTATCTGTATTCCAGCAACAGGTTAACAGACACAGTTTGCCCACTCATTAGAAAAGATCACATTGGTCCAATGTGGTCATACTAAAGCCACCAAGTTAAAGAAGAATGACCAGTTCACATTGCCTCACCGAGTCCCATACTAAATTCCACAGGAGTGAGGTAGCCATTGTTGCTCTGGTCCAGACTATCAAACACAGCCTCCAGTTGCTCTGGGGTAAGAGGAAGCTCATTCTGCAGCCGCTGCAAAAAAGAAGAGTATATGAGGGTTGAAATAAAATGCTGGGGCTATGTGGCAGAGGAAATAATGTATTGTACAACAACAATATCACTGTCATTGCTTTCATTCAGGGATGGAATTCCCATCAGGTAAACATCTAGAGCTCCAAATTCTGAAAGAATGGGTGTGTTGGCCACACCCATATTCTGAGCTGTAGGTGTGACCAGAGCAATTCCAATTTTCTTAGACCATCCATGGTTTAGGGTTAGGCTGACCATATGTACCATGTTAAAAAGGGACAGTACCGTTTTTTTTTTTTTTTTTTTCATATTTTCAGACTGTCCCTTCTTTTTAATATAAATGTAAATTTTGTCGTGTTTTTAATATAACATTTTTTAATACTTTGTAAAAAACTGAACGCGGCTTGTTTATTTCTCATAAGTAAATCTGAACTTCCTTTCATCACACTAGTGGTTTTAATGTACACATTGATTACCACAGAGTCTTATGAATCTAGTGACTCATAACCGTCTAAGACTCTTGAGCCTATGGTAAATTACCATAGAGTCTCTTAGACACTGATATGACGACGAGTCACAAGACTCTATGGTAATCAATGTGTACAGTAAAACACAGTAAAACTACTAATGTGAGTAACGATAAGAGGAAGTTCTGATTTACTTCAGGGGCAGACTTTTTGGCTAGAAAGAGAGAACACAGCTAGTAAGAGACGGAGCAAATTAGTTCTCGCTGCTTGCAGCTTACTTACAACACAATTCTTTCAAAATTAGCCATTTGCTGGTTGAGAATAATGGGATTTGTGCATTGCTGGAGCTCTAAAAATTGCCTACCGCCGCAGCATTTTCTGTGTAGGTCAACAATGGATGGGCCTGGGGGTGGGGTTATATAATGAGTGGAGGTGTGGCCATGTGCAGGGCTAATGGCTTTCAGCCCTGCAGTCAATGTTCCTTCATTTCCAAAATATTACCCTTTGAGAGCCAGATGGGTGTGCAGTGCGTTGCACACTCATCTGGCACTGAAAGGGTTAAAAAAAAAATCAACTACACCCCCAAAAATGTGTTATGCTTAATTTGATGTTTACAAATGCCGCCATCATAGAACAGTTGATACAAGAAAGCTATAAGAGGTAGCAGAAGCTGCATTCCTTTCCTTTTTATCTATACTTCTGAAGTAGGTTTAATAGAGTACACTAGCCTTATACAAAATGGCTACTACACTTGTCTTAAGTAAAGATGTCAGAAAAATATTTACTGTAATTCTGGGATGTATAATATAATAAAAATTACGCAAGCAGAAAATGTAGATTTTTATATCATGATTCACAATCAGACATTTTCCTGACAACTATCTCCTCCTTTTTTTCCCCACGTTAAAACGGTTTATTTGCTTGTTGTATGGTAAGAGGTTTTCAAGGCATAGGCTTGTTATTAGCTATACTGATGACTAGACATATGCAGTGTATATACTGGATTTGCTTCATCTATTATGTCGATTCCTCACTTTTGTAAATGCCGCTGGTATGTAATTCTGCATTTTTATTTCCTGAATTTGTTAAAAACAAATTATTTCCTGTTTTCGTATTAATATTTTCAATACATATTTATTGATCTAAAAAAGCACAGATATTTTTACCCTATTGTGTGCCAGAGGGATATTAAATGCATTGCTTTGCCATGCGTTACATATCCCTCTGGCAAGCAAAGGGTTAAATGCAAATGTGTTAATACAAGACATCGGAGGGAGATCGAAGCAGACACTGATGTTGATATATTAAGAAAAACTGGATTTATTCTGGAGTAAACAAACTACACCATGGGATACAAATAATCCTGATTTAAAGGGATAGTAGTACTTCGTGTAGGCATTTAAAAAAACATGAAGAACGATACAAGTCTTGTCTCTCAAACCTTTATGGTTTGAGAGATATTCACAAGCAAAGTTTCCCCTCCTGCCCCTTTTACCTAGTGTAAGCCATCTCTTCCCAGGTGTGGAATCCAGTCCATAGACCAGACAGATAACAGAAGGGGACAATCTTCTTCCTATGAGAACAATGAAATCCCTGCCCCCCCTTGACAAGTTTTTCAGGTTTTTCCCTTATCTTAATTGAAGATTGTCCCTCTCTGCAACCTACCTGGGCACCTCCCTTCTGATTTGGCTGAGCAGTGTTGTATCAGTAAAAGGGGCGGGAGGGGGATACTTTGTCATTGAATTACTCTTGAACTACAACTCTGACAGAATTGAAATAACACTCTCCAAAGTCCAAATACTATGATGATTAATTAGAGCTGCTTTTATTATGAAACATTACTATCCCTTTAAGTAGAGCTTTTAACACATTGAATGTTAGAGACTTCTCTAACATTCAACAGGTTAAAATTCAATTTCAATAAAAGAAAATTTGAGGAACTATGGTGCAGTTTTCCCAAAATTACACCAGTTCTCGGTACAACAGACCAATTACATTTTCTGTGTTTGTATTTTATTACTTTTGTCATGAAATTGCTGGCAAAAAGAATTTATCATCCCCTCGAGATATTACAGAGATCATACTCACTGCACCCACCAACACTTTCAAATTAAAAGCAAATTATTTCATTTCTACATAATGAACTTAGGGCCAAAAATGACGACATCACTGGACATTTGTATATTTTATAAACGAAACAGTTTATTCCCAATAAATAGGTTTCCAAAAAAGAGTCGTAAATCAATTATGAACACTATCGAGTAAAACAATGGCAATTCCAAGTGGAGCTGACTGAGGACATTTTTTTGGTTATCAACATTTCTCAGCCAGCAACAGTGCCAGCTGATGATGACTCTTTTTAATATAACAGGACCCAGTTGATAGATTCCATTGTTCATGGAAAAAGAAAAGAAAAGGAAAAAAAAGGAGAAAGAAAGCGAAAGCGCGCGCGCGAGAGAGAAAGCATGTGCACGTGAGAAAGCGTGAGAGAGAAAGAGCGAGAATGCGAAAGAGCGGGGGAGAGAGCGAGAAAAAAAGGGGAAGAGAGAAAAAGCAAAAGAGAAAGAAAGAGAAAGCAACAGAAAAAGAAAGCAAGTGAGAGCGCGAAAGCAAGAGAAAGTGAACACAATAGAAAACAAAAGAGAATGCGAGAGAAAAAGGGAAAGAGAGAAAAGGAAAGAGAGAAAGCAAGAGAGAAAGAGATAGAAAGGGAGATAGAGAAAGAGAGGAATAGAAAGGGGAAGAGAGAGTGAGAGAAAGAAAAAAAAAAAAAAAGAGAAAGCAAGAGAGAGAAAGAGAATACGTGGTAGTCTGACTAGCCTTTCCTCCAGACATGTAATCCCACCCATCTGAACCCAGGCTTCACCAGGAGTATAACACAATCTGGGAGATAAAGTGTGAGCCAGCTCAGGTTACGTGGTTGTCTACCAGCTCCTTTGAGGAGAGAGCAGCTATTGCATACAGTATCAGGATTGGCTTATTTAAAGACCTGTCTCTGTCTCATTGGCTGGACACACTTCTGTGCCCCAGCCAACAGCTGCTCGTATCTTCCATTTTGGGACTTTGCCAGGTGCCGGGCTGTACCTCATGTTAACCCTTTGAGTGCCAGAGAGGTGTGCAATGCATTGCTTTGCAGTGCGCACCACACTGCCATTCAAAGGGTTAAACAGAAGACATACTGGGTCTTTTGTAATAAGTGGAGTGGTAAAATTCTGGGTCAAAACAACTTGAAAAGAGAGGAAAATAAAAAGGTTATTGGTTTTAATGGAACTTTTAACCCCTTGAGTGTTAGTGAGATCCCTACTTCTTTGCTTTGCAAAGCACCGAGACTTCTCTGGCATTCAAGGGCTTAAAAAGCTCCATATAAATCAATGGGAATCTGAGGATTTTTGTGGCTCATATGGTTCAGCTGGTTTACCTCAGAATTGCTCCATTAACTTTTATGTATAAGGCCCAATGAGGACCGCAGTCTTGAAAGGAGAAGTATGATGTGCCTGCTTTAACCCCTTAGGCACCCAAAAGGTCTCCAACACATTGCTTTGTAATGCGCTGAAGACCTCTCTAGCATCCAAGGGGTTACCTTATTTCAGGGGAACCACAATGAAGAATAGTCAGAAAATAAGACTGCTAGTTTACCTGCAGATCTCGTTTGGTGATTAACCCCTTATCCTCCTTATCGCAGAGCTGGAAGAGTTCATGAGCTTTGCCCATCATTTCCTCTGGCTCGTTGACCAGGGGGGAAGGAGAGATTCTCGGACTCCTCTTGTATCCCTTCCTCCCCCTCAGACTGTGGGGGAACCTGCGTGGAGTCCCCAGGCGCTCCATTTTCCAGGGGAGGGGGAGGGGGGGTCCAGTTAGCTGTAGGATTCAGTAAGTGTCTGCAGGGAACACAAGGATAAACAACATGGACTTGAATGCATGCAAATGTGAGGTAAGAGGTGGTGATAAAAACAGAACAAGACCTGAAAGATTTATTGGGAAGAACACAAACACTTATCAATCCATTTCCTCAGGCTAGTAAATAAAACCTATAGGACAGTGGTTCTCAACTCCGGTCCTCAGGACCCACTAACAGGCCAGGACTTAGTGATTTCTCTGCTAGAGCACAGGTGTGGTGATCAGAGGCTCATTCACACTGATTAACTTACCTGTGCTCTAACAAGGAAATCATCAAATCCTGGCCTGTTAGTGGGTACCGAGGACTGGAGTGAGAACTGCTATAGGATGAGAGAAACATATATCAGGGCTGGGCAACATGTGGCTCCCCAGATATTGTTGGAATACAACTCCCATAATTCACAGCTTCCCATTGGCTGACAGAGGATGATGGCAGTTGTAGCCCAACAGCAGCTGGGGATATACTTTTCTTGAGATCTCATCTACAACAGTGGTACCCAAATGTTTTCACATGCCCTCCTTCCCTTTTTTTTGTGTGTTTTTTTTCCAGTGATGACTGCCTTCTTTATATTATTTATATGTAATATATATATATATATATATATCCATCTACATACACACACACATATAAATGTAACCCTTTCCATGCCACTTATTTGCATTTTATATTGTAACTAGTGTAAAAGCCCGTGTACACAGGCCAAAGCCTGGGTAATGTTAACCCTCTGAGTGCCAGAGGGGTACACAACACATTGCTTTGCAATGCGTTGCGTACTCCCTCTGGCACTCAAAGGGATAAGAGGCTGCTACCTCACTGCTCCATGTGATGCAGTCTTGTGTCGCCTCACTCATGTGATGCAATCATGTGCAGTAGAGTCTCTACTGTGCATGACTGCATCGTGACAAGTATAAACATGGTAGACTGTGCTGTTCAACCCTGTTTTCTCATAAGCCCAAATGAGATGCTTTTAACCTTTTGTGTGACACTGAGGTATGCTTCTCAATGAATTGTGTAATCCTCTGGCATTCAAAGGGTTATTATGTTGTATAGCAATGCAAAATTTGTGTGCTGAAACAAAGCCTTGTTCCCCACGCCGAAGACCTCACATAACCCCAGAGGAGAATGCTCTCTAGATTAGGAACCGCTCCTCTACAACAAGAGTGGCCATACAAACCAACACTATAGGAATGTGGAAATGACAGAGCCAGGGGCAATCCGTTCTTTGACAGGCCATATAAAAATGTGGGTATTTAAATGATGTAATGGTAATACATGTAGGGAATACAATATGACTCCATAGGAATGTTGAATTGACATTTAGCCAGGGGCAGTCTGTTCTTTGGCCACATTCTGTCTAAAAGTCAGGATGGTCAAGCCTGGTATAAATGTATACATAAATGTGGTCTTTAGGGGGCTGTCATATCTGTAGACTTTTCCCAGACTAATGCTGAAGATGGGCTTTGCAGAAAGCCTGAGATCATTACCAAAATGAGGCAAGGCTTGTGCAAGGCGGTGGATGAAGTGACTGTGACATAATTGATATGTATACTGTATATGTATACACACCCTTTCCAACACTTCAAACAGCCCAAGAGGAACACTTTTCTTTTAGGTGGTGTTGCTGGGGGACACTACTGGTGGCCTGTGACCAAGTATTTTTAAGTTACATAAAATGCTGTCATAGGTAATGAAGTAACTAAATAAATGATTTAGAACCAGCTCAAAGAATTTTATTTACACAGACTAATTTGTAAACACATACACTGAGGTTTAACCCCTTAATGACAGAGGTCCTGGAGAGTGGATTCCTCTTAAAGCGGAACTACCACCGCTAAAAAACTATCTCCAATAATTCCTCATCTGGCAACTAGCTGCTCAGTAGCGCTAGTCACCAGAATTATTAACTTCTTAAATAGAATTCTCCATTCTTCCCGGGCTGACAGGCAGGACGGAGCACAGACATCTTTCCATAGTGCTGTCTGCACGCCTGCGCTGTCAGTCCCAGCCGGCTCTAGAAGGCGTTGCTAGGAGCCGTTCGGCTCCAGAAGGGACTGACAGCACAGGCGTGCAGACGTCACTATGGAAAGATGTCTGCACTCCGTCCTGCCTGTCAGCCTGGGTGGAGAATTCTATTTAACAAGGTAATAATTCTGGCGACTAGCGTTACTGAGCAGCTAGTCGCCAGATGGGGAATTATTGGAGATCAAGTTTTGGTAGGTGGTAGTTCCACTTTAAGGATCGCTTTGATCCCATGTGGCAAACCAGCACACCTGACTGATTTACACTTTATATAGAGGAGTGCAGGTTTGTCTGTTTGTTCACTGATAGATACACTATGAAAACATTTGCCAATACTTTGTAAACATGATAGACAAGAAAAACACAAAGTAATATGCAGACGTCACGCAACAAGCAGATATTTACATGCAATCAATAATGCAGAACAGAAAGCAGTCAGCCATAGAGCACTTTCCATTGCTCCTGGTGTATTTCTTTTGTGATTCAAGATGTATTTATGAACGTGTGAAAAGCCTGGACCAGAAAAACATCGGAAAAAAAAAAATCCACTGCAGGACAAACTAAATGGAAAAAAGGAATTGGGGGGGGGGGGGGGGGAGATAATTGAGCACGTCTACACAGTGGCCACTTCTAACCAGCAATTTCATGCCTGCTGTGATATAATCCCAAAAGACTTGTACATGTTCTCCAGCTCTTGGACTACATCTCAGTGCCTAGGGAATCCAGCTGCACCCTCCTGACGAGGCCCAACTAGGCCAAAACATATATCGGGGGTTAGCTGGTGTTCCCGTGAAGGGGGGACTTGCCCGTCATTTTGGAACTGAACTGCCCTTTTGGGCGGGATTAGTCTAATATGTATGTGGAAATTTCTCCTCTGTAATAGCACTAGAGAGCTAAAACGTGATGCTTCTGGGTGGTGACTAGCCATAAAACAGGCCATTGTGCTGTTGTTCATTCCCAGAAGCCTCTCACATTCTGTATGTTATTTTGAATACTCTTAGGGGGTCTCCCTAAGAGTGAAGGGTAATCCAGATGTGGACCCCTTGCTCTCAAGTGCCTATGGAATCCAGCTGCACCCTCCTGATGAGGTCCAACTAGGCCGAAACGTACATCGGGGGTTAGCTGGTGTTCCCGTGCAGGGGGGACTTGCCCGTCATTTTCGAACTGAACTGCCCTTTTGGGTTGGATTAACCTAACATGTACATGGAAATTTCTCCTCTGTAATGGCACTAGAGAGCTAAAATGTGATGCTTCTGGGCGGTGACTAGCCGTAGAACAGGCCATTGTGTGGTTCATTCCCAGAAGCCTCTCACATTCTGTATGTTACTACATCTAACATGCAAGGAGATGCTCAAACCTGTAATCATACTCTATGCTTCCATCATTCACTGTCCTATACAATAAGGACAATCAAATGTGTCCCTGACACTGAGATCAAACGGTTCACTTTTAAAATATCACATTCTAAACACTGTGTGGGTAGAAGCCGCATTCAGCATGTTGCCGTGATGAAAAGGGCGACATGAGACTCTCGCCCTGCAAGTACGAGATTCTCATGTCGTGTCTTTTGATGTTTCAAAGCAACCCCGCAGCATCAGGCTTATCGCCAGCATACCAAAGTATAGATGAGTCCCTCCGTGTGTCTCATTAATGAAAAGTAAAGCTGCCCGATAAAACATATGCATATGAACCCTTTCACCACAGAAAAAGAATACAAGAAACAGATGCACACTGGTACAACTTGAAAGAAATGTAGTGTGTTATATGTATTCTTTTTATTAACCCCTTCTGTGTGTTAATATGCATTTTTTTAATTGGGCAGCTTTAGTTTTCATTAATGAGGCACACATCTATACTTCGGTATGCTGGCAATAACCTGGATACTGCGACATCAGAATCTCACACTTATATGTAGTACGAGATTCTCATGTCGCCCTTTTCATCACAGCAGCATGCAGAATGCTGCTTCTAGCGAACAATATTTTAAAACGATATGACCAAACATACTAATGTTTATGTAGTAAAGCAAGTGTAGCCAACCCTGCCCCTCAATAACTATCAGTACATGTTTTTGGAATATCCCAGCTGGAGAACAAGTGAACTAATTAGTTGCCTCGTCACTTTAAGTGGCCTGCCTGTGTCGATTCAGGGATATGCTGAAAACATGCATTGCTGGTAGCTCTTGAGGGCTAGCGTTAGTTAACCCTGTACCAATGTGGTGCAATTCAGGAGCAAACCAACTGGATTCTACGAAACAAAAAAAAAATCCCCATTGATTTAAACCTTTCAGTAGCAGTGAGGTACAGTGGTGTAACAATTGAAGTCGCACCTGCGACCGGGCCCGTCACTCCAGGGGCCCGGGCTGCCCCCTGTGACCCATCCGTCCTGTGCCACGGAACCTCGTTGGCACTGTAGTAATGCAGAGTGCTGGCAGATTACATCATCTCTCAGAGCTCTGCATTACTGGAGAGAGGACCGTGCAGAAGCTCCAGCTCTTAATAGAGGTCTGTGCAGATGGAGGCACAGACCTCTCCTTCCACAGCGCTGGACCACCAGGGAGGTAGGATATGGTCAATGGGGGCAATGTGAAGAGGTGGACGGCACCAGGGCCCGGTGACTTCTAGTTACGCCTCTGGTGGGGTAACCAACGTATTGCTTTGCAATGAGTTGGTTACCCCTCAGACTATGAAAGGGTTAAATGGTTCTTTTAACCCCTTGAATGCTAGCGGACTCCAATGCACTGAAGCAATGCACTGGAGACCTATAGAATTCAAGGGGTTATAAGTCCTTTTTTAAATGAATGGGGATTTGTGGAATGTTTTTATTTGGCCTATAAGTGCAGTTGGCTTGCTCTATATTTGCACCACTTTTCTTTAGTTCATCAACCTCAGTGTATTCACTGAAGCCAAGACAGTATTAACCAAATGCATACAGGGTGCAAATAAAAAGTGCCATGATTTAACCTTTTCAGTGCCAGAGGGGTACGCAACGCAGAGATGTCTTCATCATATTGAGAAGCAATGCACTGAAGCCTGCTCTAGATTCAAGGTTTCAAAAGCAACATTTAAATCAATGGTAATTTGGGGAAATGTTATTGGTAGTTATTTGGTCATTGCTGTTTAGCTGGTTTGCTTAAACCCTTAAAGGGGATCCATCACCCCTATACATGTCGGTCTAAATAGTTTATGTAGCGACTAGATGTTTTCATTTTTTTTTTTTTTTTTTAAATAAAATTGCTATTTTGCTGAAATTAAAGCGGAACTACCACCCCTTCTAAACTCGCCCCCAAATAACTACCCATCTGGCGACTAGCTGCTCAATAGTGCTAGTCGCCAGAATTATAACCGATAATTCCTACTGTTACCAGGACTGACAGCCAGGAAACAACGCAGACATTTTTGCATAGTGATGTCTGCGCACCTGCGCCGTCAGTCCCTTCTGATGTCGTGCGGCTTCCAGCAATATCTCCTAGAGCAGACTGGGACTGACAGCTCAGGCGTCACTATGCAAAGATGTCTGCGCTGTTTTCTGGCTGTCAGTCCCGGGGACAGTAGGAATTCTCAATAACGCGGTGATAATTCTGGTGACTTGCACTATTGAGCAGCTAGCCACCAGATGGATAATTATTTGGGGTCATGTTTAGAAGGGGTGGTAGTTCAGCTTTAAACAAATAAATATTGCTCTGCACCTTACTTCCAGACAGCCTGTGGTTACCAGCTCTGTACCGCAGGCTGTCACTCTTCTTCTGATCCCCTCCCTCTACCCAGCCTCCTCCAATGACGTAGGCTTTCTGCGTTTAAGCTGGAGCGGTCTCTGGCCAATGAGAATGCTCCAGCTTACCTGTAGAAAGCCTCAGTCATCGGAGGAGGCTGGATAGAGGGAGGTGAGCAGAGGAAGAGTGACAGACTGCGGTACAGAGCTGGTAACCGCAGTCTGTCCAGAAGTAGGGTGCAGGGCAATATTTATTAGTTTAATTTCAGCAAAATAGTGATTTTATTAAAAAAATGAAAATGTTATAACATCTAGTCGCTACATAAAATAACTATTTAGACCAATATGTATAGGGGTGATAGATCCCCTTTAAAGTGATAGTAATGTCTAAAAAAAAAAAAAAAAAAACTTTTTTGCATTTAGAAGAGCTTAAAAAGCTGATCTACATGCAAAAAAAGTATCTCTCAAACCTCTGTGTGTTCAGGCACACGTTTTAGACCATTCCAATGAAGGGATTCCGTGTAAGTAACGAGATCTCGGCACTTCTCAAGCGCCAGCCTGTCAACCGACACGGATCTCCTCCTGACAACTTTACAGCTGTCAGTAGGAGAAATCAAACTTTAAACGCCCGTATCTCTTAAACCATAGAGGTTTGAGAGATACTTTTTTTGCATGTAGATTAGCTCTTCTAAATGCAAAAAAGTTTTTTTTTTAGACATTACTAACCCTTTAAGGACCAGCAGTCCATTGAAGTTACCTTCCCTTAAAGGGTTAGTAATGTCTAAAAACAAAACTATTCTTCATTTCGAAGAGGTTAAAATTTGGCTTGAATGCAAAAAAACGTATCTCTCAAACCGCTATGGTTTGAGAGATGCATGCATTTAAAGTTTGTGATTTCCTGCTGTCAGCTGTAAAGTTGTCAGCAGGAGATCTGTGTCGGCCAACAAGGAGGCTCTCCAAGCTCCGTTTACCATGCTACTGAGGTTGCAACCTGAGTAGCATGGTAAACAGAGCTCGCTGTCACGGTAGCCCAGAAAACTGCAGCTCCAAAAAGAAGCGCGAACGCGCGCCCCAGGGGCTGCTGGGAGGGAGGTGGGAAGTCCTGCAGCTCCATGCCGCACATACACTGTACCGCAGACACGGAAGTGGCACATTTCAAAGATTAATATCTCCACTCTTAGGTAGAGGAGAAAATAAATAAAGCCAGCACTAATTTTGCTTTACGTTTTAAAAGCAATTGGCAGGCTTTGTTTCCTGGGTGATACAGTCCCTGCTTCAGATCTGCTTCAACATGAGTCTATGGGGAATGCTCATATAATCCAGTTGTTTGGTACCATGTTGCGTTCCAGCTGGGAGGGGTGGGGGAGACAGTTTTCTGACCCCCTAAACAGCTGATAGCATTGTTTTTATTAACACTACACACAACAGCATCAGGCTTCTTTTATTAAGTCTGATTCCACTAGAGCAAGCTTAATAAAACATGATAATTGTCCTTTAAAGTATATGGCATTCACAGGAATCTGATCAATTTAAATTATTTCTTTACCAGACTAAGAACGACTAGTTGTATATCCTGGAACTAACAATTCCCACAGAACTCAGGAGTCACTAGACAGTATTATCCTTCAGTTCCACACAGATTTCAGTAAAGTCACAATGACTTATAGTTATCAAATGGCGAGAGATCATTTCAAGTTAGAAAAAGATCTCTAACTCCTATAACCTTCTTTAGATACCATCACGGGAGAGTATCCTCACAAGATAATCTTAATTAGCTTAAAGGGATAGTAATACTTCGTTTTATCTTTATTTTATTTTGTAGGCATTAAAAAAACATGAAGAATGATATAAGTCTTATCTCTCAAACCTTTATAGTTTAAGATATTCACAAGCAAAGGTTTGAGAGATAAGACATATCATTCTTCATGTTTTTTTAATGCCTACAAAATAAAATAGTTAAAACGAAGTATTACTATCCTTTTAAAACAACATGTACTCTTTTCTTGTGACTGAGTCGTTTGTTCCGCAGAACGCCAACATCCTTCCTTTACATAAAAATTCGCTAAAATGTGTGTAAAGACGCAGTCATGCGCAGTAGAGACTGCCCGTTCAGAGCGTCCCACTCTGTATCAGTATTTACTGGGCATGACTGCCCCGCGACCGGCTGGCAGTGGCACTGTGGCCCGTGTAATGGGCTCTTCAACTAGTTCTGTTTATATTTGGAGAGTTACTTTAGTGGGGCAAGCAAATATATAAAATAACGGCGGTAACATTTTTGGAGTCAACTAGGAGTTTTAAGAGTCAGTAAACTAGTTCATATACATAGTATAGTTTAAGAGAAATAAGTTACATTTTAGGAGCCATGACTCCCAGGTAAATGGGATTTTCCTACATCTGCTTTAGGAGGACATTCATTTACTTTTATTAAAGAAGAACTTCACCTTTGCACAGACTCCTCCAAACCCCTACTTTATATGCGAGAGGTATGGTATTCCAGGAGGTCCTACCAGAGTCTGAACTCTCTTGGCTGCTACTAGGTCCAATTCTTGAGTCTCTCCGGGCCCCTCACATCCTCCCTAGTGGCCACACTTTGGGATCTTCTTGCCTCTTCTAATCAGGGCAAGGACCCTTAGCATTTGTAAAAAACTGAGTAACTGAATGAGCACTATGCACTTATCCAATCTGAAGGGGTAAAAATACTCCAGAAGCATAGAAACCATGGATGACTTTATGGGTGCCATCAAGTCAGGAGAGGTCAACAGTGCCAAGATCAGTCAGTACATATATGGTAACTGAATGCTGGATCAAGGTAAGATGCACAATAATGTGGCCCAGAGCATCATAGCAGACAAGTAGATGAAGGAGATCAGGTGGAAATCAGTAGAGAGAGGAGTAGATGTGGCCAGCAACATCACAGGAAATATTACATGTTGGGTTGCTCCTCTGTGGCTTTTAATAGCCATTGTGTGTGTGAGGGGCAGTCTCTCTACTCCTGCAGCTGTCTAGCAGGACGATTTAGAACGAGTGACCCAGAAATTTAGTTTCTGCATCAATTTTTGTGGTGTTACCTCCTATAGCCCTAAAATGCAATATTCACTAGTGGCTACTCAGCCTCATGCAGACCTAATAGAAGTTATTGAAGCCATAATAAAAGACTCCGAGGCCCCTGGCAAAACTATGAAAGGAGGCACCAAATATTGGATCACAAAAATGATCCCCTTAAGTTTAGTAGCAGCCATCTTTATTCTCGTTAATATTTGTGGTAAAAGCAGACAAGGCGGTGTGTTCTGCCCCCAGGACTGCCTCACTCATTCTTGATCATCTTTCCGCAGGATTAAATTGGATCCTTAATGGGATAGTAATACTTAAAAATTACTATCCCCCATCTTGTAGCCAGTAAAAAAAAAAAAAAAAAAACTTTATACAGTTTGAGAGATATCAGTTTTCAAAGTTCCCTCTCCCCTGAAGTCAGCATTCTAGCTGACAGCAGGGGAATCCGGTCCCGGGACTGGCAGATGCTCTGCAGCAGAGCAGAGATCGCGGTAATAAAAAATAAATTGTTAACTTAAAAGGTCTTCTGTGTGTGCTTGCAAACCAAGCACACATACAAGACCTTTTTAGTGAAGGATTTCTTTTTTATTACCACGATCTCAGCTCTGCTGTAGAGCCGCCGGGTGATCCCAGGAGAGGATTCCCCTGCTGTCAGGTAGAATGTCAATGTCAGGGGAAAGGCAAAAAGAGGGAACTGAGAGATGCTGCTGGTCTCATTTTACTCAGATTTTTTTTATTGGCTACAAGATGGGGGATAGTAATTTTTATGTATTACTATCCCTTTAATAGGAAATTGAGGGTGTTGGCAATACAAGGTGAAACAAGGGGCCCCATCATTCTCAAAGTATGTCCATGCATTAAAATGCCCCTCCTCAAGCCCCATGCAGTGGGGTGAAGAAAAACTACTCATATAAGAAAAGTCAGAAACTTCTAAGTTTCAAATCACTTTACAAAAGTCAACAAGATGGCTGAGGGGGACAATTTCTCAACCACTAATGGCTACAAATGAATCAAACCCTCCAATTGCAGTGCATATTTCCCAAATGAAGTACATTTGCCTTAGGGGAAAAAAATAAGATGACATATCCTCTTCAAATACGTCCTTTATACAGTGTGTGTGTGTGTGTGTGTGTGTGTGGGGGGGGGGGGTTAAATGGTTAGTAATGTCAAAAACAAAAGGTTTTTTTTGCATTTAGAAGAGCTTAAAAAGTTGAGCTAAATGCAAAAAAACATATTTCTCAAACCGTTATGGTTTGAGAGATACAGGCATTTAAAGTTCGATGTCTCCTGCTGACAGCTGTAAAGCTTTCAGCAGGAGATCCGTGTCGGTCGACACAGAGGCTCTGTAGCAGAGCCGCAATGGAGATACTGACAACGAATTCCTTCATTGGAATGGTCTAAAACGGGTGCTTGCAAACCAGGCACATGTTTTAGACCATTCCAATGAAGGGATTCGTCGTCAATAACGCGGTTGCGGCTCTGCTGCAGAGCCTCCGTGTCGACCGACACAGATCTCCTGCTGACAGCTTTACAGATGTCAGCAAGACACATCGAACTTTAAATGCCTGTATCACTCAAACCGCTCAACTTTTTAAGATCTTCATAATTCAAAAAAAACGTTTTTTTGTTTTTTTTTTACATTACTAACCCTTTAAACAGTCATTAACCTCAGGTATTCAGTCACTATGCCCTTATGTAATAGAACTGAATGCAAAGCATTGGATTTATTTAGAGAATATTTTAGCAGGAAGAATACATTGAGATTTATCTCGTTTTCAAGGATGTCCTAGAGACAAGACAAGAAAAGTCAAGAGAGAAGATGGAGTTCAGATTAATTAGGCCTTATAATTAAAGTCCAAAAGAGATGCAAACCTCTAAGCCACAGCACAGCATGTTCACGCAGAAAAAAAATAAAAAATAATAAGTAGAGGATTGCAGACTAAAATGATGAATATGAAGGTTTTGTACATTGAGGGTTACTAGTTTTTGCCAATTGTTTCAAGTTTAAAAACGTACAGCTATAGCTGAATAAATAATAATCATTGATTATACATACGCGAGATTAGAGTAGCTATTCCTGCTTAAAAGGATAGTAATACTTAAAATGTAAAAAAATATATATTGTAGGGTTTATCTCCCTGAGTAAAACAAAAGGTACTCCTACTGCTGAAAGGTGTTTTATTCAAAGTTATTGTAGCTCAAACTTTTATTTTATAGATGCAGTATCACAGTGGCCTGAATTTGTAGAGTGGCACTGTTGCTACTCCATCCTATGGACATCTCTGGTCAGCTGACCATAAATTTCCATAGGATGGTGTAGCAACAGCACCACTGTACAATTTCAGCACACTGTAATAACTTTTGAATAAAACACCTTTCAGCAGTGGGAGTACCCCTTTGTTTTACTCAGGGGGATAAAAACTACAATATATAAATATTTTTTACACATTAAGTATTACCATCCCTTTAACTCTTTCAGGATCAGAATGGTCTGCAATACATCGCAAAGTAATTTTCTGCATGCCTTTCTAAGCATTAACCCTTTCATTGACAGGGGTACTCAACACGTTGCTTTGCAATGCGTTGCGTACCCCTCTGGCACTGAAAGGGTTAAACAGATGTCCGTTGTTTCAGGTTCATTGATTTTTCTCTCTTCTTTCTGTAGCCTCAATTGTACTGTTCTATCGTGTAAGAAAAAAATGTAATTCTCATTTATGTAATTTTTCATTAACTGTAATTATGACTAAATCGAAACAAAAAAGGGTTAACAATACAAAAAAAAAAAAAAAAAAAAAAAAGGATATAAGCAACCTTACAGTAGAATAACTTAATACACTTTTAAATGGCCAACTATTTTTGTGATAACTACATTCTTACGAGCAGAACAGGCAAAGGAGCAATGGTTGCTTTGTGAGCCATAGTGAATCAGCGACAGAACCCAACGAGTCAGAAAAGCGACCAACGGTTGACCCAGCGATAGTGACTGAACTACACATCTCACTCATAGTATAGGCATATGAGGCCACAACTACAGCTTGCAGATACTGCTAGTGTAGTGCTTTAAAAGACTGACACTGGCAGATTACGTGTGCTCAACCAGTGAAGTGTATGACTTGAGCCACAGACCTCCTGGGTTTGTCTGCCCCCGCTACCAGCCCAGGGGGTCAGGTTTTTTTACCCACTCAATGGCTACAAGATATTTTGGGACTTTAGTGAAGTTAACCCTTTGAGTGCCAGAGGGCTACGCAACGCATTGTTTTGCAATGCGTTGTGTACCCCTCTGACACTCAAAGGGTAGAGAGGCCGGTCCTGCTCTGCGTCCTGCCGCCGACACAGTCATGCACTGTAGAGACTGGCCGAAAGCACAGAATGCTCCCAGCACGGAACTCCCAGCATTCCGTGCTCCCAGCACTCTGTGCATTCGGGCAGTCTCTACTGCGCATGATGGCTTCTGACAAACATCCTAGCAAATTATTATATAGGATAGGTGGCCCTGAGTTATTTGATGGCTAAACCTCTAGAATTCAAGAGGTTAAAGTGCCTCACTGGCAATGGTAATAATTTTTATTTGCCCCCTATGTGCGGTTGGACTAATCCATTTTGCTGGTATATAAAGACCATTATAAAAACTGTATTAGTAACCTTTGGCTCCAACCATCAGAAGCTTGTAACAGCAATCAAAAACAAATGGCAGCTGGAAATAGCCAACAATGTAACGGCTTTTAACCCTTTGAGTGTCAAAGGGGTATCAAATGTATTATGTTCCAATGCTTTGGATACCTCTCTGGCACTCAAAGGGTTAAACCCCAACTTATTTTGTTTCTGCTTTCCCTTAAAGCGGAACTACCACCGCACAACATCTTTAGCTTAATTAAGTCCCCATCTGGCGACTAGCTGAATGGGAGACAGGCAGGACGGAGTGCGACATCTTGCCATAGTGATGTCCGCGCACCTGCACTGTCAGTCCCAGCAGGGTCTCGGAGGCGTTGCTAGAAGCTGCGCAGTTCCAAAAGGGACTGACCGCGCAGGCGCACGGACGTCACTATGGCAAGATGTCCGTGCTACTGTCAGCTATGGAAGAAAGAATAAATCTATTAAATAAGGTAATAATTCTGGCAACTAGCGCTACTAAGCAGTTAGTCGCCAGATGGGGACTTAATTAAGCTAAAGATGTTGTGCGGTGGTAGTTCAGCTTTAACCCCTTGAATGCCAGAGAGGTACACAAAGCAATGTGTTGCACAGCCCTCTGGCACTCAGAAGGTTAAATAACTACGCTCTATATAACAGAACATGGAGTTCCACTCTACTGGCCACAGAGTTTGCTTTCCACTTGACAAATATAGTCCATTGTGAATGTTACGGTGAACAGGGATGAATGTGCCACTTGCACTACTATAGACTATAGTTGGATTTTTTTTTTTTTTCCTCTTGTGTAGAGCAGGTGTGATTCACACTCTTGGCATCTATATCTACTTGTTTCCCCTATATAAAATTAACCCTTTGAGGGCCAGAGGGGTACACAACATTGCTTTGCCATGTGTTGTGTACCCTTCTGGCATTCAAAGGAATAACTGGCTCTTAATTAAAGTGGATAGTCACCTATGGACAACATCCCATAAATAGTTAGGTGGTATAGCCAATACGATGAAAACATTATTTATTTTTTATTTAAAGTTTTGATTTCGCTTAAATTTAACTTACAAAGTTTGTGCTGCAGCTACTTCCGTGTTGACTGCGTTTCTCGAGCTCTGCCTCTGCTCTCCACCTTCCTGAGATGATGGAGGCTTCTGTCTGTAAGCCGGAGCGGTTTCATTGGTAGAGATCGATATCTAGTCAATGAGACTGCTCCAGCATACAGACATAAGCCTCCGTCATCGGAGGAAGGAGGACAGCAGAGGCAGAGCTTTGGGCTGCAGTCTATATGGAAGTGGCTGCAGCCCAGACGTTTGTAAGTTAAATTTAAGCAGAATCAAAACTTTAAATAAAAAATAAAATAATGCTTTCATCGTATTGGCTATGTCACCTAACTATTTCTGGGATGTTGTCCATAGGTGACACATACACTCAGGGCCGTATTTACATCTCAGGTGCCTGTAGGCACAGAAATCTGAAGCGCCCCCCTTGGCCATCTCTACTGGACACCCCCACAACACTCCTAACCTCCACACTGCCCCCCCATCATCTCCATATTGCCCCCATCATCTCCAACTTACCCTCACATTGCTCCCATCTCCAACTTGCCCCCATCAAGTCCATATTGCCCCATCAGCGTCAACTTACCCACACATTGCCCCCATCAGCTCCATATTGCCCTCACATTGCCTCCATCAGCTCCAACTTACCCTCCCATTGCCCCCCATCATCTCCACATTGCCATCATATCCAACTTGCCCCCGCAATCAGCTCCAACTTGCTCACATTGCACCCATCCTCTCCACATTGTCCCCATCATCTCCATATTGCCCTCACATTGCCCCCCATCAGCTTCAAATTGCCCTCACATTGCCCCCATCTCCATATTGCCCCTATCAGCTCCAACTTACCCTCACTTTGCCCCCATCATCTCCATATTGCCCTCACATTGCCCCCCATCAGCTCCAACTTGCCCTCACATTGCCCCCATCATCTCCACATTGCCAGTTTGCCATCAGCTCCATAAGGCCCCCATCAGCTCCTTATTGCCCTCACATTGCCCCCCCCCCCCCAGTGTCCGTTTCCTACCTCTTCCCTGGAGGTCCAGCGGCAGGAGAGGTCTGTATGCGCCTCCTTTGGCACAGACCTGTAGCTGCTAGAGCTCCCGCGCGGTCTTCTATTCATGCAGAGCGCTGGGAGAGGATGACATCTCCCAGTGCTCTGTAATACTAAAGAGCCAACGAGGGAGCGCAGCATCTACAGGTCTGTCCTGAAGGAGGCACAGACCTGACTGGGCGGTGGGGGGGTTAGTGCGGGCTGCGAGGCAACTTTTTTTTTTTTTTTTTTTTTAAATCAAAAGGGTCCCAATGACAGGCGCCCCTCTGTGGAGTGCGCCTGTAGGCAGATGCCTACTCTGCCTTATGGTAAATCTGGCCCTGCATCCACTTTAAACAGAAAGACTTATCTAGGCAGGTATCAAACCTACAGCTATCAGGTATATCTATTCACTGTTTTTTCCATTTGAACTCAGCTGAAGTCTACAATTGAATGACAACATGTTACTACTTGGAGAATGTATATCTGGTCTTCTCTCTCTCTACCTGCAGAGAGCTCCACCCATTATTCTAAAGGGTCTTGTAAGCATTCTGAGGGTAGTAAGTAAGAAACATTTTGGGCTATATGTAAAAGAATAAAATGGAGTATGTATGGGGGCAAACCAATTACACCATAGGAAATCTAACTAATTTAACCCTGTGTGTGCCAGAGGGGTATTGTTGGATGCCATTCTGGCACTCAAAGGGTTAAATGTTTTTAACTCCTTGAATGCTAGAGAGGAATGTAATATATTTAAAGGGATAGTAATGTTTAATTTAAGTTGATTTAATATTGTAGACATTAAAAAAAAGTTATCAATGTAAGTCTTATCTCTCAAACCTTTATGGTTTGAGAGATATAACTTGCTAAAGTTACCTTTTCTTGGCTGTTTCACTCAAGTCTGCTATCTACCTGACAGCTGCAGATTCCAGTCATTTGACCAGACAGAGGCTCTTCAGCAGAGCTGAAATCACGCTATTTAGAAATAAATACTTCATTGGAATGGTCTACAAAGTGTGCTTGCAAACCAGGCACACTTTGTAGACCATTCCAAATTGAGTATTTATCTTTAGATATCGTTATATCGGTGCTGCTGAAGAGCCGAATCTGCTTCTGACAGCTTTACAGCTCGTCAAGCAGAAAGGGGAGGGAACAGAGAACTTTATTTCCCTATCTCTCAAACCATAACGGTTTGAGAGATATGAATAAGTGCAAGTATTCTCTTTTAACGTGTTAGTAATGTCTAAAAAAAGTGTTTTTTTGCATTTAGAAGAGCTTAAAAAGCTGATCTAAATGCAAAAAAAGTATCTCTCAAACCGCTATGGTTTAAGAGATACGGGCTTTTAAAGTTCACTGTTTCCTACTGACAGCTGTAAAATTTAGACCATTCCAATGAAGGGATTCCTTGTAAGTAAGGAGATCTCGGCACTTCTCAAGTGCCACCGTGTCGACCAACACGAATCTCCTGCTGACAGCTTTACAGCTGTCAGTAGGAAACAGCGAACTTTAAACGCCCGTATCTCTTAAACCATAGCTGTTTGAGAGATACGTTTTTTTGCATTTAGATCAGCTTTTTAAGCTCTTCTAAATGCAAAAACCTTTTTTTTTTTTTTTAGACATTACTAACACTTTAATTGTATCTACCATATAGTTAATACTTTTTTTCTTGACATTACTATATCTTTAAATAAAATTAAACCTATGGATGTGTAGCCACACCATAAAAATCCTTATAGTAAAACAGAAAAAGGGGGTCACCATATACTGCCATATATCTGACCTGTGTGGTCTTTCCTTCAGTCTGGCAGTATACCAACCATTCTGGGTAATGCTCTTTGTTGCCTATGGTGTTTGTTTGATACAGAATTGCTCCTGTTTTTCCTTTGTACTAATGGCACACAAAAAGCATGCACAATTAGAACTATCCTACAAAATTTAACACATTGGATGCTTTAGTCTTTACTAGCATTCCAGGGGTTAAGTCTGCATTTGTGCATTATTTTAATAAACCATGTTTTTTTAGCATCATATGTAGATTTAGACCTATAAAGTGGAACTTTTACTTTGTTACAAACAGGCGTTTCTGAAAACAGTATCCAAAACCACCCATATTTATGCTAATCCTTTTTCATATCAAAAAAGTTTCTGATATATTTAGTTTTATCAATTTATGTAACTGAACTAGTACTTCCTGGTAGGAAGTGACAGCTGGCAACACAGAGCTATGTGGACTGTGAGTCCTCCAGGAATGCTAACTGCCCTAACTGACAAAAAAAAAAAAAACGAAACATCTTGTTTTAGATAAAGAATGCCTAACAACTATAGCTTGCTTTTGAACATTTTTAAAACTATTATATACAAAGTTACAGTTCCACTTTAAAGGGGAACTATCACCCCAACTGAAGTCCAGACCTAATAAGGCTTCTAGAGATAAGCTTAACAATCAATCAATATAGAATAAAGACTGCATTAGTCAAAAATCCCACCTCAGCCGATATCAATGGCCAGGCAGCAGCGCAGACATCTTTGCTTACAGATGTCTGAGCACCTGAACCATCAGTCCCAGTCTCCTCTAGGAGGCGTTGCAAGGTACCTTAAGGTACTGGAAGAGACTGACGGCACAGGCATGCAGATGCCTCTAGAGCGCTGTTGCCTGGCCGTCAGTTGGCTGAGGAAGGATTTCTGACTTTATTCTGCATAACAATTTGATTGTTAAGCTTATCGCTAGATGCCTAATAAGGTGGGGAGGACTTTAGGTGGGGTGATACCTCCCTTTTAAAGGAGTTTGCATCAAATGTATTACACAACACTATTCCTTATAGGTTTAAAACCTAATTTTAGGACCTACACAATCAAATTAAATACAGTGAGCAAAAAGTTACAAAAATATGTCCACTGTATAGTATACAATACCTTTATAATGCAGGTGTGCATTTAAAAGACTAACAGAGCAGAAAAGTGCTCAAGCAAGTTATCTAAATAACTTACAATGTTTCCACTGCATTCCCAGGAATCCATGCAGGAATATGCAAATGAGAATGCACTGTGAAATCACTTTTTTAAGTTTCACATCAATATAAATGTGTTCTCTTCTCTTATGGTTGATTTAACCTAGCTTATATAGCAAAGTAGGAGTTAAAATAAATGCATGAGATTATCACCCAACCCACAGACAGCAGTTTCACCCTAATCAGTGTGATGCTAGTTGACTGACAGGCAAAAGGGAGTATTAATAGTAGGACAATCTGTTTAGGTTATGGTGAGTGAAAAATTACATACAACAAATAAGTAATTTTACCAACGCTGGGTGGGGGACCAGGGGTGTATGCACTAAGGTGTGAGTGAGGTTAGTGCTTCAGTTCCAATGTTATTCTGTGGAGCTTATGCATTAACATGTCTCCCATTTGAGAAACGTAAGTGAATGTGCTCTGTAGAATAATAAAAGTGGGATAAGTTATCTTCTCTTTATCACATCTTAATGCATTTAAAAAACAAAACAAAACAAAAAAAACCAAAAACATATAAACCATTTTCAGTTTTCTATTATAATTTCCCTTTAAAGGGATAGTAATGTTTTAAAATAAAAGCAGCTTCAATTAATCTTCATAGTATTTGGGCCATGGAGAATGTTATTTCAATACTGTCAGAGTTGTAATTCAAGAGTAATTGAATGATAAAGTATCCCCCTCCCGCCCCTTTTACTGATGTAACACTGCTCACCTCAGAGCAGCAAGACTGTGCTGATGGATCGCAGAGAGGGACAATCTTCAGTGAGCGTAAGGGAAAACCTGAAAAACCTGTCAAGGGGGGCAGGGTTTTCCTTATGATCACCGTAAGAAGATTGTCCCTTATTGTGGTATGTCCGGTCAAGAGACAATTTCACATCTGAGGGGAGGTGGCTTACACTAGGTAAAAGGGGTGGGAGGGGGATAATTTATCATTCAATTACACCTCTGACTGCATTAAAACAACACTCTCCATGGCCCAAATACTATGAAGATTAATCGGAGCTTTTTTTGTGAAACACTACTATCCCTTTAAGAATACTAGTCTTTAAAGTCAGTAACTGGTAACCACAATTTAAATTAAATATGTAAAAAGTGTTTATGACAATGCCAGAACTGTACTGCTTAAACCCGTAATGACCGCCCGATCAGTGGGAGGGTGGCCGTTAAGCACCAAAGCATTTTTTTTTTTTAGGTTTTCAGGAATGGATTCTGGAAAATCCATGACCATGACCGGTCCTTAAGTGCTGGACTGCCATGATGGTCCTGGCACGTCAACAGTCCTTAACATCTTAAGGACCAGAAAATAAAATACTATGTTCTTGTTCTAAACCATTTATCCATATACACAAAGGGCCATATGTTCAAAGAAAGAACAAAAAATTGTTGTATGAAAGACAAAAATAAGTAATTGTATGCATGAACATCATATTTTCTATAGATTATACAACAAAAAACTAGTAATGTCCATTGTGTATGACATAACTCCAGAATCGCTGTGCAAAGGGGCGGGGAAAGGGCATGGCTAAACTATTCTCCAGAGGAAAAGAAAATTTGTCGTATCTAACGACATAAAAATGTCTTGGAAAAGACAAAATTTGTATGTTAAGAAAAAAGTGGAGGGAATGTGAAGTTCTGAATGTGAAAATTTTTGTCTTTAGTTAAGACATTTTTGTCATTAGTTAAAGGGATAGTAATACTTTGTTTTATCTTTATTTTATTTTGTAGGCATTAAAAAAACATGACGAACGATATAAGTTATCTCTCAAACCTTTATGGTTTGAGAGATATTCACAAGCAAAGTTTCCCCTCCCGCCCCTTTTACCTAGTGTAAGCCATCTCTTCTCAGATGTGGAATGCAGTCCATAGACCAGACAGATAACAACAGGGGGCAAAGCAATGCGTTGCGTACCCCTCTGAAACTCAAAGGGTTAAAACATACTTACTGCCCTCATTCCCATTTCTCGAACTGTTATGGTTTGAGAGATGTAATAAAATAAAGGTCTCCGCTCCCTCCCATTTCTGCCTGACGAGCTGTAAAGATGTCAGATGCAGAATCCGGTCGCCTGACTGTAGGCGGATGTTCAGGAGCGCTGTCATCGGGATATCTAACTAGAATTACTTCATCGGAATGGTCTACAATGTGTGCTTGCAAACCAGGCGCATGTTGTAGACCATACCGATGAAATAATTACAGTTATACATCTCGATGACATCGCTCCTGAAGACCTGCCGCCTGGCCCCGGAAGCAGGAACTCATGATTTCCGTTATACAGCGGACGCATGAGAAGGGGGTGGGAGTGGAGACCTTTATTTTATTATATCTCTCAAACCATAATGGTTAGAGAGATGGGAATGAGGGCAGTAAGTATGTTTTAATTGTACATATAAATTCACCTGTACTTTTTTTCCAAGTTTACTATCCCCTTAACTACAACTATTTACGGAAATTGGAGCTGTGGTTATTTTCATATATTACTAACCCTTTAATCCCCTGTGAAACCATTCTTTGGATACCTCTAGCAGTTAAAGGATTAAACGCCTTATTTAAATCAGTGGAATCTTTGGAAATTTTTATTTGTTCCCCAGGGTATAGCTGGTCTACTCTACTTTTTTTTGGCATATGGCCCTAAGACTGATAGCCATATTTTGCCTTGTACTTCCTGAAATTTGTGTCACATGGCCACAAGATAAAAATGCTAATGTCTTTACCATGTCTTGGTAAAAACTTATAGTACAGGATACTGCAAGTTCTGTTTTTCAGCAGGCTATGGGAAGTAATTTCACTTCCTGAGCAGGAGGTGTTACTCCACAACAAAGATTCCCCTGCATGGGGAACAGAGTGTACAGTGAGGAGAAACATATCATGGGGAGGGCTGATACAGATGTAGACTCTAGGGATCATGGGAGGACCTAATGGTGGAAGTTAGGCCAAGGCAGGAAGAAATTGGTCATTCGGAGAAAAAAACAGGGCAAAGATCAGCATCCATCCCTCCCTCCCTATTATGCTGATTTTGTGGTTGTATTTTTCACAGCAGGGCAGTTAGTCCTTGCTTTTTTTTTTCCCTTCAAATATTGATAACTTATGTGGAAAAGTGATGTGGATTTATCCTCGGGCTGAAGACCTGTGGAAGTTATGCCCTAGATGTAGGTCATGGGTATGAGGTTATCCATTGAAGCGAAGGTGTATGGCCAATCTGGTAATTCTTTTGGATTCAGGTATAAGATGCTGAAGAAAACTGGCATTTTAGCATAAGCCCAGGCAGTTTGGCCATGCTCGGTTCAAATATGTTCTATACTGGCAAGGATTGTCAGTTTTTAATAATGAAATAAATTATTATGGTTAAAAGATAATGTTAATGGAAGTGTTTTAAATAAAGCTGCGGCCTGTTACCCCCAAGTTAAGAGTCTGTGGTTATTTTAGGAGGATCATACCCTCTACCTATGACATGACACATTTAGGCTCAGAGAGTGCCAGGACCACTGGTCCTTCAAGGAACTAAATCTGTGTCCTGTCACGTCATTGGACATTAACAAGTTAAATACACAAGGTAAGCAGGCCTTTGGCTCTTTGCCTTTCTTGTACAAATGGCATCAATTTAGAGACTAAATGAGCAGTTATTGGTGAGATTATATAGCAGGTAACACAGAAGTCTCTCACCCTGAGAGTTTGGCCCTTCAAGTTCAAGCAGTGGAAGTTCCCAGGTATGGTCATATTTTCAAAAGTGGAGTTATGCTTTTGAACATTCCAGTAAAAAAATGAAACTAAAACAGACTAAATTTAGATTCCAATTTCCAGACAGCCATTTTTTTTTTCAACACCGGGCCCTAAGGCAACATTTTAAATAGGAGCTTAAAATGTTCTGTGAGATTTTTTTTGTTTTGGTTTTTTAAAAGAGGATTTTAGTCTTACCTGTTAAATCCTTTTCTCTTAGTCCATACAGGTTACTGGTAATGTTGGGTAGGCGATCCTCCCCTTTAAGTAGGCAGGAACAATTCTAGAAGCGAATGCAGGGGGTGGAGCCTACCTTCCCTCCTTGGCTGCAGCTAGCCAATCAGCTCCAGTAAGATTTGACACACTAACTATTGACTAGATAGTAGAAGGTAAAGAAGACTCCTGTGAGCATGACCCCGAAGGACCCCCATGGTCTGCCACAGTAACCTGTATGGACTAAGACAAAAGGATTTAACAGGTAAAACTAAAATCCTCTTTTCTCTGTCGTCCAATTCAGGTTACTGGTAACTTTGGGATGTCCAACCATTGAGTTTCCCCAGAGGCAGGAAGTAAGGCAAGGACCAGGCACAAGGCCCCCAAAGTCACCAGAGCAGATATGAACCATCAGATCAGAGATAGTCCAACATAACAAATGAAGTGTCAACGGACACTGAACAGGGGTAACACCCCAGGAACTGTCACACAGCACACTGAACAAGAGCCAACAGGGCTCAAAAGTGAAGGATGCACCAAAGAACCGAAAGAATATCCTAGACAGGCAAGCCTGCCTCCAGGATCTTCCTCCCAAAGCTGGCATCAGCCGGTGCCAGCACATCAACACAGTAGTGCTTCGAAAAGGTGTGCACAGATGACCAAGTGGCAGCCTTGCACAACTGATCAGTGGAGGCCTGATTCTTGTAAGCCAAAGAAGCCCAATAGATCTAGTAGAATGAGCCGTGACCTGAAAGGGAACAGGCTTCTTCCTTAGTTCGTAAGCCTTACGAATAGTGGACTTGATCCAAGACGCAATAGTCACTTTGGATGCAGGTCTACCTGCCCTGGGGCCCTCAGGAATGCGAACAGCACGTCAGACTGTCTAATGGACTCAGTGCGATGTACATAAAACTTGAGACAATGCACCACATCTAACAAGTGGAGATCCCTCTCCTCGTCAGAGGTAGGGTCAGGGCAGAAAGGCGGCACCACAATCTCCTGATTAATGTGTAACTCAGAGGCCACCTTCAGGAGAAACTCCTGAGAAGTGTGAAGCACCTCCTTGTCTTTGTGAAACACCAAAAAGGGTGGTTTACAAGACAGAGCATGCAACTCTGCGACATGGCGAACAGACAGGATTACCAGAAGAAAGGCCATTTTCCAGCAGGCGTAAAGGAATAGTAGCCAAGGACTCAAAGGGAGGGCACTGAAGGACACCCAAAACCAAGTTACGATCCCACTGAGGAGCCGGAGTCTTGAAAACAGGACGAGTATGAGCAACGCCCTGGAAGAAAACCTTCACATCAGGAAGAATAGCAATGCGCCTCTGAAAGAAAACAGAGAGAGCGCAGAAGTCTGAACCTTAAGGGAACTTATCCACACCGTCCTGCAAGAAAGCCAGGACCGCAGGCAGATAAAAATCCTGAGAAAGGTCCCCATCAGCACACAAAGAGAGAAAGGTCGACCAGACATGATGGTAGGCCTTAGAAGAAACAGCTTTGTGGGCACTAAGCATAGTAGCCATCACACCAGAAGAAAAACCTCTTCTTTAGTATTGAGGAATCAATTTCCCAGCTGTCAAAGCTAGACTATGAATATTCTCCTTCCACAGGTAACCCTGTAGAAGATGATACGGATGGCAAGGGAGCCAGAATGGCTCTGCCACTGAGAGATCTAGAAGCTCTGGAAACCAAGCCTGTCGAGGCCAGTACGGAGCAATCAGAATTACTGGACAGTGCTCCAGTCTCAATTTCCGTAACACCCCGTGTAACATGGGGAGGGGAGGAAATAATCAAGGAATGGACATGGCATCCACCGCTAGAGGATCCCTCCAGTGAGAGTAGAACATTGGAACCTTCCGGTTGTGTCTTGTCGCCATCAGGTCGATGCAAGGAAGAACCCACTTATGAACAATGAGGGTGAACACCTCTGGGTGCAATTCCCACTCTCCGCTGTCCACCATGTGTTGACTGAGAAAGTCTGCCATGACGTTGTCTACGCTGGCAATGTGCACTGCGGATATGGCAGGAACATGTTCTTATGCCCAAGAAAAAATAGCCTGGACCTCTAGCCAAGCAGCGAGACTTCTTGTTCCGCCCTGCTTGTTGATGTAAGCCACTGCTGTGGCGTTGTCAGACTGGGTATTCTGCCAGCTGGGGTGTCCAATGGCGAAGGGCATGAAATATCGCCCGAAGCTCCAACACGTTGATGGGAAGGAGAGACTCCTCCGGAGACCAAACCTGAGCACTCAGGTGACCTAGGACCACTCCCCAGCCGTAGAGGCTGGCATCCGTCGTTACAGTGGTCCAGAAGGATACCAGGAAGGACTTGCCCTTCAGCAGATTGGAGAGGTCGAGCCACCACAAAAAACTGAGTTCCACATGAAGAGTTAGGGACACTGACATCTTCAGAAGGTCCGGCTGACCCCTGGACACCTGGATCACAAACAGCTGGAGTTCCCTGGTGTGAGCCATAGCAAACAGGACCGCTTATATGGTGGAGATGAATTTCCCCACTAGAGAGGACACAGCTTCTTGTCCAGAACTGGATCATGAGCCAGAACAGCAGAAACCCTGTGGGCAATCTGGTGAGCCACCTCGTCCATGAGAAACACCACGCTCTGCTGAGTGTCAAAAAGAAGACCAGACGCTGGGACTGGACAAGATCTGACTTGTCCATGTTGATGATCCACTCATGATGGGTAACAACATGAATGCAGTCCTGAACCTGCTGATGAAGAAGTTCCGCAGAAGGGGCTTTCAAAAGCAGGTCGTCCATGTATGGAGCAACTCTGATGCCGCCCCGATGGAGGACGGACACTAAGGCTCCCAGGACACGATTGAAGACTTGAGGAGCTGTAGTCAGACCAAAGGGCAGAGCTGAAAACTGAAAGTACCTTTGTTCGCAGGCAAATCTGAGATACTGCCGGGTCTCTGGATGAATGGCAATGTGTAGATACGCATCCTGAAGATCCAGGAGAGGCAAGGAATTCCCCCGGAGACATTTCAGCAACTGCCGTCCTTAAGGACTCCTGGCAGTAATGAGTCTTGATCACAAAGGAATTGAGATCCTTCAAAATACAAAATGAGGTTTGAGTAAAAACCCATACCTATGTCCTGAACTGGAGCAGATTCCAGAACATCCTCGGTCCAGAAGGGTCTAGATAGTGCCATGGAACAGATGGCGTATCTCTACACCCTGGGGCTTATGAGAGGGGGAAAACTGAAAAGGAGGAAGAGAGACAAAAAGGGATCCTGTACCCTTTCTGCCACCACCTGCAAAACCCACGGGTCCTCCACTGAATCCTCCCAGACGCTGTGGTAGTGACGCAGAAGGCCACCCACAGCCAAGTGGGGACCTAGGTTCGGCGAGTCACAACGAAGAAGGCTTGGAAGCCTTCGTTTTGGGGGAGACCTTGGGCTTTCATGAGGAACACTTAGCTTAGGGAACCATCTGGTTCGCCGGACGTGTCTCAGACTGGAAGGGACGAAAAAGCCGAATACGCTTGATAGGAGTCTTCTTCCGGGGGACCATAGGCAGAAGGATACTCTCGCCCCCTGTGGCCTCACTATTCAGATCCTTAAGATCTGGCCCAAACAAAGAGGTGCCCTGAAAAAAGGAAATGAGAGCAAAGCTTTATTGGAAGTAGTGTCAGCAGACCAGATCTTGAGCCAAAGAGCTCGTCTGGCAACGACAGACATGGTGGAAATCCTTGCCACCAAACGGAAGGCATCAAATAACCAGCAGGAACATACTGCTGGGCCTCAGAAATGTTGGCAAAAAGCCGCAACATATCTGAAGTAGGAGCACCTGACGGACAGCTAGGGTGATCTGTTCAGTCCAGACTGCAATGGCCCGGTTCACCCATGCCGCAGCAAACGCTGGACGCATGGCAGTACCAGCAGTGGCAAAAATGGACTTGAGGGAGACCTTGAGTTTCTTGTCAGTCCAGTCTTTCAGAGTGGAGGCGTCAGCAACTGGCAAGGCAGTGGAGACAGGAGCATCCACTTTGGGGGAATGAACCCACTGAGCAAGCTCCATCTCAGAAGAAGGGGTAAAGCTTGGCAAATTTCTTGGAAACAGAAGGTTTCCTGTCTGGAGACTTCCACTCAGACACAAGGCGGTCAAGAGTGGGGTTAGGTGGAAAACAAATATGGGGCCTCTTAGGCTCCTTAAATACATCAGAGGGATCCGAAGAAACATCCTGAACTAAGGGAATGTTTAGAGTAGTTAAGACGGTCCTGATCAGGTCCTCAGCCGTGGGATCAGGATCAGCCTCAAATGGGTCTCCAAAAAACTGAGGAGCCCAAAGCAGAACATTCCTCAACGTTCGAATCCACCAACAGTTCCTCCTTAGAGGAATCTGATACATCAGGTACTCCCTGCGATTTCTACAGGGAAGATCTGACGGAAGTAGGGGTCTGCCAGGAGTGGAAGACTCCCTGTAACTGGAATGGAAACAGTTGCAATATAGACCGGAGGTCTCTAGTAGCAGCCTTGAACTCTTGCACCCAAACTGGCTCTAATGCATGGCTGGAGGTCCCTGGGAGAGACTCAGGGACATCAGAACAGGCTGGCCATAAATTACCTGAGAATTCTCTAGGTAATCCTGAGGAGCAAGGAGCAATAGGGGACACAGAGACCCCAGCATCCTTAGTCTTAGGCCTGGCCCCAAGCTCTAACGGATTAGACATTCTCAGATTGTCAAAATGTTTAAAGTATAAGGAATCATCCCAAATACAGTGTGTAAGATTAAAATTTCACCCCAGAAATTGCTAAAATACACTTACCGGGCAGGCGAAAGGTTAATCTGCAGAGGAGAGAAGGAGAGTCCAAGCCCTGCGTAGGATACTCGTTCAGCAAACGGCACAAAATGGCTGCCGCAAAATGAGCCAATCAGAAACGAGTGCATGACGCAAGCGCTCATAGGAAATGTAGTTTTCCCAGAAAAAGTACCCCAACAGTGCCCAAAGCCCCCTGAGCCCCCCAACACGCATAAAACGTTAGCTGGATAACAGAGCAAGGGCAGACAAACAAAATGGGCCATCTCTGAAGTCGCTACGATGAGCGGTTGCAGAGATATGTCCCAAACTGTACAGTCCCATAGAAGTGAATGGAGCAATGGCGTCTATGCAGTAAAAGCGCGTCTGAACACAAATTTTGCAAAGTTACAACTGAGAAGGAAATGTGCACCATACATTACTAAAACATGTCACTAGACCCAATAAACACTGAACCCAGTAGGGAAAGTGCCAACAACCCCCCCCCACACACACACACACACACAAAAGATGCTACACCAGAAACAAAAGGGTTAATTTACCACAGAAACTTGCTCCAAAACACCCAACAGACATACAGATAGTCCCAATGAGTGCAGGTGTTTGCAAAAGGAACTCCAAAGGAACACCCCTGTGTGGAGGGGCACTGTGGGATATGTGGACCTGCAACACTCAAAGGGTTGCTCACCTTTCCTGCAGATCTTCTTTCTTCAGATCACCATGTATTAAGAAGAAGCCTCAGTGGGCAACTCCTGGGGAAATAACTTTAACCCAAGATTTTCCCCCCAGGGCTTAAGGGCCACAAAAGCAACTGGATACTGAGCTAACCACATCTAAGGGCATTGTTAGTTATGATAATCTGCTTAATGGTGGTATTCCATATCTAACAGAAAAATAAAAAATTAGCTAAAACTATCGCAGAACTGTTCTCTTGCTTGTATCTTCATCCAAGGAACAAATCTTACTGGAGCTTATTGGCTAGCTGCAGCCAAGGAGGGAAGGTAGGCTCCACCCTTTGCATTCACTTCTAGAATTGTTCCTGACTACTTAAAAGGGTGGATCACCTACCCAAAGCTACCAGTAACCTGTATTGGACGACAGAGAAACTAGTTTAAAGAATTTAAGAAAAATGCTCTTACAAGTCAGTGTGGAGAAACAGTCAAAAATAATTTGATTAAGAAAATGGTGGTGTTCATACAAAAAATATTAACTCCAAACATTACGTAGAAGGGAAAAAAAAAAAAAAAAAAGTAATTCTGGGGTAAACAGCAGCAGTGAAGGAGAAATAAAAGTTTCATAAAATTTCCAGTGACTTAGATGGATCTTTTAACATCTTGAAAGCTAGAGAAGCCTCCAACATATTGCTTTGCAAGGCTGGATTAATGTAGAGGCGGAACAGGCTGGCCGGGTAGCATAGTTTGGCTCCACCCTCCCAAAAAAATAAAACAGTTCTGCGGACAACCATGTTTAGGCATTTTGTGTCCTCTTATGGTAAAGCTGGTTTACTCTAGAAACACTCCACTTTTGTGTCAAACATAAGGCCCAAAATAGGACTTTTAACCCCCTGGGTGCTACAGAGGTTTAGAATGCATTGTAGACCTCTAGTCTTAAAAGTTCAAATGAAATGAATATGAATGTGCATTTGGTTTGCTGCAGAATTACTTTTCACTGTCGTCCAGTACAGGTCACTGGTACTCTGGGAGGCGATTCGCCCCTTTAATAGGCAGGAACAATTATGCAAATGATTGCAGGGGGCAGAGCCTCCCCTCCTACTTAAGCCACCTTCAGGCCAGAGCCACTAGATTGATTTGTTCCTGGGTGCTGTGCACACCAGGTAGAGAACATCTATGCATTCAACTTAGTATTTTGTTATTTTTTTGTTCAAATATGGAATACCACCATTAGGAGGGTGACCATGGCTGTGAATTGCCCTCTTTAAAGTGGCTGGTGCAGCTTCCAGGGATTTTCTGTGGACCTTATGCCCTGAAGAGGGAACAGCTTGAGTTAAGCAGCTTCCCTACTGGGGAATTTACCTCTGGTTTATTCCTTCTTCATCATGGTCACCTGAAGACTGAAGTCCTGCAGGAAAGGTGAGCCACCCATTGAGTGCTGAAGGTCCACTTGTCCCCACAGTGTCCCTTTGCTGGGCTTCTAGTTGGGAGTTTGCTTTGCACTCCAGCACTCATAGGGTGTTTTTATTTGCATTCAATGTTTTAATGCAGTTTCTGTGGTATTCTCTGGGTTTTGGAGCCTTGAATAGTGTTTATTTATGTGTTTAATGTATGTTTGGGCACTTTTTAATGTTTTGTTAAACTTTATTAAAATTGGTGTTCCGCGCCTTTAAGCGCAGCTTTTCCCGCTTAGACGCTATGGCTCCTTTACTTTCTATGAGATTTCACAGTGTGGGACATATCTCTGGAACCGCTTGTCACAGCAACTCCAGAGAGGGCTCATTTTAATGCTAGGCTCTTGCTCTATCATCCGGTGTGTGTTTTATTAGTGTGGGGTGTTCGGGGGGGCTTCGGGCACTGTTTGGGGTACTTGTATGGGGAAAACTACATTTCCCATGAGCGCCCGGTTCGCGCTCGTTTCTGATTGGCTATCCTGACGGCCGCCATTTTGTGGTGCTCTTCCTCAGCGAGTACACTACGCAGGGACCGAGCCTTCTCTCCCCTCAACAGATTAACCCTTCGCTGGCCAGATAAGTCCAAATTTAGGCATTTCTGGGGTGAAACTTTAATCTTCCACACTTTTACTGGGTGATAGAGTTTAAAGTGGGGTATATTGACGCTGTGAGCATGTCTACTTCACTGGAGCTAGGGGCTAGACCCAAGTCAAAGGAGGATGGGGGGTCTGCTCCCCCATGGCGTTTTGATCCTCTTGTCACACTGGGCTATCTAGTGATAATGTGGGGGATTATGCCCTAACTGCACTGGTCAAGATAGCAACCCTGGGCTTCCCAGCCATGCTATTGAGCCATCTTGGGTGAGGGAGTTTAAAGCTGCCACTAGGGATCTCAGATCCACTCTTCAACTCTTTCTCTCTCAGGTACAGGGGGCTCTCCAGGTCTGGCAGACCCCCTCTACAATCAGGACCTCCCTGCCTAAGCCACAGGGTGCTCCTGATGTGTCTGATTCTTCTGAGGTAGAACTCTTGCAGGATTCTGATGCTGAGGAACACACTGTTATTGAGTCTAACAGGTCCATTGGGGACCCTTATGAATGTGACCCTGAAGTCTCGGCTGAGGGTCTGATTAGAGCTGTACTGAATACGCTCAACCTTCCTCTGACTCAGGAATCCACTTATGATCCTACTGACGTTTTTCAATAGAAACCATCTAAGCCTGTTGTTTGTTTTCCAACTAACCCTACCCTTGCCCGTCTAGTCTCTGAGGCGTGGAAGAATCCTGATAGATCCTCCTCTGTCTCCAAAAAGTTTGCTAAACTGTACCCTTTAACTGAGACTGAGCTGGCAAAATGGGTTCATCCCCCCAAGGTGGATGCTCCTGTTTCCAGGCTATCCAAGTCTACCGCTTTGGCTGTCTCTGATGCCTCTGCCCTGCAGGATTGGACGGATAAAAAGCTAGAGCTTTCTCTTAAGTCTATTTTTGCCTCCATTGGCACTGCCATGCGTCCAACCTTTGCAGTGGCGTGGGTTAATAGAGCCATTGCGGCCTGGACTGAACGACTGACTGACGCAGTTCGCCAGGATGCACCAGTATCTGAACAGTTGCAGCTTCTTGCTAATATCACTGAAGCGCAGAATTATGTTGCTGACGCTGCCTTTGATGCTGTGCGCATGATGGCGAGGGCCTCCACTGCTTCTGTGGTGGCTAGATGTGCCCTTTGGCTGAAAATTTGGTCTGCTGATACAGCCTCTAAGAAAGCCTTGCTTTCCTTGCCCTTTCAGGGGAATTTGCTATTTGGGTCTGAACTCAAAGAAATGATCAGTGAGGCTACTGGCGGTAAAAGTACTCTTCTACCCTCAGTCTTTAAGAAAAAGTTTCCAGCCAAACGCAATTGGTCCTTTCGTTCCTTTCAGACTGAGACACGCTCCTCGGCCCAAACGGGTCCTCCCACTACGCGCTCCTCCTCCAAGCCCAAACAGTCCTGGAAGCCCAAAGTGGCCCCCAAGGCCAAGACTGCTTCGGCATGACTCGCCGAACCCGGGTCCGCATCCGGCTGTAGGTGGACGTCTCCGCATCTTTCGCCGGACTTGGGAGGAGTCAGTGGCGGACCCATGGGTTCTTCAGGTGGTGTCAGAGGGATACAGGATCCCTTTCTCCTCCCTTCCTCCTTTTCGGTTCCATTTTACTCGTCCTTCTCAGGAACCCACAAAGACGTCTGTTCGACGACGCTATTCAGGATCTCTTGGACAAAGAGGTCCTGGAAGTGGTTCCTCCGGAGGACACAGGTTCAGGATTTTATTACAACCTGTTTGTGGTGGCCAAAAAGGACGGAGGGGCTCGTCCTATTTTGGATCTCAAAGATCTCAATGCCTATGTGGTGACTTCCCACTTCCGCCAGGAGTCTCTGCGCTCTGTGATTGCCGCTATGTCTCCAGGGGAATTTCTGGCCTCCCTGGACCTTCAGGATGCATATCTTCACATCCCTATCCATCCAGAGAGCAGGCGGTATCTCCGGATTGCCTGCCACAGGGGACACTTTCAGTTTTCAGCTCTTCCCTTTGGGCTGACTCAGCTCCTCAGGTCTTCCAGAGGGTGCTGGGTTCCTTGATAGCTGTGCTTCATCAGGACGGGGTCAGGGTGACCCCCTACATGGACGATCTCCTCCTCAAAGCTTCCTCGGCGGAGCTTCTTCACCAGCAACTGCAGAGGTGTATACACACTCTGACCCGCCATGGCTGGATCCTGAATCTGGACAAGTCGGACTTGGTCCCATCTCAGAGGCTTCTGTTCCTGGGTCTCCTGTTCGACACTCGCCAATGCATGGTGTTTCTGCCGGAGGATGTGGCTCATCAGATAGCCATCCGAGTGGCGGGGATTCTGGAACTGGACTTAGTGCCGGTAACGAAGTTGACGTCTCTGGTGGGGAAGTTCATTTCCACGATCGAAGCGGTACCATTTGCCATGGCCCACTCCAGGGAACTTCAGAGATTTGTGATCCAGACGTGCAAGAATCATCCAGATCATCAGCATCTGTCAGTCTCTCTACCTCCTCATGTGGAATCGAGTCTGCACTGGTGGTTGGATCTCTCACATCTCCTGAAAGGGAGATCCTTTCAAGTTCCTTGTTGGACCACGATCACAACAGATGCCAGCCTTCGGGGCTGGGGTGCTGTGTTGGGTCGCTTCAGTGCTCAGGGGAAAGGGGGTCTGGAGGAATCTCTTCTCTCCATCAATGTTCTGGAACTACGTGACATCTGGCTTGCCCTGAGACACTGGGAATCTCAACTGACCGGTCGTCAGATCAGAGTGGAATCCGACAACGCCACTGCGGTGGCTTACATCAACAGGCAAGGCGGCACAAGAAGCGGCACCGCCTGGTTGGAGGTCAAGGATATTTTGTCTTGGGCAGAAGATCACGTGCCTGTCATCTCTGCAGTTCACATTCCAGGTGTAGACAACGTCATGGTATGACGACTGAGAAAGTCCGCCGTCGACAGCGGAGAATGGGCTCTTCATCCAGAGGTGTTTCACTTGCTCACCCAGAGGTGGTGGATGCCGGTGGTGGACCTGATGGCCTCCAGACACAACAGGATGGTTCCGGTGTTTTGCTCCCGGTGGAGGGACTCCCTTGCTCTAGCAGTGGATGCCTTGTCGATCCCTTGGGATTTTTCTCTGGCTTACATCTTTCCTCCTCTTCCTCTATTGATCAGAGTCATCCAGAAGTTGAAGCGGGAGCGTTGTCCTGTTATCCTGATCGCTCCAAACTGGCCTCGCCAGTCCTGGTATCCGGAGTTGATGGCCATGTCAGTGGCGGATCCGTTCCCACTTCCTGCCCGTCCAGACCTACTTCTTCAGGGATATCTGTGGAAGGAGGATGTTCACTCTCTCCATTTCCTGGCATGGTTGAATCCTCGATTCTAGCAAAGAAAGGATTTTCTCCTTCTGTGGTGTCGACTATGCTCAGTGCTCGTAAGCCTGTGTCCTCCAAGATCTTTCATCGCGTATGGTCAACCTTCGTTGCATGGTGCTCTGATAAGAAATTATCCCTTGATTTTCATCTTCCCACTGTCCTGGCCTCCTTGCAGGACGGTGTTGATAAGAGGCTCAGTCTGAGTTCCCTCAAAGTTCAGACTTCTGTCTTGTCTGTGTTTTTCCAGGAAAGGATTGCTATCCTTCCTGATGTGAAAGTTTTCTTCCAAGGTGTGACTCATGTTCGGCCTGCCTTCAAGAGTCCTGCTCCCCAGTGGGACCTCAATTTGGTGCTGGGAGTTCTCCAGCGTCCCCCGTTTGAATCCTTGGCTTCCATTCCATTACGTCTCTTGACTTGGAAGATGGCCTTCCTTTTGGCTATTGTTTCAGTTCGCCGGGTAGCAGAGTTACAAGCTCTGTCTTGTAAACCTCCTTACCTGGTGTTCCACAAGGATAAGGCTGTGCTTCGCACTACCAAGGAATTCTTACCCAAGGTTGTGTCCGAGTTTCATATCAATCAGGAGATTGTGGTTCCCTCTTTCTGCCCTAATCCTTCATCTGACAAGGAACGAGATCTCCATTTGTTGGATGTGGTGCGTTGCCTCAAGTTTTATGTTCATCGCACCGAGTCTATCAGGAAGTCTGACGCTCTATTCTTCATTCCTGAGGGGCCTAGGGCAGGGAGACCGGCTTCCAAAGTTACCATTGCCTCTTGGATTAAGGCTACTATCCGTGAAGCCTATAAGTTGCGGAATAAGCATGTTCCCTTCCGGGCGACTGCCCATTCCACCAGATCTATTGGGGCCTCTTGGGCCTACAAGAATCAGGCTTCTGCTGATCAACTGTGCAGAGCGGCCACTTGGTCCTCTGTGCACACTTTTTCTAAGCACTATCGAGTTGATGTACTGGCTTCGGCTGATGCCAGTTTTGGAAGGAAGGTCCTGGAGGCAGTTTTGCCTGTGTAGGTCTTCCGCTCTGTGATCCTTAGTGCTTCCTTACTGTTGAGCCCTGTTGGCTCTACTTCCGTGTGCTGTGTTAGTTCAGGGGTTGTTCCCTTGGTTGGTGTCCGTTGACACTTACAGTTTGGGCTATGTAATTAACTGGTTCATAGCAGTTTTAGTGACTTGGGCCTTGTTCTGGTCCTTGCCTTATTTCCCGCCTCTGGATCAGCTCAATGTTTGTACATCCCAGAAGTAGCAGTGACCTGTATTGGACGACAGTGAAAATAGGATTTTAGTCTTACCTGTTAAATCCTTTTCACTTAGTCCATACAGGTCACTGGTCTCCCACCCTGTCAAGGGACCAGACCTGGCTCTCCTGTGGCATTCAGTGGGAGACCTTTGGGGCATGCTCACAGGAGTCTTTCTTCTTGCTTACCTGGGGTCAGTTTTAGGGTCTCAAATCAATCTAGTGGCTCTGGCCTGAAGGTGGCTTAAGTAGGAGGGGAGGCTCCGCCCCCTGCAATCATTTGCATAATTGTTCCTGCCTATTAAAGGGGCGAATCGCCTCCCAGAGTACCAGTGACCTGTATGGACTAAGTGGAAAGGATTTAACAGGTAAGACTAAAATCCTATTTTATCTGTGTATGTATAAGGCCTAAAAGGTCTGTGTAAACAATGTTTCTGTCCTCCAATTTCTGACAAAGCATTGCCAACTCAATACAGTCATATTTTCAAAAGTGATGTTAATGCGCTAATCATTCCATTCTAAAAGATGTGATGCTAAAATTGACAAATTTAGATCAGAATTTTCTAAACAGACATTCAAAGAAAAACTGGGTACCATAAACACACCAATCCTGGTTGAGAAACCATACTGTTTTGCTATTTTTCCCTTTCATCTTCTTTTTCCAAACATGTCTAATATATCACCTTATATTACCCTCTGCAGAAGCCTCAGTCACAAGTGTCTGAAATACAGGTTAATACCAACAACAATAGCCAGCAGAATCTTTTGATGCCAAGAGAAAGGACATATATGTATATGTATTAGTGTCTCTGGTAAACTTTGACCCTTGGGATCATGTCCCTTTAAGTTCTCATCATATAGATTCCACCAGGTAAAATATAAATCACTCACAGGTTGCTCGACTCTCACGGGAAATAAAGGATTGGCTTTTCAAACTTTGCACAGATAAGAGAAGAAAGGTATATCTCACTCAAACAAATAAAGTGACAGTGAGGCTGTAGACCGTTCCAATGAAGTAGCTATATTTTTCTCTTGTAATCTTGGCTCTGCTGAAGAGCCTCCCCCGGTCCCAGGACCAGATTCCCCTGCAGTCAGCTAGACGTCAAGGAAAGGGGAGAACTTTGGTGCCGAATATCTCAAAGGTTTGAGAGATGGGACTGGGGGCATTTAGTTTCATTTTTTTAATGCCTACAAAGTTCATTTTTGTAAAAAAAAAATTGGCAATACTATCCCTTTAAATAGGGATTTTAACATCTTGAATGCTAGAGGTATCCAAAGGATTGCAATGCAATGCGTTGGAGACCTATCTAGCATTCAAAGGATTAACAGCTCTATTTTAACCCTTTGAATGCCAGAGAGTTATCCAAAGCATTGCAAAACAATGCGTTGTATACCCCTTTGGCACTCAAAGTGTTAATAAGTGGTAATATTTATTTGTGGCGTATTATGCATATGGTTTAATGCACCACTTTTACTGTGTACATCCGGCTCACTGTTATGTATAAAGAGGAGCAATTTTGTGGCAGACCAACTACACAATAGAGGACCAAAATATTTCCGAAAATTCGTTTGCTAGCATACATGGTGTTATAAATGCTTTTTTTAATAAATGAAAATTTTTGTTACTTCCCCATGATACAGATGGTTTGCTCCAAAATCTTTACACATAAGGCCCAATGCTGCTTAAAGGGATAGTAATACTTAAAATGTAAAAAAAAATATGTTGTAGGGTTTATCCCCCTGAGTAAAACAAGAGTACTCCCACTGCTGAGAGGTGTTTTATTCAAAAGTTATTAATTTTCAAAGTTGAATTTTTTAGGTGCAATATCACAGTGGCCTGAAAAAGTACAGTGGCGCTGTTGCTACACGATCCTATGGACAACTCTGGTCAGTTGACCATAAATCTCCATAGGATGGTGTAGCAACAGCGCCACTGTACAATTTCAGGCCACTGTGATATTGCACCTAAAAAATTCAACTTTGAAAATTAATAACTTTTGAATAAAACACCTCTCAGCAGTGGGAGTACTCTTGTTTTACTCAGGGGGATAAACCCTACAACATTTTTTTTTTTAAATTTTAAGTATTACTATCCCTTTAAGCACGCTGACCTTTACATTTAATTTTACACGCACAGCGAGTTTGCAGACTACAGACTGCACTGTCTGATACAGTGGAAAATAACATGGATTTGTCTAAGGCAGTGGTTCTCAATCTTGTTTTGTTCAGGGCACCCCTAACACAATCTAGAACATTCGGGGCACCCCTACCATATTTAATGTACTTTATCAAGGGCATAATGAAGGTTCCATACATATATATATATATATACACATTATTAGGTCTTACAATCATAATAACACAATTAAACATAACGTGCATAACAATTTCTATAAATCTTTATTTAAAATCCATTTATGTCATTCTTCATAGAAAACATGGGGCACCCTAAGTTGATGTCCGTGGCACACCAAAGTGCCACGGCACCCTGGTTGAGAATCACTGGTCTAAGGTCACAGCAAGCAAACATGGGAATGGAGTCATTTTACCCTACTTCAGTCTACCAGTCCTGAGATTAGGGAGATTAGTCAGAGTGATAACCAATTATTTTAAGCCCTTATTCATATGGGCAACATTAGTACAAAAATGTTGTGGCCTATATCGCCAAGGCAGGTTACCATGTCTTTCTATGGGGGTACTGGATCTTGGGTTATTATAATATACTAGTTGAAGAGCCCGTTACAAGGGCCACAGTGCCACTGCCACCCGGTCGCGGGGCAGTCATGCGCAGTAGAGACTGGCCGAGCCGCGGCTGATACAGAGGCTCTGTATCAGCCGTGGAGCTGGCAGCCTCTACTGCGCATGACTGCAGCATGCGAAGCAGTGTCTACTGAGCATGACGCGGCGTTACACACATTTTAGCGAATTATTATATAGGATGGTGTATGCGATCCCTCAGCAGTCATGTCCGCCTTCATGGACATAACCTCTTGAATCAGTTCTGGATGTCATCAGTTAAAGACACAAGGGTAAACTTCATTGCGGCCATTAGAAAATTTCTAGTCATAGTAAGGAAAGGTGAGTGAGTATGTGTGTGGGTCAGTGTTATTATTAGGAACTGTTAGTTCTGATTTACATTAAGAAGAGGTTTCCACTCAAAACTCCTCGTGGTTAAGGGCGGCTCATTCTACAAAAGTAAGTAATAAAAACGGTATGTTCTGTATAAAAATTATACACCTACAAATGGTCATTACACGCAAGGTTTGGTATTGTATAGTTCATCTTTGTTTGTTTTTTTCTCCTTAAAACGTCAGAATTTCTTTGGGTCAGAAATTTCAGGTGATCATCTCTCTCAACCTGCCCTTTTCTTCCTCTAAATCCCCTACTGTTGACATCAAATGCAAGCCTACTAAAGGAGTTCCAAAGGAACCGCATAAACTGAGAGGGCTGTATGGGCTTTCAATAGCCAACATCAACAGAGTAGTAGGAGAAATTGAGAGTAAGGAATCTTCACATGATGGCTAAACAGTTTAAAGTTTGAGGACAAACACATTAAAGTTTACTTTCTACTGTACTACTACTGTACTTATCTCAATTTGATTCGGTGGCACAGTCCCTTTAACCAAATTCATGACTTGTTCTCCCATGTTTAAGAGAAGGAAAATACAAAGTTATCCACATTTGATTAAAGTAAACTATAGGCTATTAAACCTATCACTGCCATTAGTTCACTAACCTCCTGTCAGTGACGTAACCTTCTTGTTTACACTTCATGTAACTATTACATTTCAAAATGGATGCTCCCTCGTGAAACGGACTTGTTCCGCTTGTCCACTTGCCTTCTAACTCTGCAGTGTCACTGTGTGTATTTGGACAAGCAGAGATAAGCAAACAGAGCTTTGGAAAGTTTCTTTATGTTTGGAAACACGTGGCATGGCATTCTCTAACCGTCAACTTCAAACTTGTTGGGGCAGAAAAAACAGATTTAGGTAAAAGTCTTATTTTAGATTATTTTTTGACATGGGACAATTTAGCAGAACTGCACTCTGCTCAGGAATTGGCAAACCGATTTATGCACGCAAAAAAATAAATATAAAAATGAACATTCTGGATTAAACTGCAAAACAGGGGAGGAACAAAAATCTTCCAATTGCTTTTAAAGGGGTGTTTTAACCCGTTGAATGCTTGAGGTCTCCACCACAATTAACTGCAATGAACTGGGACCTCTCTGGCATTTGAGGAGTTAAAAGCCCAATTTAAAATCAACAGAAAGGTCTTCAGTTTTTTCATTTGCCTTGTGTGGTGCAGTTGGTTGGGTACCCTTTTGTATAAGGCTCTATATGTATATTTCTGCAATATTCTTCCTCACTTTAAAGGGATAGTAATGTTTCACAATAAGAGCAGCTGCAATTAATCTTCATAGTATCACCACTCCCGCCCCTTTTGCTGATGTAACACTGCTCACCTCAGAGCAGCAAGACTGTCCAGATGGATCTCAGAGAGGGACAATCTTCAGTGAGCATAAGGATAAACCTGAAAAATCTGTCAAGGGAGCAGGGTTTTCCTTATGTAAGAAGATTGTCCCTTGTGATCGGTCCCATCCAGGGACCAGATTCCACATCGGAGGGGGACAGCTTAAACTAAAAAAATAAGGGGTGGGAGAGGGATACATTATCATTCAATTAGCCTTGAACTACAGCTCCAGCAGTATTGAGACAACACTCTCCATGGCCCAAATACTATGAAGATTAATTGGAGCCGCTTTTTTTGTGAAACATTACCGTCCCTTTAATGGGCAGAAAATCAAGATTCCTTGTTGCTAGACATTAGAAGCATCCCTTCCTAAAATAACAGCAGTGGGAGGGGTTTGGTGTCCTGGAGTCCAGAAACAAAATCATGTGTGCATCCATGAACAGGATATTAAATACGCATTTCAAATTAAAGGAACACTAACACCAAAAATGAAATTGGTTATAGCATTTTAAAATATAATGAACTTCCAGCTAGCATTTGTAAAATAGTTATTTTATGTGAGCTCCCTAAAATCTAATCCAACATTTGCATTTTTCAAGGGATGTGTACACTAAACTATGTAGACAATCAGGTTGTTTGTGCAGTGCTAAAATGTATTAATGTATCGAGATTAGTGCACAGATTCAGAAAGGCAACATATTATGCTGAAATGTGTTTGGTACCCAACACACATCTATAAAAAAAAAAAAAAAAAAAAAAAAAGAGGCTCAAGTGGCTTAATTTACGTTTAAGGCCAAACACACCCAGAGGCGGCAGTAATGGGAAGTTATTCAAATCTCTATTCTGCCTGTCCCATTGGTCCAATCATGGAATGTGATTTTGACTGGAGTGGGCATGGGGGCCACTCCTGTCAAAATCTCTGCAAGGAGATGCAGGGGCTACAATGAACACACGCACACACAGTACAGGTTCACTATCAAAATGCCACACATTATTGTGCGACCAACTAAATGACAATCCAACACCAGGGAATTCCAGTGATGGGAGCTTGAGTAATGGGGGACTAAACAGCCCATGGTGCCTGTGTTCCATATTGGACATAGGAGAAATACAAACAGGGCCTTTAAACCCTTGAATGCTAGAATGTTTTCCAACACATTTGCTTTAGAATGCGTTGGAGACCACTCTAGCATTCCAGGCATTAAAGGCCCCTTTTAAAATAAATTAATTTGGGGACTATTTGTTGAACATAATAAACTAGACATTTCTGAACAGGTGCACTCCCTTTGATGAGCCATATGTAGGACCAAAATCCACAGGAAAGGAAAGTTAAGGAAGGTACACTCATAGCTTAAACTTGATTTTTTTGGTGCAGTATTTCAGTGGCACCGTTGCTGCACCATCTTACAGAGGTTTATGGTCAACTGGCCAAAGATGCCCATAGGATGGTGTAGCGACAGCACCACTGTACAATTTCAGGCAACTCAAATACCGCATCTTCTTTAAAAAAAAAATTACGTTTGAGCTTCAATAACTTTTGAATAAATCACCTCAGCAGTGGGAGCACCCTTATTTTACTCAGGAAGATAATATGTCAAATATGTATTTTGTAGGGTTTAAGTGTTATTATGCCTTTAGGTTTAAAAGAGGGTTTTGTTAATCATTCCTAAAGCAAAACTACAAAATGTAACTTCATTAACAAGATACTTCCAGGCAACACCTTACGCATTTTGTGTCACAGACAACTGGGACATGACAGCAATGTGTGTTTCTTCTGCTTTTGGGAGATTGAAAGAATACAATCTACAAGAGATGGGGATATACACAAGCATTTAAACATACGAGAAGCTGATTGGATATTCCACCTATGTGCAATTTCCCCAAATGGCCTAAATAAGGACAGTCAAGTCATTGCTTCATACCAGCATAATGGATTTCCTCTGATGATGATAACCCTGATTTTGTGCCACAATTGGTTTACAGTCTTGTTTCTTCATTTGCCTCTCCCTGCTCTATGCATGCAGTACTTTGTCCATCTAATACCTGGTTACATAATTTTGTTTTTTTCTTAATTGAAAATTGTAAATTGAATGTTGATACATGTGATATACCCCAATTATAAGGTCAGTTTAACCCCTTAGTGACCCATGACGTACATGTACGTCACAGGGTGGATGTCCCTAAAGGGCCAAGGACGTACATGTATGTCATGGAATTCAGAGCTCCCTGCGCGGCCGTGCAGGGAGCCCTGAATCCAATCGCAAGAAAAAAAAAAAAAAAAAGGTCCGTGGTCCTTAAGTGCCGGCCACGTGCATGCGCGGCTGGTCCTTAAGGGGTTAATACCCCCACTTATCTTAGTATAGCCAGCATATCCTTCTTTCTCTAAGTTTATTTTCCTTGCACCGTGATTCAAGAAATAATAAGTAAATGTCAGGTCCATGGAGGCAGACATGACAGTTACTATCAGGAACACAGGACAAAACTCCACCCACTGCACATGGTAATCTTAATACAATAAGGAATGGAGGGGTGTGCAAAGCACTTGCACGCCCCTCTGGTCTTTAAATGGCCAAGTAGGCTCACGTACTCTGCCTGCTTCAGTGTGTGTAGTCAGAATAAGGTGAAACCGTCCCTTTAAGTCAATGCCACTTAAAAACTGGCAGACAATTCAGCCTATTCACAAGTGTTATTTATTTAATAAGAACAAATATGTCATTGTCAGATAAAATCCTGTTGATTACATGTAATTGCAAAATTAATATTTGAACATTACTTTAATGGTGGAACTCTAGAAAACAGAACGGATGTAAGAATATTTTGGCAGATTTTGCATGTGAAATAGTTATACCATGCAATCAGAAGCAGTGATCCAAACTCTACTGAAGAAGGAAATCATCCAAGTAATGCATCAACATACAAGCCCCTGACACGTTACGTAATGCCCATTCTAAGAATCAGCTAAAGGTTTAGATGTAGGTGCTCAAAATGAAGAATCCCATAAGAAGACACAAACATACATAAAAAGAATTGTCCAAAAAAATAAATAAATAAAAAAATAAAAACAACCCAACAACAGACAGTCCAGATGAACCATTAGAAGGTGAAAAGATGACTCAATGTCATCCTTCTCCATCAACACACCCAGTCCACAACATGTACCAACGTTACCGCACAATCAAAATAGAGTGTGCAGAGATCCTTCTCGATGACATCATTCACCAAATCCCCTTTAGGATATGTCAAGTGATAGATCAGATGACACTTCCTAGTGTCTCTTTTAAGCACAATTACCAAAGGAAAATTCCTCAAATTCTCCAATGGGGAGAACAGCAGACTCAGCGTTCATTAGAGTTATACCTCCTTACTCTGTTTTGAGTGCAAGTCTTCAAGCTCCATTGCTCTGGGCAAACTTTAGACTCACCAGAAATTGTAGCAGAAGAATGATGACCAAAGGATACAGAAACAAGAATGTCAGGGAGGCAGCCAATCAGGTCCTAATCCCCATTCCAGTATAGGCTGTGTGGCCTCCACCTGGTCTTGTGGCCTTCACCATGGAGATCCTGGATGAAAGCATTGGCTAGGAGGCTGTCTGTCTGGTCCTGAGAACTGCATCGCCCTGCAGCACTAGCACTATAGGTGACATCATGAATGACACACACATCAGCCACCTGGAAGGCGCAGGGGAATTACCAGACGACACAGCAGCCTCTGCTGGAGCCACCCGACACCCAGTGGGACAGTCTTCTGACAATTACAGCAACAAGAGCTCAATAATAATCCCTTTTGATCCATACATTCAAAGGAGGAGCAAGACTGATGGGCTATAATGAAGGGAAGATGGGGTCAGCCGATTTGTAGCTATCAGTGGTGCTGCAAAGGGATAACCCACAGTAAGATTCAGAGTGGCAACAAGAAGCTCCTCAAACCACACTTATATTCTGAAAATGGCTGTAGAGGACCAGACTCCCCCGCAGCTTTAGCGCATCCACTAGCAACGTCCCGGCCAACAGTTCAATGAATGGCCTAGTACCAGTGCCTCTGCCCAGGCTTCCTGAAACATCCTTCCTTCTCAGCCCTGGCCAAGACCATTCAGCTTGATGGTGCCCTGTGCTTTCAGGCTTTTATTTCCAGTGGATTGTGTCTTCAGTATTGAGAGGAGTACGATCCAACCCCAAATACACTGGTCCTGCTCTCTCCAGATAGGTTAATTCTTTTAGTGCCAGTTGTGTAAGCAACACATTCCAAAGCAACGTGCTGAACACCCTCTTCTACGCTCAAAGGATTAAGACCACAGTAAATACCATGACCATCAAATCAGCATTATAGGATCTCCTTGACCAAATTTAACCTCAGGGTTTAAAGGGACATTATCACAAAAAAAAAAAAATTAAAAGGGTTCAAACGCATTAAAGAAATACTACGTGCTACTAGAAAGTATTTTTTAATCTTCATTCTTAGGCAAGAATGTTCCACAATTTTTTTTTATCTTATTTCAAAAAAGTAAAAATGCAGCTTTTGACCACTTCTTATGATTCATGCTAAATAAAACTGGCATCTGCCCAGGAGACACTGGTTTTTAGACTTCGAGTTAATTACCGAATCTCCAGGGATAGAGACAGATTCTCTGCTGGTGGTGATTTTCCTATGAATCTCTGCCCACTTCTCCTCCTCGCCCTATTCCTCCCACTTCCCATCCAATTCTCCTCCTTCCCAACCTGTTCAGCCCACTCCCTGACACAAGGAAATAAGTCCCACCCCCTGTGATGGAAATCAAGTCATTTATATCCCCCCTGGTTGCAGCATATGAGCCCTCGTTGGGAGCTCAGGAGGATGAAGATTCCAGGTATGCTGAAAAAAACATGAACAGCAATAACTGTTTTGAGACCAGAACCCATCTATTTCAGTTCACTGAAAGTCTCATCTCCTTATTTGCTTGTTTACCTATATCTTTCTGTACATTGCCTTTTTCAGGTATATTAACAAAGAGGGGTCAAATGGTCATGCACAGATGCCTCCAAATGAATAGGAAAAGCACATTTATAATATATCTGGGGAATTATGTACCTAAAAAAATAACTTACTAATTATGGCTAAAAGTGGTGATATTTTAAAGGTTATAACCTAAAAATGAATAGTGTTTATAATGTCCCTTTAACAGCCTGAATTCTCTGCAATGCTTTAATTTCTCTTATACTATTCCTAGAACTGTGTACATGTTTATCCTAAATGGATAATAAAAATAACTGTTAATTATCATAGCAGAAAGCAGATAATACAGAACATGCACACATTCTAGAAGTTAAAGGGCAACTACCAAAAAAACAGGCCCAAGTTTTTTTTTTGTTTGTTTTTGGCTAAACTGGCCCTGTCATTACACAGCTTTTAGCCTTATTAAAAAGGCATCTATTTAGACTGCCTATACCTTGTGTTTTTATTGTTTCCAAATCGGTGTAACGAATTTAGAGATTCTTGGTTTACTAATTAACCCATTTAGGACCGAGAATGTGACAGGACCATCTCTGCTGTTCGTGCATTAAGGACTGGAGACAGTCCAGGCACTTCATGAATATTTTTTTTTATGAACTCGCACCTGCGGGCACACTGTGATCACACCGGGAGTCTACAGCGGACTGTTCCAAGACTGGAGCAATCCATTTCAGCCACTACCACAGAAAGCTATTAGGTGTGATCGCTTGCACATGCCGGCTCACCAAACAAAATGGCCTTGGTCCTCCTGTGCACAAAACCTCTATTCTGCTTGGTACTCAAGGAGTTAAGGATAGTTTAAACTCAGAATACTGGAGGTCTTACAGCTCTGTGTCTGCAGAGAAGCCCAGGGGAGACCTATACACCTAGGAAAGGCACCCTTTGTTCTACCCATGGAAACACCCCCCATTCATCACATGACTACTCCCCAGTCCCATCTACTATTTCCTGACAGGGAAAATACTCTTGACCTAAAACAAGCAAGAAAAAATCTTGGTTGCTAACAAGATGGTCAATGCATTGTGGAGCAAGGAGCTGAAAATCACTAGCATACAAGGAGTTAAATAAGAGCCACTCTAATTTCTTTATCACTTCTATGCATGACTTCCCTACTTTCTCTCATTTGATTCTCATCCTTTTTGACATCAATATACTGTAACAGTTTGTTCGACTCACAGACACGGTGGTTTAGGATAAAAACACAGTTTTATTGAATTCACAATACAGTAAGAACCTACACAGGTCCTGTAAAATACAGACAGTATAATACAGACACACAACAGGTTAATTATACAATGCCCACACAGGTCCAGCATAACATGAAGGTACAGACAGTATATACTGACACAGGTCAGGCAAGAGGAGTAAGTTCCCAGGACTCTGGTACTGCAGGAGTTAAAGTTCATCAATGATGGTAAATAGTCCCATGTGTGAAGGTACTGGAATAGCACTTATACCAAGCTCCAGATCGCCCAAGGCCAGCAGATAAACGTGAACTGCCAGAGCTCAACAAATGTAGTAATGAGCATTGCCAGAGCAATAACGGATGCAGACACTTGCAACCGGAATAGCAGTAACGGAGGTCAAGCCAATGGCACTCTACCGGAGCAATCACTGAGGCAGCCACTTGCAACCGGTGTAGCAGTAACGGAGGACTAGTCCAAGGCGCACTGCCGGAGCAGTAATTGAGACAACACTGGCAACCTGCAGGAGCAGTAGCGGAGGACAAGCCAATGGCGACTTCCAGAGCAATCACGGAGGCTCACACTTGCAACCGGTATGACAGTAACGGAGGACTAGGCCAAAGGCGCACTGCCGGAACAGTAACGGAGACAACACTGGCAACCTGCAGGAGCAGTAGCGGAGGACAAGCCAAGCAACCGGATTGTCTGCAGATTAAGAATGTCGCAGAGGCGACAATAGCTGAAGAAGCAGGAACGTCAATCAAGCCGGGTCGGTACACAGGAACGTCAGCCAGGCCGGGTCAGAACACAGGAGCAGGAACATCAGCCTGTCTGAGTCGGTACACAGGAGCACGAACATCAGCCAGGACGGGTCGATACACAGGAGCAGACACTGAAGAGAAGTCAGGCAATCCGGGTCAGTACACAGGAGCAGGAAACTGAAGAATAGTCAGGCAGGCCAAGTCGGTACACTGGGAACACTAAGCAGTAAGCTAGCACTGGTACAGGAACACCACGAAAGGGCACAGTGAGGGCGCAGGAGCCCAGTATATAAAGGCCATACTGGGAGCGCTCAACACAGGACAACCAATGAGAGTATTACACAGGATAACTGACAGGAAAACAAGAACAAGGGAGCACAGGCACCGTGATATATATCCATTTATGTCTCTGAAACATCCGCTACTTCACGGCTCCTCACTAACTTTGATCTCACCTAGCGGACCAACTCCTCCACTAACCTAGTTGGTTATTCTCTAGACCTAGTCTTCTCACTCCTGCTGTCAGCCTATAACGTCTCTAGCAATCATTTCCCCATCTCTGGCCATCACCTGTTAACCTGCAGCCTAACCTCACTTCATGTTCCTTTCCCCTCCAACTGAACATGGAAAAACAAACTCCATTGACTTACATCAACACTCATAATCTCTACAACCTGTCCTCTCTACCATATCCTTCCAGTCTTGGCCAAACCTGACCACATCACATTATCACTCCACACTTACTGCTCTTAAGAAAGCAACTCCCCATACGGTGCCTGTAACGGTTTGTACGACAATCAGACACAGTAGATTAGAATAAAACACAGTTTTATTAAAAGACACAATGAAAATACCCACAGCGGGCTATAGCGTATCACAGTGGAATAGACAGGAAAATATAAACCATAGACATATGCCCCCACAGGCCCAGTATACAATGGGAAGGAAGGTTAGATATTGTCACAGGTCAGGCATAACAAGGCAACTTCAGCACAGCATGGGTTAAAGTCCATAGATAGTAATCAGTCTCTGATGTGGTGTGTTTGGCAACGCCCAGTATGATGGTAAATGGCTATCATGAGACTGTGGTGCGAGAAGTAGACAAGCACCTAAATCTGTAAAGCAGGCTGAGACTTATACCCTCTGCTGTAGCAGTAACGGAGGCCACAATACTCTGCTAGAGTTGAACGGACTTGAGCCACGGGCACCCGACCGGTGCAGTAACGGAGGCACGATACTCTGCAAGAGCTGGTGGACTTGAGCCAATGGCACCCTGCCGGTGCTGTAATGTAGGCAACCATACACTGCAAGAGCTAAACGGAACTCAACCACGACTACTGCCGGAGTGGTAATCGGAGGCAACAATAGCTCTGCAGAAAATAATGGAAGGCTCAGTGGTAGCGGAGGCAACAGTGCTCTGCAAGAGTTAACGGAAGGCTCAGCGGTAAAGGAGGCAACAGAGATGCTCAGTCTGGCTAGGCCAAAGTAAGCGGAAGTCAGAATGTCGCCCAGGCGACACGGAGAACAGGAACAAAATGGCTGGGCCGGATCTCAGCGCAGGAACGTCAGACAAGCTGGGTCAGGTCACGGAGCAGGAACGTCAGCCAGGCCGGGTCGAATCACGGAGCAGGAACCAGAAGGAGTAGTCAGATGGGCCAAGTCGGTACACAGGAACACAGTAACTCAGTAGCACTGGTACAGGAACACCATGAAAGGGCACCTGACAGGTTCCAGAGGCCCGGTATAAAAAGGCCATACTGGGCGGGCCAAACTAAGCTCAGCCAATGGGAGCGCAACACACAGAGACTGACAGAAAATAGCACGGGCACCATGATAGTGCCCCAGTTGATCCATGAAACAGCCATGGTACACAAAACAGACCCTATGACTCCAAAGTTGCTCTCAAACAGCCAAGCAGTTCTGGAGGAAATCAAAATCAGTTGCAGACTTTCAAAGCTACAGATAAATTCTCTGCTCACACTGCTCTACCCTCTCCCTTTACTTCGCCTCTCATTTCCTCTCTGTACCCTAAACGACTTTAGTACTCTCAACTCCCTTCTCTGCCCAACCCAACTTACTCCCCTCCAAAGATTTCTTGCCAAATAACGATAAGATGGACACTATTAGATGTGATATCTCCACACACCTTCCCCCTTATACCAAATCTTGTTGAGTGCCTTCTTCCAGCACCCTCATTGCATTTACCCATGTAACAGAGGTGGTGGTTTTGGTACTCCTTCTCCACAACCACCACCTGCCCTCATTATCTTATTTCTTTTAAACTTACTCACTTTCTTTCCTTGGTGCCTACTCCAGTACTAACTTCCATCTTCAGTCTCTCCACCCTCACTGGCACTTTTCTAGATGGCTTCAAACATGCCCCCTCCTCTGTCTTCAGCTACCATCCTCTCTTTCCTTCCCTTTGCCTAAAAGCTCCTTGCAGCAATTGTGTACATCAGACTGACTAACTTTCTCCGTTCCCATTCCATTCTGAATCCTTTACAATCTGGATTCTGTTCCCATCACTACAGAGCCCAATGATTTGCTCTTGGCCAAAGAAAGGGCGACTACTCATTACTAATACTTTCGGACCTCACTTCTGCTTTAGACTCTGGCACCCGCTTCCCCTCAAAACCCTCTACTCCACTGGACTACAAGCTAACTCTCTACTCGCTTTTATCCTCTTACCACTCCTTTAGGGTTTCCTTTTTAGGCACTACTACCTCTCAGCGCTCACTTTCAATTAGAGTTCCTCAAGCCTCTGTTCTAGTCCCCCCCCCCTTATTTTTGATCTACATTTCCCCTCTATGCAATCCAGATGCCTTTATGCTCTCCCACGGCCATAATTTCACAGAAAATGCCATTAGCCCATGGTTAGGCAACATTTGGCCCTCCAGCTCTTGGGGACTACAACTCCCATATCCTCAACCAGCCACTGACTGCTTGGGTGGTGATGGTAGTTGGAGTCTCAGATAGCTCTAGTGTAAAGGGTTACCTACAGCTATACCGGGGAATGCTCTGGATCTGCCCTGGAAATTCTTATTTTCAGAGTTATTTACCAGGTCTACAAGGCAGAGGCTGATCACCCATCTTGAGGAGATCCCTGGTAACTCCTACCCAATTTACATCCTGTTCCACCCTATTCCTCCTACAGTAACCAGTTTTCAGGGCAAACCCCAGCTCTCACTCCTGCCCACCCAAAATTAAGCCTCTCACACATGAAGACATCTCACCATTTGGGCATGCCCAGCCCTTCTTGGCACTCCAGGAGATGGGAACAAGGTGATTTTTGGGTACGCCTACATCATACAAACACAATAAAAACTTCAACTTCAGATGCAGGAAGTCTCCAGTGAGATGGGAGTTACATAATGCTTAGTAAAAAGTCTGCACATGTGAAAAGTGTTAAAGGATCCAGTTAATTAGCATATGAATAGGCTATCATTACCAGTATGAAGAGGAGCTAAAAGGAAATCTCTCACTTAAAGGGATAGTAATACTTCATTTTAACTTTATTTTATTTTGTAGGCATTAAAAAAACATGAAGAATGATATAAGTATTATCTCTGAAACCTTTATGGTTTAAGAGATATTCACAAACAAAGTATCCCCCCCCCTGTTCAACCAGATCAGAAGGGAGATGCCCAGGTAGACTGCAGAGAGGGACAATATTCAATTAAGATAATGGAAAAAGCTGAAAAACTTGTCAAGGGGGGAAGGGCTTTCATTGTTTTCATACAAAGAAAATTGTCCCCTTCTGTTATCTGTCTGGTCTATAGACTGCATTCCACATCTGAGAAGAGATGGCTTACACTAGGTAAAAGGGACGGGGAGGGGAACTTTGCTTGTGAATATCTCATAAACCATAAAGGTTTGAGAGATAAGACTTATATCATTCTTCATGTTTTTTTAATGCCTACAAAATAAAATAAAGTTAAAACGAAGTGTTACTATCCCTTTAAAATTCTCCAGGTAGAGTGGAAAAATGACAGCACTGCTTAGTAAGATACATTACTGGTCCATCCACTTGGACACAGAACATAGGGCCATAGTCAAGAAAATGAAGGGATCAAATCTCTAGTTAACCAACTGCACCACCGGGAACAACTGAAGTTCCAATATGTTAAACCTTTCAAATGGGAGACATTTTCAATGCATTACAGAGCAATGGAGACTTCTCCAGCACTCATAGGATTAACCCAGTGGTTCTCAACCAGGGTGCTGTGGAACTTTAGTGTGCCACAGGCATCAACTTAGGGTGCCCCATATTTTAATGGAAGACTTTGACAAAAGTGTGAATACAGAGTTTTAAATGTTTATTTCTGGATTTTTTTTATTTTTGTTAGTATAATTGTGAAACCTAATAATAATATTATTTATGTATCATACCCTTCATTATGACCTTGATAATTTACATTAAAAGTGCTGGGGGTATCCTGAAAGTTCCAGATTACATGTTAGGGGTGCAAGAGCAAAAAAGTTTTGAGAACCACTGGATTAACCCTTTACGTACCAAGGATGTATCCAACTAATTGCAACACAATGCATTGGATAACGCTCTGGAATGCAAAGTGTTAAAAAAAGCCCCATTTAAATCAATAGGAATTTAGATAATTTGTATTTGTCCCCCATGGCTTGTCCCAGAATTGCAGCTCTTTAGTTTTTATAAATGAACCTCAAGATTCATATTAGCACCTCCTAACAATAACCCCCCACACACATATATTTACCTTGCTTTGGCTGGAAAATCCTAGTGGCCCCTATGAATTTGCCTTTGTGGTTTTGTTCAAGAGAACATTCTCTTTCAGTCCTGGAAATCAGGTCCATGGAGGCGGACATGACAGATGCTGGCAGTTTCCTCAAAAGGAAGCAAACAAAGCATGATCATTCTTAACTCATTAACCCTTATGAGTGACAGAAGTGCGCAACGCATTGCAAAGCAAAGTGTTGCATTCTCCTTTGCACACACCCCTGGTCCTTAATGAGTTAAGTTTTCCATGTGCAGTGGACACGGTTTGTGTCCTGTGGTCCTGCTAACAACTGTCATGTCAGACTCCTGGACATAACACACAACATAATTCATTCAGTCCTGGATGTTACTCTTGAATCAAGCAGCAAATAAAAAAATCATAAGGGCTGTTTTTTTGACCAAATGGGCTATTATTAGGATGTCAATTCCCCTTTATACATGCCCTTAAAGGGATAGTAATGTTTCATGAAAAAAGGAGCTCTAATTAATCATCATAGTATTTGAAATTTCGAGAGTGTTATTTCAATTCTGTCAGAGTTGTATTTCTAGAGTAATTCAATGACAAAGTATCCCCCTCCCTCCCCTTTTAGTGATGTAACACTGTTCAGCCAGATCAGAAGGGAGGTGCCCAGGTAGACTGCAGAGATGGACAATCTTCACTTAAGATAAGGGAAAAACTTGTCAAGGGGGGCAGGGCTTTAATTACTCTCATAGGAAGAAGATTGTCCCCTGCTGTTATCTGTCTGGTCAATGGACTGGATTCCACATCTGAGAAGAGATGGCTTACACTAGGTAAAAGGGGCGGGAGGGGAACTTTGCTTGTGAATATCTCTCAAACCATAAAGGTTTGAGAGATAAGATATCATTCTTCATTTTTTTTAATGCCTACAATATAAAATAAAGATAAATTGAGGTATTACTGTCCCTTTAAACACTATATAAAAACTTGTTCCTGACAGTAAAGCTGCTACAAGGGTTCCTGTCACACTAGTTGATCATCCAGGCTGATGCCCCCAAAATAACCCCCGTTACAAACCCAAGCCTACATAAACGTCTTTATCCCAGAGGGGAGTACAATGTATTGATCTGCAGTGGCCGTGGACACCATATTGGCACTCAATGAGTTAAAGAGCTTAGCTTGTTGAATACAAATTCTACAGGAATTATTTTATTTGAAAAATGAGAATATGGGCAAAACCGAGCAAGAGGGTAATATGCCCACCTATAACAGTGAGCTTGCTGCAACCTCCCTAAATCTACCTCCCAAAACACAGCTGCTGCCTAGTGTCCCTGTTTGCATCCGCAGGGTTCCCATCAAGCTATGTAAACAGGCCAATATTTTTTTCTTGGTACAGTAGATTCATTTTTCTGGCACTATATACAATGTCACACTTTATTTTGGCAAAACAAGCACTGTGTATGCAGACTTCTTGTATCCTCGGGAATCTGAGTAGACTCACATATTGTTCACTGCGCTGTTTACACTTGTTTGTTTTGGCTTTATGGACAGCCATATTCTAAATTTACCTACTGGCAGGAAGAGACGTGATTTCAATCTAATTGACTTTACACATATTTGAATAAGTTTGCATGATGGCATTAACAGATTTACTGACAAACACAGAACATAGCAGTTCAGCAAATTAAGCATATGTGTAATCATTGCCCTGTGCAGTGTGATCATTATTGGAACGTGGAAGTGTATAGAGATACTCAGTACCATTATACAGTGCAACATGATCATTATCAGGAGGTGGAAGTGTATAGAGATACTCAGTACCATTATACAGTGCAACATGATCATTATCAGGAGGTGGAAGTGTATAGAGATACTCAGTACCATTATACAGTGCAGTGTGATCATTATCAGGAGGTGGAAGTGTATAGAGATACTCAGTACCATTATACAGTGCAGTGTGATCATTATCAGGAGGTGGAAGTGTATAGAGATACTCAGTACTATTATACAGTGCAGCGTGATCATTATCAGGAGGTGGAAGTGTATAGAGATACTCAGTACCATTATACAGTGCAGCGTGATCATTATCAGGAGGTGGAAGTGTATAGAGATACTCAGTACCATTATACAGTGCAGTGTGATCATTATCAGGAGATGGAAGTGTATAGAGATACTCAGTACTATTATACAGTGCAGTGTGATCATTATCAGGAGTGGAAGTGTATAGAGATACTCAGTACCATTATACAGTGCAGTGTGATCATTATCAGGAGATGGAAGTGTATAGAGATACTCAGTACTATTATACAGTGCAGTGTGATCATTATCAGGAGTGGAAGTGTATAGAGATACTCAGTACTATTATACAGTGCAACGTGATCATTATCAGGAGATGGAAGTGTATAGAGATACTCAGTACTATTATACAGTGCAGTGTGATCATTATCAGGAGTGGAAGTGTATAGAGATACTCAGTACCATTATACAGTGCAGAGTGATCATTATCAGGAGGTGGAAGTGTATAGAGATACTCAGTACCATTATACAGTGCAGTGTGATCATTATCAGGAGTGGAAGTGTATAGACATACTCCGTACCATTATACAGTGCAGTGTGATCATTATCAGGAGTGGAAGTGTATACAGATACTCAGTACCATTATACAGTGCAACGTGATCATTATCAGGAGGTAGAAGTGTATAGAGATACTCAGTACCATTATACAGTGCAGCGTGATCATTATCAGGAGGTAGAAGTGTATAGAGATACTCAGTACCATTATACAGTGCAGTGTGATCATTATCAGGAGGTAGAAGTGTATAGAGATACTCAGTACCATTATACAGTGCAGTATGAATATTATCAGGAGGTGGAAGTGTATAGAGATACTCGGTACCATTATACAGTGCAGTGTGATCATTATCAGGAGGTGGAAGTGTATAGAGATACTCAGTACCATTATACAGTGCAGTGTGATCATTGTCAGGAGGTGGAAGAGTATAGAGATACTCAGTACCATTATACAGTGCAGTGATCATTATCAGGAGGTGGAAGTGTATAGAGATACTCAGTACCATTATACAGTGCAGCGTGATCATTATCAGGAGGTGGAAGTGTATAGAGATACTCAGTACCATTATACAGTGCAACGTGATCATTATCAGGAGGTGGAAGTGTATAGAGATACTCAGTACCATTATACAGTGCAGCGTGATCATTATCGGGGTGGAGGTGTATAGAGATACTCAGTACCATTATACAGTGCAGCGTGATCATTATCGGGGTGGAGGTGTATAGAGATACTCTGTACCATTACATGGTGCAGTGCGTTCATCACCAGGAGTAAGAATCATATAAATCCATTCAGGTCCCGAAGCAATCAAACAGTACAACATAGAACAAAAACTCCCCAATGACCCATGGATTTAAAGAGGCCTTTTAACCTCTTGAAGTCCTCATTTAAATCAACTGTAGTTCCATTTGTCCCTTATGGTGAAGTCTGATTGCTCCAGAATTGTTCATCTTTAGATTCCTCAGTACAGTCCACACTATCATTATACAGAGAAAGAGGTTTAGGAGACAAGTGCAAAAGGCATACTCAGTTTTACAGTGCACAGTGTACACAGTGGGTAAATCACATGATTCTAATTCCTCCACTAACAATAATAATACAGAGGGATTATGGACCCAGGTCACTAATCAGCTTAATGTTACAGCCTTTAACAAAGCAGCAGTCAAAAGCACTTTGCCACGTAACACATTTCCAAACACATTACATACATTTCCAAGCCACTGTTAAACCTTTGATTCCACTAGATTTTATGGCTGAAAAGTTCAATTTGAAAGGGATAGTAAAACTCAGTTTACAAAACTTATAAATTGTAGGGTTTATGTCCCCAGTAAAACAAGGGTACTTCTGCTGCTGCTGGGCATTGTATTCAAATGTTATTGTAGCTCAAACATGAACTTTATTTGATATGGTTAATGCTGTGAAACTTTACAGTGGCGCTGTCTGTACACTATCCTATGGAGGTTTATGGTTAGCTGTCCATAGGATGGTGCAGCAACAGCGCCACTGTAAAGTTTCAGGCCACTGAGATACAGCAACTTAAAAATTAACATCTAATCTGCAATATCATTTGAATTAAACTCATTTTAGCAGTAGGAGAGCAGGTTTCACTCAGCAAGATAAACCCTACAACACATTTTATACATATAATTTTATATATTTAACAAAGTTAGTGTTCCTATACATTGAAATGAAAAAGGAGGCATGATCTCCCACTGCCGAGATATGTTTTTTTATTCAAAAGCTACTACAGGTCAAACCTGTAGGAGTACCCTTGTTTTACTTGGGAGGGTAAACCCTACAATATATATCTTTTTACATATTATATGTTACTATCCCTTTAACCTGACCCTGTAGACTTACCATACACTAACCACGAGCAAAAGGCAAGCACCCTAGAAACAGTGCAGCACCCTAGAAAAAGTTTTGCTTTAATTTATCTGCTTTTTAAAACTAAATACTCTTGTGAGCTTATGTTGAGATGATGGCCTGATATGCAGCGCCAACACAATGGTCCACAGCTGCAGCAACCAGCCACAAATCACATTCAGTACCATGGGGCTTCCTCACATAGAGGACAAACATATACATATGTGGAATATCCACAAACTGAACAAACCGCAGGATATAGTTTTCTGGCACTAACGATTTTATGTGCCAGACGTCCTAAGAAGAACAGCATCACTTTTATATGAAGAAAATTTAAAAAAAAAAATGCCAAAATTAAAATACTGCTAGTTTTTCCATACAAAAAAGGACCCATTAATAGTTTAGATACTACTATTAAATGCACAGTGGGATATCTGCTTTTAAAAAAACATGGACTTTGGGGTCAGATTTGGGATTCTGGACAGATACCGAGACATAAGTCAAATGCAGTAGCATTCAGCTATATTAAAGTGAATCATTAATATGGGGCTTACTACCTCCCACAAAACAGGACAAATCTAAGCACGTGCTGTATTACCGTACTGGAGCTATAACTGAACAAAACTGTTTTTTGCTCCTGAAGCTGAACATATCCTGTACCACAAATCCCAAGCTGCAATGCAATGTTTGTCTGAAGAAATCACAAAAATACAATATAATTACCACAAATGCTGGCAGAGACTAGCAGTAAAATGGCTGCATGTAAAGTGTTTTTCTAATAAGCAGACAACCTAGGCCATTTAGGTAGGTACATTTAAAACATACTTTAATATAATTTGAATTAGTGGACTGCTAAACTGCCTCAAATGAGGCATAGGCATAAGCCTAGCAAAGCAGTCTGTAAAAAAATAAATTAAAAAAAATAGATTTTTGCATGTTCCAGTTTTAGCCGATAACTTCCCATAAACATGAAAAAAACCTGTGTATGTGGGGCATTGCTGGATTCTGAGCATGCAGATGGACAAAACATGGGATTCGTTTACACTAGCACATGTCGTATGTACGAAATCCTAAGGAACATTGCAACAAATCTGCGAAAAATGCAGAAGGATTACCTCAATCTTTGCCAGAGAGTATAGGTGAAATGGCTTCCTTAAATGTGTGTTTATGCTCCAATAAAATACTCTTGTTATGAGCACCTTCTAATAATTGTCCTGTAATTGTCATTAGAAAGAAATCCTATGCATATCTGGTATTTTCAAAATCAAGAGAACAAAATTGATATATGTTGTGGTATTTTGCTTCAGCAGCATTAGTTGTGTGTAAATGATCAAAGGCAAAAGTGGTTAAAATGATTTTTTCTTAAGTTCTCCCCATTTTATTTCTGTAATATTCATACTAAAATAATGTATTACACACACACAGCAGATGACATAAAACCCTACTTGTCCTTTAGTAGAAAGATTATATACAAATTTGTGAATTATATGTGTAGGCTGGGCTTTCCCGATTGTGTGTGGATACACTAAGAGAAACACGGAAATTAAGGTTGAATAGAGATTAAAAATACCAAAATGTCTCTCGCCTGTGATGGAAAATAGCCCTGGTCCTTGAGTGGTCTATTTTTAGTTGTTTCAGTTTATAATATGACAAAGGTTATTGTCCCTTATGAGTTGTGCAGGACTACTGAAGGCCACTGTTTTGTTGTGAAGAGATGTGATCTAGGAACAAATTTCAGAGACCACATGCAGGTACCATATAAAAAAAATACACAGACCCACCTGACTGCTGTATGAAGATCGTATCCCTAGGTAAGTCAGTGGGCCTTATGCACAGCCCAACTATACTATAAGGAACCTATCACGGTGCCCGTGATTCCTTGTTTACATTTTTTCTGTCAGTTATCCTATGTGAGGTCATCATTGGTTGCCCTGTGTTTAGCCCGCCCAGTATAGCCTTTATATACTGGGCTCCTGCACCCTCACACTGCCCTTTCGTTGTGTTCCTGTGCCAGTGCTACGTTTGCTATTGAGATTTCCAGTGTACCAACTTGGCTTGCCCGACTACGCTCCTGTGCCTGTGTACCGACCCGGACTGCTTGACTATTCTCCAGTGATCGTTCCTGTGTATCGACCCGGCCTGGCTGACGTTCCTGCTCCTGTATCCTGACCCGGCCTGGCTGACGTTCCTGCTCCTGGATTCCAACTCGGCAGATCCCCGTTGTGGTCCTGGTCGCCTCGGCAACATTCTGACTTCCGGTGCCTTACCTTGTTTGGCACCTCTGCGCCCGCAGGCTTGCCTACTGAGCGTCTCTGGCCTAGTCCTCAATTCCGCATAACCAGTTGCCAGTGTTGCCTCCGTGATTGCACCGGTACATTGCCATTAGTTTGCTCCACTCTGTCAAAACCGGCTGCAAGTGTTGCCTTCGTGATAGCACTGGTACATTGCCATTGGTTACTCTCCACTCTGTCAAAACCGGTTGCAAGTGTTGCCTCCGTGTCTGCACCAGTAGCTCTCCTGTTTACTTCAGTGGACTGGTACTCACTGTGAACTCAGTCTTTGGCGTGTTCAAGATCCAGCTTATTACCTGCACATATGGGACTGTTTTCCTTTCTTGATGAATGTTAACTCCTGCATTGCTGTAACCTGGAAACCTTATCATCTGCCTGACCCGTGTCAGCATAAACTGTTTGTCTCCTATATTTGTGCTGGACCTGTGTGGGCCTAATGAACCTGTCGTGTGTCTGTACTATAAGTTTTATATTACAGGACCTGTGAGGGTTCTTTATGTATTATTGTATTTAATAAAACTGTGTTTTTATCCGAACTCTGTGTCTGTGAGTCAAACAAACCGTTACAGAACCAAAAAACATTTGTACCAATTTAGATGGGGATGTTATGCTGGATAACTCTTTAGCATTCAAGGGGATTAAAGCACCACTTAAATGATGTCGGTACCTTGCTGGGTCCCCGTTGCCTGACAGGGAGGATGCAACATCCTTTGCTGTCTCCTTGGTGCTACTGTGTAGCCATTCCAACACACGCTCAGCATCCTAACGTGTGCGTCAATGTCTCGTTCTGATGTCATTCTCCGAAATCCAGCACTCAGTTATTCTGGAGTTCGTGTATATTAACGCTTAGTGCTTGATTATGATTCCTGGTATTTCATCATTTTTGGCTCTCCCCGGACTACTCACAACTCAGCCTGCCCTGACCCTTTGGCCTGCCTTTGACCATGCAACTATTCGGCCTGCCCTGACTTTTGCCTGCCTATTGACCACGCTCGTCTCAGATTACCTGGACCTTGGGTCTGCTAAATTCAGTGGCTGCTTGGTCCTCACTGACCACCTATCTACCTGCACTGTAGCACCGAGGAGGCCAGCAAAGGATGATGCGTCCTCTCAGTCAGGGACGGGGCCCAGTGAGGTAATGAACCGGAACTTAGGATCTTTTTCATTTCTGGTGCATTTTTTTGCCGCAGAATTGCTTTACTTTATATTCGTGCATATCACCCAATGTGTTCAACAGATTAAATCCCTTTGAGTTCCATTGCAATGCATTAGATAGCTCTCTGGCACTATGAGGCTTAAGAGACACTTACTCCTAAAATATCGTTCACCTTTAATAACAGACGTAACTGCAGGAATTTAAAGGGATAGTAACCCCCCCCCCCCCCGAACAACTTGACGCCAAAATACAGCAATCATATTGAATGCACTTAGTCCCATCTCCACACCTTTATTGTTTAAGAGATGTAAGGCAAGACAGTCCTCCGGTCCCTCCCCCTTCTGCCTGACGAGCTGTAAAGCTGTCAGAGGCAGAATCTGGTCGGCCGACTATCAACTGTTCTGCAGGAGCTCTGACATCTAGATATCTCCGTATAATTACTTCATAGGAATGGTCTACAACATGTGCTTGCAAGCCAGGCACACATTTTAGACCATACCCATGAAGTAATAATACAAGATATCTAGATGACAGCGCTCCTGCAGAGCCGCCGTCTGGTGCTGGAAGCAGGATCTCATGACGTCCGCTATACTGCGGACGTATGAGAAGGGGGAGGGAGCGGAGGTCTGTCTTGCCTTACATCTCTCAAACCATAAAGTTTTGAGAGATGGGACTAAGTGTGTTCAGTATGTTTGTATGATTGCTGTATTTTGGCATCAAGTTGTTCAGGGGGGGGGGGTTACTATCCCTTTAATCTTATTAAAAGCTAGCAAGTATTTGTAACTTATTTCACAGCATAAGGTTTTTTGGGGGCAAATTAGGATACTTTTTTTTAACCTAATATTTGATAAATGGCATCTAATTTTTTGTTAGGCTATGTTCAAACAGCCAACTTTAGCACAGTTTTTTATTGCTGCCCTAAACACACCCCATCAGAAACAAGTTTCCACTCTGCTGGTGTTCATATGGGAGATTTTATTTTATGACTTACCAGAAACAGCATGGTACAACTTCAATGCATTCAAGGAAAAGAGTGATCTGCATGGCAGCCTGTGGGGCCACCGTGAAAACTGTGGACAAGAGGGTATTCTTGGAGGCTACAACGCCATTCATAACTGCCAATCCACATCATTTTCATATGGCCGAACAAAAGATGTATAGGCCACCTCCCAAGTGTTCCCCTTTAGCAGGGACAGTCCCTCTTTAAAACCCAAATCCTTCTGTTCCTCCTTCCCACCCCGATGTTCCACTTTTTAGGAGATCAAACTGTTGTGTGTATATAAGTGTAGCATATTGCTCTACAGCAATAAACTCACTTTAACGTTTGTGTAAACTTCAGTGTTTATTTGTTTATAAATTCATCTATGTAAATAAAAAAAAAAAACTTGTTCTTGTTCTAAATCATTTATTCCTTTACACACAGAGGTGTAAATAGGCCATGATATTACCTAAATATTCTTGTTAATACCCTGCCCACCAGCCACACCTCCAGCAACACCACATAAAACAAAAGCGTCCCTCTTTAGTCCTTTGAAATGTTGGGAGGCCATCATTCATATACCCAGTACAATGAGCTTACAGAGGAAATGTAGGAAGTAAATAGCGCACCACAGAGCATTCAAGTCACATGTGTGAACTTAGCTTAAGCGCACTATTTTCAAAGAAAAATGTAGATTAATTCTGAAACAAACCAACTACACCACAGGGGACAAAAAGTTATAATTTATTTAAAACTAGTGTAAAAGCCTGTGTACACAGCCAAGGTTCGGGTGATGTTAACCCTTGATAAGAGGCCAATCCTGCTCTGCGTCCTGCCACCGATGCAGTCTGCCCAAAAGCACAGAATGCTCCCAGCACAGAACCCCCAGTGTTCCGTGCTCCCTGCATTCCGTGCATTCGAGCAGTCTGCACATGACGGCTTCTGACAAACATCCTACTGAATTATTATATACGATAAGACTTTCAATCCCTTGAATGAGAGAGAAAGATCTCCAACACATGGGGGACAGTTACTCACGCCACAAACCCCACAAGCAAGCAAAAAAAAAAAAAAAAAGAAGTTGTACAGTATCATTACCTTTTCCCCCATAAAAATAACCTGCCAAGATGTAAGAAAACTGTACAGCAGAGTTGGGACACTGTTCTGCTGTTCAACCAATACACAGCCCTTATATTTGAATTAAACTCATTTTAGCAGTAGGAGAGCAGGTTTCACTCAGCAAGATAAACCCTACAACACATTTTATACATATAATTTTATATATTTAACAAAGTTAGTGTTCCTATACATTGAAATGAAAAAGGAGGCATGATCTCCCACTGCCGAGATATGTTTTTTTATTCAAAAGCTACTACAGGTCAAACCTGTAGGAGTACCCTTGTTTTACTTGGGAGGGTAAACCCTACAATATATATCTTTTTACATATTATATGTTACTATCCCTTTAACCTGACCCTGTAGACTTACCATACACTAACCACGAGCAAAAGGCAAGCACCCTAGAAACAGTGCAGCACCCTAGAAAAAGTTTTGCTTTAATTTATCTGCTTTTTAAAACTAAATACTCTTGTGAGCTTATGTTGAGATGATGGCCTGATATGCAGCGCCAACACAATGGTCCACAGCTGCAGCAACCAGCCACAAATCACATTCAGTACCATGGGGCTTCCTCACATAGAGGACAAACATATACATATGTGGAATATCCACAAACTGAACAAACCGCAGGATATAGTTTTCTGGCACTAACGATTTTACGTGCCAGACGTCCTAAGAAGAACAGCATCACTTTTATATGAAGAAAATTTTAAAAAAAAAATGCCAAAATTAAAATACTGCTAGTTTTTCCATACAAAAAAGGACCCATTAATAGTTTAGATACTACTATTAAATGCACAGTGGGATATCTGCTTTTAAAAAAACATGGACTTTGGGGTCAGATTTGGGATTCTGGACAGATACCGAGACATAAGTCAAATGCAGTAGCATTCAGCTATATTAAAGTGAATCATTAATATGGGGCTTACTACCTCCCACAAAACAGGACAAATCTAAGCACGTGCTGTATTACCGTACTGGAGCTATAACTGAACAAAACTGTTTTTTGCTCCTGAAGCTGAACATATCCTGTACCACAAATCCCAAGCTGCAATGCAATGTTTGTCTGAAGAAATCACAAAAATACAATATAATTACCACAAATGCTGGCAGAGACTAGCAGTAAAATGGCTGCATGTAAAGTGTTTTTCTAATAAGCAGACAACCTAGGCCATTTAGGTAGGTACATTTAAAACATACTTTAATATAATTTGAATTAGTGGACTGCTAAACTGCCTCAAATGAGGCATAGGCATAAGCCTAGCAAAGCAGTCTGTAAAAAAATAAATTAAAAAAAATAGATTTTTGCATGTTCCAGTTTTAGCCGATAACTTCCCATAAACATGAAAAAAACCTGTGTATGTGGGGCATTGCTGGATTCTGAGCATGCAGATGGACAAAACATGGGATTCGTTTACACTAGCACATGTCGTATGTACGAAATCCTAAGGAACATTGCAACAAATCTGCGAAAAATGCAGAAGGATTACCTCAATCTTTGCCAGAGAGTGTAGGTGAAATGGCTCCCTTAAATGTGTGTTTATGCTCCAATAAAATACTCTTGTTATGAGCACCTTCTAATAATTGTCCTGTAATTGTCATTAGAAAGAAATCCTATGCATATCTGGTATTTTCAAAATCAAGAGAACAAAATTGATATATGTTGTGGTATTTTGCTTCAGCAGCATTAGTTGTGTGTAAATGATCAAAGACAAAAGTGGTTAAAATGATTTTTTCTTAAGTTCTCCCCATTTTATTTCTGTAATATTCATACTAAAATAATGTATTACACACACACAGCAGATGACATAAAACCCTACTTGTCCTTTAGTAGAAAGATTATATACAAATTTGTGAATTATATGCGTAGGCTGGGCTTTCCCGATTGTGTGTGGATACACTAAGAGAAACACGGAAATTAAGGTTGAATAGAGATTAAAAATACCAAAATGTCTCTCGCCTGTGATGGAAAATAGCCCTGGTCCTTGAGTGGTCTATTTTTAGTTGTTTCAGTTTATAATATGACAAAGGTTATTGTCCCTTATGAGTTGTGCAGGACTACTGAAGGCCACTGTTTTGTTGTGAAGAGATGTGATCTAGGAACAAATTTCAGAGACCACATGCAGGTACCATATAAAAAAAATACACAGACCCACCTGACTGCTGTATGAAGATCATATCCCTAGGTAAGTCAGTGGGCCTTATGCACAGCCCAACTATACTATAAGGAACCTATCACGGTGCCCGTGATTCCTTGTTTACATTTTTTCTGTCAGTTATCCTATGTGAGGTCATCATTGGTTGCCCTGTGTTTAGCCCGCCCAGTATAGCCTTTATATACTGGGCTCCTGCACCCTCACACTGCCCTTTCGTTGTGTTCCTGTGCCAGTGCTACATTTGCTATTGAGATTTCCAGTGTACCAACTTGGCTTGCCCGACTACGCTCCTGTGCCTGTGTACCGACCCGGACTGCTTGACTATTCTCCAGTGATCGTTCCTGTGTATCGACCCGGCCTGGCTGACGTTCCTGCTCCTGTATCCTGACCCGGCCTGGCTGACGTTCCTGCTCCTGGATTCCAACTCGGCAGATCCCCGTTGTGGTCCTGGTCGCCTCGGCAACATTCTGACTTCCGGTGCCTTACCTTGTTTGGCACCTCTGCGCCCGCAGGCTTGCCTAGTATTCCCATTTGGCTCTACTGAGCGTCTCTGGCCTAGTCCTCAATTCCGCATAACCAGTTGCCAGTGTTGCCTCCGTGATTGCACCGGTACATTGCCATTAGTTTGCTCCACTCTGTCAAAACCGGCTGCAAGTGTTGCCTTCGTGATAGCACTGGTACATTGCCATTGGTTACTCTCCACTCTGTCAAAACCGGTTGCAAGTGTTGCCTCCGTGTCTGCACCGGTAGCTCTCCTGTTTACTTCAGTGGACTGGTACTCACTGTGAACTCAGTCTTTGGCGTGTTCAAGATCCAGCTTATTACCTGCACATATGGGACTGTTTTCCTTTCTTGATGAATGTTAACTCCTGCATTGCTGTAACCTGGAAACCTTATCATCTGCCTGACCCGTGTCAGCATAAACTGTTTGTCTCCTATATTTGTGCTGGACCTGTGTGGGCCTAATGAACCTGTCGTGTGTCTGTACTATAAGTTTTATATTACAGGACCTGTGAGGGTTCTTTATGTATTATTGTATTTAATAAAACTGTGTTTTTATCCGAACTCTGTGTCTGTGAGTCAAACAAACCGTTACAGAACCAAAAAACATTTGTACCAATTTAGATGGGGATGTTATGCTGGATAACTCTTTAGCATTCAAGGGGATTAAAGCACCACTTAAATGATGTCGGTACCTTGCTGGGTCCCCGTTGCCTGACAGGGAGGATGCAACATCCTTTGCTGTCTCCTTGGTGCTACTGTGTAGCCATTCCAACACACGCTCAGAATCCTAACGTGTGCGTCAATGTCTCGTTCTGATGTCATTCTCCGAAATCCAGCACTCAGTTATTCTGGAGTTCGTGTATATTAACGCTTAGTGCTTGATTATGATTCCTGGTATTTCATCATTTTTGGCTCTCCCCGGACTACTCACAACTCAGCCTGCCCTGACCCTTTGGCCTGCCTTTGACCATGCAACTATTCGGCCTGCCCTGACTTTTGCCTGCCTATTGACCACGCTCGTCTCAGATTACCTGGACCTTGGGTCTGCTAAATTCAGTGGCTGCTTGGTCCTCACTGACCACCTATCTACCTGCACTGTAGCACCGAGGAGGCCAGCAAAGGATGATGCGTCCTCTCAGTCAGGGACGGGGCCCAGTGAGGTAATGAACCGGAACTTAGGATCTTTTTCATTTCTGGTGCATTTTTTTGCCGCAGAATTGCTTTACTTTATATTCGTGCATATCACCCAATGTGTTCAACAGATTAAATCCCTTTGAGTTCCATTGCAATGCATTAGATAGCTCTCTGGCACTATGAGGCTTAAGAGACACTTACTCCTAAAATATCGTTCACCTTTAATAACAGACGTAACTGCAGGAATTTAAAGGGATAGTAACCCCCCCCCCCGAACAACTTGACGCCAAAATACAGCAATCATATTGAATGCACTTAGTCCCATCTCCACACCTTTATTGTTTAAGAGATGTAAGGCAAGACAGTCCTCCGGTCCCTCCCCCTTCTGCCTGACGAGCTGTAAAGCTGTCAGAGGCAGAATCTGGTCGGCCGACTATCAACTGTTCTGCAGGAGCTCTGACATCTAGATATCTCCGTATAATTACTTCATAGGAATGGTCTACAACATGTGCTTGCAAGCCAGGCACACATTTTAGACTATACCCATGAAGTAATAATACAAGATATCTAGATGACAGCGCTCCTGCAGAGCCGCCGTCTGGTGCTGGAAGCAGGATCTCATGACGTCCGCTATACTGCGGACGTATGAGAAGGGGGAGGGAGCGGAGGTCTGTCTTGCCTTACATCTCTCAAACCATAAAGTTTTGAGAGATGGGACTAAGTGTGTTCAGTATGTTTGTATGATTGCTGTATTTTGGCATCAAGTTGTTCAGGGGGGGGGGTTACTATCCCTTTAATCTTATTAAAAGCTAGCAAGTATTTGTAACTTATTTCACAGCATAAGGTTTTTTGGGGGCAAATTAGGATACTTTTTTTTAACCTAATATTTGATAAATGGCATCTAATTTTTTGTTAGGCTATGTTCAAACAGCCAACTTTAGCACAGTTTTTTATTGCTGCCCTAAACACACCCCATCAGAAACAAGTTTCCACTCTGCTGGTGTTCATATGGGAGATTTTATTTTATGACTTACCAGAAACAGCATGGTACAACTTCAATGCATTCAAGGAAAAGAGTGATCTGCATGGCAGCCTGTGGGGCCACCGTGAAAACTGTGGACAAGAGGGTATTCTTGGAGGCTACAACGCCATTCATAACTGCCAATCCACATCATTTTTATATGGCCGAACCAAAGATGTATAGGCCACCTCCCAAGTGTCCCCCTTTAGCAGGGACAGTCCCTCTTTAAAACCCAAATCCTTCTGTTCCTCCTTCCCACCCCGATGTTCCACTTTTTAGGAGATCAAACTGTTGTGTGTATATAAGTGTAGCATATTGCTCTACAGCAATAAACTCACTTTAACGTTTGTGTAAACTTCAGTGTTTATTTGTTTATAAATTCATCTATGTAAATAAAAAAAAAAAACTTGTTCTTGTTCTAAATCATTTATTCCTTTACACACAGAGGTGTAAATAGGCCATGATATTACCTAAATATTCTTGTTAATACCCTGCCCACCAGCCACACCTCCAGCAACACCACATAAAACAAAAGCGTCCCTCTTTAGTCCTTTGAAATGTTGGGAGGCCATCATTCATATACCCAGTACAATGAGCTTACAGAGGAAATGTAGGAAGTAAATAGCGCACCACAGAGCATTCAAGTCACATGTGTGAACTTAGCTTAAGCGCACTATTTTCAAAGAAAAATGTAGATTAATTCTGAAACAAACCAACTACACCACAGGGGACAAAAAGTTATAATTTATTTAAAACTAGTGTAAAAGCCTGTGTACACAGCCAAGGTTCGGGTGATGTTAACCCTTGATAAGAGGCCAATCCTGCTCTGCGTCCTGCCACCGATGCAGTCTGCCCAAAAGCACAGAATGCTCCCAGCACAGAACCCCCAGTGTTCCGTGCTCCATGCATTCCGTGCATTCGAGCAGTCTGCACATGACGGCTTCTGACAAACATCCTACTGAATTATTATATACGATAAGACTTTCAATCCCTTGAATGAGAGAGAGAGATCTCCAACACATGGGGGACAGTTACTCACGCCACAAACCCCACAAGCAAGCAAAAAAAAAAAAAAAGAAGTTGTACAGTATCATTACCTTTTCCCCCATAAAAATAACCTGCCAAGATGTAAGAAAACTGTACAGCAGAGTTGGGACACTGTTCTGCTGTTCAACCAATACACAGCCCTACAAGTGAGTGCTATCATGTGTGAGATCTATCATGCACCTAATAGAACAGACTTTCCATTATTCTGATAACATTTAGAGTGGCATGTTCCCTGGAAAACAGTGATAGAGAGTCAATAGTGATCCACGGTACAGTGTAGTGTGGCGCCAAGAGAAACCCTTGAACAACATACAGGTATTCCTTTCAGTGCCAGAGGGGAGTTCAATGCATTGCAATTGACTGCACACCCCAGGCATTCAAAGTTTAAAAATTAACTATCACTCAGTCAATGCCCTATCAGCAGATCAGCTCTCCTAAAAATAGACCTGTTGCTGAAGCTGGGGCAGCATTGCTAGACCTGGTGGACCAAGGGGGTAGTAGGATGATGGAATGTAAGAGCAGGCCTTAAGCCTTCTCTAGTTTGCATGCTCCTTGTTTAGTATCAACTATTCCTCACATGACCTGTGGGGGTTGATATAAAGGTCTCATTTATGGAGTGAGCTGTTGGATCCACAGCTCCCTAATATTCCCACAATGTAGATCCATTGGGGTCCTTTTTGTATCCGGTAAGTCCACCATGTACATCTTTTTATTATAAAGTATGTCTTCTGTTTTTAACTGTACCACACTGGGACCCAGAAGCAATAAAAAGAACACATTTAAAGGGTCCCTTGCTCTCCAACGCGTTTATAATAACATCTCTTCAGGGAATTTCAAGTTTTATTTTTATTTTAATTTCTAGATAGGGCATTACAGATGTATAGAGTAGGACTTGCCGTACAGTGAGAAACCTTGGCGTGGTGGCAAGCTTACCCACAACTTGGCCAATTTGTGAAAACTAATATCTCACTTATTTAATTTAGAAATATTATATATGCTTAATACAGGGCACACATTTATTTTTAACATAGAGAAGCACTGGTTTGTCTTGGTGCCTGCTCGTTCTGCAAGAAGATAATGAACTGGAAGACTAAAGTCACAGTTCAGTCTCTTGTATTGTGAGGAGCAGTCTTTATAGTCGCTCTGCACACAGCAAGTAACTCCCGAGATTTGCAGCAGGGAGACACATGCTTCTGGGTTCTGAACAGAATGTTTCCACTCCTAAACCCTACACAGAATTATATAAATAGGCAATTTTAACATGTGGGGAAGCTCATAAACTATTAACGTTTTAATGACAAGAAGATGGGGTTCCGTTTCTGTTTTACAAGAACATCTCCCACACTTATTTTACTATGGCCAGAAAATCCTAATGTCCCCGTGATTTTTTCCCATGTGCTTTAGTTCAAGAGACAATATTTTCAAATCAGTCCTGGATGTCATGTTCATATGGATGCAGACATGGGTGGAGATGCATTAAGGTGTGATAAAGAGGTGATAAGGCGGATATTACTTCTCCAGTGATATCAATTCTATAATTCCTATGCTATTCTATGGAGCCAATGCACTAAGATTTCTCCAGCTTGTTAAATCTTACTGCATAGGCTCTACAGAATAACATAGGAACTGGAGAAGTGATATCACTGAAGACTTCTCCGCTTTATCATGCTTTTGTGCATGACCTCATTAATTTTCACATGGAGGCGGACATAACAGTTGACAGCAGGACCTCATACTCTGCTGACTGCCCATGATAATCTCATGTAGTTCTGTATACTATGCCTACTTCAGTAGGACAAAAAAACTGGAAGCAACTGTCATGTCTGCCTCCACAGACTTGACGAGCACAATGAATTTAAAATGTTCTCTACTGAACAAAGACACAAGGGCAAAATTAATAGAGGGCATTAGGACTGTTTTGGTAAGAAAGGGGATTATAATTATTAACATAACATGGTTGATGAGGCCAAAAAAAAAACGTGTGTCCATCAAGTTCAGCCCAAGCCATCTCACCCCTGTTGATGCAGAGAAGGCAAAAGAAATAGGGTTGCCACCTTTTCTTCAAAAAAATACCGGCCATGGCACTCCCTCCATAGACTTAACATTAGACAGAAGCCAATTTTTAAAAATAATAAAAAAATATAAAATACCGGCTGGGTGGCAACTCTAAAAAGAAACCACATTAAAGACCTTTCCAATTTAGGCCCAAGTGGGTAAAACACATCCTATATGACTCCAAAACAGCAGGCAGTTATTTCCCTGGATCAACATCCTATCTGCTTTAAAACCAACTGGCATAATTCTCAGTATTGGTCTGATTTAGAATGGTATACATTACTTTTTTTAAAATCAAACATCCGCAAGCACAGCATCCAGAGGCAAAGAATTCCATAACTTTACTGCTCTTACTGAAAAAAAAAAATCCCAGCCTTTGTTATAGTCAGTCTGCTTTAAAACCAGGGACTGTCCCTGAAAATCTAGGTCAACTGGCATGTATGAAGTCTTATGTGATGCTTCTTCCTGAAGTTTTCAGTCGTGGATCCATAAAGGAACAAATGACAATTCTCGTTGATTTAAATAGAACTTTTTATCCTTTGACAGAAATGTCTCTGAAATGCAGATTTATTTTTTTTTAATGGGAAATTTAGGAGTACATGGGATTTTTTGTTAAATATCATGATGTTTACATATCAACCTATCTGAACCAAAAAGGACAAATAAATATTCCCAGTAATATAAATTAAGTTTTAACCCCTAAAATGCTGTACAGATCTCAAACGCTTTGCTTTTTGATGGTCTGGAGATATCCAGAGCAATCAAAAGGTTAAAAGCTCCATTTAACTCTTTGGGAAGCCATTATAAACAAGGTCCATAGTTTGTCTTGACGTCAATTCTGACCACGTTCACACTTTTAACCCTTTGGATATCAAAGTAGTGCCCAATGCATTGAGAAGTAATGTACTGGACAGATCTCTGGCACTCAAACTGTTAATACCATTTCTTTCAAATAAAACATTAATGGTGTTTACCAATATAAAAACTGTATTTTCTCTTAGAATGTTTTATAATTGAAAAATAAGTTTTCAAACACTAATAACCTTTTAACACTTAACATTTTGTAACCCTTTGCGTGCCAGAGCAAAGCAATGCATTCCGTACCCTTCTGGCACACAAAGGGTTAACGTATGGCCTTTAGAATAAAATACAAGATATAAAATAGAGGAGAACACTGGTTAAGGCAGTGTAACTCTCTTTTATGCCTTTTCACAGTAATGTGTAGTGAGGAACCGTCAAAAACTTTGAAGGCCTAAACTTATATTCAATTCTTGCAGCAGAACCAATATAACTGCATCAAAATGTTAGCTAAAATCATGTAAGAACACAAAAAAAACAAATAGTATTAATCTCTTGGATGTTGGACATCTGCTTAGCATCTCAAGGGTTAAAGCACAACATATAGCCAGAGGGAGGAGTTTACATGGTGACGGAGTCTTACTTAAAATTCTAACTGACTTGAAAACTAGTGTAATTTTGGGGAACATTAGAGGGATAGTAATGTTTCATAATAAAAGCAGCTCTAATTAATCATCATAGTATTTGGACCTTGGAGAGTGTTATTTCAATTCTGTCAGAGTTGTAGTTCAAGAGTAATTCAATGACAAAGTATCCCCTCCTGCCCCTTTTACTGATGTAACACTGCTCAGCCAGAGCAGAAGGGAGGTGCCCAGGTAGACTGCAGAGAAGGACAATCTTCAATTAAGATAAGGGAAAACCTGAAAAACTTGTCAAGGGGGGCAGGGCTTGCATTGTTCTCATAGGAAGAAGATTGTCCCCTTCAGATAAATGTCTAGTCTTACAACCAGATTCCACATCTGAGAAGAGATGGCTTACACTAGGTAAAAGGGGCAGGAGGGAAAACTTTGCTTGTGAATATCTCTCAAACCATAAAGGTCTGAGAGATAAGACTTATATCGTTCTTCATGTTTTTTTTTAATGCCTACAAAATAAAATAAAGATAAAACGAAGTATTACTATCCGTTTAAATGCACTATTGGGGGGTTAACAGAAATTCCCATTGCTTTAAATGGGAATTTTAACCCCTAGAATGGTAGAAAGGTCTCATACATTATACAGGTTAAAACCTACATTTTAATCAATTAGAATTTTCATTTGTCGGCTATGGTGGAACTTGTCTGCCCCAGAATTAAATCCAGTTTTCTTTTGGAAATAAATCCCCCAGAAGTTAAGTAGACTTTTTTTTCCGTAAGGGAACAAAGATTTACAACATGCCATTTAACCATTTGAGTGCTAGAGGGGTATCCAATGCATTGCATTGGACATGCCTCTGGCAATCAAAGGGTTAACCCTTTGAGTGCCAGAGAGGTATGCAACGCACTGCAAAGCAATGCGCTGCATACCCCTCTGGCACTCAAAGGGTTAATATCATTGCAAAGGATACAACTACGTATTACCCCTTTGGTTTTTCTAGAGAGAAAAAAAAATTGTCTTTCAAGCATCATATGGCATAGGATTAATCCTTTGAGTGCCAGAAGGGTATGCAACAGAATGTATTACTTACCCCTCTGGCACTCAAAGGGTTAACTACCCCAGTTTAACTCTATTGGCTGCTAGAGACTTCTCCTGCATGATGCAAAATAATGTGTTGGTGACACCTGTCATTCAACTGGTTAAGTCAGTCTGTGGCTGGTCTGTCCCTGTACAAACATTCAGAATACTTTGCCTTGTAAATAGCACTCCTGCTGTAAGAATTTTACTTTCATATTATACAGAAAAAAAATGTACACACTGTGGGGGTGATGGACTAAGGTACCATAACAAAGTGATTAAGTGGAGTTGCCTTCTCCAGTGATATGACTTCTCTAATATCACTTCTCCACTTCCTGTGTTAATCTATGGAGTCAATGCACTAAGATTTCTCTATCTTTTGTGATCTTAATGCATAGGCTCCATAGAAAGTGGAGAAGTGAGATTACTAGAGAAGTCATTTCTGCTTTATAACTCAGTAGTGCATAACTGAAGGAAGATCAGTTCACACTGTACACTTTTGTCAGGAAATATAGCAGTAATAGTGATGGAAAATGTATAATCTATACCAGGACTGTCCTCAAGGGCCACCAGCAGGCTAGAATTTAAGGATTTCCCTGCTTAAGCATGGGTGAGTCAGTCACAATGAATGAGCCACTGATTAACCCATCTGTGCTTAATCAGGGAAATCCTTAATTCCTGGCCTGCTAGTGACTCTTGAGGACTGAAATTGGACAGCACAAATCTATGTGTAACACAAACCACCTATATTATTAATTTTGGACTCAGAAAGGCTGATGCACTATGTAGAACTGGATACATTCTGGGAGCAAACCAATTGCATCATAATTAAAAATCCCCACTAGTTTAAACGGACTTCAAAGGCCTTGAATGCTAGATAGATCTCCAAGGCCTTGTTTTTCAGTGCACTGGAGGTCTGAAGGGGTTAAAAGACCCATTTAGACCTCTGCTTCCCAGAGAGGTATCCAACGCATCTGGTACTCAAATGGTTATATACATGGGAAATTTGAATTGCGCCAAGTACTGCACTTCTTAGTACATCACGCTCAGAACATCTACCATGTGCATTTCATGTTTTCAAAGAACACAACACTGCCAACAAAACCTATGTGCTCATTTAATAAAATGTCATTCTTGGATAAAAATTAATTGTGGTATGTTCAGACTGGAAAATTTTGAAACAACCCAAAATGTGACAAAGGGAAAAAATATCACCATCAATGTAAATGGGGCTATTAACCCCCTGAATGCTAGTAGGTCTCCAAATAACTGCCTCGTTTAAATGTAAGAGATTTTTATCTATCCCCTATGGTGCAATCGCCCCAGAGCTACTCCAGTGTAAATATGACTTCTGAAGCTTAGATAAAGTAATGTGTTCCTCCTAGCTGAGTGTGCAATATGTACACAAGTGTATAAAACAAAGATTAAAGTGACCATAGATTCCCTTTTGTGTAGGCCATTTATGGGGAGATTTTTTATAATATACACACAGCAACATAGCCCTGGTTCCTTTACACTCCTACATAATTAAATTTTAATAAGTGCCTGCAATGAGAGCCAAAGTGGTATGGGACATCTATCCAATACTCTAAGGGCTGAAGTTTAGGTATAGTCACCTTAAAAGAAATTGATATCCTTTAACCCTTTGAGTGCCAGAGGGGTACGCAATGCATTGTTCAGCAATGTGTTGCATACCCCTCTGACATGCAAAGGGTTAAGAATCAACATATTCCACGGCTCTGCACAACAAGTGAAAGAGACATACTGAGGCTGACAAACTAAACAACTGATGCAATTCCGGTGCAAGCCACCTGCACAGCACAAAAGGGGGGGACCTATTTGTTCCACATGGTATATAGTTGGTTTGCCACAGAATTCTATAATTTTCTTTAGTTCATCAGCCTCACTGGCATTTCTGAGAAACACAATCACAATGTGATAAATAGGATCAAAAGGCCATAAAGCATAAATCTGCATTCTAGGGAAAGTGTGGATGTGAATGATACAGAATTGAAATGGGCAGTTTAGATTAGTGACGAGCAAAACGTCTGGTCCCAGGATGCCCCCTCAATGAACTGACAGGAGGGCTTGCGATCTGATGCATGGAACCATATGAACATTTTACAGTATAAAGTGGGTTGGTCTTCATTGTCTACCCATGGATTGTATTATAAAGTGGCCATACCACCCATTTAGGACCATACACCATGCATACAGCCCTGATCCTCAAGGGGTTACGCTGGACAGGAATGAATCTATGTGTGTCGCGTCGCAATGTGCTGGATAACTGGCACTCAAAGGGTTAACGGATTCCAATGCTGATTATTACGCAGTCTAGCAGAATTAGCTTTTCATTAGTGTCTGCCGTCGGTCTGGCCATGATAGCTACATACACGTGAACACAGAGAAGTATGCAATCAAACCAGCACATAAAACTTTATTCTAGCAACAACTGTTAACCCTTTGAGTGTCAGATGGGTACACAACGCATTGCGAATCAATGAACTGCGCACCCCTCTGGCACTCAAAGAGTTAAGTTGATCTATTTCAACCTTTGGAGTCCCAAATGTTTGAGATACGCATTGCAATGTGCTGCTCAGAACTTTGTAATTAACACTAATATTAAAAGATAGAGGAACTACCCAGAAAATCAATAAAACAAAATGCAGACCTCTCCTTTAATGCAAGACATCTATAGAAAATACACACTGCATGATTGCTTTGATTTCAGTGTTGCCCGAAGATATGTTTATCCTAAGAATCCTGCATTAAAGTGGAGGTATGTTACCTTAATCTAACTCCTTCACTGGCAAAATATATCCTCCCAATAATACAGTCCCCCAGTGTGGCAAAGGAAGGCTAAATTGTCACTATAAGTCCTAATCAGGTGGTGCCATGGTCTACTTACCTGTATGCCGCACCTGCTGTTACTAGCAGCCTCTCTCCCGGATACTGCAAGTGCATACGGGGGGCGTGGTCTGAGTGATAAAGGGGTGGGAAGGCAAGCCCCACCCACTAACCTTTCTCTTCCTAAGGATTGTAACGTTGGCTTTTTAACCTCCGCACTGCCAGGTACATATGCAATCTGTACCTAAACAATACAACTGAACTGGAAAATAGTAAGTCTATTTTTCTAAAGCGAACTGGGGGGAGAGGCAATAAGGTGTGATAGAGAGATCAGTGTGGAAAAGCTCCAATTCCTAATTTAATTTATGGAGCCTATGGCCCATATTTTTAAAAGGAAACTGGAATTCTTATGGCGTAAACTACCTGCACTATAGGTGACAAACATTCCTGTTATATTAAATTGGGCTTTTAACACCTTAAATGGTAAAAGGTTACCTGTCTAGTATTCAAGGGGTTAAAAATACCTGTTTAGGTGCATGGTAATTTAGGAATTGTTATTTTCCCCCTATGGTGCAGTTACTTTACTTTAACTCGAGTTTCCTGTTATAAATATGGTTCTATATGTTCTTTAAATATGTCCAGTTAGTGATATCTTAATGCATAGACTCCCTAGAATAACAGTTTTAACCCTCTGAGTGCCAGAGGGGTATGCAACGCATTGCAAATCAATGTGTTGCGTACCCCTCTGGCACTGAAAGGGTTAATGGAGATTTTATCTCACTGGAGAAGTTATCTAATTTCTATCACACCTTAGCAGCCCCCCTCCCCCACAAGTAATTCTGGAGCAAACTAACTGCATAATAGGGGATGGATTCCAATTCCCAAAATGCACATTTATTTAACTGCTTGATCCATTGTAGACCTCTCTAGCATTCAAGGGGTTGACCCTTTGAGTGGCAGAGAGGTATCCAACATGTTGTGATGCGTTGGATACTTCTCTGGCACTCAAGGGGTTAAAAGCCCAGTTGATGGAGATTTGTATTTGAACAATGAAAAAGTGGGATGATTCTGGAGCAAACCAACAGGCAGGTCGATGACCCAGTACTGTTTCCATTTATTACATGAGATCAGTAGTGAAGAAACTATTTAATGTCATCACAAGGGTAATACACCATTACAGATAGGTAATGCACCATTACAGAAAGATAACACACCATTACAAAAGGGTAATACACCATTACAGAAACTTGACCTGATTCATTTCTTTTTAGAAAAATCCTCCTGATAGGCAAACAAAAGTTCATAAGCTTTCAGCTGACTTAAAGGGATAGTAATGTTTTCATATCAACAACGCTGAAATCCTTTCTTATATGCATACAACTGATCATTTATGTTAGTAATGCTGAATTCGCTATATATCTAGTGAAAAATATTATGAATTATTTCTGTCATGCCCCTTTTCACATTGCCAGGCCACATCCGATGAGATCTGAAATCCAGTCTCTTGACCGGACAGAGAGCTACAAGGCACAGTCTGGCTTCATTCAGTATACAGAAAAGCCTGCCCCCTTGATGAAGAAGGGCAGGTTTTCTATTTACTGAAAGAAGATTGTCCCACGTTGCCATCCGTTTCCAGCTCCGAGGCTCGAAGGACAATGTAAGTATTAGGGGCGTGAGGGGGATAGTTTCTAATATTATTTCACAAGATGTATAGCGAATTTAGCACTACTAACATAACTGATTGGTTGTCTGACTAATGACTATAAGAAAGGATTTCAGCATTGTTGATATGGAAACATTACAATCCCTATAAATGAGCATTTTAACCCTCTGAATGCTAGAAAGGTCTCCAACGCTCACCGTTTTGGAATCCTCTATAACATTTAAGGTGTTACTAGTCTCATTTGAGTCAATGTTTCTGTTGGTTCCCCCGAATGATTCATTCTTATTAGTAGATCAGCTGCAGTGAATTGACCAGATCAAGGCTGCAAGATATATCTCCAATATGTAAAACGTTACAGTTGTATTTCATGTATTAGATAGGGTGAATTGTATTGTATTTAACCCCTTGGATGCAAGTAATGTCTCCAACACATTGCTTTGCAGGGCATTGCATACCCCTCTGGTGTCCAAGAGATTAAACAATAATTAAACCCTTTGATTGCCAGAGAGGTATCCCCACCGCATTGCAATGTGTTGGATACTTCTCTGGCACTCATAGGATATTAATATAAAGATATTACATTAATGTAGGACTACTAGTGGACATTTCCTGTCATTTATATACATTCAAATAATCAAAACAATAGTTTAAGAAGAAAGGATAGAGCATTGATAGCTAGGCTGTGGAATCCTTAACCACTTAACGATTGTCCAGTCTGGCACGCGGGCAGGCATTAAAGGGATAGTATTGCCAAGTTTTAAAAAAAGCGAATCTTGTAGACATTAAAAAATTAAACTAAATGCCCCCAGTCCCATCTCTAAAACCTTTATGGTTTGAGAGATATTCTGCACTAAAGTTCCCCCTCCCTCCCCTTTCCCTGACGTCAGCACTCTAGCTGACTGCAGGGGAATCCAGTTCTTGGACCACTGGAGGCTTTTCAGCAGAGCCGAGATCACGTTATTGAGAAAGAAATCCTTCACTGGAACAGTCTACAAAGTGTGCTTGATTTGTAAGCAAACTTAGAAGACCATTCCATTAACCCCTTAAGGACCCATGACAGTCCTGCACCGTCATGGGTTATTACACCCTTAACGACCCATGACGGTGCAGGACCATCATGGCTTAAATGATAGCAGCGTGCCTCCGTGCACGCTGCTATCATTAATTCCAGGCTGAGACTGAGCGCTCCAAGACCGGGGCGTTCAGTCTCAGCCCTTCCTGCTTGTGCCAGTTCATGTGATCGCCGTAGCAGCGATCACATGTACCGGCATAGTGACAGACAGAGGCAGCATGCAAAGCATGCTGTCTGTGCCTGTCTGGTCTGCCTCTGTCTCCCTTGCTATCAAAGTAAGGGAGACAGAAGTAGACAGGAGACACCTAGTGGTTAAAAAAAATACAGCAACTGGGGGTATTAACCCCTTCACTGCTGGTGCAGGAGGCTGGCTAAATGCGGGTCAATTTTTGACCTGCAATTATATACTTTAAAAAAAAAAAAAAAACGCAACACACTTTTTTTACAAAAAACAAAAACATATAATTAACCGATATTGCAAGTGTGATTGTTGTGGAGCCATGTAATACACTTATATACACCACAAAATGCCAGGGATAAAAAGTGTCAAAATAGGGTGGGAAAAAGGGACATGGGGATTTTCACCCAGGGGGACAGTGGCCACTTTAAACTGAGCATTTTGTAGGTATGACTGACCGGTCATACTTTTCATGCAGTCTCCATAAAAATTTAACCCTTTGTGGCCAATTGATCCCAAGAGAAAAATCAAAAATGTTTTTTTTACTTTTTTTTATTTTAATAAAGTGAATGGTGGGTTATCCATATAAATAGGGTATCAAATGAAAGCCCTATTTGTGCTTAAAAAACAGTATATAATTTATGGGGGTGGGATAAAAGACTTAGAGGGAAAACACTGTTGAACAAAGACATAGTCAAAAAGGTCAGAATTGCTCCGGTCCTTAAGGGAAAACGACCTCAGATTTTCCCGGTCCTTAAGGGGTTAAAGGATTTCTTTTTTAATACTGTGAACTTGGCTCTGCTGAAGAGCCTCCAACAGTCCCAGATCTGGATTCCCCTGCAGTCAGTGAAAGGGCTGATGTCAGGGAAAGTGGAGGGAGGGGGAATTTTAGTGCAGAATATCTCTCAAACCATAAAGGTTTGAGAGATGGTACTGATGGCATTTAGTTTAATTTTTTAATGCCTACAAGATTTGCTTTTTTTTTTTTTTTTAACTTGGCAATACTATACCTTTAAGGACCATGGAGCCTTTTTTTTTATGATTTGAATTCTGGGATGGCAGAGCGGTGTGCAACCGTGGTGCCATCCCAGAATTCCACATGCCAGGACCATCACCGGTCCTTAAGTCTTGTTTTGTAGCGTTTAAAAATATAAATTATATGGCACAAATCATTTATGGTTTGAGAGATATTCACATGTAAAGTTTCCCTTCTCCTGATGTCAGCTGTAAAGCTGACAGTAGGAGATCCGTGTCGGCCGACACGAGGATGCTATTCAGCAGAGCCGCAATAGCGATACTGGAAAATAGTTACTTCAATGGAAATTCATTGGAACGGTCTACAAAGTGTGTTTGCAAAAAAGGCACACTTTGTAGACCTTTCCAATGAAGTAATTATTTTCCAATGTCACTATTTCGGCTCTGCTGAAGAGTCGCTGGCTGGTTCCAGAATGGGATCTCCTGCTGTCAGCTAGACACTGACGTCAGGAGAAGGGGAGGGAAGGGGGGAACTTTACATGTGCCATATAATTTTTTTTTTTTTAAACGCTACAAAATAAGACACATTTTTAATGCAACATTAGTGTCCCTTTAAGGGGTTAACATGCTACAACTTAAGTTATAACTTATTCAATATTCATTAGACAAGAAGCACTTTTCTGAATGCCGTTCTGGCAAAAACTGTTCAAACTTAGTCTAAAGAAGCAGTCATTTGTGGCAGATGAGATAGTAAGTAGGTAACACTGGTCTCTCACCCGCAGACTCAGATTTGGGCCAAGCCATGAGAATTCCCAGGTGCGTTGGTGTCTACCTGCATCAGGATAAATAGGGGGAGAGGCAAATAAGGGAGGCCCACCTCATTTGCACGAGGCTGAAAAGAGACCATGTATTAATAATGCACAGAGCACTAGGGAAATAAGACCCATATTTATAAAAGCAAACTGGAATTATTCTGGAATAAACCAACTGCACCATAGGGCACATAAATTTATATTAAATAAGTAGGGTGACCATGCGTTCCAGAATGCCCGGGACTGTGTCCTGCGTCCTGGGTCACCCCCCACCAGGACAACAAAGAATCCCAGAATGGAGTAACACGCACCGGTCCAGCCAGCCATTGAAATGTATTTGCTATATGGTCCTCATTGTCTGGCTAAGCCAGCCAATGAGGACCATATAGCAAATCCTTTTCATTGGCTGGCTGGACTGGTTCGTGCAAAACAGCTGGGATGGAGCAGGTATGCTGGCACTGCAAGTGAGACCCACGGCTGAGGCTCCCGCCGGCGCTGACCATCTTTCTGAGGCTGACACAGAGTAAGGGTTCCCACTGGGCACTCTTACTGTGTGTCAGCCTCAGTAAGATGGTCTGCGCCGGCGGGAGCCTCAGCTGTGGGACTAGGGTGACCATATGTCCCGGAATGGCAGATTGGAAATGTGGTCACCCTATAAATAAGGCTTTTAATCCCTTGAATTCTAGAGAGGACATGTACTGGAGACCTCTCCAGCATTCAAGAAGTTAACAAGCTGTATTGAACTACATGGGAATTTAGGATTTTTTTATTTGTCCCTATGGTGTAGTTGGTTTTCTCCAGAATAACTCCGGTTTCTTTTACAAATATGGGCCTAACTTCTGAGGAGGGAGGGGGGTTTGGTAAGCTGTGCTGGCCACACCTACATTCCGAGTTGTGGGTGTGGCCAGAAATCTTCTAGTGCTTCTGGTTTATGGAGGTCTGATTATTTACCAGTTTACAGACTCCTTTACCGACCATAATTTAACCGCTTGAATGCTAAAGATGTCTCCAGTCCATTGTGATGCAATACAATGTTAGGCCTGTCTTTCAGCCAAGGTGTTAAAAGCTTACTTTGTGTTTACTTGCTATAAGGTAACGATATTTTGAGTGCCAGGCAACAGATGGTGGGGCTAGGGGGGTGGAGCCTTATGAGGAGTGGGTGTGTGGTCACATGTGAAGCAAAGGGCGCCTTTCATGCTGTTGCCTAGGGGCGCCTCAGATTTAAATCCTTGCCCTGATAATTTCACCTTTATTTTTAGAAATGAGAATATTAGGATAGGAAACAAAAGGAAAAGGGGTCTGTCAACCTTTAGAAACATCCATGTCCCTACCCCCTAATTCTTTAACCCTAGGCAACTAGTTTGTCAGGAGCAGGGATGAGGCAACCACTGGCTCTTCAGAAACTACAACTTCCATCATCCTTAACCATCCAACAGCCAGTTTGGGATGATGGGAGTTGCAGTTTCAGACACCTAGTGAGCCCAAAAGTTGCCCACTCCTGATCTAGGTGATGAATCAGCCCCAACCCAGATTAGTACTTCCTTTTCTTGACAGATTTGCATGTGTTGCAAGTTTGTAGACAGTTAAGGGGTTAATAATAAAATACATCCACAATAAAACTCTCCACCACCCACACTTTCTTGTATTAAAGCAGAACTATCATCATCATAATATTGCCCCACAATCCATCCTATATAATAATTTGCTAGTATGTTTGTCACGATGCAATCATGCTCAGTATAGACTGTCCGCGTTCGGGCATCATATGAGTGAGGCGACGCAAGACTGCATCACGTGGAGCAGTGAGGTAGCAACCTCTTAACCCTTTGGGTGCCAGAGGGGTACACAATGTGTTGCGTACCCTTCTGGCACTCAGAGTGTTAACATTACCCGGACCTTGGCCCGTGTACACTGGCTTTTAAACTAGTTACTAGTACAGCAATAGGCAAGGCATACTTGTATTATGCTGAATAAGTCCACGTTATTGAAATAAACCACCTTCTTCTGCAGCCACCAGCGGACAACAGTGCAGACATCTTAGAGGAAAGTTATCTTTGAGTCTGTGCTGTCTGTCCTGTGCACTGCCCGGATTGGTGGTGATGTCCGTTTGTTACCTTAAGGTAATGGAAGTTGCTGACGACGCAGGCTCACAGGGCTTCTCTTGTAAGCTCTGTGCCCTGGATGTCTGCAGAAAAAGTTGGTTTTCTTTATTAACACCGACTTATTCAACATAATAGAAGTATGCCTTTGCCTGTCGCTATATCAGTAATGGACTGGGGGACAATGTTATGATGTTGATAGTTCTGCTATAACCTCAGAATGACAGATTGACCTGCAACAATTTTCAAAACAGTAGTTCATATGTGCTAGCTTTTTTGATAAAAAAAAATAATGGTTTTGTTAAAAATACAAGGTGGGACACACCCTGGGGTTGGACGGGCGGAAGATGGCCCACGGGCTGCATATTGGACCCCTCTCTATTAGGCCCTCAGAACAATGGGCTCCCCATAAATGCTGGACCCCATCATAATTAGACCCTGTAGTTACTCCCCGGAATAGAAAGAGAAGAGATAGATAGATTGACAGATAGGCAGACAGAGAAAAAAAAAATCAGTATTTCCCATACATAGCCATGGATCCATGTGAAAGTAAAAGGTGATGATAATGGTATACCACATTTTTCCTCACCCCGCCTCTGTGTCATGCTTCTTAAATACACCATGCAGAAAGGCTTATAATTACACTAATAACAGGCATATGTTTAATTCAGCGTGCTATTTACAGGCAACAAGTGAGTGCAGACACACAGGATATATTGGTCTACAGCAAGTGCTGATTTTTAGCCAGGTTATGCCAGGGCAATGAAGCAGTGCATTTTTTATCTGTATCACCTGAGACTGGTAATGAAAATACACAATTACATGGCACAAGCAGAGCAATTCACCAGTATATATCACCAGCAGGGCAAAACAACATTATATGCCATCAGCAGGGTAATACAACATCACATGCCACCAGTGATCACAGCATTGTAAATAATAGAGGGAGATCTGCCAGTTGACTGCTGTCACAGAAAGTGATATCTATCCTGGGCTACAGGAAAATGGCTACTAAGCCATAAAAAGCACATTATGCCCATGTGTATGTATATATAGATTCAGAGATATAGAAATCTACAAGTACGAATAAATTAAATCATAATACACTGGGGGTTATGCACTAAGGGATGATAAGGAGTAAGAGGAGATAATTTCTCCAGTGTTATCACTTCTCCAATTCCTATGTAATTCTATGGCCTAGATGCACTAAAGGTCGATGAGGGCTACTAATGTCGATGTTCTGTCAGAGCAGTGTCATAGGCACATCCGCAGTAATCAGAAAGTGTCTACGACATCACTTCACCAGAACTCCAACAAAAAAATACCCACATCGACATCAATCCGACATGCCTTCACCATGCCTACGAATTCGTATTCTTCGAATTGACAATTGCTCATTTCCATATGGTAATGAAGCATAATCAGATACATACGTATGCAAGGGGGTGTTATTATATATATTATAATGTGACACTTCGACTCATTCAGTAAACTCCAATAGCAGCCTCTGATGTCGGAGTTCACTGTCACCACTTCACCTAACTAATGCTATCATAGCTGGGAGCTCCCCTGTACTCTTCTATGGAGTAACAGCAGGGAGAGCTACGAGAATTCTGAACAGCATTTCTCTGTGCTTCCCTACCCAGCCAGTAGGGGAATACAGAGAAGGCTGAGATTGGGTAGATGTAGCCTTAAAGGAGCAGTAAACTTTTTTTCTGAAAATAATATATATTGTAGGGATTTTCCTATTGAGTAAAATAAGGGTACTCCCACTGCCGAGAGATTTATTTTTCCATAGTTATTACAGTTTAAACCCATGTTTTTTTACATTAGCAGTTCCCTCTAGTGGTCAAATTCTAACTAGATTTCCTGTTAGATTCTAATGGAGAGGAAAGTTAGAAAAGTCAGAGACATACAGATCTCCATAGAATGTGATAGAAACTGCCTGTCACTTCCTGTCAGTTAGAACTATCAGGAAGTAAACACAGTAAATTCACTTCCTGGTTATTTGAACTGCTATAATTTTGAATAAAACATCTGACAGTGATGGGAGTGACCTTGTTTTATTCAGCATGAAATGCTCTGTATAATATGTGTTTTCTTAAAAAAAGTTTACTGCTCCTTTAAGTGCCTTTATTTCCTACAATAATGCAGGGCATCTTTGATGATAATCACAATAGTGAGCCTGCAGCCCGGTATGAGACTCTAATATAGCTCTCTACTTCAGCGATTCAGCTACTGAATGGATTTCTGTATCCAGTGATATGCAGGGCATCTGCAGTTATCGGATGTGTACATGGAGTGAATAAACAGATCATCCTACATGTAGTTACTAAGAAATGGCAACAAACTCATTACACTGTATACCATTTAGTTTCTATGTTTCTCCTTCGAGGAAATAAAATATTATCCATGGATACTTAAATTTACTGTTGTTTCTAATACGTGTTCAAGTACATGTGACCTTCAGTCACTTTATTATATATCTATTAAAGTTGAGTTTTAATTTCCCATTTACCTCCAAACCTACAGTACTGAACTAGTCTCTTTTTGGTGGCCCCCTAGCTCTCTGATGTCCCTAGTAATAATGATATGAGACATTTTGAGAAGATACACACTAGCATTGTGACTATGGAGATGCTGTTCCCCTCAATCACATGGAGCAGGGTCAGTGCCGAGGATCTTGTAGGGGAGAGAGGCATTGGAGGAAGTGGATGGCAAGCTTGTATTTGCCGCCCGCTTCCTCCGATAACTCTCTTCCCTCTTCACTTGCCGTCCGCTTCCACCGATACCTCTCTCCCCTCCTCACTCATCCACATTGTCCCTTGCATGGAGTCGTTCACTGAACAACTTCTTCCCATATGGTGAGGAGGGACGAAGCCTTTGAAGAGCCAGTAACCTTTCACTTTGATTTTATATGTTCTGCAAGTCCAGAAATTGCCTCCACATTGCCCCCATATTGACCCCCCAGTGTCCATCTCCTACCTCCCTGGTGGTCCAGCGGCGTGGCAGGAGAGGTTTGTGCCTCCTTCTGCACAGACCTCTATACAGCTGGAGCCCCCGTGTGGTCCTCTCTTCAGTAATGCAGAGTGCTGGGAGATGATGTCATCTCCCAGCGCTCTGCATTACTAGAGTGCTGCAGAGGGAGCTCAGCTGCTAGAGGTCTGTGCCGAAGAAGGCACAGACCTCAGCTGCTTGTTGTGGCATTGGGGTCGCAGGGGGCAGCCAGGCCTCTGCAGTGACGGGCCCAGTCACAGGTGTGACCCTATTGTTACACACAGTCAGAACCAGGATTGGTGAACGCAAACGAACCATTAACAACTGTGATATTGAGAAGAATTTATATGTTACCCCTGTAAGCAAGCACTTTAAAGAATCAGGACACAATGCTTCACAGTTAAGATGGTGTGTTATAGAAACAATAAATTTATCAAAAAGAGGTGGTAATGTAGATCGCATTCTTCTCCAACATGAGATGGATAGACAAACTAGAAACAAAAGCACCCAAAGGGTTAAATGAGGACTACAGTTTACAATGTCTTCTCTAGTATCATGTACAGTAATTCATGCTTTTTCTTCCGCTTTTAATATTCGCTCTTATTCTTTATTTTTAGGATCTGTGATTGGATAATTATAAAGACCAGCTGGTCAGAACTTAAACAATGAAGACAATTCACAGATCCAATAAAAATAATGTGGATTATAACAACTAAAGCCATGGTTAAAACCTGTATAGTTTGTCCTACAGAGTATATTATTATGGAATTATATGCTAAGTCTTGCTTAAATTTAATTACGTTTAATTAATTGTATTCAATGAGCGCTTTTAAAAGCCGGTATCTGAAGAAAACAATTTCTGTAAGTATTATATGTATATCCAAACTGTGAAATTAACAACAGTTTATTTTCTTTTATGTTGAGGTTGATATTACTTATGCACCACTACATATACAAGGTACATCATGGCTTTGGACACTCAAAACTTTTCAGTTATCTGCACTAATAGGGTTAATTTAGACTATTTTACTTTAGTCTATTTAAAGGCATAGTAATACTTGGAAATTACTAATCCCCATATTGTAGTTTTGTTAAAAAGAAACTTATTGCCCCCAGTGTCATCTCTCAAACCCTTATGGTTTGAGAGATGATAGCACTCAAAATTCCCCCTCCCTCCCCCCTCCCCTGAACACTGACTGCAGTGATATCCGGTATTACTTGCATCAGGCGGCTCTGCAGCATTGCCGAGATCGCGTTTATAAAAAAGAAGTCTTTCACTAAAACAGTCTTCTATATGTGCTTGCAAAACAAGCACACGTAGAAGACCATCCCAGTGAAAGAATTCTTTTTTTATAAATGCGATCTCAGCAATGCTGCAGAGCCGCCTGATGCACATAAGACTGTCACACAACAGCTTCCCCTTCAGTCAGCGTGTAGCTTTCAGTCAGGGAAGGGGGAGGGAGGGGGGAACTTTGAGCACTATCATCTCTCAAACCATAAGGGTTTGAGACATGACACTGGGGGCAATAAGTTTCTTCTTAACAAAGCTACAATATGGGGATTAGTAATTTGCAAGTATTACTATCCCTTTAACAAAGAGCATATGTAAATAGATTCTTCTTGTAAAAGGTTTTTTTACACAAAATAATACGTTGTACTGCATTTACAATGGATGATTTATTAAAGTTTAATTATACATCCAATAGAAATACATTAGGAAGAAAGAATAATTATATATATATAATTGCAAATGATGTAAACAAATTATATTAATTGTTTTAGATCAATTAACAAGTTGCTGTCAATTATAATTAAGAGTTTGGCACCCATTTGTGTATTTAAACCACAGGTGTGAATATGTTTGTTAGCACCTGACGAAGGGAACTATTCCCCGAAACGTTGTGCATTTGGTGAAAATAAAATTAAACTTTACATTGTGTGCGGTAATCTACTTCATTTGATCTACTGTATACCGAGTCAGAACTTGGCACTGACCTTTGGGTAACCTGCACTGGACTTGAGCATGGTGTGCTGAAGGCCAACTTTCAACGACAGTGGTCATATGGCTTTTTTGTGATAAGTAAAGCAATGGTACTCCCACAACTTGCAGTTGTTTGTCAAAAGTTATAACACTTCAAACTGCCAGGAAATATGTAACAACAGCTTCATTACTTCCTAACAATTTGAACACTTTGACAATTTGAACATATTATATGGAGAAATGTTATCAGTGAGTCACCTCTCCCATATAATGCAACAAAATAACTGTCTGAACACCTGAAGGGGAGATGCACTAAGGGTCAATGCTGTGGAAAAATACTGTGGTGATCAATTAGCCCTGGAGTTCAGAATGATCTAAGCAAGGGGAGGAGGAGACAGTCTAATCATTGACATATAGGGTTGGCGTAATGCTTGTGTTAGGGAGGCCAAGTGAGGTAGCGGATGGGATGCACTCAGATGTCAGCACCAATAACACCACAGCCTTCCCTTATAACATAAAGAATCCCCTGCCCCACTTCACTTATCATTCAAAGGCATTGAGAACTGGCAAAGCAGCTGTTACATGTAACAGAGTCACTGCCAGTGAAATTAAAACAGCTGACCAGTCATTTTGTGTAAAGACAAATCTGTTTTAATTTCACAGTTGACCATATGCAGGTCAGCTGATTCATCCAAACAGAAGACTCGTAAGGCAAACGGTTGTGTTGCACATCCCTTTTGGCACTCAAATGGTTAAGACAGGACAGCTACTGCCTCTACTCTCCAGTACAAACAAAAAACTGTCCTCTGTGTCTACAGAGAAATCTATGGGAAGAGCCCTTCTTTGCCATCTCAGACTGGCATATTTGGGACTGTGAACTCCGACAGCATCACCAGCTATCGGAGCTTAGTGCATATGGCGAATACCAACCTTAACATAGAAACACATCCACAGGAATACATCAATGGCTCATTGTCAAAGTACATGCTGCAACATTGTCAACCTGGCAAAGGTGTGGAGAAAGCATCGCAATGTTGGTGTATTTGTGGCATATTCACAGGGATAAGATGGAGAAGACATCTTAGTGCATATGATGAGATGGAATCTGTACAAATCTGCAACAATTTTACCAGCCTAGCACCTTATCGAAACCTAGCACATCTCCCAATTGTTGAAGTGTAGGTTAACATTGTGGCCGCTAGAGAGCAATGTTAAATGCAAAAAAACCAACCAACCGAAAAAAAAAAAAACGTTTAACCCACTGAATGCCAGAGGGGTATTCAACACCCCTTTCACACTCAGAGGGATAAAGTGTAACAAATCAGGAAAGACACATGTCCATGTAGTGGGACTACCTGTCTTTTACTAAACAAGAAAAACCTTTTAATTATGTTAATCATTTTTGTTTTTCATAAAAAGTGTACAGCCCATTTAAAGTGCGAAAAATAGTTGAAGGTGAAAAAAAATAATGAAAAGTATAGGCAATCTGAGTGTACATGTTATGCACATTTATTTTAACCATTTTATTCCAAATGATAGTTGATGCAATATTCAACTTTATTTAGTTGTCAATTTATGCAAATGAGTTAGCACTTCCTGGTAGGAAGTGGCAGTTGGGGTGGAGAGCAGTGTGGCAGTGCCTGCTATTTCCTTCCAGATTTGCACTATCTGACAAATAAACACAGCTAAAAATTCACAAACGATTGTGTTAAATAAAAAAGTGTCCCACATAAATATAAGTACCTTTGAAAGATCTTTCAAAATCACCTATTTGTTTGTAAAGAAGAGTGCCACTGTAACCTTTTTACTGCAATGGTGGTACAATGCTTTGTTGTACACTCAAAGGGTTAAAAAGATCAAGTGCAGCTCATGGGGTGGTGCAATTTAATTATGTAAGCCATCGTAGGAGGTCAACTGCAACTCACATAGACCAGTTCTGTAATATTTTCTGAAGCTGCAGAACCTCTTGGGAGGTAGTACTGTCCATCGTGGAACAACTTCATGAATTACACAACATCATGGGGTGCACAGTTTCAAGAATTAATCCTTTAACTGAAAGCTCTGTATCTCAAGAGGTTTTACATCAGCCGAGGTCAATCAAACAATCTGGTCTTGAGCAGGTGGGCTAGTGGTATTTTGCAGCTCGGTCTATGAGGTTGATTTAAAGGGATAGTAATGTTTCATAATAAAAGTAGCTCTAATTAATCATCATAGTATTTGGACCTTGGAGAGTGTTATTTCAATTCTGTCAGACTTGTAGTACAAGAGTAATTCAATGACAAAGTATCCCCCTCCTGCCCCTTTTACTGATGTAACACTGCTCAGCCAGATTAGAAGGGAGGTGCCCAGGTAGACTGCAGAGAGGGACAATCTTCAATTACGATAAGGGAAAAACTTGTCAAGGGGGGCACGGTTTTCAATGTTTTCATAGGAAGAAGATTGTCCCCTTCTGTTATCTGTCTGGTCTTACAACCAGATTCCATATCTGAGAAGAGATGGCTTACACTAGGTAAAAGGGGCGGGAGGGGAAATATTGCTTGTGAATATCTCTCAAACCATAAAGGTTTGAGAGATAAGACATATCTTTCTTCATGTTTTTTTAATGCCTACAAAATACAATAAAGATAAAACGAAGTATTACTATCCCTTTAATAAGAACTACAGCATTTCTGGAGTAAACCAACTGCACAATAGTGACAAGTACAAATTGCCCAAATTTACATTGATTTAATAGGGACTTTTAACTTCTTGAATACTATAGAGGTCTCCAATGAAATTGTGAGTTGGATTTTTAATTGTACCTTGTGTTGCAGCTGGTTTGCTCTAGAGTTCTTCCGGTTCTTATTAAATTAATCTCTATGATTACAGTACAGTGAGAAGTTTTAGACACTCTTATTATCTTCTTATTATTTTACTAGAACTATTTAAGAGGCAGTAAAGAATTTCAACATCCTTATTAAAATTAATACCGGTTCGTATCGCCAGTGCATTACAAAGACAGGGGTTGATGCCTTAAAGGGATAATAATGCTTTGTTGTAAAATATTTCTAACATTGTAGATATTAACAAGAGAAGTAGAATAAACTCCCATGTCTCAAACCTTTATAGCAGTGGTGTAGCTATAGGGGTCGCCAGGTGCCCGCAATCTCTGGCCGGCACTCTAGTAATGCAGAGCGCTGGGAGATGACATCATCTCCCAGCGCTCTGCATTACTAAGAGGACTGCGTGGGAGCACCAGGTAGGAGATGGGGGCATTGTGGAGGGGTCCTGTGGCACTTCTTGTACCAGGGCCCGGAGGCTTCTAGTTACACCTCTGCTTTATAGTTTGAGAGATCGTAGCTTTTAAAGTTCCCCCCTCCCTCCCCTTTCTCATACGCCAGCGCTTGAAACCCAGGCACACTTTGTAGACCATTCCAATGAATTATTTCATTTTAAGTAGCGCTATCTCTGCTCTGTTGAAGAGCCTCCGCCGGTTCGAGACCAGGATCTGCCTCTGTTAGCTAGAGCACTGACGCATGGGAAAGGGGAGGAGGGACTTTAAAAGCTACGATCTTTCAAACTATAAAGTTTTGCAAGAAGAGAGTTAGGTTATTCTTATCTTGTTAATATTTACAATATTAGATAGTTTTACAACAAAGTATTACTATCCCTTTAAAACAAGATTTATGATGTTCTCAGCATGTGGTGTCCAGGAATCAAAGGACATAGAACTCATCTAGAAAAGCCGTAATGTCAGGATACAGTACATTTCATGAGTGTAGCTGTAACAGTTACATACCTGTTTAATAACATAACTTGCTGCTTATCACATTGTATGGTTTGAGTCTCTACACTAATATCCCCCATGAAATCTGGAAGGAGGCCAGGCCCGGACTGGCCATCGGGCATACCGGGCATTTCCCGGTGGGCCGGTCCGGGCAGTGCCGGCCCATACATGCCCTCAGCATTAATTTAAACTTTTCCCACGTCAGTGGCATAGCGGGGGAGCAGTGAGGACACAAACATACTGGCCAGCCCTGCAGCCCAAGACTTTGACAGCAGCCGGGACTATGTCATGTGACACGCAGCTACACAGACATGATGCATGCTGGGGTTTTGTTTCATCTATCTGGATGCCACTTTTAAACTTGCACTGTCCTCAGAACAAGTTTGAAAAGTGGTGCCCAGAAAGATGAAGAAACCCCAGCATATACCATGTCTGTGTCGTGCGTGTCACATGGTTCCGGCTGCTGTCAATGCGGACTCAAGAGGACTTCACAAGTGACCAGCTCCCTTCATCCTCACATAAAAAGGTAAGGGGAGGGGAAATGAGGCACTGGGGGAAAGAGGCAAAAGAGGAGTAAAGACTAGACGGGGAGAGAAAGAAAAGGGATAGACTATGTGATAAAGGGTAGAGACTATGTGATAAAGGGGAGAGACTGTGTGATAAAGGGGAGAGACTATGTGATAAAGGGGAGAGACTGTATGATAAAGGGAAGAGACTGTGTGAAAAGATGAGAAAAAGAAAAGGGGAGAGACTGTGAAAAGGGGGAGAGACTGAGTGAAAAGGGGAAAGAAAGAAAAGGGGAGAGACTATGTGATAAAGGTGAGAGACTGTGTGAAAAGGGGAGAAGACTGAGTGAAAAGGGGAGAAGACTGAGTGAAAAAGGGGAGAGTGAGTGAAAAAGGGGAGAAGACTGAATGAAAAGGGGAGAAGACTGAGTGAAAAGGGGAGAAGACTGAGTGAAAAAGGGGAGAAGACTAAGTGAAAAAGGGGAGAGACTGTGTGAAAAGGGGAGAGACTGAGTGAAAAGGGGAGAAGACTGTGTGAAAAGGGGAGAAGACTGTGTGAAAAGGGGGAAGACTGAGTGAAAAAGGGGAGAGACTGAGTGAAAAGGGGGAAGACTGAGTGAAAAAGGGAGAAGACTGAGTGAAAAGGGGAGAGACTGAGTGAAAAGGGGGAAGACTGAGTGAAAAAGGGAGAAGACTGAGTGAAAAGGGGAGAGACTGAGTGAAAAGGGGGAAGACTGAGTGAAAAGGGGGAAGACTGTGTGAAAAGGGGAGAAGACTGTGTGAAAAGGGGGAATACTGAGTGAAAAGGGAGAAGACTGTGTGAAAAGGGAGAAGACTGAGTGAAAAAGGGAGAAGACTGAGTGAAAAGGGGAGAAGACTGTGTGAAAAAGGGAGAAGACTGAGTGAAAAAGGGAGAAGACTGTGTGAAAAGGGGAGAGACTGAGTGAAAAGGGGGAAGACTGAGTGAAAAGGGAGAAGACTGTGTGAAAAGGGAGAAGACTGAGTGAAAAAGGGAGAAGACTGTGTGAAAAGGGGAGAGACTGAGTGAAAAGGGGGAAGACTGAGTGAAAAGGGAGAAGACTGTGTGAAAAGGGGAGAAGACTGTGTGAAAAAGGGAGAAGACTGAGTGAAAAGGGGAGAGACTGAGTGAAAAGGGGAGAAGACTGTGTGAAAAAGGGAGAAGACTGAGTGAAAAAGGGAGAAGACTGTGTGAAAAAGGGAGAAGACTGAGTGAAAAAGGGAGAAGACTGAGTGAAAAGGGGAGAGACTGAGTGAAAAGGGGGAAGACTGAGTGAAAAAGGGAGAAGACTGAGTGAAAAGGGGAGAGACTGAGTGAAAAGGGGGAAGACTGAGTGAAAAGGGGGAAGACTGTGTGAAAAGGGGAGAAGACTGTGTGAAAAGGGGGAATACTGAGTGAAAAGGGAGAAGACTGTGTGAAAAGGGAGAAGACTGAGTGAAAAAGGGAGAAGACTGAGTGAAAAGGGGAGAAGACTGTGTGAAAAAGGGAGAAGACTGAGTGAAAAAGGGAGAAGACTGTGTGAAAAGGGGAGAGACTGAGTGAAAAGGGGGAAGACTGAGTGAAAAGGGAGAAGACTGTGTGAAAAGGGAGAAGACTGAGTGAAAAGGGGGAAGACTGTGTGAAAAGGGGAGAAGACTGAGTGAAAAGGGGGAAGACTGTGTGAAAAGGGGAGAAGACTGAGTGAAAAGGGGGAAGACTGAGTGAAAAGGGGGAAGACTGTGTGAAAAGGGGAGAAGACTGTGTGAAAAGGGGGAATACTGAGTGAAAAGGGAGAAGACTGAGTGAAAAAGGGAGAAGACTGAGTGAAAAGGGGAGAAGACTGTGTGAAAAAGGGAGAAGACTGAGTGAAAAAGGGAGAAGACTGAGTGAAAAGGGGAGAAGACTGTGTGAAAAGGGGGAATACTGAGTGAAAAGGGAGAAGACTGAGTGAAAAAGGGAGAAGACTGAGTGAAAAGGGAGAAGACTGTGTGAAAAGGGAGAAGACTGAGTGAAAAAGGGAGAAGACTGAGTGAAAAGGGGAGAAGACTGTGTGAAAAAGGGAGAAGACTGAGTGAAAAAGGGAGAAGACTGTGTGAAAAGGGGAGAGACTGTGTGAAAAGGGGAGAAGACTGTGTGAAAAAGGGAGAAGACTGAGTGAAAAAGGGAGAAGACTGTGTGAAAAAGGGAGAAGACTGAGTGAAAAGGGGAGAGACTGAGTGAAAAGGGGGAAGACTGAGTGAAAAGGGGAGAAGACTGTGTGAAAAGGGGAGAAGACTGTGTGAAAAAGGGAGAAGACTGAGTGAAAAGGGGAGAGACTGAGTGAAAAGGGGAGAAGACTGTGTGAAAAAGGGAGAAGACTGAGTGAAAAAGGGAGAAGACTGTGTGAAAAAGGGAGAAGACTGAGTGAAAAAGGGAGAAGACTGAGTGAAAAGGGGAGAGACTGAGTGAAAAGGGGGAAGACTGAGTGAAAAAGGGAGAAGACTGAGTGAAAAGGGGAGAGACTGAGTGAAAAGGGGGAAGACTGAGTGAAAAGGGGGAAGACTGTGTGAAAAGGGGAGAAGACTGTGTGAAAAGGGGGAATACTGAGTGAAAAGGGAGAAGACTGTGTGAAAAGGGAGAAGACTGAGTGAAAAAGGGAGAAGACTGAGTGAAAAGGGGAGAAGACTGTGTGAAAAAGGGAGAAGACTGAGTGAAAAAGGGAGAAGACTGTGTGAAAAGGGGAGAGACTGAGTGAAAAGGGGGAAGACTGAGTGAAAAGGGAGAAGACTGTGTGAAAAGGGAGAAGACTGAGTGAAAAGGGGGAAGACTGTGTGAAAAGGGGAGAAGACTGAGTGAAAAGGGGGAAGACTGTGTGAAAAGGGGAGAAGACTGAGTGAAAAGGGGGAAGACTGAGTGAAAAGGGAGAAGACTGTGTGAAAAGGGGAGAAGACTGAGTGAAAAGGGGGAAGACTGAGTGAAAAGGGAGAAGACTGTGTGAAAAGGGAGAAGACTGAGTGAAAAGGGGGAAGACTGTGTGAAAAGGGGAGAAGACTGTGTGAAAAGGGAGAAGACTGAGTGAAAAGGGGGAAGACTGTGTGAAAAGGGGAGAAGACTGAGTGAAAAGGGGGAAGACTGAGTGAAAAGGGAGAAGACTGTGTGAAAAGGGAGAAGACTGAGTGAAAAGGGGGAAGACTGTGTGAAAAGGGGAGAAGACTGTGTGAAAAGGGAGAAGACTGAGTGAAAAGGGGGAAGACTGTGTGAAAAGGGAGAAGACTGAGTGAAAAGGGGGAAGACTGTGTGAAAAGGGGGAAGACTGAGTGAAAAGGGGGAAGACTGTGTGAAAAGGGGAGAAGACTGTGTGAAAAGGGGGAATACTGAGTGAAAAGGGAGAAGACTGTGTGAAAAGGGAGAAGACTGAGTGAAAAAGGGAGAAGACTGAGTGAAAAGGGGAGAAGACTGTGTGAAAAAGGGAGAAGACTGAGTGAAAAAGGGAGAAGACTGTGTGAAAAGGGGAGAGACTGTGTGAAAAGGGGAGAAGACTGTGTGAAAAAGGGAGAAGACTGAGTGAAAAAGGGAGAAGACTGTGTGAAAAAGGGAGAAGACTGAGTGAAAAGGGGAGAGACTGAGTGAAAAGGGGGAAGACTGAGTGAAAAGGGGGAAGACTGTGTGAAAAGGGGAGAAGACTGTGTGAAAAAGGGAGAAGACTGAGTGAAAAGGGGAGAGACTGAGTGAAAAGGGGAGAAGACTGTGTGAAAAAGGGAGAAGACTGAGTGAAAAAGGGAGAAGACTGTGTGAAAAAGGGAGAAGACTGAGTGAAAAAGGGAGAAGACTGAGTGAAAAGGGGAGAGACTGAGTGAAAAGGGGGGAAACTGAGTGAAAAGGGAAGAAAGTATAAAGGGAGGACAAGACCAGGGGCGGATTGTGGTCAGATACTTTTTTGTGTAAGAGAGCTACATAAAGGGCAATTCAAAAAGCCAGAGAGTAAACCACCTGCTTTATAGGGGACAAATCAGAATTTCCAGATAATTTAACCCTTTGAATGCCTTGCAAAGGGTTAAATGGGGCTTTTAATATATGTATAAAAAAAATAACGAACGCCCGCCGCCACGCCCCCCCCCCCCCCTCCATGGGCTGCTCAAAAAATAAAAATGGGCTGCTCAGCCTTAAATGCCCGGGCCTATTTTTTGTCCCAGTCCGGGCCTGAAGGAGGCTGTAAGGGCCATAAGTAATGATGATACATATGGGGGGCTGCTGGTTAAATTCCTTTTGTTACTTATAGATATCATCCTTAGAAAAACTATTTAAAATATGAGAAATCATTTTACCTCCAGTTACAGAGGACTGCTATGGGATCAAACATGGGACCTTATATGCATCAATTTTTATGGATTAGAATGAACAGTTACATATTTTTTCTGTTGACTACTTCACCCAGGATATAGTAGTTTTTAAATGTTTCATTGATGGCTTTTTAGCTCTGGAATGTCACCATTGACTCTGCTAACTTGCTGAATGAGTCTCTAGACAGGATTTCCCAGCTTGCAAGTTATGCCTCAGATGCAGAGTTGTAGTGCCTCATGCTAAGTACACTATATATTGGGGCTCATTGTAAAATGTAGCAGGAGGAACAGCAGCAGCTGAGGCCGCATGAGGATCACCTTGAACATTGTGGCGGTATAGATATAGACGGGAGAGACACACTCTGCCTGCTTCCATAACATCTACATTGAAGGAACTTCAACATCTCACATCATACTACACCTGTACATTAAGGTGATTTCACAAGAAGAAAATAGTAGAAGGCCTTAACCCTGGCTGCTGTTGGAGCCATTTATTGTGGGTATTTCAAGCACTCTATTCTCACTTTTTATATGCTATTATATAGATAGATATTTTTATATAGCATCCTATATATATTTATATACAGTATATATATATATATATATATATATATATTATGGATAAATATTTTTTTATGTATATCCCATTGTACTATATATTAAAGGTTATATATTTTGCCGGATGGGAGCGATCTCTTTATATTCTTTGTTTTCTACCTTGTTTGGTCAACTTTTGCACTATTGGGTCATAGAGTTATAGCTGCCCCTACTCTCTATGTCTGGGTAGGGTGACCACAGGTCCCGGAATGTCCGGGACTGTCCCTTATTTGAAGGCTATGTCCCGTGTCCCGGGTCATCTCCCACCGGGACAATGAAGTGTCCCGGAATGAAGCCAAGCCACCCACACTGCAGCACAAACAGTCACTCTCTGTGGCGTCGCTGGGGGGGGGGGCAGAGGGGACCCAGTGTTTGTTGTGTTTTTTTATATATATGCCGCCCTGGATGTCAGCCTGCAAGCGGTGTGTCACATCATGGACGCAGCGAGGGAGCGCTTGGTAGCATAAATCAGCGCTCCCTCGCGGCTTCCATGATGTGACACACCGTTTGCAGGCTGACATCCAGGGTGGCAATCCAGCTGATCTCCCGGAGGCAAGCGCTCTAGTAATACAGAGCGCTGGGAGATGACATCATCTCCCAGCGCTCTGCATTACTGAGCACAGCGCGCGGGAGCTTCAGCTCTGTGCCGGAGGCTGTGTGAAAAAGGGAGAAGACTGAGTGAAAAAGGGAGAAGACTGTGTGAAAAAGGGAGAAGACTGAGTGAAAAGGGGAGAGACTGAGTGAAAAGGGGAGAAGACTGTGTGAAAAAGGGAGAAGACTGAGTGAAAAAGGGAGAAGACTGTGTGAAAAAGGGAGAAGACTGAGTGAAAAAGGGAGAAGACTGAGTGAAAAGGGGAGAGACTGAGTGAAAAGGGGGAAGACTGAGTGAAAAAGGGAGAAGACTGAGTGAAAAGGGGAGAGACTGAGTGAAAAGGGGGAAGACTGAGTGAAAAGGGGGAAGACTGTGTGAAAAGGGGAGAAGACTGTGTGAAAAGGGGGAATACTGAGTGAAAAGGGAGAAGACTGTGTGAAAAGGGAGAAGACTGAGTGAAAAAGGGAGAAGACTGAGTGAAAAGGGGAGAAGAAGTGTCCCGGAATGAAGCCAAGCCACCCACACTGCAGCACAAACAGTCACTCTCTGTGGCGTCGCTGGGGGGGGGGGCAGAGGGGACCCAGTGTTTGTTGTGTTTTTTTATATATATGCCGCCCTGGATGTCAGCCTGCAAGCGGTGTGTCACATCATGGACGCAGCGAGGGAGCGCTTGGTAGCATAAATCAGCGCTCCCTCGCGGCTTCCATGATGTGACACACCGTTTGCAGGCTGACATCCAGGGTGGCAATCCAGCTGATCTCCCGGAGGCAAGCGCTCTAGTAATACAGAGCGCTGGGAGATGACATCATCTCCCAGCGCTCTGCATTACTGAGCACAGCGCGCGGGAGCTTCAGCTCTGTGCCGGAGGAGGCACAGAGTACTTTCCACACTGCTAGACTACCAGGGACTCAAGGTAGGGCATCAAGGGACAATGTGGAGATGAGGAGGCTTTATGGAAGGGCGCATTGTGGAAGGGAGCAATGTGGAGATGAAGAGGCTTTATGGAAGGGCGCATTGTGGAAGGGAGCAATGTGGAGATGAAGAGGCTTTAGGGTAGGGTGACCACATGTCCCGGAATGGCAGAACGGAAATGTGGTCACCCTGTGTCTGGGTAGTATATTCCTCCCCCCCACCTTTATAAAGATATATAATGTAAGTCCTTTGAGGGGTATTCATCACATTCATTCACATTGGTTTGAGTACATCTGTGGCAGTGAAAGTGTTAAGTGCTTGAGATTCAAACAGGTATCCATGCATTGGAATGTGCTGGATACCTCTTTGACATGGAAGCAACCCAATACATTGCCCATTGTCTTCAGTGCCAAAGAGGTATCCAACACATTCCACTGCATGAATACTCATTTAGCTCTCAAGCACTTAGCCCTTTCACTGCTGAAAACGTACCCAAACCATTGTCAAACAATGCACTGAATACCCCTCAAGCACTCAAAGGACTTAATACCCATGGGTAACACCGTGCCCCTTTTGCTAGTGTGTGTATATATATATATATATATATATATATATATATATATATATAAACACACATATATATATTCATATACATATATACATTTATATATATATATATATATATATATATATATATATAGATAGATAGATAGATAGATAGATAGTAACATAGTAACATAGTAAATTAGGTTGAAAAAAGACACAAGTCCATCAAGTTCAACCTTCGCTTCATACCTCAGTAACTAAGAATTTTATAGCTTTCCTGCTACCAATTAAATTAGTCTTTATCAGACCTTCCTGATCTGCCTACTGATAAACAGTATAACTCTGTATGTTCCCTTTTGAAAGAAATGTATCTAATCTTCTCTTAAATGTGTCCATTGTATCTGCCATAACTACCTCCCTGGGCAATGAATTCCACAATTTGACAGACCTTACCGTAAAAAAACCCTTCCTCTGCTGAAGTTTAAACCTCCTTTCCTCTAATCTCAAGAGGTGTCCCCTGGTCACCTGAGCAGGCCTTGGAATAAATAGCTCACCGCAGAGATCCTTGTAATGACCTCTCATATACTTGTACAATGTGATAAGGTCTCCTCTTAGTCGTCTTTTCTCTAGAGTAAATAAACCAAGTTTGTTTAGTCGTTCCTCATATGTCAAGTCCTCCATTCCCTTAATTAATTTTGTTGCTCTCCGCTGTACCCTCTCTAGTTCTAGTATATCCTTTTTCAGAACCGGTGCCCAAAATTGCACTGCATACTCAAGGTGAGGTCTTACCAATGATTTGTATAATGGCAAAATAATGTTATCCACTCTTGCTTCAATACCTCTTTTTATGCAAGACAGGACTTTGTTTGCCTTTGCTACTGCTGTTTGACACTGGTCACTGTTTCCAAGTTTGTAGTTGACAAGGATACCCAGGTCTTTTTCTAGCAACGAGTCACCTAAAATTATTCCATTAAGTTTATAAGTAGCCTTGGGATTGTTTCCTCCCAAATGCATGACTTTACACTTCCCCACATTAAACTTCATATTCCACATGTTTGCCCAATCTGACATTGTATGTAAGTCCCTCTGTAGAGAGAAAATATCCTGTTCTGAATTAATGACTTTGCATAATAGATAGATACATGTATTTATATATATATCTATATACATTTATATACACATTATATATATATATCTATATATCTATATATATATATATATACACATACACATATACACAAATATACACATATATACATATATACAATCAGGTCGGTGGCACTCACTGTTAATAGTCACATTGATGCCTGGGTGCGTATCCAACGAAGAGTTAAATCCAAAGATTAAAGTAATAGACAGCACTCTCAGGAACTTGACGCAAAAGATCAAACGGTGTTTATTATAATTGACGTTTCAGCTATATTACATAGCCTTTATCAAGATAACACAACACCAACAGTGTACTCCCTTAAAAACTAAATGAACATTCAAAACGCCTACAAAGGCGCCAAAATCCACTAATTGACTTAATTAAAATCACAAGTGAAGAAAGAAAGTGTAAGCTGAATGACATCTGTACTGACCAATAATCGCGCTTAGTGCATCAATGTAACATATCCCACTGTTAAAATAAACATTGAATATTAAATCAAATATATATACACCAGTAGATAGGGCAGCACTCTCCCTTAAACAGAGACAATCTGGGTGCTGAAGTTGAGTGGAATCCTCACAGGTGTACCAAAAAGATTAAATCAACCAACACTTGCAGGGTTAAGGTTCAAATAAAGCAGTGGATTTCATCTTTTTGAGATATATATATATTATATATATACATACATACATAAACACACACACATAGGTACTACACACCATGACAAAGATTCACTTGGTAGTGAAAACAGCCCACAGGGACAGTAAACTTTATAAGTTATATACTTACTGTTTCTTTAAAGGAGCAGCAAACTTTTTTTATGAAAAAATATATGTTGTAGGGATTTTCCTATTGAGTAAAATAAGGGTACTCCCACTGCCGAGACATTTATATTTCCAGGGTTATTACAGTTTAAACCCATGTTTTTTTACATTAGCAGTGCCCTCTAGTGGTCAAATTCTAATTAGATTTCCTGTTAGATTCTAATGGAGAGGAAAGTCGGAAAAGTCAGAGACATACAGTTCTCCATAGAATATGATAGAAACTGCCTGTCACTTCCTGTCAGTTAGAACTTCCAGGAAGTAAACACAGCAAATTCACTTTATGATTATTTAAACTGCTATAAATGTTGAATAAAACATCTGACAGCGATAGGAGTGACCTTGTTTTATTCAGCAGAAAATGCTGTGTAAAATACGTGTTTTCATAAAAAAAGTTTACTGTTCCTTTAAGGGCTTGGAGCTGTTTTCACTGCCTAGTGAATCTTGGCCATGGTCAGCAGGACCTGTGTTGGGACCACAATCAATCCACAGCCATTTCATAAAAGTGTTATAATGCACATCAACCAACCAATCAAAGTTCCATAACCCAGACCAACAGAATCACCAACTGTCATAACTGCCACAGGACTGTGTGGAATCACACATGGAAAAAACCCAATACATTGCCCATTGTCTTCAGTGCCAAAGAGGTATCCAACACATTTCACTGCATGAAAATTCGTTTAGCTCTCAAGCACTTAGCCCTTTCACTGTTGCAAACGTACCCAAACCATTGTCAAACAATGCATTGAATACCCCTCAAGCACTCAAAGGACTTAAAGGGATAGTAGTACTTCGTTTTATCTTTATTTTATTTTGTAGGCATTAAAAAAACATGAAGAACGATATAAGTCTTATCTCTCAGACCTTTATGGTTTAAGAGATATTCACAAGCAAAGTTTCCCCTCCCGCCCCTTTTACCTAGTGTAAGCCATCTCTTCTCAGATGTGGAATCTGGTTGTAAGACTAGACAGATAACAGAAGGGGACAATCTTCTTCCTATGAGAACAATGAAAGCCCTCCCCCCCCTTGACAAGCTTTTCAGGTTTTTCCCTTATCTTAATTGAAGATTGTCCCTCTCTGCAATCTACCTGGGCACCTCCCTTCTGCTCTGGCTGAGCAGTGTTACATCAGTAAAAGGGGCGGGAGGGGGATACTTTGTCATTGAATTACTCTTGAACTACAACTCTGACAGAATTGAAATAACACTCTCCAAAGTCCAAATACTATGATGATTAATTAGAGCTGTTTTTATTATCAAACATTACTATCCCTTTAATACCCACGGGTAACACTGTGTCCTTTTTGCTAGTGTATATATATATATATTGACACACACAGGCACTGCACACTATGACAAAGATTCACTTGGCAGTAAAAACAGCCCACAGGGACAGTAAACTTTATAAGTTATATACTTATATAAAGTTTACTGTTCCTTTAAGGGCTTGGAGCTCTTTTCACTGCCTAGGGAATCTTGGCCATGGTCAGCAGGACCTGTGTGGGGACCACAATCAATCCACAGCCATTTCATAAGTGTTATAATGCACATCAACCAACCAATCAAAGTTCCATAACCCAGACCAACAGAATCACCAACTGTCATAACTGTCATAACTGCCACAACACTGTGTGGAATCCAGGATGCCATAAGGACAAGTCTATCATGAAGATGAAGACGCCACAAAACCAGAACGCTGCAAAGATAAGGCCAGCGAGATGACAGGTATACTGCGAGGACCAGGATATTGTAAAGAGGAAAGTACTGAACATGGTTCTATCCTTTATATTTTTATTTTTGTATATGCAGTGACGTCTAGGATTCCTTAAAGATCAGGGAGCCATAAAGGTAATGAGGGTTATACAGTAAGGTGTGATAATGAGGAGATAAAGTAGAAATTACTTCTCCAGTGATATCACTTCTCCATTTCCTTTGGTATTCTGGGCAGCCAATGCACTAACATCTCCAATATTGGAGAGATCTTACTACATAGGCTGCACAGAATAACATAGGACTTAGAGGAGTGATATCACTGGAGAAGTTATCTCCTCCTTATCACCTCTTTGTCTCCCCTAAGGACTCCTTAAATACATTGGTCCATATTTATAAAGGCAAACTGGGGTTATGTGGGTTATGTTGGATTAAACCAACTGCACCATAGGATAAAAATTCCTGATCATTTAAATTGAGCTTTTAACCCTTTAAATGCTATAGATGTCTACAATGCAATATGAAGCAATGCTTTGGAGACCACTCTAGCATTCAATAGGTTAAAAAGCTATATTCAAGTACATGGGAATTTAGGAATATTTATGTGTCCCCTATTTTGCAGTTGATTTACTCCAGAATAACACACCAGTCTGGGCCATTGTTCCATAAATACCACATATATGCGTGTGTATATATATATATATGTATTTATATATGTATGTTTGTGAATATGCGTGTATGTATATATATATATATATTTATATATGATGTATATATGTATGTATATGTATATATATGTATGTTTTTGTATATGTGTATGTGTATATATGTGTATTTGTGAATATATGATACTGTAGTTTATGCCCATCAATTTCTTGTAGCATATTACTGTTGTAAGGAGCTGACTACACTGTGTGGTGCCATAAAAATAAAGATATCTATCTATCATCTGTATGTGTGTATTTATTATATATAAGTGTGTGTATTTATGTATACAGTTACGATTGTGAACCTGGGCCTTCTACATTTAGAGTTTTACATATAGTGTTTTGCCTATTGCAAATAGCATTTTGTCTGTTGCATATATCATTCTGTTTTGCCTACTGAGTACAGTGTTTTTCCTGTTGCATATAGTGGTTTTCCTACTTGCGTATAGCTTTTGGAGTATTGCTTAAAGGAGCAGTAAACTTTTTTTATGAAAAAACATATATTGTAGGGATTTTCCTATTGAGTAAAATAAGGGTACTCCCACTGCCAAGAGATTTATATTTCCAGAGTTATTACAGTTTAACCCCTTAGTGACAGACGACTTACCTGGTACGTCCAGGAAGTCATTCGCTATAATGGGGAAAAAAAAGACCCCTGTCATTAAGGTGTTAAACCCATGTTTTTTTTACATTAGCAGTGCCCTCTAGTGGTCAAATTGTAATTAGATTTCCTGTTAGATTCTAATGGAGAGGAAAGTCAGAAAAGTCAGAGACATACAGATCTCCATAGAATGTGATAGAAACTGCCTGTCACTTCCTGTCAGTTAGAACTATCAGGAAGTAAACACAGTAAATTCACTTCCTGAATATTTAAACTGCTATAATTTTTTAATAAAACATCTGACAGCAGTGGGAGTGACCTTGTTTTATTCAGCAGGAAAAGCTATATAAAATATGTGTTTTCATAAAAAATGTTTACTGCTCCTTTAAAGCGTTTGGTGTATTGCTTATAACGTTTGGCATATAGAGTATAGCGTCTGCATATTTTGGTTCGATCCTTTATCTTTTTTTATTTTTTGTATATGCAGTGAAGTCTAGGATTCCTTAAAGATCAGGGAGCCATAAAGGTAATGGGGAGGGGGGGTTATACAGTAAGGTGTGATAATGAGGAGATAAAGCAGAAATGACTTCTCTAGTGATATCACGTCTCCAGTTCCTATGTTATTCTGGGCAGCCAATGCACTAACATCTCCAAAATCGGAGAGATCTTACTACATAGGCTCCATAGAATAACATAGGACTTAGAGACGTGATATCACTCAACAAGTTATCTCCTCTTTATCGCCTTTTTATCACTCCTTCATGCATTTCCCCTAATGACACCTTATACACACTGGTCCATATTTATAAAAGCAAAACTGGGGTTATGCTGGATTAACCCAATTGCACCATAGGGGACAAATAAAAATTCCTAATCAATTATATTGCGCATTTAACCCCTTAAATGCTATAGAGGTCTACAATGCAATATGAAGTAATTTAGGAATATTTATTTCTCCCCTATGGTGCAGTTGGTTCACTCCAGAATAACACAGTTTGCTTTTTATAAATATGGCCCATTGTTCCATAATACCGGTATGCCACGAAGAGACGTGATAAATTATATGTATATGTGTGTGTATATATATATATATATATATATATATATATATATATATATATAGTAAAATAGTAAGGAATGCACTCACTGTTTAAAGTAGAGATGTAACGCCTGGGTGCTCATCCACAGTGAGTAGGCATAATAGCAAAATGTTTATGGAAAGCACTCACAGGAAGCTTGTTGCAGTGGACAGGTGGATTTATTCAAATCGACGTTTCAGCCAGCACTGTGGCCTTCTTCAAGTGCTGGGGTGAAACGTCGATTTGAATAAATCCACCTGTTCACTGCAACAAGCTTCCTGTGAGTGCTTTCCACAAACGTTTTGCTATTATATATATATATATATATATATATATATATCATGGCTTAAAACTTGAAATCCTTTGCTACTAGCCAGACCTGAAAAATTACTCGCCACTGCAAGACATAACATACCCACCAGGGCTGAATTTCTACTCGCCAGGGCTAAATTTTGACTCGCCATTGGCTAGTGGCGAGTGGAAATTTTGAGCCCTGTATATATATATATATATATATATACACACACACACACACACATATATATATATTTTTTTTTCTTTTTACTAGCAGTCTGAGACAGCGTTCCCCGTCTTTTTTTATCCTTGTATTTAGTAAGGTACACTGTAATGTTACACACACAATGATATACAAAATGCTACACACACAGTGTTCTACACAAACAGAACAGGATGTTGTAAGAAGAACATGGGAAAGGGAAAAGGAGATATGGGGTAGAAAGTGAGAGGCATGGGAGAGAAGGGAACATGTGTTGGAGAAAGGGAGAGAGAGAGAGAGTGGGGAATAGACATGGGTGATAAGGGAGATATCAATATGGGGAGAATATGACAAAGGAACCAGAGAGCTCCCATACTTTCCTGGTACAATAGTGTTGACCTCCATATAAAGAGGGATATCCCAGCTTATATGGAGGGCAAGAGAGTTGAAAATGCTGAGTAGGTTGGGCAATTGTGAGAAACACTGTCAATAAGGAGACACACATTTTGGAGAGAGATATGAAGGCATAAGTCCCAACATTTGAAATGGCCAAAGAGGGACACTTGGTTTAGGTGGTGTTGCTGGAAGTGGGGCATTACAGGCATTTTTTAGGATATTTAATGACCTACTGATACCTCTTTGTGTAGCTGAATAAATTATGTAATGGAAGACTAAAGTATTTTATTTACACAGACTAATTTATGAACACATATACTGAAGTTTAACATAACATTAATGTGAGTTTTATTGCTGTGGAACATCATACACTTATATACACACCATATAGTCTGATCTCCTAAAAAGAGGGACACCAGGGTGTGAAAGAGGTGACAAAGAGTGACCCTTGGGAGAAATGTCACAAAACTGATCAGCATATATTTGAAAACCTGAGAGTGATTTATCCCCAAGTACAATAAACAGTTATATAAATAAGGACAGAGATATGAATAGAAATAGATAGGGATAGGGTAAGATAGTTAAAGGGGTAGATAGGGATATAGATAGGGATAGAGATTGATACAGGGATAGATAAGGATAGATAGGTAGGTATAGAAGTAGAGATAAAGATAAACAGAGATAAGGATAGATAGGGATGTAGAAAGATATGGGGATAGAGATAGCGATAGGTATGAATAGAGATAGATAGGGATAGCGATAGGGATATATATAGGGTTAGAGAAAAATAGGGACAAAGATAGAGATAGAAATAGAGAGAGATAGGGGTCGATATAGAGATAGCAATAGGTATAGAGATAGGGATAGAGATAGTGATAGGAACAGAGATAGTGATAGGGATAGAAAGAGGGATATAGATAAAGATAGGGATAGGTATATATATAGGCATAGGGATAGATAAGGATAGACAACATCTGCAATGAGTTTGTATGTTCTCACCGTGTTTGCATGGGTTTCCTCCGGGTACTCCGGTTTCCTCCCACACTCCAAAAAACATACTGATAGGTGAATTTAGATTGTGAGCCCCAATGGGGACAGGGACCAATATGAGTGTAAAGCTCTGCGTAATCTGTGTGCACTATATAAATAATAAATAAATAAATAAATAAGTAAAGTAATAGAGATAAATAGGATTAGTTAGAATAGCGATAGACAGGGTAGCTGTAGAAATAAATAGGATTGAAAAGGATAGAGTTATGGATAGAGATACATAGGGAAAATTAAAGGCATAGATAGGGATAAAGATATGGATAGATAAGGATAGAGACATGGGTAGAAATAAGAATATGGATTGAGATAGATAGGGATACAGATAGATGAGGATTGGGATAGATAGATAGATAGATAGATAGATAGATAGATAGATAGATAGATAGATAGAAATAAGAATCGGCATAGAGATAGACAGAGATAGAGACAGATAGGGATATAGATATATAGCGAGAAGGACAGAGATAGAGATAGGGATAGATAAAGATAGTGATATAGATAGAGAGAAGGGCAGAGATAGGGACTGGTAAAGATAGGGGTAGAGATAAGAAAGATAGGGATAGAGATAGAGACAGAGATTGAAAGTGATATAGATAGATAGATAGATAGATAGATAGATAGATAGATAGATAGATATAGGGATAGAGATAGACGTGGTAGCTATAGAGATAGGATAGATAGGGATTATAGATATAAGATGGGTAGGGCTAGAAATTGAGACAAAGATAGATAGACAGATAGATAATTAGACAGAAAGGGATAGAGATAGATGAGACAGAGATAGGAAGAGGGATAGCGATAGCCAGGGAGAGAGACATGGATAGAGATAAGAATAGGGATAGAGATAGTGATGGGCAAGGAGAAAGATAGTGATAGAGATAAGATCGATAGTAATAGAGAAAGACAGAGATAGATAGGGAATAGATAGATAGATAGATAGATAGGAATATGTATAGAGATACAATAAGGGATAGAGATTGAAGTAGATAAGAATATATAGAGATATAGAGATTTGGATGGCGATAGAGAGAAGAATAGAGATTGAGCGAGACAGAGATAGATAGAAATAGATAGGGATAGAGATAGGGATAGATAGCAATAGTTAGGGAGACAGGGATAGAGTTAGAGATAGACTGGGTAGAGATAGAGCTAGGCACAGAGATAGTGATACGGACAGAAATAGGGAAAGGAAGAGGGATATAGATAACGATAGGTATAGAGATAGATGTAGGGATAGAGGTAGTTAAGGATAGATAGGGATAGAGATAGATATGATTAGATACAGATAGATAGGGGTAGCTATAGAGATAGATAGGATTCATAGGCATATAGATCGAGATAGATGGGGTAGAGACAGCTATACATAGGGGTAGCAATAGAGATAGATAGGGATAGACAGGGATGGAGGTAGATAGAGATAAGACAGATGTGGATAGAGATAGATAGATAGATAGATAGATAGATAGATAGATAGATACCTATATACATACATAGATACTTAGATAGATACATAGATAGAGAGAGATAAGGGTAGAGGTAGATGGGGTAGAGATAGCGATACATAGGGGTAGCTATAGAGATAGATAGGTATAGAGATAAGGATAGGAATATGGATATATATTGGGACAGGGAATGAGATAGGGATAGAGATAGATAGGGATACTAGATGGGGAAGTGATAGATAGGTATGGAGATGGATGGATGGATGGATAGATAGATAGATAGATAGATAGATAGATAGATAGATAGATAGAGAAAGACAGAGATAGATGAGGGAAATGATAGGGACAGAGATAGATAGGGAAGAGATTTTATTTAGAAAATGTTTTATCAGGAAGAATGCATTGAGATTTGTCTAGTTTTCAAGTATGTCCTGGAGTGTTTACAGATAGGGATAGGGATAGAGATTGATAGGAATAAAGCTAAATATATAGATAGATAAATATAGATAGAGAGAAGAACAGAAGAACAGAGATAGGGATATAGCTAGATATGGATAGATATGGCTAGAGACAGAGCTAGATAGGGATAGAGATAGAGATAGACAGGGAGAGCTATAGAGATAGACAGGATAGATAGTGATGGAGATAGATAGGGATATATATATAAGAGAGACAGTGATAGGGATAGAGACAAAGCTAGATATAAATCTAGATAGATAGATAGATAGATAGATAGACAGATAGATAAATAGATAGAGCTAGATAGGGATAGAGCTAGAGATAGACAGGTTTAGCTATATAGATAAGTATTGGGATAGAGAATGGGATAAGGATAGAGACAGGGATACAGGTAGATGGTGAAAGTTATAGATAGGCATAATGATAGATAGAGATTAGATAGATAGATAGATAGATAGATAGATAGATAGATAGATAGATAGATAGATAGATAGATAGACAGAGATAGGAAGAGCAATAGAGATAGATAGGGAGAGATATATTGATAGAGATAAGAATAGGGGTTGAGACAGTGATAAGCACAGAGGTAGAAAATGAGATAGATAGGCATAGTGATAAGATAGAGACGGTTCATAGCCATAGATTTATGGATAGATATAAAGATAGGGATAGAGATAGGGATAGGAATTGAGATGCAGATACAGGGATTCAGATAGAGACAGTGATAGATAGGGATATAGATAGATAGATAGATAGATAGAGCTAGAGATAGACAGGGTTAGCTATAGAGATAGTTGGATAGATAGTTATAGAGACAGGGGTAGAAATATGGATAAGTATTGGGATGTATTGGGATAGAGAATGGGATAGGGATACAGATAGATAGGGAGACAGATGGAAGCGATTGATAGGCATAGAGATGGATAAATGATGGATAGGAAGATAGATAGGGATATAGATAGATAGATAGATAGATAGATAGATAGATAGATAGATAGACAGACAGACAGACAGATAGATAAAAAAGTGATAGAGATAAGATAGAAAATAGTGATAGAGATAAGGTTGCTAGGGATAGAGAAAAGAGACAGAGATAGATAAGGACATAGATAGATAGATAGATAGATAGATAGATAGATAGAAAGAGAGAGAGAGATAGGGATACAGATACATAGGGATAGAGATAGAGATAGGCATGGGTAGCTATAGAGATAGATAGGATTTATAGGGACAGAGATAGGGATAGAGTTATGGATAGAGACAGATAAGGAGAGACAGGGATAGAAATAGGGATAGATATTGGGATAGAGAATGGGATAGAGACAGAGATAGAAAAGGATACAGATAGATGGGTAAAGTGATAGATAAGCATAGAGATTGATAAATAGAAATAGAGAGAGACTTGGATGGAGATCGAGTGAAGGATAGAGACAGAAAGGGATAGATAGAGATTGATAGATATTGATATGGATAGAGATATAGATAGATAGCAATAGTTATAGACAGGGGCGGGCTGGCCGGGGGGCAATTACCCCTGTGCTGGTCATAAAGCTCTGGGTCTCAGACTTCCTCTATTTCCCCCTTCAACAGCTTGCTGCCAGCCCAGAACACAACATTGACAGGGCAACTGGCTTTGTCCTGGTCAGACCTTTGTCATAGAGGGCCCCCAAGACTGGACTGAATTAAATAATTAAAGAGTAGTCCCAGCGGGTTTACAGGAGTGCACTTCTCTGCCCTCCGCTCTGTTTCATACCAGATTAGGTTGCACTGCCGTGACCTCAGTGCAACCCAGAAGTATTGGGTAAAGTGGAGAAATGTGCGGCAGAGGTGAGCTACAGTGCTCCGCTCCTGGAAGACAGGAAGTGAAAACTACCATGGGCAGAGAAAAAATTACTTTTGGGGAGGCTTATCGCAGGATCCAGACAGTACTGGGGACAGATGCAATGGTAATATGGAACAGTTAAATAAAAAGGAAAACCCCTCAATATGTCATGGAAAACCACCCTCCCTTAAGCTTGAAAACAGTGCATACCACAAAGGCGCAGCTGAATTTTATAGACCATGAATTGGTCCAATTTGTTTTATTACTTAGGATTTTAAACCTTTGAGTTCCAGTGGGGTATGCAATGCATTGCTCTGGCACTCAAAGCGTTAATATTTAATTCTTATTATATTATATTAATAAAAGTTAAGTCTTACTATATCTCACTATAGTCCCTATTATTTCTACAGTCCATTGTGAGGCTTTCTTCTAGCTTAGAGGAGTGTTTTGGTAAGATAGATGGGGTAACTATAGACATGGTTGTTTTGATAGGGATAGATATATATGGGTAGTGTTATGGATAGAGATAGCTAGAAATAGGGACAAGGATAGACATAGGGATAGGTATTGAGATAAAGATGGGGATAGGGATAGATATAGAGATAGGGATATAGATAGTTAAAGGGATAGTAATGTTTCATAATAAAAACAGCTCTAATTAATCATCATAGTATTTGGACTTTGGAGAGTGTTATTTCAATTCTGTCAGAGTTGTAGTTCCAGAGTAATTCAATGACACAGTGTCCCCCTCCCTCCCCTTTTACTGATGTCACACTGTTCAGCCTGAGCAGAAGGGAGGTGCCCAGGTAGACTGCAGAGAGGGACAATCTTCAATTAAGATAAGGGAAAAACCTGAAAAGCTTGTCAAGGGGGGCAAGGATTTCATTCATCTGTCTGGTCTATGGACTGCATTCCACATCTGAGAAGAGATTGCTTACACTAGGTAAAAGGGGCGGGAGGGGGAAACTTTGCTTGTGAATATCTCATAAACAGATAGGAAGAGATAGATAGAGAAAAGGATAGAGATTGATGGGGACAGACATAGGGATATAGTTAGTTAGGGAGAGAGGTAGAGATAAAAATAGGAATAGAGATAAATAGGGAGAGAGATGGGGAAAGAGACAGATAAATATAAGGAGAGAGATAGAGATAGATACGGACAGAGATAAGATATATAGGCATAGATATAGAGACAGAGATAGGCAATGAGATAGATAGATAGATAGATAGATAGATAGATAGATAGATAGATAGATAGATAGATAGATAGATAGGGATAGGAACAGGGATAGAGATTGATTGTTAGAGAGTTAGGGAAATAGATAAAAATAGGGAAAGAGATAGTGATAGGCATAGAGATAGACAGGGATAGAAATAGACAGGGACAGCGCTAGAGATAAGGACAGAGATAGAGATAGAAAGGGATAAAGATAGATAGGGACACTGAAAAGATAAATAGGGGTAGTGATAGGGATATAGATTGAGACACAGATACACTGAGTGGGATAGAGATAGATAGGGAGAGATATATGGCTAGAGATAGAGATAAGGATAGAGATAGATATCGATAGAGATAGAGATAAGGACAGAGACATAGATAGAAACAAAGATAGATAGGGATATAGACAGATAAGGAGATAGATAGATAGATAGATAGATAGATAGATAGATAGATAGATAGATAGATAGAATTCCCATTATTTCTACTGTCCATTTTGAGACAGGGATAGAAATAGGAATAGGTATTGTGTTAGAGCATGGGATGGTGATAGAGATAGATAGGGCTCCAGATAGATGGGGATAGCAATTGATAAGCATAAGGATGGCTAGATAGATATATAGATAGATAGATAGATAGATAGATAGATAGATAGATAGATAGATGATAGATATAAATATATAGAGATAAAAGGAATAGAAATAGATGGAGACAAAGATACAGGAGGAATAGCGATAGATAGGGAAAGAGATAGGGATAGAGATAAAAATAGGATAGAGATAGGGATATAGATAAAGATAGACACTCCCAGAGATAGATATAAGGACAGAAATAGAGATAGGGATAGGGATAGATGGTGACAGAGAAAGGGAAAGGGATAAATAAAGATATGGAGAGAGACAGAGATAGCAATAAGAATAGGAAGAGAGATAGTGATAGATATAGTAATAGCGATAGAGCTAGATAGGGATAGTGATAGACAGAGACATAGATACACAGCGAGAGATGAATAGAGATAGATAGGGACAGCAATAGACAGAGGTAGCTATATAAATAGATAGGATAGGTAGGGATAGAGTATGGGAAAGAGAATGATAAGGATGCAGATAGATGGGGAAAGCGATAGACGGGTATAGAGATAGATAGATAGATAGATAGATAGATAGATAGATAGATAGATAGATATTGAAAGGGATAGAGATAGATGGAGAAAGAAACAGAAAGAGGAATAGAGATAGATAGGGAGAGATAGGGATAGAGTTAAGAATAGGGATAGAGATTGTTGGAGAGGGATAGAGATAGATAGGGAATGTTATATGGATAGAGATAAGAACCAGCAGATAGATAAGGTTAGAGATATATAGGGATAGAAATAGAGATAAGATAGAGACAGTGATAGATAGGGATATAGATAGATAGACAGATAAGTAGGAACAGGTATACCGATACAAAAAAGGGATAAAGATAGAAATAGATAGAGATAAATAGAGATAGAGAGAAATGGATGGAGATAGAGAGAAGGATAGAGATAGTCAGGGATAGATAGAGATTGATATGGATAGAGATAGGGAGATATAGTGATAAACGTACAGACAGATAGGGATAGAGGTAGGGATAGACACAAAGATAGCGATAGCGACAGAAATAGCGAAATGGATAGAAAGAGGGATAGAGATAAAGATAGGGATAGATATAGAGCTAGGGATAGAGATAGTTAAGGATAGATACGGATAGAGATACAGATAGATAAGATTATATAGTCATAGACAGGGGTAGCTATAGAGATAGATAGGATTCATAGGCATATATTTATGGATAAAGATAAAGATAGGGACACAAATAGGGGTAGAAACTGAGATAGATAGGGATACAGATAGAAGGGGATAGGGATAGATCGGCATAGAAATGGATAGATAGATAGATAGATACATACATAGATACATAGATACATAGATATAGAGATAGATATAGAGATAGAAAGGGATAGAGATAGTTGGAGACAGAGATGGGGAGAGGGATAGAGATAGATAGGGAGATAGATAGGGATAAAGAGACAAGAAGGAAAGAATTAGATATGGGGTTAGCTATAGAGATTGTTGTATAGACAGGAATAGTATATGACTAGTGTTATGCATAGAGGTAGATAGGAATAGAGACGGGGTTGAAATAGGGATAGGTATTGGGATAGAGAATGGGATAGTGATAGAGATAGATATTGATGCAGACAGATGGGGATAGTGATAGATAGGTATACAGATGGATGAATGGATAAATTGAAAGATGGATAGATAGATAGATAGATAGATAGATAGATAGATAGTGTGACAGAGTCCCAGAAATAGTGATGGAAGGTGTATACATATATAAATATATATATATATATATATATATATATATATCCCCAAATCCTGCAGGGTATCTACCCTGATTAGACCCAGGGAAATATAATGTACAGGTAACTTGTATATTACAAATATGCGTGTTTTGGGTCATTGCTCCACCCCACAGTTTCATAGTAACTGACATGTGCCAGGTGAGTATCACTCCCAACTTTCACTCACCTGAGTCTGGTAATTAATGCAGCTAGCAGTCAAATACGTCCCCCTGCACTGACACATGCTTTTTTTTGTTTGAGTTCCCAGATAGGAAGGAATTAAACTCTGAAAGCCTGCAACTTGTGAAGTTTACTTGTGCCTGTTGGACTGTGTTGCTGTATGTTTATTTCTCAAGCTGGTAAACTGACTAGTAGTCCAAATACAGTCAGGAGCTGATGTGTTTAGTTAGTGCTCAGTAGAGCAAGGATTTTGTTTTGTTTGTGATGCTGCTGTCTCATCACTTGGATGCAAATAAACAGGCAAATACTTGAATTATCCTCCTCCTGTGTGTGAAGTGTCCCTGAAACCTAGAAGGCTGATCCCAAGACAGAAGGTACAAAACATTAAAGAGTACTTTTGTCACGATAGATAGATAGATAGATAGATAGATAGATAGATAGGGATAGGAACAGGGATAGAGATTGATTGTTAGAGAGTTAGGGAAATAGATAAAAATAGGGAAAGAGATAGTGATAGGCATAGAGATAGACAGGGATAGAAATAGACAGGGACAGCGCTAGAGATAAGGACAGAGATAGAGATAGAAAGGGATAAAGATAGATAGGGACACTGAAAAGATAAATAGGGGTAGTGATAGGGATATAGATTGAGACACAGATACACTGAGTGGGATAGAGATAGATAGGGAGAGATATATGGCTAGAGATAGAGATAAGGATAGAGATAGATATCGATAGAGATAGAGATAAGGACAGAGACATAGATAGAAACAAAGATAGATAGGGATATAGACAGATAAGGAGATAGATAGATAGATAGATAGATAGATAGATAGATAGATAGATAGATAGATAGATAGAATTCCCATTATTTCTACTGTCCATTTTGAGACAGGGATAGAAATAGGAATAGGTATTCTGTTAGAGCATGGGATGGTGATAGAGATAGATAGGGCTCCAGATAGATGGGGATAGCAATTGATAAGCATAAGGATGGCTAGATAGATATATAGATATATAGATAGATAGATAGATAGATAGATAGATAGATAGATAGATGATAGATATAAATATATAGAGATAAAAGGAATAGAAATAGATGGAGACAAAGATACAGGAGGAATAGCGATAGATAGGGAAAGAGATAGGGATAGAGATAAAAATAGGATAGAGATAGGGATATAGATAAAGATAGACACTCCCAGAGATAGATATAAGGACAGAAATAGAGATAGGGATAGGGATAGATGGTGACAGAGAAAGGGAAAGGGATAAAGAAAGATATGGAGAGAGACAGAGATAGCAATAAGAATAGGAAGAGAGATAGTGATAGATATAGTAATAGCGATAGAGCTAGATAGGGATAGTGATAGACAGAGACATAGATACACAGCGAGAGATGAATAGAGATAGATAGGGACAGCAATAGACAGAGGTAGCTATATAAATAGATAGGATAGGTAGGGATAGAGTATGGGAAAGAGAATGATAAGGATGCAGATAGATGGGGAAAGCGATAGACGGGTATAGAGATAGATAGATAGATAGATAGATAGATAGATAGATAGATAGATATTGAAAGGGATAGAGATAGATGGAGAAAGAAACAGAAAGAGGAATAGAGATAGATAGGGAGAGATAGGGATAGAGTTAAGAATAGGGATAGAGATTGTTGGAGAGGGATAGAGATAGATAGGGAATGTTATATGGATAGAGATAAGAACCAGCAGATAGATAAGGTTAGAGATATATAGGGATAGAAATAGAGATAAGATAGATAGAGACAGTGATAGATAGGGATATAGATAGATAGACAGATAAGTAGGAACAGGTATACCGATACAAAAAAGGGATAAAGATAGAAATAGATAGAGATAAATAGAGATAGAGAGAAATGGATGGAGATAGAGAGAAGGATAGAGATAGTCAGGGATAGATAGAGATTGATATGGATAGAGATAGGGAGATATAGTGATAAACGTACAGACAGATAGGGATAGAGGTAGGGATAGACACAAAGATAGCGATAGCGACAGAAATAGCGAAATGGATAGAAAGAGGGATAGAGATAAAGATAGGGATAGATATAGAGCTAGGGATAGAGATAGTTAAGGATAGATACGGATAGAGATACAGATAGATAAGATTATATAGTCATAGACAGGGGTAGCTATAGAGATAGATAGGATTCATAGGCATATATTTATGGATAAAGATAAAGATAGGGACACAAATAGGGGTAGAAACTGAGATAGATAGGGATACAGATAGAAGGGGATAGGGATAGATCGGCATAGAAATGGATAGATAGATAGATAGATAGATAGATAGATAGATAGATAGATAGATAGATAGATACATAGATACATAGATATAGAGATAGATATAGAGATAGAAAGGGATAGAGATAGTTGGAGACAGAGATGGGGAGAGGGATAGAGATAGATAGGGAGATAGATAGGGATAAAGAGACAAGAAGGAAAGAATTAGATATGGGGTTAGCTATAGAGATTGTTGTATAGATAGGAATAGTATATGACTAGTGTTATGCATAGAGGTAGATAGGAACAGAGACGGGGTTGAAATAGGGATAGGTATTGGGATAGAGAATGGGATAGTGATAGAGATAGATATTGATGCAGACAGATGGGGATAGTGATAGATAGGTATACAGATGGATGAATGGATAAATTGAAAGATGGATAGATAGATAGATAGATAGATAGATAGATAGATAGATAGATAGATAGATAGAGTCCCAGAAATAGTGATGGAAGGTGTATACATATATAAATATATATATATATATATATATATATATATATATATATATATATATCCCCAAATCCTGCAGGGTATCTACCCTGATTAGACCCAGGGAAATATAATGTACAGGTAACTTGTATATTACAAATACGCGTGTTTTGGGTCATTGCTCCACCCCACAGTTTCATAGTAACTGACATGTGCCAGGTGAGTATCACTCCCTACTTTCACTCACCTGAGTCTGGTAATTAATGCAGCTAGCAGTCAAATACGTCCCCCTGCACTGACACATGCTTTTTTTTGTTTGAGTTCCCAGATAGGAAGGAATTAAACTCTGAAAGCCTGCAACTTGTGAAGTTTACTTGTGCCTGTTGGACTGTGTTGCTGTATGTTTATTTCTCAAGCTGGTAAACTGACTAGTAGTCCAAATACAGTCAGGAGCTGATGTGTTTAGTTAGTGCTCAGTAGAGCAAGGATTTTGTTTTGTTTGTGATGCTGCTGTCTCATCACTTGGATGCAAATAAACAGGCAAATACTTGAATTATCCTCCTCCTGTGTGTGAAGTGTCCCTGAAACCTAGAAGGCTGATCCCAAGACAGAAGGTACAAAACATTAAAGAGTACTTTTGTCACGATAGATAGATAGATAGATAGATAGATAGATAGATAGATAGAAGGATGGAAATAGAGATAGAAATAGACAGGGGAGCTATAGAAATAGGATAGATAGGAATAGAGATAGGGATGTAGTTATGGACAGAGATAGATAGGGATAAAGCCAGGGATATAAATAACAATAGGTATTAGGATAAAGAATGGGATGATATAGATAGGATAGCAGATAGATAGGGAAACTGATAGATAGACAGATAGATAGATAGATAGATAGATAGATAGATAGATAGATAGATAGATATAGGGACATGTATAAAGATAGAGATAGATAATGAAGGAGATAGAGATAGGGGTAGATAGGGATAGGGATAGAGATAGGCACAGGGATAGATACCGATACAGACAGATAAGGATACATAGGTAGGTATAGAGGTAGAGATAGAGATAAATAGAGATATCATAGGGATAGAGAGGGATGAAGATAGATAAGTAGGGACAGAGATTGATAGATGATAGATAGATAGATAGATAGATAGATAGATAGATAGATATAGAGGTAGATATAGAGATAGGTAAATAGGGATGGAGATAGATAAGTAGGGACAGAGACAGATAAGGATAGACATAGCAGGGCTCAAAATTTCCACTCGCCACTAGCGAATGGAGAGTGAAAATTTATCCCTGGCAAGTAGAAATTCAGCCCTGGTGGTATGTTTTGGTTTGCAGTGGTGAGTAACTTTTCAAGTCTGGCTAGTAGCAAAGGACTTAAAATTATAAGCCCTGGACATAGGGATAGATATGGATAGAAAAAGAGATAGATAGGGATAGCAATAGGAATATATAGGGTTAGATATAAATAGGGACAAAAATAGGGGAGATAGAAATAGAGATAGAGATAGGTATAGGGATATAGATAAGAACAGACATAGGGCTAGCGATAGAGATAGTTATAGATAATGATAGAGACATAGCTAAGGATATAGATCAAGATAGACAGGTATAGAGATATACCTAGGGATAGAGAGAGGTATAGATATAGGGATAGTTAGGATAGATAGATATATAGGGAGGGATAGATAGATGGATAGATAGATAGATAGATAGATAGATAGATAGATAGATAGATAGATAGACAGATAAGGATAGAGAAGGATAGATATAGAGTTAGAGATAGATAGGGATTGAAATAGGGTAGAGATATGGATAAGGATAGAGATAGTGCTAAGGACAGAGATAGGTATAGATAGTGGGATAGAGATAAAGATAGGGATAGAGATATAAATAGATAGGTATATGGATAAAGAGAGAGAGGGAGAGAGAGCAAGAGAAATAGGTTTAGAGATACAGAAAGGCATAAAGATAGAGACAGATAAGGACAGATAGAGATAGAGAGATATGGATAGAGATAAAGAGAAGATATAGATAAGATAGATATAAATAGAGATTTTTAGAGATAGGGAAAAAGATAGATAGGGACAGAGTTAGACAGATAGGGAGAGAGATAGGAATAGAGATGAGAATAGGAATAGAGATAGGGATAGAGATAGGGATAGGAATAAAGAAAGATAGGGACATAGATATTGGGACAGAGATAGAAATAGGGATTGAGATAGTTATTTGGATTGAGATGCAGACAGGGATAGGGATAGAGACAGAGATAGGTAGGGATATAGATAGATAGTGATAGAGATAGGGATAGGGATAGCGATACAGATAAATAGAGACATAGATAGTGATAAGGATAGAGATATATTGGGACTAGAAACAGCGATAGGGATAGATATGGACTGAGATAGACATAGACAGTGATAAGTACAGAGACAAATATAAAGAGAATGGGATAGATAGAGATTGAAATAGATAGGAATAGAGATAGATAGTGATAGAGATAAGATCAATAGAGATAGACAGAGATAGATAGATAGATAGATAGATAGATAGATAGATAGATAGATAGATGTAGCTATAGAAATAGATAGGATAGATAGAGATAGTATGGATAGAGTCATGGAAAGAGATAGCTAGGTATAGAGATAGGGATAGAAATAGGGATAGGGGTTGGGATAGAGCATGGAAAAGGGATAGAAATAGATGGGGATAGGGGTAGATAAGCACAGAGATAGACAGAGAGAGAGAGAGAGAGAGAGAGAGAGATAGATAGATAGATAGATAGATAGATAGATAGATAGATAGATAGATAGATAGAAAGATAGATAGAGATAGGGGTAGAGCTACAGATGGAGAGGGGTAGCTATAAAGATAGATAGTGATAGATAGGGATAAATATAGAGAAAGAGACAGGGATAGAGATAGAGTTAGAGATAGATATGTACCGAGATGGGTAGAGATAGGTATAAGGATAGATATGGTGATGGGGCAGAGATAAGTATAGATAAAGGGATATAGATAAAGATAGGGATAGAGATAGGCTTAAATAGTGATATAGATAGATAGATAGATAGATAGATAGATAGATAGATAGATAGAGGGATTGAAATAGGTATAGCCATACAGAAAGGGATAAGTATAGAGACAGATAGGGATAGAGACATGGATAAAAATAGGGATAAGGATTGAGCTAGATAGGGATACAGATAGATGAGTATAGGGATAGATAGGCATAGAGATGGATAGATAGGTGGATAAATAGATAGATAGATAGATAGATAGATAGATAGATAGATAGATAGATAGATAGAGAAAGTGATAGAGATAGATGAGGACAGAGAATGGGATAGAGATAGATAAAGAGTAAGGTAGGGATAAAGATAAGAATAGGGATAGTGATAGAGACAGATAGGGAGAGATACATTAGGGATAGATATAAGACAGATAGGGATAGAGATATAGATAGATAGATAGATAGATAGATAGATAGATAGATAGATAGATAGACAGAACAGGGATAGATAGGGATAGCGATATTAGAGATAAATAGGGATAGAGCTAGTGATAGTTAGGAATAACTATAGAGATAGATATGGGTAGAGTCATGGACAGAGATAGATAAGGATAGAGTTTTGAACAGAGATAGATAGGGATAAAGATAGTGATAGCAAGGGACAGAGACAAGGATAGAAATAGGGCTAGGGATTTGGATAAAGATAGAAGGTTATCCAAATACATGAGAATAGAGATAGATAGGCATAGAGATTGATATATATATATGTAGATATAGAGATAGAAAGGAATAAAGGTAGATGGGAACAAAGATAGGGAGAAGAATAGAGTTATATAGTGAGAGAGATATAGATAGGAATAGACAGGGCCAGTGATAGCTAGAGATAGTTATAGATAATGATAGTGATATAGATAGGGATATAGATCGAGACAGATAGGCATATAACTATAGCTAGAGATAGAAAGAGGTATAGAGATAGGATAGAGATGTATAGGGATAGATAGATAGATAGATAGATAGATAGATAGATAGATAGATAGATTATCACAGTGCCTGTGATTCCTATCAGTCTCATGTGTGGCAGAAACTGATTTGCTGTGTTGGTTTGGCCCGCCCCCTGGTGATCGTTTTATACCTGGCTAGCACATCTGTCAGTTGCCCTTTCGTGGTGTTTCTGAGCCAGTTATACTGTTGCTGTGTTCCTGTGTTCCGGATTCCTGTGTACCGACTCGGCTTGTCCTGACTGTTCTCCTGTGTTCCTGCTTGTGTATGATCCGGCCCGTATGACTACCACCCTTGGATCCTGACCCGGTTTGGCTGACGTTCCTGCTTGTGTATGACCCGGCTTGTATGACTACCTCCTGCGTGCTCCGACCCGGCCTGGCTGACTTCCCGTTCCGAAGACCGACTCCTGCTTACTACAGTGACCTGCGTTCCAGTTGTCGCCGCCGAGACATTTCTATCTGCTGTTCCAGCTTTTGGTGTGACTGCCTTGCCTGGTGTATTCCGATCAGTGCAGTGTATTTACCTGTGCAGAGTTGTGCGTATGTACGCCTCCCTCATACTGCAGAGCCTTGCTATACCGCTGAAAAGCCTCGAGTAAACGTGCTATTTAACCCTAACAGTGCCGCCTGGGTTCCACTCCCTCGTTACTCCCGTAAGAGTCTCGTTCTCGGTGATACTACTGCTGAGTTGGCCGCTCTCCGTCGGCAGCTCCGTACATCCTTGCAGAGTATTCACATCCGTTAGGCCGGTTGGGCGCCTAAGATTCTCTCTTGTATATTGGGCGATTCCGCTATACCGAGTGGTGGCAGGCACAGGCATCAGCATTTGCAAATCCGGTAACTACGCCCGTGGGGAGGTTGGTTCTAGAGTGTCATATCCCGGTGTCCGGTTAAGCCTGAGGAGGCTTGGCAACTCTTGCATTGCAGGCCGGTTCCAATCACGCCCGTGGGGGCTATTTGCACTTGCACTAGTTGAAGCAGTTCCAGTAGGTATGCCCGAGGGGGCTACGTGGACTCCTGTGCTTCTTCTTACTGAACACCGTGGCGAGGCAGTCCTGTATCCAGCCTGTGATGAACTTGGTCTCCAGCACAGCCTTATAACACCCTGGGCGTTCCAAACATCCACATCTGAGACTGACTGTTATCAAGGACTTAACCCTCTGTGGGTATATACAATTCTACTGCTGTGTAATTGTACTTATAATTCATTTGTGCATTTACAATTGTATCTACTAGTCCTTATTACTGGTGTATATCAACCGCCACTAGAGGGCGTACTTCTGCCTTAACTTATTTTAATAAAATTGTGTTTTATTTCACACACTGGTCTGAGAGTCTTAAAAAACCGTTACAGTACGAAAGGGCCATGAACGCAGACGGTAAGGGTGAAAGTAACACACAGAACATCCATTGGAGAATGGATGTCCATGAGCAGCGCATGGACCAATTGGCACTGGCTCTACAGACGTTACTCGAATGTACAGTATATTTGGACAAGCCTAGTCCTAATCCGGTGGTCACCCCAGTCCTGACACCGGAAAATGCGTCCATAGTCCCATCAGCTAATTCAAAAGGGCTAACGGCATCTGCACCGCTACTGTTAAGATATGATGGCGAACCTTCCCTTTGCAGGGGATTCATTAATAAACTAGAGATATTTTTGGAGTTGGCACCCCAGGCATTTCCTAACGACCGTAGTAAGGTCGGCCTTATGATATCTCTGTTGACGGGCAAGGCATTGGCATGGGCGAATCCGTTGTGGGAGAATGCCAGACCCTGCACTCTGAACTTTAGAGAATTTGTAAGAAAGTTCAGACGAGTGTTTGAGGTCCCTGGCAGGGCTGCCTCTGCTGCCAAAAGGCTGATGGAAATTCAGCAGGGCGAACGCACACTGGGCGATTATGCTATTGAATTCAGGACCTTGGCAGCAGAGGTGGGCTGGAACGATGAGGCCTTACTGGCTGCCTTTACTCAGGGTCTCTCCAAACAAATTAAGGATGAGATAGCCGCTCGTGATGTACCCAGCGATCTGGATGAATACATCAATTATGTTATGTTAATAGACTCTCGCATCCGAGAGAGACGGTTGGCTAAAAGGGCTAAAGCAAAAAACTATGGCCAGACCAGTTTCCTTAACCCACCCACACCACCCGTTCTTCCTGAGCGACCAATCGATAATTCTGAACCTATGCAATTGGGGTTCACTAGGCTCTCTAAGGAGGAGAGATTATATCGTAGGAGGCAAGGTCTATGTCTATATTGTGGCAAATCAGGGCATCTTTTACGCAATTGTCCAGTGAGGCCGGGAAACGAACGCACCTAGGGTACCTTGGGGGACAGGCCCTAGGTGGTGTAGAACAGTCCCTAGATTCTAGCACCACTAAACCCACCATCCAGGTGGTCTTCGCTTGGGCGGACAAGGTAATCGAGGTCCTGGCATTGGTGGACTCCGGGGCAGCAGGCTATTTCATGGATCAGTCATTTGCCAACCTGCATGGCATTCCTTTATGTAAGAAGGACTCTCCTGTAGCAATTGAGGCCATTGATGGCAGACCCCTGGAGCCTGCATTTATTACGCTTGAAACTATTCCATTGACAATGACTGTGGGGGCTTGTCACAAAGAGCAGATACGATTTCAAATTATCCGTTCCCCACACCATTCAATTATTTTGGGGTTCCCATGGCTACAGGTACATAATCCCCAATTTGACTGGCAGAGATGTGAGGTTAACTCCTGGTCTGAATACTGTAATAAGAATTGTCTCTCCTTACCTGTCAAGATTATGTGTACCTCTCTGGCTGTGCCAACCGAATATGAACAATTCAGTGACGTGTTTTGTAAAGGAGAGGCCAGCGCATTGCCTGAACATAGGCCATATGATTGCGCCATTGATTTGCCCCCTGGTGCGGTGCCTCCCAGGGGGCGCACTTACCCACTGTCCTGTGAGGAGAATAAAGCTATGGAGGACTATATTGCTGATGCCCTTGAGAGGGGTATCATTCGGAAATCTACATCTCCAGCAGGTGCCGGATTTTTCTTTGTGAAAAAGAAAAGTGGTGAACTCAGGCCATGCACTGACTATCGTGGGCTGAACAAGCTTATGCCTAAGAATGCCTATCCGATTCCACTTATTACAGAATTGTTTGACAGATTGAAGGGCTCGTCGATCTTTACTAAACTTGACTTGCGAGCCGCCTATAATCTGGTCAGAATTAAAGAAGGTGACGAGTGGAAAACGGCATTTAATACCAGAACAGGGCATTACGAATATCTGGTGATTCCATTCGGCTTATGCAATGCGCCTGCAGTATTTCAGGAATTTATTAATGATATTCTACGAGACCTGCTCCAGTCTTGTGTGGTCGTATATCTAGATGATATATTAATTCACTCTGCCAACCTCTCCCAACATATCAAAGATGTTTCAGAAGTCCTGCTCCGACTTCGTAAGCACAAGCTATTCTGTAAAATAGAGAAGTGCGAATTCCATACATCTCAAGTACCATTCCTGGGTTTCGTAATCTCAAAAAATGGCATTGCCATGGATCAGGAGAAATTAGGCAGCAGTCCTGCAATGGCCTCGTCCTAAAGGGTTAAAGGCCATCCAAAGATTCTTAGGTTTTGCGAACTATTATAGAAAGTTCATCCAGAACTTTTTCACGATTGTTAAACCTTTGTCAGATTTGACTCATAAGGGCACTTCTCCCTCTCAGTGGTCCGAGGCAGCGGAGACCGCATTTGTTACCCTGAAATCTGCCTTTGCATCTGCTCCTGTACTGTCCCATCCTAATCCCTCCCTGCCATTCACGTTGGAGGTTGACGCTTCTGAGGTTGGGGTTGGAGCAGTACTCTTCCAACGTCCTGTGGGAGGTGGTGCCTTGAGGCCTTGCGTTTTTTTCGCTAAGAAATTGTCCAGTGCGCAGAGCCATTATGAGATTGGTGACAGGGAACTGTTGGCCATTATCCTAGCTCTGAAGGAGTGGCATCACCTTTTGGAGGGTACTCAGACTCCGGTACTTATCCTTACTGACCATAAAAATTTAACTTATCTCTCCGAAGCCAAAAGACTGTCCTCCCGACAAGCTACGTGGGCACTTTTCTTGTCGCGATTTAATTTCCTAGTGTCTTATCTTCCTGGCTCAAAAAATATTAAAGCTGATGCGTTGTCTCGTCAGTTCGCTTCTGACACTGAGAGGGAGGAGGAACCTGTTCCTATCATTCAGCCAGATCGCGTTCTGGCCACTATCCGTACCACCATTACCTCGCCTCTGGGGGAGGAGATATTGGCATCACAATCTAGGGCACCCCCTGAGACCCCTGTGGGGAAGTGTTTCGTAGATGTGCCATTCCGTGTCCGTTTGTTGGAAACTTATCACGCTTCTAAAGAGGCTGGGCATATTGGTAGGGACCAACTAGTCTGGTCTCTTTCGCAATTATTTTGGTGGCCTACCTTGAGAGCCGATTGCGCCGCTTTTACTGCAGCCTGTACCACCTGTGCCCGTGCCAAGACCCCTAGGCATCTCCCCGTGGGCTTACTGCAACCGGTGCCCAACGGAGACCGCCCTTGGTCTCATATATCCATTGACTTTTTGGGAGAATTACCAGCCTCTAGGGGATTTACGTTCATTCTTATGGTGGTCAATAGATTCTCCAAGATGGCACATTTTGTGCCTCTGACTGGCCTTCCATCGGCTCAGGAATTGGCTGTAGTCTTTTCTAGGGAGGTGTTCCGCCTGCACGGAGTACCCAGAGTGATTGTATCCGACCGTGGGAGCCAGTTCGTTTCTAGGTTTTGGAGGGCATTTTGTGGCCAGATGGGCATCCAATTGTCATTTTCCTCCGCCTACCATCCCCAAACGAATGGGGCCGCTGAGGGTGCCAATCAAGGACTGGAGCAGTTCCTACGTTGCTTTGTCACTGATCATCATGACAATTGGGCTGACCTGTTGCCATGGGCTGAGTTTGCCAGAAACTGTGCGGTTAATTCATCGTCCGGGAGCTCTCCGTTTCTCGTTAATTATGGGTTCCAGCCTTGTCTGCTCCCGGACTCCTTTCAGGCGCAGCAGATTCCTGATCTGGACGAGCATTTGGCACAGCTTCGTTCCACTTGGTCACAGGTTCAGAGGTCCCTCAGTCAGTCATTTAGGCGACAGCAACGGCACGCTAATCGCAGGCGTCTTCCAGCGGTCTTCTTTCAAGTTGGGGACAGGGTATGGCTGTCATCCAGAAACCTTAACTTACAGGTGCCTTCCAACAAACTGGCTCCCCGGTTTATCGGTCCATTTAAGATTATCCGCAAGATTAATCCGGTTTCTTATGCTCTGGAACTTCCACCCTCAATGCACATTCACAATGTGTTCCATGTGTCGCTCCTGAAACCCTTGGTGTGCAATCGCTATACTACTACGCCAGTGATTCCTGGGCCGGTGGACGTCCAGGGCCAAGAAGAGTATGAGGTTCAGAGTATTATTGATTCTAGGAGATTTAGAGGAAAGCTGCAATATTTGGTTCATTGGAAGGGCTATGGTCCTGAGGAACGTTCTTGGGTTGATCAAGGGGACCTCCATGCACCTAGATTACTACGCAGCTTTCACTCCAAATACCCTTCTAAACCCAGACCTCGAGCGGGGAGAGGGGGTCTTTGAGAGGGGGGTACTATCACAGTGCCTTGTCAGAGACTTTGTCCTGGGGGACCATACAGGGTTAATTCTAATTCTACAAATTAGCTGAAATTCTGTTTAAAATGTGTTCAAATTACATCATATGTGAACAATGAGCCATTAGTCCAAGGTAGGGAGGAAAAAAAAATAACAATGTCAGTTTAATGGCAGATGGATAGTCAGTTGGAGCCAAGGTGGCTGAGAGAGACGGACTCCCTTATGTGTAAGACATAGCAAAATGACATGTATATGAGGTTTTTGATAACCCTTTTGACCTTTCTCAGTTTTGACGAAAGCCACATGATCTGACATAAAACTAATTATAGGTAAAAATCTAAAGTAGAGTAAGAGCTCCATCTAGAGTATTGTGAGCATTATGACTGGGATTAGCCACATTCCTTGAATAATTAGGGATATATTAATATCCAATCAGGGCAGACCGGTGATGTCACGGTATAATGAGATGGATCTTTGTCCAATCATCAGACAAAGGTGGACATTACTGATACGGCAAAAATTGCAAATATAATGCCAAGATACTGTTAGTTCAGGGTCTTTTTGACTTCCTAAAATAGGGTCTTGGACTCAACTTAACTGGCTGAAACAGAAAAGGTCTCTGGGTGACTTCCTGAATAAGAACTTCTGGTGATTCCTGACAAAAGAAGGCTTTGCTAATCCTGCCTCTCACAGAGAAATACAAAGAAACTTTGATTGGTAACTTTATCAATTATTCATTTAGATTCAATTAATCTAGAATTTCACAATTTTTCTTCTGTTTGAAGAAATATAGTTTTATAGTTGTCTTAAGTGGACTGGCCAACCATTTGGGATAATTTATAATAATCTAGATTTAGCTATTAAATTCTGGAAATAATAGAATCTATATAATTATTGGGAAATGTTTTAAATTGCCAATCAGTGTAATACAGTATATAGCGTGGGTTATTTATATTAGCTAATATTAATCTTGGTATTCCTAGAGTAATCTTTTGTGGTTCTGGGAAGATTATAATAGTTAATATTTGATACAGGATATTCTTTGAATCCAGTTATTAACCCTTTAACCGCTACTTGTCTGTTGTTAGTGGTGTTTTCTTTGGAATTCTCTGTATATGTGCCAGGCTTATATTTTGTAATTAGGTATTAACTCAATAGACAAAATAATTGCTGGGTGTGGCATCTGTTTTAAACGTCTGTATTAACCCTTGGAGTGCCTATAGGTTTTATATAGGTTGCTATTGTCATAATATATGTTGACTGAAGTTGGTTACTTTATAGACATATGTTGCATGAAGTAATTCTAAGTAGATTACTTATATAATCTTTGTTTGACTATATTAATTGCAATTTATATATTTTTATTCAGAGGTATTCAATATTGAATTCAGTAGATAATTAAATTATAGAGATTGAAAATCTGGGATTTTATTCCAGCTATTCCCTAAATTTGATTATTATTGATATATGATACAAGGAATTGTTAGAGGAATTCTTTAATTAATCTCACAATACCCCTTACATTATAATTGGCATAGTCTATACAGTTTCTGGGGCAGAGGTATTAAGAGACCCTGCAGCCAACTGTATTATATTAATTGTAACAATCAATTAACCTATTCTATGCTGCTGAATGCAATTATTGTTATTATACCTCTGAATATACCTATAGGTGGTTAACCTTTGCACCGCTGGTAATCTTTATGATAATAAGTGTGGTTTGATTTTCTGTGTACCTATTATAATTGCTAGTCACTGATACATTTCATTGTTGCTAATATATATATATACATTGTATATTGTATTTTAATAAAATAGATATATTTTTGCACAAATATGAAGGATTGATTCTTGTGATCAATTCGTTACTGTGAAGTAGCGTGTCAATACATATTAAAGATAAAGTTCTCGAATTATTTTATATTGTCATTTGTCTATTTAAGTGAAGAAATCCAGCCTGAGTGGTTCTCTGTTTAACCCTTTGGATACCTTCATATAAATAGCCCGACAGCCTGTGATTCCTGTCAGTCTCATCTGTGGCAGACACTGATTTGCTGTGTTGGTTTGGCCCGCCCCCTGGTGATCGTTTTATACCTGGCTAGCACATCTGTCAGTTGCCCTTTCGTGGTGTTTCTGAGCCAGTTATACTGTTGCTGTGTTCCTGTGTTCCGGATTCCTGTGTACCGACTCGGCTTGTCCTGACTATTCTCCTGTGTTCCTGCTTGTGTATGATCCGGCCCGTCTGACTACCACCCTTGGATCCTGACCCGGTTTGGCTGACGTTCCTGCTTGTGTATGACCCGGCTTGTATGACTACCTCCTGCATGCTCCGACCCGGCCTGGCTGACTTCCCGTTCCGAAGACCAACTCCTGCTTACTACAGTGACCTGCGTTCCAGTTGTCGCCGCCGCAACATTTCTATCTGCTGTTCCAGCTTTTGGTGTGACTGCCTTGCCTGGTGTATTCCGATCAGTGCAGTGTATTTACCTGTGCAGAGTTGTGCGTATGTACGCCTCCCTCATACTGCAGAGCCTTGCTATACCGCTGAAAAGCCTCGAGTAAAAGTGCTATTTAACCCTAGCAGTGCCGCCTGGGTTCCACTCTCTCGCTACTCCCGTAAGAGTCTCGTTCTCGGTGATACTACTGCTGAGTTGGCCGCTCTCCGTCGGCAGCTCCGTACATCCTTGCAGAGTATTCACATCCGTTAGGCCGGTTGGGCGCCTAAGATTCTCTCTTGTATATTGGGCGATTCCGCTATACCGAGTGGTGGCAGGCACAGGCATCAGCATTTGCAAATCCGGTAACTACGCCCGTGGGGCGGTTGGATCTAGCGTGTCATATCCCGGTGTCCGGTTAAGTCTGAGGAGGCTTGGCAACTCTCGCATTGCAGCCCGGTTCCAATCACGCCCGTGGGGGCTATTTGCACTTGCACTAGTTGAAGCAGTTCCAGTAGGTACGCCCGAGGGGGCTACGTGGACTCCTGTGCTTCTTCTTACTGAACACTGTGGCGAGGCAGTCCTGTATCCAGCCTGTGATGAACTTGGTCTCCAGCACAGCCTTATAACACCCTGGGCGTTCCAAACATCCACATCTGAGACTGACTGTTATCAAGGACTTAACCCTCTGTGGGTATATACAATTCTACTGCTGTGTAATTGTACTTATAATTCATTTGTGCATTTACAATTGTATCTACTAGTCCTTACTACTGGTGTATATCAACCGCCACTAGAGGGCGTACTTCTGCCTTAACTTATTTTAATAAAATTGTGTTTTATTTCACACACTGGTCTGAGATTCTTAAAAAACCGTTACATAGATAGATAGAGGCAGGGATAGAGATAGGGATAAAGATAGAGGCAGACAGGGAAAGAGAGAGGGGGTAGAGATAGAATTAGAGATAGAGATTGAGATAGGGTAGATATAGGGATAAGGATACAGATAGTGATAGGGACAGAGATAGGTGTAGAGAGAGGGATAGATATAAATATAGAGATAGATAGATAGATAGATAGATAGATAGATAGATAGATAGATAGATAGATAGGTATAGAGATGCAGAAAGGGATAAAGATAGAGATAAATAGGGATAGACAGAAATAGAGATACAGAGTTTTGGATGAAGATAGAGATGCAGAAAGGGATACAGTTAGACAGGGATAGATAGAGATTGATAGGGACAGAGATAGGGATATATAGCAATAGATATATAGAATGGGATAGAGATAGAAATAGATAGGGATAGAGATAGTGATAGACACAGAGATAATGATAGGGACAGAGATAGTGATAGGGATAGAAAGAGCGATAGAGATAAAGATAGGGATAGAGACAGACATAGGGTTAGTGATAGAGATAGATAAGGATAAATATTGGAATAGATAGTGAGAGAGAAAGGGATAGAAACAGGGATAGGGATTGAGATAGTTAGGGATACTGATACATGGGCTTATGAATAGATGGGAATATGGATAGACAGGTATAGAGATGGATATATTGATAATAGATAGATAGATAGATAGATAGATAGATAGATAGATAGATATAGAAAGGGATAGACATAGATAGGGATAGCAATAGTGATAAGGATTGAGATACAGACAGGGATAGGGATAGAGACAGAGATAGACAGGGATATAGATAGATAGGGATAGATATAGATAGGGATAGAAAGGGAGAGAGATAGGCATAGCGATATAGATAGATAGAGAGATAAAGATAGATAGGGATAAATATAAGGATAGAGATAGAAACAGAGATAGGGATAGGTATGAATTGAGATTGAGATTGAGATGGATAGTGATAGATAGGTATAGACATTATGAGACAGAGATATATAGGGACAGAGACAGATATAGAGATAAACAGTGATAGAAGTAAGATCGATAAGGATAGAGACAGAGATGGACAGATAGATAGATCGATAGATAGATAGGGGCAGGGGAAGAGATAGGGATAAAGATAGAGATAGATAGCTGCTTGATTCTGCTGTCTGAGCTAATCTAGAGCTCTGTTATCCATTGCTGCTGCCTTCCCTTTCCTGGGTCAGGCTGAATCAGCTGACCTCTCTGTGATTACCCACCTGTTATCAGTCAACCCTCTCAGGGTATTTAAAGCAGCTTGGCTCACTACCTGATTGTCCTTGTATTTGTTGCTGGCTGCTGTGGATTCTCCTGTGCTCCTGTTTATCTATGTATGACCTGGCTTCCTATGATGATCCTTCTGGCTCCTGACTCCTGGCTTGTTCCTAACATTGCTGACTTCTGTTCCTGACTCCTGGCTTGTTCCTGACATCGCAGACTCCTGTGTTCCTGACCCCGGCTTGCCTTTTGATTTATGTTCTGGATCACCATTCTGCTTTTCATGTTTTTTGTTACTTTAATAAAGGTGTTTTGCATTTTAGAATTTTTGTGTCTGTCTGGTTCCTGGTCCCTAACAGTGATAGAGAATGGCATAGGGATAGAGGTAGATAGGAAGAAAGACAGGGATAGATATAAGAATATGGTTAGAGATAGTGATAGGCATAGAGATAGATATGAATAGAGATAGATAGGGATAGAGATATATAGGGATAGGGGAAGAGATAGATAGGGTCAGAGATTGAGACAATGATAGAGATAGATAGGAATAGAGAAAGATAGGGATAGGCATAAGATAGATAGGGACAGAGATAGGGATAGGGATTGAACTAGGGATAGGTATTGTGAAAGAGAATGGCAAAGGGATAGAGATAGTTATGGGCATAGAGATATATAGGAACAGAGATAGGGAAAGACAGATAGGGATATAGATAGATAGGGATACATATATATGGGTAAAGCAATAGATACGCATAGAGATAGATAGATAGATAGATAGATAGATAGATAGATAGATAGATAGACAGAGAGAGATAGATAGATAGATAGATAGATAGATAGATAGATAGATAGATAGATTAGATTGGTATAAGGATAGAGATAGATAGAGGTAGCTATAGAGATAGATATGGATAGAGATAGCGATACAGATATAGAAAGAGACAGGTATAGAGATAGAGGAAGAGATAGATAGGGATTTATAGTAATAGAGACAGGGATATAAATAGGGATTGAGACAGATAGATGGGGATTGGGATAGGTGGGGATAGGGTCAGATAAGCATAGAGATGATAGATAGATAGATAGATAGATAGATAGATAGATAGATAGATAGATAGAATGATACAGGGATAAAGATAGAGATAGATAGGGATCAGTAGAGATAGTGATAGAGAGATGTGGATGGAGATAGAGAGAAGGATAGAGATATAGATGGGTAGGGATATATGGAAATAGGTATTGAAATAGGTATAGTGTTATAGGTAAGTAGGGATAGTGATAGGGACAGAGCTAGTGATAGAAAGAGGGATAGAGATAAAGATCGGGACAGGAATAGATACAGTGATAGGGACAGAGATAGATAATGATAGATAGGCATAGAGATAGACAGAATTAGATAGAGATAGACAGGGATTGCTATATAGATAGATAGGATTGATAGGGATAGAGTTATATATAAAAATAGGGATAAAGATAGAGATAGATAGGGATAGAGATAGATGGAGATAGGGATAGATTGGCATAGAGATAGAGTACTGGGATAGAGTATTGGATAGGGATATAGATAGATAGGGATACAGATAAATGGAAAAAGTGATAGGCATAGAGATGGATAGATAGATAGATAGATAGATAGATAGATAGATAGAAAGATTGAAAGGGATAGAGATAGATGGGGACAGCGATAGGAAGAGGGATAGAGAAAGATATGAAGAGAGATTGGGACAGAGATAAGAATAGTGATAGAGATAGTAATAGAGATATATATTAATAGAAAGGGATTTGGACATAGATAAACAGGGACAGAGATAGAGATAAGGACAGATATAGAGATAGATAGGGATAGTGATAGATAGGGACAGTGATAAGATGGTATAAGTATTGCATTTTGTGTATAGCATTTTGCTTATTGCATATAACGGTTTGCATATACAGTATAGAGAATTGCATTTTTGCTTTTTATGTGTAGTGTATTACATTTTGCGTTCACTATTTTACATATTGCATTTCTTGTACAGCTTATTGAGTATAGTGTTTTTGTATAGTGTTTTATAGAATTTTGTGTATCACATCTTTATATAGCCTATCACGTATTGCATTTAGCGTTTTGTGTATAACATTTTGCATATAATATATAGCTTTTGGGTATTGCGTTTTGCATGTAGCCTTTTGCATATAGCATACTGCGTATAGCATATAATGTATTACGTTTCTGTGTTGTGTATAGCGTTTTGTGCATAGAATTTTGCATATAGCATTCTACGAATAGGCTTCTCCAGAAGGGCAACAAAGTGTACACAGAGGGGAAGAATGTCATAGGGAGGGTTGCACTAATGATGAATGTGTGTGTTGGAGGAGGGGTATGGTGGAGGGCTTATAAGGGGTTTGGCAGGAAGTGGACTGCCATGTGGGAAAGAGAAAAGACAAGAGAAGTATCCTAAGCATTGTGGAATGGAAAGCTTTTTTGTCTCCTTACCTCTTCTGCCACGGAACTGGTATGGTGATCGGTTCAGCGGTGTCCTGCTTTTGGATACGGTTCGGTGGAGCAGTGTTTTCTATTGCGGATTCCGACAAAGGCCAGGTTTTTTGCACATTGCCTCCTCCTGTAGGATTGTTCTGGTGGTTCCTCTGCACCTCTGGGCCACACAGCCACTGCTATCTTGGGTCCGCTCTGGAGGTCGTATGGCCATGGGGGGTACTACTTTCTTTTCCTCCACTCCTTGTAGGTGGCCGTGTGGTCACTGACAAGCCCTGGCCTCCCATTAAGTGCATCCCTTTGGGGAATCAGCTTTTGTCCTGCCAAGCTGGGACTGGGCCTCCTTCCCCTCTTCTCTGTGCTCTTGACATCTGGATTTCCTTATGCTTGGGATGTCGGCTGCTGGTGGGTATTATGGAGGAGGTGGACAGTGCATGGTACACCCAGTGGCCTATCTCATCCTCTTGGTCCGGTTGGTGTGGGCATGGAGCTGGGTGAGTGGGGGCTGGCTGGGCCTGTGCAATCCATGCTCGCCATTGTGGTCTACTTTTTGACCCTAGGATAGGCTACGTAGGACTCGCTATCTCCCTGCTGTGGCTTCTCTGGTCCTCCCCGCAGCATTCCCTCTCGTGCCAGGCAGTAGGGGCTGATCTGTGGCGACTGACTGTCTGTGGTGGACCAGGCCGCAAAGCATTTTTTTCCAGTTGGGTGTCTTGTTATCAGGGAATGAAGGGGCCAGGTTTTATTCTTAACGGGTGGGCTATTACTGTTGGACATTCCTCCCCATGTGGGTTGGGAATCGGGCACATTACATTATCGGGGGTACGGGATACTGCCCCTGGTCAGCCACTTCATTAGGGTGGGTCACGGTGTTCAGACAGGCTTTTAGGTGAGAGCGGCCCTTCTGTTATCTGACTGTAGATGAGCCCCTACTTGGTGAAAGTCTTGGGTTGGGGGTGCATCTTGGTGTTGTAGGGATGTTCAGTTGAGTGACGGCAGGTCAGGTATGGACAGTCGGTCCCTGTGGCTGGTAGTCCTTGTCTGCTTTTCAGAGTTTGATAACTTATATGATAAAGTTATGTGGGATTTATCCTCGGGCTGAAGCCCTGTGGAAGTTTTGCACCAGACTTAGGTCGCGGGTGGTGATGTTACACATGGAAGTTAAGGACTTGGGATATTTGCACCACTCTTAGGTCATGGATGGTAATGTTACACTTGGAAGCTAAGTATTTTTGGGACTTTGCACCAGACTTAGGTCATGGGTGGTTAAGTCACCCAATGAAGCTGAGGTGAATGGCCAATGGGGTAATTGGATACAGTCACCTTTAAGTGCCGAAGGATGTTGGGAGTACAGCATGAGCCTGGGCAATTTGACCATGCTTGGTTCAAGGAGTCTGGGTTTGCAAGGACTGTCAGCTAATGTTAAAAAATAAGAATATCAAGTAACAATGTGAAGGTAAATAAAGCTGTTGTCTGTTATCCCTAAGATTCGTGTCTGTGTTTATCTGGCCATCATACCCTCTCCTCATGACAAGCGTACTGCATATAATGTTTTGCGTATTGCATATAGTGCTATGCATACAGCATTTGTTTTGCTTATTGCTTTTTGTGCATTGTGTTTTGCTTTTACATTTTTGCTTATTGCATTTAGCATATTGCATTTTGTTTTGTTTGTATTGCTTTGCCCACTGAATGCATATTCTGTGTTTGTGTGTATGTATTATGTGTGTTGTCCAGGCAAATCCAGAAAGGAGGCAAGATTTTATATAATGACTGGCTTGTTGACTTTTCAGTTCTTAGCCCTTTCAACTCCAAAAAGCTACAGTTGTGTTCAAAAGTTTGCATACCCTGGCAGAAATTGTGAAATTTTGGCATTGATTTTGAAAATATGAATGATCATGCAAAAAAACCTTTCTTTTATTTAAACCTTTTAGGACCAGGAAAATCTGAGGTCGTTTTCCCTTAAGGACCGGAGCAATTCTGACCTTTTTGACTATGTCTTTGTTCAACAGTGTTTTCCCTCTTAGGCTTTTATTCCACCCACATAAATTATATACTGTTTTTTTAAGCACAAATAGGGCTTTCTTTTGATACCCCACTTATATAGATAACCCACCATTTACTTTATGAAAATTTAAAAAAAATGTAATAAAAAGTAAAAAAAACACCATGTTTGATTTTTCTCTTGGGATCAATTGGGCACAAACGTTTACATTCTTATGGAGACTGCATGAAAAGTATGACCGGTCAGTCATACCTATAAAATGTGCAGTTTAAAGTGGCCACTGTCTCCCATGGTGTGAAAATCCCCATGTCCCTTTTTCCCATCCTATTTTGTCACTTTTTTATCCCTGACATTTGGCAGTGTGTATAAGTGTATTACATGGCCCCAAGTATATCATTGCAGGTCAAAAATTGACCTTTCATTTAGCCAGCCTCCTGCACCAGCAGTGAAGGGGTTAATACCCCCAGCTGCTGTATTTTCTTTTACCACTAGGTGTCTCCTCTCTACTTCTCTCTCCCTTACTTTGATAGCAAGGGAGAGAGGTAGAGGAGACACTCAGAGTCAGCATGCTTTGCATGTTGCCTCTGTTTCTCAGAATACCGTTACATGAGATCACTGCTACGGTGATCACATGAACTGGCACAAGCAAGAAGGGCTGAGACTGAACGCCCCGGTCTTGGAGCACTCAGTCTCAGCCTGGAATTAATGATAGCAGCGTGCACGGAGGCACGCTGCTATCATTTAAGCCATGATGGTCCAGGACCGTCATGGGTTCTTAAGGGTATAACAACCCATGACGGTCCAGGACCGTCATGGGTTCTTAAGGGGTTAAGGATAGTGATAATATGAAACCATTTATTATCACATAGTTGTTTGGCTGCTTTTTAAATCATAATGATAACAGAAATCACCCAAATGGCCCTGATCAAAAGTTTACATACCCTTGAATGTGACACACACACGTTAAAATGGCAATTAATGGTTCATTTACCACACCTGTGGCTTTTTAAGTTGCAATTAGCGTCTTTGTATAAATAGTCAATTAGTTTGTTAGCTCTCACGTGGATGCACTAGGGTTGCCACCCAGCCGGTATTTTACCGGCAGGCTGGTAAAAAATTGGCTTCTGTCCAATGTTAAGTCTGTGGAGGGAATGCCATGGCTGGTATTTCTTTGAAGAAAAGGTGCAACCCTAGGATGCACTGAGCAGGCTAGATACTGAGCCATGGGGAGCAGACAAAAAACTGTCAAGAGATCTGCGTAACAAGGTAAAGGGACTTTATAAAGGTGGAAAAGGATATAAAAAGATAATCCAAAGCCTTGAAAATGCCAGTCGGTACTGTTCAATCACTTATGTGTGGCCATGAGTGTGAATGAGAGCTTGTAGTGTGTGATTTGCATGCAGTGTGTGTTTTGCGTGTAGTGTTTTGAGTTTTGCTTTTTCCATATTGCGTTTTTCAGGGTTTAAATATATGTATGTATGTATATATATATATATATATATCCTATAATATAAAAGGCCAGATGTAAGTTTGTCCGATGCAGTCATGCGCAGTAGAGAATGCCAGAACGCAGTATGTTTGTCCGATGCAGTCATGCGCAGTAGACGCTGCCCGAACGCACAGAATACTGGGAGGTCTGTGTGCCACTTTGGCTTTTACACTAGAATATATATATATATATATATATATATACTGGTTTTGTCTTGGCCAGGGTTGGGCAATCACAATCATAAGAATCTCATTTATGTACTTATTTATTTATTTTAACACATCTAGCCATCAAAATGTGGCGCTCCAGGAAATTGCCTGCTTTATCTAAGGGAAGTGTGGTCCTGGCACCATCACTTTAGTGCATATCGGTGCACACACGCTGTCATCCATAAACCATTACTGCCAGGAGACCCAGATCACTTCCCCTACACAGGAACAGGAGAATGGGGGTCAGTTTCACCATTTGCTCTGTGGTTTGTTCAGTGGAAAACGATGCCCTAAAAGCCCACATGTTACTCTCCCCCTTGGGACAAGCAGTGTTTAGGGGAGAATTGTAGGAGTAAGTAAAGTGATAAGACAGGCTAAGGGATGAAAACTGGCTCTAGAGCCTGGTTTAGTGTAGAATCATGTTAGTAAATCTTGTCTTTGAATTATTTTAATTGAGGACAAAGGGATGAACAATGCATTGTTAACCAAAACTCTGCCCACCTCTCTAGACCGCAAAAGGTTAATATATATTGGTTGGTTCACTTTAATAGATTAGCTGCCTGAAAGAGGAGGATTTGTCCAGGTAACCAATATGACCATACCTGGGAACTCTCCGGTTTTGCCCCAGAGACTCCGGATTTCAGACTGAATTACCAGGTCTCCGGGGCAATGTGTGGATTACCGGGTGGGCAGAGTTTAAATAGAAACTCTGCCCACTTGTGCTCCGTCCCACTCGGTTCCTCCCACTCCCCGCCCTCTTAAAGACATTTTGTAGGGGTTTTTTTTTGTCCCGCCTCCCCCCTCCGTGACTAAGCCCCGCCCCTTTTATGACGCGAATCGCGTCATTTTCCTCCCAGGTCGGCACTGACAGGGTTACCCTCCGGGTAGCCCTGCTTCAAAAGTTCCCAAGTATGAATATGACCCATACAAACAGGGGCTCCGTAGACATTTTTCCAGGTGGAGGCCAAAGCCGTAATATGACCCCGAGGCTAGCCCACCCAGCCCCTTTGTTTGTATGGAGGGGGTAATTGTAGGGGGGTATAAGTTCCCTCCCCCCCCCCCCAGACTCCCATGCATACAAACATTGTGCACAGATAGGGTTGCCACCTTTTTTTAAAAAAAATACTGGCCATGGCATTCCCTCCATAGACTTAACATTGGACAGAAGCCAATTTTTTACCGGCCTGCTGGTAAAATACCGGCTGGGTGGCAACCCTATGCACAGAGGAATTGCTATTGTGCAAATTGCCGTCCTTCAGCTGCACAGTAATACAACCATAGCTGGGAACTCTCCGAATTTGCCCCGGAGACTCTGGTTTTTGCTGTTGATTACCGGGTCTCCGGGACAGAGTACGATTCTTCGGATATGGGGCATTTTTAATGAAACTCTGCCCACTTCTGCTCCTTCCCAGTTTGTTCCTCCCACTTCCCACCCTAGTAATGCATAGGCTCTATAGAATAACACAGGAACTGGAGATGTGATATCACTGGACTAGTTATCTCCACTTTATCACTGCTTTATCACGCCTTAGTGCATAACCCCCAATAAGCTGCAGTACCTCTGGCCCTTAACTGGTCCTTAAAGGGATAGTAATTCCTTAAAAGAAAATGCAGCTCTGATTGATCTTCCTATATAGCAGTCCATGTAATGCTGTGTTTCAATATTTTCCATTTAGTAGTTCAACAGTAATTCAGTGCTAAAGGATCCCGCTCCCTCCCCTTTCACCGCCTTCACATATCCTCTCTCAGCTGGCCAGATGGAGCGCAGCAATGGACAATCTTCATTGAGCACAAGGAAAATCCTGCCTTCTTCTTCAAGGGGGGCAAGGTTTTCCTCACACTCAGTGGATGAAGATTGTCCCATGCTGCGCACTGTCCAGTCCCAGGACCGGATTCCACGTCTGAGGGGAGGAGTCATGCAGAAGGAACAGGGGGTGGGAGGGGTATATTCTAGCATTGAATCACTGTTGAACTACTAAATGAAAAATATTGAAACACATCATTACATGGCCCGCTTTATAGAAGAATCATTTGGAGCTGCATTTTTTTAAGTATTGCTATCCCTTTGAGATGTTAATAAAATAAATCAGGATCAACAGGTTTGACTCCAAATTGTGTGGCTAAGCCCATAGTACTGTAAAATAAGAAGGAAAATTTAGGAAGTGCAGCAAAGAACAAGGGCTTCACCTGTACATACAGATCTCCCTGGAGACTATAGAGTAGGGGGGACATGTAAAAGGGGAGGGTTGGAAAATAGTTTTCAAGGGGAGGGATTTAAAGAGGGGATAGCTGGGTATACAGGAAGTGCGAAGTATAGTGGAGTTGGAGAGAGAGAAGATGCATCCGTCCTGCCCGCCCGGCTGGTGGGTAGGGGATAGGCGGGGTAATTATCTTTATGGTGGGTTAGATTTCAAAGGGTGACAGAAGAAATGACATTGGATTCCCTAGGAAGAAGAACCCTAGGGAAGGATTCCCCCGGACTTACATTGCGGGTTGGTTACGTTACTCATTGGGCTGGCTCGGTCTGGCCCAATTGGGGTAATTTGGGTTATCAGTAAAAGGCATTAGTAGGAATGGGAACAGTTGGGAGCATGAGCCTGTGTTTTGTGTGGGCCATTCTGGAATATCCATAATATGGAAAGGTTTTATTATTCGACAATGTTTGTCGATATGTTTGTATGTTTATAATAAAATAAAGTATGGCCTGTTCTTTTCCAACATTTGGTGTGTGGTATTGTTTTTTCCTTGTACCCTATGCCTTTTACATGTTGTTAACCAACTGACTGTTCTGTTTATAGACTCATTTGCATGTTACAGTGCACGGATTCCTCTTCTCCACCCTATAGCTGCCATAAGGAAAAGGAGGAATTTCCTTGGTGTTGTTTGCTCATAGCATGCCCCTGGAGCATGCACTCAAAGCATCAGTTTTGTTTCTCAGAAAGCTCTGTACATAGGTGTTAGGCAGCTACAGCTCTCAGTGAGGCTAATCTACTAAAGAAGATTAGTGCAATTTTAGAGTAAATCAACAACACCATTGGAAATAAATACAAATTCACCAAATTCCCATTTATTTAAATGGGGTTTTTAATTACAACACAAGGGGGGAGATTCACTAAGCGGTGATAAAGAAGTGATAAAGTGGCGATGACTTCTCCAGTTTATCACTTCTCCAATTCCAATGTTATTCTGTGGAGCCTAAGATTTCTTCAGGGGAGGGCTGGCCTGGGGGGCAGGGGGGCAATTGCCCCCTGGGCTGGTCATATGTCTGGGCTAGAGGGCCACTGCCTCACTCAATTTCCCACTTGCTGCTGTAAATGGAGATATATTAGTAATACCACAGAGCTTACAATTGAAATGAAGCTACACAAATGATACCACAAAGCCGTAATCCAAATGGAGCCACACTAGGAGCATAACCCATTTCCCTTGTAAGCTCTATGGTATCATTAGTTAGCTATACTTAAATTGTAAGTGTTGTAGTAGCACTAGTGTAGCTCCATTTCAATTGTAAGCTAAGTGGTATCACTTGCCTTACTTCACATCATTAATGACAATTTAAAAAATAACGAAAGGGGGGAGGGCTGGTACAGTGGGCTGAGACTATAGTAGAAACACGCCACTTGATTTTATTTGCCCCCTGGGCTCTATGTTGCCAGCCCTCCCTGCCAGTCGTCTTCTTCTTGCTGATAGATTTTATCCATCAGCGGTGATTTTTGGATACCGAGGCTTGAGCCTCACTAATCCATCTTCTCGGGTTGGGTTTTAAGTTGCAGGTTTGGATTCTTCTTGGTCTGTGTTTACTTGTCACAGTTGGGTTAGTTTCACAGGGTCTTTGCTGTGATGGGCAACTTCAACTTTTAAGATCTTAGTGCATAGGCTCTATAGAATAACATAGGAACTGGAGAAGTGATAAAACTGGAAACATTATCTCCATTTTATCACCTCTTTATCACCGCTTAGTGAATATCCCCAAGGCCTGTTTAAATCAACAGAAATGTTAATTTGTACCCCCTTTCCATGGTACATCAGCATCTCTGAAATCTCACCTCCCAACTGTCCCAGATTTCCAGGGACAGTCCCGGATTTTAGCTCCCTCTCCCCTAGATCCTGCTCTGTTTGTGTTTGAAGGTTATTAGGCTATTGCCCTCTCAACAGGGGCTAATACTGTTGATTTGTATGCAGTTATGTAGTATTTTAGTGTATGCTATATCTTTTCTGCTGTACAAGTTCTTCTATAATTCTGTTGTACAAGGTTTACTGTTGTCATTGTGCTACACAGTACTACTGACCACTAGTGACATTCTGGAACATAAAAAATAAAAAAGAGAGGGGTGCCAATAGTGCCTTATCACACCAAATAAAGGTAACAGAACACAATATAAACCACTCACATAATATGAAAGCTGACTGTGTACATTTGCATATAAACAGCAAATATAGCTTGCAGATAATTTTTTACCGTCTCTTCTCCTTGCTTATTGCCAGATGCTTCCACCACTGCCATTAAAAGGAAGGAATCAGTTCAGCTCCAAGAATATCAGCAAACTTCACTCTCTGTTCTGTGTTTACAGCCAGATGCTCACTGCCATCACTGAATGGATTAAATACTGGCTCCAAAAAATACCGACAGGAATATAAAAATGAATTATTGTTTAAAATACATAATATATAAAATAAATCCACAATATTGATATTGGTGTGATAAACACTGTTGGCACCCCTCTCTTGTTTTGTACTTTATGTTCCATATCTGGCTCTGTTAGTGGAGCGTTTGAGGGAGAGCGGTATGACCATTGGAATTACAAGAAGCTGGTGGGGTATAGCTTGATATACCCTGAGCCTATTGGTACTGGTTTACCTATATAATAGTTGAACAGCCTGTGTACATGGGCCACAGTGCCAGCTGCTGGCTGGATCCTGTAGTCGCTGGCTGCAGTGCAGTCATGCACAGTATAGACTGCCCACGTCGCGGCTGATATGGAGAGCCCCGCTCAGTATCAGCCGGTGCAGGAAGTCTGTACTGCGCATGGTGCAGCACATGCAGCTGTCTCTACTGCACATGATGGCTTCTGACAAACATCAATATCGTTGTATTATATAGGATGTTATTCCATCTATCTATATGTCCAGATGCAGCAGACAAAATGTGAGAGGCTTCTGAGAAGGAACAACTGCACACTGGCCTGTCCTACGGCTATTCACCACTCATAAGCATCACGTGCCATTACAGAGGTGAAATTTCAGTGTATATATTAGACTAATCCCACCCAAAGGGCAGGCCAGTTCAAAAATGATATGCAAGTCCCCCCTGCACAGGAACACCAGCTAACCCCAGACGTGCGTTTCAGCCTTGTTGGGCCTCGTCAGGAGGGTGCAGCTGGATTCCCTAGGCACTGAGAGCAAGGGGTCCACTTCTGGATTACCCTTCGCTCTTAGGGAGAGCCCCTAAGCATATTCAGATACAGCATACAAAGCGTGAGAGGCTTCTGAGGACGAACAACAGCACAATGGCCTGTCCTACGGCTAATCACAGCTCAGAAGCATCACGTTTTAGCTCTCTAGTGCCATTACAGAGAAGAAATTTCCATGTACATATGAGACTAATCCCACCCAAAAGGGCAGTCCAGTTCCAATATGACAGACAAGTCCCCCGGCCTGCACGGGAACACCAGCTAACCCCCGACGTAGGTTTCGGCTTTGTTGGGCCTCATCAGGAGAGTGCAGTTGGATTCCCTAGGCACTGAGAGCAAGGGGTCCACGTCTGGATTACCCTCCACTCTTAGTGAGAGCCCCTAAGAGTATTTAGATACAGTACACAAAATGTGAGAAGTTCCTGAGAAAGAACAACTGCACAATGGACTGTCCTACTGCTAGTCACCACTCAGAAGCATCACATTTTAGCTCTCTAGTGTCATTAAAGAGGAGAACTTTTCATGTACATATTAGACTAATCCCACCCAAAAGGGCAGTCCAGTTCCAAAATGACAAGCAAGTCCCCCAGCCTGCACAGGAACACTAGCTAAGCCCCGATGTACAGTTTGGTCTTGTTGTGCCTCATCAGGAGAGGGCAGCTGGATTCCCTAGGCACTGAGAGCAAGGGGTCCACATTTGGATTACCCTTCACTCTTAGGGAGAGCCCCTAACAGTATTCAGATACAGCATCCAAAATGTGAGAGGCTTCTGAGGACGAATAACTGCACAATGGCCTGTCCTACAGCTAGTCACCGCTCAGAAGTATCACGTTTTAGCTCTCTAGTGCCATTACAGAGGAGAAATTTCCATGTACATTTTAGACTAACCCCACCCAAAATGACAGGCAAGCCCCCTTGCACGGGAACACCAGCTAACCCCGACTTATGTTTCAGACTTGTTGAGCCTTGTCAGGAAGGTGCAGCTGGATTTCCTAGGCACTGAGAGTAAGGGGTCCATGTCTGGATTACCTTTCACTCTTAGGGAGAGCCCCTAAGAGTATTCATATACAGTATTCAAAATGTGAGAGGCTCCTGAGAACGAACAACTGCACAATGGCCTATCCTACAGCTAGTCACCACTCAGAAGCATCATGATTTAGCTCTCTAGTGGCATTACAGAGAAGAAACTTCTATGTACATATTAGACTAATCCCTCCCAAAATGGCAGTCTAGTTCCAACATAACAATCAACTTCCCCCTATATAGAAACACCAGCTAATCCCCAACATACATTTTGGCCTTGTTGTGCCTCATCAGGAGAGTGCAGCTGGATTCCCTAGGCAATGAGAGCAAGGGGTCCACATCTAGATTACCCTTCACTCTTAGGGAGAGCCCCTAAGAGTATTCAGATACAGCATCCAAAATGTGAGAGGCTTCTAAGGACAAACAACTGCACAATGGCCTGTCCGGTAGCTAGTCATCACTCAGAAGCATCATGCTTTAGCTCTCTAGTGCCATTACAGAGGAGAAAGTTGTGTGTGTGTGTGTGTGTGTGTGTGTGTGTATATGTATATATGTGTATATGTGTATATATATATATATATGTGTATATATATATGTGCCCAAAAGGGCAGCCCAGTTTCAAAACAACAGGTAAGTCCCCCCCTGCACGGGAACACCAGCTAACCCCCGACGTACGTTTCGGCCTTGTTGGGTAATCCAGACCTGTACCCCTTGCTCTTAGCGCCTAGGGAAGCCAGCTGCACCTCATTGATGAGGCCCAAATAAGTCCGAAAAGTACCTCTGGGGTTAGCTGGTTTTTCTGTGCAGAGGGAACTTGCCAGTCATTTTGGTAATGGACCGCCCTTATGGGCAGGATTAGTCTAGTATGTATGTGGAAATTTCTCCTCTGTAATGGCACAAGAGAGCTAAAATGTGATGCTCTTGAGTGGTGACTAGCCGAAGAACAGTCCATTGTGCTTTTCTTTGTGCTCAGAGCCTCTGTAATCTTTTTGCTTGTTTCTGTGAAACACTTAGGGTCTTTCCCTAAGTGTAAAGGGTAATCCAGATGTGGACCCCTTGTTCTTATTGCTTAGGGAAACCAGCTACACATCACTGAAGAGGCCCAAATAAGGTTGAACTGTATGTCTGGGGTTAGCTGGTTTTTTCTGGGCAGAGGGGACTTGCCCATTGTTTTGGTACTGGACTGCCCTTATGGGTGGGACTAGTCTGATATGTATGTGGAAAGTTCTCTGTAATGGCACTAGAGAGCTAAAATGTGATGCTCTTGAGTGGTGACTAGCTGGAGAACAGGCTATTGTTCTTTTATTTGTGCTCAGATCCTCTCATCTTTTGGCTTGTTTTTGTTAAACACTTAGGGTCTCTTCCTAAGTGTAATGGTTAATCCAGACGTGGACCCAATGCTCTCAGTGGCTAGGGAAGCCAGCTGCACCTCACTGTGGAGGTCCACATAAGGCTGAAATGTATGGTTGGGGTTAGCTGGTTTTTCTGTGCTGAGTGGGCTTGCCCATTATTTTCTTACTGATTTGCTCTTGTGGGTGGGATTAGTTTAATATGTATGTGGAAATTTCTTCTCTGTAATGGCATTTGAGAGCTAAAATGTGATGTTCTTGAGTGGTGACTAGCTGGAGAACAGGCCATTGTGCTTTTGTTTGTGCTTAGAGCCTCTCACATCTTTTGGCTTGTTTCTGTGAAACACTTAGGGTATTTCCCTAAGTGTAATGGGTAATCCAGACGTGGACCCCTTTCTCTTAGTGCCTAGGGAAGCCAGCTGCACTTGACTAATGAGTCCCAGAAATGTATGTCTGGGGTTAGCTGGTTTTTTCCGTGCAGAGAGGACTTGCCCATCGTTTTGGTGCTGGACCGCCCTTATGGGTGGGATTAGTCTAATATGTATGTGGAAATTTCTCCTCTGTAATGGCACAAGAGAGCTAAAATGTGATGCTCTTGAGCAGTGACTAGCCGGAGAACAGGTCATTGTGCTTTTGTTTGTGCTCAGTGGCTCTCACATCTTTTCGCTTGTTTCTGTTAAACACTTAGGGTCTCTCCCTAAGTGTAATGGTTAATCCAGACGTGCATCCCTTGCTCTCAGTGCCTAGGGAAGCCAGATGCACCTCACTGAGGTCTAAGTAAGGCTGAAATGTATGGCTGGGGTTAGTTGGTTTTTCTGTGCAGAAGGGACTTGTCCATCATTTTGGTACTGGACTGCTCTTATGGTTGGGGTTAGTCTAATATGGATGTGGAAATTTATCCTCTGTAATGGCACAAGAGAAATAAAATGTGATGCTCTTGAGTGATGAGTAGCTGGAGAACAGACCATTGTGTTTTTGTTTGTGCTCAGAGCCTCTCACATCTTTTGGCTTGTTTCCCTTAAACACTTAGGGTCTCTCCCTAAGTGTTATGGTTAATCCAGACATGGACCCATTGCTCTTAGTGCCTAGGGAAGCAAACTGCACCTCATAGATGAGGTCAAAATAAGGTGGAAATATATGGCTGGGGTTAGCTGGGTTTTCTGTGCTGAGGGGGTTGCCCATTTCTTACTGTTTGCACTTATGGGTGGGATTAGTTTAATGTGTATGTGGCAATTTCTTCTCTCTAATGGTATTTGAGAGCTAAAATGTGATGTTCTTGAGCGGTGGCTAGCCGGAGAACAGGCCATTGTGCTTTTGTTTGTGCTCAGAGCTTCTCACATCTTTTTGCTTGTTTCTGTGAAACACGTAGAGTCTTTCCCTAAGTGTAATGGGTAATCCATATGTGAACCCCTTGCTCTTAGTGCCTAGGGATGCCAGCTGCACCTCACTGATGAGGCCCAAATAAGGCCGAAACGTACGTCTGGGGTTAGCTGTTTTTTTCTGTTCAAAGGGGACTTGCCTGTCATTTTGGTACTGGACCGCCCTTATGGGTGGGATTAGTCTAATATGTATGTGGAAATTTCTCCTCTGTAATGGCACTAGAGAGCTAAAATGTGATGCTCTTGAGTGGTGACTCACCAGAGAACAGGCCATTGTGCTTTTGTTTGTGCTCAGAGTCTCTCACATCTTTGGCTTGTTTATTTGTCCAGTTGGTAAAGGTGTGATGATTATACTTTGCACTCACAGTATTGCACAAAGGAGCCCCTCTTCTTCTTTCTCTTTTCTATCTACTAGTGACATTCTGTCAGTTAAAAGTGTTCCTTAGAATTTTTTTCATGTTGCCAAGAATAAAACATATACCCTAAGTATTATGTTATCTCCTCTATTCCACCCTCTCTTAATTTTTGTATACCCAGACAGGATTATATTTGCCACTGTGTATGTTTTTCTTTATTTGTAAGAATATCTACTTTTTTGTGTTTGTATCATTGTAGAGATAGTTATGATACATCCAAATAAAGTTGTTTAAAAAAAAAAATAGTTACCAGTATTTGCACAGTGTTGAACAGAGTTCTATTTATATATTGCAATGCATTGGGCACCTCACTGCACACCTGGGAACTTTCCGGATCTGCCCAGGGGACTCCGGTTTTTAAAGTTAATTACAGGGTCTCCAGGGATAGAAGCAGATTTTCTGGCAGAGGTGAGTTTCCTTTGAAACTCGGTACACTTCTCCTCCTCCCCACCCTGTTCTGCCCACTTCCTGCCCATTTCTCCTCCTCCCTACCTTGCTCTGCCCATTTCCTGCCCACTTCTCCTCCTCCCCACCCTGTTCTGCCCACTTCCTGCACATTTCTCCTCCTCCCCACCCTGTTCTGCCCACTTCCTGCACATTTCTCCTCCTCCCCACCCTGTTCTGCCCACTTCATGCCAACTTCTCCTCCTCTCCATCCTGTGATGCCCACTTCCCCAAGTATCATGTCCATATGCTCCACCCGCCTGATTAAGCCATGCCCCCTTTATGACACAAATTGCGTCATTTACTTACCTCCAGTTGCAGTACATGATCCCTCCATGGGCTCATGTGGAAGAAGTTTTCAGGTATGCACTCAAAGAGTTTAACTGATTTTCATTCCCTCATGTACGAAATCCGAACAAATGACATTTCATTTGTGGACAAACTTCTTTAAAGGGATAGTAATACTTAAAATGTAAAAAAAATATGTTGTAGGGTTTATCCCCCTGAGTAAAACAAGAGTACTCCCACTGCTGAAAGGTGTTTCATTCAAAAGTTATTAATTTTCAAAGTTGAATTTTTTAGGTGCAATATCACAATGGCCTGAAATTGTACAGTGGCGCTGTTGCTACATGATCCTATGGACAGCTCTGGTCCCGGGACCATAAATCTCCATAGGATGGTGTAGCAACAGCGCCACTGTACAATTTCAGGCCACTGTGATATTGCACCTAAAAAATTCAACTTTGAAAATTAATAACTTTTGAATGAAACACCTTTCAGCAGTGGGAGTACTCTTGTTTTACTCAGGGGGATAAACCCTACAACATATATTTTTTTTTACATTTTAAGTATTATTATCCCTTTAACCCTTTAAGTGCCAGAGGAGTATGCAACACATTGCAGTGAATGTGTTGTGTACCCCTCTGGCATGCAAAGGGTTAATGAAAACACATATATTCTAGGGCAGTGGTTCACAACCACTGTGTCATGGCAACTTGCTGTGCTGTGGACATCCATTGACAGCACACCTTCTTTTCTATAAAGACTTTGACAAAAATGTGAATTTTGATTTTCAAGTATATATTTATGGGAATTGTTATGCACAATATGTTTGTTTTTGTTATTGTGACTGTAAAATTTAAAAATATCTATATATATTGATGTACGATTACCCTTTACTACTCCTTGGCAAATGACTTATAGAATCTTAGGTGTGCCCTGAAATGTCCAGACTGTGTATTAGGGCTGTCTTGATAAGAAAAATTGAGAAATGTTCTAGTGTTTTTCCTGCTTACTTAAAGGGATAGTAGTGTTTCATAATAAAAGTACCTCCAATTAATCTTCATAGTATTTGGGCCATGGAGAGTGTTATTTCAGTACTTTCAGAATTGTAGTTCAAGAGTAATTGAATGATAAAGTAATCCCCTCCCGCCCCTTTTACTAATGTAACAGTGCTTAGCTTAGAGCAGCAGGGTGATTGCAGAGAGGGCTAATCTTCAATTAACATAAGTGAAAAACCTGTCAAGAGGGGCAGGGCTTTCATTGTTCTCACAGTAAGAAGATTGTCCCTTGCTGTGAGCTGTCTGGTCTGTGGACCAGATTCTACATCTGAGGGGAGGTGGCTTACACTAGGAAAAGGGGTTGGAGGGGGGAACTTTATCATTCAATTACTCTTGAACTACAACTCTGACAGTATTGAAATAACATTAATATCCCTTTAAAATGGGTACTTCCATTGCTGGGAAATTCAATGTTGCAAAGTAATTACAGTTTAAACCTGTCATTTTTGTTAAATTATTACATTAACAAAGCTCTCTAGTGTCCAGGCATTTCACCTGGTGTTCTATTGCATTCTATATGAGACATCAGTCACCGACTGCAGTTCTCTATAGAACGTTATAGTAACAGCTTCATCACCTTCTGACAGTTTGAACATTTAGAACATTTGAATAAAAAAAGTTTCAGTTTTACTTTACTCTGTTGATTTACTCTGCTGAAAAAGCTCTGTAACATATAGTTTTTCATAAAGGTTTACTGCTCCTTTAAGAAAAGAAAAAAGTTGTTTCTTGTTTGCTAGGAACACGTTACTATGTATACAGTGACACGTGTAAAAGGGAATTTGATTTTCATAAGTAAATAATCTAGAGAAACAATTTAAAAGAGGTAGGGGGGCTGGGACACTTTGAGGCTGATGTACTAAAATAATAAGGGGGGGGGGGTCACTAAACGGTGATAAAGAGGTGATAACGTGGTGATGACTTCTCCAGTTAATCACTTCTCCAATTCCTATGTTATTCTAGGGAGTCTATACTCTAAGATTTCTTCAACTTTGGAGAGCTTTAGGTTAGCCCCTATAGGGCAGTTGGTTTGTTCCAGAATTACTCCAGATCTCCTTTAGTACATAAACCTCACTGACATTTAGGCTTGTGTGATTCAGTTCATCAAAATTCGGAATTCGATGAAAAAGGGGTAATTCAGTGTCATTCGGGCCGTCCGAAAGGCAAGGTCTGTTGTAAAAAAAAAAAATAATAAGAATCGAACAGCCCTGGTTCAGAATGTCGTCAAACATTTTAGAAATGTGATTACCTTTGACTGCCCGCATGCGCGATACTTTCCCTCCATACTTTTCCTCCCTCTCTAGTCCAATTAGCTTCTTCTGTTCATGATGGGGGTTGGACTGATGACATCATAGACACCCAAACAGCCTGCATTTCCTGTTAGTCCTTTGTTGGAGCTCAGAGAGAGCAGAAGGAGATAGAGAGTGTCCAGTTGTTGTGTAGGTAGGCAGGTAGCATTAGGCACAAGTAGGAAGCCAGCATTAGTGCCAGTTATTGCCACTGCAAGGGAGAGTCATTTGTTCCTGTACAAAAAATTACAAATATCAGGAATTTGTTTTAATGGTTTTCAGAGTGACACAGCCAGTCTCACAGTTGTGTACACAGGCAGGCAGGCCTAGTACCTGATTGCCACCACAAGAGAGAGTCACATTTGTTTCTGTGTTAAATATTAAAAATAATATTAGGAATTTGTTTGAATAATTTGCAGAGTGACACAGCCAATCTCAGTTGTGTAGGCAGGCTTAGTACCTTATTGCCATCGCAAGGGAGAGTCACCTTTGTTTCTGTGTTAAATATTAAAAATAATATTAGGAATTTGTTTGAATAGTTTTCAGAGTGACACAGCCAGTCTGACAGTTGTTGTTTGGCCAGGTTTTAAATTTTTAAAACCATTATAGTTCACTACCTACTGATCTGTCATGGATTTGAGTCCTAGTGAACAACCCGATGTTCTTCATCCTGGTACCAGCTGCAGTGACCCAGCAACCACCAACACCACCACAGTGCAGTTGCTTTCAAGTAGCGCTAGCAGCAGCAGGCAAGTAATGAAGAGGACTGTCAGTAGTACTAGTGGTCAATGTCAGAGTCAGTCTCAGCAGCAGCACTCCAAACCAAAAAAGAAAAATGAGAAGGGAACTGCAGGTTGTTCTACCTCTACTATCAGGGTAGAGAGGTACAGGTCCTCCTCTGAGACCACGAAACAGCCGTCAGCTGTTTCGTGATGATCCCCCCAGAACCACCTGCACAATGACTAGTGCCACTGCAAGTTTAGTTACCACCTCCGCTACAGCCAGTTCTATAAACCTGGGGACACCTAGCATGTGTAACACTACTAGTCGGACACTACAGGCAGTATCAACGCGGGATTTTTATAGCGAACGTCCGTTTAAGCAGCCCAAACATAAATTATTGCAGTATTTGGAGAAAATTTCTCCTGCCACCACTGTCACTGCCACTGAGAGCATATCTTCTCCACAGGGAGATAGTTTACCATTTCCTAGTAGCCACCAGGCAGAAGAGGGAATTGAGCAGGTCTCCACAAAATCTGCTGCTGATGATAATTTTTTTTCGGGTCCAGACCTACAAGAGGTAGAAGAAGAATATGAGGGAGAGAGATCAAGGCCTTCTAAGCTTGATTTGTCCCCTAAGCTTGAGTTTTCCAGTGACCTTGATTATTCCCCTGAGCTTAATTTTTCCCCTGCTTACCATAGCACTCCTCCTGTTTCTCCAGTTACACTCGCGTCTTCTTTTGACAACTCAACACCTGCCTCACCAGTTTCAATTGAGTCTCCCATCCAGGTAGTAGCTGCTAGTGTCTCCGCCACCACTGTTACTCCACCATCCTCCTCCAATCCCAGTTTGAACATCCCTGCTGCTATCTTTATGTCTACTAGTATCACTGTAACGGTATGTAGACTGAAAAAGCAAAGTGAAGTTGCTCCAGCATGTGAAGATGAAGAAAGTGTCACCTCAGTTTTTACTTCTTCACCACCTTCCAGAGTCATCCGTCGCTCCAAAGTGTGGGACCATTTTGTGGCACTTGGCGATGGCAGGCTAGCAAAATGTAAATTGTGTATCAGGGAAGTCAGCCATTGGTGGGTGTTGGGTCATCTAACTATCTCCTGGATGAACCAACACCTGAACAACTACCACAAGTCAGTGTTGATAAGTGCAGAAAGTGGCACTACTAGTACTGCATATACCAGTGTCACACTCACCACCAGTAGGTAGCAGGAGAAAGGGCAGGGGGATCATGCCACATCTGGTCCGAGTAATAGCAGCAGACAGTCACAGCCCATCCCAAAATCAATGCAGGCCACACTGGAAGATTTTGGTGGGGGATGTACAGACAGAAGTCCAGGAAAATTACACGCCTCATTGCACAGCTCATAGCCATTGGGGGTGCTACTTTTAATTTGGTGGACGGGGAGTCCTTCCATCAATTTATGGTGGTTGTTGCACCCCGATATAAAATTCAATCCCGTACCACATTTAGTAGAACTATAGTGCCCTCACTGTACCGGTCATGTGTTGGGCTTTTGAGGGATATGCTAGGAAAGGCTGTTGGCCAGTCAGTGCACTTTATCACTAACTTATGGAGTGCTCCAAGTGGCCAGCATGGCTTCCTGCCAATGCACTGTTGGTGGCAGCCCAGTGTGTTGCAGGACACTGCGATACCAACAATAAGTTCAGATGCAGTAGCTAAGCATGCAGGGCACCGCTCTTTCCTCCTCCATGCTGAGGTAATGGATCAGCATCACACCTCAGATAACATTCACAAAGCACTGCAGAACATGGTGGCGCACTGGCTAGGGGAGCAGGCAGGGACACAGGCACAAATGGGGTTTGTGGTTACTGACGGTGCAGCTAACATGATAAAGGCTCTCCGGGATGGCACATTTGTGAATGTGCACTGCTAAGCGCATGTCCTACATCTGGTAGTTAAGGCTGCTTTCAAGTATGGCAATAACACTGGAAGGTTGTCAGCACTTCTGGAGCTGTGCGACAAATTGCTGGCCACTTCCATCGAGCATCAAAGATAACCAGCTCCTCAGGGAGGAACAGAAAAAGTCAGACCTCCCAGAGCACTGCCTAAAACAAGATGTTGGGACTAGGTGGAACTTCACCTTAGATATGCTAGAACATATCCTGGAGCAGAAAAAGGCAATTCACGTAATGTTATGTCACCATTTCATTAGCAGTAACAGAACACTGGGCAGGGCTGACTGGACCCTGATAGAACAAGTAGTGACAGTCCTCACACCATTCCGTGTTTTGACGGAAATTTTAGGCAAAGAGAACGCAAGCCTGGCCAAAGTCATTCCACTCTTCACACACCTCTCCTTAAAATTGGATGATTTCCTTACCCATAGGGAACTCTTGCCTGGTGCTGAGGGTAATATACTTCCTGATGTTGCTGCCCTTCTAACGAGGCTGAAGAAGTAACTGACTCGGAGCATGGAAGCATGGACAATTGTCCCAAGTTAATGCTTGCCACAATTTGCGATCCTTGAATCAAAGGCAAGATGGCACTTAGTTTCAATTCACTCACTGCTTGGAGGGAACAATTGATAGTGAGGGTGCATGAAAGGCAAAGAAAAATCAGGATTCAGTCACAGGAGGTGGGAGAAGATTCCGCAGATGAGCTGGAAGAGTATGGTGGTCTACAGGGACCTATCAGTAGCAGCGCCAGTAGCACTTCATCTTGTTCCAGTAGAGCAGCTTCTGCTTTTTATGCTGAGGAAATAGACAGATTATGCTTCGGACAAAAGAAATAGCTCCCCATAAATAGAAAAAGTGCTGAGTCTGAGGTTAAGGCTTACCTTGTGGAACCTTCTTTGCCCCCAAGTACAGATCCCTTGACTTTCTGGGATAACAAGAGGGCTGTGTGGCCTACTTTGTCCCTGGCAGCCCAGGAGTTGCTTTCTTGCCCCCTAACCACTGTCCAGAGTGAGCGGGTATTTTCTGTAACAGGAAATATACTTAGCCCCCCGCGATCTCAATTGGCCCCCCAGCTCATGGAGCAAATTATTTTTTAGAAATTCAACCTGCCAAAGCTGGTTTACCCTGCTCTCAGTTTCAATGCAGATTGAAAAAAAAAGTACTTAATGTATAATCATCCATAGTATCATAATACGCTGAGCACTCCAGCTTACCCAGCTCTAGAACCGTGGTAGGTTGGGCAGAGGACACTCCCCTGACTTTGTGGGACACGAGGAATTAAAGTCTACATTGTTGTCCCACTATACAGATTGTTCAGTCTTGCTCTATTGTTTTTCATCTCTTATAAAAAAAAGTCTGCGGTATCTATCTACTGAGTCCTGGCTGCTCTGGTGTTTTGCAGTTTGCTACTGGCTGCATCTCCAATGTTGCTGTCATCCTGAGTCCGCCTCGCACCAGTCATCCTCAGTTGCTGTATCTCTACTGAGTCCTGCCTACACCGGTGTTCCGCAGTTTGCTGCTGGCTACATCTCTAGTGTTGTTGTCATCCTCAGTCCACCTCGCACCAGTCATCCTCAGTTTTGTAGTCTCTTCTAACAAAAGTCTGAGGTATAGTAGACCCTGGAAATGGTTCCATTTATTTTTATTTATTTAATGAAATTTTTTATTGTATTTTTTAAAGTATGTCAAATCAAAATAAATCGGACTGTTGCAGAACTTCATCCGAGTCGAACAGGTCTGGCCCGACATTCGGATCCTACGAATGAAAAAATAAAAAAGTCAGAATTCGAATTTTACCGAAAAATTTTGTTGTGCACAAGTCTATTGACATGCTCAATGCATTGTAGGCTCCTTTTGCAAGAAAACAGTTAATTGTGTATTATGATGCCCTAAGGGGGGTTATTTCTAAAATACTTTGTTTCCTATGAGACAGACCAGTCTGGCCAGATTAGCTTCTAGGATGCTGTTAGCAATGATCAATAAAGGGACATGGTTTGGTTCCCACCTGACAGTGGGTGGGGCATGCAGATGGATTGACTCGTGACCAGTAAGGAGAGACGGAGGAGAATTAGGGAATCCTGCAGTAACTAGGACATGTTATGGAATGTTGCACAATATCAAGCTTATCTGAAGTGGTGGCGTTTCACTGCACTTGCTATATTTTTTACCCCTTGGTTGGTAGAGATTTCTCCAACACATCATTTTGTATTGCACTGGACCGAGATGGATTTTTTAATAGGCAGAGTAGGCAACATCTAGAGTTCTAAATTATAGGTTTGGCCAGAGCAATCTCAATGTCCTTGAACTATTTTGTCTTTACAGGCTATAATTTAACCATTTGGATGTTAGAGAGATCTCCAAAGCATTGCAAGCCAATGCACAGGAGGAGATCTGTCTCTAGCAACCAAGCGGTTACGTTTTTCTTGTCATTGTTTTTATAGGCCAAAGGTATTTTCTGTGCCAAGGAACAGTGGATGGGACTGGGGGTGGGTCATGGGAGGCTTGGGGGGTGTGGTGATGAGTTAAGCTAATGGCACCTAGAATGCCTTGCCTAGGGGCTCCTGGGAGGTAAATTCAGCCCTGGCACTGGAGACATCTCTAATACCTCAAGGGGTGTGAGGAATCCTAATGCTAAAATGCACTTCCATTGGAGCGTCAAAGATAACCAGCTCCTCAGGGAGGAACAAAAAAAGGCAGACCTCCCAGAGCACTGCCTAAAACAAGATGTTGGGACTAGGTTGAACTTCACCTTAGATATGCTAGAGCATATCCTGGGAGGTAAATTCAGCCCTGGCACTGGAGACATCTCTAATACCTCAAGGTGTGTGAGGAATCCTAATGCTAAAATGCAAGTTTATTTTGTATGAAAGAGTTTACAACATTCACAGATACGATGGCTATTTGTTATCTGCTATAGTTAACCCCTTAACGACCGTCCGATCAGGGGTGGGCGACTGTTAAGGACCACAACACTTTTTTTTTCCTGCAATGAATTCTGGCATGGCTAATCAACATGCAGCCACACTGCCATCCCAGAATTCCATAACGTGCCAGGACCATTGCCTGTCCTTAACGCTCATCCACTGATGACAGTCCTGGCACCTCATTGGTTGTTAAGGGGTTAAAGAAGAAATAAACTTTTTTATGAAAATAAAAATGCTACAGAGCATTCCATACTGAGTAAAACAAGGATATTACCACCAATGGGATATTTTTCATTGAAAACTTATTATAGTTGATACTTTGGGTTATCTTTATATACTAAATTGAAATGTTCTTTTACTTACTGAAGTTTGTCCCCCACCACTCTCCATCCATACCATGTGTAGATGAGTGTGACACCTCCAGAAGGTGCTGGAGGGTGATCTTTTTACATTGTCTATCTTTAAAACTACAGCAAAGTAAGTTATTAACCCCTTAACGACCCTTGACGGTCATAGTACGTCATGGGTAGATCTGAGTTAACGACCCATAACGTACTATGACCGTCATGGAATTCCAGGCCCTCCCCGCGGCTGCACACCGTTCAGGGAGTCTGGAACTGGAAACATAAAAAAAATGCTCTGTGGTCCTTAAGTGACCGCTGCATGTGTGTGCGGCTGGTCCTTAAGGGGTTAAACATAGCACAATTTGTTATGTTTACCCTAGTGAAGACTCAGAGTTCTACTTTATTTTAGACATTACTATCCCTTTAAACAGTAATATCTCTATCCAATCTTTCTACTGTGTATACATACACTAGTTAACTCCCTTATAGCAGGTCTGGGTAATCTGCAGCCCTCCAGCCATTGTTAGACTACAAGTCCTATCATCCCCAATCAGCCAATGAAGTAAAGCATAGGCTATGTTGCTAGTATCCAAGGTGTTAAATAATCATTGTACTTAGAGTGACCTAATTTCCCATTCAGGGACACTGTGTAGACGAGAGCACCAGAGTACTTGTCTTCAGATCTAGTGCAGCTATGTGGGAGGGGTCATTATACATGACTGGATATCAGTGTGCAACCTGCTCTTTCTCCTGCGCACTACTGAGTTCTAAACAGTAGAGGGAGAACTGCTTATTGACTGCTGTGACCAAAGTGATGACTGTGGTGGCTATAAAATAATGTGCATCATGTCCAAAGCTTTATCTAGCATTAAACTACAACAAAATTGCACTGCGACTCCTGTTTGATGTCAGGATCAAGGCTCAGTTCTCTCTAGTGTTTAGAGCTCTGTCTGGAAGCCATTTTGATGTAGCCCAGCAGATTCATCACTTTCTGTCACAGTGTGCAATGAGAAGTTTTCCTTCTAGCGTATAGAACTCTGTGCTCTGGAGTCTTCATTACAGGACTTCATATTGTCCCAAAAGGGGGCTGCCCAGGACATGGGACACACATTTAAAGGAGCAGTAAACTTTTTTTTATGAAAAAATATATAGTAGGGATTTTCCTATTGAGTAAAATAAGGGTACTCCCACTGCAGAGAGATTTATATTTCCAGAGTTATTACAGTTTAAACCCATATTTTTTTACATTAGCAGTACCCTGTAGTGGTCAAATTGTAATTAGATTTCCTGTTAGATTCTAATGGAGAGGAAAGTCAGAAAAGTCAGAGACATACAGTTCTCCATAGAATGTGATAGAAACTGCCTGTCACTTCCTGTCAGTTAGAACAATCAGGAAGTAAACACAGTAAATTCACTTCCTGATTATTTAAACTGCTATAAATTTTGAATAAAACATCTGACAGCATTGGGAGTGACCTTGTTTTATTCAACAGAAAAAGATCTATAAAATATGTGTTTTCATAAAAAAAAAGTTTACTGCTCCTTTAAAGAGCAACTTTCACTGCTATAAAGTCGCCCTGCAATAATTAAGCAGTTAACGACTAGCTTTATAATATATATGTTACCTCTGAAATGTAGCCCATTATAAAACAATCCTTTATTGTAGGAGACTGACGGCAAGGTTAGTGCAGTCTGCGCGCTTGCACCATCAGTCCCTTCCGGTTACCATGTGGCAGTGCTTCTCAGTGGAGACCGGGACTGACAGCGCAGGCACGCATGTGGCAGTGCTTCTCAATGGAGAACGGGACTGGCAGCGTAGGAACGCATGTGGCAGTGCTTCTCAGTGGAGACCAGGACTGACAGCGCAGGCACGCATGTGGCAGTGCTTCTCAATGGAGACTGTGACTGACAGCGCAGGCACGCATGTGGCAGTGCTTCTCAATGGAGAACGGGACTGGCAGCGTAGGAACGCATGTGGCAGTGCTTCTCAGTGGAGACCGGGACTGACAGCGCAGGCACGCATGTGGCAGTGCTTCTCAGTGGAGACCGGGACTGACAGCGCAGGCACGCATGTGGCAGTGCTTCTCAGTGGAGACCGGGACTGACAGCGCAGGCACGCATGTGGCAGTGCTTCTCAGTGGAGACCGGGACTGACAGCGCAGGCACGCATGTGGCAGTGCTTCTCAATGGAGAACGGGACTGGCAGCGTAGGAACGCATGTGGCAGTGCTTCTCAGTGGAGACCGGGACTGACAGCGCAGGCACGCATGTGGCAGTGCTTCTCAGTGGAGACCGGGACTGACAGCGCAGGCACGCATGTGGCAGTGCTTCTCAGTGGAGACCGGGACTGACAGCGCAGGCACGCATGTGGCAGTGCTTCTCAATGGAGACTGTGACTGACAGCGCAGGCACGCATGTGGCAGTGCTTCTCAATGGAGAACGGGACTGGCAGCGTAGGAACGCATGTGGCAGTGCTTCTCAGTGGAGACCGGGACTGACAGCGCAGGCACGCATGTGGCAGTGCTTCTCAGTGGAGACCGGGACTGACAGCGTAGGAACGCATGTGGCAGTGCTTCTCAGTGGAGACCAGGACTGACAGCGCAGGCACGCATGTGCCAGTGCTTCTCAATGGAGAATGGGACTGGCAGCGCAGGAACGCATGTGGCAGTGCTTCTCAGTGGAGACCGGGATTGACAGCGCAGGCACGCATGTGGCAGTGTGTCACGGTTTTGAAGACTCTCAGACTTAAGGTTTTGGTAAAAACATAACTTTATTAAAAGTTAAGGCAATCCCCGTAGGGTTAATCATACATAACAATACAACAACAATAGTAGTAGAATAGGTTCTACCAGCCTTGCCAATGATACCGGGCAAGGCAACCCAAGTGACAGTAGTATTTACAATAGGCTCTACCAGCCTTGCCTATACCGGGAAAGGCAACCGTGAGATGACATGTACCAGTTCTACCGGCCTTACCAATACCGGGCAAGGCAGCCCAAGGGACAGTACAATAACAATAGGCTCTACCGGCCCTGCCTACACCGGGTAAGGCAACCGTGAGGTGAAATGTACCAGTTCTACCGGCCTTACCAATACCGGGCAAGGCAGCCCAACGGAGGCTGAGTATAGGCTCTACCGGCCCTGCCAATACCGGGTAAGGCAACCCTCAAGATGGTAACGTGCAAAGGTTCTACCGGCCTTACCAATACCAGGCAGGGCAGCCCAAAGCGTAGGCCAGCTGTCAGATAACTATGACAGCAGATAGGAATAGATACAATGGCCTAATCGCAGCAGAAGTCTATTGCTAGGAAGTATCAGACAACTGCATAGGAAGCATACAGCAAACTGTCCTCAGAACTAGAGTTCAGGAGCAAACCAACGTCCTTGCGTTGGACCAGTTTGGTATAAGCGCAACCAGGCTTAATGGGGTAAACCAGCGTCCGCACGCTGGGACCAACAGTAATTCTCGCAACCAGGTAATATGGAGTAACCCAGCATCCGCACGCTGGTACCAACAGTAATTCTCGCAACCAGGTTAATATGGAGTAAACCAGCGCCCGCACGCTGGGCCAACAGTAATTCTCGCAAACAGATTGATATGGAGTAAACCAGCGCCCGCACGCTGGGACCAACAGTAATTCTCGCAACCAGGTTAATATGGAGTAAACCAGCGTCCGCACGCTGGGACCAACAATAATTCTCGCAACCAGGTTAATATGGAGTAAACCAGCGTCCGTACCCTGGGACCAACAGGAATTCTCGCAACCAGGTAATATGGAGTAAACCAGCGTCCGCACGCTGGGACCAACAGGAATTCTCGCAACCAGGTTAATATGGAGTAAACCAGCGTCCGCACGCTGGGACCAACAGTAATTCTCGCAACCAGGTGATATGGAGTAAACCAGCGTCCGCTTGCTGGAATCAGCCACTACAGCTGAAGCGGAAAGTAGCAATGATGCCGGAGCGACTAAGCAAGAGCGAGAGCCCTGTACTCTAGCGGGAATCCACCGAAGCAAGACAAAAGCGGTGACAGGAGACCGGAACACAGGAATCGATGACAGAGAGCAACCGGCAGGATAGACGGTAGGCTGGAGACTCAGGAACTCAGGAGGATTACCCCGCGAGGTGCTGGAACACGGGAACACCGGAACACCGGAACAATAGTGCACAGGAACACCGGAACACAGGATCACTGGAACGCTGGAACACCGGATCGCAGGAAGCAGACCCAGAAGCATGAGAGCAGGTCAGGACAGGTGAGGTCAGAAACATCACGAAAGGGCAACCTGGGAGTGCCCAACCAGGGTTTAAAAAGGAAAAGTGAGGAGGGCTAATAGCAGACAGCCAATGAGTAGTTCCCAGCAAGTGATAGACACCAGATAGCACGAATCACGGGCACCGTGATAGTACCCCCCTTTCAAAGACCCCCTCTCCTAGAGTAGGGTCTGGGCTTCTGAGGGTATTTGGTGTGAAATATTCGTAGTAACTTGGGTGCATGAAGGTCCTTACTGTCTACCCAGGAACGATCCTCCGGACCATAACCTTTCCAATGCACCAGATACTGTACCCCTCCTTTATGCCTACGGGAATCAATAATACTTTGTACTTCATACTCCTCCTGCCCCTCAACTTCAACGGGACCTGGCAACACAGGTGTGGTAGTGTAACGGTTACAAACCAGAGGTTTGAGGAGAGACACATGGAATACATTATGAATGCGCATGGATGCAGGTAGTTCCAAAGCACAGGAAACCGGGTTAATCTTGCGGATTATTCTGTACGGGCCAATGAATCGAGGTGCCAGTTTATTAGATGGAACCTTAAGCTTCAGATTCTTGGAGGACAGCCATACTCTATCCCCAACTTGAAAGGAAACCGCTGGAAGCCTTCTACGATTGGCATGACGCTGATGTCGCTGAAAAGACTGGCCCAATGCCCTCTGAACTTGTGCCCATGTGGAACGAAGTTGCTCTATATGCTCATCCAGAGCTGGAATCTGCTGTGTCTGGAAGGAATCCGGGAGCAAACAGAGTTGGAACCCACAATTGATCAAAAACGGAGAGCTCCCGGAGGAAGAATTAACTGTGCAGTTCCTGGCGAACTCTGCCCATGGCAACAAGTCGGACCAATTGTCATGATGGTCAGTCACAAAACATCGCAGAAACTGTTCAAGCCCTTGATTGGCCCTCTCAGCTGCCCCATTAGTCTGGGGATGATATGCAGAGGAAAATGATAGCTGTATACCCATCTGTTCGCAGAGTGCCCTCCAGAATCTGGACACAAACTGGCTCCCCCTGTCTGACACCAGCACCCTGGGTACTCCATGCAACCGAAACACCTCTCGGGCGAACACCATTGCCACTTCTTTAGCCGAAGGAAGACCACGGAGAGGTACAAAGTGAGCCATTTTAGAAAACCTGTCTTCCACCATCAATATGAAGGAATACCCTCTAGACCTGGGCAACTCTCCCATAAAGTCTATAGAGACATGAGACCAAGGGCGTTCACCATTAGGTACTGGCTGAAGCAAGCCCACTGGGAGATGTCTAGGGATTTTGGCACGGGCACAGGTGGCACAGGCATTCGTAAAATTGGCACAATCCGTTCTCATAGAAGGTCACCAGAATAACTGAGAGAGGGACCAAAACAATTGGTCTCTACCAATATGTCCCGCAGCCTTAGAGGAGTGGTAGGTTTCAAGTAACCGAGTACGGAATGGTTCAGCGACAAAACATTTGCCTGCTGGAGTTTCATGAGGGCCAGAAGCTTGGGAAGCCAAAATCTCCTCCCCTAATGGTGAAGTGATACTAGTACGTATGCTAGCCAGTATTCGATCAGGTTGAATGATAGGTGCTGGTACTTCTTCTCTGTCAATCTCCGCCTCAAATTGTCTAGACAGAGCATCAGCCCTAACATTTTTTGATCCAGGCAAATATGATACAATGAAATTGAAACGGGATAGAAACAATGCCCATCTGGCCTGGCGAGAAGACAATCTCTTGGCCTCAGAGAGATAAGTCAGATTCTTGTGATCGGTCAGAATCAAAACGGGGTTTTTAGTGCCTTCAAGTAAATGATGCCATTCTTTGACAGCAAGAATAATGGCCAGTAATTCTCTATCGCCAATCTCATAATGGCTTTGAGCATTAGTCAGTTTCTTAGAAAAGAACCCACAGGGTCTGAGTGTACTGCCCTTAACTTGTCGCTGAGAAAGTACAGCCCCAACCCCAATATCTGAGGCATCCACCTCTAATGTAAAGGGAAGTAGTGGATTGGGCTGGGATAACACAGGAGCTTCAGCAAAGGCTAACTTTAATTTCTCAAAGGCCTCTTCCGCTGCCACCGGCCAGAGAGATGGGTTAGCACCCTTATGCGTGAGGTCAGACAGAGGTTTCACGATAGAAGAGAAGTTTTTAATAAACTTTCTGTAATAATTGGCAAATCCCAAAAATCTTTGAATGGCTTTAAGACTCTTGGGTTTAGGCCACTGTAAGACTGCCGTCAATTTTTCTTTATCCATGGCAATGCCGTCTTTGCCGATTATAAATCCCAGGAACGGTACACTAGTTTTGTGGAACTCGCATTTCTCTAGTTTACAAAACAATCTGTTTTTGCGTAAGCGCAGCAATACTTCAGACACATCCTTGATGTGTTGAGACAAGTCTTTGGAGTGGATAAGTATGTCGTTGAGATAGACCACGACACATGATTGTAACATATCTCTAAGAACGTCATTGATTAGTTCTTGAAATACTGCAGGAGCATTACATAGACCAAATGGCATAACTAGGTATTCGTAATGCCCTGATCTCGTATTGAAGGCAGTTTTCCACTCATCACCGGCTCTGATACGTTTCAAATTGTAGGCTGCCCGTAGGTCCAATTTGGTGAAGATCGAGGACCCCTTAAGTCTATCAAACAGCTCGGTGATGAGTGGTATAGGGTTGGCATTCTTTGCCATCAACTTATTCAGCCCACGATAGTCTATGCATGGTCGCAGTTCACCACTTTTTTTCTTAACAAAAAAGAATCCGGCCCCAGCCGGAGAAGTAGATTTCCTTATGATCCCTCTACTAAGGGCATAAGCTATGTATTCTTCCATAGCTTGGTTCTCCTCACAAGACAATGGGTATGTGCATCCCCTAGGTGGCACTGCTCCAGGACTTAGTTCAATACGACAATCGTATGGTCTGTGCTGAGGTAAAGTGCCAGCCTCCCCTTTACTGAAAACATCGCTAAACTGCTGGTAGACATCAGGTAGTGAAGGGGAGGTGCACAAGACCTTAACAGGGTGGGTAACGCACTTATCCATACAGAACTGGGACCACGCAGCAATCTCACACTTCTGCCAATCGAATTGTGGGTTGTGCAACTGTAACCAAGGAAAGCCCAAAATCATGGAATGGTGAGGAGAATTGATTAATTGGAACTGCTGCTCTTCTTTATGAAGGGCCCCAATAGTCATGGACAAGGGCATAGTTTCAAAGGTGACCTGAGCGGGTTCCAAAGGTCTGCCATCAATTGCTTCAATAGCAAGAGGGGTTTCTCTCTGAATACGTGGTACCCCATGCAATTCAGCAAAGGTATTGTCCATAAAATACCCAGCTGTACCAGAATCAACCAAGGCCAAAACCTCAACCGAGCGTTGTGCCCTTAATTCCATAAAGATTTCAAGCTGATTAATAAACCCTCTGCATAGCTGAGGGTCACCGTCATATCTTAGCGGCAAGGGTGCAGAAGCCGTTAACCCTTTGACTGCGACCCCTGAGGGCCTAGATTCATTTTCCGGTGTCTGAATTGGCGAGACCACCAGACTAGAACCGGACTTATCAGCCAGTACCGTGCGTTCAAGAATGGTTTGGATAGCAACTGCCAGCTGATCCAAACGTTGCTCATGCATATCCATCCTCCAATGGATATTCTGCGTATTACCGTCGACCTTAGTGTCTGAGGTCATGGCCCTTTCGTACTGTCACGGTTTTGAAGACTCTCAGACTTAAGGTTTTGGTAAAAACGTAACTTTATTAAAAGTTAAGGCAATCCCCGCAGGGTTAATCATACATAACAATACAACAACAATAGTAGTAGAATAGGTTCTACCGGCCTTGCCAATGATACCGGGCAAGGCAACCCAAGTGACAGTAGTATTTACAATAGGCTCTACCGGCCTTGCGTATACCATGTAAGGCAACCGTGAGATGACATGTACCGGTTCTACCGGCCTTACCAATACCGGGCAAGGCAGCCCAAGGGACAGTACAATAACAATAGGCTCTACCGGCCCTGCCTACACCGGGTAAGGCAACCGTGAGGTGAAATGTACCAGTTCTACCGGCCTTACCAATACCGGGCAAGGCAGCCCAAGGGAGGCTGAGTATAGGCTCTACCGGCCCTGCCAATACCGGGTAAGGCAACCCTCAAGATGGTAACGTGCAAAGGTTCTACCGGCCTTACCAATACCAGGCAGGGCACCCCAAAGCGTAGGCCAGCTGTCAGATAACTATGACAGCAGATAGGAATAGATACAATGGCCTAATCGCAGCAGAAATCTATTGCCAGGAAGTATCAGACAACTGCATAGGAAGCATACAGCAAACTGTCCTCAGAACTAGAGTTCAGGAGCAAACCAACGTCCTTGCGTTGGACCAATCGGTATAAGCGCAACCAGGCTTAATGGGGTAAACCAGCGTCCGCACGCTGGGACCAACAGTAATTCTCGCAACCAGGTAATATGGAGTAACCCAGCGTCCGCACGCTGGTACCAACTGTAATTCTCACAACCAGGTTAATATGGAGTAAACCAGCGCCCGCACGCTGGGACCAACAGTAATTCTCGCAACCAGATTGATATGGAGTAAACCAGCGTCCGCACGCTGGGACCAACAGTAATTCCCGCAACCAGGTTGAAATGGAGTAAACCAGCGTCCGCACGCTGGGACCAACAGTAACTCTCGCAACCAGGTTAATATGGAGTAAACCAGCGTCCGCACGCTGGGACCAACAGTAATTCTCGCAACCAGGTTAATATGGAGTAAACCAGCGTCCGCACGCTGGGACCAACAGGAATTCTCGCAACCAGGTTAATGTGGAGTAAACCAGCATCCGCACGCTGGGCCAACAGTACTTCTCGCAACCAGGTTAATATGGAGTAAACCAGCGTTCGCACGCTGGGACCAACAGTAATTCTCGCAACCAGGTGATATGGAGTAAACCAGCGTCCGCTTGCTGGAATCAGCCACAATTTTACATTTGAATATATAGAGTCCATATTCTTTGTTCTTGTCATTGCCAGGTTAATAGATTATAATCTTCCACACATGTTAATGTTACTTATTTATATACTTCCATGTAGTATCTAACCCTTTGAATGTCAGAGGGCCATGCAACGCATTGCGACGCAATGCGTTGCACGCCCCTCTGGCATTCAGAGGGTTAATTCTGGGTAATGTCTGTTAGAAGTGCAAGTCTGTTATACAAAGTTTTCAGTTACCATCACTGCAGATTACTACGGATCACTAGTAACAATATAAAGTGACTGGGCAGTAAAAAAGTGTCCCTGGAAATTATTTTGAAATGGTGGCAAGTATAGGCTATAGGGAACAATTTAAAATGGAACTATCACACAAATTAAAGTTACCCCCAAACAGGCACGTGTGCACATAGACACCAAGGGGGGCTTGAGCACCTGCCCTTTTTGTCCAAAGTGCCCTCGTGTCCTTTTAACAAAAAAAAGTTGCCTCACCGCCCGCACTAACCCCCCCACCGCCCAGTCAGGTCTGTTCCTCCTTCAGGACAGACCTGTAGATGCTGCGCTCCCTCATTGGCTCTTTAGTATTACAGAGTGCAGGGAGATTACAACATCTCCCAGCGCTCTGCATGAAGAGAAGACTGCACGGGAGCTCCAGCAGCTACAGGTCAGTGCCAGAGGAGGCACATACAGACCTCTCCTGCCACTGGACCACTAGGGAAGATGTAGGAAACTGACACTGGGGGGCAATGTGGAAATGATGGGGCAATATGGATCTGATGGGGGGCAACATGGAGATGATGGCAATGTAGAGATGATGGGGCAATGTATGTGAGGGTAAGTTGGAGCTGATGGCAATATGGAGCTGATGGGGGGCAATATGGAGCTGATGGAGGCAATGTGGAGCTGACAGGGGACAATGTAAGGGCAATATGGAGATGACGGGGGGCAATGTGGAGATTAGGAGCATTGTGGAGGTGTCCAGTGGAGATGGCCAATGGGGGGGGGGGCGCTTCAGATTTCTGTGCCTACAGGCTCCTGAGATGTAAATTCTTTCCTTTCTTTTTAAATATATATATTTTGAAATTGAATAAATAATTATGAGAAGTGCCCTTTTTTTCATTTGAGCCCTTGCCCCCCCAAATATCTGTGCACGTCCCTGCCCCCAAATAATTATGCACATAACGATAAGCATATCCATACTAGTATTATCCGGAGTAAGTCCAGCGTTATTGAGAAATCCAACTTGTTCTGAGACGCACTGGCAGGCATCTTGCTGTAGAGGCATCTGCGCGCCTGTGCCGTCAGTCCCTTCCTGTACCTTAAGGTACAATGCAACCCCTCCTAGAGGAGACTGGGTAGCTTTTATTTGTGTGATAGTTCCATTTTAAAATGTCGGATTCATTAAGTGGGGCCTTCTGAATGCTATATATGTCTCAAACATATTAAAAAAACAATGCACTGTAGACCTCTAGCATTCAAGGAGTTAAAATGCTAGCAAGGTCTCTAATGCAATGCAAGACTTGTTTAGTATTCAATGGGTTAAACAGCTAATTTAAATTAATAGCTCTTTTTGGATTTTTTTCAGTATATCACACTTGTGGTCCCTTTAATTATAGGTTTAAATATGCCGTATCTCCTGCTCCCCTTTGTCTTGATTGGATCACTTCCAGACTGCTGACTTTTTATAATTAGAAGCAGTAAAACAGGTCAAAGGGTAGAATTTCAATGCAGCCATTTTGTTTTCATCTGGATTAGACTACGTTTTCTACTATATTATCATACCAGGGAACTCTCAAAATTAGCTGACCCCGATATCTAGCATATTTTAATCCATAAAGGTACCATAATATAGAGTCTATGCAGAATGTCTCTGATCTCTGTAATTGAGAGGAGCTCCAATCGGTCCTTAGAGGGATAGTAATACTTCATTTTAACTTTATTTTAGTTTGTAGACATTAAAAAAACACGAAGAACGATATAAGTCTTATCTCTCAAACCTTTATGGTTTGAGAGATTTTCACAAGCAAAGTTTCCCCTCCCGCCCCGTTTACCTAGTGTAAGCCATCTCTTCTCAGATGTGGAATTCAGTCTATAGACCAGACAGATAACAACAGGGGACAATCTTCTTCCTATGAAAACAATGAAAGCCCTGCCCCCCTTGACAAGTTTTTCAGGTTTTTCCCTTATCTTAATTGAAGATTGTCCCTCTCTGCAGTCTACCTGGGCACCTCCCTTCTGATCTGGCTGAGCAGTGTTACATCAGTAAAAGGGGCAGGAGGGGGATACTTTGTCATTGAATTACTCTTGAACTACAACTCTGACAGAATTGATATAACATTCTCCAAAGTCCAAATACTATGACAATTAATTAGAGCCACTTTTTTTTATGAAACATTACTGTCCCTTTAAGGAGCCATTACTATACAACAGATTAAAGGGACAGTAATGTTTCACAATAAAAGCAGCTCCAATTAATCTTCATAGAATTTGGGCCATGAAGAGCGTTATTTCAATACTGTCAGAGTTGTAGTTCAAGAGTAATTGAATGATAAAGTATCCCCCTCCCATCCCTTTTACTGATGTAACACTGCTCACCTCAGAGCAACAAGACTGTCCGGATGGATCACAGCGAGGGACAATCTTCAGTGTGCATAAGGTACAACCTGTCAAGGGGGCAGGGTTCTCCTTATGCTCAAAGTAAGAAGATTGTCCCTTGCTGCGACCTGTCTGGACAAGTGACCAGATTCCACATTTGAGGGGAGGTGGCTTACACTAGGTAAAAGGGGCAGGAGGGGGAAACCTTATCATTCAATTACTCTTGAACTACAACTCTGACAGTATGTAAATACTCTCCATGACCCAGATACTATGAAGATTAATTGGAGCTGACTTTTTGTTAAACATTACTATCCCTTTAAAGAGATCACTGCATGGACACACACAAAACAAGCAGGGCTTCTCCCTCTGCTTTCCTGGTACAAGTGTGACCAATTTAAAGACTAAAGATGTAATTACCTGGAGCAGAATATACAATAGGTAGCACTGGACTCTCTTACCCTGAGATTGTGACCCTTCACCCTTCGATTTGGGTCAAAACCTTGAGTCTCAGGGTCAAGCCCTGAGATTTCCCTGAGATTTCCCAGGTTTGTATACTGTGCATCATAATTACCCTAATTACACATAGGGTAATTACACATTACCCTGTTTAACTAAAGTGCACCTATCTACCCCTATTAGGTACAGAAACATTTTCACATTTACTCTTTGAGAAAAAAACTTGGAGCAAAAAAATATTAATTGGGGTCGTCAGTATATGCAGGGTGTCACACACAGATGGGTGCTCTCCACTAGCAGTGACCATGGGTAATCCAGGTCAATGGGCGCCCTGATTCCACTGGATAGAATGATTTCCATAGAATAAGTTAGAGGTCACGCATCATACAATGGTATCACAGGGAGTCTACTGTGTATGACATACAAAGGGTGCCCTAAAATCCAAGAACAGTACCTACCAAATAAAGAAAACAGTGAATAATATATAGGCACTATACTCCTCCAAAATAAAAGGAACTACTACATAAGGAAAAATGAAGCAATGCCAAATAATGTATTAAAAGTATAAATATGTATTCAATATACTCTAAAATATGAATCATGCGCCTGTGTGGGGACCACAACAATGTACACCTGAGCAAACCCTTCCCTCCATGGGCTCAGGTGTGCAGGGCCAGATTTACATCTCAGGAGCCTGTAGGCACAGAAATTTGAGGTGCCCCCCCCTCATTGGCCATCTCTAAAATGCTCCAAATCTCCATCTTGCCCTCACATTGCCCCATCATCTCAACATTGCCCCCATCAACTCCATATTGCCTTCACATTGCCCCCCATCATCTCAACATTGCCCTCATCAACTCTATATTGCCCTCACATTGCCCCCATCAGCTCTGCTTTGCCCCCCATCAGCTCCACATTGCCCCCATCAGCTCCACATTGCCCTCACATTGCCCCCCATCAGCTCCACATTGCCCCCATCAGCTTCACATTGCCCCCATCAGCTACACATTAAACCTCTTTCTCCCCCCCATCCGTTTCCTACCTCCCTGGTGGTCCAGCGGCAGGAGAGATCCATGCTTCTGCACAGACCAGTAGCTGCTGGAACTCGCTCGCGGTCATCTCTGTAGTATTGCATTGTGCTGGGAGATGACATCATGATGATGTCATCTCCCAGCACTCTGCATTACTAAAGAGCCGGGGGGAGCTCAGAAGCATGTGGTGGGCGGCACAGAGCGGCACGCCACACCACTTAAAAAAAAAATAAAAATAAAATATGTTGATTGCAATGGCAGGCACCCCTCTGTAGGGTGTGCCTTTATGCAGATGCCTACTCTGCCTTATGGAAAATCCGGCCCTGCAGGTGTGCGTAGTCGTGGTCTCCACACAGGAGCATGATTCATATTATAGCGTATATTGAATAAATATTTATACGTTTGATACATTATTTGGTATTGCTTCATTTTTCCTTATGTAGTAGTTCCTATTATTTTGGAGGAGTAGAGTACCTACATAGTTTCCACTGTTTTCTTTCTTTTTTTTTTTTAGAATGGTTTTATTCACGGTAAGGAGAAGCAAACGTAACTAAGCAAAAAAGTTTTCTGTCCCAGAAAAAAAAAACAGTAGTAAATACTGCAAGTGACAAGGTAGCACCTTATCAAACAAGGTGAAGGGACAAACCGATTTTATAATCAAACTGTTAGCAACAGCGCCACCTGGTGTACAGAGCCTATTCTTTTTCTTTCACTGTCTCAGGGAAAGCTTGAATTTTATTTTAAAGATCCCCCAAAAAAAGTATAGCAACAGCGCCAGCTGGTGGCTACCATAGCAAATTTCAGCCCAATAATAAAGCGGAACTACCACGTTATAGAGGTACACAGTGCATTGCATGCCCCTCTGGCGCTCAAAGGGATAAAACTTTTAGTTCAAACTTATTTTTAAAGCAGAACTACCACGTTAGCTAAAGTCACCCTGCAATATTTAGGCAGGTGGCGACTAGCTTAATAATAGTTATTTTACCTCTCAAAAGTACCCCCTTGTAAAGTAATCCTTAAGCTTCCGAGACTGGAAGACAGGCATCAGCGCAGACATCTTGCATCGCCATTGCACTGGTCTGAATGGCACCGGAAGTGACTGATGGAGCAGGCACGCAGACTGCACTAACCTGGCCATCAGTCTCGGAAGATTAATGATTACTTTACAAGTCGCTACTTTTGAGAGGTAAAATAACTATTATTAAGCTAGTCGCCACCTGCCTAAGTATTGCAGGGCGACTTTACCTAGCGTGGTAATTACGCTTTAAAAACAAGTTTGAACTATAAGTTTTATCCCTTTGAGCGCCAGAGAGGCATGCAATGCACTGTATACCTCTCCGGCACTCAGATGGTTGAATGAACCATCTCCCGGCAGTGGGAGTATCCTTGTTTTGCTGAGCAAGAAAACCTTTACAATATATATTTTTTATAATGAATCATTACTGTTCCTTTTACATCTCAAAAAACATGGGCCATATTCAGTCCTGGAGCAAACCACCTGCAACAAAGTGGACAAATAGATTTATCATTGATTTAAATGGAGCTTTTAATGAGTGGAGTAGCTAGTCCTTGGAGGGTCCTGGTGGAAACACTTTTTGGGCCTAGTGGCATAACTAGAACCTACTGAGCCCTGGGGCATATGGTCTGCCTTGGATGTTGGACCCTGTCGCAACTGCAACCTCTGCAGTAACGTCCCTACTTTTAACCCCATGAATGAAATAGAGGTCTCCAGTTCATTGCTTTCCCTTTAGTTTGAGACCTATAACATTCAAAGGGTTGAAAGACCTATTTAAATTAATGGGAATTTTGGGCATAGTTAATCGTTCCCTATGCCCATGTCTGACACATTTGGTTTGACTGTAGGAGCCGGACTCTGTATCACAGATGAGAACCGTCCCTCGGAGCCAAGTGAAACAAGGCTCGGGAAGCAGACAGTGTGAGTGTGTGATTCTTAGGCCACCAATGGAACAAGGCTGGACTGTCAGACAGAGTAATGTGTGGTTTCATTGACTACCACTGGAACCAAGTTGGCGGTCAGTGTATATGGGGGATCTGTGGCTACCAGGAGCAATGGAGCCAGGCTAAGCAGTTAAACAGAGTATGTGGGGCTCTGTGACTACCAGTGGAACCAGGCTGGGGGGTCAGGCAATGTATATTGGGGATCTGTGGCTAGTGGGGGCAATGGAGCCAGGCTAGGGGACCAGACAGTGTATGTGGGAATATGTGGCTACCAGCGGGCAGTAACAAGGCTGGGGAAGGTCAGACAGTCTATGTGGGGAATCTGTAGCTACCAGTAGGCAGCGGAACAAGGCTTGGGGGGCCTAGACACAGTGTATGCTGGGATCTGTGGCTACCAGTGAACAGAGGAAAAAGATGGGGTCAATCAGTGTATGTGGGGACTTTGTGGCTACCAGTGAGCAGGAAAACAAGGCCGGTGGGGTCGAACTGTACATGGGCATCTGTGGATTCCAGGGTCAGTGGGAGGAGGGCAGGCAGTGTATGTTGTACATCCGTGGCTGCCTTGGGACCGGGCTGGGGGTTGAATTTATTTGTATTATTAACTGTTGTTCTTCCTTATATATTTTTGTATTTATTTTTTTCAAGTCAGACCTCGTTGGGGGGGGGGCATCAGGACCTCTCCTAATGCACCCCTGGCAATGATTGCCTATCCAGTAGGATAGGTGATCAGTGCTGCAACCAGGAAGGCAATCGCCACCTTCTCTTACCTCCTACTCAAGCTAGCATTCAATGAATGCCTGGGTTGAGTAGAAGGACCTTCAAGAAAAGTGCCACGTGGGTCTTGAAGGTCCTCCTACTCAACCCAGACATTCATAGACCACCAGGATGAGTAGGATGTACGGGAAGCCGGCAATCACCTTCCTGATCTTGGCTTTGATCGTCCATCCTACTGGATAGTCGATCAATGCCAGGGTGCATCAGTTGGGGTCCTGATGCCCGCACATAAGGTCTGATTTTTTTTACCTGCACACAGTGCGCGATCACACACTATTTGCAATTTTTTTTTCAGATACAGGATCTCCCCCATGTTCATGGTAGCAATCAGGTATATTTTAATGATGTTACACCTTGCCCTGCAATGTAGGGAAACCTCTTCTCTGCATACAGAGCAAGTTTGGTAGGTGGCAGGTCCCAATTTCTAGTTGCCATGGCAACCTGGCGCCCAGAATTTGTCAAGCACTGCCCTATGCTGCAGTTTATTTGCTGTACTATTGCTTCTTACTGCCTTTTTAGCTTATGCAACCCCATGTGTGAAGGCATTTTCTTTTTACACCTGTTCTAAAAATGTAGTAACTACCACATCTTAACCCTTTGGTTGCTAAAGACAAATCCTTACCTGACTTTTGTGAAGTTTATAGAAACATAGAATTTGACGGCAGATAAGAACCATTCATCCCATCTAGTCTGCCCATTTTCCTATTGTAAAAACCGTGAACCTTATTTGGTCCTTGGTCTTTTCTTATGTTAAAGGGATAGTAATACTTCGTTTTATCTTTATTTTATTTTGTAGGCATTAAAAAAACATGAAGAACGATATAAGTCTTATCTGTCAAACCTTTATGATTTGAGAGATATTCACAAGCAAAGTTTCCCCTCCCGCCCCTTTTACCTAGTGTAAGCTATCTCTTCTCAGATGTGGAATGCAGTCCATAGACCAGACAGATAACAACAGGGGACAATCTTCTTCCTGTGAGTACAATGAAAGCCCTGCCCCCCTTGACAAGTTCTTTAGGTTTTTCCCTTATCTTAATTGAAGACTGTCACTCTCTGCAGTCTACCTGGGCACCTCCCTTCTGCTCTGGCTGAGCAGTGTTGTATCAGTAAAAGGGGCAGGAGGGAGATACTTTGTCATTGAATTACTCTTGAACTACAACTTTGACAGAATTGAAATAACACTCTCCATGGTCCAAATACTATGATGATTAATTAGAGCTGCTTTTATTATGAAACATTACTATCCCTTTAAGGACAGCCTTATGCCTATCCCATGCATGCTTAAATTCTGTCACTGTATTAACTTCTACCACTTCTGCTGGTAGGCTATTCCACTTATCTACTACCCTCTCAGTGAAGTAAAACTTTCTTGCATTAGTTCTAAACCTGTGTCCCTCTAGTTTTAGACGATGTTTAGACGATGGCCTCCTGTCCTAACATTTTTACTCCTTTGAAATGTACTTCCCTCCTGAACTTTTTTGAATCCCTTCGTGTATTTGAATGTTTCTATCATATCCCCCCTCTCTCATCTCTCCTCCAAGCTATACATGTTCAGATCCTTTAGTCTATAGCATCCATGTGGTTAAAATCCCTTGTTCCCAAACAGCAAAAGAAACAAGATAAAGACATTGTTCAACCATAAAATTGTATATATTTATAATATTTACATAGAGAACATTTCCAGATACATATTAACAGTTGACAGAGTCAGCCAGAAAAGAGAAAGTGCAGAGATTGCAATATACATAAATTTACAAAAAATAAACATTAATATAATATCTACATATCTACTGCCAACGAGGCATGTGCTAAGCTTCCGACATCAGACCCCTCTGGCAACAAAGTGGTTAAAATAACTTGTGGCACATTGTATAATGATGCAAATTGGTCAATATCCATAAAAATGCAGAGCAATCTGGGGGGAACTAAGGGCACTATAATTAACCCATTGAGTGCCAGAGGGGTTCACAATGCATTGCAGAGCAATGTGTTGCTTACTTCTCTGGTAATCAAAGGGTTAAATATATTTTTCCAAAATTCCATTTGATTTAAATGGGGTTACAAGCTCATTTCAATCAATGGGACTTTTGATTTGCCTCTACAGTATATGCAGTAGGTTTGACCCATAATACAAATATGTTCCAGACCTCTTGCTTTCAAGGGGTTAAAAGACCCATTTAAATGTATAAGCATTGTCTTTCTCTGCTCTAGTGCAGATTGTTATCCCCAGATTACTCCACTTTTGATTTTGTACATAAGGATCGGTATTTCTACACAAGCCCAACTACCTCACTCGGGCCAAAATGATCATTTTAAACAGTTCAAAACTGACTGGATCACAGAGACGTGTAATGGAAGACATTATCCCCCCCCCCCGGCCTGCTGAAAAATAGCACATGCAGTGTCATATACTCAATCATAAAGGAACAATAATACTACCTAATTCTATTAATAAGCTCCCACTTAATTTAGGCAGAAAATCCTAATGGCCATATGAATTGATTCTGTGTGGAATGATTAAAAAAAATATATTTTTTTTTTTCACTAGTACCAGATATTATTCCACATAAAGCAGTACTTTGTTGCAGGACTCCAAAACCCCAAACTCCTCCCACTGAAATGTTCTTAGGAAGGAAGGAAGGAAAAACAGTAAGAATTTGGAGTCCTGGAGTCCAACAACAAAGAATCGTGCCTGCCTCGGCTCTGTAGACATTGAAATAAACTACAAATTAACCCTTTAAGACCCAGAGTGATATGCAACGCATTGCGCACTCCTCTAGACCTTAAAGGGTTAAAGATTAATTCTGAGAAACCAATCCAAGCATTATTGTTTCACAGTGTTCAGCGAGATTTTCTGTCCAGATTTAGGTAAATTGGGATTTATGTGTAGGAGGTGCTTGTGTTCCTTTAAATTCTACCAAGGTGTGAAAAGCTAAATATACATGTCAATGTTTCAACATCATTTTTTATGACAGATAATAATATTAACACTTGTTTTACTTTAACTCACTTGGTGCTAGAGGATTCTGCAACACACTGTTTCACAAAGCATTAAAAACCTCTACAGAATCCAAATGGGTTCCTGTGTCCTCCATTACTTAGTAAAGCTGGTCTTGGGTATGGCTGATCTTACAATTTTCAATAAGTTAATACTGTTTGGTTTGTTGCATGTTTATTCAGTAGTTCTCAAGTACTGTTCAAGTGGGTGGGACATGTTTTTAGGATATCATTGTCTGCACCAGTGGTCACAATGATTGACAGATCTGTGAGGAAACATGGAAATCCCTAAATCCTGGTCTAGACTACAGCTGGGGGCTCAAGTACAAAAGAAAAGAGTGATTCTGAGGAAAAAAAGGGGCACATTACAATTCACAGAGATGTAAATGGGCTTTCTTTGAAGGGGTTAAAAGCCACATTTTAATATGATAATTTTACTTGTTCACATGGTGCAATTGGTTTGCTCCAGAATTGCACTTCTTTTCATTTGTGCATGAAGCCCATGGTATACTAAATGCCATATTACACAACATTATGGAAAATAATTTTACATGGTCAATCCTTTATAATAATTCGCTAGGATGTTTGTCACGATGCAGTCATGCGCAGTAGAGACTGCCCGCATTCAGGCAGTCTCTATTGCGCACAATTACATTGCGTGAGTGAGGTGACACAAGACTGCATTGCGTGTAGCAGTGAGGTAGCGGCCTCTTAACATTACCTGGACCTTGGCCCGTTTACACGGGCTTTTACACTAGTATTAAAATAATAAGCAAATAATATTAAATAGTTGTTAAGAAGCAGGTTTTCAGAAACACAAAGATTCAAACAGCAGTTTTGGAAGCACATTGTTATAGCTTTTTGTTGCAGAAAGGTATTATATTATTCACAAACAGCAGTAATTCACCTTAAGAAAAGCAATAATAAGTGAATTCCTGGAAGTCAATTTAAAAATGTATACAATCTAAAGAACCAGAGAGGTGTGCAACCCATTGCCATACCTCAGCTGAGAATGCGTTATGTCTAAATGATGTGAATCCTGTCATAAAGTGAGTGGAGCTTAATCGGGTGGACAAGACTGAGGTGAAGAAAGGTGGAGTTTCACTTTAGAATGGGCGGGAAGTGGGCAGAACAAATAGGAATTGGCAGAGTTACACGGGAAACCAACCAAAGCTGGAAAATCAGCTTCTGTCCCTGGAGACCCGGTAATTAACTCTAATTCCAGGGCAAATTTGGAGAGTTCCCAGTTATGAGCATTGCTTCGCAATGTGTTGTTCACCCCATGGTCCATTCGAGGTTAAAGAAAACTAACACTTCCAAACAATACCCCCACTTACCTTAATCTTTATGGTCAGTATCAATCATATCTTATGTATTGGTTCTATCAAGTGAATCTTTAATTGTACTGGATCTCATGTCCATGGAGGCAGACATCCAAAATGCCAAACTCCTCCCATTAAAGGAAGCATTTAGTTGGAGGAGTCTGCGGTACTTTAATATACAATCATGCCTGCCTCCGTGGACATAATATCCAGTACTAATTAAAGATAAAGTTTGGGGAAACAGTATAGGTAAAACTGAGTCAAAGAGGGCATTAGCATTTCCTGCTCAGATTAAGCTGGGGGTGGGGGCTTAATATTGTCCCTTTAACTCTGATGACCTCTTACACTAAAGTATTTCATTTTGCTTTTCACTTCACAAGAAAAATAAATCTAATAGAAAACATTCCACATAGTCAATATATGCCGTTTCTACCTAGTCAATATTTGCTATTGCATTATTTTGTCAGGTAACATAGCCATGTTTAATTTGATATGAGGTAGAAAGTTGTTAATATTGAGAAATTAAGGGTCCCCTGAGATGAAAGTATTTGGGATTATTTTCTAGGGATTACCCATTTTGAGGTATGCAAAAAAACAAACAAAAATTCAATGTAAGGCAGTAGAACTTGGGAAAAATAGTACAGCCAACATAAAGCAAAACTACACTAAAATATAAAATACAATTACAGCTAATTTAGGAACGAGAAATTAGTGGTAGAAGAAATTCAACCAGTATTTAAAAGCTGGTTTGTTATTTTCTGTTAATTCCAGTGTTTTTGAGCTAGGATTTTTTTTTCTAAAGTGGCAGATGGTGGAAGAAGATGGCTGACGGCTGACACTGTTACCTGAAGTGGAAATTGCTAAGACATAAGTGATATGCATTCCAATATTAAACACGTTTTGAATAAAACATTTTAGAATAAAATGTAACTAATAAAACTAAACCACAGACAGTAACACTGATGTACTAAGGATATGTGTTAAAATTCTGAGGTCAAATTTCTATCAATTTAAATGTAACTTTTAACCCCTTGAATTATAGACAAGTCTCCAATGCATCGCTGTGCAATGTGCTGGAGACATCTTGAACATTCAAGAAGTTGAAAGGCTCCATTTAAATCAACTGTAAATGTTATTTATTATCTATGGTGCAATTTATTTGCAACAGAATAATGCTGTTTTTTTACTACACCAGCCTTTGTGATGGTTAAAAAATATTGTGTTAATAGTTTCTTGGCAAACGACTTTAGATAAACACGACCAACGTGGCAGGACAAAGGGACATATATATAAACAAACTTGGAGCAACTCTAGGGCAAACCAATTCCACCACAATTAATAAAAGAACTTTCCAAAATTCCCATTAAACTGGGGCTTTTAAACTCTTGAATTCTAAAGAGGCAACGTTTGTAAGTAATTAAAGAAGCAGTAAACTGTTTTTTTTTTATGAAAACCTATATGTTATAGGGCTTTTCCTGTTGAGTAAAACAGTTTCACGACAGTCAGTTGTTTTATTAAAAAGTTATAACAGTTCAAATAATTAGGAAGTGAATTTACTGTGTATTAACTTCCTGAAAGTTCTAGCTGACAGGAAGTGACTCAGCAGTTTGACACATTTTATGGAGAACTGTTAGTCAGTGACTTTCTTCTCAAATAGAATGTACCAGAATAACTAATTGGAATTTGACCACTAGAGGGCACTGGTACTGTAAAAAACATAAGAGTTTAAACTGTAATAACTCTTGAAACAGGCATCCTTCAGCAGAGAGATTAACCACTTTTTTCATAACTGATTTTTACTGTTCCTTTAAGGGGTTAAAATCCATATTTACATTTATAGGAATCTGGCGACAGTATTTTTCATCTGTTGTATAGTTTGTTTGCTCCAGAATTGTTCCACTTTTGTTTTGTGAATATGGCTCAAAGTGTCTAAATTCTCTAAAATGGCACACAGCTATTGAGGAACTTTAAGTTATTGACTGTTGCCCCATACACTTATGTGTGCAGCCTGTGACTCTCCAGTTGTTTTTGAACTGTAACTCCCACCATCCTCAGCTGGCAGTTGGTCTAACAACAGCTGAAGAGCTATAACTACAATTACATGACTGGAAGTTATGGAATAAATGTGATGACTAAGCATTACTACAATTTCTGCAAAGTTCAATAAATAAGATAAATAAGTTAATGTTTCTTAACCCCTTAACGACCCTTGACGGTCCTGGTACGTCATGGGTAAAAGTGACTAAATGACCCATGACGTATCAGGACCGTCATGGATTTCAGCGCTGCCCGCGCGGCTGCATGCCGTTTGGGCCCTGAGTTGGATCGGCTAATAAAAAAAAAATGCTCCGTGCTCCTTTAGTGACCGCAACGTGCCTGCGTGGCTGGTCGTTAAGGGGTTTATCATGCCTCTCTATTACTGGAATCTCACAAACATAAGCCAGTAGAGGAAATGGTTGTCCTCCATAAAGTTTCTACTAACTATAATCCTTCTTACCACAGTTATCTCAATCAAAACCATCAAAACATATTAAAAACATAATTAAATTCTTCTTCGTCTTTGCATTCTCTTAAAAAGGGACCCTAAACATTGCTCAGCTGGGGGCATATTTAATAAAATTGTGTTTCAGAATTGCAATACAGATGATTAAAAGATTTAATGATAACTGGATATTTTTTATTGCAACTAAAATAGCATACATTCCTAGGTATGAATTTTGTAAAGAATTGTGGGCCGTATTCAATTAAAGGGGACCATTCACAGTTCTGCGGCACCCTGTATGTGTGGCACAATGCCGCAGGACTTCCCACTTCCCTCCCAGATGCCCCTGGGAAGGCGTTCACATTTCCCTTCATAGTGGCATCTATGTGGGCTATCATTACATCAAGCTCCGTTTATCAGCATGGTAAAAGGAGCTTGCTGTAACGATAGGCCACATAAATGCCACTATGAAGGGAAGCGTGAACGCGCTCCCTGGGGCAGCTGGGAGGGAGGTGGGAAGTCCTGCGGCATTGTGCCGCACATACAGGGTGCTGCAGAACGCAGAAGTGCCTGATTTTAAGGCTTCATAACTTCAATAGTAGGTAACTAAAATAAATTTAAAAAAACAAAGCTAATCTCATTGTTCTAATTAAAGCCCACGGGCAGAAGTTTTTGTAATGTGAATGTTCCCCTTTAAGTAAAGAGAAACAATTCTGGAGCTACCCAGTTACATCACAGGGGAAAAATGAAAATCCACAATGATTTAAATGAGCCTTTTAACCTCTGACCACAACAGAATTCCCTAATGAGTTGCTCTGCACTGTACTGGGGACTTTTCTAGCATTTAAAGGGTTGAAAGTACCATTTAACTCAATGGCGATTATGGGAATTTTTATTCACTCCTATGGTGCAATTTGTTTGCTACAGAATTGCTCCTCTTAACTTATTTAACCCTATGAGTGCTGGAGGGGTGTCACATGCATTCCCTCTGGTACTCACAGGGTTAAAAAAAAGCCCTATATTTTGTTTCTATGAACAATGCAACACATTTTTAATCGCTAGTAAAAAAAAACAGATATTTCTACACAAATATTAAACAATATTACATTTGTGTTATGATTTTAAAACACAGTTTTTACTAAATGTACCCCACTGACTGAATGACCTGGAGTAAATACTCCAAAATGGGGTCCCTAACATGCATAGTGTCCATTTTAAGAAATCCTTATGGAGAAGGGAGGATGGATGTCCTAAAAAGGATGCCATAAAAGTGGTAATTTGTATACCATAATGTAAGGGTGGGCACTCTATGGCCCTGCAGTTGTTATTAGGCTACAACTCCCATCATCCTCAATTGCTTAAGGCTGGATGAGAATGATGGCAACTGTAGTTCAACAACAAATGGAGGTCTGCAGGTCACCCGTCCTTGTCCTTAAGCAGGTGTGTGCAACCAGCTGCCCTCCATCTGTTCTGCACTACAACTCCCATCATCCTCAGTCAGCTATTGACAGACTGGGGATAATGGGAATTGTAATCTACAGCAACTGTAGGGCATTAGCTTGCCACCCACCCTAAAAGGTACTAAAAATGAAACATCCAAAACAAACACTGATCTTACATAACTTTCATGTATTTCACCTGTTGCTGATTCATCTATTTGACTAAATGTCTAATCTTATCTCGTAACTGTGCTAGGAGATTGTCTTGCTTTAAAGGTTTATACCAGTCATTTGGGTTAATCATTTGAGTGCCAGAGAAGTCAAGTACAAAGCTCCTTCTGGCATGCAAATGGTTAAACAATCACTTGCTTTCATCTGCTTCTTTAACCCTTTGGATGTTAGAGACATCTCCAATGCATTGCAATGCCTTAGAAATGACTCCAGCCCCCAAGGAGTTAAACAACAGCTTATCCAACAAACAATATAGAAGTAACATAATTAGGATTTGTGTTTACTATACAATTCTGATAACCTGGAAGGTGTATAATAACTGATAATTTTTACAAAAAATAAAGTGGATAGGTAGGTAGGAGAGACAACGCTCTTAATCCTTTAACCCCTTAACGACCGGCCGATCGGCACGTCGTGGTCAATTAACGACCACGGAGCATTTTTTTTTTTTTCAATTCCGGTTCCGGACTCCCCGAACAGCGTGCAGCCGCGGGGGGAGCCCGGAATTCCATGACGGTCATAGTACGTCATGGGTCGTTAACTCAGATCGACCCATGACATACTATGACCGTCAAGGGGTTAAGGGTCAGAAGGATGCACAACACACTGCATAACAATGCAAACAGCATCCCTCTGGCCCTTAAATGGTTAAAATATAACAATTCCCAGGACTGGATTTCAGATTAGGCAGAGAATGCCTATTGCTCCAAAATTTGAAGGGAGGAACCTCAACTGTACTGGCCACTCCCCCATTCTGAGTTGTGGGTGTGGTCAGAGCAATCTCATTGCCCCTGCACTTTTTACCCACTCTTGGTTTATGGAGGCAGTTTCTGTTTAAATACCCCTTTATTGGTCATTGTTTAACCGCTTGGATGCTACGGAGGTCTTGAAAGCAATTTGAAGCAATGTGTTAAGACCCATGTAGCCCCCCCCAAGGGGTTAAGTGCCATTTTGTTGTTGTATGTTATAGACTAACAGTCAAAACAGTTCTATTGGGTGTGAAATTATTAAGTTTTGCTTAACCCTTTTTGGACACAAATAGTGTGCAATACCTTGCTTCGCAATTCGTTATGCACTCATCTGGTCCTTTAAGGGTTAAATAGTGTCTCCTCAAAATGGATATACAATCCCACAGCCATTTCAGCGGTTAATCAAAAGCCAACTTTGCTCTCTTCCTTGTCGTAGTCCTTAAGTGCACTTCCCGTATCCATATGACATACATTAACCTCTGTGACATCATTAGGTCAGAGATCGCCATTTGAAAAATAAGTTAACTTCCCATTAAACAACCTTTATACGATATTTAAAGCCTTACTCATCAAGCTAAATAATGTGCAGTTCTGAAGAAAAATGCAGGAGGGAAATGAAAATTCACACTGATTCACTCTCTGGCACTCAACGAGTTAAAACTGGACCTGACACCTTGAAATTGTTTGCATACTGGAAAATGTAATCAAAAACTGCTTATATGCTATGTTTTATATTTGTAAAAAGTGATTGTCTCTCAGTGCAACACACAGCTTTATGGCATTATGACACCTCACTGAAAATTGTAATTAGCATATGAAACAGCACTGAACTACTTCATTTGCATACATTAAAATACAGTACTGCACACAGAGAGCTAACCATACAGAAATAAAAGTAGGACTAGCTCTTAAACTAGGCATTTGCTGGTCTTTTGGCTAACATGAGAGGCAACTTTTAATGACAGACATGCAACTTGAATTCAAGGTGACACATCCACTTTAAATACTTAATTGGTAATGCACAAAATACAGGTGACATTTTTCCAGTCCTTTTGGTGCCAATATGTTAACATAATTTTGGAAGCTTGCTCATTCTTAACAGAACTAGACACTATTAGCCATTATGATATAAACTTTCAATTTTAACAATCCAAATAATTACCACAAATCAAGTTTTTAGTATTAGCAATATTAATGCCAGCTTGGTCCCAGGAGGTCTTGAAATCCTTCCTCACTGATACTTTCCCAGTGACGCAAAAGCCTAGTCTAACTGTTGTGTAGTCCACAAAGATGAGAGAACTGTAAGAGGCTGATTGACCTCAACAGACTTTCCAAGATATGGTAATTTGAGACCTACAAAGTCTTGGTCAAATGAAGACACCGGAGAAAACATTCCTCATAACACTAGGCCTCATTGGTTGTGTCCAGAGTTGGCCACTGTAATCTTACCAACAGTAAAGTCCATTAGGGCTGTCAAGTCTTAACTAAATATGGTCTTTTTAGGCATTTGGTGCCTCTCTAACAGTAAGGCCTTCACAAAGTGTCCATGCCACTATCTTTGCCCACTTCCACCATCATTAGGCTGTCAGGGTCCACTGGTTGCTGAGGTTGTTGTGGTTGCTGGTGATAGAGAGTGGCTTGCATGTCAACATTGATACAGAAGAGTCCTGGTATCAACTGTCTTTGGTAGTCCTCCCATTTTAGCATCATATCCATCAATGATGTGTTGCTTCTTATCCATCTGGGCAAGGACTCACTGGAACAAAGAACAAGTGGGACTGGTAGACTCTGAGCTCTCCTCAGCTCCAAGTGGTAATAGAGTCTGGGAGAATAAAACAACAAATTCAGAAGTTTATAAAACAGATTGTTTAACTGTCTTCATAACTGTGTCTATTGGTACTGGAATACAACTGCAAGTAAACTCACTCTATTGTGGCAGGGTCGTAAAGATTAAAAAAAGAAAAAAATTGGAATACACTCAAAAAAACATCCTGTCTTGGGTGACGGACAAGTGTACAAACCACCATAAAACTTATTTAATGCAACAAAGTACAATGATTAAAAAAAATAAATAAATTAAAAAACATATTCTAGCTTCATTTACACTGGATAAGTGGATTTAAATCAATCCTACATCTACAAATGGCTGATAAAATGACACTGTTCCACTTAGACTACACAGATCATGTGGTAGGTTGAGCTAGATATGTTTGTCCTGCACACATTGCCATTGGATTCAAAGTGCAAAATAATTGCTCCGATATACTTGCCACTTTATCTACAGTCATATTTGTAGACCAGATATGCTGACAACACCCACTGGACTGTGTTGTGTGTGTCACCAACATAACCTACCAGTTTATGTATTGCTGTACTGTCCAGGTTACATACTAATTTGGCCAATTTATATATCCCTGTAATGGTCAGCTAAGAAAAGTATATTTTCAGTTTGTATTGTATTTGTAGAGAACTGCTGTTTATGACTCAAGTTCTTGCATGAAGTGCATTATAAAAACTTGCTTTTATGTCAATAGTTTACACTGTTGCAAACAATTTGATTTAAAATAATTCAATTTCCTCTGTAATAAAGTTTGAATGGATATATCTCCCAGCAATGATTGTACGCTTGTTTTATTACATGTATTTTTTCATAAAAAAATGTTTATACTCTTTTTAAGGGTATTTTTCTGTCCCTGGAAACAGTGAAGTGAGCTGAGGGTGGACTTAAAGTGGATCTCTCACCTATAGATATCTAATGCTCATTAGTTAGAGCATTTATCAAAAAGATTGAAAACGTTGTTCATTTAAAAAAAAAAAAAAAAACAGTTATATGCGCAAAAATTAACTTTTAAAAAGTATCCGACAGCCTACTTCCAGATTGCCGAACCTTGACGACCGGAGGCAGCTCCCGTCCCACTACCCATCATCCACCGATGACGGAGGCTGTCTGTCACTAGGCTGGAGCGATTTCATTGGCTAGATATCGATCTCTGCCAATGAGATCGCTCCAGCTTAGAGAAAGAAAGCCTCCGTCATCGGAGGATGCTGGGTAGTGGGACGGGTGCAGCCTCTGTGCAGCAAGCAGGAAGTAGGCTGCCGGACACTTTTTAAAAGTTAATTTTTGCTCATATAACTGTTTTTTTTTTTTTTTTTCAAAATGAACAAAGTTTTCAATCTCTTTGATAAATACTCTAACTAATGAGCATTATATATCTATAGGTGAGAGATCCCCTTTAAAATAGGAGTGAATTTGTGGCCATATGTGGGGCTAAAGATGCTACAGGTCAATTGCATATTAGCACCTGAGATTATAAATCTGGCCCTTTTATATAATGGAGTCATATAGTGTGCTGCATTTTATTTTCAGGTGTATTTATATACCTGGCTGTTATGCGGCTTCCCAGACTTTTCTTAGCATTTCTTAAGACGTAGCGACACACTTTCCTGGTCTGATCTTTTATCCACTGAATGTCCTCAGGTACATCTGGCAGCCACTCTAAGAGTCTGCAGAAAAGTGATGGAGATACAGGAATGTGGGTTATAAAGGGATATTAGTGTACACACATCACAAACGTATTAAGCCACTGTTGGGTCCCAGACAAAGAATAAAACAGAGGACCCTCTTAACCTTTTAAAGGACAAGGGGGTGGACAATGCATTGTGTAGCAATCCGTTGCCCACCCATCTCATCCTTAAAGGGTTAAACCCATCACAATTTTTTGAAGATATCGCTATGATCCAAGGGTTAAGTATTTTTCTTACAGGGATATTTATCAAAGTAGCTGCATCTCCTAGATAAATACCCCTCCCAGCTGGTAATTCTCCCCTGAAGATCAGACAGGTGCTATCTGTACTTCTGTGATAAATCAGTCTGTGACTGTCCTCTGGTCACAGGCTGACCACTTATTCGCAGTAAGACCTCAGGTCCTGTGATTCTGATGTATTGCGCAGAGTGGGTCAATATTTAATTACTATATCCCAAACTATCCAAAAATGTAAGTTTGTTCTGTAATAATTTCAAAATAAAGTACTTCCTATCAGTGGGGGTACCCTTGTTTTCTAAGATGGGAAAAACCTACAAGTATATTGTCATACCTCCTGTTTAACAGTTACAGCACACAGAGTCTTTACAGCACTGGTATCTGTTCCTTACCGGACAGTGAATGATACAGCAGATTCCAGGGGCAGGGTGTACGGCAGCATCAGTGCCGACGCCAAGCGGACAGGCAGCAGATTGGATATAGACAGATACATGCTGCGCTTCTCTGTGCAGGCCTCCAGAAGAGCTGGATGGGGTGGAGGGTAAGAGGGAGAAAGTGAATGAGAGCTGTAGTCAAGAGGGGGCAATGGTAGTCTAAATAACTGCTGTGTGAGGGTGAATTTACTCAATTGGTGCTCAAACTAAAGAGGTGTAATTCTGGAACAAATCAACTGCATCATAGATTGATTCAAATGGGAATTTTCACCCCTTGAGTGCTAGAGATATCTTCAAAGCATTGTGTAATCAATGTGTTGGAAATCTCTCAAGCATTCAAGGGGTTAAAAGCCCCATTTAAATGAACAGTAAACTCTAAAACTGCATACTAACTAAAACACTAACCAAATGACTCTAATATGCTCCTGTAGCCCAGGGGTCAAAACTCATACCTGGGAACTTTAATATGAAATTCTTGAAGCAGTGTGAGTGCCCTTGTTTTGCTCAGTGAGGAAAGAATATCTGACATATTGTTTTCATAATAGAAGTGATCATTTCAAGGGAACATTGGATCTGAGAGGACCACAAACTTGGTGAATCCTGGGGGCCCTACTCCTTTCCAAAGAGTATGCTGTGTCTATCTCAATGAAATACAAAGCCATATGACAAATGGAGGTACTGCTGCTTGGCATCTATTATATACATCCCATGTCTTCATACCAGTGTTTTAGAATATAAGTGATCTACTTTTGCATGTCCCTGCAGAGGAAGGAACACAGGGAATACATCACACCTCCTTTTGTCTGTGTCACCCTTTGTTAGAAGATGTATCACTGGTCCCCAGGGGTCCCTGAACTATTTTTTAGAGTGATAGTTATGGATGGGATTAACGTAACAAGCCTGTTGTAGGGCTTGAACCCTCTGAGAATCCAGCTTTGTGGGGCTGGACCTCAACACAGAGGACATTCCCTCTAGTGAAGATAGCCCTCATAGACCCAACCGATACACCAGCCACTTGATTCTCTTCCGTACTCCTGGGTTTCCTAGAACGCCATATTTCTCTCCTGTGTCCCTTTCTGTTACATTGCTACTTACCCTGGTTAAGTCTTGGTGGCATATGTTCAAATATGTGGTCCTCCACAGCCTCTAGAGAGCCAGTGTCTTCAGCTGGATCCTCCCTTCCACCGTTCTCTTCATTCTCATTGGCTGGAATCTCAGGGGCAGGAAATGCCAGGTATCTGGCAGGTCGTGGCCTATTTAGCAGCCCTGTGAACAGGTACAGTAGTTCCAGTCAGCTATAAAAGTACTAATAGTACAAAGATCTTAACTAACACTTAAAATGCTATAACTATCTAAAAAAGTACTAGTCTATTATTAAAACAAAGCAACTGTTGATAAACCACTTCAATATTGCTGCAATTTATACACTTGGCTCCCCATAATGCATTGCATTGCACATGGTTCCACATGCTTAGAGTGGTTCTTACAGTGGGCCACTGATCCCTGACAACAGTACCCATGATGCTTTGTATAGCATCAGGTCCCTGCTGTGTAGTAATGGCATGGAGCCAAGGATATGTGAGATAGTTGAGATGTATTACAGTACTGTTCAGTACTTCATTTTAACCTCATGGTTATGTTCTCCATATTAATCTGTCTCTTAAGAAGGGTGTTTTGTATCTAGTGCTTAGAGGGTAACGTTAAGCTAGGAACAAGTGGCTCTTTGTTCGTTTAACCGATAAACGTACCTAGGTAGGTGCATCATACAGCAGTCAGGTATGTCTATCTATTTATATTTTGCATTAAATCTACAGATTCTTGTATGCAGCGATCTCTATTCAAGTCTGTTTCTAGGTCACATCTCCTCACAGCAAACAATAGGCTTGAATTGATTGTATGGTCACAAGATGTTATCAGTTTTTTAAAGAAAAATTGCAGTGGACTAGACGGGAGACAAAACAGCTAAAAAAATAGTATACAGATATACCTGAATTCTGTTTTAACCATTTAAGTGCCACAGGAGTGTGCAACTCATTGTAGAACAATGTGTTGCACATATCTATGGCTCTCAAAGGGTTAAGGGTATTTACCTTGGTAAGTCCTTCTGATAAAAATAAAAGCCACTTATTCCTAGGGCACAGTTCCTTTTTGAAAAGTAGAATAATAAAGTTTGTTCATTCCACCATTGCGAAGTTTAGTATGCATCTTTTTACAACCACTGGCCTATCTGAGATCATTTTATATACCAGCAATCATTTTTTAAACCAGCAGTTCTCAACCTTTCTAGTGCTGCGACCCTTTGATAAAATTTCCCAAATTGTGGTGACCCCTAACAGTAAAATTATTTTCGTTGCTCCTTCATCGCTGTAATTTTGCTACTGTTATGAATCGAAATATAAATATCTGATGGTTTTAGGCGACCCCTGGCAAATCGTCATTTGACCCCCAAAGGGGTCCCGACCCACAGGTTGAGAACCACTGTTTTAAACCCTTGAGAACTAATACAAGTGTAATCAGTATCCAGTTCAATTAAGTAATTAATACAGACTGGTGAAAATAAAAGAGTTAAAACACTAAGGCCTAGTATTATCTTCCTACATTATTCAAAGAGCAGTAAAAATGTGCTCTAAAATGAATTCCAAAATTAAAATTCGAAGAGAAAAGTAAAATTAAACTACCACAAGAGGGCGCCAAAACATGACAAACTGAAAAGTCCATAAAGACTAATAATATATTTGCTACACTTAACACAGAATATTATCTTACTTTCCAGATCTGTTCAATAACTTTATACATATATTGTTTATTTAATATGAGAAGCAGTCTTTTATTTAAATCCATAAATGAATGTTATTACCATTCCTCTTTAAGAAATGTAATGCATCTCTGTATCCCTGCTTACACATGTCTTTAAGTACCTGTGAAAACAGAAAAAAATACAAGTATTAAGACACAGTTGCCACCATTTCACCCTATACGTGCCAGAGGTGTGTCCAATGCACTGCAATACTTTCTGGCACTTAAAGCGGAACTACCATGTCACAAAATGTTTAGCTTAACTAAGTCCCCTTCTGGCGACTAGATGCTTAGCAGCGCTAGTCGCCAGAATTATTACCTGATTTAATAGATATATGCTTTATTCCCCAGCTGTCAGTAGCACGGACGTCTTGCCATAATGACGTCTGGGCGCCTGCTCTGTCAGTCCCACAGGGTTTTCATTATGCTCACAGTAAGAAGATTGTCCCTTGCTGTGAGCTGTCTGGTCCCAGGACCAGATTCCACATGTGAGGGGAGGTTTGTACACTAGGTAAAAGGTGTGGGAGGGGGATAATTTATCATTCAATTACTCTTGAACTACAACTGAAAATCCCCATGTCCCTCTTGCACTCCCTATTTTTCACAATTTTTGTCACATATGATTGTGTGGTGTGTGTATAAGTGTATTACATTGCTCTACAACAGCAAAACTACCATTAAATTGTTTTTAAACTTCACTAGATGTGTTTTTAATTAATTGTTTTAATAATAATTTTATATTTCTCATATTTATTAAAAAAAAACAATAAACTGCTGTTAGCAGGTTCAAAAAGGACCTGCATTCATCCAGCCCACAGATTCAGAGCTGAAGGGGTTAATACCCCCAACTCTGCCCTGTATTTCTCACTGTGTGTGTCTGCTGTCTGCTTCTCTCTCCCTTACTTTAATAGTAAGGAAGAGAGAGGCAGAGAGCAGTCACAAAAGCAATGTGTGAAACACATTTCTTTTATGAATGAAAACCCTGGTATGATCGCTCCTGGGGCGGTCACATGTACTGGCAGAAGAGATAAGCACTGAAACTGAGCGCTCCGGTCCTGAAGCGCTCAGTTTCAGCCTGTAAAGCATGATAGCAGCATGCACTGAGACGTGCTGCTATAACCCATGACATGCTGCTTTAACCCATGACATGCCAGGACTGTCATGGGTCCTTATGGGAAGTTTACCCATGATTGTCCTGACAAGTCATGGGTCGCTAACAGGTTAAGAAGTACTACAAACGTTTTTTATAAATCTCCCTCTTTATTCCTAGTGCATATGGTGACGTGCTCTCCACACATTGGCATTTATTTAACCTTAGTGCATTTCCCTCCTGTTCTTTTCCCTAAATCAGCTACACTGTCCCTATGAGACAGGGGTGGGAAACAGTGGACCTCCAATTGCTGTTGGAGTACAACTCCCATCATCTTCTACTGGCCAATGCCCAGCTAAGGATAACGTGAATTGTAGTTCAACAACTGCTGCAGGGCCACTGCTACCCTCCCCTACTTTAACATAATTCCTAAGCCTTCCCTGCCTTCAATTAAATTTTAATCTGGAGATTATCCGTTTTATTCTTTGAAATTGTTTTAATACACAGATAACTTCTCCTCTATTATATATTATTATTATAACTATTATATAATTAATAGTCCTGAGACAACCTCTCCCCTTCCTTTATTTATTACTATTTCTGAGAACTCCTCCCCTACCTTAAGTTACTTCCTAATTCTGATATAACGCCTACCCTTTCTAAAATCATTCTTAACCCTTTGAGTTCCAGAGGGGTACGCAATGCACTCAAAGAGTTAAGCCTCAGAATAACCCCTCCCATGCAGAACTATTACCTGAGGTTCAGGGGGGAATAAGGCCTTAGAGAGCCGGTACAGGTTGCTGAGGTTAAATTGTATACTGGTGTTCGTCACTCTGAGCTCATGAAGATTAGTGCAGCCATCTCGAGGGCAAATGTCACTCTCGCCTGAGAACGGGGACACAGTGATGGTGTTCTTCAGCTCATACTGGGGCAGATTATCTGATATACCTCCATCTACATATCTCTGATAGGGAAAGCAGAAAAGCTGGTCAATGTATGAAGCCACATCTGGCACAAAATGAGTACATCTTATAGTTATACCCACTTTAAAAATCTGATAATGATCATGGCACTGTATAATGGTACTGAGTATCTCTATATACTTCCACCTCCTGATATTGAGCACATAGCACTGTATCATGAGTATCACTATACACGTCTACTTCCTGATAATGAACATGCTGCACAGTATAATGATACAGAGTATGTCTATAACCTTCCAGCTCCTAATAATGATCAAGTTACAGTAGACTCCAAGATCAAAAGAGAGGTTAAAAAAAATAAAAACACTCTTTCTCATGAATAAAGGAGCAGTGGACTCATAAGCTAAACTAACTAAAATATAGGTTATGTGCCCCTGACTACCACTAACCTGCAGGGCCGGTGTAAGGATTTTTGTCTACACAGGCGAACATGCATTTGGATGCCCCCCCACCCCCGAAACCCAAAAAATAATTTAGCAGCTTCCCCTGTTTTGGTGCCCCTCCACTGTGGCGCCCTAAGGCGGCTGCCTAAACAGCCTTATGCTAGCACGGGCCCTACTAGCCTGTTCTGGTAGCTTAGGGGTTAACACTTAGTGAGTTGCATGGCTGATCTTGCCATGCTTCTTAAAGGGATGGTATTGGGTCATTTTAACAAAATTTAATCTTGTAGCTATAAAAAAATCAAATGATGCCAGTCCCATCTCTCAAATCTTTATGGTTTGAGAGATATAAGCATGTGAAGTTCCCCCCTCCCTTTGCATTGACGTCAGTGCTCTAGCTGCTTATATCTCTCAAACCATAAAGGTTTGAGAGATGGGACTGACATCATTTGATTTATTTTTTATTTATATTTATTGAGACCACAAGGACAGTGTACATAAATAAAACAGTACATATTCTGTAACAGGAACTATCACAAAAGACATGAAAAGAGTTACAATACATGTCAATAGTTACAAAATTACATTTTGTTAGAATGATCCAATACCATCCCTTTAAAAACTAGAGAGAAGGCTACCCCACTTCCTGTCTGGGATCGGCAACTGGAGTTGGGACTGATGTCTTGAGCCCCCATAGCACCAGTGCACTTTCCAAGAGTCAAAATCTCTTGGGATTTCAGCACCTGGTAAGGGTACTGCCTCTATGGAGGCTTGAGACATCCAGCTTTTGTTCTTTTGAGTGAGGAGGCAGACCCACTCGATTCATCCCTCTCTCTGTGAGCAGTTTTAATGTGTCTTGACCCTGTGCTCAAGATGCATTAAGACTACTCATATGGAGACAAATGTCTCCGTGTGAGTGATCGCTGGGTCAGGTTGTCATGTTCACCCATTTCAGTGATGTCAGGAAAAGGGGTGGGAAGGAGGAATATTACATGTTTAATGTCTTTTTAACTAGTGAGTACTAAATTGTGACTGATACCAGTCACACTTAACCCTTGAGTGCCAGAGGGGTAAGCAACACATTACAAAGCAATGTGTTGCATACTCCTCTGGCAATCAAAGGGTTAATACTTTTTGAGATGCATTCAAAGAAATAAAAAAAAAAACGGACATTACAGAGGCTGATGTACTAAGAAACTAGAATAATTCTAGAGCAAACCACTTCCATTATAGGGGACAAATAATATTCCTAAAATTCCATTTCATTTAAATGGATAATCTAACCTCTTGAATTCTAGAGTCCTCTTTGGTACTGAATGGGTTAAGAACTCCATATAAATCAATGGGAATTTTTATTTGCCCCATATGGTGCAAAAGGGCTGTCCAGAATGTCTTCATCTGTTCTTAGTAAATCAGCCTCACCATCTGTTTCTATCTAATAGTAACTCATTTTTTTCTGCCTTTTAACCTATATGATTTATTTCCAGGCTCCTTTCCCATCACAGGAATGTTCTAGAAAAGGTTTCTTTCCTATACGACAGCTGCGGAGATGCAGAAAACTCTGCAGCTTGTTCTCGTGAAATAATTAAAAATGACAGCAGTGACGGCAGAAATTTGGTGACACAGAAGTGACTTGTCACATCTTATCTCCAGTGTGCTGGGCCATAAACAGAGAAGGTGCTATCACTGCAATTTACAGTCAGCAAGTCCATTCATGCTGAATTCTGATTGAGCTATATTAACCCTTAGTTGACTCAGGAGTCTGCAATGTACTGCTTCTCAATGTGCTGCAGGTGTCTCTGCCAATGATGATTTAAAGGGATAGTAATACTTAAAATCTACAAAAAACTATGTTGTAGGGTCTGTCCCTCTTAGTAAAACAATGGCACTCCCACTACTCTTTTATTCAAAAGTTATTACAGCTCAAATTTTATTTTTTAGGTGCAATATCATACTGGCCTGAAATTGTACAGTGGTGTTGTTGCTACACCATCCTATACAGATTTATGGTGAATTGACCGGATCTGTCCATAGGATGGTGTAACAACAGCGCCACTGTACAATTTCAGGTCACTGTGATACTGCACCTAAAAAAAATCAAGTTTGAGCTATAATAACTTTTGAATAAAACACCTTTCAGCAGTGGGAGTTCCCTTGTTTTACTCAGGGGGATAAACCCTACAACATATATTTTTTTTACATTTTAAATATTACTGTCCCTTTAAAACACTGGTGGGCCCTCTAATTTCCTTGGATGGTATAGGGGTATCGAACACACTGCAAACCAAATGTTTAAGTAATAACTGTATCCATGGGCGTCTACAGAAATTTTTCTGTGGGGAGAGGCAAAGCCATAACATGCCCGCAGGCCAGCCCACCGAGGCCTACACTTATACAGGAGATGGGGGAGTGCCGTGGATGCCCATGACTGCATCTGTTTTAACCTTCTGTTAAACATGAACACTCACATTCACAATGATTTGACACAATTTTGAAAGTACATTAAATCAGCTTCAAGGAATAAACATACCTGGCTTCACACAATGCTAAGCATTTACACCTACCATGGTTTGAGGAAAGAATTAGCATCCACACCTGTCATACAATGCTGAGCTTTCACATATTAATCAGACTGTATTGTGTGTCCCAGATCACAGAGGGTTCCAAACTGTGATATGTGAAAATAAGAGTTTTGGGTTTTGGGCCCCCTTTCTTCAATGGACCCTGGACATCTGCTAATTTCCTCTATTGTTAAAATGGCCCTTATCTTAAGCAGCTATGGTGTTAATTATTTTTTTCTGTGAAAGGATACAAAAATAATCATTATTACTTACAACGCCTTGCAGACAGGGGGGTATCAGCCCACAGTATACAGGTATAAAGGTGCTACAAACACAGGCCTGAAAAAGAGGAAGAATACTGTAAATGACCCGGGATATAGATATTGAGGCAGTTAACGTTTACTATAAAAACGTATATGTTTTGAGCTTTTCGTGCTGAGTAAAACAAGGGCACTCCCACCGCTGTCAGTTGTTTTATTCAAAAGTAATAAAAGTTCAAATAATCAGGAAGTTAATTTAGAGCTTTTACTTCCTGGAAGTTCTGACAGGAAGTGACTCGGAAGTTTCTATCACTTTGTATGGAGAACTGTTTGTCACGGACTTTACTCTCCATTAGAATGTAACAGAATAAATAATTGGAATTTCACCACTAGAGGGCACTGCTAATATAAAAAAAATAAAACTGTAATAATTCTGGAAATATCGGTCTCTCAGAAGTGGGAGTACCCTTATTTTACTTATCAGGAAATGCTCTACAATATATATGTTTTCATTGAAAAATGATTACTGCTTCTTTAAAGAGAAATTAAGAAAGTCTGGAGTAAACTGACTGCACCAATGGGGACAAATGAAAACTCCCAAACAGACTTAAATATGGCTTTTAACCACTTGAACACTTTGCAATATGTTGGAGACTTCTCCAGCATTCAAGAGCTTAACCCTATGAGTGCCAGAAAGGAACACATCACATTGGTTTGCAATGTGTTGCATACCTCTCAGGCACTCAAAGGGTTAAATCCCCCTTTAAATCAAAGGGGCATTGTAATTGTCCCCTATGATGTAGTTGGTTTGACCCATAATTGCTCCATTTCCTCTTGGCACATCAGCCCAAGGCCTGAATAACGTGCCAAATCTTTTTTTTTTTACTTTACATATTCTGAAGTTGTATAATATGGAAAGTCAAATTGCGCATACTTTTCATTTTTCTTCCAGCTTCATCTATTTATTTATTTATTTACATTTTAATGTCCCTAACTGAGCTCCCTGAATTTCTATGTCTAGAAAGCTTTCTGCCAGGTACTGTGAAAGCAGGAATAGTGACACAATGTTGCACTATGTCTTTAGCATTGAGTGATCTGTGTGCTATAGTGGAGGCAGGTTTTTCTTCTGCAGGCATAATGCAACTCTGTGTCACTATCTCAGCTTTCACAGTCCCTGAGAGAAAGCTCTCCGGGAACAAAAACAGTGAGCTCCCTGTCAGATACATAGAAGTGTAGAAAAATAGATGCAGATGAATAAAAGGGTATAGGCCATTTGACTTTATATATTATGCACTATTGTGAGATAGGTCACCTTTGGAAGGTCTGCTCCCATTTAAACTTTGTACCTTGCTCATACTAATTGTATTATCTGCATCTGTTTTTCATTTCAGTTGGTGTCAATAAAGCTATTTAATCAATTGTTCTTGCTGTTGGTGTACAGATAAACAAATTCCATAGGTGCAAAAGTGCCAAACTAGCAAGGTCACACTGTGAAACTCCATTCTGAACAGGAGCAACTGATTCCACTCAGCTGTCATAGTAGTTCCTCACTTCAACTGATGCCTGAGACTTGAAAGTCTTATCCTTCATTTTCATAGGATGTGTGTACAAAATTTTATACACAGCAAAGGAAGCAATGTAGTCTCAAATGAGATCTATGGGAGCAATGCACTGTTAGTGATGTCCACAATTTCAGTGTTGCACTTCACTTGAGAAGTTTTACTTCACTGAGAGGGTAGTAGATAAGTGGAACAGCCTAACATCAGAAGAAGTAGAAGTTAATACAGTGATGGAATTTAAGCAAGCATGGGATAGGCATAAGGCTGTCCTTAACATAAGAAAAGACCAAGGACCAAAAAAGGTTTGAGGTTTTCACAGTAGGAAAATGGGCAGACTAGATGGGCCGAATGGTTCTTAATCTGCCGTCAAATTCTATGTTTCTACAACATAAATATGGGGGCTGTAAAGCTCAGCCTCTGGCTATATACTATATCTGATCATTAACAAAATCTAATAGTTAGCCTTTAATTAGTCATGACTAGTTTCTGGAAGGGTCAGTGCGCTGGGGCAGAATCCTAGGACCTGTTTAATCTAATCTTTGTGGCACTGACATAGGGAACTGATGATTCAGCAGAGAATATGCATTGAAAGGTGATAAAACTATCCAGGTAGTGACATGTCTCCAACTCTAATATAATTCTATAGAGCTTTTTTTCACAAGGTATCTGAGACCTATCCAACCTTAAAACAAAGTCCAATAGACTAGGTCATGAACTGTATAGTTTTTGCCCTCTATTTAGTACACATCCCCTAAGGTCTTCTTGGCACAGTGACAATATCTGACTATTACACATGAAATGAGTTCCTCCGACAGGGCTCCTGTATGTTCTAGTTTAGTTGGGACCATACATAATGTTTTCCTCCTATGCATCCCCTACTTCTCAGAAAGAAAGTTACAAGGAGTTATAGGGATGGTCTCCATTAATAGCTTTCTGCTCATGGTACCCAAAGCACAGTGTGAGGAGAAGATATGAATTTATATCTAATGCTCCAATGGTCAAGTCTCCCTTAGCTACACCAACAGAAATACACCCACTCCGCACTTAACCTGCCCCCAGCCCTATCTATGGTTATCTGGCACAGAAAATACTCTAAGCTTATTATATAAAAACATACTTAAAAAAATTGATTTATGTCTAGGATGATAGAGATTATTACTTTGAAACTGAAGACTCTATATAATCCAATAGATTAAAGAAGACAGCCAATAAATTGGTTATTCAACTGGACAGTGATGTAATATATAAACCAGTAAGCAGACTGACCACAGTAAACCAGGCGTTGCCACCTTAAGCTGGAACCCAGTGAATGATGTGGCCACACCCAAAACTCAAAAGTGGGTGTAACTAGAACAGCTGAGGTGCACCTAACTCTGTATAATAGAAAACCAGCCATCGGTGAAGGGTTTAATTGCTGAGTAATGTTAAACATAATATCTAACTAACATGAAGGTGAGCAAAGAAAAGACGGGAGACCTACTCTCTCTCTATAGTGTAAGCTTAAAAGACCAATTAAGATTTATTATAGACCTCCCCCTTCCAAATTCTAAGGGTGTCTTGATGTTTACAACGAGGGACATCTCATTGCAGGAAGATTATTCAATTACAGATTATAACCAATAAAAATGTTGGCGCCATCACTATCACATTCTTTGAAGAACTGCAGTCCGAGACTCACCTCTACCATTGAAATCAATAGAAAAACTGTCTGGATATGAGGGCTTGCCCAACCATATAGATGACCAAGCAGCTGCCTATGGCACTGTGGATCAGGGTAGTGCTCAAGGACACTTTGCGCTAGGGGCAAAAGTCAACATAATAATGGGTCTGGCTCCTCCTCTAATCATGGACCTCTTCCATGAGCCATCTATGTAAATGAATGAGCCGCACTATCGTTGAATGAAATTCAAAAGAATAAAAGTAAATTTTTATTGCAGATAAACAATAGTAGACCGGGCACAATCCATCTAACTCGTTTCACACCAAACTTGTTTATTCATAGACTCAGTTAATTGAATCTTCAAACAGACTCTAAATTTAGATCACTTCCTTCAATTCAATCAAACCCATTAAATCTACATCATGAGAGAACATGAGCCATGACCACACACTGAAAAAGTCCATAAGTGGATGCACTTGATTACATCTGTCAACAACATTGGGTTATATGTTCAAGTCTCCCTTTCTCCTCTTTCCCTGCATTTTGAACCCAGGGGTGTAAGAACCGATTAGACCATTGACATAATATGTAGCCTGCTACCTCATCACATTTTAATCAATTCCTACTGTGTAACACTTTGTAGTTCCAATAATTTACTGGATTCAGTGGTAGGTTGACACAGGAAGAGGATACTGGGGGAGGCTAAAAAGCCTAGTGCACCAAGATCCATTGGGCTGGCCCTGCTGGACAGCTGTGGGGAGATAAACTAAGACTTGATAAAGGTGAGGTGGAAGGGATAAAGTGAAAATAACATCTCCAGTGTGATTAACTTTCCAGTTCCTATATTATTTTAGGAGCTTATACACTAACATCCCTCCACCTTGAGAGATTTTAGTGCATAGTCTCCACATAATAATATAGGAAATAGGGAGAATATCGCACTGGAGACATTATCTCACCTCCATCACATCATAAAGCCTCAACCTACAGAAGACTTATGCACAAAAAAAAAGGTGTATTAACTTAGGAACTAAACATCTCTCAATAATAGGAGTATAATTGTATTACTTTCTATGAAAAGCCCTATAATATATATGTTTTATTTTTTGCTTTCAACAATAAACATTGACTGACAATTTGAGAAGAAGACCTGGATTATCCCATTGCTCAGTTACGCAGATAGATTTGCATATAGACTTAGAACTTGCCTCAGGCAGTTGTTTCTGCCATTAGGTTTTCATGGATTGTTTAACACAAACAAAACTCAAAAGCCCATTACTAATGAGACAAGACATTTAGGACAAAAGACTCATTATCTCATCACAAGAAAGATAAGCATTGACTCTTCCAGTCTTAGCCCTGTGAGTAACGCTGACATAGTCTGACATTCTCTTACCTGGATCAGCTCTTCCTTGGTATTGAACTGTGAGAGCAGCACATTCTCCCCATCAGACACACGGGTAAGGGAGATGCCCAACCGCCCAGTTGCATGTTCATGCGCGTCATCTGGCAGAGTCTTGTATAGACACTTCCTGATTATCTTCACCAGGTTGAAGGATGGGTGTAAAGGCCCCAGAAACCGCTTCCTGGCCTCCTTAGACACTTCAATAATGTTTGCCCCAGCTTCCCCTGAAGGAAATGAACAGATCAAGTGTAAATGAATTGGATGTATGAAAATAATGAATTAAGATGATAGAATGTAACTTAAGTATTAGTACTGTCTGGGTTTTTTGAAGTGTTATATTGTAGATATTAAAACAATGTTCAGTGATGTTACTCTTGTCTTTCAAACTTTTATAGTTTGAGCGATACACAATTATAAACTTCCCCCTCCCTCGCCTTCCACAGACATCAGCCTCCAGCTGACATCATGAGATCCTGGTCCCGGGACCAGCAGGCGGCTCTTCAGCAGAGCCGAAATAGCGCAATGTAAAAGCAAAATACTTCATTAGAACAGTCTACAAACTGTGCTTGCAAACCAGGCACACTTTGTAGACTGTTCCAATTAAGTATTTCTTTTTACCTAGCGCTATTTCTGCTCTGCTGAAGAGCCGCCTCGAGTCGCACAACTCGAATCTCATGCTGAGAGGTTGACAGCCGACGTCTGGGAAAGGGGAGGGAGGGGGGAAGTTTTTAATCGTATATCTCTCAAACTACAAAAGTTTGAGAGACAAGAGTAACATCACTGAATGTATTATTTTAATATCTACAATATAACACTTCCAAAAATCCAGGCATTACTATCACTTTAACCCCTTAAGGACTGGCTGCGCACGCAGGTGGCGATCACTTAAGGACCACTGAGCATTTTTTTTTTTTACCCATCGGATTCCAGACTCCCCGAACAGCATGCAGCCGCACGGGGAGCCCAGAATTCCATGATGGCCCAGGTCCTTAAGGGGTTAATAGAACTCTATCATTAAAGACAACTTTGGTTCTATCAATATCACCTATCTGTAAGCCATTTTTTTAATCTACAAAACTAGTTTTTGAGACATTTAGATTTATAGATGATGCTAATTAAGGCATATCATTCTGGCACGTCCTGTATTAATATATATATTAAAATAACTAGATATAGTTTAATATATAAAAATGGCTAATATGACATATAGGCACTTTTGCAAGCTCTTTCAAAATCACTAGACTTATTTTTAGGTGATAGTGTGCCTTTAAAGACCAGTAATGATTTATTTAGCATTATTATTTTAGCATTATACTTTCAAGTATTTTACCGATTTTCATTTTATTTAAAGTGGAACTATGCTTTAGGACTAAGCTGCCCTTTATGTGTTTATCATAAAGAGTTACCTAGGCAGGAGTCCTTCATACAGCTCTCAAGAGCTGGGAGGCTGGTGTACTAAGAACTGAGTCATTCTGGGTAAAACAACTGCACAATAGTGGACAAATGAAAGTCCAAAATTTCCATTGATTTAAATGGGGCTTTAAAGGGTCAGTAATGTCTATATATTAAAAAAGGTCATATTGCAGCTATTAGAAAATTAAACTAAATGACCTCAGTCCCATCTCTCAGACCTTTATGGTTTGAGAGATATAAAAGGCTAAAGTTCCCTGCTCGCTCCGCTTTCCCTGATGTCAGCTGTAAAGCTGACAGTAGGTGATTCGAGTCGGCCCACTCAAGGCAGCTCTTCAGCAGAGCAGAAATAGCGCAATGTAAAAAGAAATACTTCATCAGAACGGTCTATAAAGTGTGCCTGGTTTGCAGGCACACTTTGTAGACCGTTCCAATGAAGTATTTCTTTTTATATTGTGTTATTTCGGCTCTGCTGAAGAGCCGATTGCTTGTCCCAGGACCAGGCACACTTTGTAGACTGTTCCGATGTAGTATTTCCTTGAGTCGGCCTTCTATATCTCTCAAACCATAAATGTTGGAGAGATGGGACTGCGGTAGTTTAGTTTAATTTTCTAATAGCTGCAATGTGACCTTTTTAATATATAGACATTACTGACCCTTCAATCCCCTGTATGCTAGAAGTTAAAATCCCCACTTAAATAAGCAGTATTTATTTTTTTTAATAAAAACATATGTTAAGGGGCTTTTTCCCGGTGAGAAAAACAAGGGTACTCCCACCTCTCTCAGTTGTTTCATTCAAAACAGTTCAGTCAGGGAATAGAAGCCTCATTACTTCCTGATCATTCAAATTGTCAGGAAGTGTGTAAAAATGTTCAAACTGATAAAATGACTAAGCAGTTTATTTTGCTTTCTATAGAGAACTGTTAGTCAATGACTCACCTCTCCCACAGAATGCAAAACAAGAATAACTGAAACTGACCTGTAGAGTGCGAAGTTAATGGTAAAAAAAAACAAAACAGCTTTAATTGTAATAACTCTGGAAAGTTGCATTTCACAGCAATGGGAATACCCTTGTTTTACTCAGCAGGAAAAAGTACTACAATATATTTGTTTTTCATTAAAAAGTATACTGTTCCTTTAAATCAGTAGAGATTTGGGCACTGTGTGTCCACTAGGGAGCAATTGGTTTACCCCAGAAATACTCCAGTTCCTACTAAAATATCATCCTCCCTGATTTTCTGATAAAATTAATATCCATGGCAGGCAGTGTCGGTCAGATCACAAAGGCTTTTCTCATGAGACCAGATTTAGCTGTAGGTGAAAGTTCTACTATAAGGAGCTAATCAGGCTAGTCATGGGATTACATAGTACTATGATATTATCAGACAGGCCCAGGCTTGTTCTCAGAGTTAGGCTAAAAACCAACAATTAGGACACTAAGGTCTGTATTCAATAAATTAAAGAGGAGCAATCTTGGATTGCATCACAGTTGACAAGTAAAAATAGCCAAAATTACCAAAGATTTAAATGGGGCTTTTAACCTGTTGAATGCTAAAGAGGTCTCCAGCACATTACGGTACAAGGCGCAGTTAAATCAATGGGAAATCATGGAGACGTACGTTCAAAAGTATCTTTCCAAGAATACATGGCTATCTGTAAGTTGTCTTCTTACTATCATATACATGACTATCTGTCAAGTGTCTCTTCTGTTGGACATTATGCCTGTTATTGTGTCTTAACCCATTAACGACCACCCGATTCCGCAGGGGCGACCGTTAAGGACCACTCTGCATTTTTTCAGTCCAATTCCATGACATGCCAGAATCGGTCCTTAACTACCAGACCTTTGTGAAGGTCCTAGCACGTCTTTGGTTCCTAAGGGGTTGATGATCTCATACAAGACTACCTGTCATCTCTCCTTCATGTACATGGCTATTTCTCCTGTATCTCATTACTACATCATCCATGGATATTTTTCACAGTCCTTTTCTCTATGATTATCTGTCACCTGCCTCTTCTTTATAATATACATAGCTACCTGACACACGGCTACAGGGCTAGAACATACATGTTTATCTACCAAATACCCCTTCTCTGTCATATTCATGGCTACCCAGTGTAGATAAGATGGACGTGCACTCTGGGATCTCACACGTATATTGTTCCTGGTGCAGTAACTCCACTTGGTCTCCTGTTGACCAATAGTTCACACAGAATCACAATAGGGAGCACACTCAGGGAGATGTGCAGAAATTGGCTCTAGCTGAACTTTATTGAATGCAATTAAAAAGAACACTTCAAGAGGCGTAATGCCACCCATTGTTAGTCATGTCTGACAAATGATGGTATTGAGCCCCCACAGTGTATGTTTCATTGCATTCAATAAAGTTCAGTGAAAGCTGATTTCTGCACAGCTCCCTGAGTGTGTTCTCCTATTCTGATTCTGTCAGTCATATATCTAATCAATGTATAGCTTTCACATTCCTCTTCCCTATGACCTGCATTACGATCTGCCACATACCTCTTTTACATAACATACATATCTATATGTCACATAGCTCTTGGGTAGAAAATACATGGCTGTCTGTCACATCTCATTTGTATACGGCCTGTACGCCTAAATGATCTGTCTCTTTTCAATAACATACATTGCTATTGTCATGTGTTTCTTGTCTAGATCATACATGGCTTTGATTTCCATTTGGGTGTCCAAATCATTGCACCTCTATAGCACTCAAAGGGTTAACCATTTGAGTGCCATGGGGTGTCCAATGTAATGCACTGCACTGGACACCACTCTTAAGAATCAATGTGCTCCAGCCCTTGGGTAACCCTACAAAAGCCAGACTAATGCCAGGTTCTTAATTTTGCTTCCCATCATCCCTTGCACCATAATTAGATGTGGTCAGTACTGTGCATTGGCAGCACTCCATGTGTGGGAAAGGGCAGGCAGCCTTCCATGTACCAGCCAGCCCCTGTAACAACAGTCCTGAGGCTGGGAGGTGTGGGTGAGGGGTCTGAGGATTAGAGGACAGAGACTGCACCAGCTAGTAAAGAATCCTTTCATAACATAAACATCAGTGGCACCACCGATATCAGCATAAGAATTTATTCACTGTTATCTGTGTATAGAGACTCGGAATTAGTATACAGTGCAGCGTGGTTATTATCAGGAGGTGGAAGTGTATAGAGATACTCAGTACCATTATACAGTGCAGCGTGGTTATTATCAGGAGGTGGAAGTGTATAGAGATACTCAGTACCATTATACAGTGCAGTGTGATCATTATCAGGAGTGGAAGTGTATAATAGAGATACTCGGTACCATTATACAGTGCAGTGTGATCATTATCAGGAGGTGGAAGTGTATAGAGATACTCAGTACCATTATACAGTGCAGTGTGATCATTATCAGGAGATGGAAGTGTACAGAGATACTCAGTACCACTGTACAGTTCAACGTGATCATTATCAGGCGGTAGAAATGTATAGAGATACTCAGTACCATTATACAGTGCAGTGTGATCATTATCAGGAGGTGGAAGTGTATAGAGATACTCAGTACCATTATACAGATTATCTCTATACACTTCCACCTCCTGATAATGATCATGTTGCACTGTATAATGGTACTGAGTATCTCTATACACTTCTACCTCCTGATAATGATCACACTGCACCGTATAATGGTACTGAGTATCTCTATACACTTCCACCTCCTGATAATGATCATGTTGCACTGTATAATGGTACTGAGTATCTCTATACACTTCCACCTCCTGGTAATGATCATGCTGCATCGTATAATGGTACTGAGTATCTTTATACACTTCCACCTCCTGATAATGATCATGTTGCACCGTATAATGGTACTGAGTATCTCTATACACTTCCACCTCCTGATAATGATCACGCTGCACTGTATAATGTTACTGAGTATCTCTATACACTTCCACCTCCTGATAATGACCACACTGCACTGTATAATGGTACTGAGTATCTCTATACACTTCCACCTCCTGATAATGATCAGACTGCACTGTATAATGGTACTGAGTATCTCTATACACTTCCACCTCCTGATAATAATCACGTGGCACTGTATAATGGTACTGAGTATCTCTATACACTTCCACCTCCTGGTAATGATCACAGTGCACTGTATAATGGTGCCGAGTATCTCTATACACTTCCACCTCCTGGTAATGATCACAGTGCACTGTATAATGGTACCGAGTATCTCTATACACTTCCACCTCCTGGTAATGATCACACCGCACTGTATAATGGTACTGAGTATCTCTATACACTTCCACCTCCTGGTAATGATCAGACTGCATTGTATAATGGTACTGAGTATCTCTATACACTCCCACCTCCTGGTAATGATCACGTTGCACTGTATAATAGTACTGAGTATCTCTATACACTTCCACCTCCTGATAATGATCACACTGCACTGTATAATGGTACTGAGTATCTCTATACACTTCCACCTCCTGATAATGATCATGTTGCACTGTATAATGGTACTGAGTATCTCTATACACTTCCACTCCTGATAATGATCACGTTGCACTGTATAATAGTACTGAGTATCTCTATACACTCCCACCTCCTGATAATGATCACACTGCATTGTATAATGGTACTGAGTATCTCTATACACTTCCACCTCCTGATAATGATCACGCTGCACCATATAATAGTACTGAGTATCTCTATACACTTCCACTCCTGATAATGATCACGTTGCACTGTATAATAGTACTGAGTATCTCTATACACTCCCACCTCCTGATAATGATCACACTGCATTGTATAATGGTACCGAGTATCTCTATACACTTCCACCTCCTGGTAATGATCACACTGCACGGTATAATAGTACTGAGTATCTCTATACACTCCCACCTCCTGGTAATGATCACGTTGCACTGTATAATAGTACTGAGTATCTCTATACACTTCCACCTCCTGATAATGATCACACTGCACTGTATAATGGTACTGAGTATCTCTATACACTTCCACCTCCTGATAATGATCACGCTGCACTGTATAATGGTACTGAGTATCTCTATACACTTCCACCTCCTGATAATGATCACACTGCACTGTATAATGGTACTGAGTATCTCTATACACTTCCACCTCCTGATAATAATCACGTGGCACTGTATAATGGTACCGAGTATCTATATACACTTCCTCCTCCTGATAATGATCACACTGCACTGTATAATGGTACTGAGTATCTCTATACACTTCCACCTCCTGGTAATGATCACAGTGCACTGTATAATGGTACCGAGTATCTCTATACACTTCCACCTCCTGGTAATGATCACAGCGCACTGTATAATGGTACTGAGTATCTCTATACACTTCCACCTCCTGGTAATGATCAGACTGCATTGTATAATGGTACTGAGTATCTCTATACACTTCCACCTCCTGATAATGATCACTCTGCACTGTATAATGGTACTGAGTATCTCTATACACTTCCACCTCCTGATAATGATCACACTGCATTGTATAATGGTACCGAGTATCTCTATACACTTCCACCTCCTGGTAATGATCACACTGCACGGTATAATAGTACTGAGTATCTCTATACACTCCCACCTCCTGGTAATGATCACGTTGCACTGTATAATAGTACTGAGTATCTCTATACACTTCCACCTCCTGATAATGATCACACTGCACTGTATAATGGTACTGAGTATCTCTATACACTTCCACCTCCTGATAATGATCATGTTGCACTGTATAATGGTACTGAGTATCTCTATACACTTCCACTCCTGATAATGATCACGTTGCACTGTATAATACTACTGAGTATCTCTATACACTCCCACCTCCTGATAATGATCACACTGCATTGTATAATGGTACTGAGTATCTCTATACACTTCCACCTCCTGATAATGATCACGCTGCACCATATAATAGTACTGAGTATCTCTATACACTTCCACTCCTGATAATGATCACGTTGCACTGTATAATAGTACTGAGTATCTCTATACACTCCCACCTCCTGATAATGATCACACTGCATTGTATAATGGTACCGAGTATCTCTATACACTTCCACCTCCTGGTAATGATCACACTGCACGGTATAATAGTACTGAGTATCTCTATACACTCCCACCTCCTGGTAATGATCACGTTGCACTGTATAATAGTACTGAGTATCTCTATACACTTCCACCTCCTGATAATGATCACACTGCACTGTATAATGGTACTGAGTATCTCTATACACTTCCACCTCCTGATAATAATCACGTGGCACTGTATAATGGTACTGAGTATCTCTATACACTTCCACCTCCTGGTAATGATCACAGTGCACTGTATAATGGTACCGAGTATCTCTATACACTTCCACCTCCTGATAATGATCACACTGCACTGCATAATGGTACTGAGTATCTCTATACACTTCCACCTCCTGATAATAATCACGTGGCACTGTATAATGGTACTGAGTATCTCTATACACTTCCACCTCCTGGTAATGATCACAGTGCACTGTATAATGGTACCGAGTATCTCTATACACTTCCACCTCCTGGTAATGATCACAGTGCACTGTATAATGGTACCGAGTATCTCTATACACTTACACCTCCTGGTAATGATCACAGCGCACTGTATAATGGTACTGAGTATCTCTATACACTTCCACCTCCTGGTAATGATCAGACTGCATTGTATAATGGTACTGAGTATCTCTATACACTTCCACCTCCTGATAATGATCACTCTGCACTGTATAATGGTACTGAGTATCTCTATACACTTCCACCTCCTGATAATGATCACACTGCATTGTATAATGGTACCGAGTATCTCTATACACTTCCACCTCCTGGTAATGATCACACTGCACGGTATAATAGTACTGAGTATCTCTATACACTCCCACCTCCTGGTAATGATCACGTTGCACTGTATAATAGTACTGAGTATCTCTATACACTTCCACCTCCTGATAATGATCACACTGCACTGTATAATGGTACTGAGTATCTCTATACACTTCCACCTCCTGATAATGATCATGTTGCACTGTATAATGGTACTGAGTATCTCTATACACTTCCACTCCTGATAATGATCACATTGCACTGTATAATACTACTGAGTATCTCTATACACTCCCACCTCCTGATAATGATCACACTGCATTGTATAATGGTACTGAGTATCTCTATACACTTCCACCTCCTGATAATGATCACGCTGCACCATATAATAGTACTGAGTATCTCTATACACTTCCACCTCCTGGTAATGATCACAGTGCACTGTATAATGGTACCGAGTATCTCTATACACTTCCACCTCCTGGTAATGATCACAGTGCACTGTATAATGGTACCGAGTATCTCTATACACTTCCACCTCCTGGTAATGATCACAGCGCACTGTATAATGGTACTGAGTATCTCTATACACTTCCACCTCCTGGTAATGATCACGTTGCACTGTATAATAGTACTGAGTATCTCTATACACTTCCACCTCCTGATAATGATCACACTGCACTGTATAATGGTACTGAGTATCTCTATACACTTCCACCTCCTGATAATGATCATGTTGCACTGTATAATGGTACTGAGTATCTCTATACACTTCCACTCCTGATAATGATCACGTTGCACTGTATAATAGTACTGAGTATCTCTATACACTCCCACCTCCTGATAATGATCACACTGCATTGTATAATGGTACCGAGTATCTCTATACACTTCCACCTCCTGGTAATGATCACACTGCACGGTATAATAGTACTGAGTATCTCTATACACTCCCACCTCCTGGTAATGATCACGTTGCACTGTATAATAGTACTGAGTATCTCTATACACTTCCACCTCCTGATAATGATCACACTGCACTGTATAATGGTACTGAGTATCTCTATACACTTCCACCTCCTGATAATGATCACGCTGCACTGTATAATGGTACTGAGTATCTCTATACACTTCCTCCTCCTGATAATGATAACAGTGCAGTGTATAATGGTACTGAGTATCTCTATACACTTCCACCTCCTGATAATGATCACGTTGCACTGTATAATAGTACTGAGTATCTCTATACACTTCCACCTCCTGATAATGATCACACTGCACTGTATAATGGTACTGAGTATCTCTATACACTTCCACCTCCTGATAATGATCACGTTGCACTGTATAATGGTACCGAGTATCTCTATACATTTCCACCTCCTGATAATGATCACATTGAGCTGTATAATGGTACTGAGAATCGCTATAGGGGGTGCAAGTGTATAGGGATACTCAGTACCATTATACAGTGCAGTGTGTTCATTAAAACTAGGTATATAGAGATACTCAGTATAAGTTTTAAGTGCAACAAGTTCATTATCAGAAGGAATATAGAGATACTCAGTATTATCACACAATGCAGAATGCTCATTATCAGAACACAGATAACACTCATTGCCATATAGGAAAGGCAGATTTGGCATTATGCTAATTTAAAGGTCTCCACTCAGTTTACTATTCTGATCACAGCATGTTCTATAAACACTTCCAGGAGGAAAGTTTCTAAGAAATCCTTTTGGCCGGTAGCCTGACTGACTAATATGTATATAAACAAACCTGCGCCTGTAGCTGTGCAACCTCTAGTGGAAATACTGGGACAGAACTGACCTATAAACCTTTTCCTATGTCCCTCCCATCACATGGGGACACAGATATACAGGTCTAGGAAATTTCACTGCACCTGGTACTGTGACGAATGTTACCAAGCATTGTAGTAGTGGTCTCAAGATGAACTGGAGTAAGACAAATTCACCATAGGGGGCAAATAAAAATTCTCCCAATTGTCTATTGATTTAAATGGAGATTTTAACACCTGCTAGAGAGCTCTCCACGCACTTCCGTTCAAGCATTGAAGGGGTTTAACCCCTTAAGGACCGGGAAAATCTGAGGTCGTTTTCCCTTAAGACCGGAGCAATTCTGACCTTTTTGACTAGGTCTATGTTCAACAGTGTTTTCCCTCCAAGTCTTTTATTCCACCCCCATAAATTATATACTGCTTTTTAAGCACAAATAGGGCTCTCTTTTGATACCCTATTTATATGCATAACCCATCATTTACTTTATTAAAATTAAAAAAAAGGTAAAAAAAATGTAAAAAAAACCCCACCATTTTTGTATTTTCTATTGGGATCAATTGGGCACAAAGGGTTAAATTTTTATGGCGACTGCATGAAAGGTATGACCGGTCAGTCATACCTACAAAATGTGCAGTTTAAAGTGGCCACTGTCCCCCCCTTGGGTGAAAATCCCCATGTCCCTTTTTCACACCCTATTTTGTCACTTTTTTATCCGTGGCATTTGGCGGTGTATATAAGTGTATTACATGGCTCCACAACAATCACATTTCCAATATTGTTTAATGAGATTTTTTTTTTTTAAATAAAATATCTTTTTGTAAAAAAAAAAATTGAAATTGACCTGCATTTAGCAAGCCTCTGGTACCAGCAGTGAAGGGGTTAATACCCCCAGCTGCTGTATTTTCATTTGCCACTAGGTGTCTCCTCTCTACTTCTGTCTCCCTTACTTTGATAGTAAGGGAGACAGAGGTAGAAGAGACACGCAGAGACAGCATGCTTTCTGTACTACCTCTGTCTCTCACAATGCCAGTACACTTGATCGCTGCTACGGCGATCACATGAACTGGCACAAGCAAGAAGGGCTGAGACTGAACGCCCCAGTCTCGGAGCGCTCAGTCTCAGCCTGGAATTAATGATAGCAGCGTGCACGGAGGCACGCTGCTATCATTTAAGCCATGGCGGTCCAGGACCGTCATGGGTCCTTAAGGGGTTAAAGGGATATTAATGCCTCAAACAAAATGCAGCTTCTTCATACTACGTGCCCAACACAGCACTGTATTTCAATACTATCATTCTTGTAGTTCAGCAGCAAATTAATGAGAAAGAATCAACCTCCAGCGCCTTTCACCTGTGTCACTCTGCCTCTCCAAGACTGTCCAGATGGTGCACAGCAGGGGACAATCTTCAGTAAGCATAAGGAAAATCCTGCCCTCCTTTGTCAAGGTTGGTAAGGGTTTTGGTTTACTTCTTAAAGGTCACATAGAAAACTTTGTGTGGCCACACCATGCATTAACTATGTCGCCATGGATAAAATGGCGACATGAGACTCTTGCATTGCATAAAAGCGTCAGAACACATTGTTTCAGAAAAGCCTATCTGTGTACATCAAAATGAGTTAAACTATGTCTCCCACAGAGTTATTTATTGATTCTGGATAAACTTAATCGCTTGATTTCCAGATGACATTTTAATGTTGTAACATCTAGATAAGCATAGAGATCGACGAAAATGCCAACAAACAGCAAAGATATTCCAAAGTAATAAAATATGAGATGTGTGTTTCCTGGGCAGAGATATCTTTCTCCTTGGTGTATTTTATAGAAGGTGTCATTATTTATTTTTGATGACATACAAGTCTAAAACAAACACGTTTATTCTGTATACTCATCAATGTGGGCTGAGCACCGTTTCAGAAAGAGACATGAGAATCTCATGCTTTCATGCAGTGTGCGAGATTCTCATGTTGCCATTTTAACCATGGCGACATGGTTAATGTGTCGTGTGGCCACACAACATTTTCTATGCGACCTTTTAAATGGATACCCAGGGTTTTCCTTATACTTACTGATTGAAGATTGTTCCTCTTTGCGATCTGTCCAGTTCCAGGACTGGAGTCCACAACTGATGGGAGGCAGCTAAAATGAGCGGGAGTTGGATCCTTTCTCATTCAATTGCTGCTGAACTACAAGACTGATAGTATTAAAATATAGCGCTACATGGGACAAATAGTACGAAGAAGAATCAGAGCTGCATTTTCTTTGAAGTGTTACTATCCCTTTAAAGCTTCATTTATGTTATGTACTAAGAGAACTGGCGCAATTATTTGGCAAACCAACTGCACCATAGAGAACAACTAAACACATCCATTAATTTACATGAGGCCTTTAACCCATTGAATGCTAGAGAGGTCTCCAATGCACAGTAATGCAATGCTTTTGAGGGGGTCAGTGTTAATACTTGCTGAATCTTGAAGGGGAACTACCACCCCGCAATAACTTAACCTGTATTCATTCTTCATCTGGCGACTAGCTGCTTAGTAGCGCTAGTCGCCAGAAATATTACCTGGTTCCGAAGATTTCTCCGTTTTACCGATGCTCACAGGAGCATGAAGCACAGACATCTCGTCACAGTGACGTCCGTGCGCCTGCGCTGTCAGTCCCTTTTGGAGCCAAGTCGGAGAAATCTTCGGAACCAGGTAATATTTCTGGCGACTAGCACTACTAAGCAGCTAGTCACCAGATGAAGAATGAATGCAGGTTAAGTTATTGCGGGGTGGTAGTTCCCCTTTAACCACAATTTTCCTGTCTTACGGAAAGATGTTCAAAAAGTCATCATAATGAAAAACTTGTCAGATCATGAGTTGGTGGAAAAAGAAGGACGATATTTTCAGAAGTAAATCCCCCATGATTGAAAATGTGTCACAAAGAATTAAAAATGACGGTAAGATGATCTTGATGAATATTGACCTTTAAAATTCTGGGGGAGATTCACTAAGCAGTGATAAAGAGGTGATAAAGTGGAGATGACTTCTCCAGTGATATCACTTCTCCAGTTCCTATATTATTCTATTCACTAAGATCTCCAAAGTTGAAGAAATCTTCGTGCATTGGCTCCACAGAATAGGAATTGGAGAAGTCATCTCCACTTTATCACCTCTATCAACGCTTAGTGAATCTCCCCCTAAAGTTAAAAAAGTCTTTGATTTTGTCTTTGAAACGAAAATTTTCATAGAAGCAAAAATATTCATTTAGCCATCACTTTTTGTCTGGTTAACATAATTTTTTCCCTGACAAAATAACAATGTTCTAAAATTGTGGAAGACAAATTAACCCCTTAGTGACCGGCCGCACGCACGCGCGGCTGGCACGTAACGCCCGACAAACTTTTTTTTTTCATTCCACTGAATGACTTCCGGGACGTACATGTACGTCCTCTGTCCACCTGGGACATCCGTCCTCAGGCGTTAAGTGGTTAAAATACTGTTAGGGGTGAGAAGCAGTACTATAGAGTTAACTGGTAAAAAAAAAAAAAAAAAAAAGTCTTTGAAAATTTGTTGTTTTAAAGACGAAAAAAAGTATTTTTCTGAAAATACCTTACAATATGACAGCAGAGTAAACCACACCCACTTTTACAACTGTTGTTTCCCTTTGAAGGAGACGGTAGAATTAGATTAAAAAAATGATGGTAATATGTCTGAGAATTGACGGATCATGGTGTAAGAACTTTTTTATTCTGATTACAGGCAATTTCAGTTACCAACACTTTTTGAACATCTCGTCCTTAGTATTTTTATGCAATAGACTAGGTAGGATACTGATTTTTTAGTGTTGTGCCAACCTACTGCAGTAAACTTTTTTTTTCCAATGAAAAAAAATATATATCATAGGACTTTCCCTGCTGAGTAAAGCAAGGCTTCTCCCATTGTTGATAGATACATATTTCCAGAGTTATTATAGTTTAAACCCTTTTTTTTGTTTCATTTATAGTGCCTTCTGGTGGTCAGATTCCAATTAGTTATTATTCTGTTGCTTTCTACAGTAGAGGTGAGTCGCTCACAAACAGTTCTCCATTGAATGTCATAAAAACTGCTGAGTTATGCTATCAAAACTTTCAGGAAGTAATCACACTGCCAATCACTTCCTGACAATTTTGAACTGTTAAAACATTGGAATAACATACCCCCCAACATTTCAAATGGCCAAAGAGGGACACTTTTGTTTTAGGTGGTGTTTATGGGGGTGTGGCTGGTGGGCGGGGCATTACCGAGAATTTTTAGGCTATTTCATGACCTACCGGCTCCTCTTTGTGTAACTGAATAAATTATTTAGAGCAAGACCAAAGTATTTTATTTACACAGATTAATTTATAAACACATATTAAATATTAACTACACATTTATGTGAGTTTTATTGTTGTGGAGCATGTACTAAACACTACTCATTGTGATCTCCTGAAAAGAGGGACAAAAGGGTAGAAAAGAGGGACAGTGGGATTTGGGTCTGAAAGAGGGACTGTCCCTCCTAAAGAGGGACAATTGGGAGGTATGGAATAAAGCCTTACAACATAAAGATTTTCATTAAAAAGGTTTACTTCTCCTTTAAGCTACTTATGCCAACAATTGTCCTCTAAATGCAGGTTGCACCATGGGAAGGGCAATGCGGAGAGAGTATGAGCATTTTACAGTTTACAGTTCCTCTGTCTCTTATTTTTTGCTATGCACTAACAAAACAAGGTGTAAAATGATGTGAAATTAGTGGGTTTTCCTGTGTATGGTATAAGGCTGGCATTTGGGACTTGCTAACATAACCCTTTTATTGCTAATGTTTCGTAAGGCATTGGCCACCCCCTGGAACTCAACGGTTAAAGTCATAACAAAAGCAGATTATTTGAACTGGACTACACTAAAGTGATCATCATACCTGGGAATTCTCCGGTTTTGCCCTGGAGACTCCGGATTTCAAACTGAATTACCGGGTCTCCGGGGCAGTGTGTGAATCACCGGGTGGGCAGAGTTTAAGTAGAAACTCTGCCCACTTGTGCACCATCCCGCCCGGTTCCTCCCACTCCCCGCCCTCTTACCCTCCATTCCCAGGTATTTTTCAGTTGTTGTTTGTTTGTTTTTTTTTGTCCTGCCCCCTTCTCAACTAAGCCCCTCCCCTTTTATGATGCAATTCGTGGCATTTTCCTCCCCGGTCAGCACTGACAGGGTTACCCTCCGGGTAGCCCTGCTTCAAAAGTTCCTAGGTATGGTGATTATGCACCCTTGTACATGGCAGAAGCATGGATTTTAGGCCAATGCTCAAATGCAGAACATTATCCGCACTGTAGGGAAATGTATAAATGTATAGATATATGCTCATACACTGCATAATGATTCATTATGAAGGAACACAAGCACTTAGAGATACTGGATGACTCACAGTACATGACCAAGTAATGCCAGTGTACACTTAGTATAATTATATACACTGAAAGCAAGTGTACAGTTATACTCATAACCAATACAGAACACTCAAGATAAAGGAATGGAAGTGCTTAGTTATACTCAGCACCATTATGTAATACAGAAAGTTCATTAGCAGGGAATGATAGTGGATAGTTACTCAGGACCATTATACAACACTGCTGCAACCTCATCTTCCCAGTTGCACAGAGAGCTGAGTACCTTATAGCAGAGGTACACTAGTTATTTATGAACCTTCCCCTTAGACAGTACCAGTGGAATTTCGGAGAGGTATGTAAACAAGCCACTTGTGAGAGGCCGGGCAGAGGCATAGACATGCACAGAGGCTAATGTACTAAGAAGAATTGGAGGAATTCTGGAGAAAGCCAAGCGCACAACAGGGGAAATATATAACAGTCAAAGTAATGCTAGGAAAATCCCTAGTACTGAAGGACTTAAAATTGAAATCAATGGGAATTTTTATTTGATCCCTATGGTTTAGTCGGTTTGCCCCAAAACAGTTCTATTAACCCCTTAAGGTCCAGCGATCCCACGGTGTCTGGTCCTTTAAGGACCAGATAGACGAGTTCGACCTGCCGTCCCACGTGACTGATCACGTGGGGAGGCACGTTGAAAGAAGGACTGAAAGAGATTGCTCCGGTCTTGGAGCGATCAACTTCAGTCCACGGTATTACTCACCTCGCAGGAGAGCGGTGAGTAATAGTACGTGACGTACCAGGACTGTCACTGGTCCTTAAGTGCCAGAACAGTGTGACGGTCCGGGTAAGTCACAGGACACGAAGGGGTTAAGTACAGAAGCTTCACTGTTTATAGGCGCTGCATATTTCCCAAGTGTCCCTCTTTGAGACCCAAATCCCTCTGTCCCAACCCAATGTCCCTGTGTGTAGGAGTTCAGACTGTGTGGTGTGTATGTAAGTGTATCTCATTGCTTCAGAGCAATAAAACTTACTTTAATGTTTGTTTAACCCCTTAAGGTCCAGCGACGTGTCAGAACTGTCACTGCTGTTTTTGCCTAAAGGACCAGTGATGCCCCTGACACGTCACATATTTTTAACTCACAGCACTCCTGCGGGAGCACTGTGAGTAGTAGTGGGGACTGAAATTGACCGCTCCAAGACTGGATCGGTCACTGTAAGTCCCCCGGTCGGTGTGATCAGTCAGGAAAACAAACTCGGGACAGCTGGTCTTTAAGGGTATAAGCTTAAAATAAAGATGTGCCTCTATGGCCACTTGAAATGTTGGAAGGTAATAGTGCTAAACTCGCACCAGGGCCACACTGAGATACAGCCTAACTGGTCTATCTTTCCCACCTTTTAGGAGAGAAGTACAAATTCATCAACGCAGTTTGAACTCATGCTGTGCTTTGAGTTATGCACTAGAGCAGTGATGGGCTACGTATGGCTCTCCAGCTGCTGCCAGACTACAACTCTATCATTATCGAATGATGGAAGTTGTAGTCTGGCAGCAGCTGGAAGGCCTCATGTCACTAGGGTTGCCACCTTTTCTTCAAAAAAATACCAGCCATGGCATTCCCTCCATAGACATCATTGGACAGAAGCCATTTTTTTTCTGGCCTGCCGGTAAAATACCGGCTGGATGGCAACCCTACATGTCACCCATCCCTGTAGTAGAGTGTATGAACGTTTGAGTACACACAGCCACACACATTCCACTGTTGTAAAGACTTTAATACCTAACATGCCCATACCTCCCAACATTTCAAATGGAGAAAGAGGGACACTTTTGATTTAGGGGGTGTTGCAGGGGGTGTGGCTGGTGGGTGGGGCATAACAAGGAACTTTTAGGGTATTTTGTGACCTACTGACACCTGAATAAATGTTTTAGAGCAAGACCAAAGTATTATATTTACACGTACTAATTTATAAACACATACTGAAGTTTGAACAAACATTAATGTGAGTTGTCTTGCTGTGTAGCAATGTGATACATTTATATACACACACCACACAGTCTGATCTCTTAAAAAGAGGGACACCAGGGTGGGAAAGAGGGACAGAGGGATTTGGGTCTCAAAGAGGGATGGTCCCTCCTAAAGGGGGACACTTGGGACATATGCATGCCCCAAATGTCACTCCAATAGCAGGGCTCAAAATTTCCTTTCTCCACTAGCCAATGGCGAGTAGAAATTCAGACCTGGTTGGTATGCTATGGCTTGCAGTGGCGAGTAACTTTTCAGGTCTGGCTATTAGCAAAGGACTTAAAATGTTAAGCCCTGCCTATAGCATGGTCGGGAAAATGAAATAAAGTTACGTCACCTTTCTCAGCGCCTTGTTAGTACATATTATTTAAAGGGGAACTATCACCCCAACTAAAGTTCACCCCATCTAATTAGGCATCTAGCAATAAGCTTAACAATCAAACTGTTATGCAGAATAAAGACAGCATTAGTCAAAAATCCTACCTCAGCCAACAATGACGGCCAGGCAACAGTGCAGACACCTTTGCTTACAGATGGAGGTGTTGCATGGTACCTTAAGGTACCAGAAGGGACGGATGGTGCAGACACATAGATCCCTTTAGACTGATGCTGCCTGGCTGTCAGTGTCGGCTGAGGAAGGATTTATGACTAACGTGGTCTTTATTCTGCTTAACAGTTTGATTGATAAGCTTATTGCCAGATACCTAATTAGGTGGGATGGACTTTAGTTGGGGTGATAGTTCCCCTTTAACAAGACACAGAGGAAAGGAACACCCTGACATGCCCATTCACTTCCCCAGTGTCCTCTGCTTGGCTCCACTGGCATACAGAGAACCATATTCATCATAAGTAGCTTAGTACATTGACGATAGGCAGGCATAGCACTAAGAAATCGGTTCCAGAGCCTATAATACTATGTAATCGTATTAGTACATCCCCCCCTAATATGTCACTGACACTATTAAACTTCACAGGGTAGCAGAAAGCAGAGGAGACAAGATTAAGGAAAATTAACACATGGGAATGATAACCCCCTACTAAACTTACTATAGCCAGAAAATCCTAATGGCCTATTATGAATCTTCAGTCAGTTCTGGATGTTGTGCCCATAGAGGTGGACATTATATTTAATAGCAGGACCACAGGACACAAAGTCCATCCACAGCACATGGTAATCTTGACCCTTAAAACACCAGGGAGGTTGCAACGTGCTGCTTTGCAATGCACTGCAACACCCCTCTGGTCCTTGCAGAGCAATGTGTTGCGTACCTCTCTGACACTCAAAGAGTTAAAGAGTTAAGAAAGTTCATACACTCTGCCTGCTTCAATTAATAAAATAAATAAATAAATAAATAATAAAATACAAAAAAACAACAACTGTCATGTCTGCCCCCATGACATAAAATCCAGGACGGACTGAAGATGCGATCTCATAGAAACATATGGTTTTGACCATAGATAAGAACCAACTGGCTCATCCAGTCTGCCCATTTTCTTATCTTCATCAAAGACACAAGGGCATGTTCATAAGGGCCATTAGGATTTTCTGGTCATAGTAAGCTAAGTGCGTGATTCAAATAAGGTTGTCTTAATATTCCTTTAAAGGTATAGTAATGTTTCACAATAAAAGCAGCTCTAATTAATCTTCACAGTATTTGGGCCATGGAGAGTGTTATTTCGATACTGTCAGAGCTGTAGTTCAAGAGTAATTGAATGATAAAGTATCCCCCTCCCGCCCCTTTAACTGATGTAACACTGCTCACCTCAGAGCAGCAAGACTGTTCGGATGGATTGCAGAGAGGGACAATCTTCAATGTGAATAAGGAAAAACCTGAAAAACTGTCAGGGGGGCAGGGTTTTCCTTATGCTCACAGTAAGAAGATTGTCCCTTGCTGTGAGCTGTCTGGTCCCAGGATCAGATTCCACATCTGAGAGAAAGTGGCTTACACTAGGAAAAAGGGTCGGGAGGGGGATACTTTATCATTCAATTACTCTTGAACTACAACTCTGACCGTATTGAAATAACACTCTCCATGGCCCAAATACTATGAAGATTAATTGGAGCAGCTTTTATTATGAGACATTACTATGCCATTAAGTATCCTGCACAGAGTTTGACAGTTGGCTTCCCTCCAGCTGTTGTTGGATTACAAATTCCATCAATCTCAGTTATCCAACAGCTAGCTGAGGACAGTGGGAGTTGTAGTCCAATCACAGCTAGAGGACTGCAGATTGCCCACCCCCGTGAAATATGAAACTGGACAGGACAGTTCAGAGCTTAATGTAGCCCTTTGGAGAGCTGTGACCATATAAATACTGCACATTCAAGACATTGTGTTCCGGGCACTGAATATTGGGTGACAGGATTAGTCACATGTTACAGCACGTTACATTCTGTCATTAACACCAGAGTCACTCTGTGTCACAAAAATACCAGTGGGACGCAGCTGACACACACAAAGCATTTCCAGGTAGCATTGTTGCATAGTTACTAGGAGACTCACTGTACTGCAACATACAAGGCTTGGAGAATTTTCTGTACTCTTTAGGCCAGACACATTTTCACCATTTTTGCCATCCAACTGATTATGTGTGATTCCTGTAAGTAACTTTCTAGTTCTATATGGAAAACTCTATATTGTTTTTTTTTCCTGAAAGAATTCAGCTTTTTCTTGACACCTCACAAAATCTACATATTGAATCATGTGACAAGCTATAATGTCATAAATACAAAAAATGTAAAATAAATTTACATATGTTGCCACTATCAAACTATAAATCAAAAAGATTAATGTTGGTAGTCAAAATTCCAATTATTTTAAAATACTTGAATCCCCTCAGTTCAAAAATACCAAATAAACATAAATTTTACTTATACGCATGGCCTGCACAGATCCCTAATTATCAAGACAGGATGAATTAAAATGCATGTTCCATTGGATACATGGTAAAACTACCCTAACACAGCTGAATAACTATATACAAGCATATATTTCCTGAAATCATATATCCCACTGCATAAAATGAGGGGTACCTTGCCTTTTTATCCCTAGTCTGGCGTGCACAAATGTTCCCAGAATGTTGCATTAAAGGACAAAAATAGGCATTTTTCTACAATGCCACATCTTCAAATGTGATAACATCTTTTAAAACTATGGAATGTACTACTGTATTTAGTAGATACTGCTCTTAAAATGTTAGTAATGTCCTGCGATGAAAAATATATGTATGATACTCCATGCTCAGTAGAGTGTATCGCTATTCATAGCTTCTCACAGCGTTCATTAATTATGAAGATATTACTTTTCAAAGTTTCCTGGCAAAGGAAGCCCAGGCTCCATCTTTAAAAATCTTCTGATCAAGCGTGAGCTCGTTACATGGCTGTTCTGAACGCGCGCTCCCATAAAATACCCGATGGGAGGGGGTATATTATTATTATACTTAATATTTATTGATTCGCTTTCATCAGGCATAGTGCCCTGTGATTGGAGGAAAGCTGATGTAGTTCCATTGTTTAAAAAGGGAGCAAGATCCAAACCAGGAAATTATAGACCTGTGAGCTTGACTTCCATAGTGGGTAAGATACTAGAAGGGTTATTAACTGATAGTATTCAGAACTATGTGAAGACAAACAATATCATTAGTAGGAATCAGCATGGTTTCATGAAGAACAGATCATGTCAGACTAATTTACTTGCATTTTATGAAAGAGTGAGTAGTAATTTGGACAGGGGAATTGCTGTTGATGTAGTATACTTGGATTTTGCAAAAGCCTTTGACACAGTGCCTCACAACAGGTTACTGCATAAATTAAAAGGCTTCGGTTTGGGTGGTGTTATCTGTACATGGATTGAGAACTGGTTAAATGATAGATGGCAGAGAGTTGTTGTAAATGGAACTTTTTCAAATTGGTCTAGGGTTATAAGTGGGGTGCCGCAGGGTTCAGTCCTGGGCCCAATGCTTTTTAATTTGTTTATTAATGATCTAGAAGTGGGAATTGAAAGTAGCATCTCAATCTTTGCTGATGACACTAAGCTATGTAAGGAAATACATACAGAGCTCGATGTTTTTTCCCTACAGAAGGATTTAGATAAACTAAGTGAATGGGCAGAAAAGTGGCAGATGTCATTTAATGTAGATAAATGTAAGGTTATGCATTTGGGTTGTAGAAACAAACTTGCTGCATATACTCTAAATGGGAAACAACTTGGGAAATCCTCATTAGAGAAAGATTTAGGTGTACTGATAGACAATAGTCTACACAGCAGTGTGCAGAGTCACTCAGCTGCTGCAAGAGAAAATAGAGTACTAGCCTGCATAAAAAGAGGTGTAGAAGCAAGGGATGCTAATATTATCCTACCTCTGTATAAATCCTTGGTTAGGCCTCATCTAGAATATGGAGTACAATTTTGGGCGCCTGTTCTAAAAAAAGACATTGCTGAACTGGAAAAGGTGCAGAGACGTGCAACAAAACTGATAAAGGGATTGGAGGATCTGAGTTACAAAGAGAGACTAGCCAAACTGGGTTTGTTTACATTAGAAAAGAGACGTCTAAGGGGTGATATGATTACCATTTACAAATACATTCAAGGTCAATACAAAGAACTATCCAATGAATTATTTATGCAAAGAGCTGAGCTAAGAACAAGAGGTCATCCATTAAGATTTGAGGAAAGGCGCTTTCGACTAAAACACAGGCAGGGATTCTTTACAGTAAGGGCGGTAAGGCTATGGAATTCTTTGCCTCGGGATGTTGTGCTTGCAGATAATGTAACTGTATTTAAAAAAGCAATGGATGCCTATCTAGCACAGAACAATATTGACAGTTATGACAGATGGCTTCAAAGCAAATAGGATATTGAGCCGGGGAACTATTTGACACACACACACACACACACACACACAAACACCTACACTGGAAATTGCTCCAGAGGGCTTTTTTGTTGCCTTCCTCTGGATCAACAGGAGTGTTATTGGCATGGGCTGGACTTGATGGACGCATGTCTTTTTTCAGCCTTATCTACTATGTTACTATGTTACTATGTAAAGTGCTCCTTGCATGCTGGCGACATCACTCCAAGTTCTAGACCGAGCAGATGTTTTTTCTCGTTAGAACCAGGAAGCAAATGAGCCGTAAGGAGCGCTTGCATGAGGCAAAGTAGATCCGGCTCTGCAGAGAAGGCGACACGTCACTGCTGAGGGGGCAGGGTTTCATATAGCCTGCTATGAATTTTGTGCCTCTACAGGATCCATCGAGTCGGCCAACATCAATTCAGCTCCAACAGACTAACAGGCACTTTGATGAAAAGGGGCGGAAGGAGAAGGCTTCAAGAACGATTTGCAGCCAAACGGTAGAGGTACAGACATTGCGAACAGTGCTATATATACTAAAAAACTTTAATCAATCAAACGAGGGCACGTTTTTAGTTGACATTACTAACACTTTAAGGAAAAAATGGCACCTCATTAGTATGCGTTAACATGCTGTAAGGGGTACCAGAAGCACATAACTACATCAACTACAAGAAATAATTTTTCTTAAATCTTTTCAAACATGATTTGCCTGTACTAAAATGTTTATACCAACTAGAGAAATGAAGAAAAGGTAGGCAAAGCATACCATTTTATAAAGATGGTAACTCTCTGCATTAAAGGGATAGTAATACTTTGTTTTATCTTTATGTTATTTTGTAGGCATTAAAAGAACATGGAGAACGATATAAGTCTTATCTCTCAAACCTTTATGGTTTGAGAGATATTCACAAGCAAAGTTTCCCCTCCTACCCCTTTTACCTAGTGTAAGCCATCTCTTCTCAGATGTGGAATCCAGTCCATAGACCAGACAGATAACAGAAGGGGACAATATTCTTCCTATGAGAACAATGAAAGCCCTGCCCCCCTTGACAAGCTTTTCAGCTTTTTCCCTTATCTTAATTGAAGATTGTCCCTCTCTGCAGTCTACATGGGCACCTCCCTTCTGCTCTGGCTGAGCAGTGTTACATCAGTAAAAGGGGCGGGAGGGGGATACTTTATTATTGAATTTCTCTTGAACTATAACTCTGACAGTATTGAAATAACACTCTCCAAAGTCCAAATACTATGACGATTAATTAAAGCTGCTTTTATTATCAAACATAACTATTCCTTTAAATGAGAAGTCACTTGCCTTTCTATCCCCTAACCTGATGTGCACAAATGTTTCCAGAAGTTCTCACTAAAGACAAAAACCGGCATTGTTTTTACATTTCTACCCCTGCAAATGTACTAAAATCTTTGAAAACTATAGAATGTCCTTCTACTTCTCAATTCATTAGGAACGGCTTGTCCAAAATAAAAGGTACCCCATCGGTAACGGGTTGACATACCGTAGGGGGTGCCAGAAGTACACAACTACACCTACCCGTTTTCTTTTTTAAATTGGCTGCCTGAACTAAAATGGTTACAACTATTAGCAGTAAGAATGAATGGTATACTATTTTGGAAAGTAGACATTCACCCGCATCAAATAAGGGGTTGTTTGCCTTTCTACCACTACACTGTTGTGTACAATTATTTCCATAATGCTATAATGTTGTGCATTTTTTACTTGTCCACCACTCCCAGGATACAAAATGTCCTGCTGTATTTGGTTCTTTCTATTAAGCCCAACCCATTGGTATGGGCTGATATACATTAGGGGGTGTCAAGAGCATAAAACGACACCTGACACTTTTCTTTTGTGAAATTACTTGTCTGCAATAAAATGGTTATAATCTTTTTTATCTTTAAAAAAGGTCAGTCATTTTACCAATTTGGAAAGTGGACATTCACCCACATGAAATGAGAGACAACTTGCTTTTTTACCCCGAGGTTGGTATGCACAACTCTTTTCCAGAAAACTACAAGAGTCTACAATTCTGTCACTTTGAAAATACTAAAATAATTCAACATTTTCTAGTGTATCCAATTCCTAGTGCCAGCCTGTGAAAAACTGTACCCCATTGGTATGGGTTGACATACAGTAGGGAGTGTCAAAAGCACAAAACTACATCAGACACTTTTATTTTGTGAAATGATGTGCCTGCAATAAAATGGTCATAACCATTACAGATATTAAGAAAAGGTCAGTAATCATACCAATCTGGAAAGTTGAAATTCACCCACAGCAAATGAGGGTCCACTTGCGTTTTTACCCTAGGTTGGTATGCACAACTCTTTCCAGAAATCCGTCCATAGGATGGTATAGTAACAGCACCACCGTAACACTTCAGGACATTGAGATTCTGCACCTGAACAATGAAAGTTTAAACTGCTATAGCTTTTAAATAAAACACCTCTCAGTAGGGAGAGTACCCTTGTTGTACCAAAGATGATACACCTTACAATATATTTTATTTTACATTTTAATTATTACTACTATCTCTTTAATACATTTGTATGACATACATTTATCATCCGAGGAAGTCCAATGGCACAAGTCTACAGATGGCAGTGGGACCCCGGAGCAGAGTGAAACTCAGGAGGAGGGGCTTGACGAGGCTAGGAAGGAAGGAGGCAGTAGGACAGGAAGTGGGGTAGTTTGGGGATAGCGTGAAGGTTGTGGAGGCACAGGAAGTGACGGCTGCGGGTGTGTTAGGTCCCGCAGCCATTATGAAGGAGACAGCCCTACAGTGAGGAGCTTCTCGCCCACCCACCCCTGTGCTGGGCATGTGCTGGGTACACACCTCAGTGTGCGCACCATGGGCACATGGGTACAAGGTCCGAAGCAGTGGTGGATTGTGGGTGCATGTGTGATTTGCATGGTGCTGGCCTGGTGGTGTTATGGTGTCACAGCATGGCGGGCGAAGCACAGGGCTTCGCGGTGATGGTACAGGATCATGGCTCTTGGTCTTAAGAGTCGTAGGTATGGCTGTTGGGCTAACACTTGCTACATTCAAATAGTCAGGGTGGATGGTGGCATGGCCCTCAGTCACCTACTGTTAATAAAGTGTGGGTGTTATGTGGTTAAAGTGGCTGGGTGCTTGCTGGGCAAAGCATGGGGCTTTGCGGTGATGGTACAGGATTATGGCTCTTAAGCTTGGTCTTAAGAGTCGTAGATATGGCTGTTGGGCTAACAGTTGCCACATTCAAATAGTTCATGGTGGATGGTGGCATGGCCCTCAGTCAAGTAGTGTTAATAAAGTGTGAGTATTATGTAGTTAAAGTCAAGTAATGACTAAGTATTAGCAAGCACTGGGGGGTTTAAGTTTACGGGTTATGTATACAGTTTCAATTGATAATACATTGAATACATTTCTTAAGTATTGTTTTAGCTTGAAATAAATGCTGTGGCCTTTTCAACCCATCTAACGTGTCAGTGTGTGTGTTAAAGGGGGAAAAATTGGGAAAGAGGTGGATGACTTGACGATGCCCTGTCATGATGGTAGAATTGTATTATGTATTCAAGGAAAGAAATAATAAATGCAGAGATATGTTGTTCTGCCCTCGAATGTTATTGAATGCATGTCCTCTTCTGCACATTCCTTTGTACTGCCCCTAAGGGAGAAGTTTGTGGCTTCTTCACCCTCAGGAATGCGATAATAGAAATTTCCGCACATTGTGTCCTACACACTGTGCCAAGGCTAATGCAGCTAGGATAACTGGCAGAACAACTCAGTTTCTTGGCATGGGCTGTGTACTAGGCATAGCTGTTGAAAATGCTCTGTCCTTAAGAAAATCCTAGGAAAGAGACTCATCAAAAAGGTTAAAATTATAACAGAGGACTATAGTAGAGGTATCGATTGAAGTAGACCTCAGTTTGAAATGCGTGCCGACCATGGCGTGAGTGCTTTGGATCTCTACTGAGGCTAGATGAGTGTCTGTGCATTTGAAGGTGATCACATGCTTGAGTTAATAGCTTAAGGTCATCTGCCTTTTTCCATCATAGGCTAAATATACACCACTTTATGTATGTCTTATGAAAAAAAATGTCTAGTTTCCCATGTCTAGACCCAAGGACTGCACTGTGTTACTAAGTGTAGATCTCAATTATTAGGATGGAACTTCAATCATAGGAAATAAAATGAAATAATTTGTTACAGGAAGGGAAACTCACTCAGGTATAAAAATTACAGGATGGTTGTCCACCTCTCTTTACTTGGGCGCCCTGGCTCTAGTGAGAAAAACCTCTCCAATTCCTGGTTTATTCCATGTCGTTTATCCATTAAAGTGTCTGAAATCTCCTCAACTTGAAAAAAGCTCCCAAGGACAGTGGCTCCCAGTTGGCTGGGTACAGCTTATTTATATGTCAGAAATCAAGTTTAACCTTTTAAGGACCAGAGGGGGTATTCAATGCATAGAAAGCAATGTGTTTCACACCCCTCTGGTCCCTAATAGATTAATATGTAATAACCATACCTGGGAACTCTAAGGGTTTGAGGGTATGCCTGGTTTTCAAGCACACTTGGTAGACCATTGTAATGCAGTCATTCTGTTTAAAAAACGTGATTGCGCCTCTGCTGAAGAGCCTCCTTGTCGGCCGACACGGATCCCCTGCTGACAACTTTACAGCTGACAGCAGGAGACGTCAAACTTTGAATGAAGATATCTCTCAAACCATAGCAGTTTGAGAGATAAGTTTGGTTTTTTTTGCATTAAACTCGGCGTTTTAATCCCTACAAAATGATAAAAACGTTCTGGGACATTACTATCCCTTTAAGGGTTAATATTCCAAACACTTCAGGATCAGCTCATTTTGAAAGATCCCAGGTATGGTAACAACTTTCCACTTTCAGTACGTCATATTGTTTCAAAACATATTTTTCGGCTACATATGGTGCAATTTAATAAAGGATATGTCACAACAGAAAAAATGCTGGTAAGCACTGTCCTAAGACTTAGCTATCTACAGTGAGAGAAAAATCTCTCTCACTGGGAGTATCATGTCAGCATCTCCCCCACAGCTTGTTACAATTAGTTCATGCAAATAAACAAACAAATAGAAGGTATTTACTATTTACTAAGCAGCTGAATTACCAATGTGTATGGTTACCCATGTGTATAGTCTCTCAACAAAACATAAAAATGACATAATAGAAAGGTCTTATTGAATGAAAAGCAATGACGGACCCTATGTTAATGACAGAAATAAGCATCAGTAAGTAGTCTATGCGGAAGGTCATGTTTACGCATTAGCCTACATGCTACAATACATACATCCACAGGTTACACTTAAAGGGGAACTCCTACCCCGCAAAAACTTCATCTTATTTAAGTCTTCATCTGGCGACTAGCTGCTTAGTAGTGCTAGTCACCAGAAATATTACCTGGTTTAAAAGGTTTTCTACTTACTCTGAGGCTGACAGTAGCAGGAAGCACGGACATCTTGCCATAGTGACGTCTATGCGCCTGTGCTGTCAGTCACTTTTGGAGCCGGCCGGCTTTGCAATGCATTAGATACCCATCTTGCACAGAGTTAAATGCTTTCCATTGTTAAGAAACAGTTTCCTCTCTAGTAAGAGGCAAGGGTTGAACTTGATGGACTGGTGTCTTTTTTCAACCTAATTTACTGTTACTATGAATAGTATGTCTAGTAGGCCATAATAGGTCTATAAGAAACATAAGCAGACACCCACACAAATTAGTCTGTTTAGGAGCTTTCATTTCATAAAGGGAGAGTACCCCTTTATTTTAACTTTACATATGTGTTACAGGTTTAATGTTCCTGACACTGAGCTTCCTGAATCTGTTTTCAAGATGCTTCCTGCCAGGAACTGTGAAAGCAGGGACACTGATACAATGTCAAAAACATATAATATAAAAAAAGATAGCATTCAGCATGCACTTTTCTCCAGGGAGCTTACTGTCATGGACATAAAAGTAGGAAAAAAATAGGTGAATGTAAGAAGAAAAAAAAAAGACTGTGTAACGTTATTTATTTATGATGCAGTTGGCGAATAAGTAAAGTCAAAGTAAATCGTTACTATAAATTTAACACGTGGGGACGCTCATAGTCTACTAGTCTATTAATGACAAGTGTATAGTACAGGGGATTGAAATTCAATTTTAAAACAAAGGATAAAAGGTGGGACAGCAGGATCCAGGAGGCAAGGACAACTTAAACGAATGGTGATTTTTTGCTATAAGGCTTGTGCTGCTTGGATGTTTTTGTCAGAACGTTTACAATTAGAAAGTATGAAGGTAAATTAGAAGAAACAAAAAGTTAATCATTGGGTCATTTTTCCCCCTGTTAATTCAATGCTACAGCTACACAGCCAATTTGCACTGTGTACACTATCAGCTTTTAAACATACATCCTTATTGCGCCTTGTTTATGTGTCATACCTCGGGCAGTGTTTATTCACAAAGAAGAGGAGTGGGTAGGAGGAGGGGTATTTGTAGGGTTATACAAGTTCACTTACTCACAGTTACCTTACTTAAAGATAAGAGCACAGGGACAGGCCTAATCCTTACCATAGTGATCTATAATCCCAGAGTTGGGAGGAAAACACTAGTTAGGTTAGTGGTGAGTAATGCAAGTGCCTCCAGCTGTTGCCAGACTACAACTCCCATCATCCCCTTCCAGACAACGGCTGCTAAAAATAACAACATATGGCACTTTAAAGCAGAACTATCACCTAAATTCAAACTTTTCTAGTGGGTTTTAATAGTTAACCGAAGATTAGAGCTGGGTATATTTAAAAAAAAAATTGCTTACAAGTGCAGTTATTAGCCAATCAAATTTGGGCACTTCCGTGTTCTGCAGGACTGAAGGTCCCGCTTGACTTCCCAGCTGCCCCAGGGAGCACGTTCACGCTCCCCTTCAAAGCTGGGTTTCTGTGCTGTAGCGTTACAATGTTACAATGCAGAACGCGGAAGTGCCTGATTTTGATTGGCTAATATCTGCACTTGTAACCAATTTTTTTTTTTTAAATACACCCAGCTCTAATCTTCGGTTAACTATTAAAACCCACTAGAAAAGTTTGAATCTAGGTGATAGTTTCGCTTTAAATTATTACAGCATTGATTTTTGGGGTTTAACCCAAGTTTCACCTCACAAAAAGAGGTTTTAAAATTCTGATTGAACCTGGAAACACTAAACTCCTCATATTAACCCTTTGAGTCCCAGAGGGGTATGGCACTCAAAGGGTTAAAATAAAATATAAAACGCAGGCCAAATAGAATTTTATCTTTATTTGCAGCTCAGAAAAATATGTGTTGTAAAGAAAATAGCATCTCTCCTGTTTGTGTGTTTCTGATTTGATCGATCTGTCTACAAAGAGGATGTGTGTTTTAGGGCAGCGGCTATGAGGCGTAGCTCTTCTCAGTTATGAAATGGAGGGTGTGTTTATCCTTGATGGTGCAGTTGCTTTGCCCTGGAGTTGTTCTATTTTTTCTTTATGTGTTTGGTCCCAAGCCCAAGAATCTTCTGTATCAGGAGGCTTATTTGAAGAACCAAGTCTGGTCACAGGCCTACATTACGGATGCCATATTTGAACTGTCAAAATAGAGGTCAGCTGGGCACATTAAGTGGATTTACCCTTTTGAATGTTGCAGAAATAAGTAGCCCATTGCACAGCAATTGTTTATACATAACATCTTCATTTAAAGGGACAGTAATGTCCCATAACATTTTTTAGAGTTTTGTAGAGCTTAAAAAAATAAGCTAAATGCCACAAATCTTATCTCTCAAACCGCTATGGTGTGAGAGATATCATTTGCTAAAGTTCCTCTTCTCCTTCTGTCAGCTGTAAAACTTGTCAAGGGGGGCAGGGCTTTCATTGTTCTCATAGGAAGAAGATTGCCCCCTTCTTTTATCTGTCTGGTCTATAGACTGCATTCCACATCTGAGAAGAGATGGCTTACACTAGGTAAAAGGGGCGGGAGGGGGAAACTTTGCTTGTGAATATCTCATAAACCATTAAGGTTTGAGAGATAAGACTTATATCATTCTTCATGTTTTTTTAATGCCTACAAAATAAAATAAAGTTAAAACGAAGTATTACTATCCCTTTAACCTTTAATGTATAAATATAAAAAGGAATAAAGTGTACCGGGGCATATCCGGCTTGCCACAATTAAAAAGAATGCACAAGAACACACAGGCACAACACACGACAAAAAAAGGAAAGTGAATTCAAATGCTATTACTGTGACATCTCACAGAATGAACTAATTAGCAATCACTGTATAAATAGGAAATTCTCTCTGTAAGGATAAGCTATATAATCAACCTGCTACTGACTACCTAATTGTAAAGGAGTCTAAATGTTCTAAACTCTAAATTCTCCTATGGAAGCATAAAAATGGCTAGAAGCTGAATGCTATAGAAACTAATGATCATAAGCCATTAAAAATTCCCTGATCTAATAAAATAATTGTGTAAAGGGTATTACAAAGGAGTATTGCTAGCTAGTAATATTAAATCAATAGAAGAAACCAGGTGAACAATCGTAGATCTAAATCCTCCCCAATAAAGGGGAAAAAATAAAGAAAATCCTACCAATACCTCTATCTCACTACTAATTCGCTACCTAGATAGATGCATGCAACATTATGATAACCACTCTGCACTAAAGGAATTGGTGAGTCAGTGAGAGGACTGCTTCAGTACAAATTGCACGCTGAGTCAACAAGTGCAGAGGGATGAGTAAACAGGCGTGAGAAGGGGAGAGAACTTGCTAAGTTCTAACTCCCAGATCGCATCCACATATAAGCAAGCCTGACTATGGAGACAGGCGGGTGGAAAGCAGACACTAGCCGACGCGCGTTTCGTCGGCACTTCTTTGGGGTAGTGTTTATAGACCGAGAATGGCGGGTATAAATATCCTGCATGTTGTACACCAGTTTCTGATGTTCAACAGACAGTGAACTCCAGACTGCGTGGATATATATTTCATTGTATTTGTGGCATTATGTGTGATATCGTTGTATCCATTGTGGATTGCGCCACCTTCCTTTCTTTCTTTTTTCTATGATGGATCTTCGTAATCATTTCAAGCAGGGCTGGATTTACATCTCAGGAGCCTGTAGGCGCAGAAATCTGAAGCGCCCCACCCCCACAAAAAAATTGTAAAAAGTTTTGAGGTAAATCTTGCCCCTCTCCGTGCATGCTCCTCCACTGATCCTGCCCTTCTCCATGCTTCCCCACTCCCACTGATGATCCCACTGTGCGGTGCATATATATTTTTCAAAGAAATTTCGAAACAGTGCCAGTAATGGGATGCAGAAAACATTACAACCAAATTCAATATAATTAACATGTTATCCAAACAGCAAAGCCAAGCACATCACGATAAATCTCTCAGGCAGGCAATGTCATTGGTTTGTACAATACTAAGCGTGTCTGAAAATCCAAAAGGCATAATGCAGAGAAAGGTAACAAACCAAGTGTTTATCTTTACGCGCTTCATCACTCTCCCATGTACATTCTGTTGCCTTACGTCACTCTCTCTTTCTTGCCTGCTGCTCTGCCGGATAGTTTCACGAATCTGACCAGCGGTTGGCTTCCACCGCCATGAAAGGACACAGTGAGCTTGAATGTGTAACCACCAAACCGCCCCGCACGGAAAAAAGTAAATGCTGGAGCCTCCGACCGACACTTATCAGAGCTACATGATGAGGGCGTCAGAAATCACTTGAGTACAGATATACCTGTACAATAATCAATAAAAAAACCAAAAAAAACCCCCCAAAAAAACCCCGATCTCAACTAGTCTGACAGGACCCCCTCTGTGGGTTGCGCCTGTAGGCAGATGCCTACTTGCCTAATTATAAATCCGGCCCTGATTTCAAGTCATTTAAGAGGGCAACATTTACAGGTTTTTGGTGAATGTATAGCGAATGAGGGCAGCGAATCCCCCATATACTGTTTGACCACTTCTTAGCATCTGTTTAAAGGAGCAGTAAACTTTTTTTATGAAAAAATATATATTGTAGGGATTTTCCTATTGAGTAAAATAAGGGTACTCCCACTGCCGAGAGATTTATATTTCCAGAGTTATTACAGTTTAAACCCATGTTTTTTTACATTAGCAGTGCCCTCTAGTGGTCAAATTCTAATTAGATTTCCTGTTAGATTCTAAAGGAGAGGAAAGTTATAAAAGTCAGAGACATACAGTTCTCCATAGAATGTGATAGAAACTGCCTGTCACTTCCTGTCAGTTAGAACTATCAGGAAGTAAACACAGTAAATTCACTTCCTGATTATTTAAACTACTATAAATTTTGAATAAAACATCTGACAGCAGTGGGAGTGACCTTGTTTTATTCAGCAGGAAATGCTCTATAAAATATGTGTTTTCACAAAAAAAGTTTAATGCTCCTTTAAATGTGAGTATATTCATAAGTTATTGCAGATAAAACATGCATTGTCTGAGTGCAACACCTCCATCACCTGACATTTTATGGGGGTGTGCTTTCTACAGAAATCTATGGAGAGCCATTGTCAGTTGACCATAAACGTCCATGGATGCTGTAGAATCAGCACCCTTGTAAAAAAAAAAAAAATTCAGACCACTGAGGACCTGCACCCAAACATTGCAAGTTTAAGCTACGCTAACTTTTGAGTAAAACATCTCTTAGCAGTACGCGTACCTTAGTTTTTAATCAGCAAGAAAAAAAAAATCCTGCACTACATATTTTTTCATATTAATTGCTACTAACTAGGTGAAAACAATCCTAATGACCACTATGAATCAGTTCTGTGTTAATTAAAGATTCATTTTGAAAAGCCACTCAATAAGGATATCATGTCTATTATGAGAGATACCTCTGGATACCTCTCTGGCACGCAAAAGGTTAACAGCCATAATTCATGAAGGTTAGAACCCACAGACTGTAAAATGTTCAGAAAACTGACAACTGTTACAAACTGCAAAAAAAGTTATTTTTACTTACATCCATCCATTCTTGGACTAATGATTAATTTTTAGTTATATACATCAATAGCTTATTTTTAGAATACCAGAAAATGTGTTAATAATCTACTGATTAGCTTCTCGGGAAAACCATAACAATATGTGCTCTTCGACTCAATCTATTGTACTTTATACTGTCATAAACTTGAATGTATTTTGGAAAGAAGTATATACTACACAGCTACCTCCCACAATGCACGCTTGTTATGAAACGAGTAGCCTAAGTAAATACCTCTGTTAAAATGTGTCAAAGGTCACACTAGCACTGAATCAGTTAAGAGATGCTTAATGCATGTCTTGGATTAACAAAGAGCTTCCTCTTTTTTGGAGCAAATATTGGGAAACCTAATGTTTTCTTCCTATTTTCTAAGCCAGCAGCAATATTACCCACAAAGGCCCTCCCCAGTTTGCCTTTAACCCACTGAGTGCCTCTAGCAGTCAAAGGGTCAACCTCTTGAATGTTAGAGATCTTTCTAACATGCAAGAGGTTAAACATGCTGGGCCTACTGCACAGCAGAAAAGTGGAACATTTCTGGGGTAAACCAACTGCACCATAGGAGAGGACTACAAATGTCAAAAATTCCAACTGATCTCAATGGGACTTTTAATTCCCTGAATGACAGAGAGACCTTTCTAGCAATCACAGGGTTAAAATGGACATTTAAATCAGTGGGAATTTTTATTTACCTCAGTGGTGTAGCTGGTTTGCCCCAGAACTTCTGACCTTTTCTTTTTGTGCATAAAGCCCACTGAAGTACCAACAGTGTTGTGTAAACAGTGCAAGTATTCAGCAGGCAGTGCCAACTCCTACCTCACATATGACATTTGAACACAGTACAAAATACAGTGCAATGTGGACAGCAGCAGTGCCAAGCTCCCCAACACAGACAAAGATAATTTTATCTACTGGTATTAATAAAAAGGATCTTCATTCACACAGAAATTGTTAAACCATGTCACAACAACCCTGGGTGGATTTAGGACTAGAATGTTCGAGTCGTCAACTGGGCTGAGGAGATTTAAAGAGGCAGTAAACTTTTTAATGAAAAAATAATATATATATATATATATATATATATATATACACACAGTATATTATAAACATTTCAGATGGTATGAACGTCGCTCTCAGAGTGCTGTTCTTATCCTATGAAATGCTACAAGACTTGAACTATGCCCCAGGGCCAGTTACTATATTCAGTGTGAGTGCTTCCTTCTCCTATGAGTATATATATACATTTTTTTTAATTCAAAAATATTAAAACTCAAAGTTTATTTTCTTATATTAAAAGCAATTTTCTATAGCGTTTCCCATTGGGTGCAGTTCCTATAACTTACTATGGAGAGGCAAGTTTTCCACATTGTTTTTGATTAAAAAATGTTCAGTGGTATCAATGTATTTACTATAGTATTACTCAATGTGAAAAGTCCCATAAAGTATATTTTTTTCATAAAAATTGACAGTGGTGGGCCAGAAACCTTTCACTTATCTGTAATATCTGGACATTAATGAGCGGGAGTGGCTAAATGATCCAAATTGGAAAATCTCTAAAATACATACAAATTATTTTCCTATGAAGAGATAGGAGTGTCTGTAAACTGCAAGAGGACGGATTCTAATCTCAGAGCAATTATCCATATCAGACTTTATCATTTTGTTTACAAGCGAGATACCACATATATCTCCTAGCAACCCTACACAGTACACACTTTTTTCTTTTTACAGATTTTACAACTCATGTACCAAATATATGTTTATTTATTTTTCCAAAAGTTTTTCTAAGAAGCTAAACAATAAAATTTGCTGAAAATTAAACTTCCAAAGAATGATTAAATATACAAAATAAAATCTGTCTAGGATTGTATGATATTTAAATGGCTATGAACCCTTTTAAATGTCATGTGATAGAGGGGTAAGAGTGCAAATTCACCAGTGTAGACCGACAGGTCGGTTTTGGTCTCTGACACCAGTGAATGCACTTCAGGGTATGCACTAAAGTGCAAACCTGCTGACATGCTCCCCTGTCAGTATGATTTTAACCCCTTAAGAATCAGAGGGGTACACCACGCTTTGCAAAGCAATGTTGAACACCAAAGAGCAAACATATGCTAACACACCAAACAATGAGCACAGTACCTTATTGACCACCTTCTTTCGAGGCCATCCAGGAACTCCGCACCGTCAGGTGCAAAAAAAAAAACTGCCCCGGTTCTCCATAAGCTGGGTCTCATAATATAATCAGCCCGAATCTACGAGTAAGCTCGATTTAGAGTGAAACGCATAAGATTTGCAGGGTCTCCCCTGTTTGTGTCTATCCTCACCTCAACCCTATTCTGCTGTTTTGTCTCTGGATTTTAAGTTATGTTCAATAAAGGATGCTTTTTATATAAGGTCGGAAGTGTCTCTTTATGGATGTCGGAGTGCAGCTGCAACTTTCGTGCCAATGTTGAACACCCCTCTGGTCCTCGAGAGATTAATGCCATCAAGTAATGTACACCAGCCCTGTAGCATGTACAGGAAAATGATCTATACTCACTCCATTTCCTCCACACCTTGCTCTGTACATAGCACTATACAAGGCTTAGAAGAAAGAAACTTACGGGATGGGATCTGGGGAGTACGTAGCTTAGTAAATTGACATTATGCAGGTGTTGGGGCAGAAAGCAAATTCTAGCTCTTAATTTCTAGTAGAATCACCATTGCACATTTACTCCATTGTACCTAAAACTTCACTTTCTGTCCCATTTAACCCCATGCCCTTTGGAAAGCCCCTTTACATGCAATACAAGGGGGGGGGGGTAAATCATATATTCACTCATATCCTAATTTTGGCCTTATTTATTTCAAACAAAAGTGGCCTAATTCTGTGGCAAATCAACTGTACCATAGCAGAAAAACAGGCCTGAATTTCCCAACAGGAAGAGCAGGCAGCTGCCTAAAGCTCAGTTGATACCCCTTTAACCCTTTGAGTGCCAGAGGGGTACCCAAAGCATTGCTTTGCAGTGCGTTGCGTACCCCTCTGGCACACAAAGGGTTAAAGGCTATTAGTTAACTCCTTGGTTTATTGAGAGATCTACAGTGCATTGCTCCATAATGTGATAGAGAAGATCTCTCTCGCAACCAAGGGGCACCATCATTCCCATTGATTTAAATGGGGATTTAAACTCATTGCTTCCTAGAGAGGTCTCCGACATTGGAGGACTCTCTGGCTTTCAAGGGCCTCGAATCCCCATCAATGGGGTTTTTATCCCCCCCCCATACCATAATTGACTTGACCCAAAATAAGGGGACCACATATCCCTTTAAATCAGGAATGCTTATAACAAATGCACACTCCAGGTTTCTACTGATTCATGTGTAGTCCTGGAGAATGTGAAATTTCATAAGCATTCCTGATTGAAAGGGATATATGGCCACCTTATCCAAAATACTCCTTTTCTCTAGAACATGGAGGGGTTACCAGGGAAATCACTCACCTGTCCCCAGACATCTGGTAATTCACTTAGAAAAACGGATTCTCCAGGGCAAATCCTAGAGAGTTCCCAGGTACGGACTTAGTAATTTTACATTAGTCACTATTATTTGCAAAGTAATGCATTGGATACACCTCTGGCACTTAAAGGGTTAATAACTAAAAGTAAATCATTACCTTTATACCTAAGGCCCACAGTGACAAGATGTGATTTGACTGCCCAGCAGTAAGGTATCCCTGGAAATGTTGCTTAAAAGCTAGTGAACAGGGGAAATGTATACAGAGCCCAGGTATAGCGAGGACAGCAGTATAAGCCCCAGCACCCTGTAAACATAGCCTGCCAGCACCTTTCATAAACACCATCACGTGTCTCCCAGTGTTCAGAAACATGCCTGGGGTCAGGCTGATAGCAAGTGACTACAAAGCTTTGTAGCTGTTCACCTTTTAACTCTTTCTGCAGTACTGGGGTCTAGAAGAGTTTCAACTCCAGTCCTTAAAGTAGGCCACCTATCACTTTAAAAAAAACAGTTTTGCCAATTAATTAAAAATGAAACATTTACATTATGTTTATATTGTTTTTTTAAGATGCATCTCCCCTCATTGGGAGCTTCCATCTAGAAACTATTACTCCTCATCAATTTTCCCTACCTGATTTATCATTTTCCAAGCTGAGTTTCCCTGGCTGACAAACACAAAACACACAGAGCTGTGATGCTAAACAGACAAAAAAAAAATACATTTTATCACAAACTGCAACACTGATACCATGTATCACTCTCCCAGTAGAGAAAGAGAATCGATACCTACGCTGTATAACATGGATGTTCAAATAGTGTGTCACCAGACTGGTGTAACACTCTATATCCGCTCAAGGTATCCTTTTAAAAGGTTGCACGAAAAAGAGCATGTGAGACCACATGACAGCTTCACTATGTCGCCATGATAAAAATGGTGACATGAGGACCTCTCACTGCATGACAGAGATTCTCATGTGGCCTACTGAACATCGCATTGAATAAATATAGAGCCGGTAGATGAGTTCCACAATGCTATGTCTGCCACCTAAACAGCAACGATTTTGAGATTTGTCTAGATCTGTCTGTCTGATTGTATGTCAGTCTCATATAAATTTCACTCTCCGAGACAGCTTGTTATTTCTTTACATTGCCTGTAATAAAATTTGTTGGAGCTACGTGGGTTAATTTTATTATATTGTTTCCCTGCTTCCCATACTTGCATTTGATACCCGCTTCCTTCAGTACTCTGTCAGGTATTGCCCTACGAGGACCTTGAGATCCTCACAGGGTATTACAATTGGCTGGAGGTGGATGGTCCTGACAGCCCATTGTAGGAAGCAGGTGGCAGATGCAAGAATGCCGACGACAGGGAAAATGTGGACTTCAGTGCAAGTAAGGATTATTTTGAGAGGGAGGAAAGGTATCTGACAGCCCTTTTTTTTTTTTTGTTAATGTGGTAAGATAAAAAATAAAGTAACAAAAAAAAAAAACTTGTGGATAATACGCACCCCACCACTTCACATAAGGTGAAGAGGGTAAAATTGTGCGTATTATACCCAAGATGTTATAGCACCTAATGCCAAACACAAAAGGAAACAATTATTTCAGTGTGTCTGTAAAGAATCTCTACAAATCGTTATCTAACATAGGTGCTGAAGTTGAAAAAAATCTGAAATAAAACTCCTGACCTGCTGACAATCAATATTATTACTCTTTATTTATATAGCATCAAATTATTCCCCAGCACTGTAAAATAGGGATTAGACATACAGAGATCTTAAAGGGATAGTAATACTTCAAAATTACTATCCCTTATATTGAAGCCCTTGAAAAACTGAATTAAATGCCACCAGCCGCATCTCTCAAACCTTTATGGTTTGAGAGATAGCCGCTTTTAAACTTCGCTCCCCCCTGCCTCTCCGCTGACGTCAATGTTCTTGCTGCAGCAGGGAAATCCGTTCTTTGAATCAAGCGGAGGCTCTTCAGCAGAGCCAGATCTCGTTATAGAAGAAACGATCCTTCACTAAAACGGTCTTCTACGTGTGCACATGTAGAAGACCATTTTAGTGAAGAATCTTGTTTTCCATAACGAGATCTCAGCTCTGCTAAAGAGCCTCCACCAGTCCCAGGACCGGATTTCCCTGCTGCAGCAAGAACGATGATGTCAGCGGAGATGCAGGGGGGAGCGAAGTTTAAAAGCGGCTATCTCGCAAACCATAAAGGTTTGAGAGATGCAGCTGGTGGCATTTAATTCAGTTTTTCAAGGGCTTCAATATAAGGGATAGTAATTTTGAAGTATTACTATCCCTTTAAATAGAATAAATTGAATATGGAGAACAAAAGGATCAGAGGGCCCTGTTTGTGAGAGCTTACAGTCTAGAGGAAGGTAGGTTGGACATAGAAGGAGAAAGTGCTATTGGGTGTAAGTGCCTCCTGCCACACAAACTGCTAGTCAGTGGTTGGGAAAACATAACATAAGTGAAAAAAAAAAACTAAAGAGAACAAAGGAAAAAGACACTAACTAACCATAACTGTATTTTTGTGTATCAAGTAAACACCAATCAACGCATTATCTATAGGCACTGAATGCAAAGAATCACCCAACACACATGCACATTCATGGCTCCTATCCTATAATATAAAAGGCCAGATGCATGTTTGACCAATGCAGTCATACGCATTAGAGACTGCCTGAACGCACAGAATACTGGGAGGTATAGTGCTGGGTTTGGCCAGTCTCTACTGCAATGACCTTATATATTATAGGATACGCCCATGTACACAGGCTTTTACACTAGTATCTAATAAAAAAAGATCTGTAGACATAACATTGAATATAGATCTCTGAAGAAGTGAGACAACACATTCACATGCTTTGGAGAACAAACTGACACACAAACACATATACAAGACTGAAGATAGACATGGCTTCCTGACATCATGAATCCCGTCTGTAACGCAGTAAGTGGGGACATTTTTAGGAGGCGTTAGTTCTCCTTTATGGTATAAAATATAACGTTTTTTATATTTTAAGGATCAAAGGGGGTGTGCAACAATGTGTTGCAAACTCCTCTGGTCCTTAAATGATTAAAAGGATAGTAATACATTTTATCTTTATTTTATTTTGTAGGCATTAAAAAAACATGAAGAACGATATAAATTTTATCTCTCAAACCTTTATGGTTTGAGAGATATTCACAAGCAAAGTTTCCCCTCCCTCCCCTTTTACCTAGTGTAAGCTATCTCTTCTCAGACGTGGAATCCAGTCCATAGACCAGACAGATAACAGAAGGGGACAATCTTCTTCCTATGAGAACAATGAAAGCCCTGCCCCCCTTGACAAGTTTTTCAGGTTTTTCCCTTATCTTATTTGAAGATTGTCCCTCTCTACAATCCACCTGGGCACCTCACTTTTGCTCTGGCTGAGCAGTGTTACATCAGTAAAAGGGGCAGGAGGGGGATACTTTGTCATTGAATTACTCCTGAACTACAACGCTGACAGAATTGAAATAACACTCTCCAAAGTCCAAATACTATGATGATTTAATTAGAGCTGCATTTATTATGAAACATTACTATCCCTTTAACCCCTTAAGGACCATTGCTGTGCCAGGACCGTCACGGCGGTCCGGCACTTAAGGACCAATGACTGTCCTGGCATGGCATGGAGTTCAGGGCTCCCGGCGTGGCTGCACGCCGCTCCAGAAGCCCTGAACCGGAAGAGAGAATTTTAAAAAATGCCCCGTGGTCCACAAGTGCCGGCCACACGAGATCGCGCTGGTCCTTAAGGGGTTAAACTTGTTTCCAGGCAAACCTGTTACAGAGATGACTGTGACATGGTCCCTGCCAGGTAGTACTTGAGGTAGATTACGGCCACTTCACAGCCATACACTCCTTTTCCATGATGGCATACGTATCATGTCATCATAATAATTTCCTTCTGACTAAATGATTGAAGTGCTCTTCTCCCTGAAAGAGAATAATTCAGCTCTGAAACCTATGAGCAATATTATCAGTAGCAGTATACAAGGTTGCCAGATCATCGCTTTACAGTTGGACATACATGAACAATGTCTGCTGTTTGGATATGTAGGAACCACTGTAACACCTACTGCAAGTCTGCAACAGGCACTTTACAGATGTTTGGTTTTAACCCCTTGAGTGCCAGAGAGGTATCCAACGCATTGCGATGCAATGCGTTGGATACCTCTGGCATTCCAAGGATTGAAGAAAAGATCTGGAAACCCTTTCTGTATATAACATAAATAGTCTGATAATTACTGTAGCTGTGGAGGCATCACGTGACTCATCTGGCCCTATGAGACAAAGTTAGTGACATCATTGCACCCACACTCATTAGCCAAGGTTGGCTATGACACTAGCGTCCACTTGCAGACAAGAGGAACTTCTATTTCCTTTTGTATACCAGATAACAATACAGTCCTGATAATGGTTTGTTACCTCTAAGAACCACTCAAAATGGTTCCCAGAGCTTAGTCGGGATTCTGGCTGTCAATGACAGCCTAGTCCAAAAGGTCCCAAAGTTATTTTGTGTATATACAAATCAAAGGGAGTCTTAATCATTTTAAATAAGAATTTTAAAAAAAATGTCCTCTCTGGTGCAATTGGTTTGCTCCAGAATTGATCCACATTTAACGTTATGCCAGTGGCCACAATAGGTGCAGTTGTACCAGATCTTATAAATACATACACAGCATACCTCCTATGTGTCCCTCTTTTCGAGAGACAGACCCTCTTTGGGACCCAAACCTGTGTGGTGTCTATATAGGTGCATCACATTGTTCCACAGCAAGAAACTCACATTATTGTTTGTTTAAACTTCAATGTGTGTGTTTCTAAATAGTCTGTATAATTAAAATACTTTGGTCTTCTTCTAAATCATGTATTCAGTTACACAAAGAGGTGTCAACAGGTCATGAAATAACCTAAAAATTGTCAATAATGCCCCACCCACCAGCCATGCCCCCAGCAACACCGCTTAAAACAAAAGTCCCTCTTTGGCCATTTTAAATGTTGGGAGGTATGCAGGTGCATTCTTAACCCCTTGAAGGACCAGAGGAGTGTGCAGCAGGGTTAAACTGTATTATCTCCAACTTCAATTACAGTTCAGATAACACAAAAATGAAACACGTGAAACAAAAACTTTAAGATGATTCTGTTCAGTTACCCAGCTCTCTCCCTTGGTCCTCTGTGTTTCAATGCCATGTGCCTGTTGATCTCTAGACTAAAACTTGCTGATCTAAATGAACTTTGAGTTGATTGTCCTCCACAATGCCCCAGCTCTGTACCTCCCTTTGTCCCTGCAGCTGTCATGGCAGGATTAGTCAGAAGGACAGTGCCATATATTGGTTAACCCCTGAGCTGCATTTCATCCCAATCTCTAGACATTAAGGTGATTCTTATTTACATTATGTCATGTCTTCTCATGGGATTAAAAACAAAGGCATAGCATCACCTAATATGAAAAAAAAATACAGCAGGGTTTATCCTGCTGAGCAAAATAAGCGAACCCCCACTGCAAAGTTTATTGCAGCTCTTGCATTTTCTGGGTGCAGTACTTCCCTGGCCCCATATTTTATGGTGGTGCTGTTGCGACTGAAGGGTGTGTACTGACATTGACAGCAGGGTTGCCACCTTTTCTTCAAAAACATAACGGCTATGGCATTCCCTCCATAGACTTAACATTGGACAGAAGTCAATTTTTTACCGGCCTGCTGGTAAAATACAGGCTGGGTGGCAACCCTAATTGACAGCGATAATCACCCACCATAAGCTATTATTGCAACGGTGCCACTGTTAAATATCCTTAAATAACTTCTGTTAACTAAAATGAAACTTACGTGACAGGTCTACATTGTGTCATATTTCTAATGGTTTAGCATCACCGTAAAGTCTATCAGCTCAATTTAAAGGGGCTCAAATGCCAAAAATGAACTGTGGTGGTTCTGAAAGAGCTTTGAAAATCACCTATATATTGTAGTAGCCATTTTTCATTCAGAAAACTAGTTTTTGAGTTATGTAAATGTACAGATTATGTTAATTTAGCCTTTGAGTGCCAGAGGGGTACGCGATGCATTTCTTTGCAATGCATCGCACACCCCTCTGGCACTTAAAGGGTTAAGACATGCTGTGCAGCCATTTCCTGTCTTAGCTTTACATTACCTCCCTCCACTCAATGGCATTGCTCAGCAATGCATTACCCACACCCCAATCACTGAAAAGGTTAAGTTTTAGTGAGTGGAAGAGGTAATGTAGAGCTAAGAGAGGAAGTACCTGCATGGTATGCATGTCTTAATTAACATAATCTATAGATCTAAATAATTCTCGTTTTCTAAGTGAATAATTACAGTATAATGCATATATGATTATGAAAGCTCTTTCAACATCAACAAAGTTGTTTTTCTGATGACCGTGTTCCTTTAAAGGGATAGTAATACTTAAAATGTAAAAAAAAATAGGTTGTAGGGTTTATCCCCCTGAGCAAAACAAGAGTACTACCACTGCTGAGAGATATTTTATTCAAAAGTTATTACAGCTCAAAGTTGAATTTTTTTAGGTGCAATATCACAGTGGCCTGAAATTGTGCAGTGGCGCTGTTGCTACACCATCCTATGGAGATTTATGGTCTACAGACCAGAGCTGCCCATAGGATGGTGTAACAAGAGCGCCACTGCACAATTTCAGGCCAGTGTGATATTGCACCTAAAAAATTCAACTTTGAGCTGTAATAACTTTTGAATAAAACACCTTTCAGCAGTGAGAGTACCCCTTTTTACTCAGGGGGATACACTCTATCATATATAATAATTCGCTAAATCGTGTGTAACGCCCTACATGCGCAGTACACACTGCTGCGCGTGCTGCGGTCATGCGAAGTAGAGACTGCCTGTGGCGCGGCTGATACAGAGCTGGGTGCTCCGAAGGAGCGTCCAGCTCTGTTTCAGCCGCGGCGCGGTCAGTCTCCACTGCGCGCGACTGCCCCGCTACCGGGTGGCAGTGGCACTGTGGCCCGTGTAACGGGCTGTTCAACTAGTAATATATATTTTTTTACATCTTAAGTATTACTATACCTTTAAAAGGAAATGCTTGTATTTTTGCATTCTACTCACCTCTAATCACTTGGATGCCGTAAACAATAACCATGGCACTGTACTGCCCTGCAATGCCTTTGAGATGCCTATAGAATTCAAGGCATTAAAGCCTTAAATAAAAAACAATGCTAAATTAAAACTTACTATCATCCTCTTGCTACCCACAAAAAAAAATACACAATTTCCTTATCCTGATAGAACTTTAGCTATCTAATATTGCAGGTGCTGTTTTTCAATAGGATGGGGGAGTAATTTCCCTTGAACTCTACACTACCTACTGAGTATTACATCTCTACTGTCATCTGACAAACAATCAAGAGTTCCAGGAAGAAAGTTACTTATTTATACTTTTGTATTAGGCAGGCATTCATTGTATACATATCTGGCACTCAAGGGGTTAAATGAAGTAACCTGGAGAACTCACTACTGTTCAAGATGTTAAAAGTGCCATTTAAATAAAAGGGAAGATTTAGCTGTACCTTCTTTATGGACCATGTTGTATGTTGCTCATTCCTTTGTTCCTTAAAGGGTAACAAATGTACCGTAACCATATGCATGCATTTTTATATTATTTATTTTACAATGTTTTTGGAAAAAGCAAATTAATTATACTTTCTTTTCACTGCCCCAGCCATTTGTACAAATCAGTATCTCCCTGCCATATATATCCTCATCTCAAGAATGAGCACAATAAGCTTTGCCATTCTTTCAACCAGTATCCTTTTTAAAGGTTACATAAAAAATGTTGTGTGGCAACACAACGCATTAACCATGTCGCCATGATTAAAATGGCGACATGAGAATCTCGTACTGCAAGAAAGCGCGAGATTCTCATGTCGCTTTCTTAAACAGCGTTTCAGCCTGCATTCATTAAAGGGATAGTAAAGTCCCAAAAAAGTATCCTGTAAATGGTAGCTGCAATAAAAAAACACTTAATGCGCTTAATCCTTTCTCTCAAACCATTACGGTTTGAGAGATATAAGAAAATAAAGTCCTACGTTCCCTCCCCTTTCTGCCTGACGAGTTGTAAAGCTGTCAGAGGCAGAATCCGGTCGCCCGACTGTAGGCGGCTCTTCAGGAGCGCTGTTATCGGGATATCTAACTAGAATTACTTAATCGGTATGGTCTACAAAGTGTGCCTAGCTTGCAAGCACACGTTGTAGACCATTCCGATGAAGTAATTATACTTAGATATCTCGATGACAGCGCTCCTGAAGAGCCGCCGTCTGGTCCCGGAAGCAGGATCTCATGAGAAGGGGGAGGGAGCGGAGGTCTTTATTTTCTTACATCTCTCAAACCATAACGGTTTGAGAGAAAGGATTAAGCGCATTAAATGTTTTTTTATTACAGCTACCATTTAGAAGATACTTTTTTTGGGACATTACAATCCCTTTAACTGATATGTCCAGAATGTATACATCAGCCCTGTGTAAAAAAATATTGTGATACATAAGTCAATATAAGCAACACCCTCTCTCATCATTAATAATCCAAAATTTAACAACTTAAATAAGGCCTGTCCTAAACTTTTAACCATGATAACTTTTTTTACAATACTGATGCTGTTATGTTCTAAAGTAAAGAAGAAATCTGGTGCTGAAACGAAGATTCACCAAACACACATGGGACATACTTCCAGTTTGGGAATCAATCACTACCTTAGTCTACTGATATACTGTAGCTGATCTACTAAGACATTCCTGTTAACGTATAAATTAACTGACGTAATACAATTGTGTGTACATCTACAAGTCTGACACAAAAGAGAAAACCTATGTAGAGCAAAAAAACAAACTCCAAATCTTACAATGTATTCCCAGAATTCCATGCAATAACAAGTAAATGGGTAGACACAGTGCATTCCACCAAACCTTTTAGAGAGAAGGGATTTTTGTAATTTTTTTTTTATTTTTGCTCCTCCCATATTGGAATAAGCTCATGTACTAAACATTGTGAAAACCGATTCTAACTGTTCCAATAAAACTGTGGTCTACAAAAATATATAAAGTGTAAAACCTCACAGGAAGACTCCTGTAAGTTTTAGACCCAATGAAATCAAAATAAAATATCCAATGTTTACACTCACATATTGCTCATATTGGGTTTGAAGCATCTCTGGATCTGCATCTTTCTAACCTTTATAGCCACTGTACTGTGGCCCCCCCAGAATCGCCATGTCTGTTTTTTGTGCTTTAGATCGTTTTCTAGGTGTGCGTGTGTGAGATCAGGTCTTGACTTTAACTTTGAGAAAGTGGCGTTGAGAGCCACAAAACGTGTTAGAAGTACCATTGGGTTTAACTATTATTTGATTTTAATAATTTTTTTATAAGTTGTTTTTATACACATATTTATGTATTATATTTTTATTTAATTTTGAATTTTTTACTACTGGAGCTGTGCTGATTATGCTGTGTATGAGTGGTTCCCGACTGGAGACGGGCATTTGTCGAAATGAGTGCTAGTCAGTTGATTTGGAACTGTCCATCAGAATTGTGAGTACCCACTTTTATTATTATTGCAGGAAGAAATTTGGAAGACAATATCACACTATTGGGTGCCCTTCCCGTTTGTTTTTACGCATGTGAGATCAGCTATTCCATATAAGCCCCTCAGCTCCATTTCTATTCAGACAACCTGGCTGGAACTGAACCTTGAACATCTGTGGACTTTAAAAAGGTATTTTTACCACAGGGCAAAATCTGATGAGACTTGATGGACTACTTACACTTATTTTTTTTAACTTATTAATTTCTATGTATTTATCTATTAACCCTTTCCGTGCCAGAGAGGTACACAACACATTGCTTCACAATATGTTGTGTACCTCTCTGGCACTGAAAGGATTAAGTTTGTTTATTTAGTAGAACCATTTGCCATTTATTTACTTATTAAGCTACAGATCTTTTTTGCCATAGCATTTCATTTTTATCATCATTGATTTTACTTGACGCAGAGATTTTGTTCAGGTTTTGTACTGTATACATACATAAATTACATTTTTGTTTGAGTAAGCATTTCAAATATAGGAAAATACACAAATGCCAACATACTGTAATTCACTGAAAAGACCCAAGCTGCCTTTCCAGCTGCTGTACAAATTCTCCCATTACCCTCAAATCATGTTTAATCTCTTAGATGCTACAGAGATGCCTCCAATCACATCCAAGCATCTGTAGCATCCAGTAAACTGGCTTTTATAGCTCTTATCCTAGCATTGAATATATATCCCTACCAATGCTCTATTAATGCCCTCAATGCAAGAGAAATCCCCAAGCCCCCTCACTGAAACTAAAGGGATTAAAAGCATTAAGGCCCCCTTCACACAGGCAGCACCAAAGTAATAACACCAAGTTGGCGATGTTGCCTGTGGTGAAAGGTACAATTCTGGACAATGGTGCCTTTCACATGGGCAACCATCTCCTAACAAGAAAGTACCAAATTCCAGCCTGCTGTGTCTTTACTGCTTTCAAGCAGGAACGCAGGAAAGATGAAGCAAGGGAGATCTCCACACAGGACTATGGTGCGGCTGGCAGATCTTCCACACACGTGGAGGACGTGATTCTCTTTGCAAACTCCAATGAATGGTCGACCAACATGGGTGTTAATATTCATCTGTATGTTGGCTTCCAGGCACGCCTCCAAAACAGGAAAACAGAAGAACCCAGGAGAAGGCGAGTGATATAACATGGGAGACAAAATTGCGACGGGGGTTGTTCCAGTTCTAACACCTGTGTAAAAGAGCCCTTAGCATCTTAACCCTCTGAGTGCCAGAGGGGTACACAACGCATTGCAAAGCAATGCGTTGCGTACCCCTCTGGCACTCAAAGGGTTAAACAGAAAGCATTTGCAAGTGCAAATGCCCAATTTAACCCCTGAGTGTTCAATGCACTGCAAAGCAATATGTTGAAAACCCCCTCTGGCTTCCAAACGGTTAAATCAATTGGAAGTTTGTTTTTTATTTCTGCCCTGCGGCACTGTTGGCTTGCCCCTGATTTACTACACTTTTATTTTGAACATATTGCCTGATGAACGTAAAATAATATTCCTAGAGCTGCCAAGCTTGCTTTTTAACTCCTTAACGACCACTGCCGTGCCAGGACCATCACGGCTGGCCGGCACTTAAGGACCAGTGACGGTCCTGGCACGTCATGGAGTTCAGGGCTCCCCGTGCGGCCGCGCGGGGAGCCCTGAGAACTAAAAAAAAATGCCCCGTGGTCCTCAAGTCCCAGCCACGCGTGCGAGCGCCAGTCCTTAAGGGATTAAAGTCTCACTGATCAAATGAGAAGAATCAACATAAAGAGAGATATCTTCTAACTAAAATACTCAATTGTTAGGGTCGCACCTGATGAGTAACGGAATAGAAAATGTGATTGAGGTTGATGTGCCAAGACCACATGGAGGATTTCTGGAGCAAAGCAACTCCCCCAGAGGGGACAAATACAAATTTCCAAAATGCCCATTGATTGCTGACGCATGAATAAAAGGCCTGAGCTTGTGCACATGCGCTGCCTTTTTCACCTTGTGCATGTTAGTTGTAATACAGAGTTTGAGCACAAAGAAAGTATTTTCAAACAGGATGGCGGCCTTCAATAAACTCTGGTGCTGCGCTTTCCCCAGCCTCTCCAAGCCTTCATTATTCTCCTCCTATGCTAGTCTGTGATAAAAAAAGTAATTTCTTTCACCAACCAACCCCTACAGAAATGGCAGAAAGATAATATTAAGGATGATAATATCAAAGAATTTTACCAGGAAGGATACCCTCAGATTGTCTCTCATTTCAAAGCATGTCTTGGGGTATTATTAACCCCTTAACGACCCTTGACGGTCATAGTACGTCAAAGGGTCGATCTGACTGAAAGACCCATAACATACTATGACCGTCATGGAAGAGCGAAAAAAAAAATGCTCCGTGGTCCTTAACTGACTGCTCCACGCCGATCGGCCGGTCATTAAGGGGTTAAAGAGACAGTAACACTTAATATGTAAATAAAATATATATTGTAGAGCAGAGGTTCTCAACCAGTGCCCTCAGTGGTCACTAACAGGCCAGGACTTAGGAACTTCCCTGCTAGAACACAAGTGTGTTGATCAGAGGCTCAGTCATATTGATTAACTCACCTGTGCTCTTAAAAGGAAATTCTCAAATCCTGGCCTGTTAGTAGCCACTGAGGGCACGGGTTGAGAACCTCTGTTGTAGAGTTTACCCTTCTGAGTAAAAGAAGGGTGCTCCTATTGATAAAAGTTGTTTTATTCAAAAGCTATAGCAGTTCCTTGCAAAAGGTCTTCAAGTGATATTGCAAAAGATCTTCAAGGAAAGGTATTCCTTTTTGCAGATGATACCAATATCTGCAGTAGAGTAGACATTCCAGGGGGGGAATAAGCCAAATGACAAATGATTTAGGTAAATTAGAAGAATGGACAAGAGTGTGGCAGATGCAGTTTAACGTTGATAAATGTAAAATAATGCACTTGGGGCATAAAAATCCAAAGGAAAAATATACTATTAAAGGGATAGTAATTCATTTTTACTATCCCCCATGTTGTAGCCCTTAAAAATCTGAATTAAACGAGACCAGGGGCATCTCTCAAACCTTTGTGGTTTGAGAGATATCCGCATTCAAAGTTCCCTCTCCTTCTCTCTCCCCTGACGTCAGCGTTATAGCTGACAGCAGGGGAATCCGGTCCGTGAGAAAGCGGCGGCTCTGCAGCAGTGCTGAGATCTCGTTATAGAAACAGAAATCCTTCACTGAAATGGTCTTCTATGTGTGATTGCAAACCCCTTTAATATTACTTTAATTCATTCATTTTGTCTCATGTATAAAGGCACCAGAATTACACTACTTTACCTTTATGCATAAGGTCAATTTCCTCATTCTATAGAATACAGAATAACAATACAAAAAAAAGAAAAGAATCAAAATATCTGCAGCCAGTAAATCAGTGGTGGGCATCATGATGCCCTCCAGATGTTGCCGGTCTACAACTCCCATCATGCCCCCTCCAGCCATTGGCTGGTGGGGCATAATGACAAATGTATAGAAGCAGCTGAAGAGCCTTTCATTGCCCACTCCTGCTGTAAACAGTATTCAGGCCAGCTATTGCTGAATCCTTTTATTATCTATTCTGCACACTGCTAGAGGAGGCCACAGATACGCAGACACGTGCACTCCAAACACACAGCCTTTATATAGATTTACTTATGTAAGCAAGCTTCAAGGTCATGGTTGCTTGTTTTGTTCTTTTGCTGTTGTATGTAATAGTCTACTACACTTCGAAAGCAAGTTTAGGAATACCAACAGTGACATAAATGCTAGAAACCTCCATGGGTATGTAAGAGGTCTCCAGCTCATTGCTAATGTGTTGGAGATATCTATAGCACATAATGGATTAATGGGAAGATATACCCTAGAAATAATTGGCTCTTAATTTGTTTAACAGAAAGACTTACTTAGGCAGGTGTGCTTCTAAAACAGTTATATCTATACACTATTTTTGTTGTTTTATATCACTTTTGAAGTCCATTGTGAATTGTTTCATTTTACAATCTGATAACAATTTGTGTCTCTTACAAGCCATTCAGTGAAGTATTGTTCATCTTGAGGAAGTCTGACCCTAGCACAAACTGCAGATGAAATGCAAGAAATACATAAATAAACGCACATCTGACTGCTGAATGAAGTACATCAACCTAGGTAAATAAATCAATATATTAAATTAAGAGCAACTTATTCTCATTGAACAGCTCACCTTGGAGATCGATAAAGGTCCAAACAATCAAAACCTCAGTCAGTTTCTAGATAAATACAAACAGTGGTATGTTTCAAGGGATGATAATGGGGCATTAGAGCTATTTTTGGTGTAATTAGCTATAGCACCACCTAGTGCCACATTTATCATTGATAAGTGACATTTTTGCAGAATATTGATTCTAGTCTCTGTTTAACACCTTAACGTCCCAGGACCATCACAGATCTCTGGGCGTTAAGGCCCGGTGACAGTCCTGTGCCTTGGTCCTCCAGAGTGCCCTGCCACTGGACCACGCAGTCCTTAAGGGTTTAAGGCAAACTATGATGTCATAACATGACGCAGACTTTATCCCTTTTGGGCCAGACGGATATTATTATTGTCTCTTTATTTTGTGTAAGTATGTAACTTCTTTCTATAAAAACTCTCCAGGACATACTTGAAAATGACAGAAATCTCAATGTATTCTTCCTGGTAAAACATTTGGTAAACAAAGTATCGCTATATCCCTCTGACATTCAAAGAGTTAATGCACTGCTTAACTCGCAGGCACTCAAAAGTGTTAATAGCAGTAAACAATAGCATTTATTTTAGAATTCGAATCGGAAGCTCAGCGGCCCAAGTCAATAACTCTACCACAAAATTATTCAAATAAAATATAAAACAACATATACTCAGGTGCTCATGCTCCCTTACATCACCAAAAATGAGTGACAAAAAATATCAATAAAAACAATAATATTTATTGATAAATATAATAATTAAAAATTTATACATTTGTAAACAGCATCCACAATATTCCAATAATATATGTAGCCTTTATATGAGATACTAGTTGAAGAGCCCGTTACACGGGCCCCAGTGCCACAGCCAGCCGGTCACGGGGCAGTCATGCACAGTGGAGACTGCCCGCACCGCGGCTGATACGGGGCTGGATCCCACGAAGGAGCGTCCAGCTCTGTATCATCCGCGGCACGGCCAGTCTCTACTGCACATGTCTGAGGCGTTACACACGTTTTAGCAAATTATTATATAGGATTATTGTAATATTGTGGATGCGGTTTACAAATGTATCCATTTTTCATTATTATATTTATCAATAAATATTATTGTTTTTATTTATATTTTTTATCACTCATTTTTGGTGATGTAAGGGAGCATGAGCGCCTGAGAATCTGTTGTTTTATAATTTATTTTAGAAACTGTGCACTGTATTTGTCAGCCATTGATCCCTGAATCTGGACAAAAGAAGAAGCTGGAGGATGTTCAAATGACATATAAATATCATGGGTGGGTAACCTGTGATTCTCCATAGTTGCTGGGCTACAATTCTTATCAGTGGTGACACTACAATATAAGCAGAATAAGCAACTGCTTAGGGCCCCCACGGACAGAAGGCCCTGCAATGCTTATGCAGTATGGCCTCTGCATGTAGACAAAGTACAAGGTAATCTTATTAGAAATACTGACATGGGAGTAAAGTGGGGCCCATGTGAATTTTTCGCTTAGTGCCCCCAAAAACGTAGAGCCGCCCTTGATTCTCGTCAAGGGGGACAGGGTTTTTCTTATAATCAAGTGGATGAAGATTGTCCCTCACTGCACCCTGTCTCATTCCAGGACCGGATTCTACATCTAAGGGGAGGCGGCTAAGAGCAGGTGAAAGAGGGCAGGAGGGGGACAAAAAATAAAATACCGAAATACCTTGATACATGACCAACGTTAAAGGAGGATCAATCTGAGCTGCAGTTTTATTCATCTAATACTATCCCATTAAGTACAAATGTAAAAGGGTGAAGACCCCTCTAAGAGCTTAAACTGTTTATTACAATTGACCCCAATACTCCCACATATGGCTGCTCACCAGACCGGAACAGCTAAGCACAGTATTCAGTCTTGGGTCCAAAAGTCTTCCTTAGACTTGTCAAAATACTGGAAAAAAAGCAGGAAGAAGAGGGTGTGTGTGTATATATATATATATATATATATATATATATATATAGGTCAAAATTGGTTGCACTACAGCAATTGTGTTTTTTCTTTGGATGTGCTTACCAGAACCTGGACTAGATATTTAATTATATATATATATATGTAGATTAGGATGCACTCACTATAAACATAACAGATGCCAGTGTATGATCATTTAGAGTTTCAAATAAACAGCACTCACTAGGCTTGTTGCTTTGTGAAGCAAAAAAACAAACAAAAACACTGTGTTTTATTCAAAGAGTCAAAGTTCTGGTAACAACTGCCTCCTTTCTCTTTGTCTTGAGAAAGGTACAGTGGCTACCAAAACATTGACTCTGAATGTAACACATTTTCTTACCCCCCTCCTTTTTTTAACCAAGTAACAGGTACAGAAAGTGCTGTTTATTTGAAATGTAATATATATCTCAGATTATTGCCCTCAGGCTCTTCTATATAGATCTGCTTAAAGGGATAGTAATACTTGCAAATTACTAATCCCCGTATTGTAGCTTTGTTAAAAAGAAACTCATTGCCCCCAGTGTCATCTCTCAAACCCTTATGGTTTGAGTGATGATAGCGCTCAAAGTTCTCCCCTCCCTCCCCCTTCCCTGACTAAACGCTGAATGCAGGGATACCCGGTATTACTTGCATCAGGCGGCTCTGCAGCATTGCCGAGATCGCATTTATAAAAAAGAAATGTTTTACTAAAACGGTCTTTATGTGTGCTTGCAAACCAAGCACACATAGAAGACCGTTTCAATGAAATAATTATTTTTTTATAAACGCGATCTCGGCTCAGCTGCAGAGCCGCCTGATGCACATAATACTGTCGTACGACAGCTTCCCCTGCAGTCAGCGTTCAGTCAGTGAAGGGGGAGGGAGGGGGAACTTTGAAAGCTATCATCTCTCAGACCATAAGGGTTTGAGAGATGACACTGGGGGCAATAAGTTTCTTTTTAACAAAGTTACAATATGGGGATTAGTCATTTGTAAGTATTACTATCCCTTTAACAGAGGTTGTGGAGATACAGACATATCAACCAGACAAATAACGTTGTAGAACAAGGATCTAGGATGCTTAAGACAACTTATTTAATATAAAGAAATAAAAACAGAAAAATCACAAGGTCTAACTTGTCCTTAAAAGATATCATGCAATATGGTGTATACGCGCTATAGCCTGTGTTTGATTATTCTGATCACTTCATCAGGGCTTAGATCCATAAAGGTAAAAAAAAACACTGTAAAATGGCAATATAAAAGAGTATAACTACATTTGGATTAAATCAAGGTTGAATCAGAGGTTTTCCCATGCGTGTGTTTGGAATACACTTCCAGCCATGAGCTCCACAACCGACTCCCAAAAAACTGGAATTTCAAGTCACAAGAGGAAGTTATCTCCCTAGAATGGAATAAGCTTTCTAAACTTGGAACTCACGCCGGATATCAAAAACCTAATATGCACTCCTTGATTGCCTGTTGGTCACTTCCACATCTGGAATGCAGAAACAGGTCCCAGACAATTCTGTGACCTATTAATTTGCAAACTACTCACGTCACCCAAAAATGGTATCGATAAAGAAAAAGGGAAAAGTTCATATGAAGAAGGAAATACAAATTAAAACATGTAGCAGGAAACCTCTAATTCACATAGACCCATAAAAAAAACCCTTTATTGTCAACAGAAATGTGACAGCATAATTTAATATAATATAAAATTGACTCCAGACATTATTTTTGACATCTTTATGGCATTCAAAGGGGTAAATATCTAGGGCTAACAGTATTTATAAACTCTATTTCATCCCTCCCAACATTTCAAACTGCCAAAGAGGGGGGCGTTGCTGGTGGGTGGGGCATTAGGGAGACTTTTTAGGCTAATTAATGACCTATTGGCACCTCCTTCTGTATCCTTATAAATGACTTATAACAATATCAAAGTATTTTATTTACACAGACTAATTTATACACACATATACTGTCATTTAAACAAACATTAATGTGAGTTTTATTGCTGTAGAGCAATGTGATACCATTATATACACACCACCTCCTAAAAAGAGGGACAACAGGGTAGGAAAGAGGGACAGAGGGATTTGGGTCTAAAAGAGGGACTGTCCCTCCTAAAGAGGGACACTTGGATGGTATGCTGTTTGGTGCATGACTTCAAGAATATGTGATAAACATGTTTTTCCTAAGAGTCTGCAATCAGCTATGCAGGGCCAGATTTGCCATTAGGCAAAGTAGGCACCTGCCTACAGGCGCACGCCACCTAGGGGCGCCTGCCACTGTGATTTTTTTTTTTTAATCTTTTTTTTTTTAATTAAAAAAAAAAAGTAGGCACCTCGTTGGCGCTGCCAGCACTGGGCTTCCCTGGGGGCCGTCCGGAGCGTCGTAAATAAAAGTGCTACATTTGCCACGCTTGCAGGCCATCACTAAGTAGACGCGACCGGTGGTTGTTCACATCTCGCGGCCGCCTGTTACCTTGCGGCCGCGAGATGTGAACAACCGCCGGTCGCGTTTACTGAGTGATGGCCTGCAAGCGTGGCAAATGTAGCACTTTTATTTAAGAAGCCGGGTAGGCTGGCGGTGTGACAGAGCGGGATGCTGGGAGCAGAGACAGAGTCAGACGCCAGACACGATCACAGGCAAGGGGCATGGGGGGAATCAAGAGAATTTATATAGAGGTAAGAGGGGGAAAAAGGCAAAAGGGGGACCAATAGCGGGTAAAAGAGGCAGAGGGGGGTCAAGAGGGAGAAAAAAAAAAGGCAAAAGGAGGGGGGATCAGGAGGGGGAGAAAGTGGCAAAAGGTTGGGATCAAGAGTCAGGAAGGGGAGAGAGAGAGGCAAAAGGGGGATCAAGAGTTAATGAGGGGGAGAAAGAGGCAAAGGGGAGATCAAGAGAGGAAAGTGGGGGGAGGGGAGAAAAAGGTAAAAGGAGGAGGGTCAAGAGGGGGATAAAGAGGCAAAAGGGGGGCATCAGGAAAGGGGAAGAGAGAGGCAAGTGGGAGAGAGAGAGGCAAAAGGGGGATGAAGACAAGAGTCAAGGCTGGATTAAGGCAAGAGGGGGGAAAGAGGCAAAGAGGGGGATCAAGAGGAGGAGAATGGCAAAAGAAAAATCAAGAGGGGTAAAGAGAGGCAACTTGACAAGAGGGGGAATCAAGACCGGGTGAAAGAGGCAGAGGGGGGTCAAGAGTGGGAAAAAAGAGACAAATGGAGGGGGGATCATGACTGGGAAGTTAAGTTGTTTCGCCGTGTGATATTACATAACCCTCTCCCGTGAAGCAGCATAGAGACAAGAAGCACTCTGTTGCTGTCATCTTGGCAATAATGTTCCTGAATGGCAGAAAGGAAATGTGATCGTCATAGGTCAGTGTGTCTCACTGGGGCTTTTTATTTGCTCTCCTTGTAGCAGTTTATTTTCCCAAGAGTTGCACATGACCCTTATTAGTCTAGCTATGCAGTGATTCTCAGCTGCAGTACTAAGAGCACACAAACAGGTTAGCTTTTCAAGATATCCCTGCTTAGTAACAGGTGGGTGAGCAGTGGTACAGCCGTTGCTATTTAGTTGCCTTTGCTTAACCCTTTGAGTGCCAGAGGGGTACAAAACGCATTGCAAAGCAATGTGTTGCATACCCCTCTGGCACTCAAAGGGTTAATTAGGGATATCCTGAAAGCTGCACTGCCCTAGGTGGAACAATAAGGGCCATATGCAAGGGGCAAACCAACTGTTCCAATGAGGGGGGCAAGTTGGAGCTGATGGGGGCAATGTGAGGAGCAATATGGAGATGATGGGGCAAGTTGGAGCTGATGGGGGACAATATGGAGCTGATGAGCATTGTGGAGGTGTCTAGTGTAGTTGGCAAATCGGGGGGGGGGGGGGGGGGGGACGCTTCACAGTTCTGTGCCTACAGGCTCCTGAGATGTAAATCCGGCCCTGCAGCTATGCACCTTTCCCAGAGAGATGCACTGGCAATGCTAACAGGGTTCTTCCAGAAAGTTCTGCTATAAATAATTGCCAGAATGCAGGTCTTAGATCAGGAGTAAGCAGTAATCAGGAGAAGATCAAGAGTAAGAAGGATTTATCAGAATTCTGAAGAAAGCTTGATAATTGATTCTAGCCTAATTCCCAGTCATGGCTGCCTACACATTTGTGTCAATGTTTTTTGCAAATGTTAGGTTTCTTGTAACAAATAAAAAATGTTTTCAAATGCTGGATAGCAGTACATGATATTTAAATGGATAAAGACTTTTAGTTTATTCTGTCCCTGTAACTACAGACAACCTATGGATATGTACTGTATGTGTATCACACAAACGATTTATATGTATGCACACAGAGTGAAACAGAATTCCAAGTCAGAGACATTTAAGAGATTCTGAAGCCTCCTTGCATATTTGCCAAAGGAGGCACCAAGCAGGGATACATATTTATGACCCCTTAGTTATCTTCCACTACAGTTAAAGGAACACTAACACAAAAAAGGTTAATATAACTTTATATTACATGGTTACAGTTATCATTTGTAAAAATTGATTATTCATAAGCTGCATCCATAAAACACATCCTAAACTTGATGTTTACTGCAGCTGCATATTGTCTTGCTCATAGAATATTGAGGGGGAGATTCACTAAACTGTAACTTCTCCAGGTTTTTTTTTTTTTTTTTGGTTGTTTTGGGAAAGTATTTTACCAGGAAGAATAGATTGAGACTGCCTCTGGTTTTCAAGTATGTTCTGACTCATTTTTTCTACCTTAGAAAGGTGAAAGACTAAGCTGACCTTCCTGAGACTAGAACCTGCAACCTCACAGTCTAAGTAGAGTCTACAGCTGGTGCATTAACCAACCAAGCCATCTCTCCAGCTCCATCATGTCTCTATTTCCTATGTTATTCTATGAAGCATAGGCACTAAGATTTCTTCAGTTTTGGAGAGCTTGGTGAATAGGCTCTACAGAATAGCTCAGCAATTGTAGAAGTGATAAACTGGAGAAGTCATCACCACTTTATCACCTCTTAGTGAATCCCCACCCACCAGTGTTTTAGTGCTATATGTATTAACCCTCTGAGTGCCACAGAGGTACCCAACACATTGCATTGTAATGCAATGGGTACCTCTCTGGCACTCAAAGGGTTAAAAAACAAGACATCTCAATGGTTGTGATTAGTGCACACTGCTCTTGATTTCATAAGGGACATTATTCTATCTCATGTAAATATAATCCTGTACAAACAAGTGGGAACCCTGAAGCCATGTTAGGAGCAGGAATGTCCCTAAATATATATGTAAGATTAGATTTAGGCCTTAAAAAAAGATAAATTTTACAGATGCTACAGTGTATTTAATTTCATATAACAACATCTCATTTTAGTTGTTAAATTAACAACAGTCCTGTCCTACTATACTCTTTCCTAGGCAATGTAAGTTGCATGTTAGAACATTCACAGATCTACAGGTAACATGCTACATATATAGATAGCTTATTGAAGGTGTCACCCCAACAGAAACTGCCTGTATGCCGTACTAGTCAATTTTTCTGTATAATGCATAGATTTTGAGAAATTATCATTTATGTTTTGGCACAGTGTGTCACTTTATGTGAATTCTCGGCACAGTGTGCTAATTATTTATGTCCAAGGTGAAACATCTCTCTTGTGCTACTAAAAATACCTACAGTGTGTGTGGGCTTTGCCTAGATTCATTTATAGCACAATATGAGGTAATATTGATTTAGAACATAAACTAATTAGCATAAAGTGCCACCAAAAAACTAAAGGTTAATTTATAAAAAAAAAAATAAAAAAAAAAATATATATATATATATATATATATATATATATGTACAATTAAAAAAAATGGCTGACACAACACAAGTTATATGAAGATAGAATACAGCAAGCAAGAATACACAATATTGCTACCTTTTCCTTTTTTCCAAAAATAATAAATATTTAACTATATATGTTACTTAAAAAAAAATTATGATAGTAAAACAATTGGAAAAAAACAAAACTCACACATCATATATATATAGAGATAGTGTACTAAACCAATATTCTAGTATTATTATAGTGTGTTTTTAATATAGGATTGTGTCAATTGTGCATCTAAGTTATATATATATATATATATATATATATATATATATATATATAAAATTTCCAATTTGTGCTTATAAAGGAGACATAATAAAAAATATCTAGACACTCATGTAACCCAATGAATGTTACAAAGCCATCCAAATCGAAATCCAAGGGATTAATCCCTACAATGCAATAGATACCACCAATGTATTGTGGAGCATAGCATCTGAGATGTCTTTTGCACTCAAGGTTGTTAAATAACCAGTACACCTAGATCAGAGGTGGACAACGTGCAGCCCTTCAGCTGTTGTTGAACTACAACTCCCATCATCCTCAGCTGGCCACTGTAATCTAATAACAGTTGGAGGGTCACATGTTGCTCATTCTCCACACAGACAGCTTGAGATAGCTAGGTAGATGATAGCTAAGTGAATGATAGACAGATAGATAGACAGACAGGCAGAGATAGACAGACAGACAGACAGATAGACAGATAGATCGATGGTGTTGACATATTCTTAATTTTAAGAAGTTCAATAATGTCTTTTAAACAAGTCAATAAAGTATGTGTTCATAATAAAGGCATGATGTAACTGTATTTTCTCTTTAAGGTCTAGCATGACAGACATCCCTAAAGTCCAAGTGGCTAATGAAAACCCCAATAGATCCACTCACCCAGGCAGGCTCCACTGACCAATGCAGTAGCAGTAAGGGCCCCAGCAGAGGCCCCATAGATGTTCCTGGCATTTTCTACCAGGAAAGGTGCATGTTCCTTCAGACAGCTGGCTACTCCAAAGTGGTAAATCCCCAGGAACCCGCAGCCAGCGAAGGAAATATTCCACGGAGAGTCCAAGGGGAACATCTCACAGGGTAGGAGAGGCTCTCTTCTGATCAGGGATTGTCTGTAGGAGAGAGTGGGCCAGTTACACAAAAACATCCATACATTCCCGAAAAACATAATAATATGGACCGGCTCCCGCTCTTCTTAACCCCAGTATGATATACAGTTCAGCCCATTGGGTGCTAAACATGACCACACACACTGTTTCACACAGTACTGATGACCTCTGCAGAACCCAATGGGTTAATCTCTTATAGAATACTCGTTGTCCATCATTTTCTCTATATCTCTCTCTCTCTCAAGGGGTTGTCATTTTCCTATATAGTCCTGTCAAATACTGTTCTTAGGGACTGCTCAATCACCTAAGGGTTATTCCTCCCCCGTCATTCTCGTGACTGTAGACCTTTCTAGTGCACACACCTCGTCCTCTATTCACTTCACTAGCCGTTTCTTTCTAGAAATAAACCGCGAAATTCCGTGTCATCTTTGCTGTAGACCCCTCAAACGTGTAAAGGGTTAAGACCTTCCTATTCAATGTCACTCTATGCTGAAGACTTCTCTAGTACTTCGACTATACTGTCAGTTTCTGTTGATGTGTTAAACAGCAGTCTCTCAGCTGCAGACCAACTTAGAATCCAAAGGGTTAAAACCTCACCCCCATCCCACCACCACCATCTTCACCGTCAGTCTCTCTAAGACCTTTCAGGCACCCAAAGGGTTAAGTACCTGTCAGTCTCTCTGATGGCAACACCAAAAGGGTTAAGTACTTCCTATATCTTCTTCAATTTCAGTCACTGTGTTGGAGACCTCTCTAGCACCCAAAATGTTAGCCACTTCTTACGCCCCCTCCCCATGCCTGTCTATGTTAGAGACCACTCCAGCACCCACTTCCCACCTCTCTAGTACCCTAATGGTTAACACTGCCTATCTCGTCCCGTCCGTCTCTCTGCTGGAGACCTCTAGTACCCAAAGGGTCCAACCACTCCCTATAATCTTCATGTCAGTCTCCCTTTTGGGAGACCTCACTAACAGCCAACACTGTCAGTCTCTGATGGGAGCCCTCTTAGGTACGTATCCCTTTCACTATCTGACTTTTTGGATGGAACCTCACTTCCTATACCCCCATCAATGTAAATGTATCCCTCTGACTTTATTCAAGTAGATTCACTACGATCGGTCTTGTATCTATATACATACAAAGAAGAAGGGTGGCCGACGTGAAGCCCTCCAGCTCTTGCTGGACTACAACTCCCATCATGCTCCAGCAGCCGTAGAAAACCAGCAACAGCTGGAGAGCCTCACGTTTTCCACCTCTGTTTTGTGAAATCGTTTAATGCCACCTAAAAGATTTCATTGTTCATTATCTACCTAGTCTCTCCTGCTCAGCTTTTAGTGTCTCTGCTCCAGTCAAACCCCGGTGACAGGTGCTGTGGCCTCTCCCTTCTCTCTGTGCCTCTTGTGCAGCCGGTAATATGTCCCTTGTTTTCTTCCAATTGCTTGGTGTTTTATTATGGGTGGCTCAGGAGCCTGTCCCTCCGGCGTCATCTACAGAACAGCCAATCCTCTGACTGCTGCCTGCTCAGATGAAAGAGCAGATAAATTCCATGTACACCAATGGCTGCCTGCTTTCCAGATACACCTCCTGGAGGGGAGGAGCAGACAAGGAAGGAAAGAAGAGCTGAACTTGACACATAGAACTGCCAGCCCGCTGTTTCCCATCTGGGCTCCCTCAGGGATCATGCTTCATATCCTGACACTGCTGTTTTAACTTTTGTCCTGCATCAGTACTTCTCACGAACAGGATAAATAAGATTTACGTTGAAGAAAAAGGGAGGGGGGACACTATATAAATACCGTATTGACCCTTTGTGTGCCACTGTGATGTTGAACGCATTGCTTTTCAGTGCGTTTTCTTATCTCTGGCACTTATCTGGTTAGGGCATAGTAACCGTCAACTTTACATATTCGAGTGCATAATGTGTAGGGACATTGTCTATACCTTTTTTAACTTCCATCTTTAAAACACGAATATCTGTTTCCAGTTTGTCATCTGGTCAGTGACTATCAAAGCAAGACACTGATACAATATACCACTGAGCAGGGCCGTATTTACATCTCAGGAGCCTGTAGGCACAGAAATATGAAGCCCCCCCCCATTGGCCATCTCCACTGGACACCTCCACAGTGGTCCAAATCTCCACATTACCCCCCATATCTATATTGCCCCCATCAGCTCCAAATTGCCCCCCATCAGCTCCATATTGTCCTCACATTGCCCCCATCAGCTCCACATTGCCCCCATCATCTCCAACCTGCCCTCACATTGCCCCATCATCTCCACATTGCCCCCATCATCTCCACATTACCCTCACGTTACCCCCCATATCTGTTTCCATTCCTCCCTGGTGATCCAGCGGCAGGAGAGGTCTGTGCCTGCTTCTGCACAGACCTGTAGCTACTGTTGCTCCTGCGTGGTCTTCTCTTCAGGAATGCAGAGTGGAGACAATGTTATTTCCCAGCACTCTGCATTACTAAAGAGTAAACGAGGGAGCTCAGCAGCTACAGGCAGGAGGGGTTACTGTTGCCACTGCACACAGAACGCAGCACTGTGAATGAAATATTAAAAAAATATATTTATTCCAATGACAGGCTCCCCTCTGTGGGGTGCACCTCTATCCGGCCCTGGCACTGAGTGGTGACTGCTAGCTTTGTGTCTTTGTATCCTTTCTACATTGTATCACTAGCCATAATAACGCAAAGCTCTTTAGTAACAGACCTCAAAGGAGCTCACTACCTCCTTATAGCCTTTGGTGCATTGGTTTGCCCCCCATATTAGCTACAATTATCTTTTAAACACAAGGCCCGTAATTATGTGCTCAAAAAATAAACAAGTCAACAATCACCCATAGCACAAAAACAATCTCCCTCATGACAACAAATTATCTCTGTCCCAAAATTCTTCTTTACCAACTTATATAAACGTTAAAATGCATAACAAAAAACTTGTTGCAACTAATGCATACTGGTAATCCGTGAACCCTTTGAGTGCAAGTTATGCAATACAGCAACATAAATTTAACAAGTCATTGGAGGGCCCTGTAGCAAAATTTTCAGAAAATATTTTAACAGAGACATAAATAGAACCTATTGGACCTTGCGGCATAAGGGGGGGGGCACATTCTGTACACCCTATAGTTACTCCCCTTCTGCAATATGTTGTGCACTTCTCTGGTACTCAGTGTTAATATTATACTTTGTATCCAAATCAAGGGGAAAAAAATGAACATCTTTCTTTAACCCCTTAAGGGCCTATGATGTGCTATGACTGTCATGGGAAGACTTCGTTAAGTACCCATGATGGTCCTGGCATGTCATGAAATTCAGGGGTCCCCGGTGGCTGCATGCCATTCAGAGACCCCTGAATTCATTGGGCAAAAAAAAAAAAAAAAATGCCCCGTGGTCCTTAACCCTTTGAGTGCCAAAGGGGTACAGAAAGCATTGCTCAGAGTTACCTGCCCTCGGCGCTGCTGTTGTTTTTTTACTCTATGGTCAGATTTTGAGGAATGGCTTTACTTAATCATACTGGCTAGAAGAGGGGGAAGGTGCTGGTTGCCTTCTCAGTTGCTGCATTGATCACCTATCATGTTGTATGGGCGCATAGTGCAGAATTAGAGTTTCTGCACTTTGTGCATTTTTCAACTATAAACCCACAATTTCTCCAGTTACAGAATGGGGCAGCATGTAGAATATTGTGTGCGGCAGCATGTCGAACCTTAAACGGGAAAAATCACCCCAAATAAAGTCCCCCCCCAATAATTAGCCATATAGTGATATGCGCACCAATGGTACCATTAGCTAGCATAATTACCTCATTAGTTGGAAATCCTACTTCTGCCACGGCTGAGGGCCAGGCAACAGCATTTTAGAGGCATCTGCGCACCTGCACTGTTAGTCCCTTCTGGTACCTAAAGGTACCATGTAATGCCTCCAGGAGTAGACCGAGACTGACAGCACAGGTGCATAGATGTCTGTAAGGAAAGATGTCTGCGCTGTTGCCTGGCTGTCAGTCTCAGCACAAGTAGGATTTCCAACTAACAAGGTAATTATGCTGGCTAATAGTACCACATTGGTACCCTTATCGGTAGATGGCTAATCATTTGTGGGAGACTTCATATGGGGTCATGGTTCCCCTTTAACCTTTTGGGTGTCAGGGAGGTTCGCAATGCAGTATAAAGCAATGAGTTTTACACCTCCCGGGACTCAAAGGGTTAACTGGGGCGGCATCTGGAATCTTAATTGTGTGGGGCAGCATGTTAAGTATTAACTGAAGCAGCTTGTCAAATCTTAACTGGGGCAGCGTGTTGTATCATAATTGGAGCAGCATGTCAAATCTTAAAGGAGTAGGACAGCATGGGGAACATCACTATTGTATGATAGCCCCACATACACTGCCTGAGACGCCCCAGCCTTGTTCCCTTGCTCAGGTACTGTCCATAGGGAGTTGTGGCTACCAGTAGGCAAGGGAACAAGGCTGGGGGAGTCAGACAGTGTGCATGGGGATCTGTGGCTACCTGAGGACAAGGGAACAAGTCTAGGGGCCAGGCAGTGTACATGGGATTCTATTGCTACTAGTGGGCACTGGAACAAGGCTGGGGGCAGTTGGTAACCATAAATTCCCATGGATGCTGCCTGGCCCCCATCCTTGTTCCCTTGGGAGTGCACAACATTTTGAAATATAATACAGAGCTGAGTAAATGAGTATATACTGCTTGGTGCAATGGGGGATGTGCAATGTATATCCTTATGGTAATAAAAGGGTTAAGGGAGTGATGCTGTTTGTGGTGCTGAAAGTATTCTCTCCATTCCCCTAGTGATCAAGTGGGACAGCAGAGAGAATGCTGTTAGACTTCAGGATTGCCGTACTGCTGGTGATGTGTGAGGGAGAATACACCTTCCACATTGCCAGCAATTCGACAACCCTCCATGCTACTGAGAGCTTTTACTACATAGGAAATTACAGAGAGATGCCAGCTTCATCAGTCTCTGGTAGGCGAAGTTGAGACTGTGAACTCCGACAGCAAAGGCTGCTATTGGAGTTTATCGAATGTGTATACGTGCCATATTATCATATCAACACCCCCCCTTTGCAAACGATAATGTCTCTTTATCCTGCATTTCCATATGGAAATGAGTCATTATGCTTAGGTAGCCAGACCCAAGGGCCAGATCAAAATCAGCTTGCAGGCAACATCTTGCCCATCTCTGATTTAAATGCTAGAAAAGTCTCCAATGCATTGCTTTATTCAGGGCAGGCAGACAATATGAAGGATGTCCTGTTCATCACAGCCTCCAATGAATGACCAACCACTGTGTCTATCAGCATGCAGGTTATATATGGCAGACCCTGGTGTGAACAGCCACAACCCCCCAACAGCAGGATAACAGGTTGAAAGCAGTGAAGCACAAGTAAGTAAATGGGTAACTTGTACTAAGCAACATCACAGCTCTCCCCAAGTCATTAGCATGAACAAAGATTTTTATGTGCAATTCAATAAGCTAAAGAGGTGTAATTCCAGAGCAAACAAACTGCAACAGTGGGTACAATTAAATTATCCAATGATTTAAATGGGTCTTTTAACCAATAGAACGATAGAACATTTTTCAACAAAATGTTTCACAATGCACCGAAGAACGCTCTAGCATTCAATACGTTTTTAAAATTTAAAACTATGGAAATTTGGGAACTTTTTATTTGTCCCCTATGGTGCAATTTGTTCGTCTGAAAATTACACACCTGTATCTTATTGTACTGTACCTTTAAAGCACAAATATTATTTCAGCAATTTGGTGGCAAACACACAGCACTAGTGAGATGGCTCAGTTGGTTAGGGCACCAGCTGTATAATATCTTGAAACCTCGAGGTTGCAGGTTCTATGCTCAGCAAGATCAACTCAGCCGTGCATCCTTCTGAGGTGGATGAATTGAGTACCATTAAATTGGGTAATAATATCTGTACAACCAGGACATACTTGAAAATGAAAGACAAGCTCAAGGTATCTTTCCTTGTAAAATGCTTTGACATTATTTACCATAAAGGACAACTGTCATTGACTTAAATGGGAATTTTAACCTCTTGAATGCTCAAGTGGTCTCCATCACAAATGCAAAGCAATGCATTGACAACCAGTTTAACATTCAAGGGGTTAAAAACCCCATTTAACCCTTTGAGTGCCAGAGGGATGCTTAATGTATTGCTTCGCAATGCATTTCCGCTCCCCTCTGGCACTCAAAGGGTTAAATCACTGGGAAAAAAAATTTTTGTGAATGCCCTTGGTTTATACGAGAATTAGTGTGCCAGCATCATTGTGCATGTGTCCCTTAGAAGTCCTAGTTTATATGCAATGTAAAATAGTCTTGTGAATATATATCATCATGGTGGAGATTTCTTAAAATGAGATACTTTGGTGTAATACATTTTTCAAGTCCTATGTTATTCTATAGAGCCTGTGCACTAAGAGATCTCATGTTAGTGATATCTTAGTGCAGTGGTTCTCATCTTTAGTTTTAAGGCACCCTCAACATTTTGGGATTTACAAGACACCCCAAAGAATGTATAGGTTATTTGTCAAGGGCATACCTCACAACATTTTAAATTGCCAAAGAGGGACACTTGTGTTTTAGGGGGTGTTGCCGGGGGTGTGGCTGGTGGGTGGGGCATTGCTGAGAATTTTTAGGCTATTTCATGACCTATTGACACCTTTGTGTAACTGAATAAATTATTTAGAACAAGACCAAATAATTATATTTATGCAGATTAATATATAAACACATATAATGATGTTTAAGCAAACAGTAATGTGAGTTTTATTGCTATAGAGCAATGTGATACACTTATATACACACCACACAGTCTGATGTCCTAAAAAGAGGGACAACAGGGTCTGAAAGAGCAACTGTCCCTCCTATAGAGGAACATTCGGGAGGCATGCAAGGGCGTAATGAAGGGAAATGATACATAGTTATTCTAAAGTCCCACAGTTAGAAAGAACAAAACAGTTTCAAAAGTTTTGCCAAATTTTTCATAGAAAAAAGTGGTACCCTGAGCTGGTGCCCATAGCACACCTCAGTGCCGCTGCACCCATATTGAAGACCCCTTTTAGTGCATAGGTCCTATAGAAAAGAGGTACTCAAAACACAATGATGTGGAAGAACTATTTGGTTCCATTTAACATCTCTGCAAAACCTCAACAATGAAGGGTTAATCCATTAGTATAATGTGTGTTTGAATATTGGTAGATACGGAACCCAACCCACTCACCCCACCATCCCCACAGGGCAGAATTACATTTTGTAAAGCCACTCTGTACCAGGTAGTACGCATGAGTTCACAAAAGAGGTTTACTGGTGCATTAAATGCACACAAGTATCTACACAGTAAACATTTTTTTCTAAAAACCTATATGCTATAGGGCAGGGACGTCCACGTTTTTTCAACCATGGGCCATGTGATCAGAAAGCCAGGGCCGCTTTAGTTTATTTTTTTAATTATTGATAACGTTGGTGAATTTTAGCCCGTCAGCTATTCTTATCTTGAACTGTACGGTACTGGCAAGCACGGGATTGTGTGTTAATGGCCTATTAGTTAAAGGGATAGTAATACTTAAAATGTAAAAAAAATATGTTGTAGGGTTCATCCCCCTGAGTAAAACAAGGGTACTCCCACTGCTGAAAGGTGTTTCATTCAAAAGTTATTAATTTTCAAAGTTGAATTTTTTAGGTGCAATATCACAGTGGCCTGAAATTGTACAGTGGCGCTGTTGCTACACCATCCTATGGAGATTTATGGTCAACTGACCAGAGCTGTCCATAGGATCGTGTAGCAACAGCGCCACTGTACAATTTCAGGCCACTGTGATATTGCACCTAAAAAATTCAACTTTGAAAATTAATAACTTTTGAATGAAACACCTTTCAGCAGTGGGAGTACCCTTGTTTTACTCAGGGGGATAAACCCTACAACATATTTTTTTTTACATTTTAAGTATTACTATCCCTTTAATCTGTGCTAGTTAATTAGGTAAAAAATTAGTTTAAAAAAAAAAATCACTGGCCCTTAAGTCTGTTGGGCCACATTTTGGATGTTCCTGTTACAGGTGTTTTCCTGTATGCTCACTACTGGCAATTTTATTTAAAAGTTATAAATGGTCAAACTCAATTTGAAAGTTGTTACTATCACTGTTCATGTATAAATGAGTGTAAACTGTAGTAACTAATAAAAATCTACTAGTAGTGGGTGTACCCTTGTTTCATTTAGCATAAAAAGCCCTACAATATTTTCATTAAAAGTTAGTACTTCTTGAAGAAGTGTCTGGCTGACAAGAAACGAGTTGAAGAGCTGTGGTCCAGTTGTGCCCCATTGCCACAAGAGAAATTATTGTCATGATTGTATACGCTTGATAAGTGATCAAGAACATCGGCTTGAACCTAAGTACCCTGCCCGCTTGAACATTGAATTGCTATTTGCAAGAAGATATCCACAGGAGTGACTCTGCCTGCGGCCCTCAGTACTCCAGGGAAAAAGACACAGCCATGATAAAGCTGCGTCTGGTGTAGAAACTAAGCCAAGTGCGTGGTGACAATACATTAGATGGCCACTGGAGGCGTTGTGAATGTACAAGAGGACGGAAGAGGAGATTAACTTGATACAACCATGCATATTGACGGGAAAGGAACTGTTTCTCATAAGTGTATACATAATATCAATAAGATCATTTGAAGCAAACACAACAGAAAATAATAATAGCTGGCTGTTTAAGTGGACATTGGGACACAAGGACCGTTTATGTACTATTATTTAGCAATATATTAGGGATTTTAATATATGCATATAAATTGTCTTGTATTTTATATATTTGATATATTCAGTAAAGTATTTTTACGTTTATAAGGACCAGAATTGGAAGATTATTTAACTACTAGTTGAAGAGCCCGTGTACATGGGCCACAGTGTCAGATGGTCACGGGGCAATTATGCACAGTAGAGACTGCCTGCACCACAGCTAATACAGTGCCAGCCAGTCACAGGGCAGTCATGCACAGTAGAGACTGCCCACGCCGGCACTCTGAAGTATTAGCCGCTTCACGGGCAGTCTCTACTGTGCATGACTGCAGCACGCACAGCGGCCTCTACTGCGCATGACTGCTTAGTTACAAACATTTTACCGAATTATTATATAGGATACAGTTGGAGGTTAAACTAAGCACTCTCCCATTTGTTGTTTGTATGTTGTTACTATCACTGTTCATGTATAAATTAGTGTAAACTGTAATAAAAATAAAATAATCTACTAGTAGTGGGTGTACCTTTGTTTCATTTAGAAGAAAAATCCCTACAATATGTGGCTTTTCATTAAAAAGGTTTACTGGTACCCATTATTAGTGTTAAATTTATCAGGTACGTAATAGCAGGTAATTATATTGTTCCTCTAGGAACCCCTCTAATTACTTCAGAAAACCCTGGGATTCCACAGGACACAGTTTGAGAACAAGTGCCACAAAACACAGAAATTGGTATCTCATTGAAAAGTTTCTCACCTTTTTTACACTGTAGTGCTTAACCCCTCCCCCATGGATAGAATTAAGTTTTGTAAAGCCACACTGTACCAGGTAGTGTGCATGAGTTCACAGAGGCTTACTGGTGCATTAAATGCACACAAATCTCTACACCTCGTGCCCTGAAAGGGGAACTACCACCCCACACAATCTTTACCTTCACTAAGTCCCCATCTGGTGACTAGCTGCTTAGTAGCGCTAGTTGCCAGAATAATGACCTTATTTAATAGATTTCTCCCCTCTTCCATGGGCGACAGGCAAGACGGAGTGCGGGCATCTTGCCATTGTGACGTCCGCGTGCCTTCTCTGTTAGTCCCAGCCGGGTCTAGGAGGAGTTGCTAGGAGCCGGCCGGCTCCGGAAGGGACTGAGAGCGCAGGCGCTCGGACATCACAATGGCAAGATGTCCGCGCTCTGTCCTGCCTGTTGCCCATGGAAGAGAGAAGAAATCTATTAAATAAGGTAATTATTCTGGCAAATAGCGCTACTAAGCAGATAGTCGCCAGATGGGGACTTAGTGAAGGTAAAGATTGTGTGGGGTGGTAGTTCCCCTTTAAACTTAGAAAAACTATAGTAGTCACAAAGCCACCACCACAGATGATAATGATTACTACATATTAAATATAAAAACACCAGGCACAGTAAAAGTTTAGTCCCTTTGTTGGGAGAGGCTTGACTCTAATGTTATTACAGAGAAAAAGTGCAAGTTTTGGGAGATGGATACAGTATTTTCATCGCCTCAATTTTTCCAATGGCACTGTTGCTATTTCTGTTTATGGGTATCCTTTCGGAAAAGTGAATGCATGAATCTGATTCAATGCATTCAAAATGAGAAAATGCTCTTGTAAAAGATACCCAACTAATGCCTATTAAAAAAAGCTAGTGTGCCTTTAAAGGAGCAGTACATTTTTTATGAAAACCTGTGTGTTATACAGTTTTTCCTGCTGATTAAAACAAGGCACTCCCATTGCTGTCAGTTGTTTTATGCAATAGTTTTAACAGATCAAATAATCAGAAAGTAAATTAACCCTTTGAGTACCAGTGAGGTATCTAGTGCATTGCACGCCTTTCCAGCACTCAAAGCGTTAACTGCATTTACTTCATGAAGTGCTAACCGATAACATGACTCAGCAGTTTCTATCACATTTTAGGGAGAACTGTTTGTCATTGATCACTAGAGGGCATTATTAATGTAAGACCAAAGACACTGGTTTTACCCCATAATGGTCAGTGGTCCAGGGAAGTTACCTTACCTTAAATGGATAGTAATGTTTCAAAATAAAAGCAGCTCCAATTAAACTTCATAGTATTTGGGCCATGGAGAGTATTATTTCAATACTGTCAGAGTTGTAGTTCAAGAGTAATTGAATGATAAAGTATCCCCCTCCTGACCCTTTTAACTAGTGTAAGCCTCCTCCCCTCAGATGTGTAATCTGGTCCTGGGACCAGAGAGCTCACAGCAAGGGACAATATTCTTACCGTGAGCATAAGCAAAACCCTGGGCCCCTTGACAGGTTTTTCAGGTTATTCCTTAGGCTCACTGAAGATTGTCCCTCTCTGAGATCCATCCAGACAGTCTTGCTGCTCTGAGTTGAGCAGTGTTACATCAGTGAAAGGGGCGGGAGGGGGATACTTTATCATTCAACTACAACTTGAACTACAACTCTGACAGTATTGATATGACACTCTCCATGGCCCAAATACTATGAAGATTAATTAAAGCTGCCTTTATTTTGAAACATTACAATCCCTTTAAGGACCATTTTGATCCTTGCCGATGTGCTGTCATATGAGATCTCTTACATGTTCTGGTGCACAGAGCGGGGATCTAAGAGAGACAGTCCTGAAGCGGTAAATTTCAGACCCTGTTTTTACCTAAATAACTTCCGCAGGAGCACTATAAGTAAAATGTACGTGATGTGTCCCAATACCGTCACTGGCCCTTAAGGGTATAAAAAACATTGACAGTCCTGGCACGTCACCAATCCTTAAGGTGTTAAAGGGGATCTGTCACCCATATAAAAGTTAGGCTTAGTAGATACATGTAACGGATCCTACCCGTTACTGAGCCCTTGTCTGGACCTCAAACTATTTATTCAAAGACTATGGACATTTATTACTGTTTGGACTCTGTGCTGTGCCTTGGCGTACAAACTGGCCAGCTATTCCCTAAGAGAAAGACTTAAATTCATAGACTTTGGATCACATAGTATGTTTAATGTATGGCGAACGTTTTAGTTATTGTATGTAGTATGTTGAGGGTTTACTCCAAGGGAATAGGCAGTGAGGGGTTAATTATTTCATTATGTATTGCAGACTCCCAAGCCTTTTGCTTAATTATTCAACCCCTGGCCATTGTTAAGGAAATGAATATTCTGGCCACTCAAGTCCTTGGAGTGAGAACTGTCCTGAGACCCCCCTGCTGTGTGTGTTAATCCATTCACACCCCTCAGTCTGTGAGTCACCTATTGTATAGCCTGAAACTCTGTTGCCAGCCCTTTGTATTATGTTGTGAGTTGATTACCTCTGTGAATGCTCTCATTGTGTCAGCCCTTGCCTTTTGTCTGATGTGTTTGATTTAATCAAGTTCCCTATTGTATCAGGTTTCCCCATGTGATCCAATGTACTGTACTGTATATAAATATCTGTAGTTTGTGTCAATAAAGTGAGTTCTGTTTTGGAGTGAACAAGGAGTCCTGGAGTCTTGTATTGCTTATGGTCTAAAGTATCCACTCTGATACCCATCTGCGCCAAGTATCCTGAATCGCCGACCGCCTGCTGCCAGTTTCCTGCGACCTAACTTCGTGGACTGTCAGGCGGCGACGTGGACTCTTCCCTGCTTCCCTGCTTCCAGCGATCCTGCGGCTGTTTCCAGTGACTGTTCATACTACAACTGGTGCATCCGACGGCGCTTATCTGCGTCGAGAAGGAGAGACCCAGGAACGACGGCGGAAGGTGACGCGGTCCCTTTACTGCTTACGTTACATTGGTGGCATAGCGGTGGGATTTCTCCTTCTTTTATCGGGTGTACCAGCTAAGAGATGGCGGCGAAAGCACGGCTACCGGAGGCCATAGGAGTGTATGACATGCGGTACCACTACATAGGATGTCAATGGGAGACCTTCCTAGGTGATTTAGCCGAGGAGTTTTACCGGGAGGTCACCACCTGCATCACAGAGGAGCTCCAAGTCCAGGACGGATACTGGGAAATGATCAAGTGCCTTCACAAGGAGTATACAGGAGTTATGGTCAACTTTTTCCCGTTCAACTTGCGCCTGAAACTCCAACAACTGGTATGGATGGCCTTTCAGGAGGATGCTACTTTCGGCCAGAGGAATTACAACCGCTACTGGCAGATTTGGGAGAAAAGAAAGGCCATGTTTGGAAGTTACTTTCCTCCAGACCTGGAGGGGAACCTAGACCATTTAGTCGAGCAGGAATGGAACTTGGAGCTAATGTACATGGGCTGGATAGAGGAAGCCCAGGAGATACAAAGAGAGGAAAAAGACTGGGGGGGTTACTCATCTGAGGAGGACTTCAGTGGAGCTGAGGACTTAGATGGAGCTGCCCCTGTTCACTTCACACTGGTGAGTGGGAATGCGTTCCTCACCAGTGCCCCTGTTGCCCTGCCTGATATCCCTTTGCCCCTGGACTGTTTGTTGCCTGAGCTGAGTGGTGGGAATTCGTTCCCCCTCAGTGAAGAGAATGCCTCTGCATCAGGGGATGGGACGGACGTCTCCCCTGATAGGCATATTGCCCCTTCCCCTGTTTTCCCAGCTGCGGTGGACGAGACGCAGGTCCCCACCAGCAGCAATTGTGTGCCCCAACTGATGGGTGGGAGCGAGCCCATCAGTCCCCATGAGCCCCCTGCTGTAGTGGGTGTGAGAGAGCCCAGCAGCAGCCCCAAAATGTTGCCCCCTGTGGGGTTGGAAGATGCCCTGGGAGCGGAGCCATGCGTGCTCCCCAGGATTATGAGTGATGCCGCCTGGAGTGATGGGACTGAGGTCTCCCTCCAGGCAGAGGAAAGGCCTGTGTGTAATGGGCTACAGGAGAAGGACCCCAGTGGGCTGGGAGAAAGCAGTGCCGCTGGCCCTCCTGAGGATATGGACTGTGAACTGATGGGTGGGAGCAAGCCCATCAGTCCCCCTGAGACCCCTGCTGTAGTGGGTGTGAGAGAGCCCAGCAGCAGCCCCAAAATGTTGCCCCCTGTGGGGTTGGAAGATGCCCTGGGAGCGGAGCCGTGCGTGCTCCCCAGGATTACCAGTAATGCCGCCTTGAGGGATGGGACTGCGGTCTCCCTCAAGGCAGAGGAAAGGCCTGGGTATAATGGCCTACAGGAGGAGGACCCCAGTGGGCTGGGAGAAAGCAGTGCCGCTGGCCCTCCTAAAGATATGGACTGTGAACTGATGGGTGGGAGCAAGCCCATCAGTTCCCCTGAGACCCCTGCTGTAATGGGTGTGAGAGAACCCAGCAGCAGCCCCAAGATGTTGCCCCTGGTGGGGGTGGAAGATGCCCTGGGAGCGGAGCCGTGCGTGCTCCCCAGGATTACCAGTAATGCCGCCTTGAGGGATGGGACTGCGGTCTCCCTCAAGGCAGAGGAAAGGCCTGGGTATAATGGCCTGTTATTACCCCTGCACTGGAGATTCCCACCTTGGTGAGTGGGACCGCGATCCTCACCAAGGACATTTGTGTTGCCCTGTCCCCTGTTGACCCCAGCTTGGTGGGTGGGAATGTATTCCCCACCAGGCCCATAACTGATTTGACTCAGGAGCGTGGGAACTGCATCCGCTCCTGTCCCTCTGGGGCCCTGGCCCAATTAAAAGGGGGAGATGTGCCCCTCTCCCCACACTTTGATGCCAAGGCCACTAAGAAGCCAGAGACACAATTGCCCCAGGAAGATCCCCCTTATAGACTGGCTTTGGACCCTGAGCCCCTGGCCCCAGACCCAGGAACTTTGAACCCCAGATCTGCATGGAGCCGGGCCCAGGGAAGGCCACCCCATTTGTTGACTGCCAGGACAAACAGGCATCAGTTCCCCTGGCACAGCATTAAGGACAAAGGGCCTTGCATTTTCTTCCCTGGCCCAGGACAAGGGCCTTGTTCTCTACTGCCAGGCTCGGACAAGGGGCTCATGTCTTCTCCTGGCCCAGGACAAGGGGCGCAGCTATTCTTTCCTGGCCCGGACAAGGGGCTCCCATTTTCTCCTGGCCCAGGACAAGGGGCTTGCTTGTTGTTTCCCTGGCCCAGGACAAGGGGCTCCACACTTGTGACTGGCCTAGGACCAAGGCCGCTGGACTAACGAACTGTCCAGACAAGCGGCTCACAGCACCAAGGCTCTCCTAGAGTCCCAAGCCAGCATTTACTACTGCAACCGCTGGCTTGGTACAAAAAAGGGGGAGAAATGTAACGGATCCTACCCGTTACTGAGCCCTTGTCTGGACCTCAAACTATTTATTCAAAGACTATGGACATTTATTACTGTTTGGACTCTGTGCTGTGCCTTGGCGTACAAACTGGCCAGCTATTCCCTAAGAGAAAGACTTAAATTCATAGACTTTGGATCACATAGTATGTTTAATGTATGGCGAACGTTTTAGTTATTGTATGTAGTATGTTGAGGGTTTACTCCAAGGGAATAGGCAGTGAGGGGTTAATTATTTCATTATGTATTGCAGACTCCCAAGCCTTTTGCTTAATTATTCAACCCCTGGCCATTGTTAAGGAAATGAATATTCTGGCCACTCAAGTCCTTGGAGTGAGAACTGTCCTGAGACCCCCCTGCTGTGTGTGTTAATCCATTCACACCCCTCAGTCTGTGAGTCACCTATTGTATAGCCTGAAACTCTGTTGCCAGCCCTTTGTATTATGTTGTGAGTTGATTACCTCTGTGAATGCTCTCATTGTGTCAGCCCTTGCCTTTTGTCTGATCTGTTTGATTTAATCAAGTTCCCTATTGTATCAGGTTTCCCCATGTGATCCAATGTACTGTACTGTATATAAATATCTGTAGTTTGTGTCAATAAAGTGAGTTCTGTTTTGGAGTGAACAAGGAGTCCTGGAGTCTTGTATTGCTTATGGTCTAAAGTATCCACTCTGATACCCATCTGCGCCAAGTATCCTGAATCGCCGACCGCCTGCTGCCAGTTTCCTGCGACCTAACTTCGTGGACTGTCAGGCGGCGACGTGGACTCTTCCCTGCTTCCCTGCTTCCAGCGATCCTGCGGCTGTTTCCAGTGACTGTTCATACTACAACTGGTGCATCCGACGGCGCTTATCTGCGTCGAGAAGGAGAGACCCAGGAACGACGGCGGAAGGTGACGCGGTCCCTTCCCAGCTTCCGTTACAATACACATTAATTAGTTTTAAAAAAAATACGCTATGTGGGCTAAAACTATTGATTACATAGTGCCCTGCGCCCTACTTCCACATACACTAGTCTTGCTGCTCTGCCTCTGCTCCCTTCCCACTACCCAGCCTCCTCCGATGACGGAGGCTTTCTGTCTGTAAACTGGAGCGGTCTCATTGGGTAGATATCGATCTCTACTAAATATAAAAAAACAATACACAAACAAATCGGCCCCAATACTGGGGAAAGGGCGCCCTCTATTATACTGCTCGGTATAAATAAAAGTGAAATACTGCAATAAAAAATAATACTAATAACGATAATAAAAGTACAGATATCGTTACAATCCTATAGCCCTGTAGTGCTAAGGGCAAGACAAAAAACAATATACAATACAATAAAGGAGAGCGCTAGTCCGTACTTTTCACAGATAAATATAGAGAGACACGCATATGCAAAAAAAGTATCAAATATTTATTAACTCTAGACCCACATAAAACATATAAAATACAATATACACCAATATAACTATACTGGGTCCGAGCTCTAGAGCCAGTATAAGTGTATATATATAGATATAAAAATCCAAAGATAATATATCACATAAACATAAAAAAACAACAACAAATACCTAACTATCTAACAATATATGCTATCATCAGAGGCGTAAGTAGAAGCCACGGGGCCCTGGTGCAAGAATTGCCACGGGCCCCCCTCCGACCACATTGGCCCTCCTCAACCACATTGGCCACCTCTACATTGCCCTTCCACAAGGCCCCCATCACAATGCCCCTCATTCTCCACATTTCCCCCAATCTCCACAATGCCCCCATCACAATGCCCCTCATGCTCCACATTTCCCCCCAATCTCCACAATGCCCCCATCGCCACATTGCCCCTACTGACCCCCGTCCTCCTACCTCCTGGGGGTCTAGCGTTGCGTGTGACATGCTCCCGCACGGTCCTTAGTAATGCAGAGCGCTGGGAGATTATGTCATCTCCCAGCGCTCTGCATTACTCGAGCGCTGGCCGCCGGGACGTCAGCTGTGCTGCGGGCGGGTGGCGAGGGGGTCGCAGGGGGCGGCCGGGCCCCTGAGAGTGACGGGCCTGGTCGCAGGTGCAACCTCTGCGACACCTATTGTTACGCCACTGGCTATCATAGCAGGTACTAATATGAATCCTAACTAATAAATGGGCGGGTATGCAACTGGACACAGTTCAGATGTAACACATAACAACCCTACTTCAGTGCTGAAGTGTATAACGGTAGCCGCTATCGTTTACTCTCCAGCGGGCAGTGTATAGGAATCAGCTGTTACCTCATTGGCTGTTAACACAGCCCCTTGGATGTACTCACTCCCTACTACTCACGAGACAATAACTGCAGTCTGTGTTCCTCCTGCGGGCAGTGCAACAACGTCCGCTGTGTCTTCTGTGGCTGCCAACACAGCCCTCCGAATGCACTCACTCCCGACTGAAACGGAAACATTCTCTCCAATATGAAACTCTTGCGCGGGCAGTGTAAGGCAATCAGCTGTAGGCTCTCCGGCTGTTCCACAGCCCAATTGATCTGTCCACTCCTGGCTCAGATAAAGATAGCTCATAAGTTTGAAAGATATCGATCTCCGCCAGTTTGATCACTCCAGCTTACAGACAGACAGCCTCTGTCATCAGAGGAGGCTGGGAGCAGTGCGGCAATCTGCGTCAAGATAAGTGTAAGCGGAAGTAGGGCGCAGGGCACAATGTAATCAATAGTTTTAGCCCACATAGTGTATTTTTTTTTTAAATAAATAACGTTTTCATCATTGTAGCTATATACTGTATCTAATAAGCTTAACTTTTATAGGGGTGAGACCCATGACGTGCCAGGACCTTCAGGCCGGTTCTAGCACTTGAGGACTGGTGAGGGTCTTGGCACGTCATGGAATTCTGAGGTGGCAGTGCAGTTGCACACCGCTACTATGCTGCAAATAAAAAAAAAATAAAAAAAAGTGCATTGGTCCTTAACATCTGCCTATGGTCCGGATAGGGCAGTCATTAAAGGGATAGTAATACTTCGTTTTAACTTTATTTTATTTTGTAGGCAAAAAAACATGAAGAATGATATAAGTCTTATCTCTCAAACCTTTATGGTTTAAGAGATATTCACAAGCAAAGTTCCCCTCCCCGCCCCTTTTACCTAGTGTAAGCCATCTCTTCTCAGATGTGGATCAGGTTGTAAGACCAGACAGATAACAGAAGGGGACAATTTTCTTTGTATGAAAACAATGAAAGCCCTTCCCCCCTTGACAAGTTTTTCAGCTTTTTCCCTTATCTTAATTGAAGATTGTCCCTCTGTACAGTCTACCTGAGCACCTCCCTTCTGATCTGGTTGAACGGGGGGGGATACTTTGTTTGTGAATATCTTTTAAACCATAAAGGTTTGAGAGATAAGACTTATATCATTCTTCATGTTTTTTTAATGCCTACAAAATAAAATAAAGTTAAAACGAAGTATTACTATCCCTTTAAGGGGTTAAGCTGCAATAACTCTTGAAATATGCATCTCACAGCAGTGGAAGTACCATTATTTTACGCAATATGAAAAACACTACAATATATATTTTTTATGACAAAAGTTTACGGCTCCCTTAAGGTGGAACAGTGTAATCATAAAGGGAAGCACACAGGCAAAATAGGAGATGTGCTTTTTTTGGGTGAAAACTGCGTGTGTTGTGGTAGACAGGAAATTGTCACTGTCCAAAACAACAGACATGTGGCTGAAAGAGAAGCCTCTTAGGGCTGTATGTCGCATACCACTATAATAATTTGTCTGTACATAACCTTAGGTGCAAGATTAGGGAACCTATACATGAGCACAGCTCATGCACTCCTCTGGAATATGGAATATTAGTACATTCAGTGTGTGTTCGCAGAAAGTATATAGCAACAGCACCACCATACAAAAGAAAGGCCATTAATATATTGCACCCATCTTCTGTCAAATAAGTAGTTGTTCTCTGAAGTAGTGTCTAAATGATGTATCTGTGATCAGCAGAAATATCCTTGTTTTATAGAAAAGGAAAAACCCAACAAAAATATTTTTATGTAAATGAACCCTTTAAAGGGATAGTAATACTTCAAATGTAAAAAAAAAAAAAAAAAAAAAAGAAATGTTGTAAGGTTTATACTCCTGAGTAAAAATCAAGGTTACTCCCTCTACTGGGCAGTGTTTTAATCAATAGTTACTTCAGCTAAAACAATTTTTAGGTGCAATATCACAGTAGCCTGAAATTGTACAGTAGCGCTGTTGCTACACCATCCTATGGACAGCTCTGGTCAGTTAACCTGAAATCTCCATAAGATGGTGTATCAGCTTCATCACTGTACAATTTCAGGCCAATGTGATACTGCACCTAAACAATTCAAGTTTGAGCTGTAATAACTATTGAATGAAACATCTTTCAGCAGTGGGAGTACCCTTGTTCTACTCAGGGGGATAAATCCTATAACATTTTTTTTTTACATTTTAAGTGTTACTATCCTTTTAAGGATCAGAGGTATGAGCAACAATTGCAAAGCAATGCACTGTGTATCCCTCTTGTCCTTAACCCTTTAAGGACTGGGAAAATCTGGGGTGGATTGAACTTAAAGGGATAGTATTACTTAATTATTACTATTCCCTATATTAAAGTCATATCAAAAATAAATGTATTGCCCCCAGTGGCATCTCTCAAACTTTTATGGTTTAAGAGATAATTGCTCCTAAAGTTGCCCTCTCCCTCCCCCTTTCCCGAAGTCAGCGTTGTAGCTGACTGAAGGGAAATCTGGCCTTATAATCATCAGGTGGCTCTGCAGCAGAGCCACAATCGCGTTAATAAAAAAAGAATATTTCACTAAAACGGTCTTCTACGAGTGCTTGCAAACCAAGCACATGTAGAAGACCATTTCAGTGAAATATTTCTTTTTTTTTTTTTTTTTTTTTTCCCCTGCTTTATTTTATTTTATTTTTTTATTTCTCTTAATTATAAACAATAAAACATGTTACATAGACACTTCTATACAGAGTTTACCCAATTATCAAACTCCTCAATCAAACCTAACATAATCAATCTCCCATACACACACTCACTATCTCACCTCCAGGGATGGAGACCAGAGCATATTCAATCCTTCTTAACAATCTACCTAAACAATACCACCGCCCTTTAACAGGCCATCAATTTCGCTCAACCACCTTTCCCATATTCGTGTTCTCAACCACGCTCCCCTTCCTCCCATTCTCATCCCCTTTTCCATCTTTATCTGCCACTCCGTCTGAGTAAGTACTTCCCGCATAGTCGGAACAGATCCAGACTTCCATCTTCTTGCCACACATAGCTTAGCTGCCGCCAACACATGAATTATAATTAGCTCACAGTCCTTCTCCACCTTTAACCACTCCATGTTCAACAATATCACCACTGGATCCAAACTAATTTCTACCTTTGTAAGGACTTTAATTAACTGTACTACCTTCTTCCAAAATTCCTTAACCAACCCACACATCCACCATATATGAAAGAACGTACCCTTTTCTGCCGCACACCTCCAACACCTATCTGGCAGTTCTGGATAAATTTTTTGTAAGCTATGCGGCACCATATACCATCTAGATATAATCTTAAATTGAGCATCCACCAAATTACAACAGTGAATGGCAGCATTCAGTTTCCTACACGCTTTTACCCATTCTACATCATTCACTTGCCTCCCCACATCCTTCTCCCACTTTTGAAGAGTCCATATCGGACCTACCTGCCTCTGCTCATATAAAAATCTTACACATTTCGATAACAAATTTTTACATCCTTCCTGCTCAAATAGTTTCTCAATCCTCGGCGCTACATCTTGTGTTCTCTTATTCATATAAAAATCCAGCCTACCTTTAAGCCTCAGATAAGTAAAGATCTCCTTCTCTCGCAGATGATACTCTTCTTTAAGTTGCTGGAAAGACTTAAACTTCCATGCACAATACAAATCCCTTACCTTATTTATACCAGCTCTCTCCCATGATGACACATTCAGATTATCCATCAGGTCATTTAAGATATTAATAGGCAACATAAAAAGAATCCTATCTTTAATCCCCAAACTCCTCAAAATCCCCTCCCAACTCCATATCAGTTGGCTCAAAATCTTTGGGGTTTTCTCTCCTATTCCCTTTCCTTTAAGACCCCCTAGCCAAAATCCTGACGCCAAATTACTCCATCGAGCCCTTTCCTTCTCAATCTTATACCAACTCTCCTGCTGTACACTCACGTCATGCGTCATCAAAACATGGTATAACCTGCTGGCCTTATAGCATTGCTGTACCTCCATTACCCCAAGGCCCCCCTCTTTCCTCTTCCTAGCCATCAACCTCATCTTCACTCTAGGCCTCTTCCCCCCCCATATAAATCTCAAAAAAGCTGTATGTAACATATTCAACCAAGGCCCCGGAAAATTCAATGGAATCATCCTCCAAATATAAAACCATTTTGGCGGGACATAAGCATTCAAAACATTTATTCGACCAGACCAAGAAAGATGCAAGTCCTTCCATTTTTTAAGACACCTATTGGTATATTTTAACAAAGGCAAAACATTTACTTCAACTATCTTATCTATATCTGGAGTTATATTTATTCCCAAGTACTTAATATATTCTTGTCTGCAGACCAGACCAACTATTTTAGTTAAATAAGACATTTCTCCTTTATCTATATTCTTCCCCAGGAATATCGATTTCTCTATATTCACTTTATATCCAGAAACTTTCGAATACACTTCCACTGTTTTAAATAACTCCCGTACAGACTCCTTTGGCGATTCCAGCGTCAAGAGAATATCGTCTGCATACAAATTAAGCTTTACCTGCCCAAAGCTAGCCTTATATCCTCTTATACCTACATTCCCTCTGATCATAATTGCCAATGGTTCCAACACCAGTGTATACAACAGCGGTGACAACGGGCACCCCTGCCTAGTCCCGTTCCCCACCGGGAACCAATCAGAGGAAAAACCCCTTCCAACTACCCTAGCCTCTGGCTCATCATAAAGTGCCCTAATCGACTCCAAAAATCTTCCAACTATACCATATCTTTGCAGCAGGCTAAACATAAAATCCCAGTTGACCCTGTCAAACGCTTTTTCTGCGTCAAGCGACAGTAGGACAAATGGGATTCCCTTATCCTCAACTTCTTCTAATATGTCAGTTGTTCTTCTTATATTATTAACCGCTGATCGCCCAGCTATAAATCCTACTTGATCCCTATGTACCAACAATGATACAACTCTTTTTAACCTCTCCGCCAAGATTATCGCCAATATTTTCATATCCGTATTTATCAAAGAAATAGGCCTATAGTTTTTTACTTGATCTAAACCTTTATCCATTTTTGGAATTGGAACAATATGTGCTTTCAGCAACTCACTGGGACATCTCCCATCATTCGCCAACACATTAAACAACCTCACCATTGCCCCCTTCAATTCATTCTTCATCATTTTAAAAAAAACATTTGTAAAACCGTCCGGCCCTGGTGCCGTTTTAGTTTTCAACTTATCTATTGCTCAAATAACTTCGCACTCATCTATCGGCCTGTTCAGTTCTTCAGCTTGCTCCCGACTAATTCTTGGTATATCCAATTTTTCAAAAAATTCCTCCAAATTAACCCCAGCTTCTCCTTTCGGTAAATTATATAAGCCCTGATAATACTTAGCAAACACCTCTCCGATCTCATCTGGGTGCAAGACAATTCTATCTTTATCCCTAATCTTGGCTACATAGGTACTATTTCTTCTACCTTTTAACTTCTCGGTCATAATTATATCCACCTTATTTCCCCTATGATAATACCTTATCTTAAATCTTTCTAAAGTCCTAGTAGTCCTCTCCATCAACCGCTCATTAATACTATTCTCTATCTCCTCTATTTTTTTTGCTCTTTCCTCTTCTGGCTTAACCTTATTCTCCCTCCTAATTTTAGCCAACTCCGCATATAACACAGACAACATCGGCTGCGCCTCTCTTCTTTCTCTTGCCGCCATCTTTATCAAATATCCACGAGCCACACTCTTATAGGCACACCATACCAAATCCTCCGAGACTTCCCTTCCAACATTTTCTTCAAAATACAAAGTTGTCAAATTTTTAAGAGTCTCATAATTTACACCCTTCATTAGCAGCCGATCATCCAATCTCCAAGCTCTAAACCTTTTACCATGCCTATCATAATACTCAATTATCAATGGGGAGTGGTCAGACCATGTAATTGTTCCAATCTCAATCTTCTTAACCGACTGGATCATCCCTAAATTACTTAACATCAGATCTATCCTGGAATATGAATTAAATTGTTTTGAATAACATGTAAAATCCTTTTCAGATGGGTGAAACACCCTCCATAGATCACTTAAATCTGTCTTATTAAGAATTTCTTGCAATCTGCTGACACCCTGCCTACTTACTTTGGACACATTTATTGATCTCCGATCCATCTCCGGATCCAACACTTGGTTAAAATCTCCCATTACTAACACTCTTCCTTCTTTAATTTTTTCTACCTTCTTCAATACCTTTGCCACAAACGCACCAGAAGCTACATTAGGCGCATACAAATTTACCAAGGTAAACAATTCATTGTTTATCCTACAAACTAAAATTATATATCGCGCCTCTCTATCCACTTCTTGAAAAATAACCTCTAACGCAACATCCCACGCAAAAAGAAATGCAACCCCTCGCTTCTTTTGCCTCTCCATTGCAGCACTAATTAACACTGGGAACTTCTTAGATGTTATACCTATCTTTTGTTCCTTATTCCAATGCGTTTCCTGCAAAGCACAAATCTGTGCCTTTTGCTTTCTAATATACTCTAATACCATCATCCTCTTATGAGCGGAATTGATGCCGCGGGCGTTCACTGACACAATTTTAATCTTCTAACCACCCATTCTCTCCCTTCCCTCTGGTCTCCATCCCCGTCACACTCACACCCATCCACACCATCTACTCTTACATCCCTTGAAGTCCCATTTTGCCATTTGGGACTTCCCCTCCCCTTTGCACCGGACCTGGTCTCCCCCTCACCCCCAAGTCCGAGACAATTTTCCTTACCCACTCCCATCCAGGTAAGTACCTTCCCACCAACTTCGTGGGTGCGGATACCTATATCAAGGGGGTGCGCAAGGAGAGAGGTCCCCCTTATCCTTGTTTAATCCAGTCTGGCTCTTAAAACCCTAAAGCAACATTACATAACATTTTCCCTTCTTTTTCTTTCCCCTCTCCCTCCCTCCCCCTTCCTTTTCCCCGAAATATGAAGGAGATAATCAACTCAAGATTTCTCTTTTCTCCCCTTTCCCTCTCCCCCCTTATCCTCCCCCTTCTACTTCTTTTGGGGAAGGACCCTGAGTGAGATAGGGGAAGAAGAGAGAGGAGAAAGAGAAAAAAAAAAAATAAATAAATAAAAAAAAAATATATATATATATATATTTATATATATATATATATATATATATATATATATATATATATATATATATATATATATACATACACATATATAAAATCCCTCCTCACCCCCCACCCTACATATGTAACCCCCACCTAATATTCATCACTACAAAAAAAAAACAACCACCTCTTAGTGTAAAAAAAAAAAAAAAAAAAAAAAAAAAAAAAAAAAAAAAATATATATATATATATATATATATATATATATATATATATATATATATATATATACATACACATACATATATATAATCCCTCCTCACCCCCCACCCTACATATGCAACCCCCACCTACTCTTCATCACTACAAAAAAACAACCACCTCTTAGTGTATAAAAAAAAAACAAAAAAAAACAAACAAACAACTACAATCCCCATCCCACTCTCCCTCCCCCATATCCCTCCTGCTATCCCACTCTATTCCCCCCTTTCCCCTGGCAAATAGCTCCTCCTAAACTCTCAACCCTTTCACCCACTAAAAAAAAAAAAAAACACCAAATCAACCTTCCCAATATATCGTGAAATATTCCCTACCCAACCCCCACCCTCATATATCCCCCCCACATCCACATGCAGCACCCGCCGCCTCCTAGAACCCCCTTTGGCCCCCCAGAGCCAACTCACAACCTGAGGCGACCAGTACTGCATGCCTTACCCACCCACAAACACATTCCCACCATCAAATCTCACTAAGTGCCCATAATTCTTTGCCCATGCGTCTCGGTTGCCGGAAGGACCCGGAGCACGCCATCCCAACAGCGCGCCCCCCCTCACCCCCGGGACCCACAAACATCACGATACCCCCCACCAACCCCATTTATCAAACCCCCGATTAGGTGCTATCAACAAATTACATATCATTACATATCTTAAATATAAAATATCAACACAAACCTCCCAGTGCCCCACCACCCCCATACCCACCCAGTATATCATTGCATGTATTACCCACCCCATAATACAATGCCCCCCCATCATTCAATTTCACCAAGTGAACATATTCTTTTACCCATGCATCCCGGACTCTGGGGGAGCCCGAAGCGCGCCATCTCACTAGCGCGCCCCCCTCTCCCCCAGCCCCCGGGACCCACAGGCCTCACAGTGCCCTCCCTACATCCATCCACCCAGTGCTATCCAAATTATCCATCAAAACAAACCTCCCCGTGCTCCATCTCCCCACCCTTAGGAGCTCTTGCCAGCACAACATACTCACTATAATCACTCTTCCCCCCCAACCTCACCCTCTCTATCCTTTCCTAGACCATCCCCTTCTCCTTCATCCACTCCTCTAACTTCCCTGGCGAATCAAAAGCCACCACCATATCTTCATATGTAACCAACATTTTTATAGACAGGACCCACTTATACCTAATTTCTTTAAGCCTCAAAATTTTAACCAATGGAGCATATCTTTTCCTTTTTTCCCGAGTTGCCCAAGAGAGGTCATGAAACACCTGTATCCCCCCCTTTTCTTCTTGCCTCCCCTCCCTCACTATCGCTAAAACTTGATGTTTCTCCTTAGAGGAGACACAGCATGTCATGACATCCCTTGGCAAATTTTCTGGAATCCCCTTTACTTTTGAGACTCTATAAATTGTTTCAAACATAGAGTTCCGGTCATCCACCTCCCCCCCTAATCTTTGCAACCAGTCTCTAATATAATCCTCCAACTTATCAGTTCGAACGTCCTCTGGGATTCCTCTAAAACGCAAATTATTCCTCCGAGAGCGGTCCTCCAACTCCGCCATCTTCCATTCCATTTCTTCCAACTTTTTCCGCAGCTCTTGATGTTCTTTCCACTGTAGATCTTGCCGATTCGCCATTGCAATCTGTTTTTCTTCCAGATTAATCAGTCTTGGTTGCAACAGGCTAAGTTCACTTTTAATCTCCTCTGTATTTAACTGCATCTCTTCCCTCATTTTGAGGAATTGTGAGTCAATATGTCGAATTAGTTTTCCTAATAAATCAGACTCTTGATCCCCTTGCACCAGGGGAGATAATGCCACCACCTCAGAGTCTATTTCAGGACCTTTTCTCCTTTCCTCTGGCTGTGGGCTTTCCTGGTGGCTATCCTTTGTCCCTGATTGTGGGGAGAAGAAAGATAGTCTCTTTTCCGGCTTATTTTCCACCTTCCCATTCTTTTTATCCTTTTTTTGTTGCTTATTATCTAAACTTTTCTTTGAGGCCATTTTGCATGCTTGGCTATTGAGAGCGGGAACCCTCTTCAACCTGAAACAAATCCACAAAATAGCGGTAATTTTATGTGAACTATACAAACTGCCCATCAGCTGCACACATTATATCTCTATCGCCTCATGCTCCATTCACTAGGGCGGCTTTTTCCAACCACACAGGCGATACATAGGCCTCCACCCAAGTTCAGCTCTCCTTTACCCTATTTGTTTTAAGGCACAGCATATTCTTCAAGGGTTATCCAAGGACATCGCGCCAGCTTCAGCTACGCTCCTTTAAAGCCAATGGTCCCGCTTCCCTTGGGTTAACATGGGCCTCCTATTTCAAATCGACTTCACCGCCTCAATCCTCCTATGCACTCAGGCTTTTTATGCCGATTCCAGCCTCTGCCACATACCTCAAAACCAGCCGCTTCGGCTTCCAAGCCCCTCCATCCTCTCTCCACCTCGTCTCCACTTCGTCTGATTCCGTCCAGTTCACACCGCCACAGCGTTCCGTCCCGCTCTCAATGCCGCCTCAAACACCCCACCTCTCTCCCTGCGCACTCCTCCGCATCACCGCGACGACGTGCTCGTGCTCACGTCATCGCTCCACCCCATCCCCTGATGAAATATTTCTTTTTTATTAACGCGATCTTGGCTGTGCTGCAGAGCCGCCTGATGCAAGTAATACTGGATAACCCTGCAGTCAGCTACAACGCTGACTTCGGGGAAGGGGGAGGGAGAGGACAACTTTAGGAGCAATTATCTCTTAAGCCATAAAGGTTTGAGAGATGACACTGGGGGCAATACAGCGTTGTAGCTGAATGAAGGGAAATCCTGTCATATATCATCAGGCGGCTCTTCAGCAGAGCTGCGATCGTGTTAATTTAAAAAAAATCTTTCACTAAAATGGTCTTCTATGTGTGCTTGCAAACCAAGCACACGTAGAAGACCATTTCAGTGAAAGTTTTCTTTTTTATTAACGCGATCGTGGCTGTGCTAGAGAACCACCTGAAAGTCGTACGACTTGCTTCCCTGCAGTCAGCTAGAACGCTGACTACAGGGAAGGGGGAGGGAGAGGGCAACTTCAGGAGCAATCATCTCTCAAACCATAAAGGTTTGAGAGATGACTCTGGGGGCAATACATTTATTTTTAATAGGACTTTAATATAGGGATTAGTAATACTTAAGTATTACTATACCTTTAACATTGGAGTATGGATGGTAATTATGTGTATTCCAAATGGTGCTACATGGTAAAGAGAAAGACCAATATCAATACCAGTCCACATACAGAGATGCCCAGGGAAACATTTGGTTATGTCCGAGCCAATTTATAAAAGATGAAAGTGGAAGTATTCAAGGGCAAAACACATGAAAACCACACAAACAAAATTATCCTCTTTTATTTAATTGGGTATTGTAACACCTTGAAAAGCAGAGATCTCGTGTACCTTGTAAAGTAATATGTTGTAACCCATCATCCAAGAGGCTAAAAGACACATTTCAATAAATGGCTGTTTTTATCTGTTCCCTATGGTGAAATGGTTTGCCTCAAAATTGCTACTACATGTATGTCTCAAAAAGTAAAAGGGCAGCTCTGTCACTATTGTTCCTGGCAAGCCTGCTTCTGATCAAGCAGATATGTGGAGGAAGCAAAGGCTGCACTGTGAGCCCCGGGCAGATCACATGAATAGACAGTCAAGGGTTAGAAAAGTGATCCCTAGTGTTCTGCAGCTCATACAGACAGTGAGAGACAGAACGTCAGACTTCAGATATAACTCTTACAGTCGAACGGGCTACATCTGCAAGCTCAGTATGTGGGTTAAACCACATATTTCCTTGTTTAACCCTTTAACGTCCCATGACGTACATGTACGTCACGAGGTGGATGTCCCTAAAGGACCAAGGGCGTACATGTACGTCATGGAATTCTGGTCTCCCCCACGGCTGCACACCGTTCGGGTAGTCTGGAAGCGGATGAGAAAAAAATGCTCCGTGGAACTTAAGTGACGGCCGCGTGCAAGCGAGGCAGGTCCTTAAGGGGTTAATCCAGCCCTTGCAGGTGAACTTTTTTTGTCAGCGGTAACCATTTTAGGACTGACTGCACATCTCAGAAGTCATTAGAATTGTTACAAGGTTTTTATGCAGGAATCTAAACAGTTGAATTTATGGAGAATGCCAACTGCACTGCATGGAACAAAAACAAATTCCCATTGATATAAGAGAGATTTTAGCCTTTGAATGCTAGAAGGCCACAAAGCAATGTACAATGGTATTATTGCCCTTTGAACACTATTTGTATAGTTTGGAAAGCATGGTACGTCAGCAGCCCACACACATTAAAGAATACAAACACAAATCACTGAAGAGAATCCTATTTCACAGAACATTTCCAAAGACATAGGAAGACTTGTGGATTCATGGAATACATTCCCAGAAGAGCTGGCAAGCTTGTACATTGTCACTCAAATGATATATTAAGCATATTGTTCAGATGACATATAATCAACTTAAAGGGATAGTAATGTCCGATTTAAATAACGTAATATTTTAGATATTAAAAACATAAATTAACTGGTGCAAGTCCCGTCTCTCAAACATTTCTAATTGGAGTGATACAAAGTTTTAAACCCCCCCCCCCTTTCCTTTCACAGACATCAGCTGTAAAGCTGACAGGAGATCTGTGTCGTGCGATCCACAGTGGCTCTTCAGTAGAGACCAAATAGCACTATCTAAAAAGAAATACTTAATTGGAACGGTCTACAAAATGTGCCTGATTTGCACACTTCCAATGAAGTATTTCTTTTTAGATTGCGCTATTTCGGCTCTGCTGAAGAGCCGACTGCCGGTCCTGGGACCAGGATCTAGAGGCTGACATCTGTGAAAAGGGGGGGGGGGGTTAAAACCTTATCTTTCTCAAACTATACAAGTTTGAGAGACAGGACTTGCACCAGTTTATTTTTTTATATCTACAGTATTACAGGTTATTTATATCGGACATTACTAACCCTTTAACCCTTTGAGTGCCTGAGGTGGACGCTACTTCTTGCGAAGCAATGCATTGTATACCCCTCTGGCACTCAAAGGTTTAAAGGGATTGTAAGGTTTCCACATAAATTAAGCTTCGACCATTGTTTTTTCTACTACACAGAGCGTTATTAGTTTATGTGTAATTATATTATAAAGTGTCCCTCTCCTGCCCCCTTTTACATACGTAACACTACCTCTCCTCAGAGTAGTAAGCCAGTCTGGATGGATCGCAACAAGGGGCAATCTTCTGTCAGCATAAGGAAAAACCTGCCCTTTTCGTCATAGCAGGGTTTTCCTTATACTGACAGCCATGTTGCCATGTTGTGATCTGTCTGGTCCAAGGACAGGATTCCAGATCTGAGGGGAGGCAGTGTTAAGCATGTAAAAGGGGTGGGAGGGGGACACTTTATAACATAATTATACATGAAATAGACCACATAAAGCATTGTAATAACGCTCTGCATGGTAGACAAGCTATGATCAAAGTTTAATTTATGTAGAAACATTACTATTCCTTTAAAACTATTGTGACAATTTGAAACCGAAAAAAACCCTAGGGAACAGAGCTTCTTTTCTATTCATGGATACAGTTTAGAGAAACATAACTGATCAAATTAGTCCTAATACTTTCTTATAGCTGAAGATGTAAGAAACTGAGGGGCCTTGCAAACTGGAACAATTGTACCGCAAACCAACAGCCTTACGTGGGCGAGAGAACTTTGAGTGGAATTGGGTTTTTAATCCACCATATGCTAAAGAGGTCTCCATCTGACTGCAAAGTAATTTGTTTGAAACCTCCCTAGCTTCAAGTGGTTATTAAATCTTGAATTCCAGAGAGGTATCCAACACATGGAACTCTATACCTCTCTGGAACTCAAATGATTAAAAACTGCATTTAACCCCTAAACGACCCATGACGTACATGTACGTCATAAGGTGGATGTCCCAACAGGACCAAGGATGTACATGTATGTCATGGAATTCTGGGCTCCCTGCACGGCTGCACACTGCTAGGGGAATCCAGAATCGGATGAGCGCAAAAAAAAAAAATGCTCCGTGGTCCTTAAACGGATGGTAATACTTCGTTTTATCTTTATTTTATTTTGTAGGCATTAAAAAAACATGAAGAATGATATAAGCCTCATCTCTCAAACCTTTATAGGTTTCCCTTCCTGCCCCTTTTACCTAGTGTAAGCCATCTCTTCTCAGATGTGGAATCTGGTTGTAAGACCAGACAGATAACAGAAGGGGACAATCTTCTTCCTATGAGAACAATGACGGCCCTGCCTCCCTTGACAAGTTTTTCAGGTTTCTCCCTTATCTTAATTGAAGATTGTCCCTCTCTGCAGTCTACCTGGGCACCTCCCTTCTGATCTGACTGAACAGTGTTACATCAGTTAAAGGGGCAGGAGGGGGATGCTTTGAATTACTCTTGAACTTCAACTCTGACAGAATTGAAGTAACACTCTCCAAAAAACAAATACTATCATGATTAATTAGAGCTGCTTTTATTATGAAATATTACTATCCCTTTAAGTGACTGACGCATGCATGCGCAGCCAGTCCTTAAAGGTGTTAAATCAGTGGCAATTTTATGAATCATTTGTTTCGTGTTGTGAAGTTAGTTTGTCTAATAATTGCTCCAGTTTGCAGTGATACATAACGCCAGTAGATTATGACAGCAGATACAAAGAAAAACAGCCCATTCAGTCCGCCCATTCTCGTATGGAAACAAAATGCACTCTTGCACAGTTCTCAGAACACACTCATGTTCCTCCCTGGCAGTTCCAAATTCTCTTCTCATATTACCTCATACCACTTCCACTGAGAGCCTCTTCCATGAATACTACCTTTCTGGAAACTAGTATTTAAAAAGCATTTTCCTTTGCACTTCTTACTTGCTGTTGTGTCTTACAAAAGTAGAGTACAAAAGTAGGGGAGGGAAAGGACAGCACACATATACCTCTAAGTGTAGTATCTTAGATATTTATTGTAAAATAGGCAAATAAAAAGCATACAAAGCAAACATGAATTGAGACAATGGCTAGAATACAGAAAACAAAATGAAATGAAAAATAGGATTTTAGTCTTACCTGTTAAATAATTTTCTCTTGGTCCATATAGCTTACAGGTACTCTGGGAAGGTGACCGCTTTTAAGTAGGTTGGAACAATTCTTGAAAAGAAGTGCAGGGTGGAACCTTCCTTCCCTCCTTAGCTGGTCCCCAGCCAATCCCCAACCAGTTAGACTTGTGACGCTAACTATTGACTAAGTAGCAAGAAGGAAAAAGAAGACTCCTGTGAGCATGGACCCAAAGGAACCCCCACGTTCAGTCACAGGAGAACCAAGCACGGTCCCTTGACAGGGTGGGAGACCTGTAAGCTATATGGACTAAGAGAAAAGGATTTAACAGGTAAAACTAAAATCCTATTTTCTCTGTTGTCCAATATAGCTTACAGGTATTCTGAGATGTACCAACATTGAGTTTCCTAGTGGTGGGAAAAAAGGCAAGGACCAATCGCAGGTCCCCAAAGTCACCAGAGCTCATACAGACTATTCAGACCAGGATAACCCCTACAAGAAAAAGTGTCAACAGGCACTGAACTGGAAACACACCAGTAATTGTAACATAGCACACTGAACTAGAGCTAACCGTGCTCAACAGTCAAAACTTACAGAGACAACAGGAGTAAAGTCCTAGACAGGCAAGGCTGCCTCCAGGACTTTCCTACCAAGGCTGGCGTCAGCCGAGGCCAGCACGTCAACATGACAGTGTTTAGAAAAAGTGTGCACAGACGACCAAGTGGCTGCCTTGCACAACTGATCAGCAGAGGCCTAATTCTTGTAGGCCCAGGAGGCCCCAATGGACCTGGTGGAATGAGCCGTGATCTGAAAAGGAACAGTCTTCTTCCTGAGTTCATAGGCCTTACGAATGATAGAATTGATCCAGGAGGCAATAGTCACCTTGAATGCAGGCCTACCAACCCTTGGACCCCCAGGAATGTCGAATAGGGCATCAGACTAGCGAAAGGGTTCAGTGCGGTGCACATAGAGTTTAAGACAGCACACCACATCTAACAAGTGGTGATCCCTCTCCTTGTGAGATGACGGGTCAGGACAAAAGAAAGGCACAACAAATCTGCTGATTGATGTGCAACTCAGACACCACCTTAGGAAGAAACTCCTGAGAGGTGCAAAGAACCACCTTGTCCTTGTAAATCACCAAGAAGGGTGGTTTGCAGGACAAAGACTGCAGCTTGGCAACTCTGCGAACAGAGAGAATTGCCAAAAGGAAGGCTATTTTCCAAGTCAGAAGACAAAGAGGAATAGTGGTCAAGGATTCAAAAGGAGGGCGCTGTAAAATGCCCAACACCAAATTAAGGTCTCACTGAGGAGAGGGACTCTTAAAGGCAGGGTGAGCATGAGCCACACCCTGAAAGAAAACCTTGACATCTGGAAGTATGGCAATGCGCCTCTGAAAAACAGAGCGTGCAGAAGTTTGGACCTTCAAGGAACTCAGGCTGAGGCCCTTGTCCACGCCGTCTTGTAAAAAACAGCCCTGGAACGGAGCCCTCCTCCAGTTGGGACGTCAGTAACGGTAATCTGCCTAATGGGAGATTTCGGCACTCCATACCTAAGAGAATATAACTAAAACTAAGCAGTACTGTTCTCTTGCCTTTCCTGTTCAAGGAACAAACCTTAACTGGTTGTTATTCCTCGTCTGTCTGCTATATACGTAGCAACAGAACAGTGGATGCAAACTAATCAGGGTGACTTGCATTTCTGTTGCCATTAGTGAATGTTAAGAATGATGTTGTGAGTGTGACTTGAGGAGCAATCGTGTTTGCAGCAGGTAATCACAGAGATTTGTATATCAGGGAGAAACCAGTGAACAAATATGTATGTATGTATCTTTATTTATATAGCGCCATACATGTACACAGCGCTTAACAGAAGTTGAAATAATACAATACAAAAACGACAGAACTGTGTCCACTTGGAATATAAAGAATGGATGACATATTAGTAAGGTAGTGGCCTCCTACATTATATCAGCTTACATAGGTACAGTAAACCTCTTGCACTTGTGAGGATGTGCCCTTATGAGTTCCATCTTTCTTTTAGTCTCCCTCCTCCATCGGCCTCAGATTCTCCTCTCTTGCCTGAAGCACCGTCTTTTTGGTGTCCACGTGGCTCAGGTAGTACTGCACCTCTCACCAGTCTCTCTATCCGGCTCAATGCGCTTCTGCGCAATATTGCACCTTGTTCTGGGTTATAGGGCACGCGACTTAGCGGTGGATCACTTGGCTTGTGGATCAAAGAACGCAGCTAGCTGCTAGAATTAGTGTGAATTGCAGGACACACTGATAAGACTTCAAAACGCACCTTGCGGTGCTGGGTTCCTCCTGGGGTTACGTCTGAAGGTCGTTACCCTCTAGCTCAAGGCTAGGCAGGATCAAGCAGAAACACTTTGAGAAGTTTAGACAGTCTGGTGAGATGTGCCATACTGAGCTACATGGGAAGCCAAAGAGAGGAGAAGCTGAGGCAGACAGAGGAGAGAGATACAGAAGAGGGAGACTAAAAGAAGAATGGAGAACACAGCCTCACAAGTGCACGTGGTTTACAGGAGGGCTTAAAATATGAAGTCCTTTGCTACTAGCCAGGCCTGAAAACTTACTCGCCACTGCAAGCCATAACATACCCACCAGGGCTGAATTTTCACTCGCCATTGGCTAGTGGAAATTTTGAGCCCTGGTTTACTGTATCTGTGCAAGGTTATATAATGCAAAAGGCCACTAACTTACTCTGTTCTCCATTCTTTATTGTAAGCGGACACATGGAGTACTATAATTGAGCACGGTGTTCTCCCTGATATACATCTTTCTGTGATCACCTGCAGCAAACACAATTCTTCCTTCAGACATACTCACTGTCTTTAGGACATTTGGTACTCGTTATTAGCAACATTGTTGCAAGGCACTCTGATTAGGTTATATCCACTGTAATTTAATCTTCTATGTATTTTTTCAAACTAGTCTCATTTCATATGTTCATTTTCTTTGCCTGTTTTACAAATCACATCTAAGATAATACACTTAGAGGTATATGTGCAATGCCTTACCCCTCCCCTACTTTTTTTTTGCTTTACATATACAGGCCATAACCGTGGGTTGGAGCATTCCTATGTATCGACAGAGGACAAGCTGCCGGATTAATGCAGACTCACATTTATGTGTTGTCAAGAGACAGATAGACCTGTTTCTATTTAGGCCACAAGATATTTAGAGCAACTTGCCATGCTTTGGGTCCTCTCTATCCTCACTGCAGTCACTTCCTGAGTGTTCTAGTGTCAGCTTTAGCTATTTTTCATAAAAGTAGAGTACAGCCTACTAACTAGAAATGAGCCGTGCAAGGTATGGAAATTTTCACATGTACGTGGATGGTACAACATGCTCTGCCTTGTAAGAGCAATGTGTGTTTTAGCACTGGTGTTAAGAAGATAGATAAGTTAAGAATAAGTGCCTCTTATTGAAGACTTGGTGCATCTTCGTACCTCTAGATTTGGTACTACAACTCATCATCAAGTTTACTGAAGCCCACTGGTACCATGAGATGCGATGTGGAGTTAGACTAGTGAAAAATATATAAAAGAAAAAAAAAAAATTATATATATTAAATATACACACATACACAGTAGAAAGGACAACAAAATAGGTAAACTAAACTATTCTGTTAAATTAAGAACCACCTATTCAAAGGATTTATTTCAGACACTAGGAATATAAAACTGGTCACACTTTCTTTTGTGCGCTAGATAGTCAAGACTCAAAAGGTTTAAAGAGTTTGCGTTTTAAAGTCTTGAGATGAGTATACAACACATTTCTTCCCTATCTAAAGATAAAATAGAAGACACTGTCACGTGAAGTCATGTCATCTGAAATTCTCTGCTTCTGCCAGTCATGGAGTTCTTTGTGAAGCTTTTATGTTTCCCCTCCATTTCTAACCCAGAAAATACATATTAATTCAGATTTCAACCTACTCAGTTTATCAAATTTGCTGCATGCTGTTCTGGAAGACCCATACACAGAGCAGTATAGAAACAGGAGTAAAGGTTGGAGTCACCATCAAATAAAGAAACTAGGCAACCTGTGAAATGTAAGCAGGTGTTCACTTGTAATAATCATGTACATCTGTTAGATTACACAGGTGCAGATATTACAGCACACTACTAGAGTGTGTGCACCATATGTTTGCTGTTTTTCAATATCCTCCGGCTTAGAATAACCCTTTAAAGGACCAGAGTTAACACATCTCTGGTCCTTAACCCCTTAAAGACCATTGACGTGCCAGGACAGTCAAGGAGGTCTGGCACTTAAGGACCAGTGACGGTCCTGGCACGGCATGGAGTTCAGGGCTTCGGTGCAGCTGCACACACCGCCCTGAACCGGAACTTAAAAAAAAAAGCAAAAAAAAAAAAAAAAAAAAAAAAAAAAAAAAAAAAAAAAAAAGCCCTGTGGTCCTCAAGTGCCGGTCCTTAAGGCGTTAAAGAGTTAAAACAGGGTTCCATAATTTTTGATTGCTTAGATTAACAAAGGAATGTAATTATAAACAGCTGTTTAACCCCTTAACAACTGCGCATTAAGGACCACAGAGATGTATATTTTTTTTTGCAAAATTAATTCAGGGGTGCACGAGTTGCAGGGACCCCTGAATTCCATGACGTGCCAGGCCCATCATGCATCCTTAACGCAAGTTTACCCATGATGGTTCTGGCAAGTCATGGGTCCTTAAGGGGATTAAAGGGATAGTAAACCCTTTAGCTTTAGTACATATTCTGCAAGTACATTTACAAATTTGTAATACTTTTTTTCTATAAATATTATAATTAATCTTCAAACAAACATCGAGTTCCATGGATCCGCTTTCAGTTTCCATCAGGGACTATTTTGGCAGGACCTGTATGATATGCTTCAGAATATTTCTGCTCTGTGTATGGCATTTGTGAGCTAAAAGATTGTACTAGTGAGCTCTTTCCATACCCTTGCAAGCTCGTGAACCTACTTTAACATCTGACTTTTTTTTAATCTATACCAAAAACCTAGCAAGTCACAGAAACAAACAATTCCCATGACCATTTAGATATAACATTCTGCAGCTTCACAACTGGTAATTTTTTTCCATGCTGGAAAGATATGCCTGCAAGGTGTATGTGGTCACAATGCAAATCACCACAAGGGATTATCATTTTAAAACTTTTTTTTTTTTAAACGATTCTCTAAGTTAATTTTGAGGAGCAGCATGGACTCAAGGAACAAACTAGAACACTGTATAAATAAAGTTTTGTTTTATTGAAGGATCTGTCAATGGTTCTAATCAAACAGGCCGAAACCCATATCATCATCGGATTCCTCAGACTCCTCTTTCTTCTCTTCCTTCTTCTCCTCAGCTGTAAAAGAAAAAAGGTGGGATATCAGTCTGTGAAACATAAATGTATTAGGTGTTCAGTAACAAATTTCACCATTTGATTAGCTATTGCATAGTATATGTATTAAGATACTACTTTCAATTACAACACATGGCTTTCCCTCTTAAAACTTAAAGCAATAGGTGTTTTGATTAGAAAGTATTTAACTCTGAGTGCCAGAGGGGTACGCTTTGCAATGCGTTCCGTACCCCTCTGGCACTCAAAGGGTTAACGCCGAGTTTGAGGTGTCCACCGCATTGCAAAGCAACAAGTTGGGGCACCCATTTGCGATCAAAGGGTTAATCGGGGTGGAAAATACCAGGAGCCTAAGACTCAGGGCTTCTTAACCCTTTGAGTGCCAGAGGGGTATGCCACACATTGAACAGCTGTGTGTTGCATACCCCGTATGGCACTCAAAGGGTTAAGTTTCTATACAGGCGCCTACATTTTTGTAGCATTGTCTATACAAATGTGCATATGAACCCCTTCACAGACTCCTAAGAACTGGCTCCAAATGACTGTACCAATAGTGCATACCGACTCACAGATAGTCACAAATTCTCTATCGCATTTGACTGGAAGAAGTTTTAAGGGTGAGCAGGTGGGATGGTAGGGCATATACCAAGTCAAGGAAGATTGCTACACTCTAGGATGGCTCCATTCCTTCCAGGCTCATAAATCATTTTTTGGCTTCATCGTTCTAACCTGAATTCAGATGTTTGTGAGCAGTTCTTTACTAGAACAGTTTTCCAGTTATTGTTTTCAAACAAATTACTGGAAAACTCCAGTAAGATTAGAGACATTGGGCAGAGGATGAATGGTTTAAAAAAATAAAACAGATGATGCCATTAGCCTAAGCAACATGTGAAGATGATGCAGGCTCTCCACCTTAAATGCAAAAATTTTGGAAGATGCTGAAAATATGGTCTGAGTGCAACATACTTCTCTTAACAGATCTCAAAGAGTGATGTTTAGGAACTGGTTCACAAAGGTCTACCAAATTTTCAAAAGGAAACAACTGAAGATGGACTGTGTCCATTGTGCTTTAGGGAAGCAGATATGGGCAGCCCTCCAAAGGACATCGATCTTAAGATACACCTTGTTTGTCACGAAAGTAGTAGTCATTAAGGCGGCCCACAAAACTTCTAAACTTGAATACATGGGTCATCCATATCAGATGATCCTGGATATAGCTGCGTCACTACACAAATGTGCATGTTATTTAGACCTGTCTCTGAAGTACTTTCAGCTAGGTTAATGAAATGCTGCTGAGCCTTTCCACTGTAACTTCCTTTCCATGTGAATGGCAAACAATATTGTGCATCTACTGTAGAGGATGGCTGGGAGACCCTTCATTGGCTTAAGCTAATGCTGCCCACTTCCACCTCACTGCTGTAATCACATGCCTCATTGAGAAGCACTGCATCACTGTCTTCCAAAGCAAAGAAAATTTTACCTTCACATCTACATGATGAATTTCATGTTACCTACCTACCTACCGCTAGTGTAGTGACAGATTGGTAACGAATGTTTATTTTGGGATCAAATTTTGCATATGTACCTCTTCAGAGAACTTGACATTTACTGCATTTTCTGACATTTTTCTTTAACTTTGTGAAATGTATAATTCTTTGCTTCAGGAGAGTTGCTTTGACAGGGATTCTCTTTCGTCAATTATTTCCATCACTCAAAAAACAACTGGATATTGACAAAGACTGCGCTAACTATAGTTCTATGTCGACTATGGACTTACATTTTAACCAAAAGTCCTTGCAATAAGCTTGAGCAGTTTTTTTTTTTTTTTTTTCTAACCTTCCCTGGTTCACCCTCATCAGGTGGGTTTTATCCCATCTCTCTGCAGACATTGACAGCTACCACAGAATTTTTAGTCTGGTGCAAATTACTCCATTTAAAAATCAATCTTCTATATTATCTTTAGACCTCTACAAGGCCATTTCCTGCCTCGCAGGAATACCTTTTCTGTTTTGTGGGGAAATGGGGCCCTAAAGGGCAACGTTCAGACTTGGATTTGCAATCTTTAAACTTGCCTGAAGGATAGACCAAAATACACAGGTTTCGGTTCTAAACTGGATCCCCATCTTTCAAAGATGGGCAGGGCAGTCCCTCATCTCAGTTCATTTATATTCTAGCCAATGAACACCTTGCTGACCTAATAAAGGAAAACCCATATATCATGACTAACTTCTCTCTGCACAAGTGTTGTTGCCTTTTCACAGATGACTTGTTATTAACTGTGTCCAATCCAACAATTTCTCTCCCCCCAATCTATATATTTTATTGAGCTCATTTGGCTCAATTTCTTGTCTCTGGGTGAACTGTACCAAATCGTAGGGCTTGAAATTCAGTTATTTTTTCACTAGGGGTGGGGGTGTTACATTTTAGGAGTGCCACGATTGTTATTTTCTGACACTCAATTAAACACCTTAAACCATTGGTGCTGAAGACCTCTTTTAGCATCAAACGGGTTGGTCTACTTTTAACCAGAACAAACAATTCTCTGGTAAACATAAGCATTGCACATGAGACCATTGGTGAATACTGCTGCCTATCACTGGTTAAGGATCATCTTGTACTGACTGTTCGTGATCACTGCACTGTAACTTTGTGAGGCTTATTATTATTCTTTATTTATATCGCGCCAACTAATTCCGCAGCGCTGTACAATTGGGGAATAGACATACAGAGGTATTAAATAGTACAATCAGATGTGTAGAACAGGAGGATCAGAGGGCCCTGCTCGTGAGAGCTTACGTACTAAGCTGATCTGCAGCAATTCTGAGCAGACCGACAGTACCTTAGGAGAGAACTAAAATTTCCCCATCAATTTCAATGGGGCTTTCAACACCTGAAATAATAAAAGTATCTTACAAGAAAAGATACATTGAGATTCTCCAATTTTCAAGCATGTCCTGGGTAATAGAGATTACCAAATTTAAAAGGCTAGTAATACTTAATATGGTAAAAAAAAAAAAAAAATAATAAAAATATATGTGTAGATATATAACGTGTATCCTCTCTGAGGGAAATAAGGGTACTCTCACTGCTGAGATGTTTTACTAAATTACTGCAGCCTAAACATCTTATGGCCAGTATATCTCAATGACCTGAAATTGTTCAGTGGAGATATTGCTACATTTTCCTATAGACAGCTGTGGCCAGTTGACCATAAACCTCCATAGCATTGTGTAGTAATACCACCAATATACAATTTCAGGCCATTTAAGTACTGCTGCTAAAAAATTAAAGTTTGAGTTTCAATAACTTTTGAACATCTCAGCAGTGGACATCCCAGTTTTAGTCAGGAGGATATAAACTATACAGTATATATTCTCTTACATGTTAAGCAATACTATATCCCTTTAACGGTACCCATTCTACATGGAAAGGATGAGAGGCTAAGTTAATCCTGCTGTGACTAGAACCTGTGGCCCTGATGATTATGCCACAAGCATTAAAGGTATAGTAATACTTTAAACTAAAATGTTGTATGGTTCATCCCCTTGAGTAAAACAAGGGTACTCCCACTACAGAGATGTTTTAAAAGTTATTACAGCTCAAACTAATTTAGGTGCCGTATCACACTGACATTGTTCAGTGGAGCTGTTGCTACATCATCCTATGGACAGCTCTGGTCAGTTGACCATAGATCTTCCCCAAGTGACTGACGGGGCCCATATTGAGGCTGTACAGTGCATTCCTGGTCTTGTTTCAAGTCTGCTCCCATCACAGTAGACTTGAGAAAATATTTGTCCTTCAAATGAAAAAGCACCTTTTCATAGAGTCCACCTCTCATCTATAAATATTTTTCAAAAAGGTTTTAAAAAAGTGCAATATAAAAAGGGAATGCTGCAACTATTGTAAATCCATTGCAGGATGGAGGCCTCCTCAGCAAGCTAAGGGTATGGACTAATCTGTCCACATTGGTCCATTGTGGGTTGGCAGACATTTGACTCTGCTGTTACATTGTGGAAAACTGTATAAATGACAGGCATTGAGATTAGATCTTGGGCATTTTCACTCACCAGGAGCGGCTCCTCCTGCAGCGGGGGCAGCTGATCCAGCACTAGCAGCAGCAGCCACAGCTCCACCGGAAGGCATGCTAGCAAGCTTGGTGTTACCTGTGAAGACAGATCCCATTATAGAGGTTAACAGCATTATTATGGAGCAATGCATAGGAGACCTCCTTAGAATCCAAGGAATATATTCATTTCAAATATATCTCAATACTAGTTTGTATCACTAGAAATTATAGGGAACTTATTTATGTGCACACACACACACACACACACACACACACACACACACACACATACATACACTCCCATATATTACAGGGTAACAATGGTACTAATCACATTACATGGGGATTCTTTGTATCACTTATTACAGTGCAAACATGATTTTTTTTTTTTTTAAAGGGGAACTACCACCCCAAAACAATGTACTCTGTCTTTGTCTTCCTATCGTTATTAGCAATCCATAGTTCATTTTCTCCAAAAAAAGCGTTGTAAGAGCACTAAATCTCTGCCTAATAACGTCTTGCCCCTTGAATCCGTTCTGCGCATGACCGCTACAGAGCCATTTGGCTCCACTGTACCTCCCTCCGTCTTGCCCATCACTCGTATGTCATTGTCCTCAGCACCACTTGACCTGCTGCGCTCCTGACATCATGCGAGGTCAGGTCATTTCAGCTTAGTGGGAGGGGGTGCATGTGAAGCACTCACAATATATAAACCACCGGTCTGTTTCCACTAGGCTGAAATGACCTGACCGCGCTTGATGCCAGGAGCTCGGCAGGTCACGTGGTGCTGAGGACAATGACGTACGAGTGATGGGCAAGACAGAGGGAGGTACAATGGAGCTGAATGCGTAGCGGTCATGCGCAGAACGGATTCAAGGGGCAAGATGTCATCAGGTAGAGATTTAGTATAAAGAGAGTGCTCTTACAACGCTTTTTTGGAGAAAACGAACCATGGATTGCTAACAACGCTAGGAAGACAGACTTAGAGAGTACATTGTGTTGTGGTGGAAGTTCCCCTTAAACTAGTATCCAACTACACACAAATCTTGAGTTAGGCATCATCTAGAATATGAAGTACAGTATTGGTCACATTCTTAAATTCTGAAAATAGATACATGCAAAAAAAAAAAAAAAAACTGGTAAAAGGACTGGTAGATTTTAGTTACAAGGCACCAATACAAGGCACCCAATGGGGACTGTATCCTCACAGCAAAAATAGTAACCCCTTATTTTAAAGGGACAATAATGTCCAGATTTGTAGAGGTTAAAATATCAATTTGCTCCAAACCCTCTCTCTGAAACTGCTATGGTTTGAAAGAGATATGGATTTAAAGTCCCCCCCCTCCCCTTCTCCTGATGTCAGCCTCTCTGCCATCCCAGAAATCCATGACATGCCAGGACAGTCATCGGTCCTCAACGTCCAGAGCTTTCAAAAAGCAAACCGCTATCAGGCATTTGTTATTTAATACAATGGATTGTAAGATATTTAGTTCTGTGTGTCAGCTAGTGCAAGTCCACCAGGCATGCATTTTAGACTTACTCTACACAGTTCTGCATTACCAACTGCCACTTCCTACAAGGAAGTACTAGCTCGGCTGTATAAACTGACAAACCTAAATCTCTGAAAAACTATTATTTGAAACAAAAACACAAATACGGGCGATTCTGGATGCTCTTCAAAATCACATTTGTTGCAGGGTAGCATCCATGACACAAAGTGGAAAGGTCAGAAATATCTCCAATTTATTAATGCATTGGAGGCCTCTCTCACATAACCAGAACTACACTATAATCTGTGCACTGGGATTAGGTGAAAGTTGAATGATATGAAGATGTAAGAACAACGTTCCCCATAGACCATTCTAAGAAACTCCTACACCAGAGAGGAAAGCTCGGGGTTGGTGGGGCCTCTATCGTGTGGAATTCCTGGAAGCTACATAAAAAGGGCGAATTCTACAGAGAAGTAAATGGACATGAGATAGACATGAAGAACATGAATTGTTGTGTTCTGCTTTTTGTAGAAAAAATTAGTTTGTGATGCTCTTATTTAACAGTTTTTATAAATACAAGTTAGCAAAAGATAAAAGCTAGTTCACCCACTGAGATGCAAGTTCCCTGACAACTGTCACAAGTGACAAAATAATCTTGGTGGCCCTTCATATTCAGGTTCTCGCAATGTTTATATGATGGCAAATGTAGTCCAGAACAGCTTGAGGGCCACAGGCTTCCCATCATTAAAGTGTTTATTTCAGAGATGGGCAACCTGAGGCAATCCAGCAATTGCAAATTACCATTCCCATAATCCCTGGCCAGCAAACTGCTGATGAAAATTGAAGACCTCAACTGCTGGAGGCCTGAGGTTGCCAACCCTCGTTTACTGCATTACTGAGTTAGCTTCTATCACATTACTGAGTTAGCTTCTACCACCTTCTTTGCAGGTAGGCAATTCTATTCATCATTGTGACAATGAATAATTTACTTAATCTTGTTGAGAGATGTCCCATTCAAAATTACATCACAAGACTGTATTTTCAGATGGTTTCTTTCACTCCATTTGCTGCTAGGTCTCCATGTGGAAGTGTTGCTTTCTATGGAAAGCTTTGTACTGTAGTAAGTTTTGAATGTAACATCCCAAGTTATATCAAGTCTGCTCCTACAGGAGAAGACTTATATGTAACCATGGGAAACACTACAATACACCAAAAGCTCCTATTGGCCTTTTTACAAGATCTGAAAAATTACTCCAGGGGACATCAGGGGACTGGGGCTTCGTGAGTGAAGTCAGTGACTTAAGCCAATGGGTTAATATTCATGTTATGATATTCAGCAATTTTAGCAATACAAAGTATAATGGCATATGCCAGGTAAAAAAAAAAAGTAACAAGCGGCATGTTGCTGCTAGAAAAGCTATTTTACTGTGGTAAAGACATTAATCCCTGTTCCCTTCATTACATTCAATACTCATACCTAGGGAAAAACATGTACTGTTTATCTTTCTAGGTTAGTTACAGGGTGGATAAAAATGAATCAGATTTTTTAATTTAAATCAAATTTATTTTAATGAAATGCTTTTGGAGGAAAAATCTATCTAAAATATAGTTTTCTATTTAAGATACATTATAGTTTGAGCTCTATTTCATGCTGAATAACCTTTACTTATGTATCAGAGGCTGATTAGTCATGCAATTATATATTATGTTATAGGTTATATTTTATTTTATGAGTGATTAATCTATTAAACTAAAATCAGTTCTGACACTGCCGTTTTACTAATCTGACAGATTCTAAATAGGACTTCACCTGGTTGCAAATATTGATGGTTTTAACTACCAGCAAGAATGAGTTTTTGCATTTAAAAATCATGATTTAAAGAGTCTGACTAGTGATTTAAATTAAACCCACCCTGATTAGTTCTCTATAAAAACTATTATTATTATTATTATTATTCTTTATTTATATAGCGCCAACTAATTCCGCAGCGCTGTACAATTTTGAATAGACATACAGAGGTATTAAATAGTACAATCAGATGTGTAGAACAGGAGGATCAGAGGGCCCTGCTCGTGAGAGCTTACAGTCTACATTTCCTTCCATACCCACTACCCCATAGATAGAAGAATTTAAAACAAAAAACTGCACTCTTTTCCTGCAGAGTAAAACAAGGATTATCTCACTAATCGGAGATGCGTGTTTACACCGTTATTAGTGTTTAACAGTTTTTTTTTTTGTTTTTGTTTACATTACACTGCCCTCTATTGGCTATATTTGAGAGAGGTGAATTACTGAAATCATCCTTTGCAACCTGTGGTCCCTCCAACTGTTGAGGACAATTCCTATCATTCCAAGCCTCTAGCTAGCTGGGAATGATGGTAATCCAAAAAACATACTGATAGGTGAATTTAGATTGTGAGCCCCAATGGGGACAGGAACCAATATGAGTGTAAAGCGCTGCGGAATCTGTGTGCGCTATATATAAAGGATTATTATTATTATAATTGTACTCCTTAACAGCTAGAGGGCGACAGGCTGCCCCTCTCCCATTTCCGCAGCAGGTCATAACTGAAGAGTCACTTCCTGTCAGTTTGAATGTTCAGGAAGTAAGCTCCCAGGATCTCTGTTTCCCGAGACAGCAAGTTTTGGACTGCTATAATTTCTGAACAAACAACTGACAGCAGAAGGAGCACATTTGTTTTACTCAGCAGAAAAAGCCCCTAACATATAGGTAAAAACATTTATTGCTCTTTTAAGCATATTTCACCTTCCACATTTCAGAAGAGACTGGTTCATATACATAAAAGTAAACTGGATCAATTCTGTGCCAAACCAATTGCAAAAACGGGGGGGGGAGACAGGACACAAACATTCAAAGTCTCCAAAATGCCTCACTAGAATTCAGGGGGTTAAAGGGTTCATTTCTTGCAAACATGCTGGCATACTGGGTTGTCTTCTGTAATGTTATGGAACTGAAAATGATTGAACTGTATTGCTAGCCTCTGAAAATGTAAATAATATGTCAATTAATTGGTGTGCAGGCATACTCCGTCCCCCTGCTGCCCCGTGGAGAGGCAAACAGCGAACCAGAAAGATTATTTGATAATAAGATGGTCATAAAAGTCACAATACAGGTGCAACCACTTGAAGCTTTGGTTATGTAAAAAGAAAGAATATGAAACATAAAGCAGCTGGGAGTTACAACCATTTTCATCTAATACAGAAGGTACCAGGATTGCCCCAGCTGCTTCTACATTCCTGCTAGATGAGACGAGTAGCCCAAGGGGGACATTCCAATGGATGGCTACAGCGTCACTATCCAGATGTTGGAATGGCAGTGATAAACTCCTAAAACTCTTAATGCATAGCCTAAAGGACAAACGGTATGAAACATCAGGTGCCTGCTGTCTTAAATGGGGGATTTTTATCCTCTTGAATGTGACAATGCCAACATAATGCTCAGCAATGTGTTGGGAAACCTGTCTAGCATTCCAGAAGTTAAAATGCCCTATTAAGACAAGAGAAATTTCTGCGTTTCCAAAGGGGTAGCAGTTTCCCTAGTTCTTATTAAATTAGCCTCAGACTTGTTCAGAGAAACTTGGTCCAAAAGATCCATCATAATGGATCCAAAGGCAATAAAGCTTCTCTTGTTTGATCTGGTCCACAAGCGAAACTCAGCAGGTACAAGATCACCCCTGTGAGTATTAGGATGGACCTCTAGAACTTTGGAAACTTGAGTAAAATGTGATAGTTAAATGCCCTTTTTAGCAAGGGTGGCCAGCATTTATATACACTGAAAATTGGACCCATTACCTTGAATTAAGTTTGCATATTTGTAAACGTCATTCAAAACGGAGTGTTTCATACTAGCCAAAAGGCCAGCAAACGTATAGTTTAGGGGATAGTAATTAATCTACTTCTGGGTGATGAAGTCTCAGTGAAGCTCCAAATGAACTGTACTGAAACAGTAATACATGACGCGGCACAAAAAGAAATCACATCCAGAAATATAAGTATTAGTACATGAAACCAGGGAAGTCAACTGTTGGACCTCCAGGAGTTGTCGTCTTGATGACTGGGAATGATGGGAAGTTCTCCCCAACTGCTGTAGGTGCAACTACACCATCCTAAACTGTAAACGCTGGACTTTTGGCTAACACATCTAGACAGGATTGAAGGAAGTGTGCATGTCATCAAGGTGAAATGTCAGAGTTTACCTCATTGAGCGCCAGAGGGGTGTACAACACATTACAAATCAATATGTTTTACACATTCCACTGGCACACAGAGGTTAATAATTAGTCTCAACAGTGAGATGAATGGCCATATACACAAAGAGGTGAAATAATTCAGGGGCAAATAAAGGGGGGGGGGGGGGGGGGAGACAAAAAAAATTCACTAAGGTCCTGTAGATTTGAATTGGGATTTTAACTCTTAAATGCTGTCTATTAAGCAACACTTGAGATCTCTTGTATTTCATGGGTTAGCAGTCCCTTTTAAAATCAGTGGGAATTTAGATTATTTTTTCCTCTCCATATGGAGTTAATGGTTAGCCCCACAATTGCTCCTCTTTCACTTCCAGAATACATCCTAAAGTTCATCATTATTTAACCCTTTGATGACCTGCACATCCATCTGGTCCATAAGGACTTAAATTAGCAAGAAGATACTTAAGTCACTGAGGTTATGAACAGATGTGTTGAAGACATCTCTAGCATACACAGGATTAAACTGTGTATGAGATCCACACATGGGTAACACATACACAGACAAGTCTTACCTTGGGCAATCACCTCCTCGATGCTTTTGCCGTTCAGTTCATTGACAACCTATAAAGAGTAGAAGAGATCAAATACATTTCCCAAAAGCTCTGTGTATTTCTTGTTGGGTAATCCCCCTGAATCTCAGTAACATGTCAAGTTGTAACTTTTTGTTTGTTTGTCTTGAATGCATGTTATGTCTGTCTGCATAGTATTTCACTCAGTCTCAACCAACTCTGGTAGAAAGGGTCATCTGCCTGTGATTTTCACAGTCAGTCATTATTTACCCCCTTGAATGCTGATAATCTGGAAATAAACCCTCATTTTTTTTTAGAGGGTTTATTTCCAGATTATCAGTCTCAGTATGATGATTTATCTTGAGTGCTAGTGCAGCAGGGTATTTTCTTCTCTTTTCCAACATACCCCTTGGATGCTAGCAAGATCTCTGCTCTGCAATGTTTGAGATCTCTTTAGCAGTCCAGTGCCTGGAAACAGTGGATAGAACTGGGGGCTAGAGTCAGGTGAGAAGTGGGGGTGGGATGTGGCCTTGGGAAGAGCTAAAGGCACCTAACATGCCTTGCCTAAGGGCACCTGGGAGTAATTCCTGCCCTACTACACACAAACAATCCCTACATGCCACCCATCCAGAACACAATAGTCTTCCACAATACTTTTATAGAAACCACTCCGGTACCCTTTATTTGCCTTGACACTAGCTAGCATCAAAAATTCAGCTGCTTCACCCCCCCCCCCCAAAGCAGACTGATAATATGGGGTGGACAGACACCTCCTTTTATACTTTAGCACAGCAGGAATATATGGGGGAAAACTCTAGACGTGTGTGCGTGATGGGGTTTACATTATTATCACTGATTTGAATGCATATGGGAGAGGAAAAACTGCATTTTTTGGCTGGAAAAGCCATCCCCCTTGGGAGGGGGGGCAAAAGTGCCTTTTGCAAAAAACGGACAGTCATTTAAATAAATAATTGTGTTTTGTTTTTTTTAATGAGGAACAGGTATTTATTCTGGATTTCTTTTTTCATCTGTACAGACGAATCCAGTTTGAGAACTGTAAAAGTGAATTATAAAGTCACAGTTAAAGGGGAACTACCACCCCTCAACAACTTACGCTTGAGTGGATGTTCATCTGGCGACTAGCTGCTTAGTAGCGCTAGTCGCCAGAAATCTTACCCGGTTCTGCAGATATCGGCTTTTTGCCGATGGTGACAGGAGCAGGAAGCACGGACGTCTCGTCACAGTGACGTCCGTGCGCCTGCTCTGTCAGTCCCTTTCGGAGCCAAATGGCTCCAAAAGGGACTGACAGAGCAGGCGCACGGACGTCACTGTGACGAGACGTCCGTGCTTCCTGCTCCGGTCACCATCTGTAAAACGCCGATATCTGCAGAACCGGGTAAGATTTCTGGCGACTAGCGCTACTAAGCAGCTAGTCGCCAGATGAACATCCACTCAAGTGTAAGTTGTTGAGGGGTGGTAGTTCCCCTTTAAGCCAAAGGTTGGTGTATATTCACTGCACAACCAATTCTACCTGATAGTATCTTCTAGACTGAGTCCTACTGGGTATCTACAGCTTTTAGTCTCATAAAACATCTTTAGATTGCTTATACCTGAAGAGTAACTTTTTAGGAAGGAATTAAAAAAAAAATAAATAAAATTTTCTGCAGTAAATAAAGGTTACTCATAATGCATTCAAAAACTGCTGTAGTATGAAAAACAAAATTACCAATTAAATTGCAGTTTATTGCACTCCCCAGGTGTTGCTGTTGCCATCACTTTTTAAGCAGGTCTTTAGTCTAAAACCTCAATCTCACAGAGAGCAAAGATAAAAAAAAAAAAAAAGTCGTGTCTGCACATCAGTTGAAGCTCTTGGTGTTTGATTAAAAGTTTGAGCTAAATCACTTTTTTTATTGAAACATTTCCCCAGCAGTGGAAGTAGCCTTTATTTACTGGACTTTCCCATAAAACATTACTACTAAAAACAGGAGTAGGAAACTTGATGTTTGACACATTTTTGGAGTTGAGGTCCATAAACAGTGGAAGAAAAACATGTTGCCAACTGCTGATCTATGGCACAGACTTCCTGCAAGCTATGCTTTGCCCCCACCTTGTCTGCACGCTCATCGTCTGTCTCAATGCCCACGCTGTCCAGGATCTTCTTCAGGTCCTTGTTGGTAGGATTTTCATTTCCTCCAAGCACAGCCAAGAGATAGGCAGCTACGTAACGCATCCTGAACAGGAAAGATGGGACAAAAGGATAGGTTATCGGAAATGCGTATATGTATTAAAAATCAACAAACTGTACTTCAGTATGTTTCTTTTACACAGAATGTGACCAATACTACACTATTCCCATTAACCGACATTCAAAAAATTCTCATCTCCCAAAGGTCACCAAAATAATACCACAAGTAACTGGCAGCTAGTATATGCAACACAAAGCGTTGGCGTTTCTTTTGGGAAAAAGTGGTTCACCGAAGGACGTCACAAATCCTCTCAGATCAACAAATAAGATTGCACAAACGAGTCTGAAGTTTTAACCCCTTGGATACTAGACACATCTTCAGTGCACAGTAAAGCAATGTCTTGGAAATTATTCTTGCATCAAACGGGTTAATGATTTGCATCACCCAGCAAAAAAACGGACTCAGTCACATTATACAAGCACAGCAACCATCACAGCTTGAATAATGTTGCCAAGGTACAGCACATCTATACAGTGAACAGGTCCCATCTGTGGCAGTAAGTCCATGACTGTGCTCCCGCAGGCAGAAACACTGGTTTAGGAAGCCTAAGACCTTATGTATTAAAATATACTGGGGCAATTCTGACCACAGATGAGAGATAAACATTGTAATTTATTACAATTGCTCTTTTAACCTCCAGAATTCTGAGAACAATTTCTGTTATTCCAGGCTGGGAACAGAAGTCCTCAACAACACACTTTCTAACTGTCCCAGTTTCAAGGGAACAGTCCCTGCATGTGGTTTCCCAATTTTTAAAACCAAAGAGCAACCAATCAGTTTATACGCTTGTTATTTAAAGGTTAATAAGTTATAAGCTGGCCACCATGGTAATATTGCTTATTTAATTTTTCATATAGCATTTAGGTGTGTAACCACCACTGTGTTCTAGGAGTGGAATTAAGTATTTTGTAAGGTTTTCTGCTGCGTCCCTCTAGAGAAGTGATTCTCAGCGAGTGTGCCAGGGGCATCCCACTTAGAGTGCGCCTTGTTTCTACAAAGACTTTAATGAAACTTTCAATGTTAAGTTTTATTTGTAGATTTATAGAAATATTTATGAACAAGGTTGTTTTCGTTATTCTGATTATGAGACCCAAGATTAAGTGTTGCACGTGTTTATTCCCTTCAATAACGCCAGTGACAAATAGTTATGGGTGGCCCACAAAAACATGGACTGCGTCTTAAGAGCGCCCTGAGAACAGGAATAAAAATATGAGTACTATGGATGATTAGTGAGATGTGTAGTATGACTTCCCAGTGGAAAAGTGACCCTGGGAATATTCTTGATATGGTGGCAAATATACAAAAGCTGGAAGGCCCCAGGCTGTCCAACCATGGTCTATACTTTAGCCAGTGATGAGGCTACATGACTTCTCTCTATTACGCCTCCAGTGGCGCTCAAGCCCTTGAGGATCTGTCGGTTGTATGACGTATTGAGTAAAAGTGGTAAGGAATGTTTTGGACGGCAGCCGGAGAGACACATGTTACCGTTCGCTGAACCACAGCCTTTTCCGAGCGCCAGCAGCGAGACACTACAAGTAAAATCACGTGTCCTCTGCCTTTACACGCAACACGCGAGACACTCCGACACCCGGCTCCTTCCATCCTCAAGGCTTACCTTATTGCTTATAGGCTTTATTTCACTTTAAATTGAACGATACCGAGAGCCGCGGGGAGACGCGTGCTTCCTCTACAGAGGCCGGTGGGAAAGAGGGAGGGCAGGGAGGAACAGGAGGGGTTAGAGGGGAAGGGCCTCCTAGTAGACGTATGTCTGTTGCGTCTTCTGACGGTCCGTGGAGGTGACATGTTGGGACACCCACTCAGTTGTACGGTAGTCTTGTTGATGCATCTTAGAAGCATCCTGTTATATTTTATTATTTAAGTAGGCGGAGGTCAAGTTCCATTGTAAGCATTTGATGAAATGTGATGGTGTTGGAAGCCAATAGCTACGAGGCCATGGTTGCCCTGTCTGGAACGCATAGTCATGATAATAAATAGGGTGTCGCCATGTTGGTACTCCTGTGTGCATCAGTGTTTACAGAGTTAGTCACCCGGGCGCCAGCAGCATAATTTTAAGGTGTCCAAATCTCTGTGTACCTGTGTCTCAACCTTGTGTCCCTCTTTGTAGGAGGTTAGACTGTGTGGTGTGTGTGGATATGTGTATCACATTACTCCACAGCAATTAACCTGACATTAATGTTTGTTTAAAGTGTTGTATATGTGTTTATTAATTAGCCCTATGTAAATTAACTACTTTGGTCTTCTCTAAATCATAGTTATACAAAAAGGTATGTAAAGGTAATGAACTAAAAAAATTCTCAGTAATGTCCTCCCACCAGTCAAAAGTGTCCCTCTTTGGTCCTTTGAATGTTGCAGTTGAAAGAATGCAACAGTGCTGGTTTTCAGGATATTTCTGCATCTTGTGGGATGTGTAATCAGTAGCTTAGTGGAATTGCTCCACTTGTGTTTAACCAGGGATAGCCTTAAAAACTGACCTGTTGGTGTTCTCTGTGAACCGAAGCTGAGAATCATTATTCTATACCCTCTACTACAGGTAGCTGAAGTATTATTTCCCATTTGAATTAAGTGGTGTCTTTTTCACTTTTTTTATCATCAACACAAAATATATTAGGATTTGCGTTGTACTGACTGCAGGGATATCCGGTCTGACTTTCATCCGGCAGCTCTGCAGCTGAGCCGAGATCGCTTTTATGAAAAATAATTATTTCACTGAAACAGTCTTCTACATGTGCTTGGTTTGCAAGGACACCTAGAAGACCTTTTCAGTGAAATAATTTTTGTTTACTAACTTGATCGCGGCTCTGCTGCAGAGCCGCCTGATGAAAAATCAAACCGGATATCCCTGCAGTCAGTACAACGCTGACTTCAGGGAAGGGAGAGGGGAACTTTGCTTTCGGGTTTCTCTCAAACCATAAAGGTTTGAGAGATGAACCTCGGAGCAATTGAATTATTTTTTAAAGAGCTACACTATGGGGATTAGTAATATTAAAGTATTACTATCCTTTTCAGCTTTCAGTGCAGCATAGACTTTAATTAACATATGGAACTGCACTAAAAAGAGGCTTTAACTTTTTAGAAAAAATATTGATATAATAATCTATTCATCCGCTTATCTTTTGACTAACATAATACATAGGCAGTTTTAACTGAAACTTTCAAAAATGAAAACTTGAATTCAAGGTGACAGGTCATGGTTAATCCCTTTCATGCTAGAGAGGAATGCAAGTCATTGCAAAGCAATACTTTGAATACCCCTCTAACATCCAAGAGGTTAAGGATTCTTGCATTGAGAATGAACAAGATAAAGTGTCTTGGTCTGAGGCATGGTGACCTCCCAATGGTGCTACAAGTCACATTTTTCAGTCCCATGTGCCACTGCAGAGAGAAAATTTCCATATCAACATCAGACTGGCCCTGTTCGCAGACAGTCCATCTCCAAAATGTCAAGCAAATCCTTTCTGCACGAGAGAATTAGCATAACCACAGATTTATGTTTCGGCCTAGGGGGCCTCCTCGGTGTGTTGCAGTTGATTCCCTCTAGGCACATGGAGTGCAAGAGCCCATACCTTAGATACCCTTCCGCTTATGAAGACCTAGAAACAAATATTGTGATGAGCACCCATTGAGAACTATCTTGCTCTGAGGCACTGTGTACTTCTATCACACTCTTTAATTTTGTAGTGTAAGGGTATCCCCCTCAGGGTGGGTACTCACTGGATTCAGAGGCTAAACCAGCCTCTTGGTACAACAGCATGCTATAGTAAATCTTTGTCGGTGAGGGGATATCTACAGATATATATATATATAGAGAGAGAGAGAGAGAGAGAGAGAGCTAGATAAACTCACTTTTTTGTGTGCCTTGCTCTCCGTGTGCCTAGAGGAAATCAGCCACACCACATTGTCAAGTCCCACATAGACCAAAATGTACATCTCTGATTGTGCTGATTCTTTTGTGCAGAGTAGATTTGCCTGACATTTTGGAGTTGTCTGTGTGAGGGCAGGACCAGTCTGACATAGATATGGAAATTTCCTCTCTACAATGGCACATGGGCGTGAAAAACATGTAGTAACATTGTAGCAACATTGGGCATGTAGCAACATTGAGAGGCACCCATGCCACAGAATACAACACTTTATCTTGTTCGTTCTCGATGGGTGCTCATTACAATATTTGTATCACGGTGCCCGTGATTTGCTGCAGTTACTTGTCTGTCACCAGTAGGGGGCTTCTATTGGCTGTCTGCAGATAGCCCGCCTCTTATTGACTATTTAAACCTGGATTGGGCACCCTTTGAGTGCCCTTTCGTGTTGTTTCTGACCTTCTTGCTATCACTATGCTAGTGATAGCTGGGCCTCTGTTCCAGTGTTCCTGAGTTCCTGATCTCATGTGTTCCTGAGTTCCTGATCTCTACTGTTCCAGTGTTTCCTGCATGCTGAAGTACTTCCAGTCCTGGTTCCGGCCTAGTCTCTGGTGTTGCAGTTCCTGCTGAACTTCTCTGCTGTTTTCTGACCTGACTGATCGTTGCTGGTTCCTGTCATCTCATCACCTGTCTTCAGTATCCTGGCGACCTTCTGCCTGGTCGCGTTGGTGACATTGCTACAATTCCGTGTTGGTCCCAGCGTGCGGACGCTGGTTTGCTCCTAAGCCTTGCGGCTATACAGACTCGCTTGTTACACCAGTGTGCGGTCACTGGTTTGCTCCAAAGCCTATCAGCTATACAAATCTGTGTTGGTCCCAGCGTGCGGACGCTGGTTTGCTCCTAAGCCTTGCGGCTATACAAACTCGCTTGTTACACCAGTGTGCGGTCACTGGTTTGCTCCAAAGCCTATCAGCTATACAATTCTGTGTTGGTCCCAGCGTGCGGACGCTGGTTTGCTCCTAAGCCTTGCGGCTATACAAACTCACTTGTTACACCAGTGTGCGGTCACTGGTTTGCTCCAAAGCCTTTCAGCTATACAAATCTGTGTTGGTCCCAGCGTGCGGACGCTGGTTTGCTCCTAAGCCTTGCGGCTATACAAACACGCTTGTTACACCAGTGTGCGGTCACTGGTTTGCTCCAAAGCCTATCAGCTATACAAATCTGTGTTGGTCCCAGCGTGCGGACGCTGGTTTGCTCCTAAGCCTTGCGGCTATACAAACTCACTTGTTACACCAGTGTGCGGTCACTGGTTTGCTCCAAAGCCTATCGGCTATACAATTTTGTGTTGGTCCCAGCGTGCGGACGCTGGTTTGCTCCTAAGCCTTGCGGCTATACTACTCGCTTGTTACTCCAGTGTGCGGTCACTGGTTTGCTCGCTAAGCCTAATGGCTATACTATTCAGTGTTGTTTCCAGCGTGCGGACGCTGGTTTGCTCCAAAGCCTTGCTGCTTAACGATTCTGCTAATTTGCCAGTTCCATCTGACTGCTGCTATTATCTCTGGGCTGCCCTGCCCGGTATTGGTAAGGCCGGTAGAACCTTTTGCCACATTCCATCTGAGGTTGCCTTACCCGGTATTGGCAGGGCCGGTAGAGCCTACATTGTGTATCTATTGAGGCTGCCTTGCCCGGTAATTTGGTAAGGCCGGTAAAACCGTTATGCTATTCCATCTGCAGGTTGCCTTACCCGGTATTGGCAAGGCCGGTAGAGCCTAAAGACTGTCCTGTCCGGTATATTGACAGGACCGGTAGAGTCTGCCTTCTGTCTGTGCTATATTCTGTATATATATATATGTATGTTATTGCCATCCTAAGTTATCATTTATTATTTCAATAAAATCGATTTTTTTTTACCTAAAACTTGTGTCTGAGAGTCATAATAAACCGTGACAGTACGAAAGGGCCATGACCTCAGACAGCAAGGGTGAAGGTAACGCACAGAATATCCATTGGAGGATGGATGTGCTCGAGCAACGTTTGGATCAGTTGGCAGTTGCAATTCAAACGATCCTTGAACGCACGGTACCTGCTGACCAATCTAGCTCTAGCCCGGTGGTCTCGCCAAGTCAGACACCGGAAAGTGATACCAGACCCCTAGGGGGTACTGTTAAAGGGTTAACGGCTTCTGCACCCTTGCCGCTAAGATATGATGGTGACCCTAGTCTCTGCAGAGGGTTCATCAATCAACTCGAAATCTTTATGGAATTGACGGCACACGCATTTCCCAATGATCGTAGTAAAGTGGGGTTCACGATATCACTGCTCACTGGCAGAGCATTGGCTTGGGCTAACCCCTTGTGGGAGAATGCTAAACCTTGTACTAAGAACTTTAGTGAATTTGTGCGTTCCTTTCGAAGAGTGTTTGAGTCTCCTGGTAGAACCACCTCTGCTGCCAAACGCCTTATGGAGATACAACAGGGCAGGCGTACAGTGGGCGACTATGCCATCGAATTCCGCACATTGGCAGCAGAGGTAGGTTGGAATAACGAGGCATTATTGGCAGCCTTCTCTCAAGGCCTGAATGACCACATTAAAGACGAAATCGCTGCTAAAGATCTACCTATTGATCTAGATGATTACATTGAGTATGTTATGATAATTGACTCCAGAATACGTGAGAGATCAATTGCCAGAGATCGTAAGTTACGGTCAAAAAATAATGAGCCTAGTAGCATGTTTTGCCCACCCATCCCTCCCTTGGCATTGAAGTCTAGTGAACCAGTACGGGAAACAAGTGAACCTATGGAAATAGGCTTCACTAGACTATCCAAGGCAGAGAGACTATATCGCAAAAAACAAGGGTTATGTTTATACTGCGGTAAAAAAGGGCACTTGCTAAATTCCTGTCCGGTACGTCCGGGAAACGCACACACCTAGGGTATCTTGGGGGACAGGCCCTAGGTGGTGTACAATCGTCCCCAGTGTCGGGCATAATGAAACCCACCATACAGGTGGTATTGTCTTGGGCACAACGCTCTGTGGAGGTTTTGGCCTTGGTTGACTCCGGTGCAGCAGGGTATTTTATGGATAATACCTTTGCTGAATTGCACGGAGTTCCACGCGTTGAAAGAGAAAACCCCTTGACTATTGAAGCGATTGATGGTAGACCCTTAGAACCGCCTCAGGTTATATTTGAAACTATGCCATTGTCTATGACTATTGGGGCACTTCACAGAGAAGAGCAGCAGTTTCAACTGATTAATTCCCCGCACCATGCGGTGATATTGGGATTTCCGTGGTTACAGTTACATAACCCACAATTCGATTGGAAAAAGTGTGAAATTGCTGCTTGGTCCCAGTTTTGTATGGACAAGTGCGTCATCCAGCCTATTAAGGTCATGTGCACCTCCTCTGCTATGCCGGATGTGTACCAACAGTTTGGCGATGTTTTTAGCAAAGGAGAGGCTAGTATGCTACCCCAGCATAGACCTTATGATTGTTGCATTGAATTGCAGCCTGGTGCAGTACCTCCGAAAGGACGCACTTATCCATTATCTTGTGATGAAAATAAGGCTATGGAGGATTACATTTCTGATGCCCTTGCTAGAGGGATCATACGTAAATCTACCTCTCCAGCTGGGGCTGGGTTCTTTTTTGTAAAAAAGAAAAATGGCGAATTAAGACCATGCATTGACTACCGGGGCTTGAATAAACTAATGGCAAAAAACGCATACCCAATACCACTCATCACCGAGCTTTTTGACAGGCTTAAGGGCGCTTCGATATTTACCAAGTTGGACCTACGGGCCGCTTACAATCTGGTTCGCATTCGAGCAGGTGATGAGTGGAAAACTGCCTTTAATACTCGAGCTGGGCACTACGAGTATCTAGTAATGCCTTTTGGGCTGTGTAATGCACCCGCAGTTTTCCAGGAACTGATAAATGATGTTCTGAGAGATATGTTACAGACATGTGTTGTGGTGTACCTCGACGATATACTGATTTACTCCCAAAACATGGCACAGCACATCAAAGATGTATCCGCAGTCTTGCTACGACTCCGTGAGAACAAATTATTTTGTAAAATGGAAAAATGTGAGTTTCATAGAACCAGTGTGCCATTCTTGGGGTTCATAATTGGCAATGATGGCATTGCCATGGACAAAGAAAAGTTGTCAGCTGTCCTACAATGGCCAAAACCCAAGGGTCTTAAAGCCATACAGCGTTTCCTGGGTTTCGCTAATTATTATAGGAGGTTTATTAAGAACTTTTCTTCCATTGTCAAACCTCTGTCCGATCTTACGCACAAGGGTGCTAATCCTTCTTGTTGGCCGGTATCTGCTGAGAAAGCCTTTGAGAATTTGAAGCTGGCATTTGCTGCGGCTCCTGTGTTATCCCACCCCAATCCTTTACTTCCATTTACGTTAGAGGTTGATGCCTCAGATATTGGGGTCGGGGCAGTACTTTCGCAGCGACACGAGAAAGGTGGAACTCTCAGACCTTGTGGGTTTTTCTCTAAAAAGTTGACTGTCACTCAAAGCCACTATGAGATAGGTGACAGAGAATTATTGGCCATTATCCTTGCTCTTAAGGAATGGCGTCATTTGCTTGAAGGTACTAAGAATCCTGTCTTAATCCTAACAGATCATAAGAATCTGACCTATCTCTCGGAGGCCAAGAGATTGTCCTCTCGTCAGGCCAGGTGGGCACTGTTCCTGTCTCGATTTAATTTCATTGTATCATATTTACCAGGGTCAAAAAATATCAGGGCTGATGCACTGTCAAGACAATTTGAGGCCGACAGTGACAGAGTGGAAGCACCAGCTCCTATCATCCAACCTGATAGAATACTGGCTACTATACGCACGAGTATCACTTCTCCTCTAGGGGAGGAGATCCTGGCCTCTCAGGGGTCCGCTCCCCATGAAACCCCAGTGGGCAAATGTTTTGTCGCTGAATCATTTCGTACTAGGCTGCTCGAAACCTACCATTCCTCTAAGGCTGCGGGACATATTGGTAGAGACCAATTGTTATGGTCCCTTTCTCAGTTATTTTGGTGGCCTTCCATGAGAAACGATTGTGCCGAATTTACGAATGCCTGTGCCACCTGCGCCCGCGCTAAGACCCCGAGACATCTCCCTGTGGGCTTGCTTCAACCGGTGCCTAATGGCGAACGCCCCTGGTCTCATGTTTCCATTGATTTCATGGGAGAGTTGCCTATGTCGAAGGGGTACTCCTTTATATTCATGGTGGTGGACAGGTTTTCTAAAATGGCTCATTTCGTGCCCCTCCGTGGTCTTCCTTCAGCGAAGGAATTGGCAATGGTGTTCGCCAGAGAAGTATTCCGGTTGCATGGAGTGCCTAGGGTACTGGTGTCTGACAGGGGGAGCCAGTTTGTGTCTAGATTTTGGAGGGCATTTTGCCAACAGATGGGCATACAGCTGTCCTTCTCCTCTGCCTACCATCCCCAGACCAATGGAGCCGCTGAACGAGCTAATCAGGGCTTGGAACAATTTCTCCGTTGTTTCGTTACTGACCATCATGATAATTGGTCCGACTTGTTGCCTTGGGCAGAGTTCGCCAGGAACTGTGCGGTCAATTCTTCATCTGGGAGCTCTCCGTTTCTGATTAATTATGGGTTCCAGCCCTGTTTGCTTCCAGACTCATTTCAGACGCAACAGATTCCAGCTCTGGATGAGCATATCGAGCAACTCCGTTCCACATGGGCACAAGTTCAGAGGGCACTTGGTCAGTCATTTCAGCGTCATCAGCGCCATGCTAATCGCAGAAGGCTTCCAGCGGTTTCCTTTCAGGTTGGGGATAGAGTATGGCTTTCCTCCAGAAATCTCAAGCTGCAGGTTCCGTCTAATAAGTTGGCTCCCCGGTTTATTGGTCCATACAGAGTTATTCGCAAAATTAACCCTGTCTCCTATGCACTAGACCTACCTGCATCCATGCGTATCCATAATGTGTTCCATGTGTCCCTTCTTAAGCCTCTGGTTTGCAATCGCTATACTACCACACCTGTGGTGCCAGGACCTGTTGAGGTCGAGGGCCAGGAGGAGTACGAGGTTCAGAGCATTATTGATTCCCGTAGGCTTAGAGGAAGGGTACAGTACCTGGTACATTGGAAAGGGTATGGTCCTGAGGATCGATCATGGGTAGATAGTACGGACCTTCATGCACCTAGGTTATCTAGGGCCTTTCATGCCAATTACCCGCAGAAACCTAAACCCTATTCTAGGAGAGGGGGTCTTTGAAAGGGGGGTACTATCACGGTGCCCGTGATTTGCTGCAGTTACTTGTCTGTCACCAGTAGGGGGCTTCTATTGGCTGTCTGCAGATAGCCCGCCTCTTATTGACTATTTAAACCTGGATTGGGCACCCTTTGAGTGCCCTTTCGTGTTGTTTCTGACCTTCTTGCTATCACTATGCTAGTGATAGCTGGGCCTCTGTTCCAGTGTTCCTGAGTTCCTGATCTCATGTGTTCCTGAGTTCCTGATCTCTACTGTTCCAGTGTTTCCTGCATGCTGAAGTACTTCCAGTCCTGGTTCCGGCCTAGTCTCTGGTGTTGCAGTTCCTGCTGAACTTCTCTGCTGTTTTCTGACCTGACTGATCGTTGCTGGTTCCTGTCATCTCATCACCTGTCTTCAGTATCCTGGCGACCTTCTGCCTGGTCGCGTTGGTGACATTGCTACAATTCCGTGTTGGTCCCAGCGTGCGGACGCTGGTTTGCTCCTAAGCCTTGCGGCTATACAGACTCGCTTGTTACACCAGTGTGCGGTCACTGGTTTGCTCCAAAGCCTATCAGCTATACAAATCTGTGTTGGTCCCAGCGTGCGGACGCTGGTTTGCTCCTAAGCCTTGCGGCTATACAAACTCGCTTGTTACACCAGTGTGCGGTCACTGGTTTGCTCCAAAGCCTATCAGCTATACAATTCTGTGTTGGTCCCAGCGTGCGGACGCTGGTTTGCTCCTAAGCCTTGCGGCTATACAAACTCACTTGTTACACCAGTGTGCGGTCACTGGTTTGCTCCAAAGCCTTTCAGCTATACAAATCTGTGTTGGTCCCAGCGTGCGGACGCTGGTTTGCTCCTAAGCCTTGCGGCTATACAAACTCACTTGTTACACCAGTGTGCGGTCACTGGTTTGCACCAAAGCCTATCGGCTATACAATTTTGTGTTGGTCCCAGCGTGCGGACGCTGGTTTGCTCCTAAGCCTTGCGGCTATACTACTCGCTTGTTACTCCAGTGTGCGGTCACTGGTTTGCTCGCTAAGCCTAACGGCTATACTATTCAGTGTTGTTTCCAGCGTGCGGACGCTGGTTTGCTCCAAAGCCTTGCTGCTTAACGATTCTGCTAATTTGCCAGTTCCATCTGACTGCTGCTATTATCTCTGGGCTGCCCTGCCCGGTATTGGTAAGGCCGGTAGAACCTTTTGCCACATTCCATCTGAGGTTGCCTTACCCGGTATTGGCAGGGCCGGTAGAGCCTACATTGTGTATCTATTGAGGCTGCCTTGCCCGGTAATTTGGTAAGGCCGGTAAAACCGTTATGCTATTCCATCTGCAGGTTGCCTTACCCGGTATTGGCAAGGCCGGTAGAGCCTAAAGACTGTCCTGTCCGGTATATTGACAGGACCGGTAGAGTCTGCCTTCTGTCTGTGCTATATTCTGTATATATATATATGTATGTTATTGCCATCCTAAGTTATCATTTATTATTTCAATAAAATTGATTTTTTTTTACCTAAAACTTGTGTCTGAGAGTCATAATAAACCGTGACAATTTGTTCCTTATTTTAAAATAGCCCTGTACATGATGTGCATGTAATCAGGCTCCCACTATTCTCTATACACCTAAGTGCATGGTGTGCAGCCAAGCATGAATAATGAGTGCCTATCACAGTCTCCCTTGGGCTATCCTATGCTTCCTTACCTATGTATGGCCGCTGGCCAGCATGGCCTCCAGCCACTTCCTCATTGCTACATCAGGTAACAGGCACTACCTCGGACCCTGTTATATAGGCCTATTCTAGGTGTCCTAATTGGGTCCTGCCTCCACCTGCTCCTTTATAAACCTCTCTGGGCCTGGGAGTCATTGCCCTTACGTGGTGTTCCTGTTACTCTTGTGCTCTTTTGTGACCTGGGCTTATCTGAGAATCCGCTCTGTGTCTAACCCCGGCTTGTCTGACTACACACATTGGTTCTGACCTGTGGCTCTGGCTGATTAACTTGCTCCTTGTTAACCCCGACTTGTCTGACTACCCACATCGGTTCTGACCTGTGGCTCTGGCTGACTTACTCCATGTAGTCCCTGGTTTATCTGTCCTCCGGCTCGTATCTCTCTCAGTGTATCCCCAGCTTGTGTAACCTGTGGCTCTGGCTGACTACTTGCTCTGTATGCTCGTAGCCTGCCTGACCATTAGCCTCTGTGTCTCGTGGCTCTGTCCAACTCTCGCTCCCTGTTGCCTTTAGTCTCCGGTACCTCGCAGTGTGTAGCACAGTGTGCAGCTCCGGATAGCAGCTTGGGCCCTATCATCCGGTGGTCTGGGGTTGTGTGGGATATTCTCATTGCTATATCCCATATATTATTATCACTGTATATTCCAATAAAGGTGGTTATATTTTATTACTGTGTCTGTCCTTCTTTGCCGTTACAATGCCTGTCTGTTCCCTCACATGCACACTGAAGGAGTGGAGTGGATTTGCTCAGACTTTAGCAATGCAAACAGCACCACAAACTCTTTCAATGCCATAGGGATGTGCAACTCATTGGCGCTCAGGTTGATGATGTTGGGACTGTGAACAAGGGGCAAGACGTCATCAGGTAGAGATTTACTATAAAGAGAGTGCTCTTACAACACTTTTTTTTTGAGAAAACGAAGTATGGATTGCTAATAACGCTAGGAAGACAAGGACTTAGAGAGTACATTGTATTGGGGTGGTAGTTCCTCTGTAACAATACCATGATAAAGTCTCCAGTGTTAACATACAGCTGCACATCAATTCATGTTCATTAACAGTAACTGATTTTTAGTTGTATTTTCCTTTTACAAATAAACACATAAAGTGTATGATCAATGTAGTACCAAAGTATGGTCTTCTAATTATGACACATATGATAAATCAAAGAAACAGTGCAAGTTTGTACCATATGGCCTAAAGATAGTGATATGTTGTTTTGATAAATTGGGCCTTAAGTATAAAGTAAAGTGAAGCAATTCTGAAGGAAACCAACTGCAATATAGTGGACAAATAAAAATCCTCCAAGCACACATTAGTTTTAATGGCAGGTTTTAAAGTGGAACTATCATCAAACTTACCTTGAGCCCCAAATCCTTAATACCTTAGTGATATACATATAAATACTTATATTTTGCTGCATAAGTTAGGTATTAGTGAGAAATAGAACTTTTTTCGTCAGTCAGGCACCAGCAGGGATCTTGTTGTAGGCACTGTCTGATCCTGCACTGTCAGTCCCTTCAAAGACATTCAACTCACCAATCGTGGAGTTGAAGGGGCGGACAGTGCAGATTCAGAGATGCCTTCTCTGCAAGATGTCTGCTCTGTTGCCCTGCATTTATATGTATATCGCTAAGGTATTAAGGATTTGGGGCTAAATGTAAGTTCATGATAGTTTTGCTTTAACCCCTTGAACACTACAGAGGTCTAGACACCATAGGGGTGAAGTGTAAAAGAAATCCCTAAATACTTACAGATCTAAACTGGGCTTTTAATTTAACTCCTGGAACAATTTCTGAAACAATCAAGGGATTAAAATCCCCATATAAATCAGTGTTGTTATTTGTCCACTATGGTGCGTTTGGCTTGCAGCAGAATTATTCCATATAGCGTTTGCATGTGGCACAAGAAACCTAATGTAAAATACAAAGATATATTTAACTGTATTAATTGACTGAAGGTAGCTAAGTGACAAAGTGCAATTGAATGATGACTAGGGATTATTTGTCTGATTGTGGGCTGTTTCTGACATTGAAGAGATGTGCATTTTATGATAATGCTTTGTACATCTTTTAATTACAGGTTACAGAGGATGGCATGAGACAGTGGGACGTTTCTTAAAGGGATAGTAATACTTCATTTTAACTTTATTTTATTTTGTAGGCATTAAATAAACACGAAGAATGATATAAATCCTATCTCTCAAACCTTTATGGTTTATGAGATATTCACAAGCAAAGTTTCCCCCTCCCGCCCCTTTTACCTACTGTAAACAATCTCTTCTCAGATGTGGAATGCAGTCCATAGACTGGACAGATAACAGAAGGGGACACTCTTATTCCTATGAAAACAATGAAATCCCTGCCCCCCTTGACAAGCTTTTCAGGTTTTTCCCTTATCTTAATTGAAGATTGTCCCTCTCTGCAGTCTACCTGGGCACCTCCCTTCTGCTCAAGCTGAACAGTGTGACATCAGTAAAAGGGGAGGGAGGGGGACACTTTGTCATTGAATTACTCTGGAACTACAACTCTGACAGAATTGAAATAACACTCTCCAAAGTCCAAATACTATGATGATTAATTAGAGCTGTTTTTATTATGAAACATTACTATCCCTTTAAGAGATGAAATTGCTAGGCAGCTACCACAAGAGAACAAAACGGGCCTACTTATTTACCCAGGTAAGTTCAGCCTCTAATGTAACCCTTTCAGCTCCAAATGTGTGCACCATGTTGTGTAGCAATATATTCCACACTGCACATACATTCAAAGTTTTAACCGTTTCAGTGCAAGAGGGGTACACAACGCATTGCTTTGCAATGCGTTGCGTACCGCTCTGGCACTGAAAGAGTTAATCATAACAGTAGCATAAGTAATTTGCTGAGGTTTTTTTTTTTTTTTCTGGCAAGAAAACGGAATTGATGTTCTTCCTGCCATTTGAGTGCCAGAGGTGTGTGACACAATGCATTAGTACTATGTATGGATGATGGCACAGAGATAAAAGTAAATCAGGTTAGGATAGCCTGTGAAGCAACTCAGAAGAAGATTACCTCATTCTGTGTGTAACTAAATATGTACAAAATACAATAAATAATCTAAGCTCTAAAATGCCAGTACAGTAAAACAAATCTAAAAAAAATTCTTAATTTAACGAACTATATAAGAAGAATAAAAAAAAAATTAGCATAAAGACTATCTATAGTCCACCAATCATCTACTACATGCCAAAATATTATCCCAGAGTAAAACCAAGTGCCAGTATATGATATCTACACCTGCATAGCAAGAGTTGTGCATTCCAAACTGTAAATGTGATAGGCAGTGAACAGCATATACATAAAACACTTACCATGCAGTATCCCTGGATATTGCTGTGCAGCTGGAAGGAGTCTACCATCCACTGTAAAATCTCAGGTATAATACGCACCTGTGTATAATATGCAGGTGTAAATTTAACCCAAGATTTAAGGGGGAAAAGAAAAGTGTCTGTGTATACTGTGCACTCTTGTTTTCCCTCCCTCTACCTACCAAAAACCATTAGTAGATCCAATGCATAGACCTCTGTACACTGAAATTAAGTAGTGCCCTGTGAGGATTTTCAGGTCCTCAAAGGGCACTACCATTATCTTGAATTAACACAGGTCCTCACAGAGGGTACAGGAAGAGGGCTGCAAATGCAAGCACGCCACCTGGTGCGCATTCATCCCAGTTGCCTCCGGATGGAGTGAGTAGAGGGAGGAGATGGTGGCAGCATATTGAGGTGCGAGTGAAAATTTAGCCCTGGCGAATAGAAATTCAGCCCTGGTGGGTATGTTTTGGCTTGCAGTGGCGAGTAACTTTTCAGGTCTGGCTAGTAGCAAAGGACTTAAAATTATATATATATATATATATATATATATATATATATATATATATATATATATATATATATATTATATATATATAATATAATGCTAGAAAACACTCAGGATCGTTTGTAACAAGTGAAGAAAAAATGGTTTATTCAATCAACGTTTCGGCCAGCACTCACGGCCTTTATCAAGAATATAAATGTTCTTGTGTATAATATGCACCCCCCACTTCGCATAAGATGAAAAGGGGCAACATTGCTAGTATTATATGTGAGATTTAACAGTATTGCACCCATATAGCACTAAGTTACACCACATAAACTGCTTGATCAAAACCATAAGACCATACACGTATGCATAAACAGTAGGTGTATGTGCAACATCTAACCATAATCCTGTAAAACAGATGAGGAAAAAACTCTGTATACATTCATGGTGACATATAACATGCATAGTATATGACCAGTAATCTAGATATATAAAAAATTAACGTAGTCAAAAATAAATAAAAATGTGCGCCAAGGAGAATAACATCTCACTCTGCACATGTATACTAGTAAACCTCTACTAGGGTATGTCTGTATATACTCTCATATGCACACCTACCAGAATGGGAGTCCAGTTATGTATTTATATATGGGTAATAAAACAATTAAAAATAAAATAACATAGTAGCACGGAAAGTGGGAGAAAATAATGAATGACAATCGCCTATTGCACTGTATCATTTACACTTGATAATGAGCGAGTAAGGTAATATATATATAAATGAGTTTATCAGTTGACAAGTAATCCGTTCTTCTTAAAGGGGTAGTAATGTTTCACAATAATAGCAGCTCCAGTCAATCTTCATAGTACTTGGGCCGTGGAGAGTGTTATTTCAATCCTGTCAGAGTTGTAGTTCAAGAGTAATTGAAGGATAAAGTATCCCCCTCCTGCCCCTTTTACTGATGTAACACTGCTCATCTCAGAGCAGCAAGACTGTCTGGATGGATCTTAGAGAGGGACAAACTTCAGTGAGCATAAGGAAAAAACTGTCAAGGGGGCAGGGTTTTCCTTATGTTTACAGTAAGAAGATTGTCCCTTGCTGTGAGCTGTCTGGTCAAGTGACCAAATTCTACATCTGAGGGGAGGTGGCTTATACTAGGTAAAGGGGCGGGAGGGGGAACTTTATCATTCAATTACTCTTGAACCACAACTCTGACAGTACTGAAATAAAAATCTCCATGGCCCAAATACTATAAAGATTAATTGGAGCTACTGTTTTTGTGACAATTAATATCCCTTTAAGTATGATGGACTAAAGCAATGAAGTCCATTAAATCTTAATAATGTGAAAATGTACACTTTCCAAACCAAAGGTTTTGAACCCGGTCCTTGAATTAATGTGATACAACCAAGAAATGGATATCTGAGAAGACACAATTATGTACATATTCAAATGTATAGTCACTATGTATATGTAGCCGGTAAAAAAATCTGACTCAAACTTCAGTATAACGGCTACACAACCCAGATGATATATATGATTAGCAGCATCAAATGGTAACACTGGTTATACAAACTTTATGACTCACAGTTGTGTAAGCATATAGCTTTCCAGACAATATCAGCTAGCTTGGCTTCTTATGTTTCAGCTTCCCGCCTTATGTTTGAATCTCAAACCTACAGGGTATCAGCTGTAGTTTACCATTCATACAGGTTCTTTATTTTTCTCCAAAGCATTTTAAGGTCTTGTTCTGACTTCCTCAGGAAGTATATGAAAGTTAAAGAAGACACTTATGATTGGAGACACAGAAGATTCATAAAAGTCCCTACAATGTACAACATAAGATTTAACCCAGTGTGAATGGTAAACGACAGCTGATACCATGAAGCTCAAACATTCAAACATAAGGAGGGAAGCTGAAACAAAAGAGCCAAACTGTCTGATATTGTTGAGAGAAGCTATGCTCTTGAGTCATAAAGTTGGTAAAACCAATATTACCAAAAGATGCTGCTAATTGTAGATATCATCAGGGTGGTGTAACCTTTACACCAAAGTTGAGTTTAGCACCTAAGTATACATAGTGAATATACAATTGCACATCTACATGATTATATCTTATCAGATGTATCACATTATCCCAGGGACCGGGTGTAAAGGGATAGTAATGTTTCATAATAAAAGCAGCTCTAATTAATCATCATATTATTTGGAATTTGGAGAGTTATATCAATTCTGTCAGAGTTGTAGTTCAAGAGTAATTCAATGACAAAATATCCCCCTCCCACCCCTTTTACTGATGTAACACTGCTCAGCCAGAGCAGAAGGGAGGTGCCCAGATAGAATGCAGAGAGGGACAATCTTCAATTAAGGTAAGGGAAAAACCTGAAAAACTTGTCAAGGGGGGCAGGGCTTTCATTGTTCTCATAGGAAGAAGATTATCCCATGCTGTTATCTGTCTGGTCTTACAACCAGATTCCACATCTGAGAAGAGATGGCTTACACTAGGTAAAAGGGACGGGAGGTGAAACTTTGCTTGTGAATATCTCTCAAACCATAAAGGTTTGTGAGATAAGACTTATATCGTTCTTCATGTTTTTTTAACGCCTACAAAATAAAATAAAGATAAAACTAAGTATTACCATCCCTTTAACAGCCTTTGATTTGAAAAATGTACATTATAATGTTATTACGATCTAGTGGAAATGATTGTTTTAATCCACCATACTTAAGAAGGATGGATTGCCTATATGGGATTTTATTATATAGCTAGATCACTGCTTATACTGCACACTGTGTATGTCACACTGGATTTATACAGAGTTTTTTTTTCCCAACTGTTTTGCGGGGTGATGGTTAGCCATGGCACATACACCTATTGTTTATGAATACATGTTCTGTCTTTTTGTTTTGGCCCTGTATTTTAGTTGGTGTAACTGGTCTATAACGTGTTTAGAAGATTTACTTTTCTGAGGTGAAATAATATTGTATATTTAAAATGATTTTCGTGTTTTCTACCTTTTTTTAAAATACAATCTGAAGCACTGCATTGCTTTGCCTCTTTCCAAGGTTACTGAAGTTGTGGAGTATAATTTCTAGCCTTCTGTGTGTGCTACTGTGTTTGTGTTGCTTGATAGGTCTGTATTCACTGCAACGTGAGATTTCCATTAGTCCACTAGTCTGTGGCTAGTAAATAAAAATGTTGTTCTTTGTTCATCTTTGGGAGGGCTAGTAACTTTTTTCCCTGCACTTACTAAACCGGTTTTTACGGTTTGGGTACAAGTAACAAGCAGTTTAAAGCACAATGGGGGTTATTCACTAAGGTGTGATAAAGAGGCGATAAAGTAGAGAAGACTTCTCCAGTGATATCACTTCTCCAGTTCCTATGTTATTCTATGGAGCCTATGCACTAAGATCTCCAAAACATAAGAAATATAAGCGAATTGGTTCCATAGTATGACGTAGGAATTGGAGGAATGATATCACTGGAGAAATCATCTCCACGTTATCACCACCATGTGAGAGTACCTTTCTACATTTGAGAAATGTTGAAGGGTATGCAGTAGCCAAGGAATCCTTTATCCTAATAAATAAACACACCCCCTCAGGCCCGTTCGAGCACACACATACAATCAGGCTCATGTACACACCTATACATACACACACACAGGCTCATTCGCATATATGACATAAGGCGTGTGCACACACACACACACACACACACACACACACACACACACACACACACACACACACCATCAGCCTCATGCACCCCCCCTCCATCAAGTTTGTTCACATACACACACACACACACACACACACACACACGTACCATCAAGCTCATGTAATCACATATATATATATACACACACACAATCAGGCTTGCACACACACATACCATCAGGTCATGTACACACATACGTACACACACACACACACACACCATCAGGCTCGTTCACACACACCATCAGGCTCATGTACTCTCATATACGTATACACACACCCATCAGGCTCGCTCACACACACATACCATCAGGTTGATGTACACACGTATACGTACACACACCATCAGGCTGGTTTGCATACACACACACAGTACATACCATCAGGCTCATGTACACACATACATGTATACATGCACACATAGACACACACACACACCATCAGGCTTGTTCACACACATGCAATAAGGCATGTGCACATACTCGTATACCTTCAGGCTCATGTACACACGTATACGTACACACACACACACCATCGGGCTCATGTACTCTCATATACGTGTATACACACACCCATCAGGCTCGTTCGCTCGCGCGCGCGCACACACACACACACACACACACACACACACACACACATATACCATCAGGTTGATGTACACACGTATACGTACACACACCATCAGGCTGGTTTGCATACACACACACAGTACATACCATCAGGCTCATGTACACACATACATGTATACATGCACACACACACACAGACACACACACACACACACCATCAGGCTTGTTCACACACATGCAATAAGGCATGTGCACATACTCATATACCATCAGGCTCATGTACACACGTATACGTACACACACACACCATCAGGCTCATGTACTCTCATATACGTGTATACACACACCCATCAGGCTCGTTCGCGCACACACACATACACACACACACACATACCATCAGGTTGATGTACACACCATCAGCATACCTGGGAACTCTCTGGTTTTGCCCCGGAGACTTCGGATTTAACACTGTATTACCGGGTCTCTGGGGCAGAGTCTAATTTGCCAGATGTGGGGAGTTTCTATTGAAACTCTGCCCACTTGTGCTTCATCCCGCCCCGTTCCTCCCACTCCTCGTCCTATTCTCCTACTTCCACAGGCTATTCTGCCTATTATTTTTATGTTTTTTTTTTGTCAAACCCCCCATTGCGATTAAGCCCTGCCCCTTTTTCTGAAGCGAATCGCGTCATAGAGCTTGCCCAGCGGCTACCCTCTGGGTTGTCCATGTTGTAAAGTTCCCAGGTATGACCATCAGTGTCGTTTGCATACACACACCCACACATACATACCATCAGACTCATGTACACACATACATGTATATACACACCATCAGGCTTGTTCGCCCACATGCAATAAGGCATGTGCAAATACACACACACACACAGATGAGGGTCTCCACAGTGGCTATTAATATACCTCTTGTATAATACTCTTAGTCTTATTTTTGCCTGTGGCACTCAAAGGGTTAAGTCAGCTGTTAGTGACTGCATCTACATCATTGATTGGAGATGGGAGCTATAGTACCCAACAGCTTTAAAGATCTCCTTCCCCTGTGCTAGCCACTTGAAGAATCTGAGAGAAAAGGGTGGGACATACACAAGTGAAAAGAAGAGGAGGAGGGGGAAGTAGGTGGGGAAAAATCTTTGCTTTCTCTTTAAAATACAAGCCCAACCCACTTCCCCTTCACTGAAGCCTCATGTAACCAGGAAGTTTAACCAGTGAATTTACTACTGAACAAGACAGAGTATTTAATGTAATATTTAATGTAACCATTAGCACACGCAGCAGACACTATGTGGGATTCTTTGTTTTAGGATCTGAAATCCACACAGATTAAGGAACAAAGGAATCCTTACCCAGCAGTAACAGATTATCACTGGTGCCCTTAACTGTGAGTATTGCAGACAGTAATACTTTGTTTATTAGATGTTTTATTGAAAAGTCCACAATTGCCTGGATATTGCACTTCACATTGTGTGTGTGTGTGTGTGTGTGTGTGTGTGTGTGTGTGTGTGTGTGTGTGTGTGTGTGTGTGTGTACATGTAATCATTTTGACTTAACTGTTCATGCCAATATGTTCACTTATGTCTTTATTTTGCATGCCAATAATTTAACCATTTGAGTGCCAGAGACTTATCCAATGCATTGCAACCCCATAATATCTCCTGTCCGCTGTTTGAGAGGTCATAAAACTGACCTTTTCTGGTGAAGGGTTGATGGGCATAACAGGGAAGTATATAGATTAAAGGGTTAGTAATGCCCAAAATAAATGTATTCTATATGGTAGATTTTACAAAAATAAAGTATTTGCAGAAAGTCCTATCTATCAAACCTTTATGGTTTGGGAGATATCCTCCTCTAAAGTTCGCCCCTACCTCCTCTTCTCCTGACGTCAGCGCTCTGCTGACAGCAGGAGTTCCAGGTCCACCAAGTGTGCCTGGTTTGCAAGCACACTTTGTAGACCGTTCCAATGAAGTAATTATTTTCCAATATCGCTATTGCGGCTCTGCTGAAGAGCCGCCTTGTGTCAGCCAACATGGATCTCCTTCTGTCAGCTTTACAGCTGACATCAGGAGAAGGGGAACGTTAGAGGAGGATATTGCTCAAACCATAAAGGTTTGAGAGATAGGACTTTCTCCAAATACTTTATTTTTGTAAAATCTACCATATAGAATAAACTTTATTTTGAGCATTACTAACCCTTTAACCCTTTGAGTGTCAGAGGGGTACGGAATGCATTGCTTTGCACTAAAAAGGGTTAAAGAGGGAGTATGGCCTTGGAATAAGTCACTCTTAATGCATTAACACATTGAGGACGATGTACTAAGAAAAGTGGTGCAATTCTTGAGCAAACCAACTGTACCATGGCAAACAAATAGACATTCCACAAATTCCTATTGATTTAGATGGGGTGTTTAACCCCTTGGATGCTAGGGAGAGCTACAATGCATTCCTTCACATGAGTTGGGGACTTTACTAGCATCCAGGGATTTAAAAGCCCCATTTAGAGCAATAGAAATTTCTGTTTGTTCCATGTGGTAAAGATGTTTGCTCCAGAATTGCACCCACTTCGTGCATTAGCCTCAGTGACCTAGGTAGATGTTCTCCATGCAGCAGTCAGTTATATTTATTTATATAGTTTTGCATTATATGTGCAGTTTCCTGTATGCAGTGATTTCTGTTGAACACTGCCTTTTGGTCACACCTACTCAGGGCCGGATTTACAATAAGGCAGAGTAGGCATCTGCCTACAGGTGCACCCCACAGAGGGGCGCCTGTCATTGCAATCATTTTTTGTTTTTTTTTTTATTTTTAAATTAGCCAGCCTTATGATGCATGGCTAGCACAGATTTTGCATCTTCCGCCCCTCACGTCAATCTATCTGCGTGACTGCATCGCTCAAGTGTGGAAAGTCTGACAGGAAAACGTCAGACTTCAGTAGCGCTTGGGGATTCCTGGGAAAGGTAGTGGCTAGTGCGTGCAGCAGCAGCCAGCCCAGGTGAGTGAAGATTGAATTTTAGGGAGGAAAAGGTCCATATTTCTATGTGCTGAGTGCTCCCACCGCCCAGGTAGACGGCTGCTAGTGTCATTTTGAGGTGCTTTCTTTTTGCAGAAATTGCAGCTGGCCTGGCTGGCACCTACCTGTCAGCCTGGCGCGGCGGTCACGATAAAGAGGGATTTGGGTCTCAAGGGGGAGCGCTTCAGATTTCTGTGCCTGCAGGCTCCTGAGATGTAAATCCGGCCCTGCACCTACTCACAGCAAACAAGAGGCGTCAATGCACCTGAATGACTCGTAGGGGACCCTAGTTGTTCTCAGAATGAAAGAGATTGTAACTGTAACAAGTACCTAAAATCTCATGTATAATACGCATATTATGCACAAGGGAAAAATATAATAAAGAAAAAATTCCCATTGCAGCACTGCTTCCCTCCCTCCCCGCTTAGCCATAGACTCCTCTCCCCCTCTGTAGTTCATCCAATTTTGCAGCCTGACAGGGTCCTAGCATTTGGATCTATGGTATTGCCCTGCAAGGGCCTTGCGGTCCTCGCAAGACATTACCATTGGCTAGCAAGAAGAGGTCCTCACAGACAATGATGGAAGAGGGCGGCAGATGCAAGCATGCCACCCACTGGGACCCTGTGACCTTAATATGATCATAATTTACTCATCATTATCATCTTTCTCTAACCCCAATATTGGTCTGTATACAACGCAACTTAAAGGGATAGTAATACTTTATTATTACTATCCCCCATATTGTACATATTTGTAAAATAATTTAATAGCCCCCAGGTTCATCTCTCAAACTTTTATGGTTTGAGAGATAACCGAAGGCAAAGTTCCCTCCCTCCCCCTTCCCTGAAGTCAGCTTTGTACTGACTGCAGGGGAAGTCTGTCATGTGACAGGCTTGTGGCTCTGCAGCTGAGGCGAGATCCCGTTAGTGAAAAATAATTATTTCACTGAAACGGTCTTCTGCATGTGCTTGGTTTGCAAGCACATGTTGAAGACTGTTTCAGTGAAATAATTCTTTGTCACTAACGGGATTGCGGCTCTGCTGCAGAGCCGCATGATGAAAGTCAGACCGGATATCCCTGCAGTCAGTACAACGCTGACTTCAGGGAATGGGAAGGGAGGGGAAATTTGCCTTTGGTTATCTCTCAAACCATAAAGGTTTGAGAGATGAACCTGGGGGCTATTAAATTATTTTACAAATATCTACAATATGAGGGATAGTAATAATAAAGTATTACTATCCCTTTAATTATTTTGAGTGACAACATTAGTCAATTATTTTGATGTCATTTCCATGCTTTATATTTGACCCCATTTCAAGTGTGACATCACTACACCATTAGGACGCCAGTTTATGCTCTTTTTTTTCCCCCCCAGAGATTACATTACGGTGCACTTATCATATTATGTTCTCTTGGCGAAGGTTATGTGTCTGTAATGGAAACATTGATCTATTAATTCATTTCTATTTTCTTGCTACAATTGGAGTCCTGAGAGTGTTTTTTTTTTTGTTTTTGTTTTTTTTACACATATAAAAAATTATAAGCTAAACCCATGTTAAATCGTACTCTGAATTACAGTTAATGTTATTGAATAAGAACAAGTTGATGTAATGTGGTCAAATAACCACAGTAGCGTAAATAATAATTCACTAAAACGTGTGTAACGATGCAGTCATGCGCAGTAGAGACTGTCTGCGCCGCTGCTGATACAGAGCTGGACGCTCTGAAGGAGTGTCCTGCTCTGTATCAGCCGCAGCGCAGGCAGTCTGTACTGCGCATGACTGCCCTGCGACCGGCTGGCAGTGTCACTGTGGCCCGTGTAACGGGCTTTTCAACTAGTATTACTATATTTTAATACATGTTGCAGTTCTAGAAAACTCATGATTTCATGATTTAATACACCAACACCTCACAGTGTTAGACCTGTCTTTCATTCACAAGTTCTGTCATTCTGGCACTCACTCTCATGGTCTCTTACATATCTCTCATTTGTCTCTCACTATTGCTGTCTTGCAGTCACCACCTCAGTTTCTCTGTATTTCTCTTCCCCTGATGTATAAATGCTCTACATTGTGTGCTCTCTTGTATGCATTCTTCATTTACTTTGTTTGTGCTTTCTTGTGTGCTCGCTCTTGTGTGTATACTCCCTCTCTTTTGGGTACTCTGCATGCTGTATTGATCTCTCTTGCATGTGCTCTCTCTTTCATTCTCTGTCTTTGTTGCATGTATTCTCTTGTGTGTGTTCTCTGTATTGCATGTGCTGCATGTCTTGCGAATGCACTCTTGTATATGCTTTCTTACTGTGTATGTCTTTCTTTGTCTGTCTATGTCTGTGTCTGTCTGTTTATCTGTTTTTCACTTTGTCTGTTTCTTTGTCTGTCTGTCTATTGTCAGTCAGAGGGTGATGGAAGCTGGGGGAACACATGTTGCCAATGCCTATTGTGTTTGTGCAATTATAGCTGCACACGTGCAGCTAATGATGAAATACTGTATCTTTATATGTTTGGCTTACATGCACGTTTAAGAACACTTGTTATTAGGATGTGTAGTTTTTTACTTCAGGAAACAGAGCAAATCCTAAGAAATCAAGACTAAAAATCCCAAAATATATGTGCACCCTACTGCCACCCTTTAGTGTGTCTGGAAAGGGCTTATGAAGACATCCAGAGATTTCACTTTTATATATATTCATGGACATGACATCCAGGACTGATTGTAGAGGTTATCTCTCGAACAAAGGTGCAAGGCAAAAGTCATAGGCTCAATTAAGATTTTCTTCTAGGGCAACCCAACTGCACCATAGGGGACTATTAGAAATTCCCCAAATCCCCTCTGATTTAAATTGACATTTTACCCAATGAACTCTACCAAAGTCACCAACACACCAATGTGTAAGAGATCTTTAAATCATTCAAGAGGTTAAAATGGGAATTTTTATTTGTTTCCTGTGGTGTATTTTGATTTTATTCCAGTTCTTGCTCGTACAACAGCCTGGTTATCTTTATGTCAGTTATCTTTTTATGTGTTTCACTCTTTTTGTTAATCTTTTCTATCCATTTGTTTGGTGTCACATATGTTTAATGAGTTTTCTCTACCTGGACAGCTCTGCCGAATACTCTGGAGCTTTATAAATTAATTATAATATCTTTATTATTATCGTCATACAACAAGATGTATTTGGTGTTCCTTTTTCTGCATTTAATTGATGCTCCTTTCTCACCCTCTCTCTCTCTCTCTCTCTCTCTCGTTCTCTTCTTTGCTCTGATTTAGCTGGCACCTCATCTGTGCCGGGCGAGCTGTGACATGCCCGTGTTGCTGTGTTCAGACAATGCAAGATGGAGTATCTTCTGGACCCCCAGGGGGAGGGCGCCTGCACAGAGGAACCAGCCTCTTCCACACGGCATCTCGCAGGCAACAGTCTCAACCTTGACGTCTACCAGGATGGATGCAAAAGGTTTCTGCAGCTGACAGAGGAAAGCAGGTGTCGCCTCCAGCAGGTGGAATTTCTCAGACTTAGCAGCAATCAGGCACTGGTCACCGTGGCAGTAGCTGCCCTGCCCATCTTTCGTGGACTTAAATCCCTGGTTCTGAAAGGTAAGAGAATCATTTGACTGTCTCAATGTCAGAAAAGAAGCAACACATGAAAAGAGGGGACATCAGGCAATGAAATTGGGTAAGCTGTGGTAATTCTGGGGCAAGCTAACTGCACCTTGGAGAATAAATAAAAAATCCTTTTGATTTAAATGCGGCTTTTAAACCCTTGAATGCTTTACACTGCATTGGAGACCTTTGAAGTCCCATTTAAATCATTTGGAATGTTGTGATTTGAATTCAGCTGGAATTGTGGGAATTTTTATTTCTCCCCCTATGGGTCAGTTAGTTTGAGTAAAAGATTATTGAGTCATGGGCCACAATGAGAAAGCCATATGTGCGAGGGACGCATTTTTTTTTATTGATAGCCATGGTGAATTATAGCCTGTCAGTTATTAAAAATATGGATTTATGTATTTATTGACAAATTAAAGACAATGCTGATATTTAACAGACATCTGTTCTTGAACTGTACAATATTGGCAGGCAGGAAATTAGTTCTTGTGGCATCCTAGTGCTAGAAATCTCAAGAGGGCCACACCCTGGTTTCAAGTGGGCCGCGTCTGGCACATTTGCCGCACATTGGATGCCCATGGCTTGGCCTTTATAAATAACACCCATAGAGCCATATGTATCAAGACAAAGTGGAGCAATATTTGTGCAAAAAAACTATATATTATGGGATATATAGAAAATAATCTCAATAATTCATTTGATTTCAATAGGATTTTTTAATGTATTTTTTTTTACTTTTAACCCCTTGAGTGCCAGAGGGCTGTCTTAACCCTTTGAGTGCCAGAGGGGTACTCAATGCATTTCAAAGCACCCCTCTGGCACTCAAAGGGTTAAGCATTGATTTGCAATGCTTTGACCAACACTCTGGCACTCAAAGGGTTGAATGCTAGAGGTCTCCAGCAGATAACTGTCTAGCATGCAGGGGGTTAATCACATCATTTATTAATGCAAAGTTGTATGTGTCCCCTTCAGTGCAGTTGGTTTGCCACAGAATTAAACCCTTTGCCTTTATACATACCACCCAAAGGGCCTTATTCATCAATCTAAAGAGGAGCAATTCTGGCACAAACCACTGCACCCTAGGAGGGGGGAATTAAAACTCCCAATTCCCAGGTACTTGTAATCACTGTAACACTAGATTGGTCTCAAATGCATTGGAAAACAATCTGTTGGTAACCTCTCAAGCATTCAAGAGGTTAGAAATATTATTTAGTGATAGTAATCTTTCATATTAAAAGCAGCTCTAATTAATCATCATAGTATTTGGGCCATGGAGAGTGTTATTTCAATTCTGTCAGAGTTGTAGTTTAGGACTAATTCAATGATAAAGTATACCCCTCCCACACCTTTTACTAATGTAACACTGCTCAGCCAGAGCAGAAGGGAGGTGCCCAGGTAGACTGCAGAGAGGGACAATTTTCAATTAAGATAAGGGAAAAACCTGAAAAACTTGTCAAGGGGGGCAAGGCTTTCATTGTTCTCATAGGAAGAAGATTGTCCCCTGCTGTTATCTGTCTGGTCTATGGACTGCATTCCACGTCTGAAAAGAGATGGCTTCGTTCTTCATGTTTTTTTAATGCCTACAAAATAAAATAAAGATAAAACAAAGTATTACTATCCCTTTAAATCAACTGAAATTTGCAGAATTTTCATTTGTCTCTTGTTTAGTTTGTTTACTCCAGAATTGTTCCACTGTAGCTTATTAAGGTATCCTATTGAAATATCATCACCTACATGGCGACCCTCAAAAGGGTGACATCAGAATGTTGCCCGCATCAAAAGGGGACCATTAGAATGTTTTCCGCTTAAGTTGCGGTGACATTACAATGTAGCCCACTTAAAAGCTGCCATGTGGGCGCTGTGTGCTGTTTCCATGCTGCCATGTGTGCACTGTGTCAATGCACCTTTCTGGCATTAAAGGGGTTAAAATCTCCATTTCAATAAAATGTTTTATGCCTTAACCCTTTGAATGCCACATCACCCCCACCCCGACGGCATCACAGTCACGCTTAAGTTAACCCCCACTAAGCCTTTGAGTGCCACATCACAGCCACGCTTAAGTTAAGTTAAGTTAACATGGCGACCTTTAAACAGGTAACATCAGAATGTTGCTCTTTTGATAAGGGCGACCCTAAAGGGATAGTAATGTTATACAAAAACAGCAGCTCCAATTAATCTTCATAGTATTTGAGCTACATAGAGGGCAAGATGTTCAAAAAGTCTTCATAATGAAAAACGGATGGTGAGTTGGTGGTAAAAGAAGGACGATATTTTCAGAAGTAAATCCGCCACGTTTGAAAATTCGTCTAAAGAATTAAAAATGACGGTAAGAAGATCTTAAAAATTGTCTTTCAATTTGTCTTTGAAACGAACTTTTTCAAAGAAACAAAATACTTTTTTTGTCTTTGAAACAAATTTTTCTTCTCCAAGTTTAGACCATTTTTATTATGTAGGGAAAAAATGACGTTAATCAGACAAAAAAATGACGTTCAAACGAATATTTTTTTTCCGAAAATACCTTACATTATGACAGAAGACTAAGCCACACCCACTTTTAAGACTGCTTTTTCCCTTTGACGGAGATGGCGGAATTGGATGCAAAAAATGACGGAAACATGTCTGAGAATTGACGGGTCATGGTGTAAGAACTTTTTTATTCTGATTACAGACAATTTCAGCTACCATCACTTTCTGAACATATCGCCCAGTGTGTTATTTCAATACTGTCAGAGTTGTAGTTCAAGAGCAATTGAATGATAAAGTATCCCCCTCCCACCCCTTTTACCTAGTGTAACACTGCTCTCCTCAGATGTGGAATCTGGTTGTAAGACCAGACAGATAACAGCAGCAGACAGTCTTCTTAGTCTGAGAACAATGAAAGCCCTGCCCCCCTTGACAGGTTTTTCAGCTTTTTCCCTTATCTTAATTGAAGTTTGTCCCTCTCTGCAATCTACCCTGACACACCCTGCTGCTCTGAGGTGATCAGTGTTATATTAGTAAAAGGGGTGGGAGGGGGATACTTTATCATTCCATTACTCTTGAACTACAACTCTGACAGAATTAAAATAACACTCTCCAAGGCCCAAATACTATAATGATTTTATTATGAAACATTACTATCCCTTTAATGAACCTTTAATGAGTAAGACCCAAAGTGTAGTAGAATAAAATGCTGAAGGATGTGTCATAGTAATGCTGGGATAAAGGACTTTATTCATCATACTAACCAACTGCACCTCTCGGAGGCGGTGTGAGGGGTGAAACATTCCATTGATTTAAATGAGGCTTTTAATCCCTTAAATACTAGAGAGGTGTCAAGCACCTTGCTTTTCAGTAGAGTATTACTATTACAGCTTTGCCATTAGAACCTTCGGCTGAGTAGTACACCATTACCTTTAAAGCAGAACTTTCAACATATTTAAAGTTGCTCTGCAATAATTAGGCAGATGGCGACTAGCTTAATAATAGTTATATTACCACTCAGAATGAGCCGATTCTAAAGAAATCCTTAATCTTAGGAGACCAGAATCCTGGTCTGTCAGTTCCGGTCTCCATCAAAAAGCATTTCACTGTGTCGAAAGGCACCGGAAGGGACTGACGGCGCAGGCGCGCAGACTGCATTAACCTGGCCCTCAGTCTCCGAAGATTAAGGATTTCTTTAGAATTGGCTCGTTCTGAGTGGTAATATAACTATTATTAAAGGGATAGTAGTACTTTGTTTTATCTTTATTTTATTTTGTAGGCATTAAAAAAACATGAAGAACGATATAAGTCTTATCTCTCAAACCTTTATGATTTGAGAGATATTCACAAGCAAAGTTTCCCCTCCCGCCCCTTTTACCTAGTGTAAGCCATCTCTTCTCAGGTGTGGAATCCAGTTCATAGACCAGACAGATAACAGCAGGGGACAATCTTCTTCCTATGAGAACAATGAAAGCCCTACCCCCCTTGACAAGTTTTTCAGCTTTTTCCCTTATCTTAATTGAAGATTGTCCCTCTCTGCAATCTACCTGGGCACCTCCTTTCTGCTCTGGCTGAGCAGTGTTACATCAGTAAAAGGAGCGGGAGGGGGATACTTTGTCATTGAATTACTCTTGAACTACAACTCTGACAGAATTGAAATAACACTCTCCAAAGTCCAAATACTATGATGCTTTTATTATGAAACATTACTATCCCTTTAAGCTAGTCGCCATCTGCCTAATTATTGCAGGGAGACTTTAAATATGGTGAAAGTTCCTCTTTAAAAGGATCAGCAGAGTCTTACACCATTACTATTAGAAAGATCAGAAGACCAGCAGAATATTACACCATTACCATTAAGAGGATCAGTAGAGTGTTACTATTACACCATTATTGTTAGGAAGATCAGCAGAGTAGTATTACACCTTTACCATTAGGAAGATTAGCAGAGTATTACACCATTATCGTTAGGAAGATCCAGAGTATTACACCTTTACTGTTAGGACAATTAGCAGTGTATTACACAATTACCATTAGGAAGCTTGGCAGAGTATTACCCTGTTACCATTAGGAAGATCAGCAGAGTATTACTATTATAGTATCATTTGGAAGATCAGCAGATTATTGCTATTAGGAAGCTTGGCAGAGTATTACTCTCACACCATTACCATTAGAAAGATCAGAAGATCATCAGAGTATTACACCACTGCCATTGGGAAAAACAGCAGACTATCATACCATTAACATTAGGAAGATCAGAAGATCAGCAGAGTATTGTGCCATTGTCATTTTGAGGATCAGCTGAGTATTAATATTACAATTTTACCATTAGGAAGTTCAGAAAATCAACAGAGTATAACTCCATTACATAACCAAGCCTGGAATAAAGGTTTGAAGTCTTTAAACATGAGACCTAAGACCTCAACCATTTCTGCTAGTGTTTTGGAGAACTCTCTAGCACTCAGATGGTTAACAGCCCTGTTTAATCCCTTGAGGATTGGAATGGTATGCAGTGTATTCAGGGCTGGATTTACATCCCAGGAATCCCTAAACATGGTTCTTTAAGAGTCTTTAGCTTAGCCCATGGCCACACCCCTACTCCTCCACATTGTCATTAGGAAGATCAGCAGAGTACTATTATTACACCACAACCACTAGGAAGATCAGCAGAGTACTATTATTACACCACAGCCACTAGGAAGATCAGCAGAGTACTATTATTACACCACAGCCACTAGGAAGATCAGCAGAGTACTATTATTACACCACGACCACTAGGAAGATCAGCAGAGTACTATTATTACACCACAGCCACTAGGAAGATCAGCAGAGTACTATTATTACACCACGACTACTAGGAGTAGATCAGCAGAGTACTGCTATTATACCATTACCATTCAGCATTCCTAAAGGGCTGAAACAGTGCAGGTGTTTTGGAAAACCCGGCTTTTGCTCAGTTCATTTAACATCACCAAGCAGATGACTGATGTTTGTGCAAAAGCAGAAATACCCAAAAAACCGGCAGCGTCTTGGAATGTAGTTTGAGACCACTGTGCTAATGTTTACTGGGCTAGCTACCATCTTGGTCATCTTCAGAAGAGGTGATACAGCACCATAAATCCAGTGCTTATAGTTTTAACTATTAATAATCACTTTTCTTCAATTAAAAAACAAAAAACGTCATTTTAAACATTACTGCTTCAGTAGCCTTTTGATTGCCAGAGGGATGATCAACATATTGCTTCAGGATAGAAATACAAATATATGTAGGCCTAGATTACATTGCAGTTGTTGAGGTATTTATTTAACAGATTCCCACTGAGCCTACAGAGAAATGTGCAGATAAAACACTCAGTGATTATCAACTGTAATGTATTCCCGGTCCTAGTCAGGAAGACTTTGTAAAGGGAAATGTACCAGTTATTTTAATGACCAGTAGATGCTGTAAGGTAAATAAGAACACCCGAAGGCCCTCCAGATGTTGAGGAGGTCATTCCCAACAGCTGGCTGAGGACTATGGTAATTGTAGTCATCAACTCCTTAATTTGCCCAGCATGGTTATAAGGCCTAACAAGGGATTGAATATTCTAGCAACAAAGATGCTCATGTTGCAGTAGTGATTACTATTTGAACCTGTTTTCATTTTTATCTCAACAGGTGGACATAAGCTAGATGAGTCTGGTAAAAAACAAAGAGGTCTACTGACCTCCATTCCCCCAGACCTCTGCAACCTTTCCAGTCTCTGCCACCTTGACCTCAGCTTCAACCAACTCACAGAGCTGCCACCGTGCATCACATCCCTCCCTCATCTCTCTGCACTTCTCCTCTGTTACAACCAGCTCAGGACCCTCCCAGATGCCATCCACCAGCTGAAGAACTTGACGTTTCTCTCAGTTATGTCCAACCAGCTAATGGAGATCCCTGCAAGCCTAGGTCAGCTACAGAATCTGAAGAAGCTGAACCTGGCTAACAACAGACTGGAGTCTGTGCCAGGAGAGTTTGAAGGCCTGAAGAGCTGCATAGACCTAGACCTATCAGGGAACTACCTCAAAGAGCTACCAGATACACTGTGTGAGTTGTCACAACAACCACAATGAAACCATTCTAATAATACAGGCAAACGATTTGTTGTGAGTAGCTGGGTCAAAATTATTGTATGGCAGGCAAGAAAACAACGGGAATGACTGAGATCTCTCTTGTTCATTGATTCGGAAAGCATTATAGAGTGAGCAATGCAAGATTTACATCTCAAGACATCCTTAACTCCTCCCATAATCACACTCCCACTCTTCATTTTATCCCACCCCTAGTTTTAGCTTAGTGCAAAAAAGACCTTTAATATATAAGATACAAACACAAAAAGCTCTTAAATAAAAGAGCAATAAAGGGGTAAATAAACTGGCTGAATTAGTATATAAATGACAGGCGCTACAGCAATTGGTGAACTGAAAAATAAACTCTCCCTCATAAACAGGATTGAGTGTTGATGTGTACTAATAACTTTCATAACCTTCTAATTTGAAAGTTATGAAATAACAAATGTAAGCTACAGGTCATCACTGTAGGGTTGTGCTGAGGAGCTCTGGGGGATGCGTCCTTTTACTTGGGCAGGTTCCTTTGTTTTGCCTCTCTGCTGTGTCTCGCATCATATATGTTGGACGGATGTGATGTCACGCACTGCCGGTTACAGTTAGCACTTACGGTTTCAGTTGGCACTTACGGTTTCACGGCAGATGTCACAGGGTCCCGTTGTCCACAGCTTGCAGCCATGCTGGTCCACCAACGCTGAACACCACAATCACCAGAGCTGGACATTCCATTAGGCAAAGCAGGTAAAAGTATAAAGCATTTAAATGTGAGTGGCACCACAGTCATGGAGACCACACCCACAACACCAATAACGCATTATTGGTGTTGTGGGTGTAGTCTCCATGACTTTGGTGCCACTCACACTTAAATTCTTTATACTTTTACCTACTTTGCGTAATGGAAAGTCCAGCTTTGGTGGTGACCTGTGGCCTACATTTGTTTTTTCATAACTTTCAAATTAGAAATGATGATATTTATTTTGAGAAGGTAAGAGCGCAATCATCTAACTGAAAATCCTCATCTCTTCCTACAGGTCATCTACTGTCCCTCCAGCAGATAATTCTTCACAACAATCAGCTTGTTAGTGTTCCAGCTGGCCTGGCTAGTCTACCTCACCTTTCTCGCCTGGACTTACAAAACAACCATTTGCGCTATGTTCCTGAAGAAATAAAAAATTGCCCCTGTGCACATCTTAAAGGAAACCCCACAGGAGAGGAGGAGCCACATCTTCCTGCAATAGGTAAGTCAGTCTGTCACAGATTCTCAGTTAGTAGGACCAAAAAAAAAGCCAAACTGAGGCTGATATGCTAAGAAGAATGAGATTAATTCTTCAGCAAACCAGTTGCATTGTAGAGATGAAAAATGTCACAAATTTTCACTGATTTATATTGGATTTTTAACATTTCTCCAGTTCCTATGTTATTTTATGGAACCTATGCATTAAGATCTCTCCCACTTGAGAATTCTTAGTGCATAGGTTGCATAGAATAACATAGGAACTGGAGAAGTGATTTCCTCTGTATCACTCCTTAGTGTATCTACCCCCTGGAGCAATTCTTGAGCAGACAAACTGCACTGTTGGGGGTGATTGAAAAATTCCAAATTCTCACTGAATTAAATGGGTCTTTTAACCCACATTGAAATCAATGGGAATATGTATTTCTCCTCTGTGGTGCAGTTTGGTTTGATCCATAATTGCCCCAGTTCTTCTTAGTACATCATCCTTATTTTGGGGACTGGTTTTCGAAGGATCAGAGGCTAAACACTCAAGGTAGTACACCTTCGGACTTATGCACAAAAAAAAGAGGTGCAAATCTGTGGAAAGTCAGCTGTACCATAGACAAATAAATATGGTGCAGTTGGTTTGTAGAAGAATTGATCCACTTCTCAGATATGTCCCTCATTGCGTTGCGTGTTTTCAGTCCCTGATTTATCACAATATGGATCTTCCAGTGCAGGATGGGTGTTATATTATATGTGTATACAATGGAAGAGATGGTGCACCACTTTTGAGTATTTAGGGTGACAGGTAACAAAGGGAATGTGCTGCTCTGTAATATTATAATGAACCATATGGACAAAAAGAGTGAAGGTATACAGGCCTAATAGCACCAGACCCAGCACAATGGATTATTGGCAAGTTTGTATTGGAATCACAAGTAGAGGGAAGGTACAGTAAAGAAAATATAAAATATAAACTTTATTTGGATTCATTGAAAGAGAATTTTTAAAAACACTTAAAGGGATAGTAATGCTTTAATATTACTATTCCCCATATTGTAGCTATTTAAAAAAAGAATTGAATTGCCCCAAGTGTCATCTCTCAACCCTTTATGGTTTGAGAGATAACCAAACGCAAAGTTCCCCCCTTCCTCCCCCATCCCTGAAGTCAGCTTTGTACTGACTGCAGGGATATCCAGTCTTCTTTTCATCAGGCGGCTCTGCAGCAGAGCCGAGATTGCGTTAGTAAAACAGAATTATTTCACTGAAACGCTATTCTATGTGTGCTTGCAAACCATTTCAGCGCTGTTGCTATACCATGCTATGGAGATTTATGGTCTACAGACCAGAGCAGTCCATAGGATGGTGTAGCTACAGAACCAGTGTACATTTTCAGGCCACTGTGATGTTGCACCTAAAATTCAAGTTTGAGCTGTTATAATTTTTAAATAAAATATCTTTCAGCAGTGGGAGTACCATGGTTTTACTCAGGGGGATAAACCCTACAACATATATTTTTTTTACATTTTAAGTATTCCTGTCCCTTTAAGGGGTTAACATGTTTCCCAGCCTTGTGTATGATAGCGAATGGAGGAGGAACTCCTTCCAATTACTGATAAATACTCAGATGTTCTTTATCTTAATTGTGGCAAAAGGCAGCATAGTGCACGATATCTCATACTATGTTTTTCAGCTGCTTGTGAACCATATGCACAAAGTAAAAAATGGAGCAGTTCTAGGAAAAAAACGGCTGCACCACAGAAAACAATTCTATTGCTCTAAATAGGACTCTAATCCTTTTTACTTGATAACTTGCCAAAACATTGTGAAGCAATGTGTTGGAATTCTAACATTTAAAGAAATAGTAATATTGCAAAATAAATGGAGCTCTGATTAATCGCCATAGTTTTTGGGCCATGTAGAGCTTTATTACATTACTGTCCTGTGTAGTTAAATAGTAATTCATTTATAAAGTATCCCCCTCCCACTCCTTTTACTGATGTAACGCTGCACAGCAGGACTGTCCAGATGGGTCACAGCAAGGGACAATCTTCTATTAGCATAAGGAAAAACCTGCCCTCCTTCTTCAAGGGGGAAGGGTTTTCCTTATGCTCACAGCCAGAAGATTGTCCCTCACAGCATGCTGTCTGGAGGCGGCTTAGAATAGGTAAAAGGGGTGGTAGGGGGATATTTTATAATTCAGTTACTTTAATTACACATTGGACAGTATTGTAAAAAAAACTATGAAGATTAATGGAGCGCCATTTATTTTGAAATATTACTATCCCTTTAAGTGGTTTCACGCCCCATAGAAAGGCAAACTAACACATTACAATAATTTAGTGATTTTGAAAGAGCTTTCAAAAACATCTGCTTGTTATGTTACCCAATTTTATTTAAAACAATAGCTTATGAGGTATTTTTCTTTTTATAGTTGTCAGTTTATGCAAAGTAGACAGTACCGTCTGGCATGCCAACTAAATTCTAACATTTCACACCACTCCCCATCCCAAATGCCGCACCCTGCTGGCCAGTACTAGCTCACATGTATAAACTGACACATAAATAAAGCTAAGTATATCATATATGATTGTTTCAACTCTTTGAGTGCCAGAGTGGTACGCAATGCACTCAAAGGGTTAAACAAAACCTGGCTAACATAAAACACTTTAGAAATCGCCTACTTTGTTACAAGGTGTTACTATCTTTTTAAATTAATAGAAATTTTTGTTTCATCCCAATGTTAAAGTTAGATTGAGCCGGGATTTCTCTACTATTGCCTTCTGTGTCTTTTATTTGCAATTTCTCTGCTATTGCCTTCTGTGTCTTTTTATTTTGAAGACTTTAAATCAATTCATTCTAATCAATGACATTTTTCAAGTAAATTCAGTTGTAGGGAATTCTCAGTCCCTTAGATGCTAGCGACATATACAGTAGATGAATAATTGTGCACTTCTGTCTTTATCACTTACCAATTCTCAGTCCGTTTGTTTGCATTATCTCACTCTGTGCCCTGTATACATGTAATCATTTCTAAAACACAATATGTACATAAACAATCAGGCGACTCTGATCTTTACACTGGTCTCAGAATATATCAAATACTGAGGTACTGTCCCACAAAGTCTGTTATAATCCACTTGCTTGCAGTGGATCCACTTGTTGCATCACCACGTACCGCACGTAAGGGCAAGAGGAAATGTCCAATTAATTTTCAACTATAAAATGGTATAGACAAAACAAGCATCCACTTACAGTTAAGTAGTTGTTGTCACATTCCAACGATCCCGAGATGGTATCTGGTCCTTCTCGAAGTTGAATTTCAATCCTCCGGATACTGTCAATCACCAGAAAGTTCCCGCTCTGGACTTTTCCTTTTCGGGATTTAAATGTCCTCCAATATCACAATCTATTTTGCCTCTCCAGCGATGTTCCGAAATAGTGCTGACACATATTATGATGTCTATCACACTAGAGAAATTTACCCAGGACACTCTACGTGATAAACACACCTCTTTCTGTCACCGATCAGTGCAGCCTGTTTCTGAGACTCTGTAACTGTGTGTTCATTGTCTCGGACTCCAGCACCGCTAATCCATCTGTCGCACTAATTCAACACTCAGTTCATCATTTGTATTCCTCTCTGGCTCGTAAAATGTTGCGTCACTATCGCGCAATGAACACACAGTTACAGAGTCTCAGAAACAGGCTGAACTGATCGGTGACAGAAAGAGGTGTGTTCATCACGTAGAGTGTCCTGGGTAAATATCTCTAGTGTTATAGACATCATCATATGTGTCAGCACTATACGGAACATCGCTGGAGAGGCAAAATAGATTGTGATATTGGAGGACATTTACATCCTGAAAAGGAAAAGTCCGGAGCGGGAACTTTCTGGTGACTGACAGTATCCGGAGGATTGAAATTCAACTTCGAGGAGGACCAGAGAGCATCTCGGGATCATTGGAACTTGACAACTAGTTAATTGTAAGTGGATGCTTGTTTTGTCTATACCATTTTATAGTTGAAAATTAATTGGACATTTCCTCTTGCCCTTATGTGCGATACGTGGTGATGCAACAAGCGGGTCCGCTGCAAGCACGTGGATTATAACAGACTTTGTGGGACAGTACCTCAGTATTTGATATATTCTGAGACCAGTGTAAAGATCAGAGTCGCCTGATTGTGTGTATATAATTTATGTACATGTTGTGTTTTGGTGAACTATTGGAGTATAATAGATTTTGGGCAGAACAGTGACATTCACTGATTAATCAGAGATTTTGTACTCAGGATTATAGCGCTGCTTTCTTTTTATTTTTGTTATTATGTAATCATTTCTGCCTATCTCTTCTACAGACGAAATCCAGGCTGCAAAGTTAAAGGAAATTGTGTTGAAGCCTGGAGAGTACAGGTATGATCTGGAAATCTTCAAAAGTAGGGTTACCACATTTCATTTTTGCCATTCAGGAACACTGCAGAGCGAAGAGCACACCACAGACATCTAAACACTAGAGGTAGAACTGACCATTTACAGAAAGCCTGTGGTGGGCTACAAGATAACGTACATCATGTCCAAAGCCTTAGACTAGCATTACACTACAACAATATTGCACTGCAGCTTCAGACTGATGTCAGGATCAAGGCACTGACGTTTGGCCACAAGTCCTTTTCTGTGTCCTAGTATTTGTTGTGCTTTCAGCTGGTAGGGCAATGGAATAGCTCGTTAGCACTTTTTGCCGGACCGGTATAAAATTTTGCCCTACTGGCTGTTTTACTGACCTCAATTGAATTAAGGCCCATATGTGGTTATGGCTATCAGTGGATTTGAAGAAGACTGCGAGATTTCAAAAAAAACAATTTAAATATTATTTTATATAAGGTTTTTCACTGTCGTCCAATACAGGTCACTGGTACCATGGGATGTGTAGTCCCCTTTAATAGGCAGGAACAATTATGCAAATAATCTGCAAGGGGCGGAGCCTCCCCTCTTACTTAAGCCACCTTCTGGCCAGAGCCACTCATATTGATTTGTTCCTGGTGTGCTTGCACACCAGGCAGAGAACAGCTATGCTTCTTAGAGTTTTATTATTTTTTCTTCAAATATGGAATACCACCATTAGGAGGGTGACCATGGCTGTGAATGCCCTCACCCGAAGTGGCTAGTGCAGCTTCCAGGGATTTCTGTGGACCTATACCTGAAGAGGGGACAGCTTGTGTTAAGCAGCTCCCCTGTTGGGGAATTTACCTCTGGTTCTTTCCCTACCTATCATGGTCACCTGAAGACAGAAGTCAGCGAGAAAGGTGAGTCACCCATTGAGTGCTGAAGGTCCACTTGTCCCCACAGTGTCCCTTTGCTGGGCTTGTATTTGGGAGTTTGTAATTCACTCCAGCACTCATAGGGTGTTTTTATTGCATTATCTCTAAAAAGTTTATGCAATTTCTGTGTTATTCTCTGAGTTTTGGAGCATTGGGTATTCATTTATTTATGATTCTCATGTGTTTCATGCTTGTTTGGGCACTTTTTAATGTTTTACTGAACTTTATTAAAAATTGTGTACTGCGCCTTTAAGCGCAGCGTTCCCGCTCAGACGCATGGCTCCTTTACTCTCTATGGGAAATCACAGTGTGGGACATATCTCTGAAACCGCTTGTCACAGCAACTTCAGAGAGGGCTCATTTTAATGCTAGGCTCCTGCTCTATCATCCGGTTGGTGTTTTATTAATATTGGGGGTTCAGGGGGGCTTCGGGCACTGTTTAGGTACTTGTATTGGGAAAGACTACATTTCCCATGAGCGCTTGCTTCGCGCCCGTTTTTGATTGGCAGCTATGACGGCAGCCATTTTATTGCACTTTTCCTATGCGAGTACACTACGCAGGGACCGAGCCTTCTCTCTCCTCAACAGATTAACCCTTCGCTGGCCAGATAAGTCCGTTTTTAGACATTTTTCTGGGGTGAAACTTTAATCTTTAACACCTTTCTGGGTGATAGTGTTCTTGGTGGGGTATATTGACGCTGTGAGCATGTCTACTTCACTGGAGCTGGGGGCTAGACCCAAGACTAAGGAGGATGGGGGGTCCGCTACCCCCATGGCGTTTTGCTCCTCTTGCCACATTGGGCTGGATAGCGATAATGTGGGGGATCTATGCCCTGTTTGTACTTGTCAAAATAGCAACCCTGGGCCTTCCAGCCATGCTATTGAGCCATCTTGGGTGAGGGAGTTCAAAGCTGCCACTAGGGATCTCAGATCCACGCTTCAACTCTTTCCCTCTCAGGTACAGGGGGCTCTCCAGGTTTGGCAGACCCCCTCTACTATCAGGACCTCCCTGCCTAAGCCACAGGGAGCTCCTGATATCACTGATTCTTCTGAAGAAGAACTTTTACAGGATTCTGATGCTGAGGAACGTACTGTTATTGAATCTAACAGGTCCATTGGGGACCCCTATGAGTGTGACCCTGAAGTTTCGGCTGAGGGTCTGATCAGAGCGGTTCTAAATACGCTCAACCTTCCTCTGACTCAGGAATCCACTTATGATCCTACTGATGTTTTTCAGAAAAAGCCATCTAAACCAGTTGTTTGTTTTCCAACTAACCCTACTCTTGCCCGTCTGGTCTCTGAGGCATGGAGGAATCCAGATAGATCTTCCTCTGTCTCCAAAAAGTTTGCCAAGCTTTACCCTTTTCCTGAGGCGGAGTTGGCAAAATGGGTTCATCCTCCCAAAGTGGATGCTCCCGTGTCTAGACTATCCAAATCTACTGCTTTGGCTGTCTCAGATGCCTCTGCCTTGCGGGACTGGACGGATAAGAAATTAGAGCTCTCTCTTAAGTCTATTTTTGCTTCTATTGGCACTGCCATGCGCCCCACCTTTGCTGTGGCATGGGTTAATAGAGCTATTGCAGCCTGGACTGAACGACTGACTGAAGCGGTTCGCCAGGATGCGCCTGTGTCTGAACAGTTGCAGCTTCTTGCTAATATCACTGAAGCTCAGAACTATATTGCTGACGCTGCCTTTGATGCTGTGCGCATGATGGCGAGGGCCTCCACTTCTTCTGTGGTGGCCAGACGCGCTCTTTGGCTGAAAATTTGGTTTGCTGATACAGCCTCTAAGAAAGCTTTGCTTTCTTTGCCCTTTCAGGGAAATTTGCTTTTTGGGTCTGAACTCAAAGAAATGATCAGTGAGGCTACTGGAGGTAAAAGTACTCTTCTACCCTCAGTCTTTAAGAAAAAGTTTCCAGCCAAACGCAATCGGTCCTTTCGTTCCTTTCAGACTGAGACACGTTCCTCGGCCCAAACGGGTCCTCCCACTACGCGCTCCTCCTCCAAGCCCAAACAGTCCTGGAAGCCCAAAGTTGCCCCCAAGGCCAAGACCTCCAAGACTGCTTCGGCATGACTCGCCGAACCCGGGTCCGCATCCGGCTGTAGGCGGTCGTCTCCGCATCTTTCGCCGGATTTGGGAGGAGTCAGTGGCGGACCCATGGGTTCTTCAGGTGGTGTCAGAGGGATTCAGGATCCCTTTCTCTTCCCTTCCTCCTTTTCGGTTCCATTTTACTCGTCCTTCTCAGGAACCCACAAAACGGCGTCTGTTAGACGACGCTATTCAGGATCTCTTGGACAAAGAGGTTCTGGAGGCGGTTCCTCAGGGGGACACAGGTTCAGGATTTTTCTCCAACCTGTTTGTGGTAGCCAAAAGGGACGGAGGAGCCCGTCCTATCTTGGATCTCAAAGATCTCAATGCTTATGTGGTGACTTCCCACTTCCGCCAGGAATCCCTGCGTTCTGTGATTGCAGCAATGTCTCCAGGGGAGTTTCTTGCCTCCCTGGACCTTCAGGATGCTTATCTTCACATCCCTATTCACCCAGAGAGCAGGCGGTATCTCAGGATTGCCTGTCACAGGGGACACTTTCAGTTTGCAGCGCTCCCCTTTGGGCTGACTTCAGCCCCTCAGGTCTTCCAGAGGGTGTTGGGCTCATTGATAGCGGTGCTCCATCAGGATGGGATCAGAGTCCCCCCCTACATGGACGATCTCCTTCTGAAGGCCTCCTCAGCGGAGCTTCTCCTTCAGCAATTACAGATGTGCATGCACACCCTGAACCGTCATGGCTGGATCCTGAATCTGGACAAGTCGGACTTGTTTCCATCTCAGAGGCTTCTGTTCCTGGGTCTCCTGTTCGACACTCGCCAATGCATGGTGTTTCTTCCAGAGGACGTGGCTCACCAGATAGCTGTCTGAGTGGCTGGACTTCTGGACCTGGACGTGTTTCCAGTTCCGAAGTTGTCGTCCTTAGTGGGGAAGTTCATTTCCACAATCGAAGCAGTACCATTTGCCATGGCCCACTCCAGGGATCTTCAGAGATTCGCGATCCAGACGTGCGAGAATCATCCAGATCATCAACATCTGTCCGTTTCTCTTCCTCCTCATGTCGAGTCGAGTCTGCACTGGTGGTTAGATCTCTCTCATCTCCTGAAAGGGAAATCCTTTCTAGTTCCTCCTTGGACCACAGTCACTACGGATGCCAGCCTTCGGGGCTGGGGTGCAGTCTGGGGTCGCTTCAGTGCTCAGGGGAAATGGGGTCTGAAGGAATCCATGCTCTCCATCAATGTTCTGGAACTTCGAGCTGTCCGGCTGGCCCTGAGGCACTGGGAGTCTCAATTGACCGGTCTTCCAGTCAGAGTGGAGTCAGACTACGCCACGGCAGTGGCTTACATCAACAGGCAAGGCGGCACAAGAAGCGGTTCCGCCTGGTGGGAGGTCAAGGATATTTTGTCTTGGGCAGAAGATCACGTGCCTGTCATCTCTGCGGTTCATTTTCCAGGCGTGGACAACGTCATGGCAGACTTCCTCAGTCGTCATACCGTCGACAGCGGAGAATGGGCTCTGCACCCAGAGGTGTCTCACATGCTCACTCAACGGTGGGGAATGCCTGTGGTGGATCTGACGGCTGCCAGACACAACAGGAAGGTTCCGGTGTTTTGCTCCCGGCTGAGGGACTCCCTTGCTCTAGCAGTGGATGCCTTGTCGATCCCTTGGGACTTCTCCCTGGCTTACATCTTCCCTCCTCTTCCTCTATTGATCAGAGTCATTCAGAAGTTGAAGAGAGAACGTTGTCCTGTCTTCCTGATTGCTCCAAACTGGCCTCGCCAGTCCTGGTTTCCGGAATTGATGGCCATGTCTGTGAAGGATCCAATCCCACTTCCTGCCCGTCCGGACCTGCTTCTCCAGGAGTATCTGTGGAAAGAGGATGTTCACTCTCTCCGTTTGATGGCATGGCGGTTGAATCCTCGATTCTAGCTAAGAAAGGCTTTTCTCCTTCTGTGGTATCGACGATGCTCAGTGCTCGTAAGCCTGTGTCTTCCAAGATCTATCATCGCATATGGTCAACTTTCGTGACATGGTGCTCTGACAAGAAGTTGCCTCTTGACTTCCATCTTCCCACTGTCCTGGCATTCTTGCAGGACGGTGTGGATAAGGGGCTCAGTCTGAGTTCCCTCAAAGTTCAGACTTCTGCCTTGTCTGTGTTTTTCCAGGAAAGGATTGCTATCCTTCCTGATGTGAAAGTTTTCTTCCAAGGTGTGACTCATGTTCGACCTGCCTTCAAGAGTCCTGCTCCCCAGTGGGACCTCAACTTGGTGCTGGGAGTTCTCCAGCGACCACCGTTTGAATCCTTGGCTTTCATTCCATTACGTCTCTTGACTTGGAAGATGGCCTTCCTTTTGGCTATTGTTTCAGTTCGCCGGGTAGCAGAGTTACAAGCTCTGTCTTGTAAACCTCCTTACCTGGTGTTCCACAAGGATAAGGCTGTGCTTCGCACTACCACGGAATTCTTACCAAAGGTTGTGTCCGAATTTCACATCAATCAAGAGATTGTGGTTCCCTCTTTCTGCCCTAATCCTTCATCTGACAAGGAACGGGATCTCCATTTGTTGGATGTGGTGCGTTGCCTCAAGTTTTATGTTCATCGCACCGAGTCTCTCAGGAAGTCTGACGCTCTATTCGTCATTCCTGAGGGGCCTAGGGCAGGGAGACCGGCCTCCACAGTTACCATTGCTTCTTGGATTAAGGCTACCATCCGTGAAGCCTATAAGTTGAGGAATGAGCATGTTCCCTTCCGGGTAACTGCCCATTCCACCAGATCTATTGGGGCCTCTTGGGCCTACAAGAATCAAGCTTCTGCTGATCAACTGTGCAGAGCGGCCACTTGGTCCTCTGTGCACACATTTTCTAAGCACTATCGAGTTGATGTACTGGCTTCGGCTGATGCCAGTTTTGGAAGGAAGGTCCTGGAGGCAGTCTTGCCTGTGTAGGTCTTCCGCTCTGTGATCCTTAGTGCTTCTTTACTGTTGAGCCCTGTTGGCTCTAGTTCCGTGTGCTGTGCTAGTTCAAGGTTTGTTTCCTTGGTTGGTGTCCGTTGACACTTACAGTTTGGGCTGGGTTTCAACTGGTTATCAGTTCTAGTGACTTGGGCCTCGCGCCTGGTCCTTGCCTTACTTCCCGCCTCTGGATCAGCTCAATGTTTGTACATCCCATGGTACCAGTGACCTGTATTGGACGACAGTGAAAATAGGATTTTAGTCTTACCTGTTAAATCCTTTTCACTTAGTCCATACAGGTCACTGGTCTCCCACCCTGTCAAGGGACCAGTCTTGGCTCTCCTGTGGCATTCAGTGGGAGACCGTTCGGGCATGCTCACAGGAGTCTTTCTTTTTGCTTACCTGAGGTCAGTTCTTGGGGTCTCAAATCAATATGAGTGGCTCTGGCCAGAAGGTGGCTTAAGTAAGAGGGGAGGCTCCGCCCCTTGCAGATTATTTGCATAATTGTTCCTGCCTATTAAAGGGGACTACACATCCCATGGTACCAGTGACCTGTATGGACTAAGTGAAAAGGATTTAACAGGTAAGACTAAAATCCTATTATCTTGCTATAAGCACAATGATTTAGCCCCTTTAAAGTGATACGGGTAGTATTGTCTATTTAAAATTTGTTGCCCGAGTCTTCTGTATATTAAAAAGAACATAATGCGTTATGTTTAAAAGCTTACTTCTTTGTAGTTCAAAAGTTATGAAACACTGAAGATCCACCACCCGCCCCTTCTCCCCACGTCACTCAGAATATGTAGGCTGTTCAGAACGGCTGCAGGGAGGGACAAACTTCAGTAAGCAAAGCAAAATCCTGCCTTCATCAAGGGCGTCAGGATTTCCCTTATACTTACTTACTGAAGTTTGTCCCTCACTGCAGCCATCGAGTTGCATGACCAGATCTCAAATTCTGTGGGAGGCGACCAGAAAGGGGTGGGCGGGGATCTTCAGTGCTTCATGACTTTTGAACTACAAAGAAGTAAGGACTTAGACATAGCTCAATCTGTTCCTTTTAAAATACAGAAGACTCAGGCAACTAATTTTAAAGAGACATTACTATCCCTAAAAGAGAGAAAAAAAACAGATGAATTTAGATATAAAGTGCTATATTCATCAAGCTAAAAAGGTGAAATTCTGGAAAAAGACAGCTGCACCACAGGTAAAAAAGGAAAATTCCCATTGATTTAAATGTTACTTTTAACCGAATGAATGCTAAAGAGGTCTTCTTCGCTTTACTCCGTAATGCGTTGAAGGCCTCTCTAGCAATCAGTGGGTTAAGCCCTTGAGTGCCAGAGAGGTATCCAACACAACCTCAAAGGGTTAAAAGCCCCATTTAAATCAGTGGGAGATACCGATCCCCCTTCCCCCATGGTGTAATTGGTTTGGTCCAAAATTGCACATTTTTTGCTTGATGAATGAGACCCATAATTTAGTCTTGTGTTACCAGTATCAAGTAGTGTTTAAATTCATTTGATGTAGATATTATCTAAACCCCTTGGAAGCTTGAAAGACGGCCAGTGCATATTCGCATATATATATATATATATATATATATATATATATATATATATATATATATATATATATATATATATACACAGTTCTTGAGAAAAGACGGCACTTTTGATAAAGGCTACATTGTTGGCCGAAACGTCGATTCCAATAAACATGTAATAGCATTTCATGATTTTATGAGATTCTGCGAGTGCCATCTTTTCTCAAGGACTGTATGTATTGTCTATTATCTCAGATGAGCACCCAGACTGAAATATATCAACTACAGTGTGTGCATTACAAATGACTGTTTGTGTGAGTGCTGCAGTCATGCTCACTACAGACTGCCCAATCCGCGGCTCATATGGAGCGGGGAGCTCCGAATTCAGACAGCAGTCTCTCTGTGCACCTTCCTGGGACCAAGCGGGACCACTTGATCCCAGGAAGGTGCGCAGAGAGCACTACAGTCTGAATTTGGAGCGCCCTGCTCCGTATCAGCCGCAGCACGGGCACTCAGTACTGCGCATGACTGCAGAGCCGCCAGTGTTGGCCCGTGTACAGAAGAGAGGAGGAGATCGCTCGAAGCTTTTGTTGCAGAAAGAATGCTTCTGGATTCATGAACTCAACATTCTTCATCCCAAAGGCATAAATGAGAACAATGAATTATCTTGTTTTCTATCGGAAAGATAATATTTAGTATATGTTCAAGGTAGCAAGAGATATAAATAAAGGAAGTGACTATTTAGGTTGATTATTACCAGAATCGATTGAGAACATTTGAAGAGAGTAGAATTGCTATGGAAAATTCAATAAAATAAAGGATTCGTTGGAATATTGGAGCTGGAGAAGAATGAGACCAAAATAATTTTTTGATATATTAATGGACATTTTTTTGAAAAAAGTTTTTATTTTTTTGATTATTTTTTGCAATTTCTTTTTTCAATATTATTTTTATTTTTTTATATATTTTTTTATTTTTCAATATTTAATTTTTATTTTTTTATTATTTATTTTTCATTTTTTATTTTTTTTATTTTTTTACTTTTTTATTTCATATTTTTTTATTTTTCATTTGGAATATTTGTTCAATATTATATTTATGTTTATATTTATTTATTTTTGTCCATGTATAGATGAACAACATTCTCATGTCTCCTTAATACATGAGTCATTTGTTTGTTAATCAATAGGTTGATGTGTATTATGGTAAACTAAGTACCTAATAGTGGTGTATATCCTATATACTAATCATTTATATCTATTATTATTATTATTACTATTAGGTATAACTATTATTACTATTTTTTATTATTTTTTTATTTTTTCCTTTTTTATTTCATTTTTTTTGGTACTTTTTGACTTGGCTGAAGAGTCAGCCAAACGGACAATGTAATTTGCCCCAGGAGACCAAATACACAGTGAGAGAGCTCCCCTGCTTTCATTCTGCCTGGAGCTGGGTAGGAGTGGGTGGGATCGACAAGCCATCTCACATGAATGAGAGAAAGCCTCCCTCATTGACATGAGATCCCGAGCCTGCCCACTCCTACCTGGCTTCAGGTAGAATATAAGCAAGGGAGTTCACAAGCTCCTCTGAGTCACCTCTATTGATCAGTATTTGGGGGCATTAGGAGGGGTCCTTATGCCCCACTAAGAGGTCTGACTTTTAATAAAATGTAACCCTTTGAGTGCAACACAATGCTTTGGATACCTCACTGGCACTCAAAGGGTAAAAAAAAACAAGGTTCGCCACACTGGCAAAGCCGTACCGCATACCTGCTAGTTTCTTTATAATATCTTTGAAACGTCTGCTTTTCGTGGGGTTAATGGGAATTAAAACTAACAATTCCCACCACAGCAAAATGTCTGAGAACCCGATTATCTGGCCAGTTTGTGTAGTGTAACTGTTAGTCACTAATACACTCTCTCTTTCAGTTTCTCAGTTACCTCGGAGGGGTGTAAGGTGTTCCTGCCACGTGGCATCCACTTCTGCTTTCCAGCCGGGGTCGTATCTTCATCCGTCACCATTTATTTCAGAATTCTGCCTCCTGACAAACAGCACGTGAGGCTGGGACATCATGACATTGTGCTCAGTTATACCTTAGAGCTGCTGCCTCACGGCATTCAGTTCAACCAGGTGAGGGTTAACCTATTTCAGTTAAGTGACACTGTCAGCTACGGGTTGGGCAGAGGGAATCCCGAGATTAATATACTAATTACGGGAGCAAACTAACTGCATCAAAAGGCGCAAATAAAAGTTTCCAAAATTCCCTGGGACGTTAATGGGGATTTTAACCCCTCAAGTGCTAGAGAGGTCTCGACAATCTTACTAGCATTCGAGGAGTTAACATACCTTTTAGACTAGAAGTAACACCTCTTAATAATAACCCCCTCACTTGCCTTTCTATGGCCAGAGAATCCTAATGGCCCCTATGAATTTTTCCATTGTGTGTTCATTCAGTCCTGGATGTCATGTTCATGGAGGACACAAACTCTATTTCTCTGCACGTGGTAATCTTAACCCTTTAAGGACAAGAGTACACACACACACACGCACTCATACACACCTATAAACACACACATCTATATACACACCCACCCACCTATATATACACCTACCCACCTATATATACATGCGCACATACATACACACACACACACACACACACACACACACACACACACACACACACACACACACACACATACATACCTATAGACGCACACATATCACACCATATTAGAAGCCAGTTTCCTATGGCGCGCCACATTTTTCACCTGCACTATTCATGCCATCCACTCCTACAGTGTCCATACCTAGATTTTGTTGTATCTACATCCATCTAAAGTCAAACATCCATTATTATTGCTGCCATATTTTATAGAGATCAAGATTGTATGGAGTAAAAAAAGCCCATCGAAATCAATTGAAATTTTGGAATTTGTATTTTTCCCCTATGGTGCAATTGGATTTTCCCAGCATTCCCCTGCTTTTCTTGGAACAAATGGCTCTATTTGTGTTTCATATATATTCTTAGCACAAGTCACCAGATTTGTGGGCTCCAGTGGATACACTTATAAGAAAACAGGCAACTAATTCTAATATTTCACAGATTAAAAATCATATTATTTGTAAACATCGTTTTCTGACACTGTTACAAAATAAATGAGAAACGTTTGTCTTGAGACAACAGGGCTTTATTCTTCAAGCTAAAGTGGTGTAATTTTTGTTCAAACCAGCTGCACCATTGGGGACAATAGAAATTCCCCATATTACCATTGCTTTAAATGGGGCTTTTAACCTTTTGATTGCTAGTCTTTTGACTAAAACAAAGGCAGTTTTTTTGACAGTAAGGGCAGTAAATGTATGGAATTCTTTGCCTTAGGATGCTGTGCTTGCAGATACTGTAACTGCTTTCAAAAAAGTAACAAATTCCTGTCTAGCACAGAACAATATTGAGAATTATGACAGTTTGCTTCAAAGCAGACACTGTGGAATAAGTTGACACTATATAAATAAAGAATAATAGGTTGTTGATCCAGGGAAATATCTGACTGCCATTTAGGGTCAGGAAGAAATTATTTTACCCACTAGGCTTCTATGAGGATTTTTTTTCCTTCCTCAGGATCAATAGGGGGGATTTGGCATGGGCTGGACTTGATGGACGCATGTCTTTTTTCAGCCTCATCAGCTGTTAACTGGAGCAATTCTGGAGAAAACCAACAGCAAAGCAAGGGACAAAGAAACATTTCCATCAATTTAAATTGTACTTTTAACCCCTTAAACAGTAGAGAGGGCTTTAGCAGTCAGTGAGTTAAAATCAGCTGCTTTTATTTTAATGGGATTTTGGCTAATTTATACCTGTCCTGTCCTGTGCTGTTGGTTTGCTACTAGATGTCTCCTGTTTGACCACATCAGCCTCATAGGTATGGCATTATAGGGGGGAGATACCTGGGTAGTGGGTTTGGGAGAGGAATACATTGTGGGACTAGTAATGTTTGTAAAGGAAGGCATGGGGAAAAGGGCTACAGACACAAAAGCATGTGAAACAGGTGAAACCTTGTGAGGATACTGGGAGAGGATGAGATGTGGGATGGGTTTAGGAGAAGGTCAGAAGAGGTTAGATAGGGTGTGAGAGTGGGTGAGAAGAGGGAGGAAAGGAGAAGGTTTGGGAACAGATGAAAAGGGACGGAGAGGAGGAGATTTGTAAGAAGAGGAGAATGGGAAGTAGACGTGTGAGAAGATGAGAAATAGGACAGGAGGAGGTTTGTAAGAAAATGAGAAAGGTAAGGGGAGGAGGAAGTTTGAGAGAAGATGAGAAGAAGAAGGAGAGGAAGAGTTTTGGGTGAAGAGAAGAAAGGGAATGAGAGAAGGGGGTTTGAGAAAGGATAACAAAGGGAAAGAGGAGTTTTTAATTACTCTTACAGAACATTAGCTTGTTTGTTTTATTTGTGTTTTATGTATGTCTTTTTCTTAGTTATCGGGTGCCAGTAAAATGGCTATTGTGCAGACCTGGATTTCGCATTAGCCAGAGTAGGCCAAGGGCACCAAATTGTGAGTGCCTCATTCGTGATGGCCACACCCACATGCAAGTCATTTAATGAGTGTGGGTGTGGTCTTAGACAAGGCCAAGGCTGTCTGAAACATAAGTCCGTCACTGATAACGTGTAGATGGTTCTTGTAAACTGTCCTCTCTTATGTACAACAGGATGTGGAACTCTGTATACCCTACTTTGCACCAAGTTCCCAATGGAAGAGAAAGGTGAAGAAGACCACAGCAGACCTGGTCACAGAGGTACCAAACTGAACCATGCCCACAGTATATCATTTTACTTGTACATGTACACCATAAACGGCATGATTTGTCCTAGCAAGATGGTCACTTTCCTTTCCAGTATGGGTGTCAGCTGCCACAACTAGTTCAGTCCCTCTATTACATCTAGTTATATATTAATATAATTCAATTATATATTTAATTGGCTTAGATGCTTCTGTTTGTATTTGGACTACCAGTGGCACATGTGTCCCATTTAGCCACCTTCTTGTTATCTCCTGTGGCTACTTGCTCTTACAGCCAATTACCCGTCTTTATTTACTCTTTGGTTGCTAGTGATGTCTTCAACACGATGCAGAACAATGCATTCTCAATATCTCTGGCATTCAAGGTGCAAAAGATGGCAATTTAATGTATGCGACTGGCTGTTTCCTATAGTTCATATTGCAATGACATGGGATGTACAGTTGTATGCATAATTATGGGTATCTCAGACCAAATTACATGTTTTGTTGATTTTCTAAGTGAAAAAAGTTAAAGCAGAACTATCACCCAAATAAAAGTTACCCCCCCAAAAATTATGCACATAATGATAAGCATATCCATACTAATTTTATCCGGAATAAGTCCACCGTTGTAGAGAAATCCAACTCATTCTGAGACAGTCAAGCAGGCATCAGAGCAGACATCTTGCCAAAGAGACATTTGTGCTCCTGTGCTGTCCGTCCTGGGCTCCTCTAGGAGGCATTGCATTGTACCTTAAGGTACAGGAAGGGACTGAAGATGCAGGCGTGCAGATGCCTCTACAGCAAGCTGCTTGTCTGACCATCTCAGAACGAGTTGGATTTCTCAATAACGCTGGACTTATTCCAGATAATACTAGTATGGATATGCTTATCATTATGTGCATAATTATTTGGGGGTAGCTTTAATTTGGGTGATAGTTCCGCTTTAGCACAGCCTCTGTAGCGAACATACTTAAAAATGACATGTTTCTCCAATTTTTAATGCACAGTTACTATGTATTTGCTGAATTTAACAGATTGAAAAAAAATAAAACAGAAAGTGTGGCATGTGTACCCGTCCAGTTTTTCCACTAGTGTTATTTTTTGTAAGGTCTCAGAACTTAATTGACTCATTAGGCCTTAAAGGGGTAGTAATGTCTACATTAAACTTTTATCTCCAAGTCTTCAATAAGGTTTTTATAACATATTTTGCTAGGTTTGATTAAGCGATGACAAGTCCAGAGTTTTATAAATTCACTGACTCTTCAAATCTCTCTGGATGTTGTGCTTACACTCAGCAACCATAGGCTCCTCTAAACAGCTGACTGAGGATCAGTAAATAAATTGCGGATCCAAAGCAGGGCTTCCCAAATGGCGTGCAGCCGTGCAGGGAGCCCTGAAATCCATGATGGTCCTGGCACGTCATGGGTCCTTATGGCTTGCCAACCCATGATGTGCTAAGACCGTCATGGGTCCTTAAGGGGTTAAACCTTTAATAAATGCCAGACGGAAATCAAAAGCATTGGGAAAATGTTGGATAACTTTCACACTAGGTTGTGTATTTGCATGTATGTATGCATTTGTTTTTGTATGGATGTCCATTAAAAGCAGACTGTCTTTTTTTTTATGCAGCAGGATGTAGTAATTGGTGTGCCCATCTATAACACACGACCACGGGGGAAGCGAGAGGTGGTGATCAGGACTTTCACTGGACAAACCTGGACTGACCTGGACACTTCTGTTTGTGTAACGCGGGTAATTCAGAGTGCTGCATTATTACTACTTAAAGGGATAGTAATGTTTCATAATAAAAGCAGGTCTAATTAATCATCATAGTATTTGGACTTTGGAGAGTGTTATTTCAATTCTGTCAGAGTTGTAGTTCAAGAGTAATTCAATGACAAAGTATCCCCCTCCCGCCCCTTTTACTGATGTAACACTGTTCAGCCAGATCAGAAGGGAGGTGCCCAGGTAGACTGCAGAGAGGGACAATCTTCAATTAAGATAAGGGAAAAACCTGAAAAACTTGTCAAGGGGGCAGGGTTTTCATTGTTCTCATAGGAAGAAGATTGTCCCCTTCTGTTATCTGTCTGGTCTATGGACTGCATTCCATATCTGAGAAGAGATGGCTTACACTAGGTAAAAGGGACGGGAGGGGAAACTTTGCTTGTGAATATCTCTCAAACCATAAAGGTTTGAGAGATAAGACTTATATCGTTCTTCATGTTTTTTTAATGCCTACAAAATAAAATAAGGATAAAACGAAGTATTACTATCCCTTTAAGATAGGAGTGGCCAGTAGTTAGATTGCAGTGTACCAGCAGATCACCTAGTGGTTACTGGTAGACCATAATAAGATTCATGCTGTGCAGTGTTTGTCTAATCAACACTCACCAGTGCTGGATTTACATCCCAGGTGCCCCCAGGCAAGGTGTCCATAGCTCCACCCATAGCCACACCTCCATTCCTCAAATGACCACACCCAGCCCCATCCCAGCACACAAAATATAATCAGCCTATAACAAGCAAGGACAAAACATGCTTTAACCCCTCTCCAGCATCCAAGAGGTTAAACAATTGACTATAAAACTGGTGCAGGGATATTGAGATTGCTCTGGCCACACCCACCCAGTCAGAATGAGGGTGTGGTCAGCACAGGTGAGTCGCTACTCAAAATTTGAAGCTCCAAACAGTTGTCTACTCTGCCTATAGGGAAATCTTGCCCTGTGTTAGAATCCTACAACAAAACATCATGTCTGACTCTGCGTGCATAACAGCCATAAAATATTATGATTCAGTTTGCTTTAATAACCACCAGCTTCCCTGTTTTTGTTCCTCCTTCTCCCCCCAGAATCTGGCCACTTGTAGGGTCCCCCACTTCTCCTGGTTCATGGTGGTTTCCCGTCTAGTGAAAGATCATTGTCAGGTTCCAAAGGAAGGGGAGATCCTGTTCTCCAGTGTGGACCATCAAATTCGGGTAGAGTTTCCTGCTGGGGCAACTGAAGAGACTCGAACAGTCAGCATGCAAGTGAGTGATCTTCCAGATTAAAAAGTAAAAATAAATAGGCTCAGCTGCATGGGGGCGGACATTACAGTTGCTAGAAGGACCAAAAGAAACCAACTCTGTCCACTGGCCATGGTAATCTTAACTCTTTAAGGACCAGAGGGTTGTGCAAAACATTGATTCTCAATGCTCTGCACACGCCTCTGGTCCTTAAAGGATAGTAACACTTAATATGTAATAAACTATATATTCTAGGGCTTATCCTCCTGCGTTAAACAACGGTATTCCCACTGATGAGAGTTTTTTTTGTATTCAAAAGTTATTGCAGCTCAAACTCTATTTCTTTAGGTACAATATCTCAGTGGCCTGAAATGTTATAGTGGTGCTGTTGCTACACCATCCTATGGAGATATATGGTAAACTGACCAGAGGTGTACATAGGATGGTGTGGCAACAGCGCCACTTTAACATTTCAAGCCATTGAGATACTGCATTTAAAGAAATTAAGTTTGAGCTGCAGTAACATTTGAATAAAACACCTCTCAGTAGTGTGAGTGACCTAGTTTTACTCGGGAAGATAGAATATACAATATGTATTTTTTTCATATAAAGTATTACTATCCCTTTAAAGGTTTAGTAGACTTGTGTACTCTACTCGTTTCAGTCTGAAACAATTGCCAACAACTGTCATGTCCGCCTCAACAAAGATGTCATATCTTGAACCAAGGTACCAAGGTAAAATTCATAGGGGCCATTAGACCATACTAAGGTAAGCAGGGGTTATTATTAGGAAGTGTTACTTTTCCTTTAACTTCAGAATATATTTTTGAAACACTGTATTGATCGTAATAGAAGAAACAAGTATAAGATCTCAGTTTGAGGTTGATTACAATACAAATGGCGTAAGGTACATTACATACAATCATGCAATAGAAGAACGGGAGGATACAAAGAAGGCGCCCCTGTGTGTATCAGTCATATCAAAAAACCATAACCATCACCAAACACCCTTCAGGTGTATACTCACAAAGCAAGTGGTTGTCAAATGGCATAAGCCATTGTCAATGTTAATGCATCTGGGTCAATATCTGCCCCCAATAGCAGTAGCTTGGTATCTCCACAGTCCACTCTATGGCTGCTCTCTCTTTTCGCTCACTCTCCCAAGTGACACACAAATCGATACATAAAAAAGGAAAAAAGAGGAAGGCGCCTAATAGTGCAACATTGTATTCACTTTTACAAAGGAAATATGCAATAATCAGTGTACTCACAATTTACTTTGGTCAGAACATGCTTATACAAAGTCTGACTTCTGGGCTTACAGAGGAAATTATCCCATCTCCGTTCAGGTTTCTTGGGTTCCCTTCAGTTCTGTGAGATCTAACAGCTGGGCTAACTTCCACAGTGTAAAATATAATCAAATAAAATCAAAGGAATATATGGATGTAAATAAAAATTACAAAGAGTGGGGTATCTCTTAAAAATCCAAAATGTATTCCATAAACTATGCAGACATTTGTAACTCAAATTATTGTTAAAACTCCACGCTTACATGTTTCACGGTGTGACACCGCTTTATCAAAACACTGAGTCTTGTTCTATATTTTCTAAGAATTTTTCTTGCTATCGTTTTCTGTCAGAACTAGCGTACGGGCAAAGGTCCGGGTAACGTTAACCCTTTGAGTATCAGAGGGGTACGTGACGCATTGCTTTGCAACACGTTGCATGCCCCTCTGGCACTCAAAGGGTTAAGAGGCCAGTCCTGCTCTGCGTACTGCCGCCGGCTCACTGGTGGCGCACAAGCTGCAGTCATGTGCTGTAGAGACTGCCTGAACACACAGAATGCACCCAGCATTCCTACTTCTCCCATCATTCTGTGCATTCAGGCAATCTCTACTGCGCATGATGGCTTCTGACAAACATCCTAGCAAATTATTATATAGGATGGTGCTAATACCATCAGTTTGCAGAAGTGATGTTACGCTTTTGATCATTCCTGACTACAATCAATTGTTGCTAGAACTGACTTTAGATTTAGATTACAAAATCCACATAACCATCCTTTTAACCCTATGAGTGCCAGAGAGGTATCCAATGCAATGCACTGCAATGCGTTGAATACCTCTCTGGCGCTAAAGAAATGCAATTCTGCAGCAAACCAGCTGCACTCTAGGGGACAAGAGAAAATCCCCCCCAAATTCCCATTCATTTAAAATGGACTTTTTAACACTTCAGTATTACAGAAGTCTCCCATGCATTCCTTCACAGTGTGTTGTGGACCTCTATATCAGAGGTTCTCAACCCGTGCCCTCAGTAGCCACTAACAGGCCAGGAATTTCCCTGCTAGAATACAATTGTGTTGATCAGAGGCTCATTCATATTGATTAACTCACCTGTGCTCTTAAAAGGAAATTCTCAAATCCTGGCCTGTTAGTAGCCACTGAGGGCACAGGTTGAAAACCGCTGCTCTATATCAGAAAGTGGTTCAAACTCCCATTTAAATAAATGGGAAGTTTTTTTTCCCTTGTGCTGCAGTTGATTTGCTCCAGGATTCATCCACTTTTCTTTTGTGCAAAAGGCTGCAAGGAATATTTGTATAAGAGCAAAGTAGAGCAATTCTGCAAGACACAGCACACAAAACAGGGGAGGCAGGGCACTGTAAGAAAAAACCTCTGGAGGAGTTAGACTTAAATGCCACCAGGCTCCACGTACCTTCTGTTTTTTTAAGTGTCTTCCTAAAGACATACAGGGCTGCGCTACTGAGACCATTATTTATTTTGTTTTGTTTATTTTCATCTAGAACTGAGCAGGTTTAGGGGACACTGTGATGACTTTCCTGTCCCATAAGTCACATTTAAGGGACACTGTGGTGCCTTTCCTCTCCCGTTCTTCACATTTAGGTGACGCTGTGGTGCCTTTCCTGTCCCATTCTTCACATTTAGGTGACACTGTGGTGCCTTTCCTGTCCCATTTTTCATGTTATGGGGACACTGTGGTGTGTTTCCTGTCCCATTCTTCATGTTTAGGGGACACTGTGGTGCCTTTCCTGTCCCATTCTTCACATTTAGGTGACACTGTGGTGCCTTTCCTGTCCCATTTTTCATGTTATGGGGACACTGTGGTGCGTTTCCTGTCACATTCTTCACATTTAGGGGACACTGTGGTGCCTTTTCTGTCCCATTCTTCACAGTTAGGGGACACTGTGGTACATTTCCTGACACATTCTTCACATTTAGGGGACACTGTGGTGCCTTTCCTGTCCCATTCTTCACATTTAGTGGACACTGTGGTGCATTTCCTGTCCCATTCTTCACATTTAGGGGACACTGTGATGCATTTCCTGACACATTCTTCACATTTAGTGGACACTGTGGTGCCTTTCCTGTCCCATTCTTCACATTTAGGGGACACTGTGGTGCATTTCCTGTCCCATTCTTCACATTTAGGGGACACTGTGGTGCCTTTTCTGTTCCATTCTTCATGTTTAGGGGACACTGGTGCATTCCCTGACACATTCTTCACATTTAGGGGACACTGTGGTGCCTTCCCTGTCCCATTCTTCACTCCTACGTGTGATGTGCTCTGCCGAGTCACTTCAACCTCTTGCCTTGTAGAAAACTCCAATGGACCTGGAAGTCCTGCAAACTTCACCCCCCACACAAACAGGGGAGGACTGGCAACTTGTGGCCTGGAGGGCAACTACAATCAAGAGGCCCAATTCTACTATCATTCCAGCCCACTGTCCCAGCCCACCCCCTTTTATTAAATTTTAAAATTGCCATTAATCCTTTGAGTACCAGAGGGGTATGCATACCCCTCTGGCACTCAAAGGGTTAGTGTTGTGAAGTAAGGCAATACCACAAAGCTTACAATTGAAATGGGATTACACTGGTGCAGCTACAGAGCTTACAATTTAAGTAAAGTTACACTAGTAATACCATAGAACTTACAAGAGAAATTGCTTATGTTACTAGTGTATCTCCACTTGGATTGTAGCTCCATTTCAATTGTAAGCTCTGTGGCATCATTAGTGTATCTACATTTACAGCAACAAGTGGGAGTGGCCCACCAGCCCAGACATATGTCTGGCCCAGGGGGCAATTGCCCCCCAGGCCAGCCCTCCCCTGCGCACAAACATACAGGCCCCCTGTTTATGGGGCTGTCTGTACCCACCAATTTGTTCAGTGGTTTTATAGGGGGCATGGAGATATCCCTTACATGCTTTCTCAGGATTATAAGTTTATTGGAATGGGATGTTTAGACGAAGCTGGAAGGCCATGTGTCTCATCCCATTCACCCTCTCAGCCCACTATAACATTGGGTATTAGAGCCTCTTCTTTCCTCTGCTGGGAAAGCTTTCTGCTACTTCGTTTAGATTGTATGGATTTTTTTTCACTACATGATAAAATCAAATTGGTATTCTTCTATGCTATGGTGGCCCCAATCCTGCAGGTTATTCCCTCCACAGCAGATTTGGCAAATCTCATTGTGGGGACCTGTCTCTTCAGGTACAGCATGGTGTTAAATACCTGTGCAACACTACATGGGGAAGTAGTGTATTGGAATGGTGGAAATTCACTGATCTCCCCATTTTGAGGTTTCCATTGCACTTTTCAGTAATCTTCTGTATTTATGAGCTTTGTTTCTTTATGTGTATGAGGTGTTTGTCAGGGCATATGTCTTGCCAGTAAACACCCATCACATGGATCACCAGTGATGTACTAGTAACTACCTTTCAAGTTACTACAGAAGAAGCTGTACATATGTAAGGAGTCCATATACTCTTTTCGAGTAAGCTTATACAAGGACCGATATCCTCTGTGAGTTTTTAAGTACTATTGTCCAGATGTTTAACCCTTATGTTTCCTCTCACTAAGGAATACTTGGATTTGTGGATGTTCACTCCTGATGATCAGTCCATTTTCATATCTCTCTAAAAGGATTGTCTTTTCTGTCTTGGTTCCTAAAGAGGTATGATTTTCTCTGTGTCCCTTTTTTGTACACATACTCATTCTCACACAAACACAAGTTCCCACATTGGTGATACTCACAAAGACAAACATTGACACTCAGTTGCACAGACTCCTATGGATAAATAGCAACAATGGAACATGGATGATGAAGAATCAGGGACAATATCTAGCTGATTCTGTTCTCTTCATGCCACTGAACTGTTTTAAAAGGCTTCTTACCTATTCACTGCCTCTGCCCCATATTGTGTGTTTGCAAATTGCAATTGATAAAGTTTTCCATCTTTATGATTAAAAGCGAAAAATCAGCAGACCTACCTCTGTGGAAGCATACATGCAGATGAAGTAGGTGCTTCATTGTGAGCCTTGGTGGCACAACAGGGGAGCAGAAAAGAGATCTCCAGTGTTCCCTCATTGGTATAGTGAGAGAGTCTGAAATGGGAGAGTCTGAAGTCTCCCAGTCCAGTCTTGCTGGGATATTCATGCAACCTCCATAGACCCTAGTAAAGTGCTTCCAAGCCCTATGGAGGTGCATGTGCAACCCGCAAAACTTGTGGCTATGAACCACAATCTTGAACGGTAAGTTCCAGCCAGCCACCAGCTGAGCGGTTCAGTTTTTTTACAGGAACCGGTTTAGGGCTTCACATCGTGACACCAGGCATTTTATTAAGTCTGCTCCAACTGGAGCCAACTTCGTATCACCTGATAATTGCACTTTAATGAGCCAAACAAGCTTCACTGTACTGTCCCTAAGATGCAAGACCTACCTGCAATACAGACATGCTCATCTGGCCTTCATCCAGATTATGCAAACCGAGCCACTCTCACAGCTTCTATAATGGTGCTGGGGCAGACTGACACTTCTATATTGTGAACAGATTCTCCCTATTTCAAGTACCCCCTTGCATGTGTGCCAAGTATCCCCAGCAGTACCAGTACCACAGGTTGATAAACTAGGTCCTAGTGGACAAAAGAGATAAGAGGATTTTTGTGCTACTTACCAATAAGCCAATTTCTCTTATTCCATGAGGGACATAGGGCATTCTTCCTGGAGAAAACATCTGTCTTTTATCTGGTAGGGGTGCCCTGCCATTTTTAGCTTCTCTGGAATAGTGGCCTTTTTCTTTTTGACATTGTCCTTTGGTTTTAGTCTTGCGTTTCATATGTAAACATATGTCTCCTCCTCCAGAGTTTATTTATTAATTTTTTTTTACATGTCCTTCTTCCTAGTGCGGATACTTTAATTCTGTAGTTCTTGTGTCCCCCCATGCACTGTAAGTTGCACAAAAATCCTTTTGTCTCTCTTCACTCCCATATCACGTACTTCAGCTTCTTCTGAGACGGGGCTGACACAAGTCGACCGCATGGTTGAAGTGATATTATCAGTTGCGATGGTCTTGGATCTAACAGTGAGTCCTACACAACGTAACAAAAAGCCGATCTCCAAGAAGCATCATCCACCGGTATAGCGAGATGATACTTATTATAATATCATCGCAACTGATAGTGCATTTCACATTGATGTTCATACTACTGGTAGATTCATCTCCCTTCCCCTTGCGTGTTGCAGTCATATACAGGCCACCTGGCCCTACTACTCAATTCCTTGATCACTTCAGCTCCTGGCTCCGTCACTTCATGTCCTCTGATGTCCCTACTGTCATCATGGGTGACTTCAACATCCCCATAGACAATCATAACACCCCCCCCCCCCCCGCAATCAAACTCCTCTCCTTAACAACCTCTTTGGCTTATCACAGTGGACCAGCTCCCCCATGCACAGCGATGGTCACTCCCTTGACTTGGTCTTCACTAACCTCTGCTCAGTCTCCAACTTCTCTAATATCCCCTTTCCCCTCTCCGACCACCACCTCCTCACCGGTAACCTCATCATACCATCCAAACCCATCCCCCCCACCGTAACCAAGAGCATGCAGAGAAATCTACATACTCTTGATCCGCAACAATTCTCCACATCGTCGCAACCCCTTCTTAACCCCATCCTCACACTTACTTGCCCAGAGCAAAGTACTGCTCTGTACAACAGCACTCTCACAACAGCCCTTGACACAGCAGCACCTAGAACTCCATGCCACCCATGCACAACCCCACTACAACCCTGGCACACAAGACAAACGCGATACCTCCAGAGGTGCTCACGCACTGCCGAAAGGTACTGGAGGAAATTGCGCTCCACAGCCGACTTTGTACACTACAAATTCATACTCCGTTCATATAGCTCTGCCCTCTCCCTGGCCAAACAATCATACTTTTCCTCTCTGATCCTCTCTCCTCTAACCCGAAACACCTTTTTACAACCTTAAAATCTCTTCTACACCCACCAACACAAACACCTTCCACTATCTTCTCTGGCAAAGATCTTGCCACCCACTTCAAGGACAAGATCAAATCTATCAGAGATGACATTTCATCACTCCCAGCCACCCCAGCCCTGTCACCTCTCCCACATACACACTAAGCTCCTTCTCACCTGTCACCGAGGATGAAGTTTCCCGTCTCCTCACTCACTCAAATCCAACCACATGCCCTCTCGACCCAATCCCATCTCACCTCACTCAAGAACTCTCCCCTCTACTTACTCCAATACTTACTCACGTATTCAACCTCTCCCTCTTAACCGGCACCTTACCATCCTCTTTCAAACATGCACTCATCACACCGATCCTAAAGAAACCCTCCCTGGACCCAAACTCACTGCCAAATTACCGACCAATTTCTCTGCTCCCGTTTGCCTCCAAGCTCCTTGAGCGTCTCGCATATAATCAGCTCACTAGATTCCTATGCTCCCACTCCCTGCTCAATCGCTTGCAATCTGGATTCCGCCCTCATCACTCCACCGAGACTGCCCTCACTAAGGTGGCCAATGACTTGCTCTCCGCCAAGTCAAAAGGCCACTACTCCATACTCATTCTCTTGGACCTGTCAGCCGCCTTTGACACAGTAGATCACCCTCTCCTCCTCCATGCCCTCCCCTCCCTAGGTATCTGTGACACTGCACTCTCCTGGTTTTCCTCTTATCTCTGCAACCGCTCCTTCAGCGTTTCCTACTCTGGCTCCACTTCTCCACCCATCCCACTGTCTGTTGAAGTGCCTCAAGGATCAGTCCTGGGACCCTTGCTCTTCTCAATCTACACCTCGTCCCTTGGAAAACTAATCAACTCCCTTGGTTTTCACCATCATCTCTATGCTGATGACACTCAAATATATATTTCCTCCCCTGACCTCTCCCCTTCCCTCTTGTCCCGAGTGTCTGACTGTCTGTCCGCTGTGTCTTCCTGGATGTCCTCCCGTCAACTCAAACTTAACCTTGGCAAAACCGAACTAATCATCTTCCCTCCCACCACAACCAGCCTTACCCCAGATATTACCCTCACCATCAACAACACTACCATAACACCGACCCCTACAGCTCGCTGTCTGGGGGTCACATTTGACTCTGCCCTATCCTTCATTCCTCACATCCAATCACTCTCCAAATCATGCTGCCTCCATCTCCGCAACATCTCTAAAATCCGACCCTTCCTCACACATGACACTACCAAAATTCTAGTCCAAACACTCATCATGTCCCGTCTTGACTACTGTAACTCTTTACTACTTGGCCTTCCTCTCACCCGACTAACCCCACTACAGTCCATATTGAACTCTGTTGCAAGACTAATCTACCTCACTCATCGCTTCTCTGACACCAAACCCCTCTGTCAATCCCTACACTGGCTCCCATTAGCATACAGAATTCAATTCAAAATTCTGGTGCTTACTTATAGAGCCCTCACTAACACCGCACCCCCTATATTTCATCTCTCATTTCCAAATACACTCCCTCTCACCATCTTTGCTCCGCACACGACCTTCTCCTCTCCACAGCTCTTATCACATCCTCCCACTGCCTCCTACAGGACTTCTCCCGTGCTACACCTCAGCTCTGGAATTCCCTCCCCCGCCCAATCAGACTCTCCCCCAGCCTTCAGATGCTCCCTGAAAACTCACCTCTTCAGGGAAGCCTATCAACTGCCTCCATAAACAGTATCACTAAGAATCACCCCTTGCCTTGACCACTGCTCTCAACAGCACTTCTCACCCCCACCCACTGACTGACAGGTCAGGTGGCAGGAAGCACTTACACCCAATAGCACTTACTCCTCCTGTGTCATACCTACCTTCCTCTAGACTGTAAGCTCTCACGAGCAGGGTCCTCTGATCCTTCTGTTCTCCACATTTGATTGTACTGTTTAATACCTCTGTATGTCTACTCCATACTGTAAAGCGCTGCTGAATTTGTTGGCACTATATAAATAAAGATTGATTAATGATGATGATTCATCAGAGAATAACTGTACTGAATTGATAATTTAATGCACTGACTGGAGAAGTACCATGAAAGACAAAGAATTTGTTACTAGAGAAATGATCCTGCTGGTGCCTAATAACTCTACTCTCAATATAAGGGGACAGATTTAATTGACTGTCCTTTTGTCTTGGAAACAATATCTAGTAACAGGTCAGCGAGTTCCCCTTCATACACAAATCTAAGATAACTTTGGGTAAAATGTATCCAGTCAGTCCTGTCCACTCTCATTCAGTGCTGAGAATGTATTATTTTAACAAATTAGAAATATAAACAGATTTTTTTAGAATACGTACCTAATAAAGATTTATTTTTTTTAAATTACTGTATCCTCTCCGTCTGTCTTTGCCATGGTTAATAATACCATGTTAAAAGGGAATAAATAGAGGATTGCTAAGTAAAGATCAATCACACTTGCTCTTTCCTTCTTTAGGAATTGCCATTTTTTGTCTCTACCTTTTGTCCTCTGACTGTTATTTTTGCCTCTTTGTTACTCCTCGTCCTATATATTTTTTAATTTTCATTTTCCTGTGCTTGGTCACACCAGGTGTTACCAGTGAAGGCAGCCGATCTGCACAGGATTGTGGGAGACTCTCAGTCGTTTACAAGCCCTGTCCTGTGTCTCTCACAGAGTTCAACAGACAACTTCCTCTGTCCTGTCAAAATCCAGCTGCCCCTCCCTCCAGGGGTCACAGGTCAGTTATTCCAAAGCTCAGGCTTTACTTGGGAGATATACCCTAAGAACACATGGCACTTCTTTTTTAAAAGATGAACTTATCTACGTAGGCACCCTTCATTTAGCAGTTACATATACCTATCTTTTTATTTTTTTGCATTATATTTGGAGATTCTTATTTATATTGATCTTTTTTGGATGCCTGCCTCTAGATCACACCTCCTCACAGAATATAAAAGCTTCAACACACTTGAATGGTGTATGTAAAAGACACAAGTAGTTATTGGACTGTAACAGAAAGAATTAACGAGAGACTTAAAAAAAACTGTAGTAGAGAAAGACAACCGACTGCTTTTGGAGGACACCTATCTATCAAAGTCCTTTAGCAAATCTCCACACTCAGGGGGATAATAATGAAACAGTAGCTCTTCCAATAAAACTCAATACTTTATTCAACTCCTTTTAAAGTGGATGTGTCACCTATGGACAACATCCCCATAATAGTTAGATTATATATCACAAACAACGAAAAGGTATTTTTTTTTTATTTCAAGCTTGCTGTTGTATAAACTTAGCTTATAAAGTCTGGACTTCAGCTACTTCCGTGTAGCCTGCGGTTAAACCACAGCCCGACGCTCTGCCTCCTCCCTCCTCCGATGACGGCAGCTTCTTACTGTAAGCTGGAGCGATCTCATTGGCAGAGATCGATATCTAGCCAATGAGAGCACTCCTGCTTACAGACAGAAGCCGCCGTCATCGGAGCAGGGAGGAGAGCAGAGGCAGAGCATCGGGCTGCAGCCTATGCGGAAGAAGCTGCAGCCCAGACTTTATAAGTTAAGTTTATACAACATCAAAGCTAGAAATAAAAAAAATAAATACACTTTTCGTTGTTTGTGATATATAACCTAACTATTATGGGGATGTTATCCATAGGTGACACATCCACTTTAAAAGAAGGACACAGTAAATACAAGATGTAACCGATTGCCCCGGAATAGGTGTCAGATGCATTTCACAACAACCTGGTGAATAATCATTGACCAAATGACATAACTAGCTATCCATAATATATACATACATATTAAAAATACACAACACATACTTTATGTATAATAATCTTTTTTTGTTTGTGTCCTGGAAAGAACTACTTATTTTCTCCATTTTTTTTGTAGGTGACACTGTGGAGCGCTCTCGGCTTTTTCTTTTGCATGGAGACTCGGAGGCACAGAACTGGACAGACATCACGAGTCAGGTGCTGCTTGAAATCACTCACATCTATGTCCGTTTTCAAGTGGACCATTTCTCCTGGTGAGTATTATATGTCATGGCCAGTTGTCTCTCTAACTAGGGTTGCCACCTCATATGTTTAATAACTTCCATTTCTGACAGCTACAGATTCAAGACTGCACTAGAACCATTGCAGTGCTTGAGTCGGGGTGGGAAACAAATTTTCCCCATGAGTTAGTTTGCCCAATAATTAACCTGTTTTGCTTTTGTACATATGTCCTTTTTGATTACCTTTTGCTGACACCATCCCTTGCCGTCCCTTGTTGAGACTCTGCTTGACCTTTGATCCATCTCTCTCCCAGTTTCTGTTCTGACTGGCATTTTTAACTATAGGTACTGGCTGTGGTACACCACCAAAGCCTATGTGGGAGACATTGCCAAGAACGTTTACAACCGCCTTCGCATGTACCAGGTGAATTTTGTGGCTCTGCAGAGGAAAAGGGACCCAGAGCAGGTGTTGCTGCAGTGTGTACCCAAACAAAAGGTGTGTGCCTTAGACAAAGGGGCCATGAGAGACGGATGGAGTACACATTTTGGTAAAGAGGGCAATCCATTTATTCTTAGACATTTTTAAACTTACAGGTCAATTAACATGGAAACAAAAATACATATGTTAAAGCTCAGTCTTTTACTAGTTGATTGGTGCTGATTCTTCCTTTGACAGTAGCAATATTATAAACTTACATCCTTTATTGTATATTGGCCCTGGGCATTTCATCAACTTCCTGCATGAGCTGTAACTGTCAGTGGCAGTATCATTCCGGTTAGCTGTGCAGGTGGGTGTAACATCACAACAGCCAATGGGAATCATCAGCTTACTCTCTGGAACACACATCACTAGGTCTATGGAGGAGAAGCCCAGGGGGATGATCTGTACACTGAGGTTGGATGCTTATAATGCTGCTTCTTTCATAAGTGCTAGTAGCAGTGATATACTAGTAAAAACTGATCTTTAGCACAGGGTTAGAAAAAAATACATTTAAGCCTGATCACATTTTTAGGCATCATCTGGGAGGTTTAGGGGCCAGTGAAAGGATGCATGTACACAGGTGTAGATAAAATATTCCAAAAATTTATGAACCAGCAATTTAGTAGTCTTAGTACCCAAACTCTTGGATTTGTCCCCACTCTGCTTTAACATATAGGCCACTCTTTAGGTGAAGAGTAAGGGTCTACAACTACAACTAAAGGGTTAGTAATGTTTCAATTTAACATAAGCTACAATTGTTCCTTATAGTTTACTCTATTGCTCTCCAATATTGCCATTGGATGTCTCTCTAGTTTCAATGAAATTATATTATAAAGTGCCCCCCTCCTGCCTCTTTTCAATAGTGTAAGCCACCTCCCCTCATCTGAAATTGGGTAATTGGATGGAAGAGATCACAACGAGGAACAATCTTCCTTTGGTCATTGAAAACCTTGCCCTTTTTGTCTAAGGAGCGCAGGTTTTTCTTGATACAGACTGAAGCTTGTCTCTCGAACCTCTCGTTGCGATCTACTTTCAGCTCTGAGGCAAAAAGACTGACATAGATAAAAGGGGTGGGAGGGGGACACTTTATAATATAATTTCATTGAAACTAGAAATATGAATAGTGCCTACATTGGAGAGCAATAGAATGAACTATAAGTAACAATCATAGGTTATGTTATATTGAAACATTACTAACCCTTTAAGACAGTGTTTCTCAACCTGTGGTGCTAGTATCCTGAGTGTACTTGGGATGTATGCAGGGTGTACTTCCCTGGCCCTCAGTAAAATTAAAATTATGCAAACTGCAACACTGGCTGAGCTTGCATAATGTGGCTGATGGCAGCGCTGCATATCTATACTGTAGGTATGTAGTCTGGAATAATAAACCAAAAACAACTAATCAGATGGTAGATTACATGAGAGTCTGTTTGTGTGAAATGTAACTAATCAGGAAACACTCTTTCCACTCTTATCCTTCATTCACTCCCTGAAAAAGTTAATATTTTTGCATTTTTTTTAATAATGAAGAAAAATAATAACACTATAAAGAAAAGAGTTTGAAATCTTATTTGTGGAAAAGAAAAAAAAGTGTGCAAAAAAGTGAATGCCTATGAGTGGGTGTATGGATCATGTGACAGTGTTTTTGCAAGAGGGTTGATCTCTATAGCACTAATTGCTCTGATATCACTTTCAGTCTTCTTCCATTCCTATTACGGTATTTCATTAATTTTTAAAATTTAATTTCAGTGTTGGAGTATTTACAAACATTTTTAGATCTGCAAGGGTACTTATTACTGAGAAATTCTGTCTTAGGAAGCCAAATTTTGCCATCAAAGGGATAGTAATACTTCTTTTTATCTTTATTTTATTTTGTAGGCATTAAAAAAACATGAAGAACGATATAACGATATAAGTCTTATCTCTCAAACCTTTATGGTTTAAGAGATATTCACAAGCAAAGTTTCCCCTCCCGCCCCTTTTGCCTAGTGTAAGCCATTTCTTCTCAGATGTGGAATGCAGTCCATAGACCAGACAAATAACAGCAGGGGACAATCTTCTTCCTGTAAGAACAATAAAAGCCCTGCCCCCCTTGACAAGTTTTTCCCTTATCTTAATTGAAGATTGTCCCTCTCTGCAGTCTACCTGGACACCTCCCTTCTGATCTGGCTGAGCAGTGTTACATCAGTAAAAGGGGCAGGAGGGGGATACTTTGTCATTGAATTACTCTTGAACTACAACTCTGACAGAATTGAAATAACACTACCAAAGTCCAAATACTATGATGATAAATTAGAGCTGCTTTAATTATTAAATGTTGTTATCCCTTTAATATAGAGCAGTACGGGCTGTGACTTTGTTATAGGGTACAACATTATCTTCTGTTTCTCTGACACCTTTTTTAGAGTATCAGAAAAGCTTACACAGGAAACTGCAGCCTTTCTCCAGCTAAGTAGCAGCATGTCAGAGTGTCTGCATGTTTCTCCTTGGTGACTTTTGTATGAATTGTCATTTTGTATTTCTTGTGTTCTTTGCAACTGCTATAACCAGAGAAATCAGCTAAGGACCTGAGTGGAATAACACTTCTGTATTTGGCAGAAAAAATGAATGCTAATACTTTAGCACCAGAGGGTTGTGCAACACGCTCTGAAGCAATGGTACACACTCTTCTACTTCTTGAAGGATTAAATGAGAACTGAAACCCTCTACTAATACCTCCGCATCTTACCATACTAGTGACAGAAAATCCTAATGCCCCCAATTAATTTTTTCCTTGCTCACTAGTTTAAGAGATAACAACTTCAATCAGTCCAGGATGTCATGTCTATGTAGATGAACATGACGGTTGCTAGTAGTGTTCAGTGTCACTTAGATGCTGCAGAAGCCAATATGGTACTGTCCTGTATAAAATGGGGTATAGATGCACAGGATGGGAATATAATTCTACCTTTATATAATTCCTCGGTTAGACCTCACCTGAATACAGAGTTTTGGGCACAGATTCTTAAAAAAGGACATAATTTTACCTGTAACTGTAAGAAGTGCAGAGACATGCACTAAAATTGATAAAGGGATGGGAGGATCAGAGTTATAAAGAGTGAGTAGCCAAACTGGGTTTGTTAACATTAGAGAAGAGACATCTAAGGGTTGATATGATTACCATTTACAAATATATTCAAGGTCAATACAAAGAACTCTCCAAGAAACTATTTATTCAAAGAACTGAGCAAAGAACAAGAGGTCATCCATTAAGACTAGAGGAAAGGCGCTTTTGAAAAAAACAAAGGGAGGAATTTTTTTTTCAATAAAGGCAGCAAAGTTATGTAATTCTTTGCCACTGGATGTTCTGCTTGCATGCACTGTACCTGCTTTCAGAAAAGTAATGGATACCTATCTAGCATAGGACAATATTGAGTGTTATGACATTTGGCTTCAAACGATGTTGATCAAGGGAAATATCCTACTGCCATACGGAGTCAGGAAGGAATTTTTTTTACTTACTTAGGGCTTATTTGGAAATGGCTTCAATGACTCAACAGGGATGATTTGGCATGGGCTAAACTTGATAGACGCATGCCTTTTTTCAGCCTCATCAACTATATTATGTTAGGACCACAGGACCTCAAACTATGCTAACCCCTTAATGTCTAGATGGATGTGCAGCACATTGCTCTGTAATACAATAGCTCTGTACCCTAAAGGGTAACTAGGCTCATGCCCTTGGCCTGCTTTAGTTTGAAAAACTGACAGCTATGTCATATTCACTTCTATGGCATGGCATCCAGTGTAGACTGAAGATGTTATCTCTTGAACCAAAGAGCGTGTGGAAAATTCCTAGGAGCCATTAGCATTTCCTGGCCATAATAAGATAAGAGGGAATTATTATTAGCATAATTTACCAATGCTTGGATGCTAGAGACATCTCCAGCATTAGTCCTAGTCCAACTGGTTCAGGTGAAGGAATCTTACACATTGGACTCTGATAGTTTTCTCAGGGCTAGGGCCATAGTTCCCATTAGGCAGTGTAGGCATCTGCCTAAGGCAACAGTGGGCAAGAGGTGGTCCTGAGGCTGCATGCGACCTTCAGAGGATTCTCCTGTGGCCCCAGTCTGTTCTCAGGTACAGTGGGAGAAAAGATAATTTCCCCTCTAACACATACACATGTGCATGTACACATACATCTACACATAATCTCTCTTTTGCTTGAAAGCATGCCTCACATGTATACTATTCCACCTTAATTAAATGGTGCTAGAGAGGTCTTCATGTGAAGCATTCAAGGGATTCATCTACTTGTTTTAACCTCTATACAGACTTTTGAACCATAATGTGCAGACATTTGGTGTGCTTGTGGAACAGATACATGGTGCTTGGGATGCATCTGGTTGCCTGTCAATGGCCTAGACATATTTTGAGGACAGTCCCAGCCGTGCTGTCTACATGAAACATCATGAATTGTGGGTGTGGAAATTAGAATTCCAGTGCCTAGACACCCAGTTTTGGTTTATGGCAGAAGGCTTATTTACCAGTTTATATATTCTTGTAATATCCACTTTATATTCTAATTTGGCCAATGTATTTACCATTTTATATATAAACCCATATTGGCCAGTTTATTCAAGATCTCTTTATGTTTGTATTTTACATGCTCTATGTTCTGCACCAGGATGTTTTTGTGGATGGGTCATATAATGAGTTGGGTGTGTGTCTATGGTAGGGGCTTGGGGAGCATGAGAGTTAAATTCAGTTCTTCTTGCTGTTTAAAAGCTGCACACTGTGTGAATACCTTTTGGATATGGAGAGAAGGGGTAATGCACAGCTAATGGTAATAGTGATAATAATAAAGATAAAGTAAACTATGTTTATACTAAATGAATGCTCATAATTTTCAGTATATTAAACTGTGTCCTTTGTACATGTGATTTAATCTACATGAAATTCAGAATAGCTTGCTTTTTTGGTGTCTATTTTCAACAGAGGCAGAAAACAGTCTATCTGTAAGGCATTTTTGGAATCTAGCCAGAAAAGGCTATGGAGTCACTTACTAACCTTGCTGGTGGGGCATGCACTAAGGTGGGGTAAATCTTTCAGTTCATGCAGGGCCGGATTTATAATTAGGCAGAGTAGGCATCTGCCTTCAGGCGCACCCAACAGAGGGGCGCCTGTCATTGGGATCATGTTGTGGGGTTTTTTAATTTTTTTTTTTATTCTCTTCCCCCGCCCTGTGCCGCAACATGGTGTAGACAGGTCTGTGCCTTCTTTGGCACAGGCCTGTGGCTGCTGAGCTCCTTTGTCGGCTCTTTAGTAATTACTGAAGAGAAGACCGCGTGGGAGCTCCAACAGCTACAGGACTGTGCAGAAGGAGGAGACACAGTCCTCTCCTTCTACTGGACCACCAGGGAAGAGGTAGGAAACGGACACTGGGGGGGGGCAATGTGAGGGTAATATGGAGATGATGAGGGGCAATATGGAGCTGATGGGGGGCAATGTGAGGGCAATATGGAGATGATGGGGACAATATGGAGCTGATGGGGGCAATATAGAGCTGATGGGGGGAAATGTGAGGGCAATATGGAGATGATGGGGGCAATATGGAGCTGATGGGGTGCAATATGGAGCTGATGGGGGGCAATGTGAGGGCAATATGGAGCTGATGGGGCAATGTGGAGATGATGGGGGGCAATGTGTGGGCAATATGGTATATGGCAGGGCTTAAAATTTGAAGTCTTTTGCTACTAGGCAGACCTGAAAAGTTACTCGCCACTGCAAGGCATAACATACCCACAAGGGCTGAATTTCTACTCACCAGGGCTAAATTTTCACTCGCCATTGGCTAGTGGCGACTGGAAATTTTGAGCCCTGTATATGGAGATGATGGGGGCAATGTGGAGATGATGGGGCAATATGGAACTGATGGGGGGCAATGTGAGGGCAATATGGAGCTGATGGGGCAATGTGGAGATGATGGGGGGCAATGTATGGGCAATATGGTATATGGAGATGATAGGGGCAATGTGGAGATGATGAGGAAATATGGAACTGATGGGGGGCAATGTGAGGGCAATATGGAGCTGATGGGGCAATGTGGAGATGATGGGGGGCAATGTATGGGCAATATGGTATATGGAGATGATAGGAGCAATGTGGAGATGATGGGGCAATATGGAACTGATGGGGGGCAATGTGAGGGTAATATGGTATATGGAGCTGATGGGGGGGTTGGAGCTGATGGGGAGGAGTTGGAGCTGATGGGGGCAGTATGGAGCTGATGGGGGGCAATGTGAGGGCAATATGGAGCTGATGGGGGCAGTGTGGAGATTAGGAGCATTGTGGAGGTGTCCAGTGGAGATGGCCAATGGGGAGGAGCTTCAGATGTCTGTGCCTACAGGCTCCTGAGATGTAAATCCGGCCCTGAGTTCATGTGTCATTCTTTGGAGCCTAGTCTCCAGATTGAAAAATAGGCTCGACAGGAGAACACAGGAATTGGAGAGTTTGTCTCGCCGTAGTGTTTATTTCACCTTTATTTTTCTTTTATCACATCTTAGAGCACTGATGGGAAACCTGAGACCCTCCAGCTGTTGTCAACTACAACTCCCAACAAGTTAGTGGTTGGATAGGGATAATGGTTGTAGTACACAACTGCTAGCTGGCTCCCATCCCTGCCTTAGAGCATAGCTTCCCAGAATCATTAAACTGTGCACTGCCACCTTTCTCCATCATGATGAAGGCATGCTGTGTATGACTAATCCTGTTTTAAAATGACCTTCTTACATTGTGTAATTCATATAAAGTAATTGTGTTAAATCTGGTTTGCACGTGCCGTAGGGGGAGAACAGCTCACAGCTTTATTATAATTAAAACTATTTTTTTCAAAATTGTTATTAAACATATAACTGTACATATCCCTTAGTCATTGTTCAAATTACCTGTACTACTAAGCCAGGCTTACGCTCATACCTTGCGCAAATCTTACTGGTATAACACTCCAGCACTAGAATATGACACTGGTTCAAGTTATCACTAAACATGTTTGTTGCAGCCTCCCATCATTTGCTGTCTCTTTTCCATTCCCCCACTGTTAGATTTGCACAAAGGAGAGATGTATCTACAGTGTGGAAAATCTTTCTTTTTCACGTCTCCTTCCTTATCTGTCATCTGGATTTTTTTTTACTTAAAAGAACACTAGCACCCCTTGAAATAAACCCATACTTACTTTAATCTGACAGAAACGTGTATGAATCTAAAAATTAATCTAACTAAAACCTGATATTATGTCCATGGAGTTAGATATGATTGTATTTGCAGGACTCCAGGGCACCAAACTCCACCTACTGACCTTCTCAGGAATCCTTCAGTAGGAGGAGTTTTGTGTCCTGGAGTCCTTCAAGAAATAATCATGAACATGATCTCCAGTGCTGACAAGATTTTAAATAATAATTATAAAAATAAAAATTACACGCACACACAGATACACACAAATATCTGTGTGTGTGTGTGTGTGTGTGTTGGAGTATTATTAAGTGGTGTTAGTATTCCTTTAATTCTTTCTTAATCTGACTGTGACTAAATATCCTCTACTTTATTTATCAATTAATTGTCTTCTCTTCTCTCTTCACTTTTCACCTCCCATCACTCTACCCCAGTGTTTCTCGTCTCCAGTCCTCTGGCAGCACCAACAGATCAAAGTTTTTCAGCACAAGTGGGCCCATTTTCGTAACTGAGCAACCGATTACCCAACCTGTGAACATGCATGGATGCACTGAAAATGTGACGTGTTGGTGTGTCTCCGAATGCACTAATAAGCATTGCATTGGAGACATCTCTTACATACAGGGGGTTAAAAGGGAACGGTATCTTTAGGTATAATTGAAGTCATATAGACTCTGAGAATAGCTGATGATAGTATATATAGTTTATATATTTTAAATGGTAATAAGTAAAAATATATAAACTGTGCTAAAAGCTCCACAGCAAGAAGCATACTGAACTCCCTTTTTTGTCCATTAGAATGCACGGTTGGTCCCTTCTGGATCAAAGCAGCAATAATCATGCATGGTAAAGCCTATGGGCCGTATATTCAAATGAAAAGTGGAGGAGTACTGGGGCAAACCATTTGCACTACAGGGGAGGACTGAAGTTTTCCATTGTTTTAAATGCGTATTTAACCTCCTTGAAAGCTAGAAAGGTCTCCAACATATTGCGAAGTCAGTGAGATGGCTCAGTTGGTTAATGCACCAGCTGTAGAATCTGTTCAAAATCAGGGTCTGTTTTCTTTCCACCAGGTGGACACCACTGTGAAGAAACTGCAAGACAGATACAAGGGTCCTGAGCCCTCTGACTTGGTTGAACTTGTAGAGGGAGAACAGTTCTTTGCTGCATTTGAACAAGGCCTCCAGCTACATTCAGGTGTGTTGACTCCTCTTGTTCCAGGATCCTGCGCACAGACTTCATGTTTACACACCTCTTTACTGGTGCAGAAGTTCAAGCTGCTTTGAATCACCTGATCTTCCTATTTCACTTATATACAACTAGTTGAAGAGCCCGTTACACGGGCCACAGTGCCACAGCCAGCCGGTCGCAGTGCAGTCATGCTCAGTAGAGACTGGCCACACCGCGACTGATACAGAGCGGGACGATCCTTCGGCGCACCCCTCTCTGTATCAGCTGCGACGAGGGCAGTCTCTACTGCGCATGACTGCAGCACACACAGCAGTGTCTACTGCGCATGATGCGGCGTTACACACGATTTAGCGAATTATTATATAGGATGGGGGACACATAAACCATGTAATAAAGTATTCTCCACCAGGAGACAGGACTTTTAATAGTTAACTTCCAAAAAAGAATCTCTTCCCTTCCTTTGCCCTACTTAACCCCTCATTCTGAAGATTCTTTTTTCATGTGTCCTCATAGGGGGTAGGGGGAAATCTCCTGCTGAAGCTTTTGAAGATGAATATTATACATTTTCCCATAGAAAAGTCCTAGAAACCCATGAACCAGAGCACCCAGGTACAGTGAAGGATACTTGCATTCAAGCTATGTCCAGGGGGAATGCATTTGGGCATTATAGCATATGAGTCCTGGAAGGACTTGCTTACCCCCATACAGGGTCAGAAGTCCTGAAGGTGTGATGCCACTATGGTCCCCATGACCAAGGTACAGTAGGCTACCATATGGTAAAGTGGGAATTGGTAAAACAAAATATAATCTGATATCCTATGTTTATGAGCATTGTTTATGTATGACTGTTTTCTTCATGAGGTTAAATGTTTGTCCATATGAATCATGTAAATCTTTGGCTGTACATGCACTAATTTTACAACGCATCTAATTATTATGTGTCTATCATATAAGTCCTCACAAGGCTTTAGATTATGACTATACTGCTTTATCATGTGTCTGTCTAAGTTTTACATAATCCTCTCAATGTTGCTGTCATGTGACATGCTTATGTCTGTATATTATGTGATTCTTGCCTCAATATTATGCAAAAGCTGTCCATGTGAGACTTGCTAATTAAATGGTTCACCTTATTATCACTTACATGTATATTTTTGACACACAAAACCTTTTCCATCCATAAGCATGGCATCAGTTCTGTATAACACTGGAATAGGTTGGCACATTGCCTCTTAAAAATACATGGCACTGCCGGGCTGTTAGGTTTCTGATCCTGAAGCTTCAAGTAAAAACAGGGTTCTTTCCCACCTTTTTTCCCTTCCACTCAGTTGCCCTCTGACCATGGTGGGATTTCTCCCATAGATGTCTCACACGGCTATCATCTGGGTCTAGTAGCAGAAGGTGCCCTGTGGGCTTTCCATTGTTCTGACAGGCCAACCCATGCAGTCCACCTTTCAAGGGGAACCTGACTGGGTAAACCTCTACTTCAGACTGTCTTTGCCTTGCCAGACTCTATAGACGGGTTCTAAGTAAATGGTTGTTTAACCCACCTTGTTTAGCAAGAGAGAGAACAGCAACTTCAAATTCAGAAACAAATGCATCTACTGTATTTCCATGGACAAACTTTCTTCAGAGGAAGAAGGGGAACCTCTTCAGGAAGTGAGGAGGAAGAAACACTTTGGTCTGTCTCAGAATCAGATGAATTTGACAAACTGGATTCTGACAAAGAACTCATCATGAAAGCTATATTGGAAACATGAGCAGCAACTGGAGGATCCTAGTAAAAACCTGTGTAAGTGGAAAAATAAATCTCCTTTCATGTTTCCAGTCCAAGAACAATTGGAACAGATAATTTTTGATTAATGGCAAAAACCTGAGTTCAACCTGATCATTCCTAAAATGCTCTCTTACTTATACTCTTTCCACAAGACCATGTGATGCCCCAGCTTCCAGTCTATCAAGATGTACTGCCTTGCCAGTTAAAGGCGCAGTAGAATTCAAGGGCTCATAAAAGTTAAAGTGATAGTAATGTCAGAAAAAAAGTATTAACTATATGGTAGATACAATTAAAAGAGAGTACTTGCACTTATTCATGTCTCTCAAACCATTATGGTTTGAGAGATATAGGAAAATAAAGTTCTCTGGTCCATCCCCTTTCTGCTTAAGCGTATTCTGGTCGCTTGACCAGACGCGGCTCTTCAGCAGCACCAGCATAATGATATCTAAAAATAAATACTTCATCAAAATGGTATACAACATGTGCTTGCAAACCAGGCACACATTGTAGACCGTTCCAATGAAGTATTTATTTTTAGGTATTGCTATGTCGGCGCTGCTGAAGAGCCACCGTCTGATCCAGGAACCAGAATCTGCTTCTGCCAGATTTACAGCTCATCAACATACCTGGGAACTTTCAGTTGAGGGCTACCCGGAGGGTAGTCCTCTGTTCAGCAGGGGGTAACAAAATTGATGCTAATCGCGTCAAAAAGGGGCGGGCTTAACTCGAGTGTTGGGGGGATTTAACCCTTTGAGTGCCAGAGTGGTACGGAATGCATTGCAAAGCAATGCATTCCGTGCCACTCTGGCACTCAGAGGGCTAAATGTGTCACACAGAAGGCTGGGGACGGAGGCACAACGGGAGAAAAAGCAGATGTGGCAGAGTTTCAATAGAAACTCTCCACATCCGGAGGAATCTGCCTCTGCCCCGGAGACCCGGTAAAGCTCTGTCAGAACCGGAGTCTCCGGGGCAAATCCGGAGAGTTCCCAGGTATGCTCATCAAGCAGAAAGGGGAGGGAACGGAAAACTTTATTTTCTTATATTTCTCAAACCATAACGGTTTCAGGGATACGAATAAGTGCAAGCACTCGCTTTTAATTGTATCTACCATATAGTTAATACTTTTTTTCTGACATCATTATCCCTTTAAAGTTGATTTTCTCCAGCACAGAAATAATCACCAGATTTTAATTTGCAATGGCTTCAGCAGGCAGAGCCATGGAATCGTAGACAGGTCAGTTTATACAAGCAGTACAAGAGGATGCTGATAAGAATGAATTTCTATGTTTGATAGCTCTGTTACAAGAAGCAAAATCCCTTACCAATGCAGTACTGCTTGTCATAGCCAGGATGGAAGCTAAATGTTCATAACATCTCTTGTGGCCCATAGATCACTATGGGTGAGAACCTGGTCAGTGGATTAATCTTTTAAGATTTTTTTTTTCTTGCATTCAGTGGGGGATTCAGGCCTCTCAAACATTTAACTATAACTGAATGACTGAACCAGTAACTCCTTCCATTCCATTGTCCCATTTTACTCCTCAGGCTCCTCCTAACCCTCAGGTTTATTTTGATTGCCTTCAGAGTAACCAGCTTTATTTAAATCCATTGATCTAAGACAGACAAAGGACGTCCTTTGTCTAAATATTAGATCAATGGGCTTAAGTAAAATTGGATACAAGCAGATCTTTAAATCTTTAACAGAGTTACTCATGAATGAATTTGTTTAGATACAATTAGATTTATGTTACAATTCATTATTATTAACAGTACTGTAGTAGTCTTTGTGTTATACAAGGGGTTTATGTCAAAGAGAGTAGCTGCTTATATGTCTGTTATCCCAGTGGTTCCACCTTAGGGGTCTTTTAGTGTTCTGATATTTGATTCAGTTTTATGTTTCTTTTGTTTGGGGATATTACTAATTTACTTCTTGGGTGTTTTTCATGGGGGATTAGGGTAGGAGGAGGGAGATAACAGTGGCTAGTAATATTTTTTATATTTAACTGGACTTAATAAACCAGTATATTTATATCATTGTTAAAACATACTGGGTATGTGAGTGCTTGTTATGTCTCTGTTTCTGTCTATAAGGTTGGGTTGTTTTGTATTTCCATAGAAGCCTTTTTTAAAGTGGGAGAAATGTTATTGTATAGGCTCTATAGAATAACATAGTAACTGGATGAGTGTGTCACTTTATCACACCTTAGTACATATCCCCCAGTGTCTTGGATCTTACAGCAGACTTCAAAGCTCTTACAGCTTGGACAAGCTTCTTGAGGAGACATCTTGTTTGTATACAGCCCAACAATACCATGGCAATGATGTATATCAGTCACCAAGGCAGAACCAAATGCAAGGCTGCCTAGTTGGTGATGCAAAAGATTCTACAATGAGCAGAAAGACATGCCACAGCCCTTCAGCCATTATTATTATTAAACAGCTAGATTTGCCAGCTGAATAACTAGCAATCCACAAAAGTGGACCCAAACAAGACAATTTTAACTTTCTAATAACCAAATGGTAGTATCAAGAAGGAGGCTCAATGGCTTCCAGACACAATGCGAAGCTTCCTGTTTTTTGAGCAAGAGCAAGGGATCCCAAGGTCACTGGCATAGGTCTGATGGTGATCCATTTTCTCCAATAACAAATCTCAAGGTTCTTGCAAATATCAACAGAGAAAAAGCACATTTGATTATCATAGCACAAACATGGGCATTCAGAGTGTGGTAACTACCTGGACAAATAGATAAACAGCAGATCTTTGGAAACTATTGATAATCCCAGATGTACTTGCTTAGGGTCCAACCCTGCATCCCAGTGTAGCCAGTCTAGACTTAATTGCATGGAAATTGAAGCCACAAAATTTACCTTCAGCGTCCCTCAGATATAATATACACAAGACTGTTTCTAATTATGATTAACTTAGCTAGAATGCTGTCAGAATTCAATGTTCGGTCAAATAGCTCACATTGTTTGATTTTTCATCACAATAAGGTGTTTTATGAACTATTCTAGAATTTCAACCAAAAGTTTCTGCCTTTCATAACAACCAGGAATTCTACCTTCTATTGTTTATATCAGCCAGGAATTCTACCTTCCTTGTGTCCTAACTCTTCTAACATAAGGAATTAAAACTGCATTCTTTGGATGTTATTAGATGCCTCAATGTGCCCAATTTACAGAAACATTCAGGCAGAGCTCTTCTCTTTACCTACTTATTAAGAAGGTTGTATGTGATTCACTTATCTGGGAGCTCTCGAAATCTGCCCCAGAGAGTCTGGTTTTCAGACTTAATTACTGGGTCTCCAGGGACAGAGGCTCCCATGCCTGCATGCTCACTTCCCTGCCTATTTCAGGGCAATCCCTACCTTTCCACCTCTTAATCCACCCACCCTGATTAAACCCTACCCATATTATGATGGAAATTGTTTCATTTGGACACTCCCATCTCCTTCCCACCTTGATACTTTGGGGGGCTTGGCTAAGGCTTCTGAGGCGGAGACTCCCCTCTTCACTCTACTTTACCCCCACACCTACTTCCAGTTTCAAGTTGTTCCTTCCCAGGTCCTTCATTTCTTATACAGGAATTTCAATACCCTCCAAAGGAGGGAGTTTCTACCAGAAGACAAGATCCAATCCTTGTCCCTTCAGGTATCTTGAGCAATATCCGGACAATCAGAGAGGGTTCAGGAATACATGAGGGTACTAGGCTTCATAGTCTCTGCGCTGGTTGCAGTTCCCTTTGCTCAGTTCCACACAAAGGAATTACAATTGCACATTCTCATGAACTGGTCCAGACACCCATCTCACCTCACATCATGTCTCTTCATTGCGGGCTTCAATTAACCCATCTGATGCTGGGGCATCCATTTGTCATCCTTAAGTGGTTTGTAGTCACCATGGACACCAGCCTGTTAGGCTGGGGTGCTACCCTGAGTCCTGTGACAGCCCAGGGCCTCTGGACCACAGAGGATAGTCTTCTAGCAATCAATGTTCTGGAGTTATGGGTGATCTGCCTAGCGATACACCACTGGTCTCATTCCCTGTAAGGGTCTACAGCGAGGATCCAGTCAGACAATGCAATATGATGTATGCTTACATCAACTGTCAAGAAGGAACCAGAGCATGTTAACATGGAGAGAGGTTTGGGAGATTCTCCAGTGGACCAAGGCTCATGAGCCAGCCCTCTATGCAGTCCACATTCCAGGCATAGAAATCATGGTTGCATCTGGATTCCAGAAATTGCAGACTCAACCAATTTGATTACCTGCCATTGTGGTTTGCCACAGTGGATATCATGGCCCCCCACCTGATTCTCAAAGTTCTGCTCTTCTGTACCAGGTCAAGGGACTCTCTGACACTTGCGGTGGATACAATGTCTATACCATGGAATTTTCATCTAGCATATGTGTTTCCTCTTACTCCCCTTAATAAGGATGGAGAGGGCTCACGTCATCCCGATCACTCGATTCTAGCCCTGTTGAGCCTGGTTTTTGATCTGCTCAGTTAGTCTCTAGCGGAGCCCTTTCATCTCCCCTTGTGGCTGGACATTCTGTCCAATGGTCTGGTATGTCACCATCAGGTGGAGAAGCTGGATTTGGAGAAGAAGGATTTTTTTGGATGCTGTCATTTCTACTCTGCTCCAAGCTAGAAAACTGGTCTCGTCCAAGGCCTATCATAGGGTTTGGTTCAATCTTGGTATTCGACCACGGCCTTTCAGGCTTTTGGTGGTCTTAGCTTTTCTTCAAGATGGAGATCAGAAAGGACTTATTCTTAGCTCTATCAAGGTGCAGATTTCATCTCTCTCTGTTTTTTTACAATGAAGCATTACTTTTACTCCATTATTATTTATTTTATTATTATTCTTTATTTATATAGCGCCAACTAATTCCGCAGCGCTGTACAATTGGGGAATAGACATACAGAGGTATTAAATAGTACAATCAGATGTGTAGAACAGGAGGATCAGAGGGCCCTGCTCGTGAGAGCTTACAGTCTAGAGGAAGGTAGGTTTGATACAGAAGGAGTAAGTGCTATTGCGTTTAAGTGCCTCCTGCCACATGAACTGCCAGTCAGTGGGTGGGAGTGAGAAGTGCCATTGAGTGCAGTACTCCGTGCAAGGGGTGAATCTTGGTGATGATGTTTATGGAGGCAGTTGATAGGCCTCCCTGAAGAGGTGAGTCTTCAGGGAGCGTCTGAAGATTTGAAGGCTGGGGGAGAGTCTGATGGGGCGGGGGAGGGAATTCCACAGCTCAGGTGCAGCACGGGAGAAGTCCTGTAGGCGGGAGTGGGAGGATGTGATGAGAGCTGTGGAGAGCAGAAGGTCATGTGCAGAGCGAAGATGGCGGGCGGGAGTATACTTGGAAATGAGAGATGAAATATAGGGGGGTGCAGTGTTAGTGAGGGCTCTATAAGTTAGCACCAGAGTTTTGAATTTTACTCTGTATGCTAACGGGAGCCAGTGTAGGGACTGACAGAGGGGTGTGGTGTTAGAGAAGCGATGAGTGAGGTAGATTAGTCTTGCAGCAGAGTTCATTATGGACTGTAGCGGGGTTAGTCGGGAGAGAGGCAGGCCAATTAGTAAAGAGTTACAGTAGTCAAGACGGGACATGATGAGTGTTTGGATTAGAATTTTGGTAGTGTCTTCTGTGAGAAAGGGTCGGATTCTAGAGATGTTGCGGAGGTGGAGGCGGCATGAGTTGGAGATTGACTGGATGTGAGGAATGAAGGATAGGGCAGAGTCAAATGTGACCCCCAGGCAGCGTGCTGTAGGGGTTGGTGTGATGGAAGTGTTGTTAACGGTGAGGGTAATGTTTGGGATAAGGCTGGTTGTAGATGGAGGGAAGAGAATTAGTTCAGTTTTGCTAAGGTTAAGTTTGAGTTGATGGGAGGACATCCAGGAAGACACAGCAGACAGACAGTCAGACACTCGGGACAGGAGGGAAGGAGAGAGGTCTGGGGAGGAAAGATATATTTGGGTGTCATCAGCATAGAGATGATGGTGAAACCCAAAGGAGTTTATTAGTTTTCCAAGGGAAGCAGTGTAGATTGAGAAGAGCAAGGGTCCCAGTACTGATCCTTGGGGCACACCAACAGACAGTGGGAGGGGTGGGGAAGTGGAGCCGGAGTATGAAACACTGAAGGAGCGGTTGCAGAGATAAGATGAAAACCAGGAGAGTGCAGTGTCGCAGAGGCCTAGGGAGTGGAGGGCTTGGAGGAGGAGTGGGTGATCGACTGTGTCAAATGCGGCTGACAGGTCCAAAAGAATGAGTAGGGAGTAGTGGCCTTTAGACTTGGCTGAGAGCAAGTCATTGGCGACTTTAGTGAGGGCAGTCTCAGTGGAGTGATGAGGGCGGAATCCGGATTGCAAGGGATCTAGCAGGGAATGGGAGCAGAGGAATTTAGTGAGCCGGTTATATGCAAGGCGCTCGAGAAGCTTGGAGGCAAACGGGAGTAGGGAAATTGGCCGGTAATTTGACAATGAGTTTGGGTCCAGGGAGGGTTTTTTTAGGATGGGAGTGATCAGTGCATGTTTGAAAGAGGATGGGAAGGTGCCGGTTGACAAAGAGAGGTTGAATAAGTGAGTAAGGATTGTAGTTAGTAGAGGGGAGAGTTCTTGGGTGAGCTGAGATGGGATTGGGTCGAGAGGGCATGTGGTTAGGTTTGAGCGAGTGAGGAGAAGGGAGACTTCATCCTCAGTGACAGGTGGGAAGGAGCTTAGTGTGTATGTGGGAGAGGCGACAGGGCTGGGCTGGCTGGGTGGGGGTGGTAGTGATGAAATGTCATGTCTGATAGATTCAATCTTGTTCTTGAAGTGGTTGGCGAGATCTTGGGCAGAGAAGTTAGTGGAAGGTGTTTGTGTTGGTGGGTTTAGAAGAGATGTGAAGGTTGAGAAAAGGCGTTTGGGGTTGGAGGAAAGATTAGAAATTAGAGAGGAGAAGAATGACTGTTTAGCCAGGGACAGGGCAGAGCTATACGAACGGAGAATGAATTTGTAGTGTGTGAAGTCGGCTGTGGAGCGCGATTTCCTCCAGTGCCTTTCAGCAGTGCGTGAGCACCTTTGGAGGTATCGCGTTAGTCTTGTGTGCCAGGGTTGTAGTGGGGTTGTGCGTGGGTGGCGTGGAGTTGCAGGTGCAGCGATGTCAAGGGCTGAAGTGAGAGTGCTGTTGTAGAGAGCAGTAGTTTTGTCTGGGCAAGTAAGTGTGAGGATGGGGTTGAGGATAGGCTGCAGGGAGGTGGAAAATTGTTGCTTATCAAGAGAATGTAGATTTCTCCGCATGCGCTTGATTGTGGCGGGGGTGATGGGTTTGCGTGGTATGATGAGGTTACCGGTGAGGAGGTGGTGGTCAGAGAGGGGAAAGGGGACATTAGAGAAGTTGGAGACCAAGCAGAGGTTAGTGAAGATCAAGTCGAGGGAGTGACCATCACTGTGTGTGGGAGAGCTGGTCCACTGCGATAAGCCTAAGGAGGTTGTTAAGGCTTATGTGAAGATCTTTATTCAGGGGGTAGATCATGCTTACCCTGTCCTTTGAGATCCCACTCCCCCTTGGGACTTGAATCTGGTTCTAGGAGTGATCCCGAAGCCTCTTTTTGTGTGTCTTTCTACTGTTTTCTTGTGTCTGCTGATGCTCAAGATGGCCTTTCTACTAGCTATTGTCTCAGTTTGGTGGGTAGCTGAGCTCCAGGCCTTGTCATGTAGATCCCCTTTTCTGTTTTTTCACCAGGAAGGTAGTTTTATGAATTTCTAAGGGCTTTTACATCAACCAGGAAATTGTACTTTTTTCTTTCTGTCCAGCTTTTTTAATAGACAGGAGAAAGACCTTCATTTGCTAGATGTGTTAAGCTGATGAACAGTTGTGTAAGGTGGTGACATAATTGTCTCTGCACACTTTCACCAAATGCTACTGAGTGAATATCCTGGCCTCAGCTGAGGCCAGCTTTGGAAGGAAGGTTTTTCAGGCTGTGGTGCCTGTGTAAGAGTCCTTCAAATCCCTTTTTTTCCCTCTGTAGTGATCAGAACCCTATTTGTTTCCAGTTTGTTTGCAGTTGTTTGGTGTGTAACACCTGAGGTTCATGTTGTACCAGTTTAGTCCTGTGGAAACTGGACTCCAGTGGAGGATATTTTCTATTTTTCCCTCACTGGAATTTTAGTTCATAGCGTTGGTATATCCCCAAGATTTCTGTGTTCCACAATGGATGACAGAGAAAAGAAGATTTGAATGACGTTACCTTTTCTCTTAGTCCATGTGGAACACAGGACTCCCAGTCAGAGAAAAAAAACACTGGTTTCATTTCCTGGGCAGAGCGTTTTTCTTGGGTTCTTTGTTCAGAGGATTTCCTTCTTTCATCTCATTTCTACATTATCTTGACTTTGCTATATGTTGAAACTGGAGGTAGAAGGAATAAGTGGAGGGAACAGGGCAGTATTCGCCTCAGTGGCCTTACAGAGGAGGAGGGGAAATTTATCCAGTGGTTCCTGTGTTTCACATGGACTAATAGAAAAGGATTTAATGATGAGTTCACTAAAATCCTCTTATTTTCTATACTATAATTTATGAATGTCTGCTTTTTACCTATAAATCCCTTTCCTTTTGATTTGTTTCATTGTCTCTCAGTAATAATTCCTATAAATTGAACTTTGTGTGACCCTCTTCTTAGTCTGAGATGTCAGCGCACACTCTGCTGTTGGAACACTGTAATGTTTTAGGATAAATGTTAATGTTAACCCTTTGAACACCAGAGATGTATCCAACATATTACGTTTCAGTGTGTTAGATACCTTTCTGGCACTCAACCGGTTAAAAAATATTTGTTGTTTTTAATCATGAACTCTTATGTGTTCCTACAGTAAAGTGTACAAGGAGCCTGACAGACGAGAGGTCATTCAAAGTTCACTTAAAAAATGGAGCATCTTAAATGAATAGGGTGTGTATATATATATATATATTTATATATATACACACTAGTATAAATGCCCGTGTACACGGGCCAAAGTGCCACACAGCGGCCTCGGCTGCTGCCCCGGAGCTGGCAGCGGAGACAGGTGGTGGGCCTTTCGGAGCGCCCAGGCGTGTTCGGCCAGTCTCTACTGCTCATGACTGCAGCGTTTGGGCAGTCTGTACTTCATCCTACCATATTACCAAATTATATATATTGAAACTGTGTGTGTGTGTGTGTGTGTATATATATATATATATATATATATATATATATATATATATATATATATATATATATATATATATATATATATATATACACATACATAAAAGCAAACCAGGAGCAATTCAAATGCACCATAGGGGACAATTAAACATTCCCCAAATTTACATTGATTTAAATCCCTTCAATGCCAGAGATGACTTCACCACATTGCTTTACTAGTTTTCAATGGATTAAAAGCCCCAGTGAGATTTTTCTATGGTGCAGTTGGCTTGTCCCAGGATAGTTCAACCTTTGTCTTTGTACATGTGTCCTGGTATTTCACATTGGGTAATAAAATCAGCCGCAATAAGACTTCCATGTTTTCAGTGTCCTGGGGCATAACAGAGTGGATTCGATTAATTCTAGTGATGTCTGTGCTTATGGAGTAGAAGGAAAGTGGTGATTGAAAATATATTGTTCTGGATGAAGCATAGATGAAAACGTGTGCATGTAAGCCAGTGCTGCTCACTATGATTGCCATGACCCAATATCTCATATATACATTTCTTTCCTCAGATCGCCCTGATTGTATGAATGGAAGGATATCATTTGTTTTCTACTCACGCATGAAAAACATGAAGGAAGTATATGTGACATCATTGGCTGACAGAAAGGAGAAGGATGTTAAGGGACAGGTGATGTCATGCAGATAGAAGGTTCCTTGTCTCCCAATTCAGTGTGATGAAGTGACACAAACAATATAGGCCTATGAAGTCAGCCGCAGCCACCACAGTGCATGAGTAAAGGAAAGGGTTGGGCCCCCAGGGCCATGGACTAACCAACCTAAAGTGGACCTGTCACCTTAAGTGTAGTTAATTTAAAGAGAACTGAAAACTGCCTATATGCTGTACTAGCTATTTGTCCATAATATAAATAGTTTTTGAGAAACTAACCTTTATTTATTGGTGGAATTTTATGCTAGTTAGGTTCCATGCTGGGTCAGTATTACAACACTCTGTGCTATAATCAAACCTAAGTGTATCCCACACATTGGAGTCATGTCTAATACTACAGAATAAGATAAGTTTGCCTTCAAACAGAACTAATTAGCATTGCAACACTGCGCAACCAAAATAAAAAGGTTATTTTATAAAAAAAAAAGTTTATTTCACGGAAAAATGGCCAGTATAACATAGAGGCAGATTTTAGCCCTCTTTTAAACAAACTAAACTTGTTCTATGGTGAAAGCCAAACAATAAAAAAACATAAGTGCTTCTGTGCTCAGAAGTATGTGAAATGTGGATTCCTAGAAGGAATTATGATGTTCACCATTTTATATGTCAGTAGTTCCACTTATTTTTTCCAAAGTTTGTTTTATAACACCTTGTTACACAGTATCTTATTACAATGGCCCTGCCTACATGGTGATCCTCAAAAGGGGCAACATCAGAATGTCTTCCTCGTAAATGTCTCCCTGCAAGTCACCCCACTAAATCAGAGCAGAAGTCGCAGCTGATGAAGCGCCCAACCTCCCCCTTCCCACTGGAAGATTACATCCAGAAGGAGTTCTCCAGGGGTGCACCCTTAAAAAAAAACTTCCACTAGTGTCAACAGAATCTGGGCAGCTTAGAGTATCTATTTGGCTGTCACACAAGAGTGTAGAAACCTGGTGAAATATTGGGGACAGTGAGTGATTAACAGGAGGCAGATTGAGTGTATATTTGTCATGGTGAGCCCAGTAAGGGAGGACAATGAATGCTGAATTTATTAATTATGGACCTATTTATATTCACCCTGATCCACTCTCATGTTTTGGGGATTTTCTTGGATTGTTGCATTTTTTCAGACTTTCAAATATCTGCCAGGACATCACTGAGGGACCTCTCATGGTGAGCCCGGTGAGGTGGGACAATGAGCAGTGAGCAGGAGGCAGAGTGAATGTCACCTGTGTTGGAGTTATACACTTACTGGCACCTTTCTAAATTGAAACATTTTGGAGAACCAGTTTTGATGCAAGTGACATTGTTCTGTCACCCTTTTGACAGTCACCACTTTAGCAACGCCATTCTAATAGTAAAACTTGTTTCGAGATTCAGAAGTTCCGTTGTGATTTATATTGAATAAGTTGATGTATTTCTTTGTTTATTTATTTGCCCCTTTGAGTGCCCGAGAGGTATCCAACGCCTCTGGTGCTCAAAGGGTTACACTTCACAATTCACACCCTTCAGAACACAGGAGTACACATGTTACAGTGTTGATTCTATATTTTTCTTTGAAGTCTTGCATAAATATTGCTGCACCTTTCTCTTGTTCTCTTAAAGGGGACATCCCTCTTCCTAATAATAACCCCACTTACCTTACTATGGCCAGAAACTCCTAATGACCCCCTATGATTTTTGCCCTGGTCTATGGATAAAATTTTCAGTCTCGTACGTGGAGGCGGACATGACAGTTGCAAGCAGTTTGTTCCAAGTGAAACATGCAAAGTGAGTGACGCTACTTGACCTTTGGGAAGGGATGCATTTCACACCTCTTTGATCCTTAAAGGGTCAAGATTACCATGTGACGCGAGCAATGTCCTGTGCTCTAGCAACTTTCATGTCCACCGTCATGGTCAGGGCATCCAGGACTAATTAAAGATGTTATTTCTTGAACCAAGGACCTGAGGGAAAAAATCATAGGGGCCATTCAGATTTTCTGGCCATAGTAAGGTAAGTGGAATTACTAGCAGGAGGTGTTACTTCTCCTTTAACTGTTTAGTTTAATCTGGTTTGATTCCTAGACACCTTAGCACAGTTCCCTCTAATCCAGGGATGGGTAACCCGTGACTACAGTTTCTATCATCCACCATTGGCCAACTTGGACCACAACTCCCACCATTCGCCCTTGGCTTTTGGCTGGTGGAGAATGGTGGGAATGGTTGTCAAAAGGCATACCTCCCAACATTTCAAATGACCAAAGAGGGACAATTCTGTTTTAGAGGGGTGGGGGTGGGGCTGGTGGGCGGGGCATTACTGAGAATATTTAGGTTAATTCATGACCTCCTGACATCACTTTGTGTAACTGAATAAATTATTTAGAGCAAGACCAAAGTATTTTATTTACACAAATTAATTTATAAACACATGTATTGAAGTTTAAGCAAATATTAATGTAAGTTTTATTGATGTAGAGCAATGTGATGCACTTATGTACACACCACACAGTCTGATCTGATTGATCGCCTAAAAGAGGGACACCAGGGTGGGAAAGAGGGACAGTAGGATTAGGTCTCAAAGAGGGACACTTGGGAGGTGGGCAACAGCAGCTGGAGTCCTACAAGTTGCCAACACTGCTTTAAACTGTTCCCAGATGGAACTAACACTTTATAAGGACATAGATGTTAGCCATTGTTTATTTAGAATTATAGTTTAAACCCCCCCCCCCTTTGAGTGCCAGAGAGATATCTAAAGATGTATTGGATATCTCTCTGTCAGACAGAGGTGTAAGGACCTGAATGGCTAACATATTTATGTTGTATGTACTTTGGAAGGTTTAAGCTCATCCCTCCTCCTGGGTTGGTAGCTCTCTTTACACATGTGCTAGGTGCATTATTAGATGAGACCACCAGATCAATACAGTGTTACAAACCGGTAGAAGAGCAATACCCAGTAACAGAATTAGATGATCAAGTATTTTTCTGTTTGGAAACTTGTCCCAGATAGGAGCTGTAGCCCATCAGCAGCTGGAGAAGTGTTGTCCAATTGCTGCTTTAAGATGAGATCAATGCATTAGCAATGGTTGATAAAACATGTACTTTTCCATTCAATAGTGACAATAGTGGGGTGAAGAAAACAGAGCTAAGGAATATGTTGGTGCCCTAGAAATTAAGCATAATGGCAGTGTTTGGCATGTGATGCTCTCAGGGATCAGATGATCTAATAATATAATGTACCTGTTGCCCTGTCAGGTGTCTTTTTACCGTGGGTCGGTTCCGGAAACTCTGCCTAAAGAAGCCACAAAGCACAGGAAAGGTCTGGATTCTGATTGGATGGCAACATTGCCACTCAAACTGCCCGTGAGTGTCTTTTTACCTTAACTTGCAGGCAGATTGTGCATAGGCAGAAAAGTTGCTTTTATGGAAAAATCACTGGTTTATTTCCTGTTGGTTAATTTGGGATGTAACCATTTTCTGTCCCTTCTATTATATGTGCATTCAGAAAATGAAAGTACCTTTCGAGGAGAAGGGTAAGAATGGTCATTCGTTACCCCCTTTGAATTTAGGCAATGCTGAAACAGGCTATTTGACTGAAACCAACCTGCTAAGCATTGCAAGGCGAATCGGAACAGATTGGAGAACCATCGGAATGAACCTGGACCTAAGCTATGGGGAGATCGAGCGTATTGGATATAACAACAGGTAAGAATGATGTAGTCGGGAAATGTACTATGCATGGTCTCAAATGTGCCAATAACACATTCTGGCACAAATTACCAGCTTAAAGGGATAGTAATACTTCGTTTTATCTTTATTTTATTTTGTAGGCATTAAAAAAACATGAAGAACGATATAAGTCTTATCTCTCAAACCTTTATGGTTTAAGAGATATTCACAAGCAAAGTATCCCCCCGCCCTGTTCAGCCACATCAGAAGGGAGGTGCCCAGGTAGACTGCAGAGAGGGACAATCTTCAATTAAGATAAGGGAAAAAGCTGAAAAACTTGTCAAGGGGGGAAGGGCTTTCATTCTTTTCATACAAAGAAGATTGTCCCCTTCTGTTATCTGTCTGGTCTATGGACTGCATTCCACATCTGAGAAGAGATGGCTTACACTAGGAAAAAGGGGCGGGAGGGGGAAACTTTGCTTGTGAATATGTCTTAAACCATAAAGGTTTGAGAGATAAGACTTATATCATTCTTCATGTTTTTTTAATGCCTACAAAATAAAATAAAGTTAAAACGAAGTATTACTATCCCTTTAAACTTCTTTGGGTTAACTATCCAAAGTTTAAAGTTTGTCTTCTCTTACTGTCCCCAGGGAGGATCTGGACCGGCAGATCTTGGACATGTTGTTCTCTTGGGCCAGAAAGAACTCTGCTCAGCAGGACTGTGTTGGAAGGCTGGTGCAAGCTATGCAGCAGAGTGGCAGACAGGACATTGCAGAGGAGATCCAGGCTGTGGTTGAGCTGGGAAAGCAGAAGTACTCACAGTCTATCCGAAGGGTAGGCCTGGATCAAGGGAACAGCAGTGAAGACTCTGCGATTGCTATGAGCCAGTCATAATGACACAAGGACTTTCTGTGTGGCTCTTGTTTTAGTCTGGAACAATGCTGAACTTTGCACAAAAAAGGACTAGATCTATAGGACCACTGTGACTAGGCCGGCACTAGCAGTGCCATTGCTCGGCCCCTGAATCACTTTCAGTAAATTTGACTACCTAATCTTTGTTATTATCAGAATTACTGGACTTTAAAGCTGTAACTGGGAAGTGTCCAGATCTGCCCTGGAGACTCAGGTTCATTACTAGGTCTCGGGAGACAGAGGCTTTTTCCCTGGTGGGTGAGTTCCCTGGTACCTCCCACACACATACTCACTTCAGTTTCACCTACTTTATGCCCCACTCCATCCACTTTAAAGCAGAACTACCACACAAATTAAAGTTAACCCCAAATAATCATGCATATAACGATTAGCATATCCATACTAGTATTATCTGGAATAAGTACAGCGTTATTGAGAAATCCAACTTGTTCTGAGACCGTGAGGCAGGCATCTTGCTGTAGAGGCATCTGCGCGCCTGCGCTGTCAGGCCCTTTTTGTACCTTAAGGTACAATGCAACGCCACCTAGAGGAGACCGGGATGGACAGTGCAGATGTGTCTTTGGCACGATGTCTGCACTGATTCCTGCCTGACTGTCTCAGAACGAGTTGGATTTCTCAATGCTGCTGGACATACTAGTATGGATATGCTTATCGTTATGTGCATAATTATTTTGGGGTAGCTTTAATCTGTGTGATAGTTCCGATTTAAGGGCAAACTTTGCTTGTTTTCCTCCTGAATCCTGCCCACCCTGATTAAGCCCAACCTCCTTAGTACTTCTCATCTATTTTTTGATTGGGCCCTGATTTTCTATGTGCATACACAGCGCGCACACTGAGGCTGATATTCTGTGGGAAAGTGAAGTCATTGTAGACAAAGCAACTGCATCAGTGGGAACAAATAAAATGCCCCTTTGATTTAAATGGATCTTTCAACCCATTAACCTTTTGAGTGCCAGGGGGGTATGCAACGCAAGGTGTTGCCTACCCCTCTGGCACTCAAAAGGGTTAAAAGGTAGAGAGTTCACCAACACAATGCGAAACAATGCACTGGAGGGGTTAAAGGTATGGTAACATCTAAAAATGAGCTAGGGTTATATAAACACTTAACTCTTTGATTACCAGAGGGGTGTGCATCGCATTTCACACCCCTCTGGCACTCAGATGGTTAAATACTTACTGTGTCAGCATCTGTAAAGATTCTCTGTTTCCAGAGGCCTAAAATTTAGTCTTACACATGCTCTGAGGGAACAGCCACTCCTGCCTTTTACAGGTCTCCTAGAACCACATCACTCTTAATTGTCTGGTATTGTCTTTAACCCCTTAAGGAATGTACAGTCTGGGGGTGGGGAGCTCTCGAGGACCACAGCACTTTTTTTTTCCATGGCTGCATTCTGAGATCGCAGCATGGCGTCCAGCTGCACTGAGATCCCAGAATTCCATGATGTGTTAGGACCGTCAACGGTCTTTCTCTGTCGTCCAATACAGGTTACTGGTAACTCTGGGTAGGCGATCCGTCCCTTTAATTGTAGGCAGGAACAATTCTAGAATTGTATAGTATTGTTTGGTATCAGCTATTCCTCACATGACCTGTGGGGGCTGATATAAAGGTCACATTATTATAGAGTGAGCTGTTGGATCCACAGCTCACTCATATTCTCACAATGTAGATCCATTGGGGTCTTTTTGTATTGGGTAAGTCCACTATGTACATCTTTTCATTAGAATGTATGTCTTCTGTTTTTAATTGCACCACACTGGGACCCAGAAGCAATAAAAAGAGCACATTTAAAGGGTCCCTTGCTCTCCAACGCGTTTATAATAACATCTCCTCTGGGAATTTTAATTTTTATTTTAATTTTTAGATAGGGCAATACAGATGTATAGAGTAGGACTTACCGTATAGTGAGAAACCTTGGTGAGGTGGCAAGCTTACCCGCAACTTGGCTAATTTGTGAAAACTAATATCTCACTTATTTTATTTATTTAGAAATAAAGTTCAAAGCTGCTACCAGGGACCTTAGGTCCACATTGCAACTCTTTCCATCCCAGTAACAGGGGGGCTTTCATTCTTGGCAGACCCCCTTCTCTGTTAAGTCTTCCCTGCCAAAGCCTCAGGGTGTACCTGATGTGTCAGATTCCTCTGAGGAGGAACTGCTGGTGGATTCAGATGTTGAAGAATGTTCTGCGGTGGGCTCCTCTCAGTTTTTTGGGGACCCTTTTGAGGTTGATCCTGAGCCCTCAGCTGAGGGCCTGGTCAGGGCTGTTTTAAATACCCTAAACATTCCCTTAGTGCAGGAGGTTCCTTCTGATGTTTTTCAGGAGCCTAAAAAGCCCTTTACTTGCTTTCCACCTAACCCCACTCTTGAATGTCTTGTGTCCGAAGAGTGGAAGTCTCTGGACAGGAAACCTTCTGTCTCCCAAGAAATTTGCCAAGCTTTATCTCTTTTCTGAGGCTGCACTTGCTCAGTGGGTTCATCCTCCCAAAGTGAATGCTCCTATCGCCAGGCTATCCAAGTCTACTGCCTTGCCAGTGTCTGATGCGTCTGCTCTAAAGGACTGGACTGACAAGAAACTTGAGGTCTCCCTCAAGTCCATCTTTGTCACTGCTGGTTCTGCCATGCATCCAGCATTCGCAACAGCATGGGTGAACCAGGCCATTGCAGTCTGGACTGAACAGCTCACTCTTGCTGTCCGCGAAGGTGCTCCTACTTTGAATATGTTGTGCCTCCTTGCCAACATTTCTGAGGCACAGCACTATGTTTCTGCTGCCTTATTTGATGCCATCCGTTCGGTGGCTAGGGTTTCCACCATGTCTGTGGCTACCAGACGGGCTCTTTGGCTCAAGATCTGGTCTGCTGATACTGCTTCTATGAAAGCATTGCTCTCCTTGCCTTTTCAAGGCACTTCTTTGTTTGGGCCAGATCTTAAGGATCTGATCAGTGAGGCCACAGGGGGTAAGAGTACACTTCTACCCTTGGTTCCTAGGAAGAAAACACCGCTTAAGTGTAACCGTTTTTTTGTTCCTTTCAGAATGAGACACGTCCGATGAACCAGACGGTTCCCTCAGCTCCGCGTACCTCCTCCAAGCCCAAACAGCAATGGAAGCCCAAGGTCTCCTCCAAGCCCAAGGCTTCCAAGCCTTCTTCGGCATGACTCACTTAACCCGGGTCCACACTCTGCTGTGGATGGTCGTCTGCATCACTATCACAGCATTTGGGAGGATTCAGTGACAGACCCATGGGTTTTACAGGTGGTGATGGAAGGGTACAGGATCCCTTTCGTCTCTCTTCCTCCCTTTTGCTTCTTTCCTTCTTATACGCCTCAGAACGCAGAGAAACGCCATCTGTTCAACGGCGCTGTTCAGGCTGTTCTGGACAAGGACGTTCTAGAGCCGGTTCCAGTTCAGGACAGAGGTATGAGTTTTTACTCAAACCTCTTTGTGGTCTCCAAGAAGGACGGCAGTTGTCATCCCATTTTGGATTTAAAGGATCTCAAATCCTTTGTAATCCGGACTCATTATCACCAGGAGTCTCTACGAATGGTGACTGCTGCCATGTCCCCGGGGGAATTCCTTGCATCTCTGGATCTTCAGGACGCGTACTTACACATTACCGTTCATCCAGAGAGCTGGCAGTACCTCCGATTTTCCTGCGACTTGGGACATTTTCAGTTTTCAGCTCTTCAATTTGGTCTGACGACAGCTCCTCAAGTCTTCAACCGTGTCCTGGGAGCCTTAGTGTCCATCCTCCACCAAGACGGCATCAGAGTTACTCCATACATGGACAACCTGCTTCTGAAAGCCCCTTCTGCGGAACTTCTTCATCAGCAGGTTCAGCAATGCATTCATGCTCTCACCCATCACGGGTGGATCATCAACTTGGACAAATCAGATCTTGTCCCATCCCAGTGTCTGGTCTTCCTGGGCCTCCTCTTCGATACCCAGAAGACCATGGTGTTTCTCACGGACAAGGTGGCTCATCAGATTGCCCACAGAGTTTCTGCGATCCTGGCTCAAGATCTAGTTCCACCCAAGAAGCTGTCATCTCTAGTGAGGAAATTCATTTCCACCATAGAAGTGGTACCGTTTGCCATGGCGCATACCAGGGAACTCCTGCGGTTTGTGATCCAGATGTGCAGGGGTCAGCCGGACCTTCTGAAAATGTCAATATCCCTCCCTCTTTATGTGGAACTGAGTTTGTCATGGTGGCTCGACCTCTCCAATCTGCTGAAGGGCAGGTCCTTCCTGGTATCCTTCTGGACCACGGTAACGACAGATGCCAGCCTTTCCGGCTGGGGAGTGGTCCTGGGTCACCTGAGTGCTCAGGGTCGGTGGTCTCCGGAGGAATCTCTCCTTTCCATCAACATATTGGAGCTTCGGGTGATATTTCATGCCCTTCGTCATTGGACATCTCAGCTGGAAGACTGTCCAGTCCGGGTAGAGTCCGACAACGCCACGGCCGTGGCTTACATCAACAAGCAGGGCGGAACAAGGTGTCTCGTTGCTTGGTTAGAGGTCAAGGCTATTTTGTCCTAGGCAGAAGAACACGGTCCTGCCATATCCGAAGTGCACATTCCTGACGTAGACCACATCATGGCGGACTTCCTCAGTCGACACACAGTGGACAGCGGAGAGTAGGAGCTGCACCCAGAGGTGTTCACCCTCATTGTTCATTAATGGGGTCTTCCCTACATCGACCTGATGGCGACAAGACACAACAGGAAGGTTCCGAGGTTCTGCTTTCGATGGAGGTACCGTCTAGCTCTGGCGGTGGATGCAGTGTCCATTCCCTGGTTATTCCCTCTGGCCTACATCTTTCCTCCTCCCCTCCCAATGTTACACAGAGTGTTACGGATATTACGTCTGGAACGTTGTTACCTGTAGAAGGAGGATGTTCATCGTCTAGCCTTGACGGCTTGGAAATTGAATCCTCAATATTGAGGAAGAAAGGTTTTCTTCTGGTGTGGTGGCTACTATGCTCAGTGCCCGTAAACCTATTTCTTCCAAGATGTACCATTGTGTCTGGTCTACCTTCCTGTCTTGGTGTGCTGACAAGGACCTGGCTCAGGAATTTGATCAGCCTACGGTCCTGGCTTTTTTGCAGGACGGTGTGGATATGGGCCTCAGTCTGAGTTCCCTTAAAGTTCAGACGTCTGCTCTCTCTCTTTTCTTTCAGAGGGGCGTTGCCATCCTTCCTGATATCAAGGTTTTCTTCCAGGGCGTTGCTCAAACTCGTCCTGCCTTCAAGATTCTTGCTCCTCCGTGGGATCTTAACTTGGTTCCATTTGAGTCTTTGGCTACTATTCCGCTACGCCTGTTGAAAATGGCCTTTCTCCTGGCGATTGTGTCTTTACGCCGTGTCACGGAGTTACATGCTCTGTCCTGTAAACCACCCTATTTGGTGTTTCACAAAGACAGGGCGGTGCTTCACACCTCTCAGGAGTTTCTCCCAAAGGTGGTTTCAGAGTTCCACATCAATCAGGAGACTGTGGTGCCCTTTTTCTGCCCTGACCCCACCTCTGACAAGGAGAGGGATCTCCACTTGTTAGACTTGGTGCATATTCTCAAGTTTTATGTACATCGCACTGAGTCTATCAGGCAATTGGACGCGTTGTTCGTCATTCCTGAGGGTCCTAGGGCAGGAAGACCTGCATCCAAGGTGAATATTGCTTCTTGGCTCAAGGCCACTATTCCTAAGGCTTATGAGCTGAGGAAGAAGCCTGTCACTTTCAGGGTAACGGCTCATTCGACACGATGTATTGGGTTCTCTTGGGCTTACAAGAATCAGGCCTCTGCTGATCAGTTGTGCAAGGCTGCCACCAGGTTGTCTGTGCACACCTTTTTGAAGCACTACTGTGTTGATCTAATGGCATCGGCTGACGCCAGCTTTGGGAGGAAAATCCTGGAGGCAGTCTTGCCTGTCTAGGATTTTCTTGGGTTCTTGGTGCTTCCTTCACTTTGGAGCCCAGTTGGTTCTAGTTCAGTGTGCTGTGTAACTGTTGGGGTGTTGTTACCCCTGTTCAGTGTCCGTTGACAATTCAATGTTTGTTGGGCTATCCCTGATCTGATGGTTCATATCTGCTTTGGGGGCTTTGCGCCTGGTCCTTGCCTTACTTCCCGCCTCTGGGAAACTCAATGGTTGGACATCCTAGAGTTTTCAGTAACCTGTATTGGATGACAGAGAAAAGAGGATTTTAGTCTTACCTGTTAAATCCTTTTCTCTTAGTCCATACAGGTAACTGGTCTCCCACCCTGTCAAGGGACTGTGCTTGGCTCTCCTGTGGCAGACCGTGGGGGTCCTTCGGGGTCTTGCTCACAGGAGTCTTCTTTCCCTTCACTATCTAGTCAATAGTTAGTGTCTCAAATCTTTCTGGAGCTGGTCGACTAGCTGCAGCCAAGGAGGGAAGGTAGGCCCCACCCCTGCATACAATTCTAGAATTGTTCCTGCCTACAATTAAAGGGGCGGATCGCCTACGCAGAGTTACCAGTAACCTGTATGGACTAAGAGAAAAGGATTTAACAGGTAGGACTAAAATCCTTTTATCGCCTAGACAGTTGTGACAGTTCTGGCACATCACTGGTCATTAAGGGATTAAATGGGCTGAGATAAGTCTTTCCAAGTAAGAGCAGTGGGCATACAATGAATTGGCTGACTTTAGCTCTTATGTCCCATTGCAAACAGCACAAACAAAAATAATTCAAAGCCACCTCCATTGGACAGTTTACATGTGTGTTAAAAATCAAGTGTAGCCCCTTAACCCCTTAAGGACCAGCGGTCCCGGGGTGTGTGGTCCTTTAAGGACCAGATAGGGAATTTCGGTGTGCCACCCCATGTGACTGATCACATGTCCCGACACGCCGAACGAGGGACTGAAAGAGATAACTCTAGTCTTGAAGCGATCAACTTCAGTCCCCGGTATTACTCACCGCGCTCCTGCAGGAGCGCGGTGAGTAAAAGTACGTGACGTACCAGGACCGTCACTGGTCCTTAAGTGCTGGACCAGTGTGACGGTCCGGGTACATCACCGGACGCGAAGGGGTTAAGGACCAGTGGTGTGGCTAGCAGTTAAGGACCACAGGGCTTTTTTTTTTTTTTTTTTTTTTACTTCTTCCAGGAATCGATTCAGGGCTCCCCAAACGGCGTGCAGCTACGCGGGGAACCCTGAATTCCATGACCTTCCGCGACAAGTTTACCCATGACAGTCCTGGCACATCATGGGTCTTTAAGGAGTTTAAGGGCTGTACAAGATATTTACAGTCATATCAGCCAATTTAATATTTAGATATTAGTGTTCCTTTAAACCTGTGTTTCTCTATGTTACGCCTCTGGGAACACCAACATCTAAGCTTTTCAAGTTATCCCTGTTTAATCACTGGGGAGTAATCAGCATATCTAGGAACTTTGCCTTCTGTGGTGCCACTGGGGGGTTATAAATTATGCTATTTGTTTAAAAAGGGGGTGTGATTTACTTGTGGGTGGGGGCTGGGTTTGAAGATGTGTCACAAAGTGGGCAGGAAGTGGGAGGAACTAGGTGGGCAAGGAGGAGAAGTGGGTGGGAAAAGGGAGGAACAGACAGGGAGGGAGTAGAAGTGGACAGAGTTTCAGTAGAAACTCCCCACAACCGGAGAATCTGTGTCTTTCCCCGCAGTCCCAGTAATGCACTGTAAAACCCAGAGTCTCCGGGGTAAATCCAGAGAGTTCCCAGGTATGGTAATCAGTGGTTCAGTCATTATGATGGAGCTGCATGTGCTTAAATAGGGATATCCTGAAAACCTGATCTGTTGGTATTTCCTGAGGACTGGAACCAGAAATCACTCCTTTTAACCCCTTGAGTTCTAGAGAGTTCTACAGCACATTTGAATCAATTAGATTTTTAATTCTCATATGGCCCAGTGTTCCATGGCATCCTGTTGAACAGGAGATGCCCGCACCATAAGGTATCAATAAAAATTAGCAATTTAAATGGTTCTTTTTAAACCCTTACCCCTTTGAGTGCCAGAGGGGTACGCAACGCATTGCAAAGCAATGAGTTGCGTACCCCTCTGGCACTCAAAGGGTAAAATTACAGAGAGGTCTTCAACGCATTGCGAAGCATCCTCTTTTGCATCCTAGGGTTTAAGCGACCCGTTTAAAAGGATAGTAATACTTAAATTAAACTGCAGCAAACGAGTCTTCTTTATATAGTTTTAAAGCGGAACTACCACCCCACAAAATTTTAGCTTAACTAAGCCCCCATCTGGTGACTAGCACTACTAAGCAGAATAATTACCTTATTTAATAGATTTCTTCTATGGCTGACAGTAGCACGGAGTGCGCCTGTGCTGTCAGTCCCAGCCGGGTCTAGGAGGCGTTGCTAGGAGCCATTTGTCTCCGGCTGGGACTAACAGCACAGGCGCACGGACATCACAATGACAAGATGTCCACGTTCCGTGCTACTGTCAGCCATAGAAGAGGGCAGAAATCTAATAAATAAGGTAATTATTCTGGCGACTAGCGCTACTAAGCAGCTAGTCGCCAGATGGAGACTTAGTTAAGCTAAAGCTTTTGTCGGGTGGTAGTTCCGCTTTAAACCCATAGTGCTATATTTAGTTACTTACAATGTTGTAGTTAAAATGCTATTCCTGCAGAAAGGCCACCCCTTCTGGCTGCATCACTGATCATCTCTGCTAGTACAGATGGAGAGCAAAGAGGGACAATCTTCGGTGAGCAAAGGAAAATCCTGCCTTCCTTCGTCGGGCAGGGTTTTCCTTATATTTACTTTAAGGCTGTCCCTCGCTGAATCTGTTTGGTTCCATCACCAGATTCAAGATCTAAGGGGAGGTAGCCAGAATGGGCAGGAGGGTGATCCTTTCTACAGGAATAACGTTTGAACTACAACATTGTAAGTAACTAAATATATTGCTATGCAGTGTTTCTCAACTCCTGTCCTCCAGACCCACTAACAGGTCAGGATTTGAGGATTTCCTTGTTAGAGCACAGGTGAGTTAATCAATGTGAATGAGCCTCTGATCACCACACCTGTGATCTAGCAGAGAAATCCCTAAGTCCTGGCCTGTTAGTGGGTCCTGAGGACAGGAGTTGAGAAACACTAAACTATGGGTTAAAAAATATATAAAGAAGCACCGGAGCTGCAGTTTAATCAAAGTATTACGATCCCTTTTATTCAATGGCAATTTGGGGATTTTTTGTTGTTGTTCCCTAGGGTGCAGTTGCCTTAGCCCAGAATTGCTCTTCTTAGCTTAATACATTGATCCTCACTATGTCATTGCCTGTGTTTTTAAATGATTACCATGGGGGTTTTGCTATTACAATAGGCTGAGCAGATCACACCTTTAACCGGGGACACACAGGAAATAGGCATATTTCAGTACTTCACCAAAATCAAAGCGGTCCTGCAGTATGCATTTTTCCTATGCATCCCTGGTTAAAGGTGAGGTCTGTTATGGCGAAACACACACAACATGATTACAAACCAGATGACAATTGTGACCAAAACAGGTTCACAACGAGCCATTCTAATAAAAGATGGTAAATAGATTTGTGAAGACTTACAGTAGAACATTACCATATATTCTGTTTACATATTTGCCTTATGAATATTGCACTAATTAACTCTGTCAGTGTCTGAGAGATGCAATGTGTTGGACACTTCACAGTTAGATTTTTTTTACAGTCAGAAATAGAACAAGCTCCATTTATGTTCACCAACATCATCTGTCACTCTGCTCCCCACTCAGCCATGTCTAGGAAACCAGCCATAGCCCAGTGGCACTCAAATTATTTAAGGCTTTGGGGGTGTGCTACAGAGAAACCTATATGTAAAAATAAGCTGAATTATTATAATGTGTGAAATTCTGTAATAGAATTAGCCTTGGGATTATTCTCATGGATTTCCATTTCTAAAAGGCAGTGGAGAAATGTCTCAGGACAATAAGCACAAAACAAAAGTGGAGTAAATATGCAGCAAACCGACTGCATTATAAAGGACAAATAAATATTTCATTTGCTTAAAATGGGGCTTTCAACTCCTGCAATGCTAAAAGTGCAGAGTGATCATTATCAGGAGTTGGAAGTGTATAGAGATACTCAGTACCATTATACAGTGCAGCGTGATCATTATCAGGAGGTGGAATTGTACAGAGATACTCAGTACCATTATACGGTGCAGCGTGATCATTATCAGGAGGTGGAAGTGTATAGAGATACTCAGTACCATTATACAGTGCAGCGTGATCATTATCAGGGGGTGGAAGTGTATAGAGATACTCAGTATCATTATTCAGTGCAGCGTGATCATTATCAGGAGGTGGAAGTGTATAGAGATACTCGGTATCATTATACATTGCAGCATTATCATTATCAGGAGGTGGAAGTGTATAGAGATACTCAGTACCATTATACAGTGCAGCGTGATCATTATCAGGAGGTGGAAGTGTATAGAGATACTCAGTACCATTATACAGTTCAGAGTGATCATTATCAGGGGGTGGAAGTTTATAGAGATACTCAGTACCATTATTCAGTGCAGCGTGATCATTATGAGGAGGTGGAAGTGTATAGAGATACTCAGTATCATTATACGGTGCAGCGTGATCATTATCAGGAGGCGGAGGTGTATAGAGATACTCAGTACCATTATACAGTGTAGCGTGACCATTATCAAGAGGTGGAAGTGTATAGAGATACTCAGTACCATTATACAGTGCAGTGTGATCATTATCAGGAGGTAGAAGTGTACAGAGATACTCAGTACCATTATACAGTGCAGAGATCATTATCAGGAGGTAGAAGTGTATAGAGATACTCAGTACCATTATACAGTGCAGAGATCATTATCAGGAGGTAGAAGTGTATAGAGATACTCAGTACCATTATACAGTGCAACGTGATCATTATCAGGAGGTGGAAGTGTATAGAGATACTCAGTACCATTATACAGTGCAGCGTGATCATTATCAGGAGATGGAAGTGTATAGAGATACTCAGTACCAATATACAGTGCAGTGTGATCATTATCAGGAGGTGGAAGTGTATAGAGATACTCAGTACCATTATACAGTGAAACATGATCATTATCAGGAGGTGGAAGTGTATAGAGATACTCGGTATCATTATACATTGCAGTGTTATCATTATCAGGAGGTGGAAGTCTATAGAGATACTCAGTACCATTATACAGTGCAGCGTGATCATTATCAGGGGGTGGAAGTGTATAGAGATACTCAGTGCCATTATACGGTGCAGCATGATCATTATCAGAAGTGGAAGTTATACAGTGAATACAATGTATTCCTCATCAGAGTACCAAGATGCAGTCTGTGGTTCTTATGCAGGAAGCTAGAAGTACGGTTGTGGAACACACCAACTGCACCATGGAAGTCAAATTCACAGAATTAATTTAAATGTGGCTTTTAACCATTTGACTTCTAGAGAGGTCTGCAACAGGAGATGGGAATAGTGGGGAATTTTTGTCTCATTTTTTTTGCCCCAGAATTACTCAGATTTCAATTTGTGCATATGGTTCATAGGGCCATATTCATTAAGACAAAGAGGTGCAATTCTAGAACAAACCAACTGTATAATAGGGCAGAGATAAAAATTCTCCAAACTACTATTGATTTAAATGGGGCTTTCAACCCCTTTAATGCTAGAGAGGTCTCCAGCACATTGTCTTTGGGGGAGATGCATTAGAGTTCAATGAGAGCTCAAGATGGTGACATTGAGCCGTATCTTTATCAAAGGCACATCGCCAGTATGCACAAATGTGTCTTCTCCATCAGATCCCCTTTAATGCACCGCCATCCCCTTCAAACCGCTGTCATCTCCATCAATCCACCATCATCTCCATCAATCTGCTGTCATCTCCATCAATCCACCACCAATCCACTGTCATCTCCATCAATCCACCGTCATCCCCATCAATCCATCATCATCTCTATCATTCCACCACCAATCCACCATCATCTCCATCAATCATCCACCATCATCTCCATCAATCCGCCATCGACTCCATCAATCCGCCACCAAGCCACCATCATCTCCATCAATCTGCCGTCATCTCCATCAATCCTCTATCAATCTGCCGTCATCTCCATCAATCCGCCCCACCTTCTCCATCAATCTGCCGTCATCTCCATCAATCCGCCATCATCTCCATCAATCTGCCGTCATCTCCATCAGTCCGCCACCAATCCACAGTCATCTCCATCAATCCGCCACCAATCCACCCTAATCTCCATCAATCCACTATCATCTCCATCAATCCGCCACCAATCCACCGTCATCTCTATCATTTCACCACCAATCCACCATCATCTCCATCAATCTGCCGTCATCTCCATCAATCTGCCGTCATCTCCATCAATCTGCCGTCATCTCCATCAGTCCGCAACCAATCCACCGTCATCCCCATCAATCCGCCACCAATCCATCATTCATCTCTATCATTCCACCCCTAATCCACCGTCATCTCCATCAATCCACCACCAATCCACTATCATCTCCATCAATCCGCCACCAATCCACCGTCATCTCTATCGTTCCGCCACCAATCCACCATCATCTCCATCAATCTGCCGTCATCTCCATCAATCTGCCACCTTCTTCATCAATCTGCCATCATCTCCATCAATCCGCCATCATCTCCATCAATCCGGCCATCATCTCCATCAATCTGCCATCATCTCCATCAATCCGCCATCATCTCCATCAATCCGGCCATCATCTCCATCAATCTGCCGTCACCTCCATCAATCCACCATCATCTCCATCAATCTGCCGTCATCTCCATCAATCCGCCACCAATCCACCCTCATCTCCATCAATCCACCATCATCTCCATCAATCCGCCACCAATCCACCGTCATCTCTATCATTTCACCACCAATCCACCATCATCTCCATCAATCCGCCGTCATCTCCATCAATCCGCCATCATCTCCATCAATCTGCCGTCATCTCCATCAGTTCGCCACCAATCCACCGTCATCCCCATCAATCCGCCACCAATCCATCATTCATCTCTATCATTCCACCCCAATCCACCGTCATCTCCATCAATCCGCCACCAATCCACCGTCATTTCTATCATTCCGCCACCAATCCACCATCATCTCCATCAATCTGCCGTCATCTCCATCAATCTGCCACCTTCTTCATCAATCTGCCATCATCTCCATCAATCCGCCATCATCTCCATTAATCTGCCACCAATCCACCGTCATCTCCATCAATCCACAGTCATCTCCATCAATCCGCCACCAATCTGTTACAGTTGGCAAGCAAAACCAGGAGTCATACGGCATAGTTAATATAACCTTTATTATAAAAATAATAACAGCAATGCAATATAAATATATACACACACAGTTGGTGAATGAAAAGGCGAGTACTGTATCAGGAATAGCAGTCTCCCAATATCACCACCACACTGTCCGAGACTAGGCCTCAGCCTGCTGGAGTCTCGTGGTACGGTAGCACCCAAGAGTGATACTGACTTCGCCTGCAGTCAGCAGCTATGAGTCTGCTAGAGCCCCAGGTCTATACCAGGAAGGATGACTGAATAACGGAACTAACAAAGGAGCGAACAGACAGAGCCTTCTAGTAAGCACCAGAAAGGATAGTCAGACGAGCTAAAGTCATACACGGAGCGGGTAGTCAGCCAGAGCCACAGGTTTGCACCAGATAGGATATCCACCGAAGCGATGGAATGCTGGATGCGCAGTGGACAGAGCCCCAGGTCAACACCAGAGTGGGTAGTCAGACAAGCCTAGGTCATACACGGAGCGGGTAGTCAGCCAGAGTCACAGGTTTGCACCAGAAAGGATATGCGAGCCAAATCGGAACTCACAAGGAGAATCGTCAGACAGAGCCACAGGCCAACACCAGAATGGATGGACAGACAAGCCGGATCATACACAGGAATCAGGAATACAAATAATGAACTGCACAGAACACCAACTTAAGGGTAACTGAGTCAGGAATCAGTCTACCCTTTAAACCCCTCCTCAGGAAGTAGGTAGGAGGAGCAGCTCAGAGGGAGGAAGTAGGTAGGAGGAGACTACAGGCCTCAAACACATAAAACAGAGGCCTGCAGCATGCTGAAGCCTCGCGCCTGCAGATGACGAATGTAGCATTAATGCGTCCAACCGCTCGTGGAAATGATGCTGGAGCATTATTGTAAGCATTGCCAGAAGTGGCGGCGCTACAAGGTACTGTGACACAATCTGCCATCATCTCCACCAATCGGATGTCATCTCCATCAATCAGCCACCAATCCAACGTCATCTCCATCAATCCGCCACCAATCCAACGTCATCTCCACCAATCCGCCACCAATCCACCGTCATCTCCATCATTCCACCACCAATCTGCCGTCATCTCCATCAATCCACCACCAATCCGCCTGCAGATGACGCATGTAGCATTAATGCACCCAACAGCTCGTGGAAATGATGCTGGAGCATTATTGTAAACATTGCCAGAAGCGGCGGCGCTACAAGGTACTGTGACACAATCAGCCGTCATCTCCACCAATCGGATGTAATCTCCATCAATCAGCCACCAATCCAACGTCATCTCCATCAATACGCCACCAATCCACCGTCATGTCCATCAATTCACCACCAATCCAACGTCATCTCCATCATTCCACCACCAATCTGCCGTCATCTCCATCAATCCACCACCAATCCGCCGTCATCTCCATTAATCCGCCACCAATCCACCTTCATCTCCATCAATCTGCCACCAATCCGCCATCATCTCCATCAATACGCCACCAATCCACTGTCATCTCCATCAATCCACCATCAATCTGCCGTCATCTCCACCAATCCGCCACCAATCTGTCATCTCCATCAATCATCCACCAATCCACTGTCATCTCCATCAATCCGCCACCAATCCACCATCATTTCCATCAATCCTCCACCAATCCACCATCATCTCCATCAATCCGCCATGCCTTTGACAGTTTTATGATTTTGGAGTCAACAACACATGGACAATGGGTCATTTCCATACAGAAATGCAGGTTAATGAGCCTTTGTCGTATTCATGTGGGTGTGTTTATATGTTAACCCTTTGGCTGCTAGAAGTGTCTCCAACTCATTGCAAAACAATGCTTTGGAGACATTTCTACCATCCAAGGGGTTAAATTCAATTCTGTAGAAAAATATGTGTGCACAACAAATATGAATTAAAAATGACATACATCTGAGAGGATGATTGTGTACTGGTTGGGATACTGTACGTTTCTAACCCTTTGAGTGCCACAAGGGCATGGCCGGATGTACATCTCAGTCGCCTTCTAACCACACCCTCTTTTGTGGCCAAACCCATTTTTAGATTTATTCTTCCCAGTAATGTGAAATTTTCCAGAAGTAGATAAAAATGCTCTGTTTTCTTGGTCCATTTCGGAGAAATCTTAATAATTGGCTCCATAGGATAACATTGGCCATGGAGATCTTTTCTTTTCTCTATGTACCCAGTGCACTAAGTTTTCCATGGATCCAATGTATTAAGATTTCTCCAAAGTAGAGCAGGAAAATGGAGCAACAAAGGTGCAAAAATCTCCAGATTTCTCCAACATTAGAGGTCTTAAATCCTGGTCTGTTAGGTAGGTGTCCAGGTTAAGGGCTTGATCCAAATGTTGGAGACGGCTGTTTTTTCTGCCGACAGCAAAGTAAGCTATGCAAATGTCTGTGCTGTGAAAAATTACTGGCAAAAAAAAGAGCCGTTGTGCGATCAATGGCGTAACTATAGGGGTCGCAACTGCGACCGGGCCTGTCACTCCAGGGGCCCAGCTGCCCCCTGCGACTCCCTCCTCCTGACGCCGCAAGCTCCCTCCCACATTCTAGTAATGCAGAGCGCTGGGAGATGACATCATCAAAATTATGAAAACACTGTAAATATCAATTAAAATGTCTGTGTTAGCCATGAAAACCCGATAAGGGACTCAAGTTATTGCAGGAAAGTTAAGACTTACTTTTTTTTAACTTGAGTCCGTTATCAGCTCTTTAAACAGCCGATGCAGAAACTTGAATGAAAACATTTTTTAAATAAAAAACCTAATTCCTCGGTGGATGTATTGATATGGAGCTTTAAGCCCCATATCAATACATCCAAAGTATGAAAAATGTGTCAGATGTTAGTAGAATTAACCCTATGAGTGGCAGTGCAGTATAATTACCCCGCCAGCATTCATAGGGTTAACCCGATTAAGTTAAAAAAAAAATCCCATTAAAAGTAACACCATTAATCCTGATGTCCTCAGCTTCCTGGCCCTCTTCTGTACTCTTCTATTCTTTTCTTCTGTCTTCTTTCTTCTGGTATCTGTAAAAGACAAAATGGTATTAATATAATGCAGAATACAATACATTGTTTAATCCTTGAGTACCGGAGGGGTATGCATCGCATTGCAAAGCAATGCGTTTCGGACCTCTCTGGGGCTGAAAGAGTTAAACAATGCATTAGTGCCCCCGTGTATAAAGAAATATGCCTCTGTTATCAAGAAGCCGGTATATTAATGTTGCCAAATAATATGTCCCAACAATAATAAAAATACACTTAGCTTTTAAAATGCGGATGTCTCTGCCACAGTGTGCGGCCGCAGAGGCGGCCGCAGTGGAGACATCTCTGTGTGCCAAAGGCAAACCCCCTCCTGCTGCCACACGGGCCGATGCCTGTTATGCAATGAGGGAATTGGATCAGAGGCTGCCTCTATATATGGGCAGCCTCTAATCCAATTCCCAGCCAATCAGATTAAAGCACAGTCACTCGATTCTGATTGGCTGGGATGTGCGTAAGCCATCTCAGCCAATGGCTGTGAGGGAATTGGATCAGAGGCTGCCCCAGAGCCGGATCACAGGCAAGGCGCCACGCTCTCCGAGTCCCTAAGTAACTATGCAGCTGTCACTGGCTAAACGCCATCAATGTGCCATCTGCGCATGTGTCAGGACTTCCTGTTCTCCTGGCACATGAGCTTTTGACTTGGGTTACACACATTGCTGGTCACCCGGCGGTGGATTTATAAAATAGAAAAACTCCCTCTAGCTTGCTCTTCTTTTGGGAGGAAACTTCTGACAGGAACACACTGACTGGCATCAGGGACTGGGGGCAGCTGTCCACACGCACGCACTTGGTAAGGGCCAGGCAATGCATGCTGGCCCATAACGAATATCATGGTCACACACAGATGCTGCCACAAGACAAGAGATATACTGAATAGATTGTAGTATTGCATTCAAAGAAAGTTACTATTAAGGCTTTGCATTGTATTCTCTGTCAAATGGGCAGTCACTCTAATATCTCTATAATATGAGATTAAGTGATTTTGGTTTTATTCTAGTTTAATAAAAAAGGACAGGTTACGTTAAAGGGATAGTAATACTTTATTATTACTATCTCCCATATTGTAGATATTTTCAAAATAATTTAATAGCCCCCAGGTTCATCTCTCAAACCTTTATGGTTTGAGAGATAACCAAAGGCAAAGTTTCCCCCTCCCTCCCCTTTCCCTGAAGTCAGCGTTGTACTGGGATATCCGGTCTTATTTTAATCAGGCGGCTCTGCAGCAGAGCCGAGATCACGTTAGTGACAAAGAATTATTTCACTGAAACGGTCTTCTATGTGTGCTTGCAAGCCAAGCACAAACCAAGCACATGTAGAAGACCGTTTCGGTGAAATAATTATTTTTCACTAATGGGATCTCGGCTCAGCTGCAGAGCCGCAAGCCTGTCATACGACAGACTTCCCCTGCAGTCAGCACAACACAGACTTCAGGGAAGGGGAGGGAGGGGGGAACTTTGCCTTCAGTTATCTCTCAAACCATAAAGGTTTGAGAGATGAACCTGGGGGCTATTCAATTATTTTACAAATATGTCCAATATGGGGGATAGTAGTAATAATAAAGTATTACTCTCCCTTTAAGTATTAGACTGACATCCTATTTGACAGAGAGATTACAATGCTAGCATTATTAGTAACTTTGAATGTCATATTACAATCAGTATATCTCTTAATCGTTGATTTACTGTATTTCTTTGTAGTAGGCTTGCTTCTTGTACTAAATATACATACTGTATATGTACCCACAACTTTAACTATAAGTTGTGGGTACATAAACAGTATGTAAGTTTAGTGCAAGCCTACTACAAAAAATACAGTAAACCAGTGTCACTCAAAATTGCGTTCTATGATGCACGTTGCACTGATTTGTTTCCAGTTTCAGACAGTGTGCACCAAATTTCTCACACCGGATATTTTTGACCTATTTCTAGGGTGCCACACTGCAGTTGGCTACAGGGGAGATCTTACTATTGCTATTCACATCACAAGGAATGTTGCTTGCCAACCAAATAGAGCTAATATAATTTTTGTGTTTTTCCCATCCAGAGGTCACTCCAGTAACTCACAAGCCTATTACATGACCTTACAGTAATATATGCAGGACCCTTATGAACATTTCATACTGTAGGAGTGTACATGCACCAGTGTATCCCTGTACTTTGTACTTTTCATCCATTAAAGGAGCAGTAGACCCAATTATGAAAAACTATATATTGTAGGGCTTTGTGTTAGTACCTCTACAAACAAGAACAATGCACCAAATGAGAAAGGACTGCGACAAGGGTGGGGTGGGTAGTAGGCCTGAGCAGGCTGGGGGGGGTGCAGTTTGGTATCTTGCCTAGGCCCCATTGAGTTTTACTCTGGCTCTGGGTTGCCCATATATAAAGGTAGCCTCTGATCCAATTCCCTCATTGTGGAACGGGCATCTGCCCATGTGGCAGCAAGAGGGGGGTTGTCTTTGGCACACAGCAATGTCTCCGCTGCTGCTGCAGCCTCTGCGGCCACACACAGTGGTGGAGACATCCATATTTTAAAAGCTAAGTGTATTTTTATTATTGTTGGGACATATTATTTGGCAACATTAATATACTGGCCTCTTGATAATGGAGGCATATTTCTTTAAACACTGGGGCACTAATGCATTGTTTAACTCTTTTAGCCCCAGAAAGGTCTGCAACGCATTGCTTTGCAATGTATTGCGTACCCCTCTGGCACGACACTCAAGGGGTTAAATAATGTATTCTGCATTGTATTACTACCATTTTGTCTTTTACAGATTCCAGAAGAGACAGAAGAAGACTGAAGAGAAGGACAGTGGATTACAGGTAAGTTTAACACAGATTAGTTAACGATCAGTGCTTGGCAGTATGTCAGGCGCCGATCATTAGCTTTTTTCCCTTTTAAGTTCCCAATACTGCCATTATTTAGCAGGGTGTTGGGAACTTAATGCACAGAATGGATGTTTGGCCACAAGACCATTTTTGTGACCTAAAGTCCGTTGTGCGTAATGCCGGGGGGACATTTGAATACGACCAAGACATTTTCTTTTGTCAGTCGGTATCCATTTTGCCCTATCGGCATTTTTAACACCAACATTTGGATCGAGCCCTCTATCCTCCAGGCTATGCTCTAGGAAGCCAATGCACTAAGACCTCTAATGTTGAAGAAATCTGTGGGTGATGGCTCCATAGAATAACATGAACTTGAAGCTCCATTTTTTGCTCCACTTTCTTGCGCCGCTTTCTCCATTTTGTTTTTAACATAGAAACATAGAACATCATGATGTACTCCCACACCACGCCCACACCGAGGTTATTTTAACTTTCATTGCCCAGGAGAGACAGCCAGAGTGCAGGTTGGATGGGACAAACAAGCTATAAAAGACTGTGTGGGAGCTGAAATTATTAATTCATGAAGGTATGCAGGGCATTAATGAAGGTATGGGGGCATTAATTAATATGAAGGTATGCGGCAGTGCAGGCAGTGGCAACATTTTATGAGGCGCCATAAGAATCTCGCCCTTTTGATTCATGTGAGATTCTTATATGGTGCTCTTGAAGCCGGCAACCTAGTTATAGTGGCTAAATGTTGCATGCTCTTATGCGTGCAACATTTCAAAAGGATACCAAGTCCTATGTTATTTATTGGAGATCTCTGTAGTATCCAAAAGGTTAAATAACAGACTGTAAAGGGGTATATATAATTGGTTCAGAGACAGTAAGATTGCTCTGACCACACCCACAATTCAGAATGTGGGTGTGGCCATCACAGCAGAGACACCCCTCAAAATTTGGAGCTCTAGCCAGGTGCCTACTCTGCCTATTGGGAAATCCGACCCTGCACAATGGTTTGCAATGCACATCCGTATGGCACTCAAAGGATTAAGGGAATTATGTTGTTTGTGGTGTTGAGAGGATCCTCTACACTCCCCCACTGAGCACGTAGAGAAGCAAAGAGGATGTTCTCAGACTTCAGAGTTGTCTAATGTTGGCTTTGGTGTAAGGGAGGACATCCCTCTCGCCAGCAGTTAGGCAACCCTGAATGCTAATGGGGAACTTCTCGTCCTTTCTCCTCCCCTTGTACCTTATCTTGGTGCATATGGCAATGTGTGTCTCTACATCACAAAGGCAATGTGCTCTCCACACATTGCCATAGCATTATTATTATTATTTATATAGCACCATCTTATTCAGTATCGCTGTACAATAGGGATAGACATAGGGAGATATTAAATAGTACAAATGGAACATGGAAAATAAAAGGATCAGAGGGCCCTGCTTATGAGAGCTTACAATCTAGAGCAGTGGTTCTCAACTCCTGTGCACTAACAGGCCAGGACTTAGTGATTTCTCTGCTAGAGCACAGGTGTGGTGATAGAGGCTCATTCACATTGATTAACTAACCTGTGCTCTAACAAGGAAATCATCAAATCCTGGCCTGTTAGTGGGTCCTGAGGACAGGAGTTGAGAACCACTGGTCTAGAGGAAGGTAACAGCATCAAACCTTAGTACATTCCCCCCATTAGCATTTAATGCTCCATTTAAATCATTAAAAATGTTCATTTCTCCTAAATGTTGCAGTTGGTTTAGTCTAGAATTTATCCTCAAGCCTATTAAATGTGGTCCAACGTCAATAAAATGAGAATAAGAATTTCTTTGAGAAGAGAGGAGTGGTACAGAGGAAAACTACTGGGGCAGCTGGGTGCTGAGAGGTGCTCCCCACTCGGTATCCATTTAAAAGGTGGAACACAAAACAGCGTGCGCAATGATCATATCATCTTGATTAAAAGGAGCCGAGTTGTATCTAAGATGAGAGTAAGGAAGATCTAAAAAACATATCTACTACGTGCATATTTCAGTTGTTATATAAAGCAATGGAATTCCTGTTAAATGTCGATGTAACTTTAAGCTGCACCTACGGATGAAGTAAAGGTGTACAGGATACCGGACGGAAGTTGTTGGGTGAATTTATGCAGTGGAAGCGTGTGAAAGAAGACGCCGAAAGATTTGAACAGGAGTTCTATCAAAGTGGCGAACTAAGGAGAAGATACTCCAGCTGCATAAGTGAACGGATTATAAAACCGTGAGTGTCCGGTTGGGTAGTAACCCATTGATATTTACATCAAATATTACTGAATGAAGGTTATATTCGGATGTGTTGGAGTTCGTTCTTCCATCCGAAGGAAGTAACGGATATGCACGTGTGATATAGTGTCAATTGGAGGATATTGGGATTCATTTACTCTCTCTTATTTATATAATTCACGTTGTTGAAACCTTTTACATGGTAGATACAATTCTGCCCCTATTGGATACAATCATATACATATTGTATAACATTTTTTAGCAATATATATATTTTTCCTTGCCCTTGGTACCAGGGTATAGGTTTTTATTTTTCAAGTGTACACTTTTTGTATTTTTTATATTTTCAGTATTTTTTAGTTTTTATGTGGAGATCTTTATATATTACATGTAGATTTTGCATAGTGACAGGTACTAATACATGCGGAGTTAATATACTTCAGATGGTAGTCGGTAGTCACTAGAATAATTTGGGGCTTTTTTGTCTGCGGATCCGGTCATTTGATCCGGGTGTCCACAGTTATTATATTGTTATTGTATGTTTTGCGATATATTGCCTATTGTGCAGCCGCAGTATATCCATATGTGTGTAGGGTTATATCAGAATGAGTCTCTGAAGAGATTATTTGGAGTGTTAGAGTACGCATTGGACTATTGCGGCTGTGTGGTACGTTATAGTATGTGTTTAATTGAGGATTTGGCCAACGATCTTTAAACATCATTTTCTGTAAATTTTATATGCAAGATTGATATGTGCAATTATTAAACTGCATTTTTAAATTTGATTCTTTCAAGGTCTAGTGTATTTTTATGATATACAATTGAGAGAATTTTTAGACATATACATTATATGGGATGTGTTTATGGTGCGTAGCAATTAGTATCAGGACACATGGTTTTTTGTATATAAAGTTATTCATTGTCTGTCCTGGTGTAGCGCTCGATTGGTGATATTGTAATTTGTTTGTATTTGGGTTTTTAGAGAGTAAACCTCTTTTTTCTGTAGCTGCTTACTAGGACACCAGACTTATGGTTTAACCCGTTGTGCGCCATTAGTGTGTATATGTTTCTTGTTTGATTAAAAGTGTGACATGAGAATCTCACGCTGCATGAAAAGCGCAAGATTCTTATGTCGTTCCCTTATACGTTGTTTTAACCTGCATCAATTTAGTGCCTGTTTAGAGCTCTGCCGGTTCAATCGTTAATTAGGCTTCCTCCTCCTTTCTGGGTCCTCCACGTATCTTAGTCATCGTAGTACTTTCTATAGCTTACACATATTATCATGTTATCTTGTAGCTGCTTTTCAAGCAGACTCCCAGTCCTTGTTGCCCTGTCTGTTGTGTTGCTTGCCAGGATGGCAGCTACCTTAACAGAAGACTTATACTGCGGGCAGCTTGTGTGCTATGATGTGCTGGGAATGAGCAGAGATGCCAGTAAGACAGAGGTAGCTCAGGCGTAAAGACAGCAAAATAGCCAGGATAACTATCCCCACAGACAGGGCAACAAGGACAGGGAGCCTGCTTGATAAGCACCTACAAGATAACTGTAATATGTGTAAACTATGGAAAGTATTAAGATGACTAAGACACATGGAGGAACCAGAAAGGAGTAGGAAGCCTAATTAATGATAAAACCGGCACAGCACCAAACAGGCACTAAACTGATGCAGGTTAAAATAACGTTTAAGGGCACGACATGAGAATCTCGGACTTTTCATGCAGGGCAAGATTCTCATGTCACCCTTTTAATCAAGACGACATGGTCATTGCGCCTTTAGGTCTCACTCTGTTTTGTGTGCAAACGTTTAAATGGACACAGAGTGGAGAATACCTCGAAGCACACAGCTCCCCAGCTGCCCAAATAGTTTTCCTCTGTACCACTCCTCTCTAATCAAGACGACATGGTCATTGTGCCTTTAGGTCGCACGCTGTTTTGCGTGCAGACTTTTAAAAGGATATCCTCTCCACTAGTACTACCCTGGTGAAATCTGTGTGAATGGCAAAGCTCCTCCTTCCATAGAGTAGGATTGTTTTGGCAGGGGTGGAGACAGGAGAATTGTGTTGGCCATGTTAAGACTCATTCATAAAGTGAAAGAGGCACAGCTCTGCAGCAAAGCAATTATTCCATAAGGGAAAATGAACCCTTTGAGTGCCAGAGGGGTATGTTGCATACCTCCATCTGGCACTCAAAGGGTTAAAAATCCATTTGGTATAATATGGACTTTTAACCTCTGACAAAAAGTCAGTTATATTCCCCAACAGATGGAGTTCCAGTGGTTGCTAGCCACTGGTCAAAGATAAATAAAGTTTTGTGCATTTTTACTCGCCCCTTAGGTGATAGAGGTGTCTCCACTGATTGCCATAGTTGGGAACACTCAGGGTTTGACAATGAGACTCAGGGTTTTGCCCCAAATCTCAGTGTGTAGGGCCAAATTCTCAGGGTGAGAGAGTCCAGTGTAGTGTTACCTCCTACATGATCTGCACAAATGAACTGCTTCTTTAGTCCGGACTTTAGTGGAATTTCTACCAACGAGGCAGATGGATAAGTCCTGCTTGTCTTGCGTAAGTTCAAACAGCGAAATATGTACTATATAACATGTTAAGGATTCACTGAAGACTAATGTGAACATCACCTGTTTAGAGAAAGCAGGAACATATGACCTGAAATCTACATTAAGGGATAATATTTCAAATATCTCAGGGTCTACTCCTTTTGAAAGTTTCCAGGTATGGTGATTGTCATGTGATGAACAGGGAGGGACCACTAGGTAAGGCATCCTATTCAACCTTAACTCTGCCCATGATCACACCCCCACCCTTAAATTACCCCACCCCTAGTCCCATCCCCTGTTTCCTGGCACAGAACATAATCTTGGCCTGTAACAAGCAAGAACACAAAAAAAAAAAAAAAAAAAAAAAAAAAGCTTTAACCCCTTGGTTGCTAGGGAGATCCTCAAAGCATTGCTCCTGCATTGCATTAGAGATCTCTTCAGCATCCAAGGAGTTAAATAATAGCCTGTAAGCGGGTATACAGCTGGTGCATGGCACACTGACATTGTTCTGGCCACACCCAAAATTCTGAATGTAGGTGTGGCTCGCACAGCCTAGGCGCCTCTCCAAATGTGGAGCTCTAAGCAGTTGCCTACTCTGCCTATTGGAAAACCCGGTGCTAGGGATGAATCGCCGACATCTCCAGGGCTGAAGAGGCCATAGGAATCTAATTAAGACTTAGATTTTGTTTCTTTTAATGCTCAAGCTGAGTAGTGTACCTTATATTCCCCCTTTCTAGGGTGACCACATTTCAATTTTGTCATTCAGGGACACTGAAGAGAGAGGTACGCACCACAGAGTTCTAAACACTAAGGAGAGAAGTCCCCAGTGACTGCTGTGACTAGGGTTACCAACCAGCCGGTATTTTACCGGCAGGCCGGTAAAAAATCGGCTTCAGTCCAATGTTAAGTCTATGGAGAGAATGCCATGGCCAGTATTTTTTTAAAGAAAAGGTGGCAACCCTAGGTGTGACAGAAAGTGATGCCTGTGGTGGGCTACAAGATAATGTACATCACACTCAAAGCCTTAAAGTTACATTATATTAAATTGCAGTACAGCTCTCTGTTGATGTCAGGATTAGCGCTCTGTCTGGAAGCCATTTTCTTGTAGCTCAGCAGAGACATCACTTTCTGCCACAGTAGGCAATGGGAAGTTCTCCTTCTAGAGTCCCAGAAGGGGGGATGCCCAGGACAAGGGACACACATTTAAAATCTGGGACTGTCCTGCACAAACTGGAACACGTGGTTACCCTACCCCTTTCATGAATATCTTCAGGTATTTGTGGATGTGCAAGTGTATTTCCCTGACTGGTGAACTTTAAACTCTCCTGAATAAACTCAGATAAGATAAAAAGATCAGATAACTTGCTTCACAGGTGGAATAATAAAGAAATTATGTTTTTAACTGCCACAAACTAAAGTAATCCAGTTAATTGTTTGCTACCTTTTCAGTATATGTGATTAAAAACATGTTACCCTTTGAAAACCAGAGGGGGGGGGTCATTAGTTCAGAACTGGGTTTGCATCCCATGTGCCCCTAAGCAAGGCATCCTTAGCTCCACCCTTGGCCACACCCTCACTCCACACATAACTCCGCCTCCAGTCCCATCCACTGTTTCTTAGCACAGAAAGTGCCCTTGTCATCACACCTGGGAAATTTTTGTTGTGGGCTCCCCTGAGAAGGATGTCCTGTGGTATCACTGGGGGAGAAAAAATATGCAATTTGAGTAAAAAAAAAGGGCATGGCTTAATCCCAATCCCTTATGAATAGGCATGGGAAGGAGGAGAAGTGGGTACGGAGTGGGAGGAACAGATTGGAAAGGAGGAGAAGTGGGCAGAAACACTCTACATTAAGAGAACCAGCCTCTGCCCCAGAGACCCAGTAATTAGCAGCAAAAAACAGAGTCTCCGGGGTAAAGCCAGAGAGTTCACAGCTATGGTTGGCATTCTCCAAGAACTAACACAGCTCTAAGTTGTAGCCTGCTGGAGGTTTCTCAGTGACTTATGCATACCTCCCAAGTGTCCCAATTTAGGAGGTACAGTCCCTCTTTGAGACCCAAATCCCTCTGTCCCTCTTCCCACCCTGGTATCCCTCTTTTCTGAAGATCAGACTGTGTGGTGGTTATATAGAAGTGCATCACATTGCTCCACAGCAATAAAACTCACATTAATGTTTGCTTAAACGTCATTATATGTGTTTATATATTAGTCTGTGTAAATAAAATACTTTGGTCTTGGGCTAAATAATTTATTCAGTTATACAAAGAGGTATCAGAAGGTCATGAAATGACCAAAACATTCTCAGTAATGCTCCGTCTATCAGCCACGCCCCCAGCAACACCACCTAAAACGTAAGTGTCCCTCTTTGGCCATTTGAAATGTTGGGAGGTATGCTTATGAGAGCACCTGGGTGGGACATAATTGCTTAGAATCTATGTTCCTGGGAGCTTTAAGGGTTAACAAAGATCACAGGATCAGCTCATTTGAATTATCCCTGGAATGCAATAAACATTTCCACTAGTATAAATGTTTATTTAACCACTGGAATTCTGAAGGGTTCTCCAATGCATTTGGAGACCCCTCTAGCATTCAATGAGTTAAGTCCTTAAAGAAATCGAGTGAACTTTTGATATCTCTCCAGTGGACTAGTTGGTTTGCTCCAGAATTATTCCAATGTTGTCAACGTGAATATCTCTTAAACTCCACCAGGGGGAGCTCTAATGTAGACATTTCACGCATCTGCACAATTTCCTATTGTAGAGATGCCGGACGCTGGAGGAAGAAGACAAGGAGGAAACATCTGGTATTTGGTTTTATCTTCAGAAAAAAAATGTTCTTTGGAGGGTTTGTATAGTAGGTTGAATGTGTTTCATTTGCTTGTTACCATTATTGTCTGCCGATTGCAAACAGCAATTTAAGTGTTAAAGTATTGCTATGGTCAAGAAAAGTTTAAAAAATGTTTTACATTTTCATTTTAATATAAATACATGCAACTTAGAGGTTTCTTTTATCCCTTTAAACAATCAGTGTCTTCAGTGCTTTGTTCCTGTAGAATCCAAGGGAGAAAAATACATTTGTGTATATATTCATAATCTGCATTAACATTGCATGTACATGACAACGAAATTTGATACAAAGCTTACTTTTAAACACATGTCCCAAGTGTCCTTCTTTAGGAGGGACATTCCCTCTTTGAGACCCAAATCCCTCTTTCCCACCCTGGTGTCCCTCTTTTTTGGAGATCAGACTTTGTGGTGTGTGTATATAAATGTATCACATTGATCCACAGCAAGACAACTCACATTAATGTTTGTTCAAACTTCAGTGTATGTGTTTATAAATTAGTCTGTGTAAATAAAATACTTTGGTCTCGCTCTAAATCATTTATTCAGTTACACAAAGAGGTGTCAGTAGGTCACAAAATACCCTAAAAATTCCCTGTTATGCCCCACCCAACAGCCACACCCCCTGGAACACCCACTAAATCAAAAGTGTCCCTCTTTCGCCATTTGAAATGTTGGGAGGTATGCTTTTAAAGGTAAAGAGGAGCAATTCTGGGGCAAACTAATTGCACCGTTGGAGACAAAATTACACTTGATCTAACCCTTTGAGTGCCAGAAAGGTACCCAATGCATTGCTAAGCAATGCGTTGAATACCTTTCTGGCACTCAGAGAGTTAGGGGGCTTTTAACACTGTTGCTAGCAGTTTAATTTTTGTTTGAGTTCTAATCACTTGTGTAATAACTTTTGAAGAAAAAACCTTCCTGCAGTAGGCGTGCATAACATATTTTTTTATAAAAATTGCACTGCTTCTTTAAATGTAGTAAACAAGGGTGATCACCAAGGACAGAGGTAGGCAATAATTTTGCTCCGAGGGCCATATCGCTATTCAAATTGTGTTGAAGGGCTATGTTTGTACTGCATCTCCTAACAGAACAAAGCAGTCTGAGTGTTATAATGTTAAAGGACCTGTAAACCCCCAAAATCTAAACTAACTAAACGACTGGCCATTTGTCCCAGACTACTGCTAACTTGCACCAGTAGCTGCTACTGGGTATTAACCCCTGAGCTGCTGGGGCCAGTTAGCTATAGTCAGGGACACATGGTCAATCTTTTAGTTAGTAGGTCTTGGGAGTTTACTGTTCCTTTAAAGGGATAGTAATACTTTGTTTTATCTTTATTTTATTTTGTATGCATTAAAAAAAAGTGAAGAACGATATATTCACAAACAAAGTTTCCCCTCCCGCCCTTTTACCTAGTGTAAGCCATCTCTTCTCAGATGTGGAATCCAGTCCGTAGACCAGACAGATAACAGTAGGGGACAATCTTCTTCCTATGAGAACAATTAAAGCCCTGCCCCCCTTGACAAGTTTTTCAGGTTTTTCCCTTATCTGAATTGAAGATTGTCCGTCTCTGCAATCTACATGCAATCTACTTGTATTTGCACAAATGCGGCCGATGCCAGCACCGATACCCTGTATCACGGTCGGTGCTGCAGAGAGGGCGCCCGGGGAGCTGCTCACAATGCTCCCCGGTCGCCTCTCTCCCTCCTGCAGCGTCGGAGCGTTGCCGCAGGTTACCATGGCAACGCTCCGACGCTGACCTCTGCCGGGGCTCGCGAGAGAACAGCAAGCACCCTGCAGAAAAGGCAGGAAAAGGGGGATCAACAGAGGAAGATGGGGCATGAAGATCGGGTGGTGAAAGAGGCAGAGAGGGGGGTCAAGAGGGAGAAAAAGAGGCAAAAGGGACTAAGGAAGAAAAAAAGAGGCAAAAGGAGGAAGGATTAGGAGACAAAAGGAGGGGGGCCAAGAAGAGGCAAAAGGAGGGGGGGATCAGGAGGGAGAGAGAGGCAAAAGGGTGGGATCAAGAGTCAAGGAGGGGGACAAAGGGGGATCAAAAGGGAGAGAAAAAGCCAAGGCAAAAGGAGGGAGCTCAAGAGGGGGAGAATGAAGTAAAAGGTGGGAATCAAGAGGGGGAGAAAGAGGCATGTATGTGTGTGTGTATATATATTTCAAGTACTCACCGATACTTCCAAGTACCTAAAGTGTGTATATATATATATATATATATATATATATATATATATATATATATATATGCTTTAGGTACTTGGAAAACTAGCAAATGACCGCAAAAAAAGGATCGGTAATTGGTATCGGTGAGTACTTGAAAAAAGTATCGGTACTCGTACTCGGTCTTAAAAAATTGGTATCAGTGCATCTCTACCAAATACTATGAAGATTAATTGGAGCTCTTGTATTATGAAACATTACTATCCCTTTAAGGTCCAGAATCCCTGTATTATAGTTGAAGGCTGTCTGTGTAAAAAAACACCTCCCTCTATAGCAAGGGCGTCCAGGCTTTTTCATTCGTGGGCCATATGATCAGAAAGGTATGTGTGAGAGCCGCATTATTTTTTTTTAATTAATAAGGATGGTGATTATAGCCTGGGAGCTGTTCAAAAAATGGATTTAGATGTTGATCAAGTAAATGACAATACTGATTTATATCGGCCGCTGTCCGTTTGGCGCAATTTGAACCACGAGGATCATGGGGTAAGGTTTTTTTTTTCTTGTTACACTTTGAGTATATATATGTGAATTTTATTGTAATCAAACCATTTGCCCTGAGGAAGGTCCTGTGTGGACCGAAAACGTTTGGCTAGATGGCTGCAATAAATTGATACATTTGTTTCAATTCTCCATTGAGTGCTGTTCCGTTACGACGCTTGGAGTACTCTGGGCTGAGTACACTTTTTGATTATATATATATATTTATATAGATAGATAGATAGATACTAGCCTTGTGGGACGGTGTTGCCCATCATGTTATGTAGGGAATGTATAAAGATATAGAAATATGGAATAAGAAAGGGTGGTGATGACTGCATCTGGCCTGGCGTGCTGTCTTACATACGCGCGTCCAGGTCAGTGTGTCTGCATAGACGGAGTGCGTTCATGCTCTTTGTCTCTTATGAGTGTCAGTCTGCTTGCCTAAGTGAAATAACCACAGAGGTAAGTGGACTGAGCGTGACCATACTATTTATTATGCATTTCAACCTAAGAAACATTTGTGGCAGGTATGTTTCAATGGGCTAATGTTATCACTGAGTAGGCAATTGTTAGATTAATCCCTTCGGTGCCAGATATGTTTTCCCCATATGCAGGGAACATTTCTGGCACTGGTGAATGTATTGTTAAAAACTTTATTTTTTGGTCAAATTAATATTATCTGCAAATGGATCTATTAACCCCTTCAGTGCCAAAGATGTTTTCCCCATATGTAGGGGACATTTCTGGCACTGGAGAATGTGTTGTTAAAAACCTTATTTATGTTTTGCCCAAAATAATATTATCTGTCTGCTTTGTGATCTATTAACCCCTTCAGTGGCAGAGATGTCCCCTGCATATGGGGAAAACATCTCTGGAACTCAAGTGGTTAATAGATCTATTTGCAGATAATATTAATGTGGCCAAAAAAATAAAGTTTTTAACAATACATTCACGAGTGCCAGATATGTCCCCTGCATATGGGGAAAACATATCTGGCACCGACGGGGTTAATATAACAATTGCCTGCTCACTGATAACAGATGAAGTCATCCTCCATCATCGGTGGAGGAGGAGATGAGCCAGTACAAGGGGAAGGCAAAAGAAATAGATTGACAGGCTGCGGGCTGGAGCTTTACCCACAGCCTGTGATCTGCTGACGTCACGAGGGCAACATTAAAAGTTTTTTTCTGCGCATGTGGACTTGAGTGCAGGCAGCTGAGGGGTTAATAGCAGAGGCAGTAAGGAGCAGAAGAATGACAGGCAGAGAGGAAGAAAGGACACATTAAAAAAGTAAACCAAATGTAAAATGGTACAATAGTTGATGGGCAAATGTATAAAGTGAGGGCAACGTTTTGTGGTCAGTGATGTGTGTGTGGGGGGGGGCTTGTGCTTGTGTCTGTGGCGAGTGGCAGCCATTTTGTTTTTTTGCAGATTTGGATAGTGGTGGGCGGGCTGGATAGCGGGGGTAGGCCAACTCCTTGCATGATTTTTACAGGAGTAGCAGGGGCCTCCGGCCCCTGCAACTCTTGTGAAAATCACGCCCCCATTGAATCACCCAATGGGAGCAGTAACTCCTCCTTACTGCCGCCTCTGGGTGTGTTTTGCCAGGCACACAAAGGCTTCTTTTATATATATATTCTTGATCTCGTGTACTAGTTAATTAAGTATAAAAATATTTTATTTTCTAAGTCTCAGGCGGGCCACACCCTGGGGTCAGGTGGACGCCCATGCTCCATTGACATGCCTGGGAACTTTCATTTGTGGAGTCCCCAGAGGGGAGTATAATTACTGCAAATTGTGGCAAAAAAGGGGGTCGTTGGTGTTTTCTGTGCCAGAAAACAGTGGATGGGACTGGAAGTGGGACCATGTGAGGAATGGGGGTGTGGTCATGGGTAGAGTTAAGGGCACCTAGAGTGAGCCTGGGATATAAATCCAGCCCTGAAGCTACCAACAATGAAAACTGTCCTCTGTACATTGATTGCACTAAAAGGAGAGCAGTGGAGGAACGTGTAGAACTTTCTGGGGACTTCTTTCTTTGGTACTAATACTAAGTGATGTAACTTTCCTCCACTTTCTTGTGTGTTATTGGAGAGGCATTTAGGGCTTACACATATTAACCCCTTAACGATGGCCCAATCCGGGGGTGGGAAGCCATAGAGGACCACGGCACTTTTTTGCGCAATTAATTCTGGGATGACAGAGCTGCATGCATCGATGATGGTCTTGGCATGTTATCAGTCGTTAAGGGGTTAAAGTTTTCGTGATGGTGGAGTGTGCATGCGCCGGTATGCACTAAAGAGTTTGCCCTACCTAGGGACTCTCTGAATCTAACCCAGAGTTTGTTTCCTATACTTAATTACTGGGTCTCTGGGGACAGAAGCTGATTCTCAGGGCTGAGTGAGCTCCCTTGTAACTCCACCCACTTCACTGCCTGTCCACTTCACTGCCAGTTCTGGTGACTCTCTGCCCTGTTCTTCATACTATCCACCAAAGTTAAAGGGATAGTAATACTTTGTTTTATCTTTATTTTTTTTTGTAGGCATTAAAAAAACATGAAGAACGATATAAGTCTTATCTCTCAAACCTTTATGGTTTGAGAGATATTCACAAGCAAAGTTCCCCTCCCGCCCCTTTTACCTAGTGTAAGCCATCTCTTCTCAGATGTGGAATGCTGTCCATAGACCAGACAGATAACAGCAGGGGACAATCTTCTTTCTATGAGAACAATGAGAGCCCTGCCCCCCTTGACAATTTTTTCAGGTTTTTCCCTTATCTTAATTGAAGATTGTCCCTCTCTGCAGTCTACCTGGGCACCACCCTTCTGATTTGGCTGAGCAGTGTTACATCAGTAAAAGGGGCAGGAGGGGGATACTTTGTCATTGAATTCGCTTTCGCCGGCTCCAAAAGGGACTGACAGCACAGGCGCACGGACGTCACTATGGCAAGATGTCCGTGCTTCCTGCTACTGTCTGCCTCAGAGTAAGTAGAAAATTTTGTAAACCGGGTAATATTTCTGGCGACTAGCGCTACTAAGCAGCTAATCGCCAGATGAAGACTTAAATAAGATTAATTTTTTGCGGGGTGGTAGTTCCCCTTTAAATACACTGAATTAATACATAAAAATGAGCAAGGATTTTAATCCTTTGAATGCCAGAGGGGTACACAATGCATTGCACACCCCTCTGGCACTCAAAAGGTTAAAAAAAAAACCCAATAACAACAAAAAATAAAAAAATGCATCCATTTTTTCATCTAGTAATCTAAACCTACTATAAATTAAGCTGCAACACCTCCCTGTATCAGTAGAGGGCACCACTCCCCTTTGCCCAGATGTACAGTCCTTGAACTTGTAAGGTGGCTGGAACTCAGGCGATTTAATGGGTCAAATGGAGAGCATTTTTCTGCTAAGCTGATAAGACCAAGTGGCAGATTGCCTAAGCTTGCACAATTTTCTCTGTGTAAAAAATTAACTTGAATGGCCAGCTTCCGCAAAACAATTACAGACTTCCTCCTGCTTCCAGTGTGCGGATGCTGCCTTAACCCCTTCGCTGCCTGAACAAACTCAAGTAATTATTTTTCCTTTTTAACATATTACACCTACTATTTTTAAGGGTCTTATCCACAAAGAAAAAGTAGAAGAATTATTTTGCAAAACAACTAGACAAATATAAATTCCTGTTTATATAAATCGGGCTCTTTTAACCTCTTGAATGCTACAGAGGTCTTTGACGCATTTCAAAACATTTAATGGGTTAAATGCATCATTTACATCAATAAGAATGCTGGGAATGTTTGTGATTTCCCTGTGGGGCGCATTGCCTCAGAATTACCTCTCTGTTTCTTGTGTATACAGTCCTTTATTTCTTATTTATCATTCAATGGGCAGGAAATACATGTATTACTGGATATTACTTCAGATACCTCTTTTAGTTTAAAGGGATAGTAATGTTTCAAAATAAAAGCAGCTCCAATTAATCTTTGAAGTATTTGGGCCATGGAGAGTATTATTTCAATACTGTCAGTGTTGTGGTTCAAGAGTAATTAATGATAACGTATCCTCCTCCCACCCCTTTTACCTAATGTAAGCCACCTCCCCTCAGATATGGAATCTGGTCCACAGACCAGACACCTCACAGCAAGGGACAATCTTCTTACTGTGTGTATAAGGAAAACCCTGCCCCCCTTGACAGGGTTTTCAGGTTTTTCCCTTACGCTAATTGAAGATTGTCCCTCACTGCAAGCCATCAGGACACCACCTTTCTATTCTGAGGTGAGCAGTGTTACATCAGTAAAATGGGTGGGAGGAGGATACTTTATCATTCAATTACTCTTGAACTACAACTCTGACAGTATTGAAATAACACTCTCCACAGCCCAAATACTATGAAGATTAACTGGAGCTGCTTTCATTTTAAAACAGTACTATCCATTTAAGCCTTTGAGTGCCAGAGAGGTATCCATTGAATGGCAATCAAAGGATTAAAGCAAAAATTTGAGGCTGAAAACATTCATGATAGGAATTACCTGCAACTAGGGTTCCTCTTCCCTTTAGCGATATAACTACATGGGTACTTAGCAGCCTGTGTCTGCCCACCCCCAATAAATAAACATCCCCTGTTACAACCCATCCCTCTTAACCTTTTCAGTGCCAGAGGGATATCCTGCTGATTGGGGTTATGCATTAGCAGTGTTACGAAGGTGATAAAGTGGATATAACTTCTTGGGGGAGATTCACTAAGCAGTGATAAATTAAACTATATGCCACAAATCCTATCTCTATAGTTTGAGAGATATATGCTTTCAAAGTTCCCCCTCCCTCCCTTTTTCCTGATGTCAGTTGTAAAGCTGACTGCAGGAGATTTAAAGGGATAGTAAACCCCCCAAAAAACTTTAAGCCAAATTATAGGAATAATAAAAACATACTTAACACCCTCATTCCCATCTCTCAAACCGTTATGGTTTGACGGATGTAAGACAATAAAGACCTCCGCTCCCTCCTCTTTCTGCCTATTGAGCTGTAAAGCTGTCAGAGGCAGAATCCGGTCACCCGACTGTAGGCGGCTCTTCAGGAGCACTGTGATCAGGATCTCGAACTATAATAACTTCATCGGTATGGTCTACAACGTGTGTCTGGCTTGCAAGCACATGTTGTAGACCATTCTGATGAAGTAATTATACTTAGATATCTCCATGACAGCGCTCTTGAAGAGCCGCCATCTGGTCCCGGAAGCAGGATCTCACGACGTCCGCTATACAGCGGATGCATAAGAAGGGGGAGGGAGCAGAGGACTTTATTTTCTTACATCTCTCAAACCATAACGGTTTGAGAGATGGGAATGAGGTTGTTAAGTATGTTTTTATTATTCCTATTATGGCCCTTCAGCAGAGCTGAAATCACATTATTTAAAAAGAATTACTTTATTGTAACCAGGCACACTTTGCAGACCTTTCCAATGAAGAAATTATTTTCTAATAACGAGATTTTGGCTCTGCTGCAGAGCCACCAGCTAGTCCCCAGACCAGGATCTCCTGCTGTCAGCACAACGCTGATGTCAGGAGAAGGGGAGGGAGAGGGGGAACTTTGAATGTGAATATCTCTCAAACCATAGTGGTTTGAGAGATAGGATTTGTGGCATATATTTAAATTTTTTAACCTCTACAAAACTATAACCATTTTTATGGGACATTGCTGACCCTTTAATGAGATCCTGTGGCAGATGTATGGAAAATGAAGAATTCTGAGTCGATTTCCTCTGTACCCAGCTCATAAACAGCATGCACCAGGGATCAGAGAAATGGCATACCTCCCAAGTGTCCCTCTTTAGGAGCAACAGTCCCTCTTTGAGACCCAAATCCCTCTGTCCCTCATTCCCACCCTGGTGACCCTCTTTTTAGTGGATCAGACTGTGTGGTGTGTGTATAAGTGGATCACATTGCTCCACAGCAATAAAACTCACATTAATGTTTGTATAATATTCAGTGTTAGTGTAAAAGCCTGTGTACATGGGCCAAGGTCCGTGTTATGTTAATCCTTTGAATGTCTGAGGGGTACGTGTACCCCTCTGGCACTCAAAGGGTTAAGCGGCCGCTACCTCACTGCTCCACGCGATGCAGTCTTGCGTCCCCTCACTCAGGCGATTCAATGATGCATGGTAGAGACTGCCTGAACGCAGTTAGTCTCTACTATGCATGACTGCATCATGACAAACATCCTAGCGAATTATTATATAGGATACTAGTAGAAGAGCCCGTGTACACGGGCCACAGTGCCAGCCTGTCTCGGTGCAGTCATGGCCAGTAGAGACTGCACCGCGGCTGATACAGAGCTGGACGTGAGCGCCAGGCGCTGTATCAGCCTCGTCACAGGCAGTCTCTACTGCGCATGACTGCAGCACGCTCAGCAGTCTCTACTTCACATGACTGTGTAGTTACAAACGTTTTAGTGAATTATTATATAGGATGGGCATCTTGTTATAGAGAGCTGAACATAGGCGTTAGGCAGGCACAGTGCACAGAAACCATTCTTTGTGCTTTTTTTTTTTTTTGCAAAATTGTATTTGTACCTTCCCATTAAAAACTTTACAACAATGATTTTAATTATTTTATCTGAAAAAAATAGAATATCGGGAAAAGTAAGCAAAGAGTCAGGAGGTCTTCTCGCCTATAGGTACTTTCCTGTTGACGTTCCACTAATTCTGCTTCTCTCTTTCTCTCAATGTCTAGTTTGCTAGTTTGTCCAGTTTCGCACTGGCCCTGCTGCATAAGAAAAAGATTTTCTTGCAATCCCGGGGCGTGATGTTCGAAAAGTCATCATAATGGAAAAATGGTGGATCCTGGATTGGTGGTAATGGGAGGATAGCATTTTCTGAAGTAAATCCTTTACTTGTGTCATTAAAAATTAAATACAGAGGTAAGATGAGCTTGATGAATACTGACTTGAAAAGACATTTTTAAAATGTTTTCTCTTTAACATCAGTATTTTTATTGGCTTTTAAATCCCGTTAATGCCATATTAATAAATCCCTCTCCTATCTACTTGCAAATATTGCTATCAGCTGCTTTCTGCAAGTTTACACCATGATGGAAATTAGACCCAAAATTTTTTACTCAATTTTTTTAAATGCCTTACAATATGAGGGTCCTTTAACCCCTTAATGACCATCTGCTCATGCATGTGGAGGTCACTAAAGGACCACAGAGCTTTTTTTTTTTTTAATTTTGATTCCGGACTCCCCGAACGGCGTGCAGCCGCGGGGGGTGCCCGGAATTCCATGACAGTCTTAGTATGTCATGGGTTGTTAACTCAGATCGACCCATGACGTACTATGACCGTCAAGGGTCGTTAAGGGGTTAAAGGGATAGTAATGTTTCATAATAAAAGCAGCTCCAATTAATCATCATAGAGTGATGTTAGAATTATTTCAATTCTGTCAGAGTTGTAGTTCAAGAGTAATTCAATTACAAAGTATCCCCCTCCTGCCCCTTTTACTGATGTAACACTGCTCAGCCAGATCAGAAGGGAGGTGCCCAGGCAGACTGCAGAGAGGGACAATCTTCAATTAAGGTAAGGGAAAAACCTGAAAAACTTGTCAAGGGGGGGGGGCAGGGCTTTCATTGTTCTCATAGGAAGAAGATTGGTCCCTGCTGTTTTCTGTCTGGTCTATGGACTGGATTCCACATCTGACAAGAGATGTCTTACACTAGGTAAAAGGGGTGGGAGGGGAAACTGTGAATATCTCTCAAACCATAAAAGTTTGAGAGATAAGACTTATATCGTTCTTCATGTTTTTTAAATGCCTACAAAATAAAATAAAGATAAAACAAAGTATTACTATCCCTTTAAGTGCTTTGCAATGCGTTGTGTACCCATCTGGAGCAAGAAGGATTAAACCATGTATACTTTTAAGACTGCTTTTTACAATTTGAATGCAAAAAAAATGATGGTACTAAATCTAGAAATTGTTAACCCATGGTATAAAAACGTTTTTGGACTAATTACCGAAAACCGTAAAATCTCAGGTATAATACGCACCTGTGTATAATACGCAGGTGTATATTATACCCAAGATTTTAGGGGAAAACAAGAGTGCCTATGTATAATACGCACCATTGTTTTCCCATGCCAGACAAAAAAAAATCCCATTGCCACCGGTTTCCTCCCTCCCTCCCGGCTTACCCATCTCCTTTTCTGAAGTGCATCAGTTTGCTTCAGCTTGACAGGGTGCCAGCGGGCGGCATACTTGCATCCGCCGCCCGCTTCCAGCTTGGCCCTGTCAGGGCCTCTCCTTTGCAGCCAATGGGTAATGTTTTGCGAGGACTGAAAGGTCCTCACAGGGGAAGACCATAAATCCTAAACGCATAGTGCAGTGCTCGCAAGACATTACCCATTGGCTGCAAAGGAGAGGCGGCGGATGCAAGTATGCCGCCCGCTGGCACCCTGTCAGGCTGAAGCAAACGGATGCACTTCAGAAAAGAGACCTCTTCCTCAGCATTTTAAGTCGAGGGAGGGCATGACTGCTGGAGCGAACATTCTTTGGCAATATTTTGCCTTTGAATGTTTTCTAGTGGCTGGCAGGGTAGGTGGGCAGGGTGAGAGTTTTTGTTTATAAATATTACCCGTGCGGCTGTCTACGCAGTTTAATTGTTCCAGCAAGACAGCTGCACGGGTGTTTTTTCTGCTGTTTTCCCTCCCTCCCCCTTTTTCCTTTTATTGTCACAGCGATTTGGCGGGGGTGGGTCCTCGCCAGGTAGTTTATTTGAGCTGTATTTACCCTAATGGGGTTTTTGGGGAGTTAGCCCCCCCACTCGCACGCTAACAGCGCGAGTGGGAGCAGAGACTCTTGTTTGTTGATTGTGTTAATCGTGCCACTTGGCATCTGCTGAGATGCAGGATTAACGTTTTATTATTGTTATGTTTTAATAAAGCTGTGGCCTTTTCCTTCCCTGATAGTTGTCCGTGTGTTACTGGGGGGGATTGGACTTTTATTATGTATGTTCGTGCACGTAGGCAGTCAAGGAGATGGGTAAGCCGGGAGGGAGGGAGGAAACCAGTGGCAATGGGATTTTTTTTATATAAAATTAATGTCTCGCGTATAATACGCACCCCCCACTTCACATAAGGAGAATAGGGGCAAAATTGTGCGTATTATATGCAAGATTTTATGGACTTTCAGGTAACGCAGCTTTTTAAACAATGAACCCCTAAGACAGGGACTGTAGGTCCCATCATCCTCAGATGGCCGCCAACTGTTTGACTACAGTTCCCATGATCCTAAATCAGCTTTCATCTGTTGTTGAACTACAATTACAACCATCCTTAGGTGACCTCCAGCTGCTGTTTGACTACTGATCCCATATTCAACCAGCTTCCACTTGTTGTTGGACTATAATTCCCATCCTCCACAGCTGGACATAGTCCATCATCAGCTGGAGATGCAAAGGTTTCCCACAATTCCTTTAGGTCCTCACGCAGCCCTGCAATGAGCAACTTTCATAAACAGCTGTTTAAAAATAGAAAAGCCAGCCCTACCTGCAACAGTATCTAGCCCAGGGGATGAACTTCTTTGGCTCTTCAGCTGTTGTGGACTACAACATGGGAGTTGTAGTGCCTGACTGCTGGAAAGTCAAAGGAAGGCTGTCCCTGATGTAGCCCAATATGTGACTTCTGTAGAAACTAGCATTTCATTTTCTACACATGTGCCCTCTTTTCATGTCTCTTTTATATGATCCATCTCTAAAGCATCACTCCTCCCTTCCCGTGAATGAGAAGTATCCGCACACAAACACAGACACACACACTCTCTCATCATGCACACACTATTTCTCCCTGCACATACACGCACTTACACACATACATACACACTTTTTCTCCCTGCACACTTGTGCACACACGTCACACACACACAGAAATACATACACACATTTTTCTCCCTGCACACTCACATGCACACACACATTTTCTCCCTGCACACATGCACACTCATTTTCCCTACACACACTCTTTCATCAGATGAGTGGTGTGCCTACACACTCACACACACATGCACATACTCTCTCTCCCTGCACACACTCACACACACACTATTTCTCCCTGCACATACACACACATACATACATATTTTTTCTCTCTGCACACACACACACACACACACACACACATATGCACACTCCTTCTCCCTGCACACACACACACTCTCTCATCAGATAAGTGGTATGCCTGTGAATACACACACACACACACAATTTTTCCATGCCCAGACACACACAAACATGCACACACACTCTCTCATTAGATGTGTGGTAATTCTACACACACACACACACACACACACACAAACACTCTTTCTCATCAGATGAGTAGTATGCCTATGTACACAAACACACACACTATTTCTCTGTGCCCAGACACACACACATGCACACACGCTCTCCCATTAGATGTGTGGTATCCCTACACACACACACACATACTCCCTTATTAGATGTGTGCTATCCCTACACACACATGCACACACACTCTCTCATTAGATGTGTGGTATCCCTACACACACACACACATGCACACACACTCCCTTATTAGATGTGTGGTATCCCTACACACACACACACACACTCCCTTATTAGATGTGTGCTATCCCTACACACACACATGCACACACACTCTCTCATTAGATGTGTGGTATCCCTACACACACATGCACACACACTCTTTCTCATCAGATGAGCGGTATCCTTACACACATTTTCTGCCTGTGACATCAGTGCCCCCTCCCATTTCTCTTTCTATCTCCTTTCTCTCCTGTAGGGGCAGGGTTTCTTCTCTCACACATCTCTCTCCCCCCTCTTCTCTGAATCATTCTCCTCCTCCTCCCTGTTTCTCTGTCTCCCTTCTACACATCTCTCTTCTTCTCTAGCCCAAGGAGCGGATCTCAGCTACATCTCAGTGAAAGGGACCCCTCTGACTCTCTCTCTCTTGTCCTCTCGTTGGTGTCACCCATCAGGTAAGATGTCACAGGAAGCTGTAGTTAGAGGGGCCGGTTAGAGGAAATTAGAGTCTGCAGACTGACACGGCTGATGTGGCTGCAGCAGCTTTGATCATTTATATACACTACTGAGATCCCTTTAACCCTCTCTACACTATGTTGAGGCACTTTGAGATGATCTGTCTTGCATATGTTAATTTAAAGGACCCTAGATTCTTTAACCCCTTGGGTGCTAGAGAGGTCTCCAACCCATTGCTTTGCAATGGATTGGAGACCTCTTTGCATCCAAGGGGTTAATTATGTAACTGTTATTGATGTGTAAGAGACACATACAATATTTAGCTGGTTTGTAGTAGCTCTAATACCTAGAAAAGCTGCAGCACCATAGAGAACAAATACAAATCCCATTGATTTAAGTCTGACTTTCAGTCTCTTGGCTGCTAGAGATGTCTCCAATGCATTGCAAAGCATTACAGGGGATTGAAGCCATTTTTAAAGATACTGAAATTTGAAGCTGTTGGTTTGTTCCAGAATTACTCCAGTCTTTCTTAGAATATCAACCTCATTGGAGGGGTGTTGAATACATATGATTCTATGCTATAGACTGTGCCGGACAGAGTTTCTCTCCCTATGATTGCTTAACACCAATCTCTGGGCTACTAATGCCGGGGGAAAGGTATTGGGGCAACTTCCTAGCATGAAGGTCTTAACCCTTTAAGTTCCACAGAGGTATCTAATGCATTGTGTTGTTACCGCTGTGTCACTCAGTCAGACCTCGTGGTGGGACATCAGAACCCCTCAATCTGTTCTGTTTTTAAGTTCAATACAGCTATGGCCCTCCACGAATATGTACCAATATATTTTAAATACATATATATATATATATATATATATAGTCAGTAAACCTCACCCACTACCCACTGGACTTGTAAAAAAGGCCTTTTTGACAAGTCCAGTGAGTGCGGTTTACTGCCCATCTACATCACTATTTAACTAGCACCCTGGCCAGTTCTAATGTTGCGAGTGCATCTTCCCTACATCGTATATATATATATATATATATATATATATATATATAGATATAGATATATATATAGATATATATATATATATGTATAAAATCTCCAGGACATACTTGAAAAAAGAGTAATGTCAATATATTCTTCCTGGTAAACCATTTTCTAAATAAATAAATAACATATAATGATACATTTGTATTAATAGTTTGTGTTATAATAAATGTTTCATCCTTATTATGCAGAGAATGCCAGAAGTGATATATTCTCTGTATAACAGCACTGCTGTATTTGTACACCTGTACAGACCAGCGGGCCAGAATAAATCTGCCATTGGGCCAGATCCAGCCAATGGGCTTTAATTAGCCCATCTGTGCTCTGTCGAGGGCAAACCCCCAGTGGAGCTGCACTGGTGGCTTTGTATATTCCCCCCAATATGTCTTAAAATAGTATGACTGCTTTGATATTCTAGCATTTCATTTAAACCCTTCTGCAGATCTGCCCTTTGTGTGCATTCACTCCTGTACTGTACAGTAAACCCTTTAATCCTCACCCAGCTGATGTGATGAACACTGCACCTGTCACTCCTCAAATCTATCATTGTTTTAATGTGTTCAGTGATGTTTCTGTACTAAGTAAAACCAGAGCAATTCTGGGTCAAACCAAACGCATTATAGGTGGCAAATAAAAATTCCCAAGATACCAGTTATTTAAATGAGACTTTTAACCCCTGACTGCTAGAGAGGTTTGGACCCCTCATTGTTTTGCAATACATTGTTGACCTTTGTAGCATTCATGGGAATCGTTATTTCACCCCTAAGATGCTGTAGATTTGCCCCAGAATTGTACCACTTTTTCATAGTACATGATCCTCAATGCATTGTGTATTCCTCTGGCACTCAAAGGTTAAGAAAAAGTGGGGCAATTTTGGTGCAAATAAACTGCACCATGGGAAATAAATTGTGCAAAAAATCCCTTGATTTAAATGGGGCTTTTAATGTGGACCTGCCACCTTGATTTACGTTTGTATATTTGAAAACATTTTTTATTAACCTCTTAACAACCGGCCGAGCAGTTAATGACTTAAATGGATAGTAATGTTTCACAAAAACAGCAGCTCTAATTAATCTTCATAGCATTTGGGTCATGGAGAGTGTTATTTCAATACTGTCAGAGTTGTAGTTCAAGAGTAATTGAATGATAAAGTATCCCCCTCCCACCCATTTTACCTACTGTAAGTCACCTCCCCTCAGATGTGGAATGTGGTCTCTTGACCGGACAACTCGCAGCAAGGGACAATCTTCTTACTGTGAGAACGATAAAAACCCTGCCTCCCTTGACAGGTTTTTCAGGTTTTTCCTTATGCTCACTGAATATTTCCCCTCTCCGCGATCCATCCGGACAGTCTTGCTTCCCTGAGGTGAGCAGCGTTACATCAGAAAAAGGGGCGGGAGAGGATACTTTATCATTCAATTACTCTTGAACTACAACTCGGACAGTATTGAAATAATGCTCTTTACGGTCCTCATACTATGAAGATTAATTGGAGCTGCTTTTATTGTGTAACATTACTATCCCTTTAACGCAAGTTTACCCATGACAGTCCTGGCATGTCATGGGCTGTTAAGGGGTTAAAACCTGCCTATGTATCATGTTAGCCAAAAGACCAGCAAATGTACAGTTAAGAAGATATTCTTACTTGGTACCAGGTGCTAATGTATGCAATGATATGCTAATTAAGCAGTGTGCTGCACCAGGAGACTTTCACTTTTCCCAGAAATAAAAATGTCAATATTTCCTAAATTACACATCGGCTGGACTTTTGGTTAACATGGCAGACAGGCAGTTTTGAACAAAATTTTCAAATATGTAAAAAAAAAAATCTCAAAGTGGCAGGTCCACTTTAAGACCTTGATTGCTAGAGAAATCTCCTATGCATTGCCAAACAATGCATTGGAGACCTCTCTAGCATTTAATGGGTTAAAAACTACTTTTATATTAACCCTTTGAGTGCCAGAGGGGTATGCAACGCATTGCAAATCAATACATTGCCTACCCCTCTGGCACTCAAAGATTAAGATCTCAAATAAGACAGAGGCTGCTAAACATTCAATTCTTATAAAGATAATAATGTTATTTGTTTAACTAAGGTAATTAGTTCTGAACAAACTGGCTAATGAGCAACAGGGGGTTAATTCATCCCTGTTCAGGTGCTTCCATAGCTCTCTTGATGAGACAAGAATAAACAGCAAAATTGAGCATAGCCAGGACCTGAAAAAATGTATATCTTAATATGAAACAAAATAAAAAGATAAAAATACCAATGCATTTCTAGGCCACAGTTTTGCTGTAACATCAATTTAAATTGATGGAAATTTGTATTTGTCCCCTATGGTGCAATTGTTTTTCCACAACATTACCGTACTTTATCTTAATACGTCAGCTTCACTCTCTTGCTTTGGAATCATTATTTTTGCAAATCTTAGCTTAAGTTTACTTGAATATTAGACTACTGTAACATTTGCAAAGCTTTCTCTCTAATCAAACAACATATTCAAATCATTATCACTTACCTGCATACCTGGGAACTTCTTCCTCTTGAGGCCCCCAAAGAGGGCTCATGTGCTTCTGACCAGGGGGAAGTAAATGACAAGATTCACGTAAAAATGAGTGGGGCTTTATTTTGTGGGCGGGGCTTACATCCATGTTTCAAAAAGCGGACAGGAAGTGGGTGGGAGGTGGGCAGAACAGGGTGTGAAGGAGGAGAAGTGGGCGGGAAATGGGAAGCACAGGGTGGGAAGGAGGAGAAATGGGCAGATTTTCAGAAGAAACTCACCACCACCAGAGAATCAGCCTCTGTCCCTATAGATCTGGTAACTGACTCTAAAAAACAGAGTCTCTGGGGCAGATCAAGAGAGTTCCCAGGTACACTTACCTGTTACTGTATTCGATAACTGTGCAAGTAGACATTTTTTTTTTGAGACAGAAAAAAATGCTTACCTGATTGGTTATTCTGTGTAGGGGGGTGTGGCTCAAGATTAGGACTTCTCACAAAAGGCAACCTTCCCTGTTTACTAGCCAGTTCCAATTTTAGATCTGATCAGGCAAAATAAATGTTTTGGGGGATAGTAGTATTATCATTCCTTTCTAAATTTATGGTGATATATTTTAAATAGATGATTCTTCCCCCATTAATTGGGCTGATGTACTAAAAAGAACTATAGCAATTCTGGAGAAAATCAACTGCACCATAGGGAACAAATACAAATTGTTGCTGATTTAAATGTGGCTTTTAACCCCTTGAATGCTAGAGGGATTAAGGAGTATTTTGCCTTACACTGGAAAGCATTACACCTTTCAGTGTTTAATCGTCAGGGCATTGCATCTTTATTAATGGAATGTACAGAACATTGCATCAGGGCCGGCGCCAGGTAGGAGATGGCCCAAGGCGCACATGTACTGGGGGTGCAGGCATGCAGCAGAGAAGAGCTGCTCCCAGGGCCGGCCGTTCCCGCTAGCAGGACTCCTCCACTGGGCGCTGCAACACAGTCAGGTCTGTGTAGCTACTGCGCTCCCTCTTTGCTGTCGGCTCTTTAGTAATGCAGAGCACACTGGGAGTCAACATCTCCCAGTGCTTTCTGCATTACTGAAGAGAAGACCGCGCAGGATCCAGCAGCTACAGGTCTGTGATGGGGGACAAGTTGGGGCTGATGGGGGACAAGTTGGGGCTGATGGGGGGCAAGTTGGGGCTGATGGAAGGCAAGTTGGAGCTGAGGGGGCAAGTTGGAGCTCATGGGGCAAGAAAAGAGGTGGGGTATAATTAGGCGGGGTATAAAGGGGTGGGGCACAAGGGGCGGAGCCAAGGGTGGCAAAATTAAGTTTTGCCTAGAGTGGCAAAAATCCTTGCACCAGTCCTGCATTGCATCAGTTTATTGTACAAACTTTAAAGGGGAACTACCACCCCGTAAAAAACTTAACCTGGATTGATTCTTCATCAGGCGACTAGCTGCTTAGTAGCGCTAGTCGACAGAAATATTACCCAGTTCTGAAGATTTCGGCCTTTTTCTGACGGCCGGCTCAAAAGGGACTGACAGCGCAGGCGCACGGACGTCACTGTGACGAGACGTCCGTGCTTCCTGTTCCAGTGACCGTCAGAAAAAGGCCGAAATCTTCAGAAACGAGTAATATTTCTGGCGACTAGCGCTACTAAGCAGCTAGTCGCCAGATGAAGAATCAATCCAGGTTAAGTTTTTGCGGGGTGGTAGTTCCCCTTTATGGATAGGATGGACAACATGAGGCCCTCCATCTTCTACCAAACTATTACGGCAACAGCTAGAGCGCCTCACGTTGTTCACCCCAGCTGTAGAACATTATACCTTTACACATATAATCTGCAAGACATTTCACCTTTTCTTGTAGATCTGCAGGCCATTGCACCATTCCTTTATACAATTTGCAAGGCATTGCGCCATTCCCTTGTAGAATCTGCAGGGTATTGGACCTTTTCCTTGTAAAATATGCAGGCTATTTCATATTTCATTACAAGGCATCACACATTTCTATGTATAATCAGCAGGGTATTTCACTTTTTTAGAAGCTGCAGGGCATTGTACCAATTCATGTAGAATCTGCAGGACAGCTGGAGGATCTCAGATTGCCCCGTTTTGCTGCAGTTTTATGAACTGTAGAGTCTGTCACTTTTATTTATTCAGACTACAAAGCATTGCACCTCTCAGTACACATGCTGCAGAGCTTCTCTCAATTCCTTGTAGAAACTGCAAGGGAGTGTACCACACAGCAATGAGGATGATGTAGCAAGAACAGGAGGGAGAGGCAGATACCTAGGAACTCTCCGGATCTACCCCGGAAACTGTGGTTTTTGCAGTGAATTACCAGGTGTCCGGGAACAGAGGCTGATTCTCCAGTGGTGGTGAGTTTCTTATGAATCTCTGCCCACTTCTGCTCCTTCCCACCCTGTTCCACTTCCTGCCCACTTCTCCTTCCCACCCTGTGCCTCCCACTTCCCGTCCACTTCTCCTCCTTCCCACCCTGTTCCTCCCAATTCCTGCCGTCTTCTACTCCTTCCCACCCTGTTCCTCCCAATTCCCATCCACTCATCCTCCTTCCCCCCCGTTCCACCCAATTCCCGCCCACTTTTTCCACCCTGTTCCTCCCACTTCACGCCCACTTCTCCTTCCCAACCTGCTCTGCCCACTTCCCTCCCACTTTCTACCATAGTCCATTAAACACCACCTTCACCCCTTTGTGACACGAATCGCGTCATTTATATCCCCCAGTGGCACCACATGAGCTCCCGTCGTGAACTCTTATAAGAGGCAATAAAGAGGAAATCACTTCAACTCCCCAAGTCCTATGGATCTCTAAGTTGGATACATTTTAGTGCATAGGCCCCATTGAATAACATAGGAACTGGAGAACTGATTTCACTGTAGAAGTTATCAACGTATCCTATTTCTATCACACCTTAAAGCATACCCTCCATTGACATAAATGGAGCTTTTAACCCTTTGAATGCTAGAGAGGTCACCAACGTTGGAGATCTCATGTGCATTCAAGGGCTGAAAGCGATATTAATACTTTCTTATAAAAATCTCTAAAATTGTAGATATTAATAATAGAATTAAGATGAACTACTTCCCAGGTTTCAAATCTTCATAGTTTTTGTGTTGGTAGCTGTGACAGTACCAGCTGACACCCCGCCTGGGTGTCTCCGTCAGTCACAGCTTCTTCTGCTCTGGAACACAACAAACCTCCACCGGTATACCACAAAGTACCCCAATCACCAGGCAACACTAGTGTCAGGGTAACAAGAACTCTATTGTACAAATCAGCAAACTTATATAAAGAACAGTGGCATCAGGGAACAATGTGTTGGATACCAGAGATACACAAGGGCCAATGGGAAGGTGGGAGCATAGGACATGATTGTATTAACTGTACAAAGAAGCTGGGTGGAGAGCAAATACTTAAACAAAAGGATATGGTTGAATACAATAGACAGACATGGGCCAGAATACACATTCACAGCAGGAACCTTTGTGACAGAGCATCTTTTGCATGATTTGATTTGGCCGCCTCAAGAGGCGACCAATCCGGGGATTGGATTGGCATGGCCAATCCTGGCCAGTTTCATCATGGCCGTTTTGACCTATCCGGACCTTTGGGTGGGCAGCTAACCGACCAATCACTGGGCCGCCTACTTTCCCCCATGTTAACTCTATGGGGGACCTTTAAACTCACCCAGGGCTTTGGCCAATCAGGAAGCTGCCTACTTCCCCAAACAAAGTCAGTGGAGGCCCTTTTACTCGGACTGGCCAATCCAGAGGCAATATTCCTTTCGCTGGCCCAGTGAACTCCAGTCTTTTGAGCAGCACAGTTTGGAAATCTTTAAACAACAGTAACCTAACTCCCATATTCTCAGCATTTAGTCTGTTGGGTCTGGTTTGGGCAGACCAGATGGGATTTTCACAGTCACCCTGCGCCCCCGATAATCACCGGGTGACTTAGACCCGAGAGGGAACTGGTAAACTGGAAAAGGGGCCACCAGGCCCCTCCAGGAGCCAAGAGCATGGTGGTTCCCATGACAGTAGCATTTAAAATTCCTCCCTCCCTCCCTTTTTTCATGCGTCAGTGCTCTAGCTGACAGATGCACAATCTGGTCATTTGACCAGATGGAGGCTCTTCAGCAGAGCCAAAAACGCAACATTTATGAAGAAATACTTCATTGGAACGGTCTACAAAGTGTGCTGAAGATATGAGACCTGGGGAGTAGCTCATCTTAATTCTGTTATTAATATCTACAATTTTAGAGATTTTTATAAGAAAGTATTAAAAACTCCATGTCATGAGGAGAGGGCGTGATTCACAAATAAGCACAGGCACATCTATTTGGGATAACAGACCACGGCTTTATTTAACTATTTCACTCTATTATTATTATTGTTCTTATTCAAATACCATAATAATTAACCAATAATCAATCATTAGCTGACAGCCTTGCCAATCTACCTTCCTTGAAACCAAGCATGGCCAGATTTTATGGGCTCATGCTAAAATCCCCACATTCTTCGGCACTACAGCTTATCCCAATGTTCGTCAGCACTTACAGCTCATTCCACCATTCTTCAGCACTTACAGCTGACTCCACCCTTCTTCAGCACTTACAGCTCATTCCACCATTCTTCAGCACTTACAGCTGACTCCACCCTTCTTCAGCACTTACAGTGCATTCCACCTTTCTTCAGACCAAAGAATTACCCCATTGGCCACCCACCTTAGCTTCAATGGGTAACGTCACCTCCCGCAACCTAAGTCTGGGGCAATACTGCCAAAGGGCTTCCTCCCGAGAATAAAATCCCCTAACTTTATCACATCAGTTATCGATCTCTGAAAATCATGCAAGGACTAGCCGCCCACCCGATACATGCAACCACACCATAATAGGGAGGGATGCTTCCTTTGCCCTTTCTTCCCCCAAACAACCATCGACTTCCTGTCGCAAACCCCATTTAAGCCCTTTCCTATACTCCTCCCCATTACACACACATCTTGTCTGAATCAGCCCTCCCCATGACATGTTTTCCCTCCTGTACCCTACGGTCCCTTCCGGGGAATTTCTTATAAATCAGAATTCCTGGGAACTTATTGTTGCGGACTCCCCAGAGAGGGGAGTCTTTTGGTGCCGCTGGGGGAGAAAAATGACACGAGTGGGAGGAACAGACTGGGAAGGAGCAGGAGTGGCAGAGCTTTATTAGAAACTCCCCACATCTGGAGAATCAACCTCTGCCCCGGAGACCCGTTAAATAGCAGCAAAAACAGGAGTCTCCTGGGCAAATCCGGAGAGTTCCCAGTTGTTTCAATCAGTGGGCATTTTTATTTGCCTCCCATGGGACAGTCGATTTGCCCCAAATCGCATTTGCACTGCGTTGGAGACCAATCTAGCATTCAAGGGGTTTGGAAACTCCTTATACATCAATGAGATTATTTATTTAAACCCCTGTGACGCAGCTGATTTTCTGCAGAATCACACCAGCTCTTTTTAGTACATCCACGATTAGTAAAAGAACAGCAGTGCATTTTGCCTATCCCAGGAAATTGTGCAGAATATTTCATCCATCCCTAGAGAATGTGCACAGAACATCCTGTATTCAGGGAGAGTCAATGGAGATCTGGATCCTTTTCCCAGAGTGTTAGCAGAGCACTGTTTGAGCCCTGGGAGAGACTGCAGAACAACACAGCCCCTTATCCCAGAGCACTGACTGGAAAAATACTGCCCAGCAGACTGATTTAAGCCTGGATTACTTTACAGTTGGTCAGCTGGTTTTATGTAGCAGATTCTGGCCTGGATTCCACTGCAGTTGGTAATTTTATCAGCTACAATTTTTTCCATTAAGTTCAGTGGGAATCTGTTTGATAAAACAGTTAACAGTTATCATCTGCAGTGTAATCTAGGTTTCCTCTTGAAGTCTATGCATTAATATTGTAGACAAACCCTCTGGTAAAATTATCAACTGTATTGTAATTCAAAACTAAAACCTGGATTACATTGCAGTTAATACATTTGAGGACATGTACCAATATTCCCTCTACAGCGCTGCAGAATAAGTTGCTATATAAATAAAGAATAATAATAAGGTGAGCAAGCAGAAATGAAGTAGTTAATGGAACTGAAACTGGCCCGGGTTGCATGGCGCATGTTTAATTCCAATGCAGTCCTTGCACACACCTCCCAAGTGTCCCTCTTTAGGAGGGACAGTCCCTCTTTGGGACCCAAATCCCTCTGTCCGTCTTTTCTACCCTTTTGCCCTCTTTTTAGGACATCAGAATGAGTGGTGTGTACTACATTGCTCCATAGCAATAAAACATACATTAATGTGTTGTTCATGTCCGTATATGTGTTTATACATTAATATGGGTAGTTAAAATACTTTGGTCTTGCTCTATATCATTTATCAGTTACACAAAGAGGTGCAGATGGGTCAAGAAATAACCTAAAAATTCTTGGAAATGTCCCGCCTACCAGCCACGCCCCCAGAAACTCCACCTAAAACAGAAGTGTCCCTCTTTTGCCGTTTGAAATGTTGGGAGGTGTGCTTGCATAAACACTACTCTTTCATTCTATCAGTGCTAGATTGCTCTTGCTCAGTTTTGCTCACCTTAGAGGGAACAAAGGTATGGACAAATAGACTGTCCACTAACCTATGTGCTGGAATAGATTATCTAGGCCTATGTCAGCCTAATAGAAATAGAAACTGCTCACTCTGAAGGGAAGATCAGCATGGTAGTGTATGGGCATTCAGGGAATTCTATTAAACTGTACTTTGTATAATGAGGGGAATTAACCCCTTAAGGACCAGAGTCATTCATCACATTGCTTCGGAATGCATTGTACACTTCTCTGATCCTTAAAGGGTTAAACAAAACTACAAGGAATTGGCATAATGTTACTCCATTTTCATTCACATGTTATAGAGTGCACATTCAGGGCTTGCTGACATTAAAGTGTTAGTGATGGCAGAGTGTCTGCACCAATAAAGTTTACCGCTGTCATACACTCAAGTGCATACCCATGGCGTTGATGGCTGGATTTTTTTTGCCCTCAGGATAGTTAATTGCCCACCCCTGTCCTGAACCTCTTGGATGCTAGAAAGAGGTATCTGATGCATGGAGAACATGCTTTGGAGTTCTCTTTTGCACCAAATAGCTTAATGCTTGATTCCTGGCAGATAAACCATATTACATACCTCTCTCCATTTAAAATGGCCAAAGAGGTGGTGTTAACATAGCAATATAGTGACATAGTTGACGAGGCTGAAAATAGACATGCATCCATCAAGTCTAGTCCATGTCAAAACACCCCTGTTGATCTAGAGAAAGGCAAATAAAATCCTCTGAAGCCATTTCCAGTTGAGCCACAAGTGGGTAAAAAAATTCCTTCCTGACTCTAAATGGCAGTGAGATTCTATCTGCATTGAAGCCATCTGTCATAATTCTCAATATTGTTCTGTGCTAGATAGGTATCAATTGCTTTTTTGAAAGCATTTACAGTATCTGCATATACAACATCTCGAGGTAACGAATTCCATAGCTTTACCGCCCTTACTGTAAAAAAATCCCTGCTTTTGTTTTAGTCAAAAGTGCCTTTCTCTAGTCTTAAAGGATGACCTCTCAGCTCAGCTCTTTGTGTAAATAATTGTTGTTGGGGGCGTGGCTGGTGGATGTGGCATTACTGAGAATTTTTAGGTTATTTCATGACCTTTTGACACCTCTTTGAGTAAGTGAATACATTATTTAGAGCAAGACTAAAGTATTTTATTTAAAAAGTCTAATTTATAAACACAAGCATTGAAGTTTAACCAAATATAATGTGAGTTTTATTGCTGTCGAGCAATGTGATGCACTTATATACAGACCACACAGTCTGATCTCCTAAAAAAGGGACTCCAGGATGGAAAAGAGGGAGAAAGGAATTTGTATCTCAAAGAGAGACACTTGGGAGGCATGTGTATTGCAGTGATGCATGCACTTTGCATTTTGCCATTCCATTCAAACTCTTGTAGAAGGGTAGCCTGTATAGTGTTCATGTTCAATGGATATCACCCACATACTAGTGCAATGATCTGCAAATCCAAGGCTGATTGGAGGAAGGTCTGTTAAGCTCACAGCATATGGTGCTGGCAGATGTAGTCATCTGCAGATTACCAGGGAAGTGGCATATATATTAATCATCTCAGTTAAAAGTTAGAACACAACAAAAGTAAGTCACATATTAACTCTAAATTATATTAAAGCAAGGCTGCACAACATGTGGCTTTCCAGTTGTTGTTGGATTACATCTCTGTTGCGCAGCATTCCATACCTCCAACATTTCAAATTGCCAAAGAGGGACACTTGTGTTTTAGGGGTTGTTGCTGTAGACGGGGCATTACCAAGAATTTTTAGGCTGTTTCATGACCTATTGACACCTCCTTTGGTAACCTATTAAATGGCTTATAACAAGACCAAAGTATTTTATTTAAGCACACTAATTTATAAACACATATACTGACGTTTAAACAAACAATAATGTGAGTTTTATTGCTGTGAAGGAATATGATACACTTATATACACACACCACACAGTCTGATCTCCTAAAAAGAGGGATATCAGAGTGGGTAAGAGGGACAGAGGAATTTGGGTCTAAAAGAGGGACTGTCCCTCCTAAAGAGGGACACTTGGGAGGGATGGCATTCTGTTGTCCACCAAAGTGAGGCTGACTTTGGAAGCCATTTTGTGTCCACTCCAAGAAATACTTTAGAAAAGAGGTTGCAGATTTACAGGATAACCTCCTATTGGCCTTGTTTACAAAGGTGATATCAGAGCAGCAATAATGTATGTTCGATCTCCTGAGCAGTATTTCAAAGAACTGTTCCATTGGACTGTTTACACATGTGGCTGTCACCCTCACATGAAGTAGCCCAATGCAACCTCCTGCAATTTCTTTTCATTCAACAGAGAACACAAGGACATTTCAGAAAAGGAGATCTGAATGGCAGCCTCAGTGTCTGATGCACAGATAGTTCACGTGGCCAAAGTGGAAGATGAGGTGTGCATTGCAATGTACAATGAATGGAGGGCCTGCATGGGCAGTAGCCAATCCAGTCGGTTATGTATGGACTAGTGCAAAAGCTGGTGTACACGGGCCAAGGTCTGGGTGATGTTAACCCTCTGAGTGCCAGAGGGGTACGCAAAGCATTGCTTTGCAATGTGTTGCGTACCCCTCTGGCACTCAAAAGGGTTAAGAGGCCGGTCCTGCTCTGCGTCCTGCTGCTGCCGCAGTCATGCACTGTAGAGACTGCCCGAAAGCACAGAATGCTCCAGCACAGAACTCCCAGCATTCCGTGCTCCCAGCATTCCGTTCTCCCAGCATTCTGTGCTCCCAGCATTCTGTGCGTTCGGCTAGTCTCTACTGCGCATGTCGGCTTCTGACAAACATCTTAGCAAATTATTATATAGGATGATGTCAACACAAGGTGGCTGTCAGTCTCAAACACACACTTTTTTTATTCTAAATGTAGCAGAAAGCACGAAACTAAATATATTATTTCTTTAGCAGGGTAGTAAAGGGCACACAAGGTGAACAACATAATTACTTATGTGCTGTCACCTTTTATCTCCTCTGTGATAAGAGTTAGAAATTATTTATTATTCTTATTAAATCATAGGAGCATGATGCAGGGCATGCCTTTGCCTAAGGGCAGCTATTCAGGAGAGGAGCCATGCTGTGTGTGCAACACCTACCACTCTGAACTGTGGGCATGACCTCCACATTCACAATCCCATTGGACCAGACACCTGTTTCTTGTTTATGTTGGCTGGTGTACTTACTAGTATATATAGCCCTGTACTGCTCAGTTTATTTAACCCCTTGAGCACCAGAGGGATGTGAAACATATTGTATTACTCCTCTTGTGTCAAGGGGTTAAGTACTTGTACATGGGTTTGTAATTATAGGATAATGTTATAGCCAGGGTTGTCCAAACTGGGGCTCTCCAGCTGATGAAGACTATAGCTCACATCGTGATGGCCTCAACAGCTGAAGGGCCTCAGAAAATCAGATGGCCCCTGTTAGTTTTGTGTTGTGCCTTTGTTCAAGAGATAGCATCTTTAATCAGTCCTGGATGTCATGTCCATGGAGGCGGACATGATAGTTGCTGGTAGTTTTTTCAAACTGAACAGACAGAGTGCATGAGCCTACTTAAGCCTTTAAGGGCCAGGTGGGTGTGCATTAAGATTACCATGTGCAGAGGGCGGAATTTGTCCTATTTCCTGGTGGGGTTGGAAGGAGAAGAAGTGGGTGGGAGTGGGATGGGGTATGAAGGAGGAGAAGTGGGTGGGAAATGGCAGGATAGGGTTGGAAGTAGGAGACATGGGCGGGAAGTGGGAAGAACAGTGTGGGAAGGAAGAAATGGGTTGGAAGTGGGCAGGACAGGGTAGGAAGGAGGTGAAGTGGGAAGACAAGGATGGGAAGGGGAGAAATGGGTGGGAAGTAGGCAGGAGTAATAGTGGGTGGGAAGGTGGAGGAGTGGTTGGGAAGTGGGCAGGACAGGGTTGTAAGGAGAAGAAGTATGTGGGAATTGAGAGGAACAGGGTGGGAAGGAGGAGAAATGGCTGGGAAATGGTCAGGAGGAGAAGTGGGTTGTACAGGGTGGGAAGGAGGAGAAGTGGGTAGAAAGTGGGCAGGACCTGGTTGTATGGAGGAGAAGTGTGTGGGAAGTGGGAGGAACAGGGTGGGAAGGAGGAGAAGTGGCTGGGAAGTGCACAACACAGGGTTGGAAGGAGGAGAAGTGGGAGAAACAGAGTGGGAAGGAGGAGGTGGGTGGGAAGGAGGAGAAGTGGTTGGGTAGTGAGCAGAACAGTGTTGGGAAGAGGAGAAATGGGTATGAAGTGGGCAGACCAGTGTGTGAAGGAGGAGAAGTGAGTGGTCAGTGGGAGAGATAGGGTGGAAAGGGGGAGAAGCGGGTGGGAAGTGGGAGGAATAGATTGGGAAGAAGGAGAAGTGGGTGGGAAGTGGGCAGGACAGGGTGGGAAGGAGGACAAGTGGGCACCTACTACCCACCCACTTCCCTGGCTATTTTCAAGGCAAACTTGCTTCCCTTTCCCCAATCCTGCACATCCCAATTATAGCCCCTTCCACATTATGACATGTATTGTGTACTTTGGACACTCCTATCCCCCAGCCCTTTTTGGTGTTCCAGGGCTGGGATAAAAAAATGGTACAATTAGACTACATGGTACAGCAATAATGCATTAGACTGGCCCAAGCCCTGGTTCTTTTTGGCAATGTAGCAACACCGTAATCTGCTCATAGAAAGTGTTATTCATTGTTCAGTAAATGAGATTTTACTCTGTCACTTTAGTGAGCTGCAAAATTAACCCTTTGCATTCCAGAGGGGTATGCAACACACTCCTTAACCCTCTGTTACTCAAAGGGTTAACAGTGAGACAAATTTCCCAACATCATATAGAACAACATCTAACTCCATCTGTCTTTCAATAAATTAGCCAGTTCTAATTATTCACAGTGGAAAGTTCACAGATGGCTTCTAAGGGCCTTAGAATACTAACTACATCATAGGGGCAAATACCCCCCATTTAAAAAGGGATTTTAACCTCTTGAATGCTAGTGAGGTCTCCAACACATTACTTTGCAAGAATTTTTATTTTTACCCAAAGGTGCAGTTGGTAGGCTCCAGAATTGCTCTTATTTTGCTTTTTACACAATGCCTTTAGTGAGACCTTAGCAGCAATGGTTGGTGATATCTCTAGCATTCAAGGGGTTAATTGCCCCATGTACATCAACAGGAATTATGGGAATTTTTATTCACTCCCTATGGTGCAGTTGATTTCCCCCGGAATTACTCCAGTTTTATTTCAACCCCTTGAGTGCCAGAGGGGTACGCATTAACCCTTTGAGTACCAGCAAAGCACCCCTGGGAAATCCCAGAGAGGGCTCATGCGCTACCGACAAGGAGATGTCAATGATTCGTGCCATAAAGGGGTGGGACTTAATCGGGTGGGTGCGGTTAACTTGCCAATGTGACATGAAGTGGGTGGGAAGTGACAGAACACTGTGGATAGGAGGTGAAGTGGGTGTGAAATGGGAAAACAGGGTGGGAAGGGGAAGACACTCCCCATTGCCGAAGAATCAGCCCCTGTACCTGGAGACCTGGCAATTCAGTCTGAATTACAGATCCGAAGGGTTCCCAGGTATGCAGAGAGATATGTCTGGCACTCAAAGGGTTAAACTTAAGGTCCTAAGGCTAAATATGATTGCTGTCATTAACCTTATTTGTTCACAATCCCTGCTGCAGTTTCTATCACAGTATTGTTTGCGTTTTCCAGTGATGGTTACACTGGATATGTTTGATAGCAGATAGAAAGTGGTTAAGTGGAAAGTGTTTTCCCGTGTCCCCATGCTTTGCTGAATAAAGGGCATACTTTCCCAAGAGTCCATCTTTAGGAGGGCGAGTGACTGTTCAAGACCCATATTCCTCTGTCCCTATTTCCTAACCCTGTCGTCCCTCTTCTAGGAGATCAGAATATGTAAGTGTGTATATAAGTATGTCACATTACTTCAGAGCAAGAAAACTTGTTTAACCCCTTAGTGACTGGCCACGCGTGCACGTGGCCGGCACTTAACGCCCACCGAACATTTTTTTCCCCATTTGTTTTAATGACTTCCGGGACGTACATGTACGTCCTCTGTCCACCTGGGACATGTGCTCGGGACGTACATGTACGTTCTCGGGCGGTAAGGGGTTAAATTTTAGTTTGTGTTTATAAATCAGTGATCCTATATAATAATTCGCTAAAACGTGTGTAACGACGCAGTCATGCTCAGTAGAGACTGCTGCACGTGCTGCAGTCATGCACAGTAGAGACTGCCCGCACCGCGGCTGATAGGAGTGTCCAGTTCTGTATCAGCCGCGGTGTGGGCAGTCTCTACTGCGCATGACTGCACTGCGACTGGCTGGCAGTGGCACTGTGGGAAGTGTAATGGGCTTTTCAACTAGTTATAAATAAAAGACTTTGGTCTTCTTCAAAATAATTTATTCAATTGCATAAAGAGATGTCAATCTGTCATGAAGTAACCTAAAAATTCATGGTAAAGCGCCACCCACCAGTCACATCCCCAGCAACACCACCTAAAACAGAAGTGTCGGCCTTTGGCCATTTGAGAACTTGGGAGATAAAAGAGGATGGTATGTTAACCCTGTGGATGCTAAAGGGAAGCAATGTGTTGGAGACATCTTTAGCATCCAAAAGATTAAAATTTTGAATTTGGTCTTAGTCTTTACAGTATGACTGAGACTGTATTATTTTTTACACTTTTTGGCTGTTACCTACTGTGGAAATATAGGACAGATGGTTTCTCTCTGTCCCTCTGTGGGAGAGAAAAGAGGAATCTGAGAGATAACTGGTATACTCAAAATAATTTCCATCTGTACAGAAATATGTGTTCTATGCCTTTTGTATGTACACATCTGTGTACAATGTTCTCTCACCTCTTGGTAGAGTAAAATGTAACCCTTTGAGGGTGTACAACATTGCTGTTTAATGAAATGGACTCCCCTCTGGCTCTCCAAGATTTAATCTGGGGTCAGAGCCTGTTTTCACATTAGGTAGAGCAGACAACTACTTAGAGTGCTGAGTCGTAGGCATGGCCATCACAAACCCAGTGCTTCTGTATGGGGTTGAGAAGGTTTTTTTTTTTACCGGATTTTAGAATTGTTGTGATATCCAGTTTTTATTCTCGCTTTATATACCCCCTGTAACTGACAGGCCATTTAAATGACTGTTTTTCTTTGTAGGTTATAGGTACAGTGTAATTATGCCTGGTAACAGTAAATAGAGCTGTGGGCAGGATCTTAGGGCAAAATGCTCATGTTGCTATAGATGGAGCCAGGGACAGCAAGAATTTCATGCACAGGGGAACCTGAAATGTAAGGAGTTGAGTTTTGAAGGAGTTAGTATGCAGAGAGTAGACAAGGGGTTAGAAACATGACTACTGTGGCTCCTGGACTACTGTGGCTCTCTGGGTGAACTTGCAAAGAGACTTCCCAAAAATTTTCAGTTCAAGTTTCCATGAGCTGTACACAATCTCCATAGTGTCAAATACATGGAGGGTGGGATGCTTACTCACTGTTCCCTCTACTGACACCTGGTTCCACTTCCTCTAGCCCTTAACTTCTCCCAGGTTCCCTCCCATTGGGTGATCTCACATCTCCTTTTGCATGATCCCCTTTCGCTATTGGTCCCTGTGGGATTCTTTCTGGCAGTTCTGTATCTTTCTATTTCTCAGAAGCTGAACATGACAAACAACAACACCCATTGTAGGTAAACATCTTGTGGGAACCCCCGGTTCCAGCGGGAGATGCCCCTGTATCCGGTAGGCCAGCCTGAGGCTAAAATTAGCAGAAGCCAATAGTTAGACACACCTTGGCAGATTTTTTTATTATCGTTTGCAGATACAGGTGAGTCACAGACTCCTTTTCCTGTCTGCAGATAGAAGGAGCCTACTTAACTGAAAGTAGAAATAAGAGAATTAAAATATCAGATACAAGGTAATTACAGAGAATTAAAGAAAAAAAACACAAGAAAACTATATTGAAGGCATAGTAACTACTTATTATGAATTTACATGTTGTACAAGCCCATAATATCTAATGTCAAATCGCTTATACTTTTTAAGATTTTTTTTCATGTTCAGCTATTGTTCTACCCTTTTATGTCCCTGACAGTGAGCTCTCTAGATTTCTGTTTCCTGGGATGTTTTTGGTAGACACTATAAAAGCAGGTATAGTGATACAATGTAAAACAATATGCAGTGCAGTGTGAGAGCATACAGCACATAGAGCGCTCAGAGCTGCAAGGCTAGTGACACATTATGGTCAACTGACCAGAAAACGCTCTATAAACAGATCAATGGATTACTGTTAAAAAAGAAGTGAAGATGACTTTACATTTTATGCATTTGCAGAATACATATATAGTCAAAGGGTTACTGTTCCTTTTAATATAGGCCAACCATACCTCTCAGTTTAACTGGAGACATATGAAATATGCACATTCCAGGGCTGCATTAAGCTCAAAGCAGCTCTGCTGTATACATTTTTTTATCAGTTTATATTAAAGGGGATGTATCACCCCTATACAAGTTAGCCTGGATTGTAGATTATACACTGAATATAAGTAAAAGTGTATACATATTTTTTTTTTTATAAAAGCTCCTGTTAGTCTAAAATGAAGTTATAATCTCTGCCCTGCAGACAGACTGTGGTTACCTGCTCTGTACCGCAGTCTGTCACTCTTCCTCTGCTCCCCTCCCTCTGTCCAACTTCTTCTGATGACGGAGCCTTTCTGCCAGTAAGCTGGAGCTGTCTCATTGGCAGAGCTCGATATCTAGCCAATGGGACTGCTCCATCTTACAGGATAAAAGCCTCCGTCATCAGAGGAGGCTGGATAGAGGGAGGGGAGCAGAGGCAGAGTGACGGACTGAGGTTACAGAGCAGGTAACCACAGTCTATGCAGAAGTAGCTGCAAGCCAGAGTTTATAACTTCATTTTAGACCAGCAGCTTTTACAAAAAATATTAATACGCTTTTATTTATGTTGGGTGTATAATCTAATGATCCAGGCTAACTTGTATAGGGGTGATACATCGCTTTTAATATGTACCACAAAAATAAAAAAGTTAAAACATTTCCTTTCTTTGCTATGTGTAGCATACCCCTCTTTCACTCAAAGGGTTAAAAGAAACCTGGTGACAAAATTATAAACAGCCTGAAGTTGTTGTATTAAGAGGAACTAGAATATTTCTGGAGCAAACCATCTGCACCATGCACTAAGCATTGGTTTGCTGTGCTTTGTAGACCTCTGTAGAATTCATGTGGTTAAAGGTCCCATTTAAATCAAAGGGATTGTTATATTTATCCCCTATGATACAGCTGGGATGCCCCAGAATGAATCCAGTTTTTCATTTTACATCAACTAGGGTGGCCACATTTCCATTCTGCCATTCAGGGACACTGCAGAGATGAGAACTGTAGAGTATGTATCCTCGGCTCTAGAGCAGCTGTGTGGGAGGGGTCACTATACATCACTGGTCATCAGTGGGCAAACCTCTGTTTCTCAGGCACCCCAGAGAGTTCTAAACACTAGAGGGAGGACTGACCATTAACTGCTGTGACAGAAAGTGATGCCTGCTGCAGACTACAAGAAAAATAGTGATGCCTGTTGCAGGCTACATCACGCCCAAAGCCTTAGACTACCATTACACTGCAACAAAATTGCACTGCAGCTCCTGTTTGATGTCAGAATCAAGGCTCTCTTTCTCTCTAGTGTTTAGAGGTCTGTCTGGAAGCCATTTCCTTGTAGCCCAGCAGAAGTATCACCTTCTGTCAAAGTAGGCAATGGGCAGTTCTAGTGATTAGAACTCTGTGCTCTGGAATCTAAATTCAGGGACTTTGTATTGTCCCTGAAGGAGGCTGCCAGGGACATGGGACACATATTTCAAATCAGGGACTGTCCCTGACAATCAGGGACACGTGGTCACCCTAACATCAACCTAACCGAAAACAGACCCACATACACATTTACACAGAATTAAACAGACAAGCAAAATAACATACCTCCCAAGTGTACCTCTTTAGGAGGGACGGTCCCTCTTTTAGACCCAAATCCCCCTGTCCCTCTTTCCCACCCTGATGTCCCTCTTTTTAGGAAATCAGATTGTGTGGTGTGTATATAAGTGTAACACATTGCTCCACAGCAATAAAACTCACATTATTGTTTGTTTAAACGTCAGTATATGTGTTTGTAAATTAGTGTGTGTGTAAATAAAATACTTTGGTCTTGTTATAAGTCATTTATTATGTTACACAAGGAGGTATCAATAGGTCATGAAATAGCCTAAAAATGCTCGGTAATGCCCCACCCACCAGCCACGCCCCCAGCAACACCCCCTAAAACACAAGTGTCCCTCTTTGGCAATTTGAAATGTTGGGAGGTATGAAATAATACAGACCTTCAGTGACAAGTTTACAATGAGACAGACATTAACATGCTGACACACACAGACTGGAAGAAAGAATCTGCAGGATTTTACTTCCCTCTGCCTAACAGAATAAATACTCTGTCTGTGTTCCAAAATCTTCTCATCTGCTCTGAAGACTGACTTAAAGGAATAGTAATGTTTCACAAAAACAGCAGCTCCAATTAATCTTCATAGTATTTGGGCTATGGAGAGTGTTATTTCAATACTGTCAGTGTTGTAGTTCAAGAGTAACTGAATGATAAACTATCCCCCTCCCGCCCCTTTTACCTAGTGTAAGCCACCTCCCCTCAGATGTGGAATCTGGTCCTGGGACCAGACAGCTCACAGCAAGGGACAATCTTCTTACTGTGATCATAAGGAAAACCCTGCCCCCCTTGATAAATTTTTCATTATGCTCACTGAAGATTGTCCCTCTTTGTGATCCATATGGACAGTCTTGCTGCTCTTAGGTGAGCGGTGTTACATCAGTAAAAGGGGCAGGAGGGGTAATTTTATCATTCAATTATTCTTGAACTACAGCTTTGACAGTATTTAAATAACACTCTCCATGGCCCAAATACTATGAAGATTAATTGGAGCTGCTTTTATTGTGAAACATTACTATTCATTTAAAGAGGACATAAAACGATAGGGATAAATCATACCTCCCAACATTTCAAATGGCCAAAGAGGCACACTTGTGTTTTAGGGGGTGTTGTTATGAGCATGGCTGGTGGGAGGGGCATTACTGAGATTTTTTAGGCAATTTAATGACCTACTGTCACCTCTTTGTGAATATGAATAAAATATTTAGAACAAGACCAAAGCATGTTATTTACACAGAACAATTTATAAACATATATACAGAGGTTTATACAAATATTAATGTGAATTTGATTGCTTAGAGCAATGTGATACACTTAGTTACACATCACACAGTTTCTTCTCCTGAAAAGAGGGACACCAGGGTAGGAAAGAGGGACAGGGATTTGGGTCTCAAAGAGCAACTGTCCCTCTTAAAGAGGGACACTTGGAAGGTATGGCTAAATTACTTTAAAGGGATAGCAATACTTAAAAATTACTAATCCCAAAATTGTAGTAATAAAAAAGGTTAAAAATAAAGGTTTGAGAGATGTCACTGGAGGCAATTAATTTCTTTTTTTATTACTACAATATTGGGATTAGTAATTTTGAAGTATTACTATCCCTTTAATCATACCTGGGGACATTCATCCTAAGCCCCAGAGAAATAGGGCTGGAAATGGGAGTGATCAAATGACTCGGTTCTTGTTATATTTTGGGCAGTGCTTCATTGGGTATTGGATTACTAAAAGTAGGGTTTGCCCTGAAATGGTCAGAGAAGGAGATTGAATGGGGTGGGAGTGGGCAGAACAGGTAGGAAAGTGGGCAGGGCTACCACAGAAATCACCAGGGCAGATGCAGAGTACCCAAGTATGTTTTTAGGGAGTTTAATAGGAGTTACTTAAACACCCCTCTGATCCTCAAACAATTAGGTAAGTGTCCTTTAACATCAGTCCAAAGAGACACATTTATATCAAGTGCCCCCAGATACCCATAGTGTCACCACTGGCCACTCCTTCCATGACCCCACTAATTCCATCTATAGTTGTCTGGAGTAGGAATACCCTTAGACTATAAAACAGAAACACAAGCAAGCTTTCCACTGACAAAGTATAAAAATAACTAGATATTAAACAATATATTACTATAATTATATAATTTCATATATAAATCACCGATTTATACCTTGGTGCTGTCAAATGGGGGATGTATAAATTATGTAACATACATGTATATACTGATACAAGAGGAGAGAGGACCTTCATTGTGAGAATTTACAATCTAGAGATAATGTGGTAAGCAAATTATCCATAATAAACCAGGAGCAAAATCTGGGTGCAGGGAGAAAATGTGCTGGTCGTATCCACAAATCTGGAGAGGGTGTGGGTAACTCAGCTATGGCATATCAGAATATATCATGCCCTAGGCCATGGGTCTCAAATAGTCAGCCTACAGGCCAGATGTGGCCCTCCTGAGCCTAGTGTGCAGCACGTCTGAGATTTAAAATTAATAATAATTATTTGATACACATGAACTAGTACAGCTGTAGGGCCTACACACCTGTCCACCTCTACTGTTAAGTAATAGACAGATACAGTAGCAGTAGTGAATTGTTAGATGTTGGGTACTGCAGAGCTGTAGTCCCCATCAGCTGAAGGTCTAACAGTTAACTACCCCAGCCGTACAATTCTCAAGAATAGTTAATTCTGTTGAATAACACTAGACTCATCTTGAAGTAAATTGATCAATGAACGTGACCGTCATCAATATCCGTGCACTTTTTTACAAAGTTAAACTATGTTATTGAGCTCCATTAAAGGGATACTAATACTTAAGATGTAAAAAATATATGTTGTAGGGTTTATGTCCCAGAATAAAACAAGGGTACTCCCACTGCTGAGAGTTTTTTATTAAAAAACTATAACAGCTCAAACTTTAATTTTTTAGGTGCAATATCACAGTGGCCTGAAAATTTACAGTGGCGCTGTTGCTACACCATCCTTTGGAGATTTATAGTCTAACGACCAGAGCAGTCCATAGGATGGTGTAGCAACAGCGCCACTGTAAATTTTCAGGCCACTGTGATCAATTACACCTAAAAAATTCAAGTTTGAGCTGTTATAATTTTTTAATAAAATATCTCTTAGCAGTGGAAGTTCCCTTGTTTTACTCAGGGGGATAAACCCTACAACATATATTTTTTTACATTATAAATATTACTATCCCTTTAAAGTCTGTTTTTAGTTCATACCGATAGAGAATAACCCAATCCATGATTCTGCAAACCTGCTGTCTGAGAATGTGAATTGAAAGCGACCAGATAAAGACACAGTTCTGCTGTAAAAACAGAAACATATGGCTATATATGACTGTATGGAAGGCACTCAACTAGGCAACAATTCTGTTCAACCAATTAAAAACCACTTATTCCTATACAGGGGATGCAGAGGATTCAGGTGTGACATGGCCTGGCATCCAAGATTACCCATCGGTTTTGCACCATCTTGGCTGGTGGTTGCTGACATCATAACACATCATCTTCCTTTTTTCAGTAACCTTTTGAGTACTAGGGAGATGCCTAGCACATCTAGTTACTCTCCTGTACATATAGTCGTTATTAGCACAGAGAGACCCAGTACATGAGCAAATCACCCGTTCACAGCTGCTAGTAGTATTATAAGTGCTGTAGTAGAATTATACACACTTCTTAGAGCTTGTGTGAGATTCAAGATGGATAGGCATCAGTCCATTGCTGACTCATCATGCAACAGCTTAGAGCAAGAGTGGCAAGCTGCAGGACTCCAGCAATTGGTCTGCAGTTCCCATCATACTCAACCGGTTTTTGATTAGCTGAGGATGTTAGGAACTGTAGCCCAACAAGAGCTGAAGACCACATGTTGCACATAACTGGATTAGAATGAATATCAGTAAGTCACCGAGAAGGTGGCACCATCGTCGTGGTGGCCAAAACCATTCCACCTACTATGGCCCTCCTAAAGCTGGGTTACCCACCACCAGTTCTCAAGCACATTACTGGATATTGCTTAACAATTTGGACATGCATCATGATACATGTCTGGTAACTGGTAAGTAGGAAGAATCCAGATTACATTGAATGCATTTACAACATTGTAAGAGAAGCTTATCACAGTAGGCAATGTTTTGACCTTTGGAGGCTTCATCAGTTATTAGAACATTACACAGTATTTACCATTTCTCTCAAGTAGCCTAAATGCTAAATGTTTCAAGGACATTCTTATGTGTACACAACAGCATGAATCAGTGGATGAGTCATTCAGTTACATCCATCTGCCAGCTAGGGGGAGGCACATGATGTCTGCAGATGAGAACAAATACATTAAAGGTAAAAGTTTCGGAATAAGCTTAGCTAGTTAAGCTTTGATGGTGCAGTTTATGATTGATGCTGGTGAGCACTATAGTGCGAGGCAATCAGGCCTTGAAGTAGGACACTGTGTGCAGGACTGGCCACTCTGCTGTATGTGAGTGTGAGTGGATGTACTGTCCAGGTGTTTGCCATATGCATAAAGAAAAAAGAGATGCAATTCTGGAGCCAAATGTTTGCAACGTTGAGGTAAACATTTAAATTCTGATTGATTTAAATGGATATTTTAACCCCTTTTAAATAAATGCTTGGCAATGTGTTGGAGAACTCTTTGCAATCAGTGTCTTAAAGGGCAATTATCCTGTCTGGCACTGTGCTCCTGTCACTTTATTGGGGGTGGGGTTTGAAAACCAATCCCGCCGGCTGGAAGCTAGTTGGAACACAACGTGGACGTATCATATGTGGATATCTTCCTCAGCTTCTGAGGGTTGTGGGTGCAGTTTCCATTTACTCTATGTGTAAGACTTTCAACCAGATGTTTGTGGGTGCAGCCTCCATAGACTGTATGTGGAAGGCTTTCAACCAGACTGAGCTGTGAAATGTCGGTGTTGCCATTCATTCCCTCCAAACGGGACCAACAAGGGAGTCCTGGTGTTCTCTTATCAGAGCCTTATTCTGCTTCACATTACTTCTTCTGGGCTCTCAATGCATCCCCCAGCTTCATAGGCAGGTGGGCTCCCTGGGAAACAAATCTTCCAATAGGGCACTATCCAAGTGAGAGATACCCTTTAAATGTCCTATTTAAATCAGTGGGAATTTTGGGAAATATTTATTTGTTCCCTATGATGCAGCTAGTTTGACCCAGAGTAGGGTGAAGTGTTTTCGGCCCCTGGAGTCGAATAGATCTAAATAAATATCCATATTCAGCAAACTATCAAACCAAGAGAGATAAGCTGTATCTATGGAGCATATTGATAGTGAGGATTATCAGGGCATACTTTTGTGTGGAATTATGCAGAGATGCAGTTCCCCACCTCTTTAACGTTCACTTTGTATGTTCATGACAGGAAAGGGAATTAATTTGTGAGGGGGGTGTAACATCTATAAGAACAATAGAAAGAGTTATAGGGAACAGATATATGGACCAATAGGAGGAGTTATAGGGAACTGTTATATGGAGCAATAGGAGGAGTTATAGGGAGCAGTTATATGGAGCAATAGGAGGAGTTATAGGGAACAGTTATATAGAACAATAGGAGGAGTTGTAGGGAGCAGTTATATGGAGCAATAGGAGGAGTTATAGTGTACAGTTATATGGAACACTAAGAGGAGTTATAGGGAACAGTTATATGGAACAATAGGAAGAGTTATAGGGAGCAGTTATATGGATCAATAAGAGGCGTTATAGGGAACAGTTATGTGGAGCAATAGAAGGAGATATAGGGAACAGTTATATGGAACAATAGGAGGAGTTATAGGGAACAGTTATATGGAGCAATAGTAAGAGTTATAGGGAGCAGTTACATTGAGCAAATAGGAGGAGTTATAGGGAACATTTATATGGAGCAATAGGAGGAATTATAGGGAACAGTTATATGGAGCAATAGGAGGAGTTTTAGGGAGCAGTTATATTGCACAATAGGAAGAGTTATAGGGAGCAGTTATATGGAGCAATAGGAGGAGATATATAGGGAACAGTTATATGGTACAATAGGAGGAGATATATGGAGCAGTTATATGGAGCAATAGGAGGAGTTACAGGGAGCAGTTATATGGTACAATAGGAGGAGACATTGGGCACAGTTATATGGAGCAATAGGAGGAGTTATAGGGAACAGTTATATGGAGCAGAAGGAATATAGGGAACAGTTATATGGAGCAGAAGGAATATAGGGAACAGTTATATGGTACAATAGGAGGAGATATATGGAGCAGTTTTATGGAGCAATAGGAGGAGTTATAGGGAACAGTTATATGGAGCAATAGGAGGAGTTATAGGGAACAGTTATATGGTACAATAGGAGGAGTTATAGGGAACAGTTATATGGTACAATAGGAGGAGTTATAGGGAACAGTTATATGGTACAATAGGAGGAGTTATAGGGAACAGTTATATGGACCAATAGGAGGAGTTATAGGGAACAGTTATATGGTACAATAGGAGGAGTGATAGGGAGCAGTTATATGGAGCAGAAGAAAGAGATATAGGGAACAGTTATATGGTACAATAGGAGGAGATATAGGGAACAGTTATATGGACCAATAGGAGGAGTTATAGGGAACAGTTATATGGAGCAGAAGGAAGAGATATAGGGAATAGTTATATGGTACAACAGGAGGAAATTTTTATTAAATCTTCTTGCAACAAATTTACAAAACAATGATCAGTGCATCAAAAACATTTCCAAAAATAAAATTAAAAACAAAATATCACATCAATATTTTCCCAATAATTTGTAGCGCCTTCTTTTTCTTATACATCTTTTATATCTTTAGTTATCTGATTAATTACAGAATCCATCGTTAAAGTAATTTGTTTTGATGATTTCAAACACCAAGCCTGCATAAATGATATATAACAATACAAATAATCCTATATAATAATTCGCTAAATCGTGTGTAACGCCCGACATGCGCAGTACACGCTGCTGCGCGTGCTGCAGTCATGCGCAGTAGAGACTGCCCGTGGCGCGGCTGATACAGAGCTGGGCGCTCCGAAGGAGCGCCCAGCTCTTTATCAGCCGCGGCGCGGGCAGTCTCCACTGCCCGTGACTGCCCCGCGACCGGGTGGAAGTGGCACTGTGGCCCGTGTAACGGGCTGTTCAACTAGTTAGATATAAAATGCTTTTATTAATTTTATCTGTTCGTTTAAAATCACCATATACCAATTCAACGTATGACTGTCCTTTCATATAAAATATTTTAAGAAGTATGGACATTTCTGCCTTTATTGTTAAAGTAAAAGGACAGTGACACAGAAAGGACAATGTTTCTAACACCCCCAAACATTCTTCCCTCGGACAATTTCATTCCTCAAGATTTTTAAATTTTAAATTGGATCGAACATATAATTTCCCAAGAAGACAAAGCCAAATAGTATCTCTCATTTTAACTGGAATTTTCATGCTAGTAGCATTCTGAATGGCCTTTAACATCAAGGTGCAATGGAAATCTTTTTAAACCAACTGGGCACTATAATACTTATTTAAAAGAAACTTATACAATTGTTTTACAATAGGAGGAGTTATAGGGAATGGTTATATGGAGCAATAGGGGTTATAGGGAGCAGTTATGTGATTCAATTGGAGGTGTTATAGGGAACGGTTATATGGAGCAATAGGAGGAGTTATAGGGAGCAGTTATATGGAACAGCAGGAGAAGTTACAGAGAGCAGTTATATGGTGCAATAAAAGGAGTAATATGGGACTGGATTTATGCTTCAGTAAACGATGGGAGAAAGAACAGGTTGACCTGAGCTGCCTCAATAATGAGACTCAATGAGGAAATCTGAGCTATTGCTCAATGTATTAAATTACCACCCATACAGAGGTACACCCCTCCCGTGCCTTCAGCAAAGATCTTGTAGAAAGAACAAGAGACCTGTTAATTTATTCATTACAGACTGTTTATATACAAATGGAACAAACTGTTTGTGAGAATCACCCAGTTTTAGAAAAACCCCTCCAATTAAAGCATCAGAATCATCTGGTAATAGGATTTATTAATAGAGGAGAACTAACATCCCCTAATAAACTCAAATTATTATTATGGCCAGAAAATCCTATTGGCCCTTAGGAATTTTACCTTTGTACATTTTTTCCAGAGAGGACATCTTCAGTCCTGGAGATTAGATCCTTGGGGGCGGTGACATGACAGGTACTAGAGGTGTATTCAGGCTGGAGCAGACAAAGTACATGATGAGCCTGCTTGACCCCTCTGATCCTTAAAGTCTTAACCCCTTAAGGACCAGCGGTCCTGGGATGTTTCCGTCCCATAAGGACCGCTTTGATCTTTGCTGATGTGCCGGTACACGTGACCTGTTGCGTGTATCGGCGTGCTGCTTTGGGGCCTGAAAGAGATCGCTCCAGTCTTGGAGTGGTCCATTTTACAGCCCATTTTTACTTACATCGCTCCTGGTGGAGCGCTGTAAGTAAATAGTATGTGACGGACTATGACCGTCATCGGTCCTTAAAGGGATAGTAATACTTCGTTTTAACTTTATTTTATTTTGTAGGCATTAAAAAAACATGAAGAATGATATAAGTCTTATCTCTCAAACCTTTATGGTTTATGAGATATTCACAAGCAAAGTTCCCCTCCCCGCCCCTTTTACCTAGTGTAAGCCATCTCTTCTCAGATGTGAGTCTGGTTGTATGACAGGACAGATAACAGAAGGGGACAATTTTCTTTGTATGAAAACAATGAAAGCCCTTCCCCCCTTGACAAGTTTTTCAGCTTTTTCCATTATCTTAATTGAAGATTGTCCCTCTCTGCAGTCTACCTGGGCATCTCCCTTCTGATCTGGTTGAACAGGGGGGGGGATACTTTGTTTGTGAATATCTCTTAAACCATAAAGGTTTCAGAGATAAGACTTATATCATTCTTCATGTTTTTTTAATGCCTACAAAATAAAACAAAGTTAAAATGAAGTATTACTATCCCTTTAAGTATTTAAGGACCATGATGGTCATAGTACGTCACGTAGCCCTTAACCCCTTAATGACCGGCCACGCGGCGTGTTGTGGTCACTTAAGGACCACAGAGCATTTTTTTTTCAATGTTTCCGGTTCTGGACTCCACGAACGGCGTGCAGCCGCGGGGGGCGGAATTCCATGATGGTCATAGTACAACATGGGTCCTTAACTCAGATCTACCCATGATGTACTATGACCGTCAAGGGTCATTAGGGGGTTAAGGAAGTACTATTTGCAGTGACCAGCACTGAAGCCCTTTGGTCCTGCAAGCAACTGTAATGTCTGTCTCCATGGAGATGACATCCCTGACTGACTGAAGATGTTATCTCTTGAATCAAAGAGAAAGGCAAAAAAATCATAGGGGCCATTAGGATTTTCTAGTAAAGTTGTTGGGGGATTATTATTAGATGGTGTTATGTCTTTTTTAACATATACTATTTCATATTATAGTTTGCTATTTGATTATTTACTAGCAACAAGACGGTTTGTGTTGCCCTTTCCTGTAAGTCTCTCTCCATTCACCCCTAAAAAAATGTTTTACATGACCCACTTCTCCCTGCACATTCATTTGTTAACCCTTTAAGTGCCAGAGAGGTATCCAATGCATTGCAACACAATGCTTTAGATACCTCTCTGGCACTCAAATATTAAAGGGATAGTAATGTTTCACACAAACAGCAGCTCCAATTAATCTTTATAGTATTTGGGCCTCGAAGAGAGTTATTTCAATGTTGTCAGAGTTGTAGTTCAAGAGTAATTGAATGATAAAGTATCCCCCTCCTGCCCCTTTTACTACTGTAATCCACCTCTCCTCAGATGTGGATCTGGTCCTGGGACCAGACAGCTCACAGCAAGTGACAATCTTCTTACTGTGAGCATCTGTGAGCATAAGTAAAACCCTGCCACCCTTGACAGCTATTTCAGGATTTTCGTCATGCTCACTGAAGGTTGTTTCTCTCTGCGATCCATCCAGACAGTCTTGCTGCTCTGAGGTGAGCAGTGTTACCTCAGTAAATGGGGCATTCAGTTGCTACAGACTACAACTTCCCTCATCCCCAACCAACCAATGGCTGGTTGGGAATGATGGAAATTCTAGACCCCAGCAGGTGGAGGTCCAACAGATAACTAACCCTGGACTATGACATGAGTGTGGTAATATGTGGCACACCAGCTGCTGCTGAACTACAACTCTAATTATCCTGAACTGGACATTGTCTGACTGAAGTTAGTGAGAGTCCAGCAACAGCTAGAGAGTCGCAGGTTCCTCTCCTCTGCTTTAACCCTTTGAGTGCCAGAGGTACAAAACGCGTTGCTCTGCAATTCGTTCTGTACCTCTCTGGAACTCAAAGCGTTAATCTGTGTACATTGCAGCGGCAGGATCTGGCATCTAACAAGTAGGACATGCCTGATGTTTAAGAAATTATTTTCCAGCTATGGTGGAAATTGTATTATATACAGTTATATGCAAATGATTGTATCCTCCAGGCCAAATGACATATTTTGTACATATTGTAAGTGAAAGGAAGTTAACACTTCTGCAGCAAACAAACTTAAACATATTTCTGCAAATTGTAATATACAGTTGCTACATATTTGCTGAATTTTAACAGATTGAAAAAAATAAAATAAAATGTGGCATGTGCAAACGTTTGTGGCCCCTTCCAATTGTTCCACTAGTATTATTTTTTGTAAGGTCTCAGAACTTAATACATAGTAACATAGTAGATGAGGCTGAAAAAAGACATGCGTCCATCAAGTCCAGCCCATGCCAAAAACACCCCTGTTGATCCAGAGGAAGGCAAAAAAAAAGCTCTCTGGATCCATTTCCAATCTAGTCCCAAGTGTGTGTGTGGGGTGGAATTATTCCTTCCTGACTCCAATTGGTATTCATATAGTTCCCCAGATCAATATCCTATTTGCTTTGAAGCCTTCTGTCATAATTGTCAATATTGTTCTGTGCTAGGTAGGCATCCATTGCTTTTTTGAATGACTGATGAGGCCTAAGTCAAATTATAACATTTCCTGAGCTTAATAAATTCCCTGACTATTCAAACCAATCAAGGTGTTGCACTTACAGGCAACAATCATGTGTTTCTCTAAGTAGCTGACTGAGGATCAGAAAATAAAGATAACTGACTCTTACAAAGCAGGGTAAGGCTATAAAAAGATATCTAAATGCTTTCTGCTTGCAAATTCCACTATTCGAAATGTCATTATGAAATGGAAGTTAAGTGAAACTGTTGAAGTCAAAGCAAGATCTGTAAAACCAAGAAAAACCTTTGATAGAACTGCTTGCAGATTGGTCAAGAATGCAAAGGAAAACCCCCAAAGGACCTGCAGGAACGCATAGCTGGCCCAGGAGTAGTGGTGCACCAGTCCACTGTGCAGAGTTGCTTGGAAAACATGATCTGCATGGAAGAGTCATCAGAAGGAAACTTTGCCTGCAATCCCATTTCAAAAGTCAACGTCTGAAGTGTGCAACACAACTTAGATAAACCAGATGTGTTTTGGAATGCAGTGCTGTGGTGTGATGAAGTTAAAATTTAACTCGTTGGCTACAGTCACCAAAGTTACATTTGGCAGCCAGTGGCTAGGAACATGTCCAGGGTATGCGGTATAGGTCAAATAAAGACACACGACACTTGTTTGGATGAAAAAAACAGGCCACAGCTTTAATGACTTTTAAAATATAAAAACAACCACCACAACTTCCAGCCCTTGCCAGTTGGTAGGCATAACCTTATGCCCACCCTACTGAGCTCAAAAGTTCAGACCCATCATTTCCTCCATTCCACCACACCCCATTAGCTGGTCAGTGCAGCTCAATGAGGTGCGGTGACTCCAACCCGCGACCGTGGTCTGGGTGCTTTATGCCCAAGGCCGCTGGCCTGCATCCACCTGTTAACAATGCTCTCCAAACAATTGTACCATTTGTTCTATTGGCAAAGGCCAAAAGCTGTGACAAAGAAAGAAACCCCCCTCAGGTACTTTTACGACCTGGAACTATACACAACTAACCCAAACCAAACAAACCCCCAGAAAAAACAGGGAGGGAGGGTCGATTCCTGTCGTTTCACTTCTAAAAGGAAGTGACGCTCCAGTATCCCCACATTAATATAAGCTCCCATTCCCCACCCCTACTTAACCTTAAAGGAGCCCATACCTCAATGCCTATCTTTGACCCCCACAGCCTTGACATGTTTCCCCTTCTTAGGGCTTGTGGGGAATTCCGTTGTGTGGCAGCCAGTGGCTAGGAACAGGCCAGCTGGATCCTGTGAGATTGTCATGCCTTCTCTGTATAGAAAAAGGAGGATGGTCTCCCAAACTGCTTCTTCCAGCAAATACTGAATTCAGTCTCCCACTCCTAGTAGTTACCACACTAGCAACCCCACCCATTTAAAGAAATGGTAAACCCTTTTTATGAACATATGTATATGGGTTTTACCACTGAGTTTCTCAAGGGTATTTTTCTTTGGTGCAATATGTTTTATTCACAAGTTAATTAAATGGGAACTTTCACCCCTGCATGACTTCAACTTTATAGTTTCCTCCTATCAAGTTATAATCGAGATTTCTTATAATTTTTTGTAATTTTTTTTGTAGGGTTAGAAATATTAAAAAGAATGTGTACTCGATAATGTCGCTTCCTTGATCTGTGCAGCACAACCAACAGCTGTCAGTAGCTGAAAGTAACATGAGTGTCAGTGTTTGAGTGGCAGTACATTTTTAGGAAGCACCTCCCAACAATTCGAGTACCCTTATTTTATTTGGCAGAGAAATATATATATATATATATCATTTTCTATTAGTTTGTTTTTCATAAAAAATGATTTATTGTTCCTTTAATACCAGCCAATTATGGAAGATGCATATTCCAGGGCTGCATATGAGCCATAGAGCAGGAAAGGGAGTTTGTCTCTCCAGCTGTTGGACTACAATTTCCATAGTCCTTAGGTGACCTCCTGCTGAACGGCCACAATGGTTCCTATGCAGCAGGCATTTGTCATTAGCGGTATTTAAACCATGGGGTGTACAACGCAACATATTACATTTTAATACTCTTCATAATTCTAGGGAATTCAATTACGTATTTTGTAATATATACCCTTGGCTTCTAGAGATGTTTTACTTGCATTCAGATACGTATATAGGCCTAGGAAAACTAGGCTTAATCCTAGTGCAGTAGGTTTGCAGCGGCAGTAGTCTGGGTAGCTTTGCCTCTTTGTACCTGTATCCATTTTCTAAAAAAATGCACTATTTTAGAATTGTATAATTCTGAAACTCAGGGTTTATAACCTCCTCGTAGGCACCTTTCCCCAAGTGAACATATCCGAATGGTCTTTCTTCATAGATCACATTTCTCACTTTTTCACCCATTGGATGCTAGCTATGTGCAGGGACATCATGATTCTGTGTCTTTAAGGGAAGGGGCACAGGCCACAAAAGTAGCCTGATAAAGGGAGGGTGTGACAGAGTATGTTGGGAGGGAGTGTATATACTTCACTGTGCCTAGGGTAGCAGAAGATCTAATTACATCACTGACTGCACTAAAGGCATCCAATGGACTGATCCACCAGGATTTATGAAAAACATTCATGTGTCTACCCTCCATCTTTAGGAAGGATTTTGTATAAGGCAAATCTTAAGGGCCATATGTTCAAAGGACGTGAAGTAATTCTAAGATAAAGCAATTGTATCATACGGGAGAAATCAAAATGACATTTTATTTGGATAAGGTTTTTATGATGGATACCCCTCTGGCACTCAAAGGGTTAAACAACTGACTGCTATACAGGTCTGAAACGCATTGCTTTTTGAATACACTGGAAGCAAAAGTCCCATTTAAAGCAATAGTAATGTTTGACAATAAATACCCCTTTGCTTATTCTTCATTGTTTTTTCCCATTTGCAGCATTATTATAATACTGTCTGATTTGTAGTTTAAGAATAAATAAGTTATAAAGAGTCCAACCCCCCTCCCCTTTTATCTTCATAACAGTGCTTTCCAAGCCGGTGAGGATGGAGAGCACCGGGGGACAATCTTAATTCAGCATAAGGAGAAACCTGTCGTCCTTCGCAATGCATTGGAGACCTCTCTAGCATTCATGGGGTTAAGGGATAGTAATGTTTCAGAATAAAAGCAGCTCCAATTAATCTTCATATTATTTTGGCCATGGAGAGAGGTATTTCAGTACTGTTAGAGTTGTAGGTCAAGAGTAATTGAATGATAAAGTATACCCCTCCTGCCCCTTTTACTGATATAACACTGATCACCTCAGAGCAGCAAGACTGTCCGGATGGATCTCAGAGAGGGACAATCTTCAGTAAGCGTAAGGGAAAAAACTGTCACGGGGGGCAAGATTTTCCTTATGCTCACAGTAAGAAGATTGTCCCTTGCTGTGAGCTGTCCGGTCCCAGGACCAGACTCCACATCTGAGGGGAGGCAGCTTACACTAGGTAAAAGGGGAGTGAGGGGGAATAGTTTATCATTCAATTACTCTTGAACTACAACATGGAAATAACACTCTCCATAGCCCAAATACTGAAGCTGCTGTTTTTGTGAAACATTACTATTCCTTTTAGAGCTGTGTTTACTTCAATGGGAATTTTTATTTGACCCTTATGGTACAATAGATTTGTCTTAGAATTCTTTGTACATCAGCCTCACTAAGTAAATTCCCAGGTGTGCTGTGGTCCCACGTAGCAGCATCAAAGGGTCTTTTGGAAGTAGTTAGCCTTGTCTGACCCAGGAGTTACCCCTGTGATAATATACCATGTGTCTTTGCCTGGAGGAGGTGGAGCAGTTGGCAAAAAAAGTGGTGGGGCAGGCTTGTCGGGTCTTGCCAGGTAGATTTCCAGAATCCTGTAATGCCTTCACCTAGTGATACAGGAGTAAAAATAAATAGTGGCAGGGCTCACTCTTCAAATGCTCTTGTCCCATATTGTCTCCATATTCCCACCCTTCCCCATCCATAGGGCCATAAAAAAGTTGCTTGCAAATTAAACCAATTATTACTGCAATTTTCTAGTGCAGAGATGGGCAACATATGGCCAGCGGAGTAAATTTAATCTTGCACATGATCCTGGCAAGTTTTAACATAGCAAATAAGAAAATATGTCTGACTTTCAGTGTATGAATGGTACATATTACCACAAAGTAAAACTTTGACACAGTGTACCAGTGTAAAAATAGCCAGAATTGATACATTCTTCGTGCAGCTGTGTGACCAGATGTAAAAGATACATCCTATGAGCATACAGACTGCAGAGCAGATTTGGATCCAATGGCAGAATGCATTTACCCAGAGGCGGACTGACCATTCGGGCATTCGGTCACGGACCGAGGGCCCGTGACCGAAGGGGGCCCGCCGCCGCCACTTCCAGAGCTGATCAGCAGCTCTCCTACAACGGCCGCCGGCGCGCCGTTCTAGTAATACAGAGCGCCCAGCCTCTGAATTACTAGAGGCGCGCGGGACATTGCAGTGCTAAGCCACGCCGCTAGACCACCAGGGACTGCAGGTAGGGGCATGGTGGAGATGAAGGGGGTATTGTGGAGATGAAGGAGCTATGTGGAGACGGGTGCATTGTGGAAGGGGCATTGTGGAGATGGGGGCATTGAGGAAGGGGCAATGTGGAGATGAAGGGGGGAGTGTGGAAGGGGGCATTTTGGAGATGAAGGGGGTATTGTGGAAGGGGGCATTGTGGAGATGAAGGGGGGATTGTGGAAGGGGCATTGTGGAGATGAAGGGGGCATTGTGGAGATGAGATCAAGGGGGCATTGTGGAGATAGGGGGCATTGTGGAGATGAGATCAAGGGGGCATTGTGGAGATAGGGGGCATTGTGGAGATGAGATGAAGGGGGCATTGTGGAGATGGGGGCATTGTGGAGGTGGAAGGGGCATTGTGGAGATTTCTGCAGGGGGCCCAGACCTCTTTTTGGACCGGGGGCCCTGGGTCCTGTCAGTCCACCCCTGCATTTACCTATGGCAGCCTCTCTCACTCTGCTCCTGTCTGTTCTTTGATCATGGTGGTGGCTGGGTGTAGACAAAGGCTTTTAGGAACAGGTGAAGTAAAATGGTAGTTTGGTAATTTGGTAACCTAGCACTACTGTGCAATAGATAAGAAGAGGATTGTGGGAGTTGTAGTCTAAGAACAGCTGCAGTGCAATATGTTGCTCTTACTTAGATAATAAAGACAGTGAGCTATTAAACAGAAATGAAGCAATATTGGAACAATCTAACTGCATCATAGGGAATTAATAATATTACCCAAATTCCCTTTGATTTAAATTACACATTTAACCACTTGAATACAAGAGAGGTCTCAAAGATATTGCGTTGCATTCTATACCATCCTAAGAGTTAACCCTTTGAGTTCCAGTCACTGGGAGTGTAAATCAATGGGAATTATTTGTTCTCTGTGGTGGAGCTGGTCATTTCAGTTCTTAGTACATCAGCCTCAGAGATCTGGATACATACAGACAGGCTGACAGTGAGGCAGAGACAAACAGACCAATAGATAGATAGATGTAAAGGCAGATATACTAAGAGCAATTAGAGCAATTTGGTGTAAACTAACTGATAACAAACAGAATAATTCCCTAAATTCCTTTTGATTTAAAAAGGACATATAACCATGGTGGAGGCATCCCCTGAAAAGGTTAAAAGCCCATTTAAATTAATGAGACTTTTTATTTGATCCCTATTTTGACTTTGGTTTGCTCCAGAATCATTGCAGTTCTTCATAGTAGATCAGACTCAAAGATACTGTAGACAGTCAGATAGATAGATAGATAGATAGATAGATAGATAGATAGATAGATAGATAGATACACAGATAGATATTTTCATATGTAACCACACTCTGACATATAACATTATCATAGGATAAAGGGTTCTAAACTGTAAGACAAGTGTAATATATGGTTGTGCGAAATCCCAGAGAGCTGTAGCCCATTCGGGAGACCAGATGTGCTATAATACGTCAATACATTTACCCTTTGAGTGCCATAGGGGTATGAAACCCATCATAGAGCAATACAATCCATATCAATATGGTTCTGAGAGGGTGAAAGGAACACTCATTTTGAAATACCAGATGGCTTTCATTGACATTGCGTTTGTAAAATGCACAGACGTTAATGTGTAAATGTCCATACTTTTACAGAACTTAAGAAATAGGATATATGGGGACGGTCTGCAGAAGGAAACGATTAGCAGTTCTAATGCAAACCAAGTTCACCACGGGGAGGGGGGGTGGATAACGATTCTCATTGATTTTTACCCCTTAAATGTTAAAGGATGAATCCAGCAAGGCTTTGGAGATCTCTCATACATTCAAGGGTTAAAAGCCCCATTTAACCCCATCCCGACAATTGACTTACCAGGTATGTCCCGCAAAAACTGTCACTTAGTGACAGAGGACGTAGCTGGTAAGTCCCGGAAGTCCAGGTCTCCGTGCAGCTGCATGCCGTTTGGGGACTCTGGAATCATTTTGTAAAATAAAAAAAAATGTACCACGGGCATTAAGGTGACAGCCGCGTACGCACGTGGCTGTCACTAAGGGGTTAAAGGGGCAGTAAACTTTTTTTATGAAAACACATATTTTACAGAGCATTTCCTGCTGAATAAAACAAGGTCACTCCCATCGCTGTCAGATGTTTTATTCAAAAATGATAGCAGTTTAACCCCTTAAGGACCACTGACGTGGCAGGACTGTCACGCTGGTCCTGCACTTAAGGACCAGTGAGCGTCCTGGTACGTCAAGTGTTTTTACTCACCGCGCTCCTACAGGGGACTGAAGCTGATCGCTCCAAGACCGAAGCGATCTCTTTCAATCCCCCGTTTGGCGTGCCGCCCCACGTGATCAGTCACGTGGGATGGCACGTCAAAGTTTCCTGTCTGATCCTTAAAGGACCACACACCCCAGGACCGCTGGTACAAAGAAGATGCGGAGTTATTCTGGGGCAAGCCAAATGAACCATAGGGTACAATAAAAGCAAATAAGTATATACAAGAATACATAAATAAATTAATAATTAAATATCTACCATGCAAATTGTTTTTTTAACCCTTTGAATGCTAGAGAGGTCTCCAATGCATTGAAAACCTCTAGCATTCAATGGGTTAAAACCCCCAATTGAATCAATTTGGGCTCTTTTAATTGCCCCCTATGGTGCAGCTAATTTGCTCTAGAATTTCAAACTGAACTGCACTATACAGACAAATAAAAACAAAATCCCACTGATTTAACCCGATGTATGCCATAAAGGTTTCAGATGTATTGCTGGATCTCAAGGGGTTTGGAGATTGTGAAATCTTTATTTCTCCCAGGTGATGCAGTTGGTTTGCCCCAGAATGTCTCCGTTTCTGCTTAGTACATCAGCCTCCTTGTTTTGTGGACAAGATAACTACAGGAAAGGATCAAAACTCAAGGGGGTTGCATTTGTGCTAGGCCCAGCATCCAAGAGAGCCCCATCTGCCCCAGAGGTTATACAGGTTATAGTTATATCTGGGAATGCTCAAGTGGACGCCTCCTGGAGAATCTTGGATGGATGCGACTGTCCTAGGCTGACCATACCTCACCTTTAAAAAGGGACACATAGGAAATAGGCATATTTCAGGAGTGCACCAAAATCAAAGCAACCCTGTAGTATGCATTTTTCATGTGTGCCCCTTTTTAAAGGTGAGGTATGGTCAGCCTAGACTGTCCACATGACTCAATTAGATACATAATATGGGCAGGACTTAACCGGGGTGGGCAGGATTGGGAGACTGTGGGCAGGAGTGGGTCGATGGATGTCAGTGGAACAGTGTATTAGTGGGCAGAGCCAGGCAGGAAGTAGGCAGAACAGGGCAGGAATGGGCTGAACCAGGTAGGAATTAGGCGGAACAAGGCAGGAGTGGGCAGAACCAGGAAAAAAGTAGGTGGAAGAGGGCAGAAGTGGGTATAACTAGGCAGAAAGTAGAGGGAACAGGACAGAACCAGGCAGGGAGTATGCAGGGTTAATAGAGAACTCCAGAATCCAGAGAATTAACCTCTGCCTTTGAAGACCCGGTAGTTAGGTCTGAAAATCAGAGTCTCCAGGGCAAATCCGGAGAGTTCCCAGGTATGGTATACCTTTAAAATCAATGGGAATTTCTATTCCTCCCCTGTGGTGCAGCTGGTTTGCATCAGAACTGCACCTTTTCTAATTAGTACATCAGTGTCTTTGTGTAAATGAGCCATAATTGTCACAGATGAATTGTGTTATAAGCTTCCTCTCCCACCTGTGTGTGATCTATATTATCCAGGATCAGGCTGTCCAATCACAGGCCAGATTAGCACCACTCGCAGGCCTCAGGCTGAGGGGATGTGTATTTATATCCTCCCTGTGGGACCTGAGGTGTCAGAGAGGATATTTACTGGGACTTGCTACATGTTCTGGGAAGAAGTAACAACCCAGCCCCCGTTCCTAGCTGACAGAACAGTGAATGAGAGATGAGCAGCATCCACAAATAACAGCCAAGCTGCACTGTGCAATGATGCCGTGTCCTTCTATTGTTAGTGCTTAGTACTATAAAGGGTCTTATGCAGGAAGCCACGAAGGTGCCATTGTGGAGCAAGTAAACTGTACCATGGGGGAAATTAAAATATTTGCATTTGTCCCCTATGGTACAGTTGGTATGTTACAGAATTGTATCTCTTTAGCTTCCTCTGAGCAATACATTATATTCACTGTATAATGATACCGATTATCTCTATACATGTCTACCCCCTAATAATGATCACGTTGCACTGTATAATGATACCGATTATCTCTATACACGTCTACCCCCTAATAATGATCACGTTGCACTGTATAATGGTACTGAGCATCTCTATACACAGCTACCCCTAATAATGATCACACTGCACTGTATAATGGTACTGAGCATCTCTATACACTTCCACCTCCTGATAATGATCACGTTGCACTGTATAATGGTACTGAGCATCTCTATACACGTCTACCCCCTAATAATGATCACGTTGCACTGTATAATGGTACTGAGTATCTCTATACACTTCCACCTCCTAATAACGATCACGTTGCACTGTATAATGGTACTGAGTATCTCTATACACTTCCACCTCCTGATAATGATCACGCTGCACTGTATAATGGTACTGAGTATCTCTATACACTTCCACCTCCTGATAATGATCACACTGCACTGTATAATGGTACTGAGTATCTCTATACACTTCCATCTCCTGATAATGATCACACTGCACTGTATAATAGTACTGAGTATCTCTATACACTTCCACCTCCTGGTAATGATCACACTGCACTGTATAATGGTACTGAGTATCTCTATACACTTCCATCTCCTGATAATGATCACACTGCACTGTATAATAGTACCGAGTATCTCTATACACTTCCACCTCCTGATAATGATCACTCCGCACTGTATAATGGTACTGAGTATCTCTATACACTTCCACCTCCTGATAATGATCACACTGCACTGTATAATGGTACTGAGTATCTCTATACACTTCCATCTCCTGATAATGATCACTGCATTGTATAATGGTACTGAGTATCTCTATACACTTCCACCTCCTGATAATGATCATGTTGCACTGTATAATGGTACTGAGTATCTCTATACACTTCCACCTCCTGATAATGATCACGTTGCACTGTATAATGGTACTGAGTATCTCTATACACTTCCACCTCCTGATAATGATCACACTGCACTGTATAATGGTACTGAGTATCTCTATACACTTCCACCTCCTGATAATGATCACACTGCACTGTATAATGGTACTGAGTATCTCTATACACTTCCACCTCCTGATAATGATCACGTTGCACTGTATAATGGTACCGAGTATCTCTATACACTTCCACCTCCTGATAATGATCACACTGCACTATATAATTGTACTGAGAATCGCTATACACTTCCACCTCCTGATAATGATCACGCTGCACTGTATAATGGTACTGAGTATCTCTATACACTTCCACCTCCTGATAATGATAACGCTGCATTGTATAATGGTACTGAGTATCTCTATACACTTCCACCTCCTGATAATGATCACGCTGCACTGTATAATGGTACTGAGTATCTCTATACACTTCCACCTCCTGATAATGATCACGCTGCACTGTATAATGGTACTGAGTATCTCTATCTGCTTCCACCTCCTGATAATGATCATGTTGCACTGTATAATGGTACTGAGTATCTCTATACACTTCCACCTCCTGGTAATGATCACTCTGCACTGTATAATGGTACTGAGTATCTCTATACACTTCCACCTCCTGATAATGATCACGCTGCACTGTATAATGGTACTGAGTATCTCTATACACTTCCACCTACTGATAATGATCATGTTGCACTGTACAATTCTACTGAGTATCTCTGTACACTTCCACCTTCTGATAATGACCAGTGCATTTCTGCTTGAGTTAGCTTCCAACTCCAGTGACTGCACTTCATGGTACTTACAAGAGAGTGTGAATGCTTTAGTTTATATCAGTGCACACGCTCCTCCATCATCTTTTTATGCCCACAAACCTGGAATGCCTCCTGGAATGCCTCCTGTGTAGCATGCACATGGACACGACCTCACTCTGTAATGAATTCCATACAGTTGTCTTTCCTTTGTGATAGATTAAATCTTCTTTTGCCTAATCTCAGTGGATGACCTTGTGTCTTTTGTTTATGAAAAGATCTCCAGGGAGCTATTTTTATTGACCCTGAATTTATTTTAAAAAGCAATCACATAACTTTGTATACATCTCTCTTCAATATTAATAAACAGACATAATTTTGGAAAGCCTCTCCTTGTAACTAAAATCTTCCATTCTCTTTATTAATTTTCTGTTCACCTCTAATGTGCATATTCTACATATTCAAGGTAAGGATATATCATAGATTTATAAATGAAACTATACTTTCGTCCCATAGTTCTTAACCTGTGGCATGACTAGCCACTGGAGCACCCCAGTGAAAAAACATTTTTTTAGGGCCCTCAATGCAAAACAATTTCCATGTGGCAAAACTAGTAACTACTGAGCTTGGGGTTGATGTTCCCATTTGTATGGTGGGTGCTGGCACAACTGTACCCTCTATACACCCCTGTAGTTATGTCCATGGTCATAAGTATTTATTTGTATGATAATATCTTGCTGGCTTTTGCAGCTGCTGACTGACACTGTGCACTCTTGCAAAATCATATATTTACAAATATTCTAAAAACCTTCTCCGTCAAGTAATCCAATATCACAGTCTCATTTGTGTTTTTTTTTGCACAAAAAAAGGCATGCAATTGAAGGACAAACCAACTGCACCATAAAGAACAACCAACATTTCTCAAATCAGACTTTTGACCCCTTGAATGCTAGAGCATACCTTCTTTAGGAGGGCCAGTCCCTCTTTTAGACCCAAATCCCTCTGTCCCTCTTTCCCATCCTGTTGTCCCTCTTTTTAGGAGATCAGATTGTGTGGTGTATATATAAGTGTATCATATTGCTCTACAGCAATAAAACTCACATTAATGTTTGTTTAAACGTCAGTATATGTGTATATAAATTAGTCTGTATAAATAAAATACTTTGATCTTGTTATAAGTCATTTAATAGGTTACACAAGGAGGTGTCAATAGGTCATTAAATAGCCTAAAAATTCTCGCTAATGCTCAACCCACCAGTCACACCCCCAGCAACACCCCCTAAAACACAAGTGTCCTTCTCTGGCAATTTGAAATGTTGGGAGGTATGCTAGAGGCATATCCAACATATTGCTCTTTAATGCGGTGGAGACTTCCGTATGATTCAAGGAGTGAAAAGATCCATTTTAGAGAATGTGAAATTTTATATTTCCCCTCTGGTACAGTTAGTTTGGCACAGAATTGCTTATCTATTTTTATTCACATGACTCTTAATGTGCACATTTTTACATGTTTATTCCCCATATACATCTGCAGCAGTTTGCGTGTTGAACCACATCTGACAAGTAACTACCGTGCCCTGCATTTTCTTTAAATCTACCTACCGTGTATTGCATTTTCTTTAAATCCCTAAAAAGATATCCCTAAAAGCCTTTTTAAAGTATCAACAACTCTCCATATAGCATAATATGAATAGCGCATACTATACCATGCCGCATCATGTTAACACATTTTCTCAACATTCAGTATATCATAAATTCTTAAATTGCCAACATCCTTTCCTTTCAACACATACTTCCTAGGAAAATTGAGGATGCTCTTGGGTACCAGATGATGAGTGATAGGGTTTCCATAGAAACTATCTCCTAGCATCAACTCTGAAGGCTAGACAATGGATAGGGGGAGGAGCAGACACCACCCTACAACATATTTGTCCCTTAATTGGAATGAAAGCTCTGTGGAGTTTTTTATACACTGAAAAAACAGCATTTTCTAAAGTGAAAAAAGAATTAATTCTAAAGAATTATTAATATGAATTTTTATATGTGTGGAGTTGTATGTAGTGAACATGATATCCTTTTATACTGTGTGAGTAGCTTCACAAGTGGGTATCTCAGTGTATAACAAATGTTTGGGATCATTATGGGGCAAATCATTAATGGGCCTGAAAAAAGTCAAAACAACAACTTTGTCTATATATAAATGTAATATTTTGTTAAGTAGAGGACCGAGCAATGCATTGTAGCACACTACATTCCTCAACCTCTGGCACGTAAAGGGTTAAGATAATCTTTCTTAACCCTCTGATTTCCACAGGCTAGAATATGTAGCATTTCCTTCTGAGCGTTTGAAAAGTGGGTTCACTGGCTTCCATGAGGTTAACCCTTTGAGTGCTAGAGGGGTACGGAATGCATTGCTTTGCAATGCATTCCGTACCCCTCTGGCACTCATAGTGTTACACATTTGACATCTGCGTCTTGAAGATTCAATTAAACATAAACACCACACAAAAAATACCTAAAACGCTCACTGTCTTCCATGGATATTACCAGGATACCGATGCATCCTATTTATAAGCAATGAATTGCACACTATTAACCCTTTGAGCGGTGTGCAATGCATTGGATACTTCTATGGGACTCAAAGGGTTAAGGATGTTACCAACTCTGCTCCTAAAGAAACACTAGCACCTAAAAATGTAATAGGTCTGAATCTAAATTTAAGTATTTTGTACTTTCAGCTAGCATATATAAACATGGCGTATTCATATATTACATCCCTAAAAACAAACTTGCTTTTTAACACATTGTGTAAGCTAATGGCGAGATGCAAGAAACGCGCGCAAGCGCTAAGTTGTGAGAGACAATTGATAGCAAATGCATTTACGCATGATTTTAATGAATTGCGTATGAAAACTCTAAAATACCGAATTGGTGCTTGTGGACATGGTTACGATTAGTGAATCTGTCTGAGTGGAGTACAGAATGTGTCTAATATATTGCAAACAACTTTATACGTCTGTTTGGTGGTGTTGCAAATGCTATATTTTGTGCACAAATCTAGGAAATTCAAGATTCTTTCAGTAAATGGCTTCCTGGATTACAGCTTGCACAATAGTTACTTGCACAGGTTAAAATCATTATTTTCACGTTTAGCATTTGCAAACGTTTCTTGCATTCCACCATAAGTATTTATTTAACTGTATATATGCTGTTTTCAGTGAGAGATAAGAGCTATTGTCAGTTAATATTTCATGATTAGTACCCACTGCTCTTGTTTTCAGAAAAGCTGTTATTTTATCTAATGCCATTTACATCTTCACCTGAAGATTGCTCTGCTATTTGGCCCTGGAAAAGGCAGAAATATTTGCTCCCTCAGAACAAATGTAAGACTGGATTTTAACCCTCAGAAAACAAATACTTATTTTTTACATATCCTAGCATGAAGTGTACAGAACCCCAGTTAATTTTTAGATGTTTGCGTTCTTTTATAATGCAGATATTTATTCAATTATTATAGGTAAAAAGTCTGCAGGTCCAATTTAAATACTTCCAATAGGAACCTTTCATTTTGCTTTAATGTATTCTGTAAGAGCATAATATGTAAAGTTAAATTGATTATACTTTTTTTCATATTCAAATTCTTTTTTTAACACTTTCTCATCTTTGACAGTGAAATACCAGGTTTCTGGTCAGTGAGGATGAAAGAAGGAATAGCCATACAATATAACATTGCCCCTGGCTGCAGCACTGAGTGCAATGCATGTTGTGTTTAATAGATTGGAAGACTTATCTACATTGTATCACTATCATTTTTTACATTGTATCACTATAATTGCTTTCATGGTTCCAGGCAAAAAGCTCTCACTCTGAAGTACATAAAAAAACATTTAAAATAAAAGGTGTAGATGAAAAAAAACATATAGGAAATTTGACTTCACGTATTCTGCACTGGCAGAATAAGTAAATTAAAGTGAAAGTTTACATTCACATTCCACTAATTACAATAAAATGGTAATTCACACGAAATACATTCATGTTTCTGCCTTGTATTTAATTAGTATTTTAACTGAAGTCTCAGATTTTTTTTGAACAAACTCCTTCAATTGTAGCATTTTTTTTTTACAAAGTTACTGGTACTGATGAGGTTAATGAAACAGGAAGTGACAGCACTTCACCACTGGGTTCAATCAATGCGTCTCCTTGACCACAGATCCAGCCCAATAAGGGGCGCCAGTAGCCAATCAGAAGCCTCAATTCTTATCCTCCCCACTTCCTCCCCTATGTTTAATGAGTCAGTTGGGTTAGAGCCTGATACCTGCCACCTCTAGGCATGAAGTGTGGATAAAGAACAGCAAAGCAACAGTGATTTCTGTGACAATGATTTATCCCAGTATTTAAAAAGAATATAATACTTTATGTTTCTGGCTCCCTTGGCAGAAAAATAATATAAGTATACATTAAATAATTCAGCGTGAACCTTATGCAAATCAGAAAGCAGAACAATTTTGGAGCAGGGGACAAATAAACATTGTTGCTAATTTAAATGGGGGTTTTAACCCCTTGAATGCTAGAAAGGTCTCCAAGCATTGATTTGCAATGCATTGGAGACCTCTCTAGCATTCAATGTGTTATTGGGAATTGTCTGTTCTCCCCTATATTGCAGTTGGTTCGTCCCATAATTGCTCTTCTTTTGATTTGAGCATAAGGCCTAGTATTTGTCTGGATGGGTGTGATGAGTGAAGAAGGAGGCATTATATCAAAAAAAGGCAAAACATAGTAACATACATATTACATACCTCCCAAGTGTCCCTCTTTAGGAGGGACAGTCCCTCTTTGAGATCCAAATCCCTCTGTCCCTCTTTTCTACCCTTTTGTCCTTCTTTTTAGTACATCAGAATGAGTGGTGTGTATTACATTGCTCCACAGCAATAAAACATACATAAATGTATTGGTAATTGTCAGTGTATGTGTTTATACATTAATATGGGTAATTAAAATACTTTGGTCTTGCTCTAAATCATTTATCAGTTACACAAAGAGGTGCAGATGGGTCAAGAAATAACCTAAAAATTCTTGGAAATGCCCCGCCTACCAGCCACACCCCCAGAAACTCCACCTAAAACAGAAGTGTCCCTCTTTTGCCATTTGAAATGTTGGGAGGTATGATATTAGCATAGTAACATAGTTGACAAGGCTGAAAAAAGACATGCATCCATTAAGTCCAGCTCAAGCCAAAACACCCTGTTGATCCAGAGGAAGTGAAAAAAAAACACTGAAGCCATTTCCAATTAAGCCCCAAGTGGGTAAAAAAATTCCTTCTTGACTCCAAATGGCAGTCAGTTCCCTGGATCAAAAACTTATCTGTATTGAAGCCATCTGTCATAATTCATATTATTGTTCTGTGCTAGATAGATATCTATTGCTTTTTTGAAAGCAAGCTCAACATCTCGAGGCAAAGATTTCCATAGCTTTACAACCCTTACCGTAAAAAATGCTTGCCTTTGTTTTAGTCGAAAGCTCCTTTCCTCTAGTCTAAATGGATGACTTCTTGTTCTTAGCTCAGCTCTTTGCGTAAATAATTAATTGGATAGTTCTTTGTGTTAATCTTGAATATATGTGTAAATGGTAATCATATCACCGCTTAGATGCCTTTTCTCTAATGTAAACAAACCCAGTTTGGCTAGTCTCTCTTTATAACTCAGATCTCCAATCCCTTTATCAGTTTTTTTGGATGTCTCTGCACTTTTTCCAGTTTAATAATGTGTTTTTTTAAAGGGATAGTAAACCTTGAAAATAAGTTTATTTTATATTGTAGCCCTTAAAAAAACATGAAAAATGATATAAGGTGGGAGATATTCAGAAGTAAAATAAAGTAAAGCTCCCTTTTCCTGGCTGTTTCAGCCAAGTCTGCCATCTAGTGGACAGATTTGGAATACGGTCCACAGCAACCGGCAGTTCTTTAGCAGTGTCGAGTTCACGATCTTTAAAAAGAACTACTTAATTGGAACTGTCTACAAAGTGTGCCTGGCTTGCAAGCACACTTTGTAGACCATTCCAATTAAGAAATTCTTTTTAAAGATGGTGATCTTGGCACTTTTGGAGAGCTGCAGCCTGTCCCAGGACCGTATTCCAAATCTGACAGCTAGAACGGTGATGTCACTCAGGGGGAAACTTTGCTTCTGAATATCTCCCAAACCATAAAGGTTTGGGAGATAAGAGCTATATCATTTTTCATGTTTTTTTAAGGGCTACAATATAAAATAAACTTATTTTCAAGGTTTACTATCCCTTTAAGAAGTGGTGCCCAAAATTGTACACCATATTCTAGATGAGGCCTACACAATGAACACAGTTGCTGGACACAGTCAGATTGTATCATACACAGGCACGTGCACACATAGACACCAAGGGGAGCTTGAGCACCTGCCTTTTTTGTCCAAAGTGCCCTTGTGCCCTTTTAACAAAAAAAAATATAATAATAATTATGAGAAATGACCTTTTTTTCATTTGAGCCCCTGCCCCCCAAAATGTCTGTGCATGTCCCTGATTATACAAGTAACAGAAACAGATCAATTTGAAATACATTATTCCTGTGCTGGATCAATAGTATGTTATGGGTCTGGCACTGCTGCATTAACTGCTTGAGTGCAAGCAATGTGTTGCACAACTTTCTGGCACCCACAGGGTTAAATGCAAACAGATATCAGTAAAAAAGGGAGATATATGTATAACTTGTACATACCTACTTACGGCCTGTATCTATAACACATCTTTATTTGGTATTGGGGCCCTAATATCTGATCTTAACCTCTTGCATGATAGAGAAGTCTCTTGCACATTGCTTCGCTAGCATCTAAGGTATTAAAGTTGCCTTTCATTTAATCTTTTGAATGCCAGAGAGGTATCTGACGCATTGCAACTCAATGAGTTGAATACCTCTCTGGCACTCAAAGGGTTAAAACAGATGTATCGACCCCCCCACGCTACTGTGATAAAAATGTGACTGCTTGCTTTTTCTTTGGCGATAATCTCGCCAAGTCTCACTTACACCAATAACTGCAGACATTTTAACCCTTTGAGTGCCAGAGGGGTACGGAATACATCGCAAAGCACTCAAATGGTTAATATTCTGGGGCTTACTGCAAGACTGCAGAAATCCTACCTGTTTGACTTCCTACAAAGGGACAATTCAAGATTTGGTGGCTCATGTACTATGCTCTTCTTATACAAAAGTTACTCTGTGCTGGTTTGTCTTTGATCTGTGCCACCCTACTTGGGTGTCCTTGATCTTTCCCATCCTTTCCACTGGGCTTCACTTGATTCTCTTTGCCTTTTCCCTCATTTCAGTCTCTCTGTCCTTGCTGTTTGCTTCTATCTGCTTATTGTGTTTTCCACGCTTCCCACCTCCTCTCTATGTTCTTTAAAGGGATAGTAATGTCCCCAAAAAGTATAAAAGAAATGGTAGATGCAATAAAAAAATACTTAATGCCCTTATTCCTATCTCTCAAACCTTTATGTTTTGAGAGATATCATAAAATAAAGTCCTCTGTTCACTCCTCTTTCTGCCTGACGAGCTGTAAAGCTGTCAGAGGCAGAATCTGGTCACGTGACGAGATGTGGCTCTTCAGGAGTGCTGTCATTGAAATATCTAAAAATAAATACTTTATGGGAATGGTCTACAACGTGTGCTTGCAAACCAGACACACGTTGTGGGCCATTCCGATGAAGTATTTATAGTTAGAAATCTTAATGTCAGTGCTCCTGAAGAGTCGCCGTCTGATCCCGGAACCAGGATCTCATGCCGTCAGCTATACAGCTGACGTATGAAAAGGGGGAGGGAGCAAAGAACTTTATTTGAGAGATAGGAATAAGGGCATTAAGTATTTTTTTTACTGCATCTACTATTTCAGTTATATTTTTTTCGGTACATTACAATCCCTTTAATCTTTCCTCTGTGGCACTCTTTAGAGGGAATGTTATACAAATTATTGGAGTAGATGTAACATCTCCCACTTTCCTTACCATGGATAGAAAATCCTAATGACCCCTATGAATGATGCCCTTGTTTCTTCACACAGTAGATCAGACCTGGATGCCATAACCACAGAGATGGACATAGCAGATGCTAGCAGCACCACAAGTCTCAAACATCGCCCACTGTATACGGTAATTGTAACTTTTTAAGGACCATAGGGGCGTGCAACAGATTACTTCACAATGCTTTGCATACCCCTCCGGTCCTTAGCCCCTTACAGACCCATGACAGTCCTGTCACATCTTGCATCCAATGTGCGATAAGGACCCACGATGTGCCAGGACCGTCATGGATTTCAGGGCTCCCCGCAAAGCTGCACGTTGTTCAGGGAGCCCTGAATTGGATAGGAAAAAAAATGATCCATGGTCCTTAAGTGTACACGTGGCCGGTCCTTAAGGGGTTAAAGGGTTAATTAGGCTCCCCCCACCCAAACACACACCAACTGCCTGTACGTCCCAAGTGTTCCTCTTTAGGAGGGACAATGCCTTTGAGAACCAAATCCCTCTGTCCCTATTTCTCACCCTGATGTCCCTCTTTTGTTGGAGACCAGACTGTGTGGTTTGTATATAAGTGTTTCACATTGCTCCACAGCAATGACACACACATTTATATTTGTTTAAACGTCAGTATATGTGTTTATAAATTAGTCTGTGTAAATAAAATACTTTGAGTTTGTTCTAAATCTTTTATTCAGTTACACAAAAAGGTGTCAATAGGTCATGAAATAACTTAAAGATTCTCTGTAATGCCCCCCACGCCCCCTAAACCTTAAGTGTCCCACTTTGGCCACTTACAATGTTGGAAGGCATGCACTGCCTGCTTATGTTTAAAAAAATTGCTAGCAACTGTCATGTCTGCCGCCATTGCCCTAACATCCAGGACTGATTGAAGATGTTATCTCTTGAAAAGGTTCAAGGGTAAAATTCATAGGAGCCTTTAGGAATTTTTGTGTATAGTAATGTAAGTGAGTGATTATTAGTAGGAGGTGTTTCTTCTTTAAGGAAGCGGAGGGGGCGGGAATATGAAAAAGAAAGGTACCAGCCCAATTTATTCTGGCGTTTTACCCAGCTGCATGTGATGGTGTATGTAGCTTGTATTTGTGTATTGTACTGCTGGTCTCATCATTGTATACTGTACTGTAGGTCTTGTATAATACCATATTGCCCAACTGTTGGCATGTAATGTGTATTGCCCTGCTGGTTGCTTTAACTGAGCATCGCCTTCCTGTTCTTATTTAATAATGTATTTCACTGCTGGTCTCATTTGATGGCGTATTTCCCAAATGGTGACATGTAGTGGTGTATTGTAGTGCTGGTCTCATGTGATGGCGTATTGCCCAAATGGTGACGTAATTATGGATTGCAATGGTGCATTGCCTAGCTGGTGGCAGTGGCGTAACAATAGGGGTCGCAGCGGTCGCACCTGCAACCAGGCCCGTCACTCCAGGGGCCCGGCCGCCCCCTGCAACCCCCTCGCCCGCAGCAGTCCTCAGCTAATCTCCCACTGGCGTGCCGCTCTAGTAATACAGAGCGCTGGGAGATGACATCATCTCCCAGCCTCTGCATTACTACAGCGGCGCGCGGGAGCTCCAGTTACAGAGATCTGTGCCGAAGGAGGCACAGATCTGTAAAGACACTCCGCTAGACCACCAGTGACTGGAGGTAGGGGCAATGTGGAGATAAAGGGGAAATGTGAAGATGGGGGCATTGTGGAGATGAAGGGGGCATTGTGGAAGGGGCAATGTGGAGATGAAGGGGGGGCATTGTGGAGATGAAGGGGGCATTGTGGAAGGGCAATGTGGAGATGGAGGGGGCATTGTGGAAGGGGCAATATGAATGAGGGGGCCAATGTGGTCGGGGGGGGGGGGCCATGGCAATTCTTGCACCAGGGCCCGGTGGTGTCTAGTTACGCCTCTGGCTGGTGGCATGTAATAGTTTAGTGCTCTGCTTGTAATACTAAGAAAAAAAGATACAGCTTCAGCGACATGGCCGACAATTAGTCCTGGTTAAAAGAAGTTGTTATTATCAATATAAAATTTACCAAGTCAAAAAAAATCAGCTGAAGACCAAAACAGATGCTTAAATTTAATATAAGATTTACTAAGAAATGCTATAAACCTGAGAAATTAACAGGCGATCAGGTGGATTTTGACTGTAGGTGTTGTCACTGTTTTTATCTGGCCTGTAATTAAAAATGTACCATGGAACAGTGCAAAACATGAAATGAGCAAAAAAACAAAAATAAAATTATAATAATATCCCCCATAATTGTTACAACTAAATAAAACCTTTAAACTGCAACAATCATGTGGCAGTTACCCCATCGACTGGTCTGCTGTCCTGGGAACAGACCTGCCAGTGAATCCAGCTCTGCATTGTGAGCCCTGGCACATCAGCGGAGGAGCTAAACAATGGTCTCATAACAGATCCCCAGTGCTCTCATACTGATTCTGCTATGGACCTTGAACTGTGAGATTTGAAGTCACATGGTATGAGCATAGCTGGGAACTTCTGAAATGAACTGACCCTGAGATTTTTGCAATACTAACCTTAAAATCTCCCAAGAACATTCATACATTCTATTTGATATCTTCCTGCTTGCTGTAACTGAGAGGTGGGCCAATCAATCCTCATGGAACCTCCAATATGCTAAAACTTAAAGATTTCACTGATTGAACACACACAGGACAAGCAAGACTTCTTCCTTTGCCTTTCTGGTATACATTTCACCAACTTAGAAACTAAAAATCAGTTAATTGGTGCTGATCATGTAGTGGGTAACACTGAGCTCCCTCACCCTGAGAATTTGGCCCTTCATTCTGAGATCTGGGCCAAAACCCTAAGTCTCAGGGTCAAACCCTGAGAGTTTCCATATAATGAGTATGAGCCACATGGTACCCGTGCCAGCAGTTTCCATAGAGTGTTGTGGACAGTTTTTTTTTAACCTGACAGAAGCAGCCAATGGGGCTGAGCTTCAAAGTTAGAGAAGTTATGTCTCTTCCAGGGACAGCCAACCAGATTCACCCAAGAGCCATATATGTGCAAGTCCACCAAAGGGCCACACATTATGGTGAACATTTTAAATAAGGTTTGGAAAGAAATTAACCCCTTGGATGCTAGAGAGGTCTCCAGTGCATAGCTTTGCAATGTATTGGAGGCCTCTTCTAAGGCCAAAGGGGTTAACCCTTTGAGTGTCAGAGGGATATACAACGCATTGCAAAGCAATGTGTTGCGTACCCCTCTGGCATTCAAAGGGTTACAGGGATAGAAATACTTAATACTGAAGAATTATATATTACTGGATAAATATACCTGGGAATAATAACCCTTTAAACTGACAAGAAAGTAAATTCTAGGTACTATGTCAGTGGTTACTCTAACCAGAGATAATCCAATCAGTCCTCAATGAACCTGTAACATGCTACAGTGCTGAGATGTCACTTCCTAGAAATGCACAAGGCAAGCAGGACTTCTCCCTCTGTCTTTCTGGTAGAACTGTCACTAATTTGGACATTGAATAAGCAGTAACTTAGTGTAAATAACACAGTAGGAAACACAAAACTTTCTCTGCTGAGGGATGTTTTATTCAAGAGTTATTGCATTTCAGACTTGCATTTTTGAATGCAGTTCTTCAATGGCCTGGAATTTTATGGTGGCGCTGTTGCTACAGCCTATGGACAGCTTTGGTCAGTTGACCATAAGAGCTTCTCTATCTTAATTTGCTCAAGGCACCCCTAACATTCAATCTGAAAAATAGTGTCCAGAATCCCAGAAAACTATCCCTTTAAGGTAAAACAGTGTAAGTGTAAAGGGAGTGATGCGCTGACGTAAAAGAAAGAGGATAGCTTTGCTTCTGGGGAGAAAATAAGGTGTGGGGGGGAGAGAGATATTAGCTCTTCTTCACAATGTACTAGAAAATTCAGTCGGGTCAGGGTGTTAACCCTTTGAGCAGTGGTGTAACTATAGGGGTCGCAGGGGTTGCACATGCGACCAGGCCCGTCACTCTAGGGGCCCGGCCGTCCCCGCGACTCCCTCGGCTGATGCCCCCAATTAAGGATTGCAAAGTGCTGGGGCTCTGCATCACAAGAGTGCCGGTCTGCAGGAGAGAGATCAGTATTCCCTCCGGCGGACCAGCATTCTCGTAATGCAGAGCGCTGGGAGATGACATCATCTCCCAGTGCTCTGCATTACTGAAGAGGACCGCACGGGAGGAGAGGGCTGTGCAGAAGTAGGCACAGACTTGTTCTCTGCCACTGGACCACCATGGAGGTAAGAGATTTAGGGTCATTGTGGCCATTGGGAGGCAATGTGGAAGGGGAAATGTAGAGATTGAGGGGCATTGTGGAGATTAAGGGGCAATGTGGAGACTGGGGGCAATGTGAACATGTGGCCATTGTGGAAGGGGCAATGTGAAGATTGAGGGGCAATGTGGAGATTGAGGGCAATGTGGAGATGGGGGGAATGTGGAGGTGGCCAGTGTGGTTGAGGGGGCCAGTGTGGTCGGGGGGCCCATAGCAATTCTTGCACCAGGGCCCCGTGGTTTCTACTTACGCCTCTGCCTTTGAGTGCCAGAGAGGTACTCAGAGCAATGTGTTGCGTACCTCTCTGGCACTCAAGGGTTTAAATTGTCATAGTGTTTGGTTTTTTTAGCATTTGTGGATGAAGCAACTTAGGTCCTGACAGCAAGGAATTTATTTTATTTCATTTAGATGGTTACAGCAATCAAACATAGAGAGATGCTTCCAAGGGCTGCATGGGGCTCTAGGGCCACCTATTGCCCAACACTAGTCTATGAACTGTGCCAGCAGCACAGTCTTTATATGCAAAGAAAAATAGCACATGATGTTGGAATTATCAGTTCCACCTCCTGGCACACACACACTCACAGCTCAGTCTGTTTGCTTAATATGCACGTGACAGAGAAGTGACAATCTCTCAATTAACTAATAACTCCTTCTGTGAAGTACTGATTCTGCTGTAGTAAGGAAAATTACAGCGTGTCTGGAGCTATTCATCTGCACTATAGGGGACAAATGCATATTGGTTTAAACTGGGCATTTAACTCCTTGAATGCTAGAGATGTCTACAAAAGTTGTGAAGCATTCAAATGCCCCATTTCAATCAATGGAATTTTTTTTGTCCCTTTTGGTGCTACTGGTTTGCCCAATAATTTATCCAGTTCTTCTTAGCATATCAGCCTAACTAGATCTTAAATAAGCAGATATCTTTTTTAAAATAATTTTTTTAATGTTTTCTGCAATTTTCTTTTCTGGTCACCAGGTGGTGCTGTTGCTATCACTCACAGTGGAGAGTTAGTCAATGGATATGTCTCTCTCTGCACTAGGTTTGCAGATTTTGCTTCAAATTGCTGTTTTTTCTTTTGCTGTCACTGAAATCATTGTCTCCTTACCTAGCTAATTTTTACAAGCCTGCTGTTATTTTTTCAGCCTGCTGATACGTTACCAGCCTGGTGACAACCCAAAAGATCAAATCTCACAGCAGTAAGTGTACCCTTCTTTTATTCAGCAGGAAAAGCACAGGTTGTAAACATTTATGGTGTAATGTATAAATAAATACATGATTGAAGGCAAATGTAATAGCGGTAAGTCGTAGGGTACTTTAACACGTGCGCTAGCTGATATGTATATGTTTGCAGAAGTTTTATTCATGTGTCAACCATAATAAAAGTCCCAATTATACATTGTTACACATTTTATACATAATGTTTATGTGCAATGATACTATTTTGATTACATTAAGCAGATGGTTGATAAAGTGATCTTAAAATTCCTGCCCAATGTGATAGTTTTGAATGTTAATAGACATGTCCACGAATGAAGTCAGAAGACATAACTTGATGACACAAAACAATTTAACAGAGTTGATATTGCCAGGAAAAAAATATCAGGAAAGTCTCCAAGGGGGAGCTGCACTAAGAATTGATGCAATAGTGACATGTGTGTGGAGATCACTTTGCCATATGCACTAACAATTATCTATACAAGAGGCGGGGGATAAACTTTAATCCTTAACACATATGGTTGGCATAACTCTGGCAATGTGTTAGAGAGGGCAACTGGAAGAGCAGAGAGGGTGGCCTGAGATTTCAGCACCAAGAGCGCCATTAGCCCTTCCTTAATTTTTGGAGTGCTGTAAGGATATGCATTGCATGCCTCTGTGGCACTAAAAGGTTGGTAACATTAAAGGGATAATAATACTTTGTTTTAGCTTTATTTCATTTTGTAGGCATTAAAAAAACATGAAGAACTATATAAGTCTTATGTCTCAAACCTTTATGGTTTGAGAGATATTCACAAGCAAAGTTTCCCCTCACTAACCAAAACTGTCAAGTCTGCCATCTAGCTGTCAGATTTGGAATCCGGTCTGCAGATCAACCTCTGGCTCTTCAGCAGAACCGAGATCGCAAGATGTAAAAAATAACTGTTTCATCGGAAGGGTCTAAAAAGTGTGCTTGCAAACCAGGCACACTTTGTAGACTATTCAAATGAAGTAGTTCTTATATTTTGCAATCTTGGCTCTGCTGTAGAGCCACGGCTGGTCTGCAGAGCGGATTCCAAATCTGACAGCTAGATGGCAGACTGGACCATTTTGGTCAGTGAGGGGAACTTTGCATGTTAATATCTCTCAAACTGTAAAGGTTTGAGAGATAAGACTTGTATGCATATTTTTTTAATGCCTACAAAATAAAATAAAGCTAAAATTAAGTATTACTACCTCTTTAAAGGGATAGTAATACTTCATTTTAACTTTATTTTATTTTATAGGCATTAAAAAAACATGAAAAATGATATGTCTTATCTCTCAAACCTTTATGGTTTAAGAGATATTCACAAACAAAGTATCCCCCCCCCTGTTCAACCAGATCAGAAGGGAGGTCCCCAGGTAGACTGCAGAGAGGGACAATCTTCAATTAAGATAAGGGAAAAAGCTGAAAAACTTGTCAAGGGGGGGAAGGGCTTTCATTGTTTTCATACAAAGAAAATTGTCCCCTTCTGTTATCTGTCTGGTCATACAACCAGATTCACATCTGAGAAGAGATGGCTTACACTAGGAAAAAGGGGCGGGAGGGGGAACTTTGCTTGTGAATATCTCATAAACCATAAAGGTTTGAGAGATAAGACTTATATCATTCTTCATGGTTTTTTAATGCCTACAAAATAAAATAAAGTTAAAACGAAGTGTTACTATCCCTTTAAGAATCTTCTGCCTCATTTCACAGTTTATTCAGAAACACAGAGAACTGGTGAAACAGCTGCTTCTGTCATTACATGAAACAGCTGATCAGCTGTTTCTAGTCCAGAGTAGGCTATCCACCGATCAGCTGATTCATGTAAACAGAAGACTGTCAAGGCAATCCGCAAGGCAAATGGAGTGCATTGCGAGTATTCTGTCTACATGAATCAGCTGTTCAGCAGATAATCTGATGTGGATTTAAAACAGCTGATCAGCCAGTTTATATAAAGACAAAACCGGCAGACAAGCTGTTGCATGTAACAGCTTTTTGGTCGATCTATGTTAGTGAATTGACTATGAAGCAGAGGAGGGGATTCTTAAAAGGATAGTAATGTGTTCATATTAAGGCAACGCTGATTATTAAATATACTTTTTTATAACAAAATTTGTATCTTTCTGACTGTTCATAACGTTGTAGTCTTTGTTTTATTTTATATTAAAGTGTGACTCTCCCGCCCCTTTTCCATATGTAACTCTAACTCCTCTCAGATCTGAAATCGATCGCTTGACCATATAGATTTCAACGAGGGACAATCGTCTGTCTATCAGTAAAGGAAAACCCTGCCCCCTTATGCTGATAGAAGAATGACCCTCATCAAGAACCATCCGGACTGGCTTGCTGCTCTGAGGGGAGGCAGGATTACATATGGAAAAGGGGCTGGAGGGGGTTGCTTTAATATAAAATGAAGACTACAACATTATGGATAGTTAGAAAGGTATGTTTCTTTATAAAAAAGTATATTGGATAATCGACGTTGCCTTAATATGAACACTTTACTATCCCTTTAATTTTATAACCTTTCAGTGAGACATGGAGGTACAATGGGCATCCCTAAGGCACTAGTGGCGCGATGCAAGAAATGTTCTCATCTGCTAAAGGCATTTTTGATAGATAGATTTTGTACATGTTCTAATCCAGGAAGCTGAATACCAAACGCTTCTTAAATTGCGCATCAAAAATTCAGTTTTACAACAACAGTACACAGACGTATAAATTAACCCCTTAGTGACCGTCCTCGCACACACGCGGCCGGCGCTTAACGACAGGGTTTTTTTTTTTTTCCTATTCTAGCGAATGACTTCCTGGACTTACCAGGTACGTCATCTGTCACTAAGTGACATTTTTGCATGACGTACCTGGTAAGTCCATTGTCGCAATGAGGTTAATTCGCAATAGCAGTTCTTGCATTAAGCGCATTCACTATTCCACTTACACAGATTCGTTAATCCTGGCCACACCCACAAAAAAAATAAATATGCTCAACTGTTTGCTAATCTTGATTTTTTCATGCGCAATTCAACAAAATCATGCGCAAACCTATTCCCTAGTGGTTTTCACACAGGAAACAGCGATTGCGCATGTTTCTTGCATCGCGCCATTAGAGAGCTACAGGAGGACACCTGCTGACTCAGTTCCCAATACCGACAGCAAGTTTTCCTCTGACTCCATAGAAAACTATGGGAAAATCCCAATTTCACCATCTCAATTTGGTGAAATGGAGCTTAGTGTATGTAGCCACATTAACCACATTAACGTATAAACATAATATGCAAATGTGCCATTGTCGACACAGACACTATAAAATCTTAATCTGGGGAAAGCATGGATATGTTGAGTATTTGTGGTATATTCATAGGGATATGATGGCGGTTAAGGACCATGGGATATTTTTTTTTTTCCATGCATTGTATTCAGGGGTCCCCGAGTGGCATGCAGCCGTGTGGAGACCCTGAATTCCATGTCTTCCATAAAGTATCAGGACTGTCAATGTTCCTTAAGTGCAGAACCGCCACGATGGTCCTGGCACGTCATTGTCCTTAAGGGGTTAATATATATGATGAATTGATTCAAATACATCACAGTATCTCCAACCTGGCACCTTATCGAACCATAGTGCATATATGTATAGCTTAGAAGATCGAAGGGAGATTAGACTTAAACGTATACGTATGACGTATATTAAGGGATTTATTGTAATAAAATGAATTTGGCCTCCAACGGGTGAAAAGTAAGAGGAAATATTAGAAAAAACTACTTGAGGGAAAGGGTGATAGATATATGGAATGAACTCCCAGCACACGTGGTAAGGGCAAATAAAGTAAAACAATATTATACTGCTATGCTAAGGATTAAATAAGGGGATGTACTAATATGATTCTACCTAATAACATTCAGATTCCTTAGTCCTATGCTTGCCTAATGCCAATTTACAAAGCTACTTACTGCAAGAAGTCTTCCCTGTACCTTGTTTTATCTTAGCTTTTGCACTGCATTGTGTACCCTTGTGGTCCTTAAGGGGTTAACTTTACTCCATTTCCCAGAGCATGTGATAGCTGCACTGATGGATTCATACTTTTCCCCTTTAAGTCATCATTTCTAAATAGATGGGCACATGGACAGACTAGATAGGCCAATTGGTTCTTATCTGCTGTCATATTCAGTGCATTTATGTTAAAATACCTGTGCCATATGTATCAAAGAATTCAATCCCACTGATTTCCATTTGATAAATTTGGAAATAATGTTGTTCTAGAATTGCCCCGCATTTTCTTTGGTACATATGCCCCTATATGTTTAAATAGTATCTGTGGATGCTTAAACCCTTGAAGTCCCAGAGGGATGTCCAATGCATTGCTTTGCAAAAAACCCTTTCCTTGAACCCTGTGTGAGGACACAGTGCCATCCCCTTTAACCCTTTAATGACCATCTGATCCAGGGAGCTTTGTTTTTTCTCTTCGCAATGAATTCTGGGATGGCAGAGCAGCATGAAGGCATGCTGCCGTCCCAGAATTCCATGACATGCCAGGACTATAACTGTTTCTTAACATCCAGACCTACATGACGTTCCTGGCACGTCACCAGATGTTGAGGTGTTAATAATATTTGTATTTTGTTGGTTAGGGAATGGGTGTCCTATTTTGGTGTGCTGGAGGCTCCTTTACTGTTTATAAGTATTCCCCTGGCGCTACCTGAGCACCATTTTGTCTGAGACTGGGGGCATCTGTAGGAGGAGAAAACACATTCATTCTCCGATCCCTGTCCTCTGTCTAGTCACAGAACACTGTTCTTTGTTATTGTGTGTGTGTGTGGGGGGTCCTTGCCAGGTAGTTGATTTTTTAAAGGGACAGTAATGTCCCAGAAAAATTATCTCCAGTTTTGTAGAGGTTAAAATAATAAACAATATACTCCAAATCCAATCTCTCAAACCGCTATGGTTTGAGAGATTCAGGTATTTAAAGTTCTCCCCTCCCTCCCCTTCTCCTGAAGTCAGCTGTAAAGCTCACAGCAGGAGATTCGAGTGGTACGACTCGAGGAGGCTCTTCAGCACATCCGAAATCTCGTTATTTAAAAATAATTACTTAATTGGAATGGTCTACAAAGTGTGCTTGTAAACCAGGCATACTCTGTAGACCTTTCCAATGAAATAATTCTTTTGAAATAACTAGATTTTGGCTCTGCTGAAGAGCCGCAGGCTGGCCCCCGGACCGGGATCTTCTGCTGTCAGCTAGACTTTGATGTCAGGAGAGGGGGAGGGAGGGGAAACTTTGAATACTTTTGTCTCTCAAGCAATAGCGGGTTGAGACATCGGATTTGGAGCATATTGTTTATTATTTTAACCTCTACAAAACTGGAGACAATTGTGCTGGGACATTACTGTCCCTTTAAGCTACCCTCATGGGTTTGGTGATTTAGTCTCCCACTCACAGGCTAATTGAGCAAGTGAGAGAGGAGAATCATGGGAGTTGTATGTTGTATCTTGTCCCTGGCATGTGCCAGGAAGCAGGCATATTGTTTTTATTATGTTTAATATTTTTCTTCCCAAGTGGTAATTGGTATCTTTTTCTTGGGTGAGAAGAGGGCTTTTGTTATTGGGGGGTTTTCTGGGGTGTGCCTCCTTAAGCTGTCAAGAAACTAACAAATAGTAGTACCTGATGATTTAAAGGTAGGAAAGCAATGCAGCAAAGCTGTAAGAAAAGCCAGCAGGGATCCGGGTTATAATATTCTGCTGCTACTCAAAGGGTTAAGCCTTTTTTTGGAACTGAATTATCCTTTTGGTGCCACAGCATCTACCTTCAGAGCTGCAAGTGTTAAATAAACTGCTTAGTCTCTGAATATGCCTGGAAAATTTCTATATATGGTGAGAGAGGAGGGGTGTTCCAGCCTGGGCAGCACATGAGCAAAGTCTTCAGGTAACACAGATAGCGGGATTACAAGGGTTTGTTTTAAGCGCATGAATTGCTTCATCTCACTTTGTCTTTCACAGGAGCTGCTCAGACGGCCGGATACAGGAGAACAGAGAACGCAGGTGGACGGAGCCATAGTTATTATCAGGGTTAGGTCGCAATTAAATGGCTGATAAACAAATCAGGTAAATAAAATATGTAGGCATGTGACAGCTGAAACTATTCTGATGTTATGTATGTGTTAACCCTTTAGACATTTTCCCAGCATATTGGGGATGTTTCTAACATCCAAGGGGTTAAAGGAATTTTAATGTTAAAATACCAGTTATGCTTTTATAAAAGAGCATTCTTTTACATTAACAGACAAGGAATGTAAACCATTACATAATTAATACCATTTAAGATATATGATATTGCATGTGCTGGTTTTCAGCCCACTGAGGGAAGCCATTTTTCTTTGCATTCCTCACTTCCTGTTCTATATTCTTCTGTATGAGAAACAGCAGGAAGTGAACAGTGCAGATTAATGCTGTTTTGCCTAATGAAACACAGCACTTGTAATATCCTGGGCAATATGTATAAGTGTAAAGTGGAACTGTTCTGGTGACGTGGTTTTACAGATTCCCATTGAAGTCTAGGAAGGAATTTGTTGATAAAAGCTTTGATAACGTTATCAGTGTAATGGACGCATTTGACTTACTCCACTTATATCTTTGTACATATTACCCTGCATCTTGTACATATTACCCTGCGTCTTAAGATCTAGATAAGGAATTTTTACATATATATATCTATGAATGTTACCTTGTGAAAGACATTTTGTTCAATGCTTTAGACACCCCTATGGTCATTGAAAGGTTAACCCTTTGAGTGCTAGAGGGGTACACAATGCATTATTCTGCAATGCGTTATGTTCCCCTCTGGCACGCAAAGGGTTAATTACGCAAAAACAGACTTGAGTCCTCTTTTCTGTGCCATTGCCTTGCAGGTGGATTGATAGAAGGCATGTTCCCATTACATTCTGAGGCTGAGGTACTAAGAATTACCTGGAGCAATTCTAGGACAAAGCACTGTATCATAGGGGACAAATAACAATCTGTTACCCATGGTGCAGTTGGTTTGATCCAGAATCCCTTGGACTTTCTTTTGTACTAAGAAGGATATAAGCAATTGTGGGACAAACCAGCTGAACCATAGGGGTCAAATAATTTAAATGGTGCTTTTAGTCTGTTAAATGCTGTGGAGATTGCTTAAAGCCAAACTGAAATAAATGGAAATTTGGGGAATATTTTCCTCTGTGGCACAGACGGTTGGTTTCATAATGGCTCCAGGACCTAGATTCACTAAAGGTTGATGCTGTGGAGATATTATATATGATGAGATACGATGAGATACGATCTACACATCGACATACTCATTAAATTGTCAGATGCAAGGGGAGGGTTGGAGAAGGTCCCTATTAGTATACAGGATTGTCGAAGTGCTGTCGATGTGAAAGGGATGTTCTCCCTTCCCACACCTCCAACACTACAACAGTTCTGAAGTTGAACAGCATTCTCTCTCTTCCCTACTTGGCTAGTAGGGGAATAAAGAGAAGGCTTTCAGCACCATGGAGAGCACTGAGTGCCATAGGGATGTGCATTGGTCACCCCTGTGGCACTCAAAGTAAAATTATAAAAAAAAAATAGCAAACCAAGCACTACACAATTATCCCCTAACCTACGTATCATATATAATGCATGTTGTGCACTCACAGGGGAACAAGACTCGGGGTCACGCAGCATCTATGGTGATTTGTGGATACCACTTGCGCCCCCAGCCTTGTTCCCTTGCCCAGGTATTGGCCATGGAGATTTGTGGCTAGCAGTGGACAAGGGGAAAAGGCTGGAGAGGGTCAGACAGTGTACATGGGGATCTGTGGTTACCAGTGGTAAAGGGAAAAAGTATGGGGGCCAAGCAATATATATGGGGTTCTATGGCTATCGCTGGCCAAGGGAACAAGGCTGGGGGGGGCAAGTGGTAGCCACAAATCCCAATAGATGCTGCTTGATCCCCAGTCTTGTTCCCCTGTGAGTACACAACATGTATAATATATGACACATAGGTTAGCGGATAATTGTGTAGTGCTATTTTAACCCTTTGGGTGCCACAGGGGTGAGCAATGCACATGGCACTCAATGCTGTCCATGGTGCTGAAAGCCTTCTCTTTATTCCCCTACTGGCCAAGTAGAGAAGCAGACAAAGAATGCTGTTCAACTTCAGAATTGTCATAGTGTTGGAGATGTGTGAAGGGAGGACATCCCTTCCACACCGACAACAGGTCACAGCCCTCCCTGCTTGTGATTGCTTGAGGGCTGCTACTGTATAAGAAAGTACAGGGAGATCCCAACTTCGACAACCTGAGGTAGGTGTAGTTGCAGCTGTGAACGCTGACAGCAGAGGCTGCTATCGGAATTTAGAGAATGTGTGGAAGTCTCACATTAACATATCAACACACACCCTTGCATATGAAAGTGTCTCATTATGCCTCATTTCCATATGGAAATAGGCCACTGTCGATGTGATGAATGAAAATTCGTAACCCTGTCGGATTACTGTCGATGTGGACATATTTTTGTCGGAGTGCTGTTGAGGTGACGTCTTAGACACTTTAGTGAATCATATCAATGTGCCTACGACACTGCTCCAACACAATATAGACATTTTTAGCCCTCTTAGAATTGTATTGAACCTAGGCCCAGTTTTCCTACCTCAGCAATTTTTCAGACTGCTCTTGAGATAAGCCCTATGACTTAGCCTCTTCTAGGAAACCAATATTGCCAGATATAATTACAAGAAATCTCTTACCCAATACATCTTATAATAAAAGTGATGTCTTAAGTTACTAGTGCCTAACTGTATATTAATACAGTTAATATTGATACAATGTTAAAATGATAGTAACCCTTTATCTGATTTTACATCTTAGGCAAGTGCATAATATGCAAGGTCAAATAAATTGCCTATACTTCTTTTTATCGTCACTTTTTTATTTATTTTTCGAAATGTTTATGGCTCTCAGCCCAGGTTTATGGTCAGTGACTTTGACTGCAGGGATAGTGATACAGTGTAAAATGCTGTATCTAATAGATTGAGAGGCTTTTCTACATTGTATCAGTGTTTTGTTTTTTATTTTATCTCCACCTTGTTTACTGACAGGAAAATAACATTCTGCCCTGACAATACACTCCCTAAATCTCTGCTTTTTGAGAGTTTTCTGGGCAGTGACCATGAAAGCAGGATAGTCATACAATGCAACACTAGCCCTCTTGCATGAATCCTGTGTATGCTGCATCTTATAAATTTGGAGTCTTTTTTACATTGCATCATTGTCTTTTTCATCTTCACCTGCCTTACTGATAGTAAAATACTGTCCCTAACAGTTTGCTTCCTGAATCTTAGTTTATCAAGCAGTTTCTGGTTAGTGACAATCAAAGCAAACTACTTATATAATGTAACACTATCCCTCCAGCACTGAGTAATCTGTATGTTATCAACAACAACCATATAGGCTATCTGAGTTTATATGTTATACACTTAAAGAATATGTAAAGTCCCCAAAAAATTGTTGCCATCCTTGAACTACTTGGATGCGAGCATGAAGCCATGCGTTATAGGTCTCTAGCATCCAAGTGGTTAAAGGGACTTTGGAGAGTGTTATTTCAATTCTGTCAGAGTTGTAGTTCAAGAGTAATTCAATGACAAAGTATCCCCCTCCCGTCCCTTTTACTGATGTAACACTGCTCAGCCAGATCAGAAGGGAGGTATCCAGGTAGACTACAGAGAGGGACAATCTTTAATTTGATTTGAAAAACTTGTGAAGGGGGGAAGGGCCTTCATTGTTCTTATAGGAAGAAGATTGTCCCCTTCTGTTATCTGTCTAGTCTTACAACCAGATTCCACATCTGAGAAGAGATGGCTTACACTAGGTAAAAGGGCGGGAGGGGAAACTTTGTTTGTGAATATCTCTCAAACCATAAAGGTTTGAGAGATAAGTCTTATAGCGTTCTTCATGTTTTTTTAATGCCTACAAAATAAAATAAAGATAAAACAAAGTATTACTATCCCTTTAAATAATTTAATTGTTATAGTTACACAAGGATTTCACTTAAAACTTAATGGTAACAATGCTGTAAAAAACTTTGAGAGCTACTGTTCTATTTACATTAGACACCTTGTGTGTATGTCAGCCTGGCACCAGCGGGATAAATTCCAAGGGTCATGGTTCTCTTATGCATTAAGTGCAATAGACTTATGTCCATAAACTAGTGGGAAAACAAGATTAAGAACCCAGCAGCTTTTTGTTTGTGAAGTCCTGCTTGCTTTTGACATTGCAGCATTTTATGATTAGATGGCTAGACACCATGAACCATAGTTTGTTTTAGTCAAAATGTCAACATCTGGTGTTCCAAGAGACATCACGTGTAACGAGTCTTTTACTTCTGTATGATCTGCATAGTTCAGCAGATTGGACAGATTTCTGGTGTATGCCAGTCCTGTTAGCAGAGATCACTAATCTGAGTTCAGCTGCAAAGGAGATGTCATTGAGGTTGGTCTACAATGACGAACTGGAGGGAGATGAACTAAGGTTTGATGCAAGAGCAAAGAATGTCTGGCGACATATGACAATCACTTCGCCATAGAGAATACAATACACTTTGCCATATGCACTAAGAAATATATACGTAAGAAGAGTGTAAGATACTTTAATCATTAACACATGAGGTTGGCATAATGCTGGTGATGCACTGGGCAGGTGGGAGAACAGAGGATGCACTCAGACTTCCGCACCAAGAACACCACCAGCCCTCTCTTAACCCATTGAGTGCCATAGGGATGTGCATTGCACACCCCTGTGGCACTAAAGGATTATATATACAGAATCCCCTGCCCCGCTTAACAGATGATCCAAATATGTACAGAACCGGCAGATCAGCTGTTACATGAAACAGCTGCTGTGCCCCTTTTGTGTTTACCTGAACCAGCTGATCAGCTGTCCATAGCGGACTATACGCCATCAGCTGATTCATGCAAACAGAAGACTCTGCTACACTCTCCGCAAGTCACAATCACATGACCTATAAGAAGCTAGGGGGCCTAGTGTTTGGGAGTCGAATGGGCAAAATTATTTGATTATTTCACAACCACTGTGGTAGATGATAGCTTTCAAATGTGACAGAATCTGGGTAACTCCCAGCTACCCCTGTTTTGTAGCTAAATGATACATGGGCTTTATCAGAACATCTACAGTGCACTTAAGAGCAAGTTTGTGGCATCTTTTTGAATCAGGCTTTGATAATAGATCATAAGACCCAAAACTTTGCTTAAGTAACCTTATCTGAATAAAGTATGCACAGCAGTTCTTAGCAAAAACAGAGGTGAATTTTCCAATAGGCAGAGTAGGCAACTGAGTAAAAGCTTTATTGTGAGGAGGTTCCTCAGTCTCGTTGTCCACGCCCATAATGCCAATGCCATGCACCAGACATTGGCTCTGGTTTATGGAGGACAGTGCAGTTTATATATTGCTGTTATGTCAAGTATATACACCTTCTTAAGGCCAGTTTATTGACAAGTTTATATTCAAATCATTTAACTCCTTGGATGCTGCAAGGGTCTTACAATGCATAGAAGAGCTTTCAGTATTGAAGAGGTTAAAGGGATAGTAATGTTTCACAAAAACAGCAGCTCCAATTAATCATCATAGTATTAGGGCCATGGAGAGTGTTATTTCAATACTGTTAGAGTTGTAGTTTAAGAGTAATTGAATGATAAAGTATCCCCCTCATGCCCCTTTTACCTAGTATAAGCCACCTCCCCTCAGATGTGGGATCCGGTCCTTAGACCAGACAGCTCACAGCAAGGGACAATCTTCTTACTGTGATAACAATGAAAACCCTGCCCCCCTTGTCAGGTTTTTCCCTTATGCTAAATGAACATTGTCCCTCTCTGCAAGCCATCTGGACACCACCTTGCTGCTCTGAGCTGAGCAGTGTTACATCAGTAAAAGGGGTGGGAGGGGATACTTTATCATTCAGTTGCTCTTGAACTACAACTCTGACAGTATTGAAATAACACTCTCCGTGGCCCATATACTGTGTAGGTTAATTGGAGCTGCTTTTATTGTGAAACATTAATATCCCTTTAAGAGCTCAGTTTGACTATGTATGTCATAAACTAAGAATAGTGTATGTTTCTTGCAACAGTGTATAGGTCTGAGTGTAGATTCATGTGAGGAATTGTGTTGTCCATTGGAGGGGCTAAGGGTACTTACGGTTAGTAGTTTGAAATGTAAATCTGACTCTGTACCCTGCTGTGGTAAACTGCCTTTGTCCATCAATTACATCCTACATGATTAGTTACTACAGAATGGATCAGTGGTTCTCAACCTGGGAGCAGTAGCAGTTTGGTTTGCCCTGAGAACTAGCTTGAGGTGTTGCAGTTTTCTTATGAAGACTTTGCCAAAAATGGAAATATTGATTTCCAAATCAATATTTAGGGTCTTTGTTATGCATAATATGTAAATGTTTTCATTGTGATTGTAAAACCTCTAAATAGCATACCTCCCAAGTGTCCCTCTTTAGTAGGGACAGTCCCTCTTTGAGACCTAAATCCCTCTGTCCCTCTTTCCCACCCTACTGTTCCTCTTTTTAGGAGATCAGACTGTGTGTATATAAGTGTATCACATTGCTCCACAGTCATAAAACTCACATTAATGTTTGTTTAAATGCCATTATATGTGTTTATAAATTAGTCTGTATAAATAAAATATGTTTGTGTAACTTAATAAATGAGCAACAGTCAGTATCATGAAATCACCTAAATTTTTGGTAATACCCCCTTCCACCAGCCATGCTCCCAGTAACACTCCCTAAAATAAAAGTGTCCCTCTTTGGCCATTTGAAATATTGAAAGGTATGGAATAGCTAGGCTGACCATACCTCACCTTTAAAAAGGGACACAGGCATATTTCAGGAGTGCACCAAAATCCAAACAACCCTGTAGTATGCATTTTTAATGTGTGTCCCTTTTTAAACGTGAGGTATGGTTAGCCTAGGAATAGCTATGTATTTTTGCATTTGTACCCTTTAATATGCCCTTGAGAAATTGAGAATTCCAGACGATTAGTTATGAGTTATGGGTACCCTGACCCCAAAAAAAGACTGAGAACCACTTTAACAGACCTATAATATATCCCTTTTCTTTGTCACTGACTCTTTGTTACCATTCTGATTGCAGTTTGCCTGCCAAGCTTATAAATGGAGGAATAGCTGGACTGATCGGGGTAACCTGTGTTTTTCCTATCGACTTGGCCAAAACTCGACTACAGAACCAGCAAAATGGCCAGCGTATGTACACTAGCATGTAAGTACTGGAAAGCAAATGGAAGCCCCAGGTATTGAGTTTCCAGGTTAAATCTGAGAGCTCTGATTGGATCACACCATAGCTATGGTTACATACCTGTCCCGCCCCATTAGAATGTTCAGTTTGCTAACAAGTAGGGTTTCAACCTTATTCTTTTAATACCAGCCTTCTATGATACATGCATACTGCAGGGCTGCGTGCCATTTGGTCCTCCCACAGTTGTTGTAGTACAGCTACTATGATCTCAGCTAGCCATTAGCTTGATGAGGATGATGGGAATGGTAGTCCAACATCACTTGGAGATTATCTCTTGGGGATGGAAGTTGTAGTCCAACAACAACAGGTGGCAAGCTTAGGACTAGGAAAACTGTAGTCCAACAACCGTTGGAGGATGGCTGAGGAGAATAGGAACTGTAACCCAGCTTCTAGAGGATGTCCGAGGATCATGGGTGTTTTAATCCAAAAATCGCTGGAGAGACAAAGGTTAACTATCCCTGCTCAAGGGATGCAGTGGTTCCTCTCCCTGCAGAATGTATCTTTACTAAGTGGTTAATATTAACCCTTTGAGTGCCAGAGAGGTATCCAACGCATTGCGTTGCAATGCGTTGGATACCTCTATGGCACTCAAAGGGTTAAAGCAATGAGGTGTCAGTCAATGTCATGGATAAAGTTATTTTATTTTAGCAGTAAACACACACAGAGTTTTAGATGGAAACTTTCATTACGTTCTTTATAATTCCATTTCCCTTTAACCCCTTGAATGCTAGAGTGGTATACAAAGCATTAAGAAGTAATGCATTGGCGACCTTTCTAGGATTCAAGAGGTTAAACAGCCTTTTATATTGTAGTGTACTTTTCTGTTTCATAACTGACTGTTTGCACGTGATTCTGTTGGCCATGTGTTTAAAGGAAAAGTAGAATAATTTTAGAGCAAACCAGCTTCACCTTAGGGGACGAATAAAAATTCCCCAATTCTTTGTCGAAATTAAATGGGCTTTTAAAGTGGAACTACCACCATAGATAAAGTCTCCCTGCAATAATTAGGCAGGTGGCGACTAGCTTAATAATAGTTATATTACCTCTCAGAATGACACGATTCTACAGAAATCCTTAATCTTCCGAGACTGACGGCGAGGTTAGTGCAGTCTGCGCACCTGTGCCGTCAGTCCCTTCTGGTGCCTTTCAGCGCAGTGCAATGCTTTTTAATGGAGACCAGGACAGCACAGGCGTGCAGACAAGATGTCTGCGCTGATGCCTGACTTCCGGTCTTGGAAGAATCATGTTGTTTTGAGAGGGAAAATAACTATTATTAAGCTAGTTGCCACCTGGCTAATTATTGCAAGACGACTTTACCTCTGGTGGTAGTTCCGCTTTAGCCCTATGATGCATTGGACGCAGAGGGGTACACAACACATTAAGCAAACCTCTGGCACTCAAACGGTGTTAAGCCCCATTTAAAGGGATAGTAATGTTTCACAGTAAAAGCAGCTTCAATTAATCTTCATACTATTTGGGCCATGGAGAGTGTTATTTCAATACTGCCAGAGTTGTAGTTGAAGAGTAATTGAATGATAAAGTATCCAACTCCCGCCCCTTTTACTGATGTAACACTGCTCACTGCAAGACTGTCTGGATGGATCACAGAAAGAGACAATCTTTAGTGAGCATAAGGAAAAAAACTAAAAAAACCTATCAAGGGGGGGCAGAGTTTTCCTTATGCTCACAGTAAGTAGATTGTCCCTTGCTTTGATCTGTCTGGTCAAGAGACCAGATTCCACATCTGAGGGGAGGTGGCTTACACTAGGTAAAAGCACGTGAGGGGGATACTTTATCATTCAATTACTCTTGAACCACAACTCTGACAGTATTGAAATACCATTCTCCATGGCCCAAATACTATGAAGATTAATTGGAGCTGCTTTTTTTTGTGAAACATTACTATAGCTTTAAAATCAATGATAATTTGTATTTGTCCTCTGTGGTACAGTTGGTTGCCCTACAATTGATAGGCCCATACTATTCAACTGCTGTACTATTGCTTTATTTACTTTTCTTTACTATATTCATATCTTTCACACTACTAATTTAATCTCTATAGTCTTTATCTTACTACATTAATATAAACAGTAACCTAGTCATATGATTAGCAAACATAAGCTATTCCAAGAAAAAAGACTATTTATTAAAGGGACACTAAAATCTAAGGATTAAATTAAAGGGATAGTAATGTTTCATAATAAAAGCAGCTCTAATTAATCATGATAGTATTTGGGCCTTGGAGAGTGTTATTTCAATTCCGTCAGAGTTGTAGTTCAAGAGTAATTCATTGACAAAGTATCCCCCTCCCACCCCTTTTACTGATGTAACACTGTTCAGACAGAGCAGAAGGGAGGTGCCCAGGTAGATTGCAGAGAGGGACAATCTTCAATTAAGATAAGGGAAAAACCTGAAAAACTTGTCAAGGGGGGCATGGCTTTCATTGTTCTCATAAGAAGAAGATTGTCCCGTTCTGTTATCAGTCTGGTCTTACAACCAGATTCCACATTTGAGAAGAGATGGCTTACACTAGGTAAAAGGGGCTGGAGGGGAAAACTTTGATTGTGAATATTTCTCAAACCATAAAGGCTTGAGAGATAAGACTTATATCATTCTTCATGTTTTTTTAATGCCTACAAAATAAAATAAAGATAAAACGAAGTATTACTATCCCTTTAAGTTATATACATTTGAATGCCTTGTAATGTATCTGAAAATATTCTTTATTTATTTCATTAGGCTCAAAATTGTATGTTAAATACTCCAAGTGGAGGTGGCCATTTATGCTTTGTGAAGAAACCTACGACCCCATTCGTATAAGAAATCTTCACAGCTGATTCAGAAGTACTAGCACAGTATTGTCTGTAAACTGTCTGAGAAAAGATTTACTGACTAGACTAGAGATTGGTACTAGGCTCAGTAAATGAACTGACTGGGATTTTGTCACACATTACAAGCGTGCATGAACAAAAACAATCTGTTTTCCTGTTCTACATAGCCACTACATTCAATAGAGGCATTATAAAAGCAAATTTAGGTTTACGTTTAAGAATACTAGATTGGAGTACATAGTTAAAGGAATAGAACTCCATTTTTCTGAGTAAGTATTAAATAGATAGGACCCCAGTGAGTGAAATTTACAGCTTTCCTTTGCGATATTGCGTGGTTTTCCAAATATATATATAGTGTGTAATCTTCAGGTATTTATGGATTATCAAATGTTCCCTGTCTTGGCTGAGATATGTGTTAAATATTTTAGCAATAAGTGGCTCAACATTTGTTTAACAGGAGGTCTTGCCTAGGTAGATATCCTTCATACAATAGTCAGGTATATCTAAATATGTTTTTTGCATTGCAGCTACTCTCTTGTGGTCTACAGCTGCATAGTGACATTTCACTATATGAAAACGTGTACATGGTGTTAAAGGCCCATAAGTGGGACTTATCTTTGTGGGTTATCTCATTCCCATTCGATGTGATGAAGCCTGTTGCCTGTTGTGAGGAAATAGAGGCAAATTCAAGATTCTCAGAGAAGGGTTTCCAAAATGTGCTTAACAGTTTGTGCGGTTGAGTGGTATCCAACACCTTGCAATGCAATGCGTTGGATACCTCTCTGGCACACAAAGGGTTAATAACAATAATTAGAATTTGTTTTATGTAATTCTAAAGTCAAACTGCACTACAGCTGCCTCTGCATGGGCCAAGGATGGGCATCCTGCACCTCCTACAGCTATTGTTGGGCTTCGTCAGGCAGCCAATGGAATGCTTAGGGTGATAAGAATTGTAATCCAACAAAAATGGGAGGGTTGCAGGTTGCCAACCACTGGTATAGTTTTATGCAAAACAGCAGTAAATTGTTCTCTTTATTGGGGTGCTAAATTGTTGTCACTGTCTGATCTACTAGGGGCATGAGAGGGCATTCTGGGAGACTAGAAACTCCAAAATGGTTTGTCCTTGGGAACTGGACAAATCGAAGTATTAAAGACAAACAATTGCAAATACAATGCAGACATCTACATTGAAAAGCATTGTTTTGGAGATGGGGTTAATGTGGGCCTGTCTGCTGAAGACAATGCTTTGGAGACGTCTTTAGAATTCAAAGAGTTAATTCAGAGCTGTTTGTTGTAAATCCCAGAAGTATTGTGGTGATACGAGGGAAGGGATGCTACAGTTTTTTCTACCTCTCCTTGACGTGACCTCTGCTTTCTCCTTGTGGTTAGAAGGGAGAAGTCATCTGATGCTGAACTCACACTGAAAAAAACAATGATGCTGAGCTTGCTGAAAGAGATAACTTAGCAGAGAGTTTCGGGTTAGTCAATTAAAGAAACAGTAGACACTGAATTTAAACACATGAAAAGAACAAACATGTCCCTGACTGCCACTATTCTAGTCCAAAAGCTCAAGGGTTAATAATCACTGAGTCGCTCATATGTTCCATTTCCTGCAAGATCAGGCCAAGCCATACGTTTGTTCAAGCTTGATCAGATGCTGGTAATATGAGCAGGGTTGATAACTGTCAGTAAATTTATTGACAGCCAGTAAATAATATGCTCAAATTTGGTGTTAGTAACACAAAACAATTAAATGAATGCATTTTGCATTGTTTACTGTTTGATTCTGTTCTTCATTATAAATCAGGGAAAAAAAAAGTAATTTGAGCATATGAATTGATTTTCCACAGGTCCACTTTTATTCACTTTGGAAATAACTACATAATATCAAAGGAGCTGCTGTTGATGCAATATGGTGGTTTACCAAAATTTGCCACTAAAAAAAGTGTTGTCAGTAAATGTTTTCAATTTTGTTAGTTAAGTATATGTTTATTGGTTGGCAATCCTGAATTTTGAAGACCTTGAAGTGACAAACTCTTATTTCTAAAAACCCAGTATTAATATAGTGATCATGAATGGATTAGATCCACGCTGTGTGCAATGGCAGTAGTTATATTAGGATTGAGAACTCAGGAAGCCTTTCCCTGGGCAGATTCAAAGGTGTAAGTGGGTCTTTTATTGATCCTAAAGGAGCAGTAAACTTTTTTTCACTGTCGTCCAATACAGGTCACTGGTACTCTGGGAGGCGTAAGTCCCCTTTAATAGGCAGGAACAACTATGCAAATGATTTGCAAGGGGCGGAGCCTCCCCTCTTACTTAAGCCACCTTCTGGCCAGAGCCACTTAGATTGATTTGTTCCTGGTGTGCTTGCACACCAGGTAGAGAACATCTATGCATCTTAGTGTTTTATTATTTTTTTATTCAAATATGGAATACCACCATTAGGAGGGTGACCATGGCTGTGAATTGCCCTCTTTAAAGTGGCTGGTGCAGCTTCCAGGGATTTTCTGTGGACCTTATGCCCTGAAGAGGGGACAGCTTGTGTTAAGCAGCTTCCCTACTGGGGAATTTACCTCTGGTTCTTTCCCACTTCATCATGGTCACCTGAAGACAGAAGTCCTGCAGGAAAGGTGAGTCACCCAGTGAGTGCTGAAGGTCCACTTGTCCCCACAGTGTCCCTTTGATGGGCTTGTATTTGGGAGTTTTAATACACTCCAGCACTCATAGGGTGTTTTTATTGCATTATTACTGTTTTATGCAATTTCTGTGGTATTCTCTGGGTTTTGGAGCTTTGGGTATTCATTTATTTATGTTTCTCATGTGTTTCATGCTTGTTTGGGCACTTTTTAATGTTTTCTTAAACTTTATTAAAAATGGTGTTCCGCGCCTTTAAGCACGTCTTTTTCCCGCTCAGACGCAAGGGCTCCTTTACTCTCTAAAAGTACGCAGTGTGGGACATATCTCTGGAACTGCTTGTCACAGCAACTTCAGAGAGGGCTCATTTTAATGCTAGGCTCCTGCTCTATCATCCGGAATGTGTTTTAATTATGTGTGGTGTTCAGGGGGGCTTCGGGCACTGTTTGGGGTACTTGTAAGGGAAAACTACATTTCCCATGAGCGCTTGGTTCGCGCTCGTTTCTGATTGGCTGTCATGACGGCCGCCATTTTGTGGTACTTTTCCTAAGCGAGTACACTACGCAGGGACCGAGCCTTCTCTCTCCTCAACAGATTAACCCTTCGCTGGCCAGATAAGTCCGAATTTAGACATTTCTGGGGTGAAACTTTAATCATTTACACTTTTTCTGGGTGATAGTGTTATTAGTGGGGTATATTGACGCTGTGAGCATGTCTGCTTCACTGGAGCTAGGGGCTAGACCCAAGTCTAAGGAGGATGGGGGGTCTGCTACCCCCATGGCGTTTTGCTCCTCTTGCCACATTGGGCTGGCTAGCGATAATGTGGGGGATCTATGCCCTAATTGTACTGGTCAAGATAGCAACCCTGGGCTTCCCAGCCACGCTATTGAGCCATCTTGGGTGAGGGAGTTTAAAGCTGCCACTAGGGATCTCAGATCCACGCTTCAACTCTTTCCCTCTCAGATTCAGGGGGCTCTCCAGGTCTGGCAGACCCCCTCTACCATCAGGACCTCCCTGCCTAAGCCACAGGGAGCTCCTGATGTCACTGATTCTTCTGAAGAAGAACTCTTACAGGATTCTGATGCTGAGGAACGTACTGTTATTGAATCTAACAGGTCCATTGGGGACCCCTATGAGTGTGACCCTGAAGTTTCGGCTGAGGGTCTGATCAGAGCGGTTCTGAATACGCTCAACCTTCCTCTGACTCAGGAATCCACTTATGATCCTACTGATGTTTTTCAGAAAAAGCCATCTAAGCCAGTTGTTTGTTTTCCAACTAACCCTACTCTTGCCCGTCTGGTCTCTGAAGCATGGAAGAATCCTGATAGATCTTCCTCTGTCTCTAAAAAGTTTGCTAAACTTTACCCTTTTCCTGAGGCTGAGCTGGCAAAATGGGTTCATCCTCCCAAGGTGGATGCTCCTGTTTCTAGACTATCCAAGTCTACCGCTTTGGCTGTCTCTGATGCCTCTGCCCTGCAGGATTGGACGGATAAAAAGCTAGAGCTTTCTTTTAAATCTATTTTTGCCTCCATTGGCACTGCCATGCGCCCAACCTTTGCTGTGGCATGGGTTAATAGAGCCATTGCGGCCTGGACTGAACGACTGACTGAAGCAGTTCGCCAGGATGCGCCAGTATCTGAACAGTTGCAGCTACTTGCTAATATCACTGAAGCTCAGAACTATGTTGCTGACGCTGCTTTTGATGCTGTGCGCATGATGGCGAGGGCCTCCACTTCTTCTGTGGTGGCTAGACGCGCTCTTTGGCTGAAAATTTGGTCTGCTGATACAGCCTCTAAGAAAGCCTTGCTTTCCTTGCCCTTTCAGGGGAATTTGCTTTTTGGGTCTGAACTCAAAGAAATGATCAGTGAGGCTACTGGCGGTAAAAGTACTCTTCTACCCTCAGTCTTTAAGAAAAAGTTTCCAGCCAAACGCAATCGGTCTTTTCGTTCCTTTCAGACTGAGACACGCTCCTCGGCCCAAACGGGTCCTCCCACTACGCGCTCCTCCTCCAAGCCCAAACAGTCCTGGAGGCCCAAAGTTGCCCCCAAGGCCAAGACCTCCAAGACTGCTTCGGCCTGACTCGCCGAACCCGGGTCCGCATCCGGCGGTAGGCGGTCGTCTCCGCATCTTTCGCCGGACTTGGGAGGAGTCAGTGGCGGACCCATGGGTTCTTCAGGTGGTGGCAGAGGGATACAGGATCCCTTTCTCTTCCCTTCCTCCTTTTCGGTTCCATTTTACTTGTCCTTCTCAAGAACCCACAAAAAGGCGTCTGTTCGACGACGCTATTCAGGATCTCTTGGACAAAGAGGTCCTGGAGGCGGTTCCTCAAGGGGACACAGGTTCAGGATTTTATTCCAACCTGTTTGTGGTAGCCAAAAAGGACGGAGGAGCTCATCCCATTTTAGATCTCAAAGATCTCAATGCCTATGTGGTGACTTCCCACTTCCGCCAGAAGTCCCTGCGTTCTGTGATTGCAGCAATGTCTCCAGGGGAGTTTCTTGCCTCCCTGGACCTTCAGGATGCTTATCTTCACATCCCTATTCATCCAGAGAGCAGGCGGTATCTCAGGATTGCCTGCCACAGGGGACACTTTCAGTTTGCAGCGCTCCCCTTTGGGCCCCTCAGGTCTTCCAGAGGGTGTTGGGCTCCTTGATAGCGGTGCTCCATCAGGATGGGATCAGAGTGACCCCCTACATGGACGATCTCCTACTGAAGGCCTCCTCAGCGGAGCTTCTCCGTCAGCAATTACAGATGTGCATGCACACCCTGAACCGTCATGGCTGGATCCTGAATCTGGACAAGTCGGACTTGATTCCATCTCAGAGGCTTCTGTTCCTGGGTCTCCTGTTCGACACTCGCCAATGCATGGTGTTTCTTCCAGAGGACGTGGCTCACCAGATAGCCGTCAGAGTGGCTGGGATTCTGGACATGGACGAAATTCCAGTACCGAAGTTGTCGTCTTTAGTGGGGAAGTTCATTTCCACGATCGAAGCAGTTCCATTTGCCATGGCCCACTCCAGGGACCTTCAGAGATTTGTGATCCAGACGTGCAAGAATCATCCGGATCATCAACATCTGTCTGTTTCTCTTCCTCCTCATGTCGCGTCGAGTCTGCACTGGTGGTTAGATCTCTCTCATCTCCTGAAAGGGAGATCCTTTCTAGTTCCTCATTGGACCACAGTCACAACGGATGCCAGTCTTCGGGGCTGGGGTGCAGTCTGGGGTCGCTTCAGTGCTCAGGGGAAATGGGGTCTGGAGGAATCCATGCTCTCCATCAATGTTCTGGAACTTCGAGCTGTCCGGCTTGCCCTGAGGCACTGGGAGTCTCAATTGACCGGTCTTCCGATCAGAGTCCGACAACGCCACGGCGGTGGCTTACATCAACAGGCAAGGCGGCACAAGAAGCGGTTCCGCCTGGTGGGAGGTCAAGGATATTTTGTCTTGGGCAGAAGATCACGTGCCTGTCATATCTGCAGTTCATATTCCAGGCGTGGACAACGTCATGGCAGACTTCCTCAGTCGTCACACCGTCGACAGCGGAGAATGGGCTCTTCATCCAGAGGTGTTTCACATGCTCACTTAACGGTGGGGGATGCCTGTGGTGGACCTGATGGCTACCAGACACAACAGGAAGGTTCCGGTGTTTTGCTCCCGGTTGAGGGACTCCCTTGCTCTAGCAGTGGATGCCTTGTCGATCCCTTGGGACTTCTCCCTGGCTTACATCTTCCCTCCTCTTCCTCTATTGATCAGAGTTATCCAGAAGTTGAAGAGGGAGCGTTGTCCTGTCATCCTGATCGCTCCAAACTGGCCTCGCCAGTCCTGGTATCCGGAGTTGATGGCCATGTCAGTGACGGATCCGATCCCGCTTCCTGCCCGTCCGGACCTACTTCTTCAGGGGTATCTGTGGAAGGAGGATGTTCACTCTCTCCATTTGATGGCATGGCGGTTGAATCCTCGATTCTAGCAAAGAAAGGATTTTCCCCTTCTGTGGTGTCGACTATGCTCAGTGCTCGTAAGCCTGTGTCTTCCAAGATCTATCATCGCATATGGTCAACTTTTGTGACATGGTGTTCTGATAAGAAGTTGTCCCTTGAATTCCATCTTCCCACTGTCCTGGCTTTCTTGCAGGACTGTGTGGATAAGGGGCTCAGTCTGAGTTCCCTCAAAGTTCAGACTTCTGCCTTGTCTGTGTTTTTCCAGGAAAGGATTGCTATCCTTCCTGATGTGAAAGTTTTCTTCCAAGGTGTGACTCATGTTCGACCTGCCTTCAAGAGTCCTGCTCCCCAGTGGGACCTCAATTTGGTGCTGGGAGTTCTCCAGCGACCACCGTTTGAATCCTTGGCTTCCATTCCATTACGTCTCTTGACTTGGAAGATGGCCTTCCTTTTGGCTGTTGTTTCAGTGCGCCGGGTAGCAGAGTTACAGGCCTTGTCTTGTAAACCTCCTTACCTGGTGTTCCACAAGGATAAGGCTGTGCTTCGCACTACCAAGGAATTCTTACCCAAGGTTGTGTCCGAGTTTCACATCAATCAGGAGATTGTGGTTCCCTCTTTCTGCCCTAATCCTTCATCTGACAAGGAAAGAGATCTCCATCTGTTGGATGTGGTGCGTTGCCTCAAGTTTTATGTTCATCGCACCGAGTCTATCAGGAAGTCTGACGCTCTATTCGTCATTCCTGAGGGGCCTAGGGCAGGGAGACCGGCTTCCAAAGTTACCATTGCCTCTTGGATTAAGGCTACTATCCGTGAAGCCTATAAGTTGAGGAATAAGCATGTCCCCTTCCGGGTGACTGCCCATTCCACCAGATCTATTGGGGCCTCGTGGGCCTATAAGAATCAAACTTCTGCTGATCAACTGTGCAGAGCGGCCACTTGGTCCTCTGTGCACACTTTTTCTAAGCACTATCGAGTTGATGTACTGGCTTCGGCTGATGCCAGTTTTGGAAGGAAGGTCCTGGAGGCAGTCTTGCCTGTGTAGGTCTTCCGCTCTGTGATCCTTAGTGCTTCCTTACTGTTGAGCCCTGTTGGCTCTGGTTTCGTGTGCTGTGTTAGTTCAGGGATTGTTCCCTTGGTTGGTGTCCGTTGACACTTACAGTTTGGGCTATGTTATTAACTGGGTCATAGCAGTTCTAGTGACTTGGGCCTTGCGCCTGGTCCTTGCCTTACTTCCCGCCTCTGGATCAGCTCAATGTTTGTACATCCCAGAGTACCAGTGACCTGTATTGGACGACAGTGAAAATAGGATTTTAGTCTTACCTGTTAAATCCTTTTCACTTAGTCCATACAGGTCACTGGTCTCCCACGCTGTCAAGGGACCAGTCTTGGCTCTCCTGTGGCATCCAGTGGGAGACCGTTCGGGCATGCTCACAGGAGTCTTTCTTTTTGCTTACCTGAGGTCAGTTTTTAGGGTCTCAAATCAATCTAAGTGGCTCTGGCCAGAAGGTGGCTTAAGTAAGAGGGGAGGCTCCGCCCCTTGCAAATCATTTGCATAGTTGTTCCTGCCTATTAAAGGGGACTTACGCCTCCCAGAGTACCAGTGACCTGTATGGACTAAGTGAAAAGGATTTAACAGGTAAGACTAAAATCCTATTTTAATGAAAAAAAAAATATTGTAGGGATTTTCCTGTTGAGTAAAATAAGGGTACTTCCACTGCCAAGAGATTTATATTTCCGGAGTTATTACAGTTTAAACCTATATTTTTTTACATTAGCAGTGCCCTCTAGTGATCAAATTCTAATTAGTTTTTCTGCTAGATTCTAATGGAGAGGAAAGTCAGAGACCTACAATTCTCCATAGAATGTGATAGAAACTGCCTGTCACTTCCTGTCAGAACTATGAGGAAGTAAACACAGTAAATTCACTTCCTGATTATTTGAGTTGTTACAAATTTTGAATTAAACATCTGACAGCGATGGGAGTGACCTTGTTTTATTCAGCAGGAAAAGATCTATAAAATATGTGTTTTCATAAAAAAGTTTACTGCTCCTTTAAAGCGAAACTTTCACTAACATTACATAGTGCGGCAAACAATAATTACATTAGCTGCACACATGTAGTTTTATTTTCAAGTATAATTGCTGCATTAACGAAAAATATAACCTTTTATGCAGGCAGCAGGGAACAGTGCAGACATCTTGCAGAGCCGGCATATCTGCGTCTGCGCTGTCCGTCCTCTTCAACTCTACGATTGGTGAGTTTAATTCCATTGTGCTGAATGGCATTGGAAGGGAGTGACAACGCAGGCGCAGAGAGTGTCTACTGCAAGATCCCAGCTGGTGCCTGCCTGCATAAATGGTTATATTTTTCGTTAATGCAGCATTTATACTTGAAAATAAAACTGTGTGCATATTGCTAATGTACCGTAAAATCTCAGGTATAACACGCACCTGTGTATAATACGCAGGTGTATATTATACCCAAGATTTAGGGGAAAACAAGATTGCCTATGTATAATACGCACCCTTGTTTTCCCCATTGCTTCAAAAAAAATTTAATGCTGGCGATCCCTTCCCTCCCTCCCCCGGCGCTATCCGCTTTCATAATAAAGCTATAAAGCTTACTGAGGTCTGTAGGCAAACTTCATTTGCATCTGGGTAAATCTCTGCGGGCAGCATGCTTGCCTTTGCCGGCCGCCCACCCGCTTCCTTCCATGGCTTTCAGGATCTTCCGCCTCCAGCCAATGGGACACAGGGCATTACTATTGGCTGAAGGCGGAAGGTACTGAAAGCCATGGAAGGAAGCAGGTGGGCGGCCGGCAAAGGCAAGCATGCTGCCCGCAGAGATTTACCCAGATGCAAATGAAGTTTGCCTACAGACCTCAGTAAGATGAGACCTGTCGCTTTAGCCCTGTATACCAGTACCAATAAAAACACGCAACAGGTTTAAAGCCTTTTTTACATGGGCGACAGAAGTGCAGCAATAGTGCATTGTGATATCACCTATGCTTAAAGCTGCCTGCCTTTACACGGATGACTATCATGAATGCATCAAAGTTCAGCATGCTGCATATATACTGCGTTCATGCAGGAGTGCAATAAAGATGCAACAGGGCAAATCGTTACAGAGGCCTATGGGGCAGCTGGCAGACCTTTCAGAAGAATGATGCTCATCACAACTTCCAATGAGTGGCTGAGCTATGTGGGTGTCAGCCAATAATATTAAGATGGCGCTCTTATTGGTTTGCCATCAGCCACTTCTCCTGAAATGGGATTGGCAGGAGTTTGCAGGGGAAAGGTGAGTTTAGAACACATTTGATAGAACAGTAGGGGGGGGGGTGAAAGAACTTTAACCCTTTGAGTGCAAGAGTGGTATGCAAGACATTTGAAAGCAATGCATTGCATACCTCTTTGGCACTGAAAGGGTTAAATACACAATATCCATCCTGTTTTAGCAGTGAATAAATATGTTAAATGTGCAATGTCAAGGCCTTCAGAAAACAAAACCAAGCTTTAATCTCGGTGTAGTAAATACACAACTGTAGCCATTTAAAACTCTCCTCCAAGAAAAGTTTTTGTTGCCTAATGTCAATCCACAAATAATTCCTTTTGTGTTTAATCTGCATTTTCAGGTCTGATTGCCTCATTAAAACTATCCGTTCTGAAGGATATTTTGGAATGTATAGAGGTGAGTGAAACACATACAAACACCCACATGTGCATTCACTAAAATGGACAATTAGCAATATACACATCTACTCACATATATTATTAACACATTACAATCCTGGGGCAAACCACCTGCCCTTTAGGAAACAATTACAAATGATCAGTGACTAAATGGGACTTTTAACCCTCTGAATGCTAGAGATGTCGCCACTGCATCACTTCTCCCCTTTCCAGCATTGGAGGGGTTAAATGGGGAATTTTGGGGATTTTTTATTTGTTCCATATGGAGCAGTTGGTTTGCTCCAGAACTGCACCACTTTTTCATAGTACATCAGAAAATCGGTGCAGTTTGGGGGAACAATACACCATAGAGAATAAAGAAAGCAATGCGTTGGAGATGCCTCAAGCATTCAAGAGGTTAAAAGCCCAATTTAAATCAGTGGAAATTTGGGAACTATTTTTTTTTGGTCCCCAGTGGTGCAGTTGGTTTGGTCCAGAATTATCTGTATTTTCTTTGTACATCAGCCTGTGGCTGGTGTACTAAGTAGAAATGGAGTAAACATTTGCACCATGGGGATAAATAAGTATTCCTAAAGTTTCCATTAATTTAACCCCTTAAGGACCGTCCGCACATGTACTTTGTGGTCCCCTTAAGGACCACGGAGCATTTTTTTTTTTTTTTTTTTGTGCGATCCGATTCCAGACTTCCCGAACAGCGGGGAGTCCAGAATTCCATGATGGTCCAGGACCATCATGGGTCCTTAAGGGGTTAAATGTGGCTTTAACTCCTTGGGAGTGATAAAGAAGTGATAAAGTGGAGATAACGTCTACAGTGATAGTACTTCTCCAGTTCCTATGTTATTCCATTGACATCTTTCCATAGTGACATCTGCGCGCCTGCACATGCAGTCCCAGCCTGCTCTAGGAGGCATTGCTAGGAGCCGTTCAGCTTCAAAAGGGACTGACAGCGCAGGAGCACAGATGTCACTATGGAAAGATGTTTGCGCGGTTTCCTGCCTGTTATTCCCTGAGCAGTGTATAAATCTCGTGAATGCTGTAATAATTCTGGCGACTAGTGCTACGGAGCAGCTAATTGCCAGATGGGTAATTATTTGTGGCCGTGTTTCTAAGGGTGGTAGTTCCGTTTTAAGAAATGTTAGTGAATTGTCTCCATAGAATAACATAGGAATTGGAGAAGTGATATCACTCCACTTTATCACTCCTTAGTGAATAACTGTCAGAGTCTCTGACATAACCCCTGTTGAATGCTAGAGAGGTATCCAATGCATTGTGAACAGCTGGATGGACACAGGTTGCCCATACTTGCCTTAGCGCATCTCCCTACTTGGCTTCAATATTGTTATAGCATCTAAAAGCAAACACAATGGAACACACTCTGCTTGTGGAGGTAAAGGAGTTGATCATTTCACTTGCCTTGTCTGTGCAGGTGCAGCTGTGAATTTAACCCTTGTGACACCAGAGAAGGCCATAAAATTAGCAGCCAATGACTTCTTCAGGCATGCCTTGTCCAAAGATGGGTGAGTGGAATCAGAATCAATTGTGACCTAAGAACAGGAAATGATAACCCCTTATATACCAGAGACAGAGAGGTCTCTATCATCGGAGGGGTTAAAGGATTAACTTCCTGTTGGACTGGAGTGACCTGATGACAGTAACATGGTTATAGGGTTAAGGGTCAGTAAGGACAAAGTGAAGCGATGACAATGACAAGAGAAAAATCTCCCAGCGTTGAGGCAGATATAATAAGATAGTGGAGCAAACCAACTGCACTGTAGGGGAAAAAATAAACATTTTCCAAATTTCCATTGCTTTCATTGGGGATTTAAACCCCTTGAATTCTAGGAGGTCTCCAACGTACTGCAAAGCAATGCGTTGAAGACATCTATTGTATACATGGGGTCAGTGGTGTAACTATAGGGGTCGCAGGGGTCGCACCTGCGACCGGCCTCGTCACTCCAGGGGCCCGGCCTCCGCCTGCGACCCTCTAGCCTGATGTCCGCAATTAAGTAATGCAGAGGGCTGGGGCTCTGCATTACGAGAGTGCCAGTCTGCCAGAGGGAGATCAGTATTCTCTCCGGCAGACCGGCACTCTCGTAATGCAGAGCACTGGGAGATTACATCATCTCCCAGCGCTCTGCATTACTGAAGAGGACCGTGCGGGAGAAGAGGTCTGTGCAGAAAGAGGCACAGACCTGTCCTCTGTCACTGGACCACCAGGGAGGTAGGAGATTTAGGGACAATGTGGAAGGGGCAATGTGAAGATGGGGGCAATGTGGAGATGGGGGCAATGTGAAAGGGGCAATGTGGAGATGGGGGCATTGTGGAAGGGGCATTGTGGAGATTGAGGGGCATTGTGGAAAGGACGATGTGGAGATTGAGGGGCATTGTGGAAGGGGAGATGTGGATATTGAGGGGCATTGTGGAAGGGACGATGTGGAGATTGAGGGGCATTGTGGAAGGGGCGATGTGGAGATTGAGGGGCATTGCGGAAGGTTGATGTGGAGATTGAGAGGCATTGTGAAAGGGGTGATGTGGAGATTGAGGGGCATTGTGGAAGGGGCAATGTGGAGATGGGAGGCAATGTGGAGGTGGCCAATGTGGTCGGGGGCCCATGACAATTCTTGCACCAGGGCCCCGTGGCTTCTAGTTACGCCTCTGCACGGTGTTAAGGTAACAGTTAAATCAGCTGAACGTTTTATTTGTTCCTGTGGTGTAGTTGGTTTGCCCCAGAATTGCACATTAGTGTATGAGCCCTATTGTGTCACGTGCAGTCAGGGAGAATCTGATACACAGGACAGGAAGCAGGGAGAAGATGGAGACTAATACAGAGGACTAGGAGGAAGATGTGCTCACCAGACCTCGTCTTAAACTGAAGACACAGGAAAATTGAATACTGCAAGACTGCTTTGATGTCTTCATCATGTTTTACTGTCTGCTTCTACGGGAGCAGACTTACTAAGAACCCTGAGGCAATGCATTGCATACTGATCTGGTCCTTAGTGATGAAAGCTTTTGACATGAAGACAAGAGCAATTTTAGACTTTTTACTATGCCTTTGTTCAGCCATATTTTTCTTCTTGTTCACTTATTCCACCCACAGAAATTATATACCATTTTTTTAAACAAAAGTAGGGCTATATTTTGATACCTTACTTATATGGATAACCCACCATTTCAGTCGGTAAATTAAAAAAAAAAAGAGAAAAAAATGAAAAAACATAGCTTTTTATAGGCTTTCCTTTAATAATTTGTGCTCATTAAGTAAATTATTAAAGGATTAGTAATATTTCAATAAAACATAAGCTATGATTGTTCCTTATAGTTGCCAACGTTGGCACTGCTCATATATCTATAGTTTAAATGAAATTATATTATAAAGTGCCCCCTCCCCCTTTTCATTAGTGTAAGCCGCCTCCCCTCACACTGGACAGATCGCAATGAGGGACAATCTTCCCTCTGCCAGTATAAGGAAAACACTGTCCCCCTTGTCTAAGGAGTGCAGGTTTTTCCCTGATACTGACAGAAGATTGTTCCTCGTCACAATACAATTTCAGCTCTGTGGCAAAAAGACTGACATAGGTAAAAGGGGCAGGAGGGGAACACTTTAGAATGTAATTTCATTGAAACTATAGAGATATTAACAGTGCCAACATCGGACAGCAACAGTATTGACAATAAGGAACAATCATAGCTTATGTTTTATTGAAACATCACTAAACCCTTTAATAGGGACTGGATAAAAGTTATGAAGAGATGTTCATATCTCCCAAATATCCCTTTTTAGGGAGGTTGTCCCTTTTAGGTGAAAATCTCTATGTCCCTCATTCCCTCCCCTGTGTCCCTGTTTTAGGAAATCCGATTATGTGGTGTGTATATAAATGTTTTAAGTTGTTCCACAGTAATAAAACTCACATAAATGTTTGTTAGACTTCAGTATATATGTTTAACCCTTTAACGACCCTTGACAGTCATAGTGCGTCATGGGTCGATCTGAGTTAAAGACCCATGACGTACTATGACTGTCAGGGAATTCCGGGCTCCCCCCACGGCTGCATACCGTTCGGATAGTCCAGAACCGGATTAAAAAAAAAAATGCTCCGTGGTCCTTAAGTGACCGCGACGCGACGCCGGTTGTTAAGGAGTTAAAAATTGAGCTGTCCTGTAGCAGTCAGCTACGGCCTCCCTGAGGCACGCTATGTAGCAGTCAGCTATGGCACTCCCCGATGTACGCTGTGATCATGAAATCTTTGACGTGCCAGGACTGTCACCCAAGGATGGGAATGTGTGATGGTCCTGACATGTAATGTGCCATGGACGATTAGCATACATTAGTATATGGTAACCATGATGAATATCTCAACTATATATTTGCTGGTCTTTTGGCTAACATGACACTTAGGCAGTTTTAAATGTAGTTTTCGAATATGTAAACTTGAATTAAGGTGAAAGTTCCACTTTAAGTGGTTAAAGCGAAACTACCACTCCTTTTAAACATGGCCCCAGACAATTAACCTTCTGGCGACTAGTTGCTCAAAAGCTCTAATTGCCAGAATTATTACCGTGCTATTGATAATTCATCTTGCTCCTGGGACTTAACAGCCAGGAGACAGTGCAGACATCTTTCCATAGTGATGTCTGCGCACCTGCGCTGTCAGTCCCAGCCGGCTATAGGAGGCGTTGCTAGGAGCCGTTCGGCACCAAAAGGGACTGACAGCGCAGGCGCAGAAACATCACTATGGAAAGATGTCTGCGCTATTTCCTGGCTGTCACTCCTAGAAGCAAGATGAATTCTTGAAATGTGGTAATAATTCTGGCGACTAGCTATTGAACAGCTAGTCACCAGATGGGTAATTATTTGGGGCCATATTTAAAAGGGGTGATAGTTCCGCTTTAATTAATACACCTTTGCACAAGCAGGGAAATCCTAAACATGGCCTGTTAGGTGCCCATGAGGAGAGGGCTGGGAATCACTGCCTTTCAGCATAACCCCTGGAGTTACCTACGAACATGCTGAGCTATTCTTATGGAAGATTGCCACCTGCTGTTCACTTGGAGTATTGCATGATATCTGTATTTTGTTGTTTCCCAGACTACATTTCTAAAGCAAAAAAGTAGCGCAGGATTTTTGGTTATCTGTGATTTTATAATCGTTGGCTCAGTTATTTTAATTGCAGCTTATGTGCAAAAGCAAAGATGTCTTTAAAACTTGCATTATCTCAGCCCTCTATGAATGCAGTTTGAGACTACTGTGACCATGATCTGTAATTAATGAATGTTACTGATTGTGACTGTTACAGTTATTTGTAACTGTTTAACAAGTGTCAAGCATGCTGTGCCACTGACCGAACAGGAAAAAAAAATCATTTTTGAAAATTGTATAAAATCCTACTCTTGTTTTAAAGGGCATGTCATTCTTATAATCAGACTTGAACATTCTTTGGCAATAGATCAAAAAAGAATAAAGAAGTGCTAGTAGAATTGTTTACCCAGCTTGCAACAATTCCATATATCTTAAATAGATAATAATGTTTGAAAATACATTTTTTAAAAAACAGATTTAAATAAATTTAATTTATTCACCCCTTCTCTCCCCTTTCCCTGAAAACTGTCCTTCAGCAGTCAAGTCTGAAAAAAGGTTGACCGACTGACAGGCAAGCAGACAGGATTGAAACTCCTTCTCTGTGAGTCATTCTACTGTGTCCTGAACACCAGCTAATACAAGACACCTACTGCTCATGACTAATTAACTTGATTTATAGCGATATAATTTCTATATTGGATGGATAGGCTTATCATAGTAACCCTAGATTTGTTGATGGAGCCACTGTGCAGTTCTTTAGCTGACCTCAGGGAAAGACGAGTGAAAGGGAGAATACAACTTTAAAATTGCAATGCGTTGGATACCTCTTGCGTTCTCAAAGGGTTAAACATTTCTAACCTTGACTGTCAGAGGTGGGCAATGCATTGCAAAGCTCTTTCCTTCTAGTCAATCTTTTGCAGAGATAGTGGTATTTTTTCTGCCCCTGACAGTAAGCTCTCTACAAGATGGAATCACTGATGTCACTGCTTTGGACAGAAAACTGTTTAAAAAAGAGTGAAGAGGTTAAAAAATAATAAAAACTAAATGCAGCTTGACTTTGCTTAGTTTGCACTTGCAGAATATGCAAAGTCATAAAGTAAGTTTACTATCACTTTAATGCAGGACACAATTTTTTCTGCTTAGTAAAACTATGGAACTCCCACTGCTCGGAAACATTATTACATCTCAAAATAGTTTTTTGTTTGCTTTTGTAACTTTAAATTTCAATTTTCTATTCTGATCAGCAGGTGGTGCTATTCCTATCACTTGCTATGGAGAGCTGTAGTCTATGACTCAAGCTCCTCACAGAATGCACAATAAAAAAATGCCTTTTGGACACTATTTGTCTCTGTCGTTAAGTCTCATTAAAACAAATACTATGTTTATGTTGAAATAACTTTCAAATGAAATATCTGCCAGCGGTGGGTATATATTTATTTTACTCAGCAGGGAAACACTATTACATATATATTTTCTTTCATATTAAGAGGCTTATTGTTCATTTATCCCCTTTAGCTGTTCTTCCGATAAACTGTAAACAGTGCCCTCTAAGGGCTTGTTTACACGGGTGTCTTAAACAGAGGTATGACTCAGTGCTGTTAAAGGGATAGTAACCTCGAAACACAAGTACATGCAAATTTATAGGTACAATTAAAACACACTTACTGCCCTCATTCCCATCTCTCAAACTGTTATGGTTTGAGAGATGTAATAAAATAAAGGTCTCCGCTCCTTCTCCTTTCTGCCTGACGAGCTGTAAAGGTGTCAGAGGCAGAATCCAGTCGACCGACTTTAGGCGGCTCTTCAGGAGTGCTGACATCGGGATATCTACCTATAATTTCTTCATCGGAATGGTCTACAACGTGAGCCTGCAAACCAGGCACGCGTTGTAGACCATACCGATGAAATAATTATAGTTATACATCTCGATGACAGCGCTCCTGAAGAGCCGCCTTCTGGTCCCAGAAGCAGGAGCTCATGACGTCCTTTATAAAGCGAATGCATGAGAAGTGGGAGGGAGTGGAGACCTTTATTTTATTACATCTCTCAAACCATAATGATTTGGAAGATGGGAATGAGGGCAGTAAGTATGTTTTAATTGTACCAATACATTTGCATGTACTTTTGTTTCGAGGTTACTATCCCTTTAACTACTCACCTCCAATCCAATCTCTTATGTTCCCTCAGCAAGCTTCATGCATTGAAGAGACATTAAAGGAGAATGACAAATTGTTGAGTCAGACATAACTTATTTGCTGGCTCCCATGTGAATTGGACATATATTAGAGCTTGAAAAAGGGCATTGTAACCTCCAATGTCACCATGTAAACAATCTGTGTTGTAGTCTCATAGACTACTGTACTGATCAGTCATGCTGCAATTCGGATGTGTTTGCAATGAATGCACTAAAATTAAAGCATGCAGCAACATCTTGCAACTTTCAGTGCAGCAGTATTGTGTTATTGTCCAGGGGAGGGCTGGCAACTTGTGGCCCGGGGGGCAAATACAATCAAGAGGCCCATTTGTACTATCGTTTGAGCCCACTCTCAAAGCCCACCTCCTTTTGTTAATTTTAAACATGGCATTAATATCTATTAAAAGTGATACCACATAGCTCACATTAAAGTGGGCTAAACTACTAATATTACAGAGCTTGCAATTTAAGTAAAGCTACACTAGTGATACTATAGAGCTTACAGTGGAAATGGGTTATGTAACTAGTGTAGCCTCATTTGGACTGTAGTTTTGCGGTATAATTTGTATAGCACCATTTCAATTGTAAGCTCTGTGGTATCACTAGTGTTGCTCCATTTATAGCAACACAGCCCTCCCCTGTTATTGTCCCATGTGAACAGGCCCTTGATTCGAAAAATGCAGCAATGGTAATGCTGCCTTTCTGTTGTCTGTGTGAACAGGTTCTAATTCTCCTGTTTCAGCAGGCTAAAACGCCTTTCATATCAAACTTTGTATACCTTTTCTCCCTATTGTAGGGTGCTATGGAATATGTCCTTTACATATATATATATATATATATATATATATATATATATATATATATATACTAGTGTAAAAGCCCATGTGCACAGGCCGTGGAGAACTGAGGTAACGGCAGTACGCAGAGCAGGACCAGCCTCTTAATCCTTTGAGTGCCAGAAGGGTACGTAAAGCATTGTAATGCATTATGTACCCCTCTGGCATTCAAAGGGTTAAGATTACCCGGACCTTCTCTGTGTACTGCTGTTACCTCACTGCTCCATACGTTTGCATGGCCTCATTCACGTGATGCAATCATGCGCAATAGACACTGGCTGAACGCGGCCAGTCTCTGCTGTGCATGACTGCATCGTGACAAACTTTCTGGCCTTTTATTATATAGGATATGGAATTGGTGCTTTATAAATAAATAATAATAATAATAATAAATCCAGATTTCAGACACTCAAAATAAAATATAGTTTATGTGCAGTTTTGAAAATTTGTGGAAAAGTACAAAGATAGAGACACACAGACCAGGCCTATATCCACCCTAGAGAGACTTAAAGAGACAGTAATGTCACACTATAAATGAATATATGATTATTCCTTATACTTTTTAATAATGAGCTATACCTTTTGCAATGTCCTTGTCGGTGTAGTTTTATTGTAATTATATTTTAAAGTTTTCCCCTCCTGCCCCATTTCCCGGTGTCACTCTTCTTCCCTCAGATCTGAAAACCAGTTACTTGACCAGACAGATTGCAATGAGGGACAATATAGTCTGTGTTTGTATAAGGAAAACCCTCTTCCCCCCTTGAAAAAGGGGATCAGGGTTTTCCTTATGCTCACACAATATTGTCCATCATTGCGATCTGTCTGGACAGGCGTCCTGATCTGAAGAACAAAGAGTGACATTGGGAAAAGGGGCTGGAGGGGGAAACTTTAAATTATAATTACAATAAAACTACACCAATATGGACATTACGTAAGGTACAAAGCATTATTAAAAAGTATAAGGAATAATTGTATAGTCATTATTAGCGTCACATTACTATCTCTTTAAAGGGATAGTAATGTTTCATAATAAAAGCAGCTCTAATTAATCATCATAGTATTTGGACTTTGGAGAGTGTTATTTCAGTTCTTTCGGAGTTATAGTTCAAGAGTAATTCAATGACAAAGTATCCCCCTCCCAGCCCTTTTACTGATGTCACACTGTTGAGCCAGATCAGAAGGGAGGTGCCCAGGTAGATTGCAGAGAGGGACAATCTTCAGTTAAGATAAGGGAAAAACTTGAAAAGCTTGTGAAGGGGGGAAGGCCTTTCATTGTTCTGATAGGAAGAATATTGTCCCTTGCTGTTATCTGTCTGGTCTATGGACTGCATTCCACATCTGAGAAGAGATGGCTTACATTAGGTAAAAGGGGCGGGAGGGGAAACTTTGCTTGTGAATATCTCATACCAAAAAGGTTTGAGAGATAAGACTTATATCGTTCTTCATGTTTTTTAAATGCCTACAAAATAAAATAAAGATAAAACGAAGTATTACTATCCCTTTAACTGTTAATCCCTGTGATACTACAATATCAAAGCTCTTTGTCACCCTCTGTAGGAAGAAGCTGACATTGCTGAAAGAGATGCTGGCTGGGTGCGGCGCAGGGACATGTCAGGTCATTGTCACCACCCCAATGGAGATGCTGAAAATCCAACTACAAGATGCTGGGAGAATAGGTAAAGTGTCAGTTATACAGGCCTGTAGGTACATGATTGTATGACACTTAGGGCCTGTAAGGAATGGTTTTTTGGGTGTTCTCCACACGGTCAGTTGGGGGTTAATGCTCTGCATTAGGTTTCGCAACAGCAGAGGGGCAGGCACTGTAAGACGTAGTGTTTATGAAACAGGGCCGTATGTTCAAAAGAAAAGTGGAGGAGTTGTGGGACGAACCATTTGCACTATAGGGGAAAACTAAAAATTCCCATTGATTTAAATGGGGATTTTAACCCCATGAATGCTAGCGAGGTCTCCAATGCAAAGATCTATGCATTGGATCTACGGTATTGCCCTGTGAGGACCTTGTGGTCCTCAAAGGACACTATGATTGGCTTAAATTAAAAGGTCCTCACAGGGCATTGCTGGAAGCGGAAGGCAAATGTGCAGCTATCAGAGATGACTCTGGAGGGGGTGAGTAGCAGGAGGGCAAGGTGGGAGTGCATTGCACTGGGTGGAGGGATGGGGGGGTGAGAAAAAATAAATTTATGCCTTTTTTTTTCTTGTGTGTAATATGCTCCCCCTCCTCACATAAGGTGAAGAGGGGCAAGATTGTGCATATTATACCCAAGATTTTACTGTACTCCACTTTCTTTGTACATCTGGCCCTTAGTTCCCTGCAATTAAGTCCCTCTAACAAATTCAGACATCAGACATCTGTGCTCTCAACAGCCTTAGGCCTATGCCCATACTTGGGAACTCTCTTTGACAGATCTTTACCAGGTCTCTGGGGCAGAGGCTGATTCCTCCGGATGTGGGGAGTTTCTATTGAAACTCTGCCCATATCTGCTGTCTTTCCCAGTGTTCCTCCTTCCCCAGCCTTCTGTGTGACACCTTTAAGCCCTGACCCCCAACTCACATCAAGCCCCGCACCTTTTTGACAAGATTCGCATCATTTTTGTCACCCCCTGCTGCACCAGAGGACTCTCCTCCAGGTAGCCCTCAATTGGAAGTTCACAGGTATGCCTATGCCTGACTCTCACCAAATCTGTTGCAGAATTAGTCTCTACCACTAATGCAGGGAAGCTATTCTATGTGGCCACAACTCAGTAAGCAAAGTAATCATATCTGGGAACTTTCCACATCTGCCCGGAGAGTCCGGTTTTCACAATGAATGTTTGTTTACGCTTCAGTATATGTATTTATACATTAGCCTGTGTAAATAAAATTATTTTGTCTTGTTTTAAATCACACACAAAGAGGTGTCAGAAAGTCATGAAATAACCTAAAAATTCTTAATGCCCCGCCCATCAGCCATGCCCCCAGCAATACCACCTAAAACAAAAGTGACCCTCTTTGGCAATTTGAAATGCAAACCCTGTCTCTCAACCCTCCAACTCTATCATCCTGATTAAGCTCCACCCACATTATGAAATGAATAGCTTCATTTGGACACAGCTCTCTGTGTTTTTCCAGGGACCATGAGGACCCTGGAAAGGTCTGAGGTATGAAAGTTGTACCTTCCAGTGTTACTCCTGAATTATTCACCCATCACATTCACATTATACTATTATTAAATTAGCTTCCCTTTTGAGCTGTATTAACCCTTTGAGTGCCAGAGGGGTATGCAACGCATTGCAATACCTCTCTGGCTCTCAAAAGGTTAACTCTCTTGAAACATGAATTAATAGGTCTTCGGGGACAGAGACTGATTCTCCAATGTTGGGGAGTTTCTTATGAAACTCTGCCCACTTCTGCTCCTTCTTAGCATGTTCCTCCCACACCCCCTCCTTCCCCACCCTGTTCTGACCAGTTCCCACCTACTTTATTATACAGCTTACTAAGCCCTGCCCCTCACTTGCTTTAGGCCCCACCTCTTTGTGCCACGAATCACTTTTATCCTCCCACCGGCATCACATGAGTCCCTTCTGGGGACTGTAGAAGAAGAAGTTCACAGGTATGCTGATGCACTAAATGAAACTGGAGTAATTCTGGAGCAAACCAGCTAAAATATTGGGGGATATAGGGGATACAATGAAAAATTGCCAGATCTCATTGGTTTAAATGGTAAAGTGGAACTATCACAAAAATTTGTTGCCCCCAAATATTTATGCACATAATGATAAGCATATCCATACTAGTATTATCCAGAATAAGTCCAGCGTTATTGATTAATTCAACACATTCTGAGACGGTCAGGCAAGCAGCTTAGACATCTTGCCAAAGAGACATCTGTGCGCCTGCGCTGTCCTCCCTGGTCTCCTGTAGGAGAAGTTGCATTATACCTTAAAGGGATAGTAATACTTAAGTATTACTAATCCCTATAGTAAAGTCCTTTTAAAAATACATGTATTGCCCCCAGTTTCATCACTCAAACCTTTATGGTTTGAGAGATAATCACTACTAAAGTTGCCCTCTCCCTCCCCCTTCCCCAAAGTCAGAGTTGTAGCTGACTGAAGGGAAATCCTGTCATAGATCATCAGGCGGTCAAAGGGTTAAATGCAAGAGAAGTCTCCAAAATATTAGCTTGCAATTAGCTTGGTCTGCCCCAGAATGACTCCATTTTTTAGTACAGTAGCCCTATTACATATCCACAGAACACAATCATTACACACCAAATAAAAGTGGCGTAATTCAGGGACAAACCAAATGTGGGCAACTACATTTAAGACACTGTTATTTTAAAGAGATATGTATTAATTTTGACTACTACTACAGCTACTACTACTACTACTACTACTACAGCTAATCACAAACCCAATTCCTCACATGGTCCCACCCCCAGTCCCATCCACTGTGTCTTATCACAGAAAATACCCTTGGCCCATAACAAGCAAGGACAAAAAAGCTTTAACCCTTTTGCTAAATGCACTGGAGATCTCTATTGCATCCAAGGGGTTAAATAATAGCCTATAAAGGGGTATAAAACTGGTGCAAGGACTTTGAGATTGCTCTCGTCACACCTACAATTGATAATGTGGGTGTGGTGAGCACAGCTGAGGTGCCCCTCAAAATTGGAGCTCTAGGCAGCTGCCTTTTCTGGCTAATGGGAAATCTAGCCTTGGAGGGATTAGGCTTAAAGGGATAGTAATACCTAAAATATAAAAAAAAAATATGTTGTAGGGTTTATCCCCCTGAGTAAAACAAGAGTACTCCCACTGCTGAAAGATGTTTCATTCAAAAGTTATTAATTTTCAAAGTTGAATTTTTTAGGTGCAGTATCACACTGGCCTGAAATTGTACAGTGGCGCTGTTGCTACACGATCCTATGGACAGCTCTGGTCTCAGGACCATAAATCTCCATAGGATGGTGTAGCAACAGCGCCACTGTAAAATTTCAGGCCACTGTGATATTGCACCTAAAAAATTCAACTTTGAAAATTAATAACTTTTGAATGAAACATCTTTCAGCAGTGGGAGTACTCTTGTTTTACTCAGGGGGATAAACCCTACAACATATTTTTTTTTACATTTTAGGTATTACTATCCCTTTAAAGGAGCAGTAAACTTTTTTATGAAACAATATATATTGTAGGGATTTTCCTATTGAGTAAAATAAGGGTACTCCCACTGCCGAGAGATTTATATTTCCAGAGTTATTACAGTTTAAACCCATTTTTTTTACATTAGCAGTGCCCTCTAGTGGTCAAATTCTAATTAGATTTCCAGTTACATTCTAATGGAGAGGAAAGTCAGAGACATACAGTTCTCCACAGAATGTGATAGAAAATGCCTGTCACTTCCTGTCAGTTAGAACTATCAGGAAGTAAACACAGTAAATTCACTTCCTGGTTATTTGAACTGCTATACGTTTTGAATAAAACATTTGATAGCAACGGGAGTGACCTTGTTTTATTCTGCAGGAAATGCTCTGTAAAATATGTGTTTTCATAAAAATAAGTTTACTGCTCCTTTAATACTGGGGGCTTTCTAGCTCAATACTTGTTCTTCTTCAGTCTCGTGTCTTGGCACATTTGGTAAGCATATTATTAGGGAGGGATCAGGTCTATATTTCATTGGAGATTGTTTGTATTGTACCATTACTTGGACTACTGACAGTGAAAGAGAAACAGGGTAGTAGCCATATTACGGACAGTGCTTTGATATCCATCTTATATTGTTTTTGTCAGTCATTCACATTGAGTTTGATATCCTTGTGTTAGAGGGAGAACTGAGCCCTATTTCCTGATAGTGTAAGTACATTTCCTTTCTGACATTCAGGGACACAGTCAAGGTAAGAGCAGCAGAGTATTTCCCATCAGCTCTAGTGTGGCTGTGGGGTCGAGATGAAAGTATGGGCCCAATTCAGTTAGGATTGGGGCCACATGGGGTTGTGGGGCACTTCAGTTTTAGGTTTAAGGGCAAGTTATACATAAATAAATATGTTAAAGAAAATGAGTGTACCTGAGGTAGGGTGAATTTGATTGGAGAATTCTGAAGGCTGTCAGTCTGTTAGTTGATTGGTGACTTTGCTTGGCTTGTGCTGGGCAAGGCAAAGAGCAGGAAAAGATAGGAGTGTAGAGCAGCATTTTATTGCTTTTTCTCATTGCTTGACAGCCTTCCCACAGTGCACCCCACACTCCCTCCCTTTAAGTTTACAAATGCTCAAGTATTTTAATACAAAAGTCAGACTGATAAATAGTTACATTTATGGGTTGTCCTGGGTGGAAGGCAGGGGAAAGCATAACATTGGTTACATTGAGTTAAAGGGTCTCTTGGGCTATATAGCTGAAAATTCGTGTTGAAACCATGATGTTTATTATATATGATTATTTGCTAAGTATTGTTTATTGATGTTTTAAATATAGGCTAATTAATTATTTATTCAATAAATTCTGCAGTCTTTCCACCTCTTTTTGTCCTTGGGTTTACTTATTAAGATGTGGTGTTTTATGTGAGAGTGCCTCTGGGCAACAGTGTGCACCCTGTGCTATCGTCACCACAGAGGTCTAAATATTAGAGTGGGCACTGCACACTGACTGCTGTAACAGGAAATGATGCGTTTGCTTGGCTGAACAAAATGCCTTTATGATACATGAAAATGGTATTGCAAATCCTGTTTGGCATTAGATATAGCGCTCATTTCTCACATTAATGTTTAGAAAGCTGAGTAAAGGACATTTTCTTGTAGCACAGCACAGTTATCACCCAGGAATCAGTGGTCAATTGTCTCTGTAGTGTTTAGAACTCTTTGCTATGAAGGCCACATTCCAGGACATTGTAGTGTCCCAGGAGCAGGATGCCCAGGATGGGAACTCTCCTGGGCAGTCCAAAATATGTGATCAACCTACTTCCTGATGCCAAAATAGGGGCTGCAACATCATTTTCATATAGTGTAAGGTTGCTGCACACTTATGAACTGGCATATTTAAGTCACATTATTGTGGATTTTAGTTTTACGTACAGAAAGATTATATATCATGTACAATAGTGTGATATGTGTTTGAGGCTTGGAAGTAAATCTCTCATAGCCCATCAGTGGGTGTCAGATTTTGAAACATCAGTCAGTGGGCAGTTCTGTTTGTAGAATTTAGAATTCTGTGGTCATGATGATGATGTCAGTCCTAAGGGAAGGGCTTTGCCAGAGACCGCACCCAGCTGCACATGTCATAGGAAAACATTGGCTCATCGACTGTTGGGGTCTAAAACTCATTGGCTGGTTGGGGATTATGGGAGTTGTAGTCTTCAACAGCTGGAGAGCCGAAGGTTCCCTACCCTGATCTAAAACTCTCTCTGTCAATGGTAGAGATGGCTGCTCTGTATAATGAGGCTGATTTCATTTCACAGCCGCTCAGAGGAAGCTCATGGCTGCTCAGGCAGGGCTAAACACAGCCGCAACAGAATCGCTACCTGCACGACCGACAGCCATGCAGATCTCACGGGACCTTCTGAGGAGTAAAGGGATTGCTGGACTGTACAAAGGCCTGGGAGCCACACTGCTAAGGTGAGATTTTCCCAAAGTAACATTTTTATGGCTGTGCAGTAGTGTTGCCATAAAGTTCGAATGACATTTTCATATTATATGCCAATTTTCAAATGCTTATAACTTTTGAATGAAATTACTAATTTGGATGAAATCTTGCATTACTAGACCCTTCAAACCTTGCAAATTTGGTACATATCTGTTCAATGTTTTCGGAATATTCAGAAAAATATTTACTTTCCCATAGTAAATTATATATTTTCATGATTGTTTCTTCATGAGACCCACATTGAGGTGAATGTACAAATTCAGCAGCACAGCTTCATTTGCGCTAGCCTCCAATGTCAGTGGCTTTGCTTCAAGGTATGCACTACAGTGTATGACTGTTATAGTGCATACTGATGGACACACTTTGCTGTGGTTAAGACTTTGATGCCAGCAAAGGCTTTACACCTGCCCCATAGTATTCACAGGGAAATGAGGTAAAGATACTCCTCTTCCTTTATGGCCTGTTTAACCATACCTGGGAACATTCTATTCTAGAGTCCCTGAAGGGACTCATGTGGTGCCTGTGGGAGGATAAAAATGCAGCGATTTGCATCACAAAGGGACGAGGACTTACTTAATCACAGGTGGGGCGAGGCTTAACATGCTATATAATAAAGTGAGTGGGAAGTGGGTAGAACAGGGTGGGGAAGGATACGTGTGCAGGAAGTGAGAGGAGGCTGGGAAGGAGCAGAAGTGGGCAGAGTTTCATAAGAAACTCCCCACCAGCAGAGAATCAGCCTCTGTTCCCAGAGACCCGGGAATTCATTGCAGAAACCAGAGACTCCAGGGCAACCGAGTGCAAAGCCATGTGTTTCTCACCCCTCTGGCACTCAAAGGCTAAGAGTGTTAAACAAAGCCTAGAGGAAAGGAATGCCCCAAAAAACCCATTGACTACCTCATTTTCCTCCCCTTGGTGCAAGAGGTGTTAAGGGAAGGAATTAATCAATTTTGCCATAAGCAGCCTAATAAAATGACATGAATGAGGCCTAGTATTTTTTTTTTTTTTTTTAAGTTCCAGTTCAAGGCTCGGAGCTCCCATTCCTGACATATTAATTTTTAAAATGATAATGTTGTGCATGCACAGGGTGTTTTTATAAATACTTTCAACACTCATCAGCATGTGCAGAGCTGACTACTGGTCCATGCAACTCACATTCCTATATAATAATTTGCTAGGATGTTTGTCAGAAGCCGTCATGCACAGTAGAGACTGAGTGCTTTCGGGCAGTCTCCACTGCGCATGATTGCATTGCTTGAGTGAGGCACGTGAGTGAGGAGACACAAGACTGCATCGTGTGGAGCAGTGAGGTAGCGGCCTCTTAACCCTTTGAGTGCCAGAGGGGTATGCAACGCATTGCAAAGCAATGTGTTGAGTACTCCTCTGGCACTCAAAGGGTTCTGGACCTTGGCCCATGTACACGGGCTTTTACACTAGTCTAATATAAATATACTTCATTCCATTAAACACACAGTAACCCATATTCATCAGGCTAAAGAGGTTCAGTTCTCCAGGGCCCCAAACAGTCCAGGAGGGAGATGCACTAAGCAGCAGTGCTATGGTGATGTGTGTCTGGCTATTTGTTTTGAGCACCCGCTTAGGATAATATTGAAGATCTTTTGGGGAAGTTGATAGACAAGGATACTTTCCATGGATCAAAGTAAGTTCTGCACAACTGGCAGCAAGAGCCAAGGCCTGGATACAGGTCAGCTTAATAGCAAGATTTTTGTGGTTAAACAAGAAAGTTAGGGATTGATATTCCATGTAGAGGCATAAACGAGTTGAATGGGTCTAGCTTCAGAACCTCCTTTAATTATCCTCTGATAGAGTTTGTGTTCTGAGAGTGAGGAAAAAATTGCTGAAAGGGCAAACCCAAATTACCTCAAAGTAGAGAAAGCTAGGCCCCTATCAAACTTATGAGCTAAAAAAATCAAGGACTTGTTGCACAGAATCCGTAACAATATTCGGAGAAGTAACAGTGTTGACCCAGACAGCAAATTTTACTGCAATTGCCTCATACCAGTTATGCGTGAGGGGTCTACGAGAGGAATGAAATAATGACTGCAACAAACAAGAAAGGGACTGAAGGTCTAAACTACTATAGGGGCTGTAATCCACACTGACTGAGGCAGACATTTGAGCAGATGCTGTGGACCCAATAAGCACTCCCTGGTGAAACCCAGAGGAATCTTCTAAACCCTTATCAACCTCTGAAAAGTCATATATACTGCATAAAAGTTTGCTAGCTCACATCAAGGAAAACATTGTGTCCATCTTCCATGCTGTTTGAGACCACGTTGTTGAAACAAACCATGGCACATGAACAGATCTCAAGGAAGCAAAGAGGTCTATATTCCTTTCTTGCAGGACTGATACTGTTTCCAAGATCTGAGAAGAGAAGTAGAGGATGGAGAAGGTTTAGATCATCTTTCATCTCATTTTTCTCCCTCTGAACATATTCTGCGGTAAGAATAATGATCTAATCTAATGCTCATCTCCAAAGAAGAAGGGACTTTTTGCAAAAATGTTTTGAACGTGTGTCCCCATCAGATTTATGTATGATACTTCTGTCTTTTTGTCCATTCTGAAGAGGACTGAGGATGACGGTGTCTCTGGAGCGAATAGCACTTTGAACTCCAGTATATTGATGTATAAATAAGCTTCCTTTGCAGACCACAATCCCTTTATTGTGAAGGAAGGGGAGAGTCCATCTGGTGAAGTGATCAGGTCTGGAAGAGGAGCTACAATTTGATCAGGACAAAGTAGAGGCGTTATGGACCAAGTATGGAATTCTCCCACTGCTGGAGCTGTGAGACATATCTTGGCATCCCATTCTAGAACTCTGGAGAGGTGATTGTCGAGGAGAAACTGAAGTCCCCTGCAAACATTGGTGCCAGCCTAAAACCCATGGAGAGGGCTATACGCTTCCCAATGGTTACAGCCCATGACCTTAAGGAAATTATCTAGCAAGACAAACAGCTGGTCTCGCCAAAATATGTTACATATCATATGATTACGGCGGACCTTAGCAATATTATACTTTAAAATGCTACTCAAATTAGCACTTAAACTGGCAATAATCTGTGTGGTGTGTTTAATTTTGATGCCACATTATTACTACACGGTACTATTGTAAAATATTTGCAATGCATCACATTTCAAACATAATATATCATTATTATGACTGAGACTGTATAGACTAATGTATTTTAATATTGGTAGTGGATCTGGTTGGAATTATTATTATTTTTCTTTATTTATATAGCGCCAACTAATTCTGCAGTGCTGTACATTGGGGAATGGACATACAAAGATATTAAATAGTACAAAACAAATGTAGAGAACAGAAGGATCAGTGGGCCCTTCTCATGAGAACTTACAGTCTAGAGGAAGGAAGGTTGAACACAGAAGGAGTATTTCACTACTGTACCACACCAGAGTTTACGCTTAAAAGACAAACTTAATGAAAGTATATATAAAGAAAGGGTGTCAGCGGTGCTGAGATCAACCGGTATTGAGACTCTGGAAATAAATTATGTTTTGCAAGATAATATCAAATAAAATGAGTTGAAAGGTAAATGTTCTTTTACTATCTCAATAGAGTGAGGTGAGGAAATTCGCTGTTACACATCTGTTTTCTGTTAGCTGTGTCCACCGAGGTCATTAAGATGCTCTCAGTCAACGTCATATAAAAAGGTGAAAATTAGTATCTCGAAATATCAATGAATACACCAAGGTAATATTCTTAATTACACCAAAGTAAGAGATGTCTTTCCTCCCTGATGGTCAGCGGCGCATGTAGTCAATCAAAATCCCAGTAACAGTGTGTGCATAAAATACAGGTAAGGTATACAGATGTCTCAGTTAAAGGCAGTCTTTTACAACACAGCGTGCAAGATTTACTTCCAGTGGTGTAACTATAGGGGTCGCACCTGTGACCGAGCCCGTCACTCCCCCTGCGACCCCTCCTCCTGGTGCCCGCAATCTCCCTCCGCCGCTCTAGTAATGCAGAGCTCTGGGAGATGACATCATCTCCCATCGCTCTGCATTACTAAGAAGACCGCACGGGAGCTCCAGGGTGGTAAGAGATGGGAGCATTGTGAAGATTGAGGGGCATTGTGGAGGGGGTCAATGTGGTCGAGGGGGGCCAATGTGGTGGGGGGACCAGTGGCATTTCTTGCACCAGGGCCTGGAGGCTTCTAGTTACGCCTCTGTTTACTTCTTTCCCTTGTTGAGCAAAAGAAAGATGGAGGGGAGTGGAAAAGAGGGTGGGAAGGTGGATACAAGAGGCAAGTACACACCAAGGGATTTAAAATGAAGGATCAAGGTGTTATAAGCAAAATGCAGCCTCTGCACAAGATGCAGATATGATTTAGACCGGGGTGGGCAAAGTGAGGACCTCCAGCTAATCAGAGTTGTAGTCTAGTACCAGACTCAGTTTGCCTATCTCTGATGTAGACAGTGGACCCTGCTTTTGTCACATCTGTTCCACTTCAAGTGGCAGGTTATATACTAGTCCAGAGCAATCATATATCTAGGTGGGAGCCAGTGAAACACACATGAGTCAGATACATGGTATTGTACATAAAACATCCCATTTACTTTTCCCTGGGGCACGTGAAATCTTCCCAGATGTCTCAACAGCTCAGAGGGGATGTGAGCAGATGCCAGTGGTTCTGCTCCGCAAAGTCACTTGTGACTTCACCAAGCAGAACTGCTGGCATCCGCTCACATATCCCTAAGCACGATTGTCAAGGCCAGTGATTCTTAGCACCTCTGGCCTTGCGCAGTCTGTCTGGTTCTGTGAGCAGATGAAAGTGAATGTGAGTGTACTAAGCAGCACCAGTGACATCCATTCACATCACAGAGGCGCCTCCTTGAGCAGAGTGTCTGATGATGTGAGCGGATGCCAGCTCTGCTGCTTGGCAAAGTCACATTCACCCTACCAAACCCTTTGAGTACCAGAGGGGTACGCAATGCAATGCGTTGGACACCTCTTTGACACTCAGAGGGTTAATGCATACTGTTGATATGCCAGCGATACAAATAAGACACAAGATCGCTATCATGGGCAATATCTACCTTTAGTGCATCTCCCCATTGATCTCACTGAAGAAGTGACCTCTTCTTTATCACCTCTTCATCACACCTTAGTACATCTTCCCCATGTTCTCCAGAACATGGCCGCATTCATCAGTCTAATGAGGAGCAAATAACTGCACCATAGGGAACAAATAAAACTTCACAAATTAAATGAAACTTTTAATCCCTCAAGAAAGCCCTATTTAAGTCAATGAGAATCTTCATTTCTCCCCATGATATAGTTGATTTGCTCCAAAATTATACCTCTTTAGTTTCAAGAATAAGGACCTACTTGAGGTGAATTCTAGTGATCTGTCCAATGCATTGCATCTTGTGTAGCTCTGTCTGTATTTCTCCCGCTCACCCATCTTTTCTTGTCTCCTCACAGGGATGTGCCCTTTTCCATTATATACTTTCCTCTCTTCGCCAACTTGAACAAGCTCGGACAGAAGGCACCAGATGAAAAATCTCCTTTTTTTGTGTCCTTCCTCGCTGGCTGTGCAGCGGGAAGCACTGCTGCTGTTGCTGTAAATCCCTGTGATGGTGAGTCCCAAAAGGAACTGGATCAGTGCAGTATGTGCAGACCAGTGGTCAATCCATGCTTTGAATTCATTCATATAGCCTGTGGTGTCACAGGTTGCCGTCACTGCATTTAGCCTATGTAGGGCACATATATATGATAAACCAGAGAAAAAAGTAATTAATTTAGAAGGTATGATTACATAACAACATAACTGATGAGGCTGAAAAAAGACATGCGTCCATCAAGTCCAGCCCATGCCAAATCACCCTGTTAATACATGGCAAAAAAACAACAACATTGAAGCCGTTTCCAATTAAGCCCCAAGTGGGTAAAAAATTCCTTCCCGACTCCAATTGGCAGTCAGATATTTCCCTGGATCAACAACCTATCTGCTTTGAAGCCAACTTTCATAATTCTTAATATTCTTCTGTGCTAGATAGGTATCCATTCCTTTTTTTGAAATCAGTTACAGTATCTGCAAGCACCGCATCCCGAGGCAAAGAGTTCTTAAAGGTGATCTATCACCCCTTTACAACTTTGCCTAAATCATTTTGTTATATATCGTATATAAAAAAAGTGTATAAATTTAAGAAAAAAAAATTATTGTTTGGAGAAATTAAAAAAATAAATACAGCTGTGTACCTACTTCCGGGCAGACTGCGGTTACCTTCTCTGTACCGTAGTCTGCCACTCTGCCTCCACTCCCCTCCCTCTATTCAGCCTCCTGCGATGACAGAGGCTTTCTGTCTGTAAGCTGGAGTGCTCTCATTGGCAGAGATTAATTTCTGGCCAATGAGAGTGCTCCAGCTTACAGACAGGCGTCATCGAAGGAGGCTGGGTAGAGAGAGGCAGAGCGGAAGACTGTGGCACATATCAGCTATCCGCAGTCTGCCCGAAAGTAGGTGCAGGGCTGTATTTATTCTTTTAATTTTACCAAACAAGCGTTTTTTGTTTTTTTTTAAATCTATACACTTTTCATTATATACGATATATAACAAAACGATGTAGGCAAAATTGTAAAGGGGTGATAGATCCCCTTCAAGCTTTACTGCCCACGATGTCATCTCCAGTACAGGTCTCCCTTGATGATGTCACCTTTTCCAAACAAATCCATATGCTGTTTTGTGTTATGACTTCAAGGTGGGTATCTTTTATCATAACATTTATTTCAAAAAGATATGTTATGTTACATAAAAATGTGGTCACCTTGGTTACCTGTATGGATACAACAGGTTCCCCTTTTTACATACCCTTTACATTATTGGTCTGTTTTTATGGTATCACTGAAATTGGTTGGCTTTTGATGATGTCACTGCCTTCTTTCCTGGTGTTAATTCCTGAAATGCTTACTCCTTTTGATTGGGCCTCCTGTGATTATGTCACTAAAATGGATGCAGTTTGGCAAAGTCACTTATAAGTGTGCTAGACACATCTTGAATGCATTGGGTTGATGATATCTCTAAATAAATGAGTGCAGTAAATTGTCATTTAATTTTTATAGTAACAGAGCGTGATCCACAAGGGATGACGTCTTGTTAGCCAACTGTCGAGCCCATTTATATCTCATTATTGTGTGATTTCCCAGGGCTCCCCTTTCATAGTTCTTGCCAGTCACTTTTCTTGTCTCTACTTTCTGCTTTTATTTCCAACAAATAAGACAAAGGGCCATGTGCTGAAAATAAAAGTGGAGGAATTCTGGTGCAAACCAATTGCACTGTAGGGGAGAACTAAAAATTCCCTTTGATTTAAATTGGGGTTTTAACCCCTTGAAATCTAGAGAGGTCTCCAACGCATTGCAAAGCATTCAAAAGGTTAACATACCCTTGGAAGGATTCAAACGGTTAAAATACCCTTGAGTAGCAATGCGTTGAGCCCTCGTTAGCATCTAAGGGGTTAAATGACCCTTTTAAATCAACTGGCGGGTTATGCACTAAGCAGTGATAAAGAGGTGATTTCTCCATTGATATCACTTCCTATGTTATTCTGTGGAGCCTGTGCACTATAGTCTCCAAAGTTGGAGAACTCTTAGTGCATTAGCTCCACAGAATAACAGAGTTGGAGACGTGATATCACTTTCTCACCTCTTTATCACTCCTTAGTACATCTCCCCCCTGTAGTGTTTATTTGTTGCATATGGGCAAGTTGTTGTGCTGTAGAATTGCTACCGTTTTTTCTTGTATTATATATGTACCTAGGTATCAGTGAGACCCCTGGACTAACAGGTACCAGTAGCAACAGTGATTTTGTACTGTTCTACATCTTGAATCCTGTGGCCTAATGTTCAAAAGGAAATTGCAATTTAGGGCAAAGCAACTTCAATCAAGCTGTGACACATCCATTGTCTTACACGCAGGCACAGGGAGAGACACATCAGGGGTAATGGGGAGGTAGAGGCATGGGAGGGGACAGAGAGACATACACACATGGGGGAAGAGAGAGAGAGACATGGATCGGGAAGGAGAGACATGGGGGGTGAGAGAAAGAAACGGATGGGGAGAGAGAATGTAGAGAGAGAGAGATATGGGGAAGAAAGACAGACATGGGTGGGGAGAGAGGGAAATGTAGAGAGAGAGACATGGGGGAAGAGAGAGATACATGGATGGGGAGAGAGAGAATTATGGCGAGAGAGAGAGACATGGGGAAGAGAGAGAGACATGGATGGGAAGAGAGGAAATGGGGGGGGAGACATGGATGGGAAGAGAGGAAATGGGGGGAGACATGGATGGGGGGGAGAGAGAATGTGGATAGAGAGACCTGGATTGGGAGAGAGGAAATGGGGGGAGAGAGAATGTGGAGAGAGTGACCTGGATTGGGAAAGAGGAAATGGGGGGAGAGAGAATGTGGAGAGAAAGACATGGATGGGGAGAGAGAGACATGGATGGGGAGAGAGGAAATGGGGGGGGGGGAGAATGTGGAGAGAGAGACATGGATGGGGTGAGAGAAAATGGGGGGGGAGACATGGATGGGGAAAGAGAGAGACCTGGATGGGGAGAGAGAGACATGCATGGGGAGAGAGAGAAATGGGGAGAGAGAAAGAGACATGGGGGAAGAGAGAGAGACATGGATGGGGAGAAAGAGACATGGATGGGGAAAAAGAGACATGGATGGGGAAAAAGAGACATAGATGGGGAAAAAGAGACATGGATGGGGGAGAGAGAGAGAGAGACATGGGGGAAGAGAGAGACATGGATGGGGAGAGAGATACATGGATGGGAGGAGAGAGATGTGGATGGGGAGAGAGAGAGACATGGATGGGGGGAGAGAGATACATGGAGGGGAAGAGAGATGGAGAAAGAGAGAGAGAAAGAGAAGACATGGGAAGAGAAAAGACATGGGGGAGAGGGAAGCATGAGGAAGGAGAGAGTCTTGGGGGTGATAGGACATCATGGAGGGAGTCATGGGCAAGAGAGATGTGGGGGGCATAGGAGAGAGGCATGGGGGCAGAAAAGAAAGATGTGTAGGGAGAGATGGAGATGTGTGGGAGAGAAAGATATGTAGGAAGACAGGGGCATGCATTACCTTTTGAGAGGGGCATGTGTTGACCCTTTGAATGCCTGATATTAGGCAAACATAGGGACAGAATGCATGTTCCAGATTCTGTTATTGCACAAAATTGGAATAGTGCACTCACTCCACCATCATCAAGCAGTCCTGGGTGTTATGCCTATGGAGGCGAACATGACAGTTGCAGTCAGTTTTTTTCAAATTAGAGCCGGCAGAGTACATCAGCCTACTTAACCCCTTAAGGACCAATGGGATGCACAATCATTGCAAATCAATACTTAGCACACCCCTAAGGGTTAAGATTAGCATATGCAGTGGTCAGAGTCTTAGACCCTGTGGCCATGCTAGCAACTGTCATGTCTGCGTCCATGACATGAGAGCCAGCACTGATTGAAGTTTTTATTTCATGAAACAAGAAGCAAAGGACAAGGTTACAGGAGCCATTAGGATTTTCTGGTCCTAGTGAGGTAAGTGGAGATTATTATTAGTTGGTATAAGTTCTCCTTTAAAGTAATAGTTATACTTATTTTTTGTTTATTTATTATTGTAGGCATTAAAAAATATTAAGAACTTTGTAAGTCTTATGGCTTGAGAGATATTCGCAACTAAAGTTCTCTCTTCCTGCCTGTTTCAGTCAAGTTTGCCATCTAGATAACAGACTTGGATTCTGGTCCACAGACCGGCCGGCGGCTCTTCAGCAGAGCCGAGATTGCGGTCCTTAAAAAAAAAAATAGTTCATTGGAATGGTCTACAAAGTGTGCTTGCAAACCTGGCATACTTTGTAGACCGTTCCAATGATGTCTTTTTTTTAAAGATCACAATCTCGGCTCTAGTGAAGAGCCGCCAGCCGGTCTGCAGACCAGAATCTTAATCTGTCAGCTACAGCTCTGATGTCAGGAAGGGGAAAAATTTAGTTGTGAATATCTCTCAAACTATAAAAGTTTGAGAGAAAAGACTTACATAATTCTTAATATTTTTTAATGCCTACAATAATAAATAAACAAAAAATTAAGTATTACTATCCCTTTAAGAAGCACATCCATACATAATGATGACACCGAATTGATCTATAGCATAATCTTTTATGATTTTGTTTTTCAGTGATTAAAACAAGGCTGCAGTCATTACAGCGAGGAGTTAATGAGGACACATACTCAGGAATTATAGACTGTGCCAGGTAACTATTTGTTTACTGTTATAGATACACATAGATACATTCTAGAATTCCAACCAGTGAATTGTGGGCTCAGGGTTCACTCTATTCTGTCCTTGTCCCACTGTAAGGATACAGTGGGGGAGATGTATAACCTTTTGAGTGCCAGAGAGGTGCCCAGTGCATTGTGAAGCAATTTATTGGTCATCTCTAATCCTCAAAGTGTGAAAAGTAGCAACAGAGGAACATTAGGACAGTCCCTACACACTAACCCTTTGAGTGCCAGAGGTGTATGCAGCACATTGCAGAGCAATGCGTTACACACCCCTCTGGCACTCAAAGGGTTATGGGGATGTATTCATGAAGCTAAAGTTCAGTTCTGGAGAAAAACAACTGAACCAGGAGATGAAAGGGATGACAATTCCCACTGATTTTAATGCAGTTAAATTAGTACCTTGGTGTTGGTGATGCCTAAGGTGTGATAATAATAACTAGTATTTATACTAGTGGGACTTAAAGCGCTTTCAGCGCATGCTCTCGGAATTAACCAAATCGGCAGCTGAAATAATAGATGTTATTATTACCCAATCAATGGTACTCATTTATCAACCTCAGAAGGATGAAGGGCTGAGTTGACCCTGCCGGGATTTGAACCTGCAACCCTGAGGTTGAACAGGCTCTATAGTCAGGAAATTTACCACTGAGCTATCTCACCAGCTTGTGATAAAGAGGTGAGAAAGAGGAAATAATGTCTCCAGTGGTATCAGTTATTCAGACCCTCTGTTATTCTATGGAGCTGATGCACGGAAGTTATGTCCGCTTTATCACCTCTTTATTACAACCCCAAGCTTTCAGGAGCACCTTTCCCTGCACCTGGTCATGTGGTAGGTCTAAGTAGTGCTATTAATAGAGCATTGTTTTGTACAAACCTTGTGATTACTACCCCTTGACCTGACAAAAGGAGAGGAACTCTCAAAATGTTTTATTAAAGTGAAAGTGAAACTACCAAATCATAACCCCTCTATACACACACACCTTACTATGGCCAGAAATGGCCCCTCTAAGTTTTTGTTTCTCCTTGATTCAAGATATAATTGGGGCTATGCACTAAGGTGTGATAAAGAGGTGATAAAGTGGAGATGACTTCTCCAGTGATATCACTTCTCCATTTCCTATGTTATTCTGTGCAGTCTGTGCATTATCATCTCTCATGATGGAGAAATCTTAGTGCATTGGCTGCCTAGTATTAAATAAGATTTGGAGAAATGATACCACTGGAGGCGTCATCTCTACTTTATCACACCTTAGCGCATAACCCCCAACATCTTCTATCAGTCTGATATAATGTCCATGGAGGTGGACATAAACATTGTTAGGAGAACCACAGAACCTCAGACTTTGCTCACTGCATATGACAATCTTTACCACTGATTCACAATGCTTTGCATAGTCCTCTGTCCTTAACGGGTTAGGTAGGCTCATGTACTCTGTCAGCTTCAGCCTGGAAAAAAAAACAGCAAGTGACAGTCATGTGCAATGTGTTCAATGTCTATTTGGCACTCAGACAGTTAACTGTAAACTGTTAAGTCACAATTAAAAAAGGTATCAACAATACCAAGGTACTCCTATAATTGCATTACTGCAACTGAATCAATTTGGCTAATGCATATATGTTTACTATAGTGGGGATTTTAACTGTTTGAATGCTACAGAGGCCTCCTGCATTGGAAACCTCTTTAGTATCCACGGGGTTAAAAGACCCATTTATAGTATTGGGAATTTACAGAATTTTTATTTCATCTTCACGGTACAGTTTGTTTCTTTCAAAATTGTACCTCTTTAGCTTGATGAATATGGACCTAGGAGGCTGCACACATGTACAGATGACACTGAGGGTTATATATCAAGATAAAAGTGGAGCAATTCTGGGATAAACCATATTTACTAATAGAAAAGCTTAATTGAAAGTAGTTTTTTTCTTGAATAAATATGATGCACTTGTAACTTCCCCATCGAGCTACAGAGGTTCAATCCTGGAGCTAACCACCTGAACCGTAGGGTTGAAAAGAAAGTTCCTCAAATTCTCACTGATTTAAAAGGGGCTTTCAATGTTAGAGAGGCCTCCGATACATTGCTTCACAATAAGATGAATAGATGAAAGAATTCTGCCTAATGCCAATTCCTCCCACTAGCACTCCTTATGGCCAGAGCTGGAGGTAACTTCCTAGAGCTCCTAATTTGGAAGGGTGGTGCCATGGCTGTGCCATCCACACCCACATTCTGAATTGTGGGTGTGACCAGAGCAATGTCAGTGTCTGCTCCAGTGTTATACTCATTTACAGGCTATTATTAACCCCTCAGATGCTAAAGAGATCTCCAACACAATGCAGAGCAATGTGTTGGAGATCTCCCTAGCAGCCCAGGGTATAAAGCTTTTTTAATTTTTGCTTGTTATAGGCCAAGGGCATTTTCTGTGCCAGGAAATAGTGGATAGCTCTGGAGGAGGGATCATGTGAGGAGTGAGGGTGTGGCCATGGGAGGAGCTAAGGGAGCCTAAAGTGCCATGCCTAGGGGTGCCTGGGATGTACATCCCTCCCGCAATGCTTTCTCCAAGGGGAGGGCAGTCGGTGGTAATTTTAGAATTCCTTCCCTCTAGTCTACGGCTTGTTAATGCAATGTATTACACAAGACACAGAGGAAAGGAGGTGATTTTCCCTGCTCATGCTATGGAGGTAGCTTAAGGGACTTGCTGGAATTAAAGCCCTAGCGATAGCTGGGATTGTCTGCCCCTGCATTAGAGCAATCACATGCTGTAGTGTTTACTGTAAAGCACAGCTACTGGCAAATTTGTACATTCATCTCATTTTGCTAGAGACCTCACTAGCATCCAACTAGTTAAAAGCCCCAATTAAGTCAATGGGAATATTAATTTGTCATTATGGTGCAGATGGTTTGCTTCAGAATTACACCTCTATAGCTTGATGAATAAGGTCCTCTGTGGTTACATCTTACTAGCTTGGAACAGTTGCAGCAAATTATTTGCGTGAAATCTCTAGTAAAATTATACAAAATGGTTCAAGGGTGATTAATTGTAGCCAGTGGTTGGTTGAGGATGATGGTAACTGTAGTCTATGACCCCGCAACAGCTGGCGGTCCAATAATTAACAATATTTGGTATAGACTATCTGCAAACTATGAATCTGTTTGTATCTTTAAACCATTAAGAACGTTCTCCTCCTTACAGAAAGATCTGGAAAAGCGAAGGTCCAGCTGCCTTCCTGAAGGGGGCGTACTGCAGAGCCCTGGTCATTGCTCCCCTCTTCGGGATTGCTCAGGTTGTCTACTTTTTTGGAATTGGTGAATTCCTGCTGAGCTTTGTACCATCACGACGTGATTAACATCCGTGCAACACCATAAAAGCCACACCCTCTGCATTTTGTTTTCGTTTAGGGTATCTTCCAGGTACCCTTAATTTGGCTCCTCATGCTTCACTACTTTCTGCATTGACTCTACCTACCCCTGCATATCTGTGACGGGTGAGCTTACAAACAAGAATGCCCCTCGTTTTCATTGCAGTGGAATCATTCACAACTGTCCCTATTGTGCTGCAGAACCCTCCAGCCAATCAGGTGACTTCTTTTACCTACTAGTATAAGGAGGTAACAACTTCTTAAAGGAGTAACATTATTTATTGGGTGGAGGCAACTTTTAACCTCGTAGATGATAGAAGTGGATTTGTTGCAGGGACTAATTAAATGGTAGTAGTCTTTTTATTAGGAATTACAGGTCTCGTACTAACAATTTTCTTGCTGCAGGGGCCTGCAACACACTGTAATAGTGTGTTACAGGCCCTAGTTAATACAGGTTAGGTACCAGTTTATCGGTTTGATGCCGGCATCAACATTTTACTATTGAAATTTTACGTCCTTAAATTGTAGATTTTTAGAAATATATGAGAAAAGTAAAAATAGTAGATTTAGACTTTGGTTTCAATCTACTGATACTCTTTTGAAGCTGGGTGCGCATGTGCACTCATTGCTGTTTTCATCTAGGCCAGAACAAGGCAACCTGGACTCAAAACCTGTTGAAGACTACAGTTCCCATCATTCCCAGTCAGTGAAAGGCTAGCTGGGGATGATGGGAGTTCTAGTCCACAACAGACTGGGCGCTTTAAGTTGCCCACAATGATTTAGACACGCATCATAAGAGATCCAAATATCTATCTATCTATCTTTCTATTTTTTCTATGAATGACAGACATACGTCAACATGATCAATAATGCAAGTTTTAAAAATATTATAAAATAATATAATCATGGGAATTTTCATTCTGTGAAACAAACAAGAATTTAGTGTTCATTGTTTTGGTCCTTGCAGGCACCTTACTCAAGTTAAAGGGATAGTAATACTTTATTGAAGGTATTTGCAAAATAACTTAATAGCCCCCAGGTTCATCTCTCAAACCTTTATGGTTTGAGAGATAACCGAAGGGAAAGTTCCCCTTCCCGCTGTGCTGACTGCAGGGGAAGTCTGTCGTATGACAAGCTTGCGGCTCTGCAGCTGAGCCGAGATCCCGTTAGTGAAGAAGAATTATTTCACTGAAACTGTCTTCTACATGTGCTTGGTTTGCAAGCACATGTAGAAGATCGTTTCAGTGAAATAATTCTTTGTCACTAACGAGATCGCGGCTCTGCTGCAGAGCCGCATGATGAAAGACAGATCGGATATCCCTGCAGTCAGCACAACGCTGACTTCAGGGAAGGGGGAACTTTGCCTTCGGTTATCTCTCAATCCATAGAGGTTTGAGAGATGAACTTGAGGGCTATTAACTTATTTTGCAAATACCTACAATATGAGGGATAGTAATAATAAAGTATTACTATCCCTTTAAAGGACCTTTCAGAGACAAAAACACTGACAGTAAACTCTTGCTTGGTTCAACAATTCTGATAAGAGTAGGCAAACTCCTAGTGACTCCTTAACTGTGCTCACTGCATGGCTAGTAAAATCTAATTACCCATGCACCAGAAAGTTGTACCTTGATGATGATGATAGCCATTTTATGATACTGTAATGTCTAGTTTACACACTCATTTTTACTAGTTTACATAACACTTTGCTGGCCAGCTTATGATTTAGTTGCATGAGAGGTCTCCAACACATTGGGGGTTATGCATTAAGGTGTGATAAAGCGACAATGAATTATCCAGTGATATCGCTTCTCCAGCTCCTATGTTATTCTATAGCGCCTAAGCCATAAGATCTCCAAAGTTGTAGAAATCTTAGTGCATTGGCTCCATAGAATAACATAGGAACTGGAGAAGTAATCTCATCTTTATCACCGCTTAGTGCATCTCCCCCATAGTGAATTAATGTGTTGGACACTTGTCTAGTATAAAACCTGCTCCAAGCTTTTTGTGTTTGTATGTTATAGGAAAGGGTATTTCCTGAGCCAGGCAACAGCAGAGGGAGCTGCAGGCATATTAAAAGTGGGCGTGTTGCTATATGAGTGGGGCTAAGGAGACCTATTGCTTATTTCCCAGGAGTTCCTGGGATATAACTCCATCCATGCATGAGCCCTAGCTTGCAAACCACAGTATAGATATAATATATTGCATTATTGATCATCTGTCTGCCATTGCTTGTTGGAGAATTCTGAACTTATTTTTTATTAACCCTTTGCAATGCTTTGAGTACTCATCAGGCACGCAATGGGCTTAATACACCCAATATCAGTATATATATATATATATATATATATATATATATATATATACTAAATGTACACACATACATATCACTCATAATTTGTAGAGATCATTTTTTTTTAATTATATATTTTAGATCTTATTTATGCAAACAATTAGGCTGTTGTACTAAGAAGAACATGACATGAGATATATTATTACACAGGCTCCCTGGGATAACATCAGAACTGGAGAGATCATCTCACTGGCCTCTTTCTCACATCTTAGTGCATAATGTCTCAATTCTTCTAAGTACATCAGTCTCAGAGAACATCAAGTCTTAGAGGTCTTGCAACAATACAGGTGTTCCAAAAAACCACCTTTATCACTACAGAATCTCTGAGATCCACTGCTTGAAGGAAACAAACACCTAAATATGGGAAATGGGATTATAAACTTTGAAAGTCAGCATTTGTAAACTTTCTTTATCTAAGTCAGGAGCCCTAAAATCTGATCTTAACCTTGATTTTTAATGTAGAACAAAAAGCAATACAGTTGCTACTTAATTAATACACTAGCTATGAGCAACAACACTTACCCAGCCTCATTAGGACCGGAGGACCCGGTGCAGCTCTCCACAATCGCAGCCGCGATTCCACAGACAAGAGGACAACAGGAGGAAAGCGCACACAGATCCACCAAAGAATCTCAGCCAAATCCAAAGGTGTAAATATCTCAAAATGTTTATTACAGAATATTAATATTAGGCCTATGATTAAGTGGTGCTATTGTCATCACGAAATGCGTTAGGCCTAGTCCTGCGCATCTCTTTATTTTTGCATTCATTCACGGTTGTTTTTAATATTTTCTAATAAACATTTTGAGATATTTACATCTTTGGATTTCGATGAGATTCTTTGTTGGATCTGTGTGCGCTTTCCTCCTGTTGTCCTCTTGATTTTGAATGTACTATTTTCACTATATAGTGCCACCAAACGCCCAGTGAGATTTGCAAAGGAATATGTTACAAAACTAATTAAATCTGAAGTAAATGTAAGTGCCGATAATCATACACATACACTAAGATATCCGTGCCCTATAGAGTTTACAGTCTAATGCTGGTGATAGATGACATAGATTGGGAATGGGAATAAGATATGATGGCAGTGGCAGCCATGTTGGTAAAAAAGTGCACTCATGTAAGTAGTCCCTATTTACTATTATAATTTATCAGAAATATAGAGAAATGACTCAAGATCCAAAATGAATAGGGTCAATACTGACCAAAAGCCATGATCTTGTGCTGCCACGTTCTGCTTTAATATAGACAATCTTGTAATGTGTGACAGGATCTAAAATAGACACTTGATTGTGATTCATGCAAAGCAACTCACTGACATTTCTCTGGCACTCAAAGAGTTAATGGACCAGTAAATGTTTACTATGGAAAAACTTGTACTCAAGGGATTTTCCCGCCGAATAAAATGGTACCACCGCAGGTGGGAAAAGCATGATTTAAAATTTATAATGGACCAAACTGTCACAGACTGATGGAAGTTACTATCACATCCTATGGACAACTAGAGCCAGTGTTAGAAACAATGCCACTAGGGTGGATTTGCAGTAAGGTGAGATGAAGGTATGATAAGGTGAAATAAACTCTTTTGGTGTTATTCCGTGGCGTTCATACACTAAGATCTATCAAGATTTTTAGACATGGGGCTTCTACTGAATTGAACACAGAGGAGAGCAATCTCCCCTCTGCTCCTTATTCGGCACTGATGTCATCCAGTCTTGCAGATCATTGTGATATGCAAGGCTTAGTGGGGGACAAAGGAGGGTCAAAGGGATAGTAATGCTTCGTTTTATCTTTATTTTATTTTGTAGGCATTAAAAAAACATGAAGAATGATATAAGTCTTATCTCTCAAACCTTTATGGTTTAAGAGATATTCACAAGCAAAGAATCCACCACCCCCCCCTTCAGCCAGATCAGAAGGGAGGTGCCCAGGTAGACTGCAGAGAGGGACAATCTTCAATTAAGATAATGGAAAAAGCTGAAAAACTTGTCAAGGGGGGCAGGACTTTCATTGTTCTCATAGGAAGAAGATTGTCCCCTTCTGTTATCTGTCTGGTCTTACAACCAGATTCACATCTGAGAAGAGATGGCTTACACTAGGAAAAAGGGGCGGGAGGGGGAAACTTTGCTTGTGAATATCTCTTAAACCATAAAGGTTTGAGAGATAAGACTTATATCATTCTTCATGTTTTTTTAATGCCTACAAAATAAAATAAAGATAAAACGAAGTATTACTATCCCTTTAAAGCGGAACTACCACCTGACAAAATCTTTAGCTTAACTAAGTTCCCATCTGGCGACTAGCTGCTTAGTAGTGCTAGTCACCAGAATTATTACCTTATTTAATAGATTCATGCTTTCTTCCATAGCTGACAGTAGCACGGAGCACGGACATCTTGCCATAGTGACGTCCGCACAACTGCCCTGTCAGTCCATTTTGGAGCCGGCCGGCTCCTAGCAACGCCTCCTAGACCCGACTGGGACCGACAGCGCAGGCGCACGGACGTCACAATGGCAAGATGTCCAAGCTCCGTCCTGCCTGTCACCCATGGAAGACAGCAGAAATCTATTAAATAAGGTAATTATTCTGGCGACTAGCACTACTAAGCAGCTAGTCGCCAGATGGGGACTTAGTTAAGCTAAAGATTTTGTCGTGTGGTAGTTCCGCTTTAAGAGAAACAGGAACTCATTTCTCTTGTGGCAAGTCTAGCTTTACAAAGGATCCTGTATGGACAATATTCTGACCCTTTAATCTGTAGGCTCCATAGAGTAATATTGGAATCGGGTAGTGCATATCACCTTTATCACACCTTAGTGCATAAACCCTGGTGTCCAGAATATTTTTTGTTGCATTCTATGGGACAGATGAGCCTCAGGCTAAAATTCTCCATAGCATATGATAGTAATAGTTTTGCCACTTCTTGACCGTTTGAACTGTAATAATATTTGAATGAATAATCTCTCAGATGTGGGGATACAGACAATATTATGTTTACAAATGCTTGATAAGTGAAAGCAATATCATTCCTTCTCCTATTTTAGCTGTTTTGTTTCCCTTTAATTGTGATAATTTGTAGTTGTTTAGAGACTAGTGGAGTGCATGTCTTATCCATATATTCAAGACATATAAACATTGTAAAAGTGGCCTAAAGATTGTTTTAAAGTCCATTTGAATTTGATGTTGTTTGTGAGTTCTAGTGTGGCAGTGTGGTTTAGGGCTTAGTTTCGTGGGTGAATTTGAGGCTGATCTACCTAAAACCTAAAAGTGGATACATTCTGGAGCAAACCAACTGCACCATGGGGTACAAATATGTATTGTTAAAATTGCTTTAAAGGTTCTTGAAACCCATTGAATGCTAGAGAGATCTTCAGGAGATTTCTCTAGAATTCAAGGGTTTAAAAGCCACATTTAAAACAGTGGGACTTTGGGGAATATTTATGTGTCCCCTATTTTGCAGCTGGTTTGAGCTAGAATTTCTTATCTCTAGTGTCCTCATTAAAGGGAAATGCTTAATATGAAAAAAAAAATTATATATATATATATATATATATATATATATATATATAAGGGCTTATTTTGAGGAGTAAAACAAGGGTGCATTATTCATAGTTATTGCAGCTCAAACTTGCATTTTTAGCTGCAGTACCGTCATGGCCTGAAACTTAATGGTGGCACTGTCTATGGGTAGCTATGGGCAGTTGACCATAAGTGTGTATAGGATATTGTAGCAACAGTGCCAACATAACATTTCAGGCCGTGGAGGTACTACACCCAAAAATGCATGTTTCAGCTGCAATAACCTTTGAATAAAACCTCTCTTAGTAGTGGGAGTCTACATTTTTTCAGTAGTAAGCATTACTATCTATTAAAGGCCTTAAGTCATGATTTCATTAGGAAGGAACAATTGTGTGAGGCTGCTTGAACCAATAGCCAATCATGCCTGGACAATCTGACCCACCTTCTTCTGTAACTGTGAAAAGTTGCAGCAGCATCGCAGTTACTTGGAGATTTGCTGCTGCTAAAAAGAGCACAACATCAGCCCATGTGACTGAGCCCTAGCATAGTAATATCCTCTGTTTTATGAATGGGAGTTATATTTTTGGATGTACTATGAATGTAATTGTTTCATTATGTGAGAATTGTAAGCAGCAATATATAGTCAATATGGTATGCATGGATACTGATTTAGTTGATTATTTGTTTGTGGAAGTAATGTTGGAGCTCTAACATACAAGGCGATAAAGGAATCTCAAAGCACCACAGCCTTCTGCCATGTGTGAAATACTCTATGGCCGGCTATTATTCTTTCTATGTTATTAAGTGCTTATTTTATGCCGTGGCCTCAGTGTGCCAGCCTGGCATTGTACTTCTGCCTCTTGCTGTGCCAGTTTTTTTAAACCCTTGAGGACCAGAGGGGTGTGAAACGCATTACTTCACGTTGCACTATTCAGAAACCCATCATTATAAGACCACTTTCTTATCTTGGCTGATGGCTGATGACATCATCATGCATGGCCAAATCCAGCCATTAAGATAGCAATAGTGTTGTTCAGACTCTTCCCTTGTCTTCATTAACACTCTGAGCACAAGAGAGGCATCCAACACATTCTTTTACAATGTGTTGAACACCACCCTTTCAATAAATGGTTAACTCTCAACATGTCGGTTATGAAACATAATGCAGCAGATCCCTAGTGCATGCCTCCTAACATTTCAAATTGCCAAAGAGGGACACTTTTTTTTGGCGGTATTGTTGGGCATGTGACTGGTGGGCGGTGCATTACAGATAATTTTTTAGGCTATTTCATGGCCTATTGACACCTCCTAGTGTAACCTAATAAATGACGTAACCAGACCAAAGTATTTTATTTACATAGACTAATGTATAAACACATATACTGACCTTTAAACAAACAGTAATGTGAGTTTTATTGCTGTGGAGCAATGTGATACACTTATATACACACACCACATAGTCTGATCTCCTAAACACAGGGACACCAGGGTGGGAAAGAGGGATTTTGGTTTAAAGAGGGACTGTCCCTCCTAAAGAGGAACACTTGGGAGGTATGGCTAAGCAATTTGTTGTATTTCCCCTGCATTCAAAGGGTTAACTCTTCGCTATAAATGTTTCATCAATTGTGCATATGTACATTAGCATCCTAGGAGTAACTTCATCATCAGTCAGCAAAAGGGCAAACAAAATATACCCAATTACCTTCTTTCCATTGACTGGGTTAAGAAGGTAATTCATTAAATTATCTTCTTAACCCTTTGTCAATGGGAAGAAGGTAACTGGATATATTTTGTTTGCCCTTATGCTGACTGATGATGAAGTTACTCCTAGGATGCTAATGTACATATGCACAATCGATGAGACAGTTATTGTGAAGAGTTAACCCCTCATTAACCCGAGGGTGGAGTCGGGGACCCATGGCCAAGGCACTGGGTAGAGTCAGCACCCACCCCTATTAGTATGCAGCCGGGCAAAGCACTTGTGAACCTTAAGATACATTGAAGTGCGCCTTTTTATTCATTTATTTAGATGTAACAAAACGTCATTGACCCTTTGAGTGCCAGAGAGGTACCCAACGCACTACGTAATGGATTCCTCTCTGGCACTCAAAGGGTTAACTCTTGAGTGCCTGCAATTTCAGAGGGGTATACTATGCATTGCGCACCCCTGTCACTCAGTCTTGTCACTGTCACTGCTTGTAGTGGTTACTGGCGGCGGCCCTGAGTGACGAGTCATCAGGCTGATCATGCACTGGAATACCCGGCAGCCGGGCTAACCTTAGCAAGCTATCCGCATCATGGCTGCCAGGCGGAAGGGATCACTCACTGTGAGGCAGCTTGATGAGCAGAGCAGTGTTCATGTTGGCCAAGGAGGAGGTGCTTGAATCGCCCAGCATCCAGACAGCCTCACAGCCACGAATCATGTGTTGCCAGTGACCAGTCCCACTTCACAGCACTGCCGCTTAAGGTATCATAAGGTATCATAATCCACTCCTGTCGCCGCATAATTAAATTAACTAACCTAGAGTTATTGTCCCCGTCCGAGAAGCACCCCGAGCAATGAACTGAAGTCAGGCGCCAGCACCATGTCACTAGTAATTCAGTTTTTGTACCTAACCTGTCACTGGAGGATAGACCAGGACTAGACACTGGCTGTTCGGAGTTTGATTGCCTCACTTGCGTCGGCTTTTCTCAGGCACGTCGGGATGCTGCTGCAGTCACTGCTCAGCTCACACTCTGACTTCTTGAGATGGAGTACAGAGTGAATATGGTGCATGCACATATATAACATGTGGCATGCATGGCACGAATTAGGCATCTCACCGCTCAGCAGCGTGGTGCGTCTCTAGGTTGCTGGAGTGATACTAGTGTAGTATGAGCAATGTGGAGACCAGACCAGGAAAGCGGGACATACTGCAATGTGGGCGGGACAGCGGGGTTGGGCCCTAAAATCGGGGCTGTCCTGCGTAAATCGGGACACTTGGCTGGTATGCTAGTGCTGCAAACAAATTGGTTCTTTTCTCTGTCTCCCCCCCCCATCTTGTGAATACATTATGAAATCATTAGGTAGAGATTGCACTTCAGTTCTGTCTTGGCATGAGATTCAAACTTGCTCCAAGACTTTAAATAAGGTCTGTGTATAACTTATGTCTGTGGGCAAGAGGGCAGTGTCACATTTTATACCAGGCCCAGTAGGTCCTACAGTAGTTACTTTCCTGAACGCGACAGCATCATAGTCTAGTACTGTGTTTGAAGATAAGTTGGTTATTCATTGATCTCTGATTCTGCACTTAACTCCTGAAGGTCACTGGATGTGCCTGTTTTTGGCTGTTGAATGCTAATGTAATTCTAAAGCATAGTATGAAGCAAGAAAACTTTTTTCCCAAACAACGATCAAAATGTATGACAATTTTCTTTAATAGGAGTTGTGTTATTAAGAAAGGAAATCATATACTGTAGTGGTTTTCCAACTGTGTAAAAAAGGGTAATCCCGCTACTGAGACATGCTCAAACCTGTTTGATTTATTTTTAAATCAAACTCAAGTTACCACTAGATGGCAATGCTGCTGTTGCCTTCTATGCAAGAACTAAAGTCAATCACCAGAAGCTCTCCGAAGATCAAAAAATAACAATGCATTTTGTGGTCTGGTGTATTAACTTTTAAATAAATTATCTCCCTGCAGTGAGTCTACACTTGTTTTACTCAGTTGGGAAGCCTTATAATATCTGTTTTACATTATAAATATATCATTATTCCTTTAAATCTTCTGATACTACGTAATATTTTGCCTTCTTTTAGGGTTAGAGACAAATCATTTCTCATTAAGAGTCTATTGAGATAAAAAAATATTTTAATACTGAGATCCCAAAAGAGTTTAATTACCCTTTGAGTGCCAGAGGGTGTCCAACACATTGCTTCGGACATTCTTCTAGCAATCAAAGGGTTAAAAACTAGTGGTGGGTGACATATGGCTTTCTAGTTGTTGTTGGATTATAACTCTCATCATTCTCCACCAGGTCAATTGCCTGAAAAGGGTTCAGGGGTGGGCTGGCAACTTGTCTTCTGGGGGAGGGGGACAAATACAATCAAGTGGCCCATTTCTATTATCGCTCCAGCCCACAGTCCCAGTGCACCCCATTTTGATAATTTTGAAATTAGCATTAATGTTGTGAAGTAATGCCACGTAGTTTCAATTGATACCACAGAGGTTACAATTTAAGAAAAGCTAAACTAGTGATACCATAGAGCTTACAATGGAAATGGGTTATGGTACTAGTGTACCTCCATTTCATTTGTAAGCTCTGTGGTATCATTTTTGTACCTCCATTTCAATTGTAAGCTCTGTGGTATCATTTGTGTACCTCCATTTCAATTGTAAGCTCTGTGGCATCACTAGTGTAGCTCCATTTACAGCAACAAGTGGGAGACTGAGTGAGGTAGTAGCCCATCGGACCCGATATATGACCAGCCCAGGGGGCAATTGCCCCCCTGGCCAGCCCTCCCCTGCAAGGGTTGATTGGAATAGTAGTCCAACAACATCTGAAGAGCCAGAGGTTGCCCACCCCCCTGATTAAGACCAAAAGACTCTAGGGGCCAATTGTGCACTGTAGTGGAGGAATTCTGTTGCAATCTATGGAGACAAATCATTTGATGTGAAGGGGTAATCCCATTAAAGCACATGGTTTTGCATGTATGAATTAAGGGTAATGCTAATACTGCCTATATTTGACAGTTTAGGAATTCTGTAAGTAACTTCCTAGGTTGGGGTTAAGCAATCTGACGCGCTCCAGCTATTGAGGACCACAACTCCCATCAGCCTTGGCAAGCCTATGGCTGGCTAGGGATGATGGAAATGGCAGTATTTAAAAGCTGAAGGGTGTCAGTTTGCCCATCCCTGGCTTAGATCTCTTAAGTTTTGAGGGGTGCTGCAGCTATACTGGCCACACCCACATCCAGATTTGTGGGTGTGGCCAGTACAATCCCAGCCTCAGAAATCCACTCCAGGGTTAGTTTACGATAGCTAGTTTATTTATCAGTTTACATACAAGCAATGCTTTGGAGACCTTTCTAGAAGCAACTGGGGTAAAAGCTTTTTTTCCTGCTTGCATGTTGCAGGTTAAGTTCATTTCTATGCCAGACAACGTTGGAGGGGCTAGGGGCAGCTTTAAGTGAGGAGTGGTGGTACGATCTTGTGTGGGACTAAGAAAGCCTTAACCCCTTAAGAATCAGACGGTGTGAAATCTGTCTCAATGAATTGCACACCCGTCTGCTTCTTAAGGGGTTAAGGTGCTTTGCTTTGGAGATATATATCCATCCTAATCCTGTCTCACGCAAAAATCATTATTCTCTAATAACAGAGAGCACTTGTAACAAAACATCTTTTATTGTGTTAAAGCAGCACCTTTATTAAAGAGAAACACTCATTTTACTATTTACTAAACTCTGGCACATACCAAGAGCCCAAAGCCAAAGGTCCCCATCCGCACTGTGCATTCCGTACCCCTCTGGCACTCAAAAGGTTAATAACTTTTTTATTTGAGTTGTCAGGAGCTTGTGGATTCTATGGGCAGAGTAGTGAAGCAGAGTTATGCAAGATGGTGATAATTTCAAGATGTTGGCTATCTGCACTGTCTAAGGGGCAAATATTTCACCCCTTTATAGTTGGTATGTGCTGGGGTTTAGTAAAAAAATTAAGCAGGCAACTGCCTTTTATACATGGACATCTTTAACCCTTTGAGTGCCAGAGGGGTTCGCAATGAATTGCGTACCTCTCTAACACTCGAAGGGATAGCATAATGTTCTTTGATATTACTTTCCCTTTAATATTTATTTTGGCCTGTCCTGAGTGATGTGACAGTTATACTGTGGGTAATAGGGTAAATTTGAAGTCCTTGGCAAAAACTTAGAAAGGTCAGTGAAATAGGGAGGGGAAGAATGGTTTGAGGAAGCAATAGCTGTAGGTGACAGGGTAGGAAAGGTGTCAGATCACTGTGCAGCTGAAGCTTGTCGCTCATTGGCTGCATATGTAATTTAGCACAATTGATACCGATGCTAACATTCTATACATTGAGATACTGTAAAATAGGTGGGAATCCCTGTTGATGTTAGATGCATCTCCATTGCAATGCACCGAAGATGTCTCTAGCATCTTTTTTAAATAAAATGCAGTTACCACCAGCTAGTTATTTCTCTGTTGTTGCCTATGAAGAACTTTTTACAACTGACCAAAAACTTTTAACCCCTTAACGACCCTTGACGGTCATAGCACGTCATGGGTTGTTTTGAGTTAACGACCCATGACGTGCTATGACCATCATGGAATTCTGGGCACCCCCCACAGCTGCATGCCATTCGGCGAGTCCGGAACCAGAAACTAAAAAAAAAAAAAGCTCTGTGGTCCTTAAATGACCGCCGCGTGAGTGCGAGGCCGGTCCTGAAGGTGGTTAAAAGTCAGAAATCTCAGCAGTACCCCTGGGTGGGGAGATGCTCTAAGGATCGATACCATGGCGATGTGTGTCTGGCGATGTGTGGTGAACACATTGCTTTGGTGATGGAGATGCACATCATCATATGCACTAAGAATTAAGTATGCGGAGGGTGGGGAAGAAATTTAATAATTAACATGCAGTTTGACTTCCCTTACACATCGCCAGCAGTTTGACAACCCTGAAGTCTGAGAACATCCTCTTTGGTCTCCGACTTCCTACTGGGGAGTGGAGAGGATACGCTTATGACTACAGCATGATAAACAACGTTGCTAGATATGATCCCTGGATGCATGGGCAGATTGTAACATAGTAAATTAGGTTGAAAAAAGACACAGATTTATCATGTTCAACCTTTGCCTCATAACCCAGTGACATGAGAATTATATAACTTTCCTGTTACCAAATAAGTTAGTCTTTATCAGACCTTCCTGATTTGCCTACTAATATACAGTGTAACCCTGTATGTTCCCTTTTGAATATACAAAACAATGGCTAATATTGGTCCAATAGAACAGCCAAAGTGTTCTAACTTTATAGCACAGTGTATTGGTACATCAATAAAATCAATAAAGTGGTATCCCACAACAACCTAAATATAAATTAACTGACACATCCTATATAATAATTTGCTAAGTTGTGTGTAACGCCTGACATGCGCAGTAGACACTGCTGCGCGTGCGGCAGTCATGCGCAGTAGAGACTGCCCGCGCCGCGGCTGATACAGAGCTGGGCGCTCCAAAGGAGCGTCCAGCTCTGTATCAGCTGTGGTGAGGGCAGTCTCCACTGCGCGCAAATGGCTGCCAGAGGCACTGTGGCCCGTGTAACGGGCTCTTCCACTAGTAGAACCTATAAATAACAAGTCAATTGAAAAAATAAAAGTATAACAAATCACTAAGTGCATTGTACCAATAGAACCTATAAATAACAAGCTTATTGAAAAAATAAAAATAGAATAAATCACTAAGTGCACTGTACCTAACTAATAATAAAAACTATATCCTATATAATAATTCGCTAAAATGTGTGTAACAACGCAGTCATGCGCAGTAGAGACTGCTGCGCGTGCTTCAGTCATGCCCAGTAGAGACTGCCCGTGACGAGGCTGATACAGAGCGGGGCACTCTGAAGGAGAGTCCCTCTCTGTGTCAGCCGCGGAGCGGGCAGTCTCTGCTGAGCATTACTGCACCTCGACCGGCTTGCACTGTATCAGCCGTGGCGTGAGCAGTCTCTACTATGCATGACTGCCCTGCGACCGACTGGCAGTGGCACTGTCGCCCATGTAACGGGCTCTTCAACTAGTAAACTATAAAAAAAAAAATAACAAGTTCATCCAATACGATGTATCCATAACACTGGCTTCCAGGATCCGTTCCATAAGTTCCTGTCAGTGTGACGATCACCACGCTACCGGTCTTCTCTCCCTCTTGCTGCCACCTTGAACTTCTTTTCCAGGAAAGACAAAGATCGCAGCGAGAGGGAGAGAAGACCAGTGGCGTCTTGATCATCCCGCTGACAGGAATTTATGGAATGGGCTCTGGAAGCCGGTGTGTCATGGATACATCATACTGGATAAACTTGTTTATTTTAGTTTATGTAGTCTTTTATTATGTACAGTGCACTTAGTGATTTATTATATTTTTATTCTTTTTTTTAGTGAACTTGCTATTCTATGTGTCATTTTATTTATATATATATTGTTGTGGGATACCACTTTTTTGATCAACAACATACTAATGTACCAATCCATTGTGCTATACAGTTAGAGATGTGAATATTTTTGCTGTTTAATTGGATCAATATAAGCCATTGTTTCGTATATTCAAAACAATCTGCCCATGCATCCAGGAATCCTAATCTTAACCCTTTTAGTACCATCCTTAGGGCACTGAAAATGTTACAGGAGGGCATCTGTTGTACTTTGGCTATTAGAAGATCTCAACATCAGCAACCTCTGTTTGGCCATGTTGAGACTGTGAACTCTGTCAGCAAAGGCTGCTAGTGGAGCATAGTGCATGTGTCAGGGTGCCGCATTAACATATAAAGCACCCCCATGAATATGACAATGGCTTATTAAACTGTATTTCTATATGCAAATCAGTCATTGTAGTCAGTGCAAAAGTGTAAACCTGCCGAAGGCATGGCAGATTCATGGCAATGTTGAAGCATTTGTGTCGTATGCACAGGTATATGATGGCCATCGACACAGCTATGACACCAGATCACCAAGCTGGCCCCTTATCAAACTTTAGTGCATCTCCCCTCAACCAGTGACTTTTTGGAAAAATTGAATTTTAACCCTTTGAGTGTGAACAAGGCATCTAACACGCTGCGGCATATTGCGTTGGATACCTCTCTCACACACAAAGGGTTAATTTAATAAACAAATTTGAGGTGTTATAACTTTTGAATTACATATCTCCCAACAATAGTTATACATTTTATTTAATTCAATAATTCTAAGTAGATATAAAAAAGAGTGTCAGTAAAGAATTGTAAGAAGTATGTAGTTTAATATTTTAAGATGTTAAAAAAAAAAAGAAGTGAGAAACACAATTAAATCCCATGTGGTATGTGCAAGGACCAAAATAATATGAGTATCAGGTTTTGTAGTTTGAAGGCTCAGACATACATGGGTCCAATTAACTTGATGACTTGTTAACTTATTGGGTTAAAGAGTAATTCCATTATAAAACCAAAGTGACCAGTGGATAGGTATAGAATGCCTTAAAGATTGTTTGGTTTGTTTTAGTTTTCAACACGGAACCAGAAGTAGAGATTCATTTACTAAAGAGCCAGTTGAAATGCACCATAAAATGTATACATTTTCCAGTGTGTTTTCAAATCTCTGATTTATCAATGAGTGTCTGAATGCGTACACTCTCACAGCAATCAGAGTGCACTTATACAGTAAAAAGCCTTTGTCTGATTTGAGAAGACAACAACAGTGTTCGTCAGTGGGAAAAAACTCACTGGCAAGCTGAGTCTATGTTTATTTTTTCTCAGTGGCTTTAGTAGGATGTATATTCCTACTTAAAGGGCCTTGTGGACCAAAGAATAATTTTGGGGCAAACCAAATGCATCACTGGATATAAATAAGCATTCTCACTTTTTTTAAATAGAGCTTTTAACCCATTAAATGATAGAGCAGTCTCCAAAGCATTGGAGACCTCTTTATCAGTCAAGGGGTTAAAATCCACATTTAAAGGAGTGCATATTATAGGAATTTTCCTGTTGAGTAAAACAAGGGTACACCAGCTGCTGACAGATGCATATTTTCAGTTATTACAGTTGAAACTCTTGTTTTTTACATTAACAGTGACCTCTAGTGGCCAGACTCCAATTAATTACTCTGTTGCATTCTATGGGAGAGGTGAGTCACCAACAAACAGTTCTCCGCAGAATCTGATAGAAACTGCCGAGTCATGCTGTCAGTTTAAACTTTCAGGAAGTAATCATGCTGTAATTCGCTGCCTGAAAATGTTAACTGTTATAACATTTGAATAAAACAAATGGCAATGGTGGGTGTAACCTTGTTTTACTCAGCAGGAAAAGCTGTATAACATATAGGTTTCATAAAAAAAATTCTACTACTGCTTTAACCCTTTGTGCGACAGAGGAGTAGGCAATACATTGCTTTACAAAGCATTAGGCACCCCAAGGGTTAAATTATTCAGGATTTTGGGAATGTTTATGTTTCCCCTATGGTGTAGTTGGTTTGACCCAGAAATACTCCACGGCAGGACAAGCACTCTCTCACCGACAAATATCCAAATATTTTTTTATTTGATTCTTAGTAAAATGAACCCCATAAAGTTTAACCTCTTCCCGACAAATGGACGTTCATGTACGTCCCGCAGAAACTGACACTTAGTGACAGAGGACGTACATGTACGTCCCGGAAGGCCGGGTCCCTGCACGGATTACATTAGAGAGAAAAAAATTTCCTAGCCGGGTGTTAAGTGAGGGCCGCGTTTGTGCGCGGTCGGTCACTAAGTGGTTACATTTACTTCAGGTTTCCTTTTCTGTCTAACTTCAGTGTTGCACTACAAATATTGTGCTTCAGTATTTTAGAATTACTTCAGCACATACTTAAATTCTTCTGGAATTGAAATGTGGGAATAGACCTTCCTTGACTGGATTTATATCTCTGGCTTCCTTAGCACTGCCCACTGCAGGCAAGACTCCACCCCCAGCCCCCTCCCCTGTTGCACAGACTATACCATTAGTCTATAACAGTGGTTCTGAACCAGGAAGTCTTGGCACCTTACTGTGCTGCGGACATCCTCTTAGGGTGCTCCTTTTTTCCTGTTATAATGGACAAAAATGTGAATCCTACGTTTCAAATGTATATTTATGGAAATTATTACACATAATTTGTTTGTTTTTGTCATTCTATTTGTAAGACCTAAGGATAACATACGTACTTGTACCCATCATTATGTTTTTGACAAGTGACCTAGTAAATGTCAGGGGTGCCCTGAAAAGAAGATTGTGAACCTATTACACACAAATGCATTAAAAAAATGCTCTTAAAGGATATTTTAAGTTTTATAATGAAAAATATCACATATTGTAGTTCTTTCCCTGCTAAATAAAACAAGGGTATACCACTGGTAGCTATTATTCAAAAGTGACAAGCTGTCCTGAAATAGCTCACATCTACCATAGAATGCAACAGAATAATTGCCTGGATATCAGGTGAACTGTAGGTTAACTGTTTGAACACCAGATGGCACTGTTAGTAAAAAAAAAAACAGTAGTATGGGCTGTAATAGCATTAGAAAAATGCCTCTTCCAACAATGGAAGCACCCTTGTTTTGCTCAGCTGGAAAATCCCTAAAATATATCTTTTTATAATAAAGGTTTACTACTATTTTAACCTCTTCTATGCCAACACATTGAGAAGCAATGGCCCATATTTAAAAAAAACAAACTGGAGTTATTCAAAACCATCTGTATCATGGAAGACAAATAAAAATCCCTGTTGAATTAAACTGGGCTTTTAACCCCTTGAATGCTAGAGAGGTCTCCAGTGCATTGTGAAGCAATGCATTGGAGACCTCTGTAGCATTCAACGGGTTAAAAGCTCTATTCAAGTACATGGGAAATAAATTATTTTTATTTGTCCCCAGTGGTGCAGTGATTTACTCCAGAATAACTCCTGTTTTATAAATATGGGCCTATGTGTTAGAACCTCTCTAGCATATACAAGAGGTTAAATGAACGAAACAGTAAATTGTGTCTAGTGCAGGGGCTTTGGGACTGTGTTGACCACTCCCACAACTTTGCACAGTGGGTGTGGCTAACCCCACTTACAATTAGGCTACCTAGGCAGCTGCCTGACAAATCCGGCCCTACGTCCATCTGTCACTACTGATTGTTACTCTGGTCCTATTGTGTATGTGTGTGTAGGTGTGCACTTTGAACTATTGTTAAACCCATGAATGCTACACCTGTCTCCACCATATTGCTCCACAAAGTGCTGGAGGCCTCTATAGCATCCAAGGACTTTATTTTATGTTATGTGATTTAAAGGAAAAGCAAACTTTTATTAGGGAAAAAAAAACATTTATTATACTTTCCCTGTTAACTAAAACTAGTGTAAAAGCCTGTGTACACGGGCCAAGGTCCGGGTGATGTTAACCCTTTGACTGCCAGAGGGGTACGCAATGCATTGCTTTGCAATGCGTTGTGTATCCCTCTGGCACTCAAAGGGTTAAGAGGCCGGTCCTTCTCTGTGTGCTGCTGCCGCCTCACTGGCGGCGCACGCTATGCAGTCATGTGCTGTAGAGACTGACCGAACGCACCATTCTGTGCATTTGGGCAGTCTCTACTGCTCATAACTGCATCGGACAAACATGCTAGCGTTTTATTATATAGGATAAGAGTATATCCGCTGCTGGTTGATGTATGATTCCAAAGATATTACAAGCTGATTTTTATATTAACACCTTAGTGACGTATAATATGCCAGGACAGTCACGCTGGTCTGAACGTTAAGTTCCAGTGATGGGCCTGGCATGTCATGCCATCCGAAAATTCATCACAAAAAAAAAAAAAGCGCCACGGTCTTAACAGCCACCTCCCCCCACTTGATCAGGGTTTCATTAGAGGTTTAAACTGTTAGCAACAGGGAAGAGAGATGAGCTTCATGGCAGGCTATAGAGCTCCATAGACATTGAGTGTAACAGTTCCACCACTTCATAACCAGAAGATCCCCAAAGACCACAAAAGAAAAGCTCATTTTGTGGTCTGTTTTGAGGTGTAGTAACTTTTCATTTAATCATCTCCAGCAGCAGGAGCACCCATGTTTTACCCAGCAGGACAGTTCATATAATGTTTTTTTTCCTTAATGAAAGCAACATATCTGTATAATGTACTACAGTTTAGATAATGCTGTTCCTGACGCATTCCACTTTCATTTAGCACTTATAATTTTTATTGTTGAACCTGTTATGTTTCATTGTTGTTCTTTATTTTGCAAAGTGATTAAGACCTTTGTTTACTTATCTGAAAGTTTGTATTATCTTTGGACTTGTAACTCATCATATTGTGAAAAGTATTGTACTTACCTGGACAATGAAATGTCATTTTAAATGCTGCTTTAAAAACAATTTAAAAAAAATATTTTATTTTGAAACATTTTACAGAAAAATAGATTGTACTTTTGTTTGTTGTATTGTCATGTACAATAAATCTGAAAAAAAACCCTATGTGTTATTGTTTTTGTCAGTATGTTTAACCCCTTAACGACCACCCGATCCGGCGCGTGGGTGGCCGTTAAAGACAAGGTAGCTTCTTTTTTTTTTTTTTTTTTTAGCGAGATGAATTCTGGGATTGCAGAGTGCTGTACAGCTACACTTCCATCCCAGAATTCCATGACACGCCAGGGCCGTCACCAGCATACCTGGGAATTTTTTCTTCTGGTCTCTCCGGAGGGGGAGGTCTGTGGTGTCGTTGAGGGAGACAAAGGATGCAATCTGAGGCAACGGGGTGTGGCTTAATTGTGACCGGGGAGGGGCTTCAAGAACTTGTAAAAATATAGGCGAATAGGCTGGAGAAGGAGAAGAAGTGGGCAGGGGGTGGGTGTAACATATAGGGAAGGAGCACAAATGGGCAGAGTTTCTTAAAGCGGAACTTTCAGATAATAGCAAGTAGCCATGCCTTCATTAAATGCATGGCAAAAAAATACTTGTTTCTAAAGGAATCCATCACGTTTGGAGACCGGAACTGAGGCTAGAGCGCAGACATCTTGTCTGTGGGCATGCGCCGTCAGTCCCGGCCTCCATAGAGTAGACTGCTTTGCACCATATGGTCACCGGAAGGGACTGACAGTGCAGGCTCACAGACCGTACTAACCTGCCCATCAGTCCCGAAATGGGACAGATTCCTTTACACACAAGTATTATTTTTTTGTAAGACATATATTTTCAAGCTAGTCGCCATGCATTTAATGAATGCATGGCGACTGGCTATTATGTGAAAGTTCCTCTTTAAGAAACTGCCCACACCCTGGTGAATCAAACACTGCCCAGAATACCAGGTAATGCAGAGTCAAAATCGCGCAAACCCTAAGAGTTCCCAGCTATGGTCACCGGCATACCTGGGAACTTCTGAAACAGGGCTACCCGGAGGGTAACCCTGTTAGTGCCCAGGGGAAGGAAAATGACGCAAATCGTGTCATAAAAGGGGCGGGGCTTAGTCACGGGAGGGGGAGGGACAAAAAAAACACACAAAAAACCCCTGCAAAATGGCTGTAAGAGGGCGGGGAGTGGGAGGAACCAGGCGGGATGGAGCACAAGTGGGCAGAGTTTCTACTTAAACTCTGCCCGCCCGGTGATTCACACATTGCCCCGGAGACCCGGTAATTCAAAACCGGAGAGTTCCCAGGTATGGTCACCGGTCGTTAAAGGGATAGTAATACTTCATTTTTACTATCCCCCATATTGTAGCCCTTAAAACACGGAATTAAATGAGACCAGCGACATCTCTCAAACCTTTATGGTTTGAGAGATATGCACATTCAGAGTTCCCTCTTCTTCTCTCTCCCCTGACGTCAACGTTCTAGCTGGCAACAGGGTAATCCAGTCCCAGGCCTGGCGGCCGCTCTGCAGCAGTGGCAAGATTGAGTTATAAAAACAGAAATCTTTCACTGAAATGGTCTTCTACGTGTGCTTGCAAACCAAGAACACGTAGAAGACCATTTCAGTGAAGGATTTCTGTTTCTATAACGTGATCTCCGCACTGCTGCAGAGCCGCCACTTGCTCATGGACCGGATTCCCATGCTGTCAGCTATAACGCTGACGTCAGGAGGGAGAGAGAAGGAGAGGGAACTTTGAATGTGGATATCTCTCAAATCATAAAGGTATGAGAGATGCCGCTGGTATCGTTTAATTCTGAGTTTTAAGGGCTACAATATGGGGGATAGTAAGAATGAAGTATTACTATCCCTTTAAGTACCGGGACCAGCGTGACGGTCCTGGCATGTAATGGGTCTTTAAGGGGTTAAAATGTACAGCATTGAAGAAAGTGGACCATTTGCTATTTACAAGCTAATTTTGATAGAACAAATTGTTTGCACTGAAATATTATTGATGTGTGCGTGATTTTTATGAATTAGCAATTGTTTGCTCTTTTTAGCCCATATATTTCATAAAGTGGACATGGCTAAAATGTCCACCTTTATGTTAGAGGATTAGTAACACCTTGAATGCAAGATAGGTGTCCAGTCCAGTGAATCAATGCGTTGCAGACCTCTCTAGCGTTCAAAGTGGGTTTTGCACATAGGTGTGATAAAGAGGTGACAAAGTGGAGATGACTTATCCAGTGATATCACTACTCCAGTTCATATGTTATTCTATAGAGGCTAAGCACTAAGATTTCTCCAACTTTGGAAAGGCTCATACAATAACATTGGAATCAGAGAAGTTATCTCCATTTTATCACCTATTTAGCACACCTTAGTGCATAACCCCCTATTGAGTTAAATATCCTATTTAAAGGGATAGTAATACTTCGTTTTAACTTTATTTTATTTTGTAGGCATTAAAAAAACATGAAGAATGATATAAGTCTTATCTCTCAAACCTTTATGGTTTATGAGATATTCACAAGCAAAGTTCCCCTCCCCGCCCCTTTTACCTAGTGTAAGCCATCTCTTCTCAGATGTGAGTCTGGTTGTATGACAGGACAGATAACAGAAGGGGACAATTTTCTTTGTATAAAAACAATGAAAGCCCTTCCCCCCTTGACAAGTTTTTCAGCTTTTTCCCTTATCTTAATTGAAGATTGTCCCTCTCTGCAGTCTACCTGGGCATCTCCCTTCTGATCTGGTTGAACAGGGGTGGGATACTTTGTTTGTGAATATCTCTTAAACCATAAAGGTTTGAGAGATAAGACTTACATCATTCTTCATGTTTTTTTAATGCCTACAAAATAAAATAAAGTTAAAACGAAGTATTACTATCCCTTTAAAGCAATGGGCATTATTTCTCCTCTAAGAGGCAATTGTTTGCCCCATAGTTGCACCTCTTTCTAGATCTATGTATGCAAGCAATTGGCATGGCTAACTGTGTGGGGTCAGAGCATGGGTGATGTTAATCACATTTAATTGTCTGTCACCTTTGATTCCATTTAGACACTGTTTACTTGACTGTAAATAGCAATTGCAAATCTCTTGTGTAAATTTAGGCAGGACAGCCCCTGCAATACAATTATTCTATACAACACAACACCAACTAACTGAAGCCAAGATTCCGCTCTATCAGAATGGAAATTCGACTGGAAAAAGAGTATGAAAAAAGGCTTTTTTCATACTTTTGCTATTCTATTCCAGTTGGTATGTCTAATGAATTTTGCAGTACGTTGTACCTAGCAAAACATCTCCAAAACACATTTCAAACAGCCATTCTGCTATCACATGGTAGTACTATGGTCTTTGCAAGGCTTCCTTTCCCATCCAGGGTGTTGCCGACACCACCAGACATTCAACATCAAGGTGACTATATTTATTATACTGTACATGTACATGCAGTACTGGACAGGTGGCTCCCCTTTCACGTTTTTCATTAAATTAATATGGAGGAGTCACACCACATATTGATTTTTTAAATTAATCTTTGCACTTAAAAATAAAATAGGCTGACTGAACTCATTAACCTCTCCATTGTCACCATGGCTAACTGTAGCTGCCAAGGCAACGGAGGAATTAATCATGTTTTTTGGAATTTGCTTTTTTTTTATTAAATACACTACTCATGGTTAACCCCTCCATTTACAGAGCAGCAGTTAGGGGTTAATCATTTCTGTGAATGAGATGATTGGGGGTTGTGGGGAGGTTTGTATTTTTTTCTTCCCTGCCTGATCCAGCCCAATGGTTCTTCCCTGCCCGATCCAGCGCAACGGTTCTTCCCTGCCTAATCCAGCCCAACGGTTCTTTCCTGCCTGATCCAGCCCAACAGTTCTTTCCTGCCTAATCCAGCCCAACGGTTCTTTCCTGCCTGATCCAGCGCAAAGAAAGAAGTCAAGATACATCCTTTCCATGGGCTTTGTAGCCTTGTTTTGGAGGCATTTAGGTGGATTTTTCAGCATCCCAAAACTATTCTAAAGGTGAGCTATTTGGAAAAGATAACGCAACTTAATTCCATTTCGAAGCAATGCACAGCCCACCTGTAAGTAAAGATTCAGGACGTTGAGTCCAGCAACATAGAATAATGTCCCCCTAAAAATGCAGTGATAACATTAGCCCAGGTTGCAGAATTAATCCACTGGTGGACAGCAGAAGGCCTGAGGACTGCATGTGGTTCTCAGAGCTTCTCATGCAGACCCAGTCTGTTCTCTGGTGCAGTGAAGAGACAATTTCCCTCTCCATAAGCACACACACATTATTTCCACATAAAAATGCCCACATCCTCTTTCTTTTATCTCATAGCATCCTTCCCTTTACAATCATGTGCAAAGCATTGCATTACAAAACAACTTTAGCATTCAAGGGGTTAATAAGCTTTTTCATCTCTCAGAGATGAAGAAAAACAAATACAGTATGAGAAGTAGGTTACAGCAAGGCAGCTGATCTTCTAGAACATTCCTTGCTCAGTTCTTTTTGTTTACTTCTGGCTGATCACTTTTTTATTTCATTATTGTTCACAATAGCCTACTCTTTCTCATTGCCCTATTTCATCCATTGTATTTCTGGCATCCTGCCATTTCATTTTTTCTTCAAAATTTTCATGTTATTCTTTAACGCATTGGACTCCCCTCTGGCACTTAAAGGGCTATGAACAGCACAGCATACACAAAAGCATTTCCAGTGAACAGGATACGTAGTCCAGACTAGAGACAAACAGTGCTAGTACTCTCATTAGAATAAGATTTTGTGGTTTCTAACTGAGTCATTGCATGAAATATACAATAATAATGACTAGAATATCATGTTTACTTGACAACTTGAATGCTAGAGAGATATGTAGTGTATTTTCACAGGATCTATTTACTGACTTCTTTAAAAATGGAAAAAATATAAGCAAATTTGAGGTAAGAACATAGAAAGAAAAACCTATTTTAATATATATTAACATATATAATTAAAAAGGGGTGTCTGGACTTTTTTCTTTTTTCCTCAAAGTCCACACTGCAGACAGAAAAGTGAATCATATACCACTTGAGCATGTAACAGCATTAAATACATTAATGCACAAAATCATACTGACTATTATATACAATCCGTAGCTAGGTTATATACAATCCATAGCTAGATTATATACAGTCCATGGCTGGGTTATATACAATCCATGGCTGGGTTATATACAATCCATAGCAAGGTTATATACAATCTATAGCTAGGTTACATACAATCCATAGCTAGGTTATATACAGTCCATAGCTGGGTTATATACAATCCATGGCTGGGTTATATACAATCCATAGCAAGGTTATATACAATCTATAGCTAGGTTACATACAATCCATAGCTAGGTTATATACAGTCCATAGCTGGGTTATATACAATCCATAGCAAGGTTATATACAATCCATAGCAAGGTTATATACAATCCATATCTAGGTTATATACAATCCATAGCTCGGTTAATCCTAGAATCCATTTCATCTGAAATAATTTGCTGAGCGGTTATGTGAGGCATCAACAGATATTTTCTAATGGTGAAAAGTCCTTACTGGGCAGATGCCCAAGACAATGAACAAACTAAACAGGAATTTGCTTATTTATAAGCCAGAGGTGTCCAACTTTGTTGACTGAAGGCTGTAACAAAGAAAATTACCATAGCCAAGGGCTGCATAAATTCTCCATAGTACCATATTCTCTCCTCATCACCTCTATCATCTCCATCCTCCATAGCACCACCTTCTCTCTCTCCACCTTATCCCCATAGCACCACCTTCTCCCCTCTCCAACTTATCCCCCACAGAAACATCTTCTCCCCTCAACACCTTCTCCCCACATTGCACCAAATTCTCCTCACATCATCTCCCCTCACTGCATCACCTTCTCCCCCCCCATAGCACCACCTTCTCTCCACACCATCTTCTACCCCCTAAGTACCACCTTCTCTCTTCACCACCTTCTCCCCCATAGTACAACACCACATTCACCTCTCATTATCTCCTCCCATAGCACCAATTTCTCCCCTCACCACCTTATTGCCCCTTAGAACCATCACCACCACCCTCATCATCACTCCCACAGCACCCCCACCCAGCCAAAAGCCTCATGCAGAGAGCCGCATGCCATACAGCAATGGGCAGCCGCATGAGGTTTTTGGCTACCTGATATGTGGCCCATATGTCCTCTTCTGACTGCCAGGAACCAAAGTGGCAGTGAAATTGAGGGAATGTGCAGGGAGGACTTACAGGTACTCCCTGGTAAAAGCACTACAACATAAAGTTACAGGTTGGACACCTGAGTCAATCCCTGTTTAAATTGGTTCACATGCCTGTTTAAATTGGTGCAAATCCTGATTAAATTGGTTAACATGCTCTCATTTGTTGGGAGGAGGAGCAAGGGTCTCCGGCCCCCCCCTACAATTACCCACTCCATATAAACAAAGGGGCTGGATAGGCTGGCCTCAGGTTCATATTATGGCTTCCCCCCCCCGGAAAAATTTCTTCTGACCCTCCTGAGGAGGCGTTATGAGGACAACCTGCATGCCATAGAGCAAACCTTTCCTTCCAGCCAATCAGAGGCCAAAAGGAAGGAGTCACATATGTATAATACATGACTCCTTCCTCATAGCCAATCAGTAGCTTAGAAGAAAAGGTGAGACATGCACAATACATCACCCCTTCCTTTAAACTGCTAATTAGCTAACCCACACTTTCTCTTTTACCCCCATATCCCTCAGTTTTATTTTTCATTGTTTTTTTTTTCACTTGCTGTTTATGATTTGTTTTTTAATTTCATTTATTTGTTTTACACCTCTTTTCATTTTATTTACTGCTTGGCTTATTTTTGGCATTTATATTATTTTTGGAGTTTGTTTTTGGAGGCATGAGGGTGTGACCATAAGTGAGAGTGACCTAGTGTTTACATCTGAGTGGGAGAATGTTTGTTGGTGTGGGGAAGATGAGAGTGAAGAGGAGGGAAGAAGGGAGGCAGTGGGAGGCAAGCTATCAGTAGGTAACATTGGGGTTCCTGAGCAAGCAGCGGGATGGGAAGGGGAAGACAAAGGTAGAGGGAGGGAAGCAGCATCAGGGAGAGCAGCAAATCTTGGAGGATTGTCAGGTGGGAACCTAAACATAGGTAAACCCTCTAGTTCATGGACAGAGAGGGCTGATGGTCATGGCTGTGAAGAGGTGGGGAGAAAGGGGAAGGAGGAGACCATAGGGACATAGGAAAAAGAAGTAGGGATTTTCTCTCACAAAGCTGGGAGACCAGAGGCCCTCTTCCTCAATATCCCTGGAAGTGGAAAAGTACAGGGTCCCCAAAGTCAGTCATGAAAAGAATGAGATGCTGAGTGGCAACCCTGAGACAAGACACACCAAATGGCTCCCTCACAAACCCTGTCCAGACCCTGGTGCAGATCCCAGCAAGGGTCGAAATCAAAGAAAAAGAACAAACCTGCGCTCTTCTATACCAGTGTGTAAATGTGTGTCCTAGTTCAGGCATATTTAATAACTATTAATACATATGAGGATTTAGTCCATATTTTGGCCAAAATTATGTTAAGCTTGCCTCATAATACAGCAAGTACCTACTCTAATACACCAGATGTCTAAGTTAAAAATTATTTTTGTCTTGAAAAGATGTTATATAGAAATATGTAGACTGAAAATGGGTACAAAAAGACTGGAAAGGAGGCAATAATCTGGCTGTTATGTCAAGGATTGAATTGGGACCCCTTTAAGATAAGATGAATACTAACTTGTGGATCCCAATGTGTATGGAAATAGAAGAAGTCAGAGATGCTCAGCTAGGCTCATGAGATTACAAGGGTATGCAAAAGCTCACTGGGACTGTGCCCTCATGCTCAGGGTGCAATCTCTTTTAGCTCACAAATGCCATACACAGAGAAGAAATATTCTGAAGCATATAATACAGGTTCTGCCAAAATGACAGTACAGCCACAAAATGCCAGAAAATTCTTCACTGAACAAGGGAAACAGCTAACCCCAAATGTACATTTCGGCCTTAGGGCTCTTACGATTAGTCACCCTAAGGGTAATTGGGGAAACCAGACGTGGACCCCTTGCTCACAAGTGCTTAGAGGGATTAGCGCTATCTCAATGATGAAGCCAACCAAGCATGAGATGTACTGTATGTCTGGGGTTAGCTGCTTCCATTGTTCAGAGAAGAATTGTCTGGCATTTCATGGTTGGACTAACATTTTGGCAGAACCTGTATGATATGCTTCAAAATATTTTTTCTATGTGTATGGCATTTGCAAATTAAAAGAGTTTGCACTCTGGGTGTGAGGACACAGTCCCAGCAAGCTTTTGCATACATTTGCAAGCTCATGAGCCTAGATAAGCATATCCGACTTCTGTTTTTAAGCTAATTGCTCTTAGGGTTTGTCACCCTAAGGGTAATGGGGGAAACCAGATGTGGACCCCTTGCTCACAAGTGCCTAGAGGGATCAACTGCACCTCACCGACAATGCCAAACAAGAGTGAAACCTACGTTTGGGGTTAGCTGTTTCCCTTCTTCAGCGAAGAATTGTCTGGTATTTCATGGCTGGATTGTCATTTTGGCAGGACCTGTATGATATGCTTCAGAATATTGCTTCTCTGTCTATTTGTGAGCTAAAAGAGATTGTACTCTGGGTGCGAGGACGGTGAGCTTTTGAGTACCTTTCTTGTTCATGAGCCTAGCTGAGCATCTCTGACTTTTTCTATTTCTATGTAAATTGCTCTTAGGGTTAGTCTCCCTAAGGGTAATGGTGGAAACCAGACATGGACCCCTTGCTCACAAGCACATATAGGGATCAGTTGTACCTCATGTATGATAACCAACAAAGATGAAGTGTATGTTTGGGGTTAGCTGCCTCTCTTCTTCAATGAATAATTGTCTGACATTTCTTGGCTGGACTGTCATTTTGGCAGGACCTGTATGATATGCTTCAGAACATTTTTTTCTCTGTGTAAGATATTTATGCGCTAAAAGAGTTTGCACTCTGGGTGTGAGGACACAGTCCCAGTGATCTTTTGCATACCTTTGCAAGCTTATGAGATTATCTGAGCATCTCTGACTTCTATTTTTATGCAAATTGTTCTTAGGGTTTGTCACCCTATGGGTTTTTGGGGAAACCAGATATGGACCCGTTGCTCACAAGTGCCTAGAGTGATCAGCAGCACCTCACTAATAATACCCAACAAGGATGAAATGTACATATGGGGTTAGCTGCGTCTCCTCTTCAGAGAAGAATTGTCTGGCTTTTTGAGGCTAGACTGTCATTTTGGCCAGACCTGTATGATATGCTTCAGAATATTTCTTCTCTGTGTATAACATTTGTGAGCTAAAAGAGTTTGCACTCTGAGAGTGAGGACATAGTCCAAGTGAGCTTTTGCATACCCTTTCAAGCTCATAAGCCTAGTTCAGCATCTCTGACTTCTTCAATTTCTATGCAAATTGCTCTTAGGGTTGGTCACCCTAATGAAAATGGAGGAAACCAGACATGGACCCCTTGCTCACAAGTGTATAGAGGGATCAGCTGCACATCACTGAAAATGTATGACAAAGTTGAATGCATGTCTGAGGTTAGCTGCTTCCCTTGTTCAGAGGAAAAATTGTCTGGTATTTTGTGGCTGGACTTTCATTTTGGCTGGACCTGTATGATGTGCTTCAGAATATTTCTTCTTTGCATATGGCATTTGTGAACTAAAGGAGATTGTACTCTGGGTGCAAGGACAATGAGCTTTTTGCATACTTTTGCAAGCTCATGAGCCTAGTTGACCATCTCTGACTTCTGCTATTTCTATGCAAATTGCTTTTAGGGTTAGGCACCCTAAATGTTAATGGGGGAAACAAGACATGGTTAGTTGCTTCTCTTGTTCAGAGAAAAACTGTCATTTTGGCTTCACAATCTTACTTCTCTTTGTATGGCATTTGGGAGGTAGAAGAGATGGCACTCTGGGTTCAAGACTGGTGAGTTTTGCCTACCTTTGCAAGCTCTTGAGCCTAGTTGACCATCTCTGACTTCTATTTCTATGCAAATTGCTCTTAGGGTTGGGCACCCTAAGTGTAATGGGAGAAACCAGATATGGACCCCTTGCTCACAAGTGCCTAGAGGGATCAGCTGCACCTCACTAATGAGGCACAACAAGGTCAAAACGTACGACTGGGGTTAGCTGCTTTTCTTTCCTTAGAGAAGAATTGTCTGGCATTTTGGTAGGACCTGTACGATATGCTTCAGAATATTTCTTCTTTGTGTATGGCATTTGTGAGTTAAAAAGGATTGTATACTGGGTGTGAAAATACAGTCCCATTGAGGTTTTGCATACCCTTGCAAGTTCATGAGCCTCGTTGAGCATCTCTGACTATTTCTATTTCTATGCTAATTGTTCTTAAAGTTAGTCACCCTAAGGGTAATGGGGGAAATCAGACATGGACCCCTTGGTCACTAGTGCTTAGAGGGATTAATTGCAACTCACCCACGATACCTGATGAACATGAAACCTAAGTTTGTGGTTCGTTGCTTCCCTTGTTCAGAGAAAAACTGTCTGGCATTTTATGGGTGGACTTTCATTTTGGCTGGACCTGTATGATGTGCTTCAGAATATTTATTCTTTGCATATGGCATTTGTGAACTAAAGGAGATTGCACTCTGGGTGCAAGAACAATGAGCTTTTTGCATACCTTTGCAAGCTCATGAGCCTAGTTGACCATCTCTGACTTCTGCTATTTCTATGCAAATTGCTTTTAGGGTTAGTCACCCTAAATGTTAATGGGGGAAACAAGACATGAACCCCTTGCTCACAAGTACCTAGAGGGATCAGCTGCACCTCACTAATGATACCCAACAAGGACGAAACAGACATATGGAGTTATCTGTTTCCCTTCTTCAGAGTAGAATAGTCTGGCATTTCATGGCTGGCCTGTCATTATGGCAGGACCTGTATGGTATGGTATGGTATGGTATGGTATGATATGAATGCCTCTTTTTCTATGCAAATTGCTCTTAAGGCTAGTCACCCTAAGGGTAATGGGGGAAACCAGACATGGACCCCTTGGTCTCTAGTACTTAGAGGAGTTAGTTGCACCTCACCCACGATACCTGATGAAGCTGAAACCTAAGTTTGTGGTTAGTTGCTTCCCTTGTTCAGAGAAGAATTGTTTGGCATTTTGTGGTTGGACTGTCATTTTAGCACGGCCTGTATGATTTGCTTCATCATATTTCTTTTCTTTGTATGGCATTTGTGAGGTAAAAGGGATTGCACTCTGGGCGTGAGGACAGTGAGCTTTTTGCATACCTTTGCAAGCTCATGAGCCTAGTTGAGCATCTCTGACGTCTTCTATTTCTATGCAAATTGCTCTTAGGGTTTGTCACCCTAAGGGTAATGGGGGAAACCAGACATGGACCCCTTGCTCACAAGTGCCTAGTGGGATCAGCTGCACTAACGAGGCTCAACAAGCCTAAAACGTATGTCTGGGGGTTAGCTGGTTTTCTTGTTCAGAGAAGAATTGCTTGGTGTTTTGTGTCTGGACTTTCATTTTGGCAGGACCTGTATGATATGCTCTAGAATATTTTTTTTCTCTGTGTATGGCATTTGTGAGCTATAAGAGATTGCACTCTGGGTGCGTGAGGATACAGTGCCAGTTAACTTTTGCATAAACTTGCAAGCTCATGAACCTAGTTGAGCAGCTCTGGTTTCTTCTGTTTCCCAATGTGTATGCAATTGAAAACAATATCTACTCTAATGTACCTATTAACTGTGTGTGCAATTAAAAACCAAGAAGACAAAACTGTTTAAAAGGAGTAAAAGAGGTTTTGCCTAATATGGATCCTCCCTGGCCTCTAGCAAGTGTATACTGACTGAATATCAGTCTCGCTTTATAAGCCAGAAATTACGACCCCCACAGGCCACAAAGAGGACCAACAGTTAATACCAAACAAGGTGCATGGAAGCACCAAAAGGCCAAAACGCATCCCTTTAAGAGTCTTAAGAAACGTACATAGATGTAAACTATAATTCTATGTGTATTATTAAGATAATTTAAGTAAAGTGAATTTAAAGCAGCTAGAATGAGCAAAAGAGGTTTGTGAAGGGAATAGCAAAAAAAAAAAAAAGAAGGGAGCCCACAGCACTAGCTCACCACAATAAATACATATAGTGAGTAAAGTGAAAGAAATAAAAATTAAACGGATAGTAATACTTAAAATGTAAAAAAAAATACGTTGTAGGGTTTATCCCCCTGAGTAAAACAAGAGTACTCCCACTGCTGAAAGGTGTTTCATTCAAAAGTTATTAATTTTCAAAGTTGAATTTTTTAGGTGCAATATCACAGTGGCCTGAAATTGTACAGTGGCGCTGTTGCTACACCATCCTATGGAGATTTATGGTCAATTGACCAGAGCTGTCCATAGGATCGTGTAGCAACAGCGCCACTGTACAATTTCAGGCCACTGTGATATTGCACCTAAAAATTCAACTTTGAAAATTAATAACTTTTGAATGAAACACTCAGGGGGATAAACCCTACAACATATTTTTTTTTACATTTTAAGTATTACTATCCCTTTAACTGGCATCTAAATGGTAGCAAGAATGAGGGGGCTCTCCATTACCCCAAACATCAGGCCGAAACCCAAAGTGCAAAAGCAAAGAAAAAGAATGAACCTGCTCTCCTCTGTACCAGTGTGTAAATATGTGCCATTGCTCAGGCATATTTAATAACTATTAATTTTATGGCAAGACACGGAGGCTCATATTATACATTTAAGTCTCCATCTTTACTACTCAGCAGCATTGTTAACAAGTTTTTCAAATAAAGAAATGAACAAAAAACACATTAACATTTAACCAATAGCAATTCCCCAAAGTGTATAAGTGCAGGTACAGGTGTATCAATTTCCTCTTTCTTTGCTGCTCAGTACCTGTGAAAATATTTTCTCTGATAATATTTCACTATTCACTTATAATATTGTTTTTACTATTGTTATATTGTTCATTTTGACTATAACCTTCACCCCTTCATATCAGAGTTTTTTACATTTTTCATTACACCCTTACTGAGTTATTGAGTGGGTACCCAAAGACCATGTGGCCAAATATATCGATCTCTGGGTCAGAAAAGCCTTGGATTAAAAATCCAAGAACAAGCTTAAATCTGAATGCCCCAGACCTTCAGTCAGTAAAACATGTGAGACGCCCATACTCGACCCACAAATGGCCCAATACATGGCAAAATCTGGAAGAGATCCCAGAAAAGGTGTGGAACGGTCCTTAAAGTGTTGTACTGACTGCAGGGGAAGTCTGTCGTACGACAAGCTTGTGGCTCTGCAGCTGAGCCGAGATTACATTAGTGAAAAAGAATTATTTCAGTGAAAAGGTCTTCTACATGTGCTTGGTTTGCAAGCACACGTAGAAGATCGTTTCAGTGAAATAATTTTTTTTACTAACTCAATCGCGCTCTGCTGCAGAGCCGCCTGATGAAAAATTAAAACCGAACATCCCTGCAGTCAGTACAACGCTGACTTCAGGGAAGGGGGAGGGAGGGCGGAACTTTACTTACGGTTTTCTCTCAAACCATAAAGGTTTGAGAGATGAACCTGGGAGCAACTGAATTATTTTTTTAAAGAGCTACACTATGGGGATTAGTAATATTAAAGTATTACTATCCCTTTAAGGTTGTTTTAACACTTAGCTGTCTCTTTAATCCTCTGTGTGCCAGATCAGTGTCCAGAGCTTTGCTTTGCAAGGCATTGGACACCACTTTGGCATGCAAAGGGTTAAAGTAAGAAGTTGGCTTTGGGAACAGGAATTGCTTGCCTCCTCCCCCTGCCTCTCGTGACCAAAATGGGATTCCTTGGCCTCTTTCAAGATAAAGTACACCAGGAGAAAAAGAGCTTACCTGAGAGTGACTTGCAAGGTGTGTCTCACTTAACCTAATATTTATCAAGTAATGTGCAAGTATGAACACACTAAGGGCTCGATTCAATAATCTCCAATGCCAAAAAAAACAGCCAATGGGATTTTTTCAAGCACAGTAAGAGATTCAATTACCAGTGCTATGAAAAAATGCCAGCAAAAAAAACCCTGCCGGACGCTGAAGTTAGATGTGTTTTAGCCCATTCAAAATAAAACCCCCCCAAAAACATAAGATGCAATTCAATTGACTGCGTTAGCCCTTAAGATCTGATAAGGGACTTACTTTATTGCTGGAAATTTAAGATCCAGTTTGTTGGCCGTGGAGTCCTTTATCGGATCTCAAAACAGTCGACCCATTCATTGAAATGAAAAAAAAGTGTAAAAAACTTAAGTCCGCAGTGGATGTATTGACATGGGGACCTAAGCCTCATATGAATACATCCAAAGCACTCCAAAAATATGCCCAAAGTTAGTAGAATTAACCCTATGAGTGCCAGTTGGGTATGCTTACCACACACTCATAGGGTTAACCCGAATAAGTTACAAAGTAACAGACCCTTACCATTAAAGGGAGAGTAATGTTTCACAAAAACAGCAGCTCCAATTAATCTTCATAATATTTAGGCCATGGAGCGTGTTATTTCAATACTGTCCAAGATGTAGTTCAAGAGTAATTGAATGCTAAAGTATCCCCCTCCTGCCCCTTTTACCTAGTGTAAGCCACCTCCCCTCAGATGTGGAATCTGGTCTCTTGACCAGACAGATCACAGCAAGGGACAATCTTCTTACTGTGAGCATAAGGAAAACCCTTCCCCCCTTGACAGATTTTTCAGGTTTTTCCCTTATGCTCACTGAAGATTGTCCCTCTCTGTGATCCATCCGGACAGTCTTGCTGCTCTGAGGTGAGCAGTGTTACATCAGTAAAAGGGGCGGGAGGGGGATACTTTATCATTCAATTATTCTTGAACTACAGCTCTGACAGTATTGAAATAACATTCTCCATGGCCCAAATACTATGAAGATTAACTGAAGCTGCTTTTTTGTGAAAATTACTATCCCTTTAATCCTGATGTCCAGCAGGGTCTTCAGCACCATGGTCATCTTCTGTACATCTTCTTTCTTCTCTTTTCTTCTTTTTCCTGCCATCTTTTTTCATGAAACCTGTAACATCAAAAAGAGAGCCATAAATAAATATTCCTTAAAAAGAACACTCACATCTCTGATAGTTTAACCCCTTAAGTTCTTGAGGGGTACACAACGCATTGCAGAGCAATGAGTTGTGTATCTCTCTGGGTCTCAAAGGGTTAAAATATGTAGAGATATGGGGTCAATAATGTGAGAGCAGTGATGTGCGGGTCAATAATGTAATGTTCCTATGAGCAGTCTCCATTAAATATATGGCCATCACTTTGCATACCTGCAAAATATTGCCCAAATAAAAATGTGTTATTTTTCCTTTCTCAGCCGCTGTTGGTGGCATCGAAATGCAGAAGGAGCACCCCCATAGCACCACATGGGCCAATGCCCATTCCATTGTGAGGGAATTTGAACAGAGACTGCCTGTATATGTGGGCAGTCTCTGTTCAAATTCCCTCAGAGCAATTGGCTGGGATGTGTGCTTACGCACCTCCCAGCCAATCAGCTTTGAGCAGGTTCCTCCAATCCTCCACTTGAAATTGATTGGCTGGGGTGCAGATCCTCCTCATCCATGGGGTGCAGGACTAAGCAGCCTACAATTTGCTGGAGGACCAGGATCTGAGGCAGGGGATAAATAATTACTCCAATTGGCCCACCATCCCTCAGTTGTATCTGAATGGGGAGTTTGTGGGAGGATGTGATATCCTGTTGCAGATGCATCAGAATGGAGACTTGGTGGAGGAGTTGAAGACGCTGGGAATCTCCTCTGCACTACTAGATGCTGGACCAAGCCAAGAGAAGAAGTAGCACACTGTACACTTCTTATAAACTGTGTTATATAAGGATAACAGCAAGGGCCTCTGACCCCAGGAAAGCCTTAAGTTCTATGGAGAACAATTGTGCAGAGTCTCTAATGCAGATATGGACAACCAGTGGCTCTCCAGCTGGTTCCCTACAGCTCATATTCTTCTCAGACAGCTAATGGCAGCCTGATAGGAGTTGTAGTTAAGTAGAAATTGAATTGCCACAGATTGTCCATCCCTCACTGGGCCATATGTACAAAGGCACCTGGGCAAAATAAAAATTCCACAAACACTGTTGCTTTTAAAGTGGCTCTATCACATATAGAGAAGTAATGCTCATTATTTAGAGCATTTAGCGAAAAAGTTTAACATATTACTCATTTTTTTTTAAAAAGTTATCTGCGCAAAAATTCATGTTTAAAAAGTGCCCAGCAGCCTACTTCCGCTTGCCACAGATTGCCACACAGAAGCTGCTACCGTCCCACTCCCCAGCATCCTCCAATGACAGAGGCTGTCTGTCTGTAAGCTGGAGCGATCTTATTGGCTAGATATCGATCTCTGCCAATGAGATTGCTGCAGCTTAGAGAAAGAAAGCCTCTGTCATTGGAGGATGCTGGATAGTGGGCCGGGAGCAGAGGCAGTGCTGCAAGCAGGAAGTAGGCTGCTGGGCACGTTTTAAACATTCACTTTTGCGCAGATAATGTTTTTTTTTTTTTTTTTTTAAATGAGTAACATGTTAAACTTTTTCATTAAATGCTCTAACTAATGAGCATTACTTCTCTATATGTGATAGATCCACTTTATGATGTGGATTTTAACCTGCAGCAGTGCGTTGGAAACCTGTCTAGCATTCAAGGGGTTAAAACCAGCTGCACCATAGGGGACAAATTCTCATCCCCATCAACTTAACCCTTTGAGTACCAGAGAGGTATCCAACGCATTGCAAAGTAATGCGTTGGATACCTCTCTGGCACTCAAACGGTTACCTTAGTTTTAAAGTGCTTTAACGCTAGAGAGGCACAAGGCATTGGAGACCTCTCTAGCATTCAAGGGGTTAAAAGTCCTCTTTATCAATATGTTGCGCACCCATATGACACCAACAGGGTTAACTGAATGGGAATTCTGGAAATTTACAATAGAAAAAGACCAGCGCTACCACTGTCCTCTGTATAATATATTCAGTCTTTAATAGATTGTAAAGATAATATACAGTATAACACATTCAAACATAGGCTAAATCCTCATTGAAGTATAATATAATATGAATGACCATATAAGTCTTTTAATATTAAAAAATTTAGAGAACAGGAAATAAATCCTTTAAAACTTTGTTATGTGGTAAATTTCGGTGTGAGCTGCTGTGCCGCTAATCCCGTTTCGTCTCAGGACCTCCAAGACATATGTTCCATATAGAAAACAGAAAATAGAAAGGGTAGGGAGGGACAGCGCAACAAGATCGCTGTAAACGTAGCATATTAATTTTAAATACCAATAACAGAAGGAAGGAGGAAGGCGGTAGACTCCACAGAAACGCATTGGATTTGGTGAATACATCTAAGCACAGAGTTTGCAGTCAGCTCTTTTTACACTTGAGCGGTGCTGGCTACATTGGAGAAGGAATTGGACAGCTGAAAACCTGGGCGTCCATCGTTTAGAGCGTTGTCGGGAGGACATGCTTTTGGAAGACGGAGGCACGGTACTGTATAACCGAGACTGGAGACGATCGTGGATTTGCTTGGGAGACGATTGTTGCAAACATCCGATGGGCCTATACACACTATTAATCAAGTAAGAGCAATTACTATTGGGGTAGGGTGACCACCTGTCCCTAATTACCCAGGACAGTCCCTGATTTTGAATGTGTGTCCCTTGTCCCTGATGATGACTTCCTGAGACAATAAAAAGTCCTGGAGAAAAGACTCCAGAGCAAAGAGGTCTAAACACTAGAAGGAGAACATCTCATTGCCTTCTGTGACAGGAAGTGACGCCTCTGATGGACTACAAGAAAATGACCTCCAGACAGATCGCTAAACACTAGAGAGAATGGAGCCTTCATCCTGATTTTAAACAGGAGCTGCAGTACAATTTTTTAGTGGTATAAGGCTAGTCTAAGGGCATGAAGTACCTGTTCTTGTAGCCCACCACAGTCATTTTGCTTATTTTGGCCAAGCACAGTTTTCCCATACTGTGATCTGTGCCTTCTCAATTGATTTATTTTTAGAGAATACTATTTTATATTTTTATACTTGTTATTGGTATTTAAAATAAATTCTGGAAATTTGCCTACATCTCCTGTAGTGCACTTGGTTTACTCTAGAATTATTCCAGGGCTGGAGACCTCTCTAGCATACAAGGGGTTAAAAGCTGTTTTAAATCACTGGGAAATGTGGAAATTTGTATATGTCCCCTATGGTGCACTTGGTTTATTCCAGAATTACACCAGCTTAGTACTTAAAGGGATAGTAATGTTTCATAATAAAAGCCGCTCTAATTAATCATCATAGTATTTGAACTTTGGAGAGTGTTATTTCAATTCTGTCAGAGTTGTTGTTCAAGAGTAATTTAATGACAAAGTATCCCCCTCCCGCCCATTTTACTGATGTAACACTGCTCAGCCAGATCAGAAGGGAGGTGCCCAGGTAGACTGCAGAGAGGGACAATCTTCAATTAAGATAAGGGAAAAACCTGAAAAACTTGTCAAGGGGGGAGGGCTTTAATTGTTCTCATAGGAAGAAGATTGTCCCCTTCTGTTATCTGTCTGGTCTATGGACTGGATTCCACATCTGAGAAGAGATGGTTTACACTAGGAAAAGGGGCAGGAGGGGGAAACTTTGCTTGTGAATATCTCTTAAACCATAAAGGTTTGAGAGATAAGACTTATATCATTCTTCATGTTTTTTTAATGCCTACAAAATAAAATAAAGTTAAAACAAAGTATTACTATCCCTTTAAGCTTTTTTTATGTGTAAGAGAGATACATAAGGGGTAATTCAAAAAGCCAAATACTAAACCACCTGTTTTATAGGGGACAAATCAGAATTTCCAATTGCTTTAACCCTTTGAATGCCAAGGGTATGCAATGCCTTGTGCTCACCTATGGCATGCAAAGGGTTAAAGGGGGCTTTTAAATTGGAACTTTCACATTAATTCAAGTTTGCATATTTGAAAACTGCATGAAAAACTGCCTATATGTCATGTTAACCAAAAGTCCATCAGATGTATAGGTTTAGGAGATATTCACACTTATATTTCTGGGCAAAGTGAAAGTAAACACTTCCTGGTACTGCACAGAGCTGCTTTATCATATAACTAGTAATTGAAACCTTCATTAGCATGTGATAAATCACTGAAAAGGCTTAAATAGCATTTGATTAGCTGAATTAGCATTTGAAAACATTGTTGATGCCGCACAGTGCCACAATTAACATACATTAGCATATGAAAGAAGTGTGAATATCTCCGGGACTGTGCATTTGCTGGACTTGAGTTAATATGACATATGGGCAGTTTTTAATGTAGTTTTCAAGTATGCAAACCTCAAGTAAGGTGTTGGTTCCACTTTAATATATATATAACATAATGGATGTGGGTGTGGTTAGCATTTCATCATTGGACCCATGCAGTACAATGTCTTGGGCCAGCCCTGATACTCTGGCATACAAATAATGCTCCTGCACTGTGGGGTATATACAAATGTATACTAGCATATTCACTCTGCCATCATTAAGACCTTAATGTGAGCAAGCCCTGGGGCATGAGGAGATAAATGGAAACATTTTACATTGATTGCCTCTCTGCCCAGAGAGGGGAAAGGGTGAGCTGACCTTGCCAGGACTAGAACCTGCAACCCCATTGTCTGATCATATTCCACAGGGAGCACATTAACCAACTGAGCCATCTCTCCAGCTTTACATCACTCTTACTATGTTTTAGGTACTAGGATTCATTAGTGAATGAATTAAAAATCTTTACTTATTTTATTTTGATGATCCACAATCTACAGGTGTGTCGAACTGGTCTCTGAAGCTTACAGTGGGAACGATGGGAGAATTAATTAACCAGTAATTTAAGTATTCCGCACTAGTAGCTATTCTTTTCTATAGTTATATCATATTGTATTTAGACCTGTGACAAAGTTACATTACAGTGCAAGATTTCTTAGACCTTTATTATTATATTGCATAGGGGTCAAGCATCAAGTCAGAAAAAATTTGATCAAAAATTCCATTTGTGAGAACATGTTCCCAGTGATTGATATCTTTGATTGACTGCAGTTTTGGGGCTGGTAGAACCCGCTTCCAGAGTTCCATGTGTTTGATTGCTAGCGGGTCTGGTGTTGTCCGGGCCACACCCTCCTGACCATTTTATACCGGCTACTCAGGTTCTCCTGTGTGCTTTCCTTGTTTCAGTGTTAATGCTATGTGCTTAGATAATGCTCTCATGGTGCCCCTAGGCAAGACACTCTAGGTTCCCTTAGCGCCACCCATGACCACACCCACTCCTCACATGGTCCCACCCCCAGTACAATCCAATATTTTCTGGCTCAGAAACCACCCTTGGCATATAACAAGGTCCAAAAATTAAAAAGCTTTAACCCCTTGGTTGCTAAAGAGATCTCGCTAGCATCCAAGGGGTTAACTAATAACCTGTAAGTGGGTAAATAAACTGGTGCAGGGACACTGGGATTGCTCAAGCCACACCCACATTTCAGAATGTGGGTGTGGTCAGCATAGCCGAGGGACTCCTCAAAATTGGAGTTCTAAGCAGTTGCCTACTTAGCCTATTGGGGAATCTGGCTCTGAAAGCTATGTACTTTTGTGTACAGTCTACTTCTGACAGAGTTCTTTTTCAGTGTCTGTTCTTGTATCTATTCCCGTGACACAGTTCTTTTCATGTGTTGGAGAACCTGTCTTTGAAGAGGCAGCTGTCCACTTCCCAGCACTTGTTCTTGTCCTAGTGGTGGCTTGGGGTACTAGTTCCAATCAGTCTAGGTGGTTTGCTGACCACCCTCCCTTTCCTAGCAGCGGTGGCTGGCAAACACTGTCTGTTCCCCACTATCTTGTTAGTTGTCCTCTGCAGATTTGTCATTGACTAGAATCTGATTATGTTTATTTTTAACTGTAGAGACATCTTGTGTTGGCCTCCAAGGCAATGAATGAGATACTTTTCCCCTTATATTTAGGAACTCAAAGTTTGTATCTAGTTTTAAATCAGCGTCAGTCACCACTTGGATTATAGTATATATTCTTACCCCAAATTGCTTGGCCTTGGGCAGTCCCTCCAAATACTACGCATTCTATCTGTTGGGCAGCCACAAAAATATTTAGGATCATAACGTGGAGAAATTTTAGCTAATCTGGTCAAAACTAGGTTCCATCGACATAGAACTTTATATGTGATTCCTAAAATATTTAACATTAAATGCTCACTAAACATAGATTCAGTTTGGTATTATCTAGTGTGAATCCCAAGTTAGACGACAGATTGTGAGCATAAGTTAGAAAAGAAAGTTCTAATGCCTCTTCACAAACCTGTACTCAGAATCGGCTGCCCATCTTTCTGTCTTCTGGGCACCCACAAAAACATTTAGGATCCAAACACAAATATATTTTAGACAACCTGGCTAGAGCCAGGTTGCTTTGAAATAGAACTTTATATGAGATTTGTAAATTCTTTAACATTAAATATTCACCAAATATAGTTCTAGTTCGCATTATCTAGTGTAATTCTCTAATCAGAAGACCGATTCCGAATATAAGTTTAATATGAGGCATTAGATCTTCTCAAAATGAGACTATCAACTTTGGATAGAACACCTCCCATTCTAGTTGTGATACAACAATTTTCAAAAAAGGAGGGGTCCTGAGCAGCTTTCTTCTTAAGAAGGGAGCAAGAAATGTGAAATTTGGAAACCTCTAAACCAGGGGTGTCCAAGTTCGGTCCTCAAGGGCCACCAACCGTACAGGATTTAAGGATTTCCCTGTTTGGCACAGGTGAGTCAGTCAAAATGAATGAGCCACTAATTATCTCACCTGTGCTTAGTCAGGGAAATCCTTAAATCCTGGCCTGTTGGTGGCCCTTGAGGACTGAATTTGGATAGTCCTGTTATAAACCATTCTGTCACCAATATTGTGAGATTTTTGAAAGGAGGTGACAAGACAGTCTTTAAGTCTAATAAGGGATATAAAAATCCATTATTACTCCACCAGGTAAAAAGCCACACATGAGTCTAAGCTTGAGTATTATTTTTGCCCAGCGGAGGAACATCAGGACACTATGAGGAACGAAAGTCACACTGACATTTCACCACATCCTAAACAGATAGAAAGTACTTCATAGGAATACTTATAGTGGCTGGTTAGATATGTGTTGGTGGGGGCTCCACAACAAGGACTTAATATTGATGCAGTCAAATTCCACTGTATCTATCCATCTAATTTAAATGGGGTGCTTTATTCCCTTATATTGTGGAGTGATCTTCAACTCACTGAGAAGTAATACATTGTTGATCTCTCTAGCATTCAATGGGGGGAGGAGTTAATAGTTTGTGTGTGTTGCAATGCTTTGGATACCTCTTTGTCACTCAAAGCCATGTTTAAATCAACAAACATTTCTGGAATTTTAATTTGTTCCCCACAGTGTAGTTGTTTATTTTAGAATTGCTCCTTTATTCCTTGTGCATTTGAATCAAAATATCAGATTTTCCTCTTTAGGCTGGGTATGTACTAATACATAGCAAACAGCAGTAAAGGGGAACATGTTTAAAGGGGTAGTAATGTTTCAAAATAAAAGCAGCTCCAATTAATCTTCATAGTATTTGGGCCATGGAGAGTGTCATTTCAATGCTGTCAGAGTTGTAGTTCAAAAGTAATTGGATGATAAAGTTTCACCCTTCCACCCTTTTACCTAATGTAAGCCACCTCCTCTCAGATGTGGAATTTGGTCTTAAGACCAGACAGCTCACAGCAAGGGACAATCTTCTTACTGTGAGAACAATGAAAACCCTGTCCCCTTTGACAGGTTTTTCCCTTATGCTAATTGAAGATTGTCCTTCTCTGCAGGCCATCTGGACACCACCTTTCATTTCTGAGGTGAGCAGTGTGACATCAGTAAAAGGGGCAGGAGGGGGATACTTTATCATTCAATTACTTTTGAACTACAACTCTGACAGTACTGAAATAACACTCTCCAAGGCCCAAACACTATGAAGATTAATTGGAGCTGCTTTTATTTTGAAACATTACTATCCCTTTAAGAACAAATCTGATCAATGGTGGAGCACAATATTTATGGCATTAACCCCTTGAATGTTAGCACAGTCCTTGTGTTAACCCTTTCTGTACCAGACAGGTAACCACCAAATTGCAAAGCAATGTGGTTGATGCCTCTCTGGCACTCAAAAAATACATTTTATAAAATTATATGGATATAGTATCTCTTTAAATGTATCTTTGATTCCTGCCAGTACTGAGATGGTCAGTCATTGTCTATTCAGTTATTGTCAGCTGTTGTTGAACTACAGCTCTCATAATTGCAGTTGAACAACATCATAGCTTGCCCAGCCCTGTATAACAGAATAAGGCATTATTTGTCCAAGGGCACATCTGCATTCTGAGAAACATCTCTGAAAGGCAGAGCAGTGAGTAATACAGATATTTTGTCAACCGAGCCTCTTACGAACATGTTTATCTAACAGCATTTAATGGGAAAATGTCCCTCGGCCCCTCAGAGCCAGGTACAGTCTGTTTTGTTCAGGAGACTAGGTTTATGGGTGCTTAGTTGAACTGCACAGAAAATACTTAGGCTATGTTGCAGTGGTTTAGTGTAGTAGCAGTCAAGCTGATTTTCTTACTTGCTATCTCCTGCATTATCCTGGTAATCCTCAACTAGGGGGTGTGACAGAGGTCTGAGAGATGGCAGGCCCAGCTGGGCATAAGCCACATACAATTGGCTGACACCTACGTGGATTAAAGATAGGCAATCAATGGCAAAACATAAGAGCAATATTCAGGATATACATATGGTCAACAGCCAAACAAAGAAACACTTAGTATCAATCCACAGGTGAAGGAAGTCCTGGTCTTTAAAATAACTGGAGAAAAATGAAAAACGCACAGGAACATAGAGATACTAAAAACAGCTTTACTCGTCAAGTAGTATTCAGACACCACACTAGATAAGTTGTCTCATGCGTTTCGCACCTGAGTGCTTAATCATAGATACGTGGGTTAGCCAGTCATTAGAGATTGCTCATGTGTCACAGCTTACCTTGTTTCCAGTGATGCTCGTTGTCATTCCACGCGTCATCTGCAGGTGTGAGGCTTCAGAGTGAAGCAGGCCTCTGTTTTATGCCATGCTTCCGGTAGTCTCCTCCTACCTACTTCCTTCTTCTGAGCCTGCTACTCCTACCTATTTCCTGAGGAGGGGTTTAAAGGGCAGCCTGAGTCTGACTCAGTTGCCCTTGCGTTGTTGTACAAAGCAGTTCTGTGTCCTTGGGCTCTGTGTATGACCTGGCTTGTCTGACCATCCAGTCTGGTGCAGACCTGTGGCTCTGGCTGACTACCTGAACTGTGTATGACCTGGCTTCTCTGACTACCCTCTCTGGTGCTGACCTGTGGCTCTGTCTGACTATTCTCTTGTTATTTCCCCTGTACCTAGCAGACACCCAATTTGGTGCGGACCTAGGGCTCTAGTAGACTAGCTATTAAACTGACTTCAGGCGTGAGTCAAGCTTCCGTTTTCTCCATACTGACTGCAGGCATGAGTCAGGTATCCTTTCTGCGAGTTAAGGATCACCCATATGAGTGACAACACGGGGGGAAAAACCATTTACATTTTCGGTGATTAACTCATGTTCAAAACACTGCTCTAATGTCATCCTTGTGAACTTACCCTAATACAAATTAGTTATTTTAAAGCTGGAACAGCCAGAATAATCAGCTTTAGCAATGGAGATATTAGTCTGCCCACATCTGGGAAAAACTTTTAAAAACTGCATTATATTCACTCTCAATACATTCCCTATGCAAAACATGCATATTGTTTAATTTCTAAACAGCAAAACTCAAAGGGTTAAACCCATTGAGTGCCAGTGGGATGTCTGGGCTAGAATTGGATGATCTGTTACTCTTCAGCAGTAAATCCATCTTCTTCCTCCTGCTGTTGGCCCTAAATCCATATTAGTCATGTCACCTTGAAGAGCTTGTATCTGCATACCTCCTACATAAAAATCCACTGCAGAAAAATAGCAATGAGTCATAGTGAGGCCGCTATGGAGCCAATGCACTAGGATTTCTCCAACTTTGGAGATCTTAGTGGATAGGCTGTACAGAATAACATAGGGACTGGAGAAGTGATATCACTAGAGAAGTCTTCTCCATTTTATCATGCCTTTGTGCATAACCCACAAGGACTTTAAAAGCACCATTTAAATCAATGGGGATTTCAATTTCCATATAACCAATACATGAGGATTAAGCATCTCTTATTTTCAGTTAAGGCTGGAACGTTATTCACAAGCTTTTCTCTTGTCACACATTCAGTAGCTTTATCACATATAATATAATCTCTAGCAAATGCGATAGGACTGAGATGTGCTGTGACAGATATAAGGGAGCTTCCCTGTAGGCTCCCAATAAACATAATGTACAATGAAGAAGGAACAAGCACTTCCACAAGCATTCTCAAAACAAGTCCATAGATAAAAGCATAAAAATGTTAATTGAAAATAATAAAAAGTACCTCAAAAATCTTCTGGTCAGGAAACGATCAAGCAGAGAGACTTAAAGGTGAGTAACTACAAGCAGCTAGATACTGCCAAGTCGAGCAGAGAGACTTAAAGGTGATCAGGTGCTAGCAGGTAGATATTGCCAAGTGCACTTGGCAATATCTACCTACTTGTACCTGAACACCTTTAAGTCTCTCTGCTTGATTGTTTCCAGACCATGCAATATCTACCTGCTTGTACCTGATCACCTTTAAGTCTCTCTGCTTGATTGTTTCCAGACCATGTAATATCTACCTGCTTGTACCTGATCACCTTTAAGTCTCTTTAAAGTCTCCTTGCTTTATTGTTTCCAGACCATGCAATATCTGCTTACTTGTACCTGATCACCTTTAAGTCTCTTTAAAGTCTCTCTGCTTGATTGTTTCCAGACCAGAATATTTTTGAGGTACATATATTGCAGTTAATTTATGCCAGAACTGTCACTTTTCAGACTGATTAATAAGGCTCTCTGTTAGCCTAATCAAATATCCAATGTATTCTCGTGGCTGTTATATATAGGCCAATCTGCTGTTTCCCCTACAATACTTTCCTATAGTCCAGGGCTGTCCAAGTTCAGTCCTCAAGGGCCACCAACAGGCCAGGATCTAAGGATTTCCCTGATTAAGCAAAGGTGAGTCAGTCACAATGAATGAGCCATTGATTAACACACCTGTGGCCCTTGAGGAATGAACTTGGACAGTATAGTCTATAAAATATAAACTCTATGGTCATGATGTTATCATGAAAAAAATGTTGGCTCATGGGTTGATAGTTAAAGAAGGAAGAATCAGTCATTTTGTAAAAAAAAAATAATAAAAACAGTAATAAGATGCGGTTGATGAGTAATACCCTTAAATTACATTTTTAAAGTGAGAATTTTTGTCTTTACAATGACAAATTTTAGAACCGATAAATACAATTATTTTACCAGTTAGTGTCATATTATTACTTCCCCCTTCTAGCTTCTAATATTACTAAACTGTCTTCTCCAAATTTAGACCATTTTTATTTTTCTGGAAAAAAATATGGAAATGATGTAAAAAAAAAAAAATGACAGCTAGAAGATTAAAAACAATGTTAACAATACCTTACAATATGTCACTAGACTAAAACATGCCCACTTTTAAAGGGATAGTAATGTTTCACAAAAAAAGCAGCTCCAATTAATCTTCATAGTATTTGGGCCATGGAGAGTGTTATTTCAATACTGTCAGAGTTGTAGTTCAAGAGTAATTGAATGATAAAATATTACCCTCCCTCCCCTTTTACTCATGTAACACTGCTCACCTCAGAGCAGCAAGACTGTCCGGATGGATCACAGAGAGGGACAATCTTCAGTGAGCATAAGAAAAAACCTGCCCTCCTTTGTCATGGGGGCAGGATTTTCCTTATGTTCACAGCCAGAAGATTGTCCCTTACTGCGAGCTGTCCGGTCATGGGACCAGATTCAAAATCTGAGGGGGGGGGGGGGGGGTGGCTTACACTAGGTAAAACTTTAACATTCATCTACTCTTGAACTACAACTCGGACAGTAATGAAATAACACTCTCCATGGCCCAAATACTATGAAGATTGATTGGAGCGGATTTTTTGAGAAACATTACTATCCTTTAAGACTGCTTTCTCCTTTTGATGGAGAAGGTGGAATCGAAAGCAAAAAATAACAGTAATACATCAAGCATTCATAGAACCATCATACAAATCATATACAGGCTAGATAACCAGAGGGGTTATTTACAAAGGGGTGGTACATAGGTGGTAAATAGTTGATAAAGTGGAGATGACTTCTCCAGTTATAAACTATCCAAGTCCTATGTTATTTTATGGAGCCTGTGCATTAAGATCTCTATAGTTGGAGAAATTGTAAAATGTTGGCTCCATAGAATAAAATAGGAACTGGAGAGTTTATCACATTGGAGAAGTACTGTTTGACCTCACAACACAAAGAAGTATATTCAGTTTACATTAATTTATAAGTCAGTCAGTCAACTGATTATCCAGTGATTGGGTTTACAGTGGTTTTAATGGTCTGCATGGCTAGGTGTTAGGAAGAAACAAGCAGTATCCAAACTAACAAAATCAACTAATATGTCTCTAGTCTATATATTTGTTTCTGGTTGTTTTGCTCTCTATTTAAGATGTTGTTCAGGTATTTAATTTCCTGATGTACATATATATGTATAAATTTCTTTTCAGTTTTTCAGTGTTTGGCGTATCCTTTGTTCTATTATTTTACTTTGGATACTGCTTATTTCCTACTAATATTTAGCCCTGCAAACCATTAATGGGACACTGTCGTCTAAAACCAACGATAGGGCCTTACTGTATACTCATGTGAGTTTTTTCCTTTGCCCACAGAAGTCTAATAGAAAGCCAGTGTTGGAGAATCAGCAGTCACTGGGCTTCAACGGATACAGCAAAAAGCACAGAATAAGAAGCTGGCTTCACCCAGCTGTGCAGATACTGGTGATCTGCAAATCAAACCGGCAGACAATGGGTGAGTTAAGTGCGATTATGGCACTGACAGTGGATTAAAAGGGTCTTGTATTGATCCTAAACTGCCCCTTTAAAGGCACAGAAATGTCCCATAAAAATGCTTAGAATTTTGTAGAGGTTAAAAAAATAAACAATATGATACAAATCCTATCTCTCAAACCACTATAGTTTGAGAGATATCCTCCGCTAAAGAACCCCTTCTCCTGACGTCAGCTGTAAAGCTGACAGAAAGAAATCCGTGTCGGCTGACACGAGGAGGCTCTTCAGCAGAGCCGCAATAGCGCAATTTAAAAAGAAATACTTTGGAACGGTCTCGAAATTGTGCTTGCAAACCAGGCACACTTTATAGACCGTTCCAAAGAAGTATTTCTTTTTAAATTGCGCTATTGCGGCTCCGCTGAAGAGCCATGTGTCGGTCCCCGAACCAGGAACAGAAGGGGAGGGAGAGGGGAACATTAACAAAGGATATCTCTCAAACCATAACGCTTTGCGAGATAGGATTTGTGTCATATCATTTATTTTTTTAACCTCTACAGAAGCATTTTTTATGGGACATTACTGTCCCTTTAAAGACAAGTGACTCAAGAAGAAATATTCTCCTCTGCTTTTCTGAGAGTAAATATGCCATCTGAGAGACTCACCTTCAGCAACCATCAGTGCAAAGCATAGAAGAGTCGATTTGGGCTGTAAGACAATACTAGTCAATTTTACCATGCACCCTGTAATATTAGTTAACTTAAAGGGGAACTACCACCCCGCAATAACTTTACCTTAAATCAGTCTTCATCTGGCGACTAGCTGCTTAGTAGCGGTCACAAGAGCAGGAAGCACAGACATCTCGTCACAGTGACGTCCGTGCGCCTGCGCTGTCAGTCCCTTTTGAGCCGGCCAGCTCAAAAGGGACTGACAGCGCAGGCGCACGGACGTCACTGTGACGAGATGTCCGTGCTTCCTGCTCCTGTGACCGTCAGAAAAAGGCAAAAATCTTTTGAACCGGGTAATATTTCTGGCGACTAGCGCTACTAAGCAGCTAGTCGTCAGATGAAGACTGATTTAAGGTAAAGTTATTGCGGGGTGGTAGTTCCCCTTTAAGACAAAACACAAAAACAAATCTCTATATACCAAAGCAGTGGGAAACCTAAGACTCTCCAGCTGTTGTGAGACAAGCCTTTGGATGCCTGGCAGGGATGTAACTACTGGTAACGCTCATGGTTTCACCCTGAGTCTTAGGGTTTTGAGTCAGATCTCATAGTCTCAGGGTGAATGGTCATATCCGCTGGGTGACAAAGTCCATTATTAGCTACTATATGATTTGCACTAATTAATTGCTTCTATAAATTAGAAGAATTTCTACCAGAAAGGCAGAGGAAGTAGTTCTGCATGTCTGGTATGTGTGTTTCAAAAGTGATAAGTTGTAAAGCAAGTTTGATTGGCACACCTCTGGATTACAGAAAGCAGGGACATATCACCTGCAATGTACATTCTGGGGAATTTTAAGAGAAAACATTTCCAGGATCTCAGGGTCCAGTTATTTTGGAAGGTCGCAGGGGGAGCATTGTGATAGAGCCTAGCATCTTAGGGGCCCATCAGCTTCAGGATCCAGTAGATTCTAGTTATGCCCCTGAGAGAATGTTTTTGTCTTTGGAAGCCCAAAACATATTTGCACCAGGGCCCCTTAATGGCCAGTTATGACACAGCTGGCTGAGGATGATGGGAGTTGTAGTCCCACAACAGCTGGAAGGCCACAGATTGCCCACCCATGGATTACTTTGTCTTTGTTTTAGGTAACCTTTAATACAGGAGGCTTATAAAAATGCAGTTCTTTGGGGCTTCATAGGAATCAGTGCAACCCTTCAGTATGTGCAGTATTTATACATTTGCTGCTGTACTCACTCTACTCAGGCTCTGCTGACATGTGTAGGCCTAGAAGGTTCTATCTCTAGGCAACAGTTTCCATGGAAACTATTACGTAATGTGATATCACAAATCCTGAGTCATCCTTTCCTTCCCCTTGCAGCCTGACAAGGTCACGTCCACTTTCTGGGAAAAAGATGGAAATAATACATTAGCTCTTCTCCCTGCTTATGGCCCTTCCCTAGACGCATTCCAAAGGACTGTCATTCCCTGAGGCATTTCTGTTACTCCTAACGGTGTAGGAAATCTTATTATTGCCCCCCTCCCAAGCATAGAGTTATGGTACAGCCTAAACTATCCTCCTTCTATGTCTATGATTGGACAACTCCTCCTCTGCCCCCGCTCTTTCTTGCAGCAGGGAGTGATGCATTGTGGGAAACTCCCAGGCTGGTCCCTGCAGAGCATCCTCTGAGCTGCTGCAAACTGGGATAAGCAGGAAGGTAACGTATTAAAATATCATATTGATGAAGAGCTCAATAATAGAATTGAGGAATTTTTTTATTCATACTTTATGCTACTTTAGTATACGCATCTTATACTGTATAATATTAATATGTTAAACTATCATACCTGTATTATATATATATACTATTATTTTAGAATGTTATCATAGAGTAAATTAAAACAATATCATAGTTATATGGTGCAGGTCAACAATATTACTGTGGTACTGGAATTAGGTGATATAATAATAATAATAATAATAATATATGTGCTACTGTATATTATCATAATTTTTGTGATTATTTTTAGACGACATGCACAGGCATACATTTCATTATGACTTTAACCCCTTAAGGACAAGAGAGGTGTGCAACGGGCTGAATAAATCAAGCAAACCTCATGGTTATGAACAATCTTATTAAAAGTGATAATTGCTGCATTTTCCTTTTTAAATACTACTAGCATAAATACACCAAAAATATAATATATTAATTCATCAAAATGATCTTCTAAAATGTTTCATTACTACATTTTAGTATCATGCTATGGGGGATTTACGCAGTTGAAAATATAATAAATATTATGTTAATATCAGACTAAATTAAATGTTCATATTGTTGTTGGTACTGGAGTTATTTTGAATGCAGACCCACCTGGAAATTAACCAATAGGCCTTAGTTAACACATGTTAACCAATTCTTTGGCATTGCTGGATTTTGACAGAGCAACAGAAAAAAAGAGTATTTGGAGGAAATCCTTCCCGTACTGAGAATGTCAGATAAAAGCTAAGTTGTACAGTCCTCCAGGACAGAGGAAGGGCACTGGCAGAGGTGACTTGCTGCGGTAGCTGCAGTTTCCAAATGGCTGCATACAATTAACAGTGAGACTGATGTACCAAGGAAAAAGAAAGGAATTCTGGGTTAAATCAACTGCACCATAGGGGAAACATTAGGATATCCATTGATTTAAAAAGATTCCCCTCCCCGAACACTAGAGAGGGCTCCTTTCAATGCATTGTCTACCCCTCTGGCAATCAAAGGGTTAAAAAACCAATTGTAATCAATGCAAAGTTTATTTGTCCCCTATAGTGCAATTAGCTTGCTCCAGAATTACTCCAGTTCTTCTTTGAGCAAAACATATTTTTGTATTGCATTTTGAACTCACCTGGCACTGATGAGGTTAATTTATATCCATATTACATAGTAAATTAGGTTGAAAAAAGACACAAGTCCATTAAGTTCAACCCTTGCTGCTTAACTCAGAGACGTGAGAATTATATAGCTTTCCTGCTGTAAAATAGTTTAGTCTATCAGAACTTTCTGTTTTGCCTACTAATACACAGTATAATCCTGTATGTTCTCTTTTGAAAGAAATGAATCTAATCTTCTCTTAAATGTATACATTGTATCTTCCATAACCACATCCTTGGGCAAGGAATTACACAATTTAACAGACCTCACTGTAAAAAACCCTTTCCTCTGCTGAAGTTGAAGCCCTAGGGTTGCCACCCGGACGGTATTTTACCGGCACAGCCGGTAATTAGCACTGCTGAGCCGGTGCCGGTATAACCTCTATACCGGCCATTGAAAAGCCGGTATTACTGCTTTGCCCCGCTTCCCAGACCACTTTGGCATCCTTTAATGATGTTGCCGACTAGGGCTGCAACAACTAATTGATTCGTTGAGCACCGATTAGTTGTGCAGCCCCACAGCCGCCGGATACTGCTGTCTTACTTCCTGCACTGCCGACATCCGGAGCGCAACCACTCCAAATGCGGAGACGCCGCGTGGAGCGTGCAGGTATTTTCTTCCTCTGTTCTGAGGCCAGTTTAAAACTGGCGCCCAGACAGAGGAAGAAAACCCCTGCACACTCCATGCAGCGTCTCCGCGTTTGGAGTGGTTGCGCTCCGGATGTCGGCAGTGGAGGAAAGTGAAAAAGAGGTACGGGAGAGAGAGGCACAAGGGGGAGAGAAAGAGAGAAGTACATGGGGGTGAAAGAGGCACAAGGGGGAGAGAGAGAAGTACATGGGGGTGAAAGAGGCACAAGGGGGAGAGTGAAGTACATGGGGGAAAAAGAGGCAAAAGGGGGAGAGAGAAGTACATGGGGGAGAAAGAGGCAAATGGGGGAGAAAGAGGCAAAAGGGGGAGAGAGAAGTACATGGGGGAGAAAGAGGCAAAAGGGGGAGAGAGAAGTACATGGGGGAGAAAGAGGCAAAAGGGGGGGAGAGAGAAGTACATGGGGGAGAAAGAGGCAAAAGGGGGGGAGAGAGAAGTACATGGGGGAGAAAGAGGCAAAAGGGGGGGAGAGAGAAGTACATGGGGGAGAAAGAGGCAAAAGGGGGAGAGAGAGAAGTACATGGGGGAGAAAGAGGCAAAAGGGGGAGAGAGAGAAGTACATGGGGGAGAAAGAGGCAAAAGGGGGAGAGAGAGAAGTACATGGGGGAGAAAGAGGCAAAAGGGGGAGAGAGAGAAGTACATGGGGGAGAAAGAGGCAAAAGGGGGAGAGAGAGAAGTACATGGGGGAGAAAGAGGCAAAAGGGGGAGAGAGAGAAGTACATGGGGGAGAAAGAGGCAAAAGGGGGAGAGAGAGAAGTACATGGGGGAGAAAGAGGCAAAAGGGGGAGAGAGAGAAGTACATGGGGGAGAAAGAGGCAAAAGGGGGAGAGAGAGAGAGAAGTACATGGGGGAGAAAGAGGCAAAAGGGGGAGAGAGAGAGAGAGAAGTACATGGGGAGAAAGAGGCAAAAGGGGGAGAGAGAGAGAGAGAAGTACATGGGGGAGAAAGAGGCAAAAGGGGGAGAGAGAGAGAGAGAAGTACATGGTGTGAAAGAGGCACAAGGGGGAGTGAGAAGTACATGGGGTGAAAGAGGCACAAGGGGGAGAGAGAAGTACATGGGGGAGAGAGAGGCACAAGGGGGAGAGAGAGAAGTACATGGGGGAGAGAGAGGCACAAGGGGGAGAGAGAGAGAAGTACATGGGGGGGAGAGAGGCACAAGGGGGAGAGAGAGAAGTACATGGGGGGGAGAGAGGCACAAGGGGGAGAGAGAGAAGTACATGGGGGAGAGAGAGGCACAAGGGGGAGAGAAGTATTTACTCAGTAGGAAATACTCTTGTGGGTTCTTCTTTGGTTCTAGGGCAGCTGCCAGCCTTTATGACATTATTACAAAGGGATTCTGCATTAACCTCCTTGGGAACCAGAGAGGTTAATGTTTGGAAATGTGTTTCATTCCCATCTAGGCCTCAAAGGCTTAACTGTGAGGTCTGATCACCTTTGTGTGTAGGGGATCCTTCACCACACTGGTCTGGGAGAGCATAGTCTGAGAGAGAGAGAGAGTGTGTGAGTGCTTAGTCTGAGAGAGAGTGTGTGAGTGCTTAGTCTGAGAGAGAGTGTGTGAGTGCTTAGTCTGAGAGAGAGTGTGTGAGTGCTTAGTCTGAGAGAGAGAGTGTGAGTGCTTAGTCTGAGAGAGAGTGTGAGTGCTTAGTCTGAGAGAGAGATTGCTTAGTCTGAGAGAGAGAGAGCGTATGTGTATGTGCTTAGTCTGAGAGAGTGAGTGCTTAGTCAGAGAGAGAGAGAGACTGCTTAGTCTGAGAGTGGTCATGCAACATTCTGTCCCTTTTGTGGCTCCTCCCTTTTGTAGCTCCTCCCTTTTGTGACTCCGCCCTCACCGACCCACAGCTATGGCCGGTATTTTTTTTAGGAAAAGGTGGCAACCCTACTTTCCTCTAATCTCAAGGGGTGGCCCCTGGTTATTCAGTAGGAAGCGTGTGTGATCAAATCCGCAGATTAAAACTGATCTATCAGGAATAAGCAACCAGATTTAAATACGTAGACCTCCAGTTCGTCAAAGAGACGCATGTTAGTCTAAAATTCAAAAAAGGGGTTAAAAAAAGCAGATTAATTCCCCTAGTGTTGCAGAGGTCTTCAATGCATTATTCATAGTGCACTGAAAACCTCTCTATCACCCCAGTGATTAAATAGGAACATTATGTGTATAGGGAAGTATTCTCTAAAACAGGCCTGCCCAACTCAAACATAGTTGAGGGCCACATACTCAATGATTCCCTTTAAGGAGAATCACAGCAATGCCTGGCGATGTCTGCACTATTATTTTGTTAGGAGGGATGAAATGTAAATAGTTTGCTGCACTGCTGTGATCTTCAGGTAATTAGCTCAGTGTCTAGTTTACCTCTAGAACAGGACTGTGCAACCTTTGGCTCTCAAGTTGTTGGATACTACATTTCCAGGGCCGGATTTGCCATAAGGCAGAGTAGGCATCTGCCTACAGGCGCACCCCACAGAGGGGCGCCTGTCATTGTAATAATAAAAAAAAAATTATACATTTTTGTTCACAGCGTAAGGTCCGTGTCTTCTTCGGCTCAGACAGAAGGCACAGACCTGTAGCTGTTGTTGTTCCCTCGTTGGCTCTAATGCAGAGCTCTGGGAGATGACATAATCTCCCAGCGCTCTGCATTCCTAAAGAGACTGCGTGGGAGCAACAACAGCTACAGAAGGAGGCACAGAGATCTGCCACTGGACCACCAGGGAGGTAGGAAACATACGCGGAAGGCAAAGTGGGGGCAATGTGAAGATGATGTGGGCAATGTAGAGGCAAGTTGTAGCTGATATAGTGGCAATGTGGAGATGATGGGGGTAATGTGAGGGCAAGCTGGAGCTGATGGGGCAATGTGGAGATGAGGGGGGGAAGTTGTAGATGAGGGGGCAAGTTGGAGCTGATGGGGACAATGTGAGGGCAATATGGAGCTGATGGGGGATAAGTTGGAGCTGATGGGGACAATGTGAGGGCAATATGGAGCTGATGGGGGATAAATTGGAGCTGATGGGGGATAAGTTGGAGCTGATGGCAATATGGAGCTGATGGGGGCAATGTGAGGGCTATATGGATATGGGGGGGTAATGTGGAGATTTGGAGCATTGTGGAGGTGTATAGTGGAGATGGCAAATGGGGGGGGGGCGCTTCAGATTTCTGTGCCTACAGGCTCCTGAGATGTAAATCCGGCCCAGTCCTAACTAGAAAGCAGCTTGAAAGAGCCCAATCTTGATTATCCTGATCTAGATAGTATAGCAAGTTGATCTAGAATGGGAGATTACAATGTACAGTGGGCAGTTATTCACGCAATCAGCTGTCATGTCTGCCTCCATGGACATGACATCCATATTGATGTTGTCTCTTGAACAAAGGCCAAGGCTAAAATGTATAGGGGCCAATTAGGATTTTCTGGACATAGTAAAATGAAGTGGGGGTTATTATTTGGAGGTATTATTTCTCCTTTAAGGTCCATATGCACAGAAATAAATATGGGGCTATTTTAGGGCAAACCAACTGTACACTGCAATACAAATAACATTTCCCATTCATTTAAATGGGGCGTTTAACAAACTGAATGCTAGAGAAGTCTCCAATGCATTGCAAAACAGACCATTTTACTGAGCATAATTTAACCCCTTGCATGCTAGAAAGGTCTCCAATGAGAGACCTCTCTTGGAGCGAAGGGGTTAAAACAGTGGTTCTCAATCTCTTTTTGCTCAAGGCACCCCTAACATGTAATCTGGCATTTTTAGGGCACCCCTTGCAAGTTATTACATAAAGCGGAACTATCACCCTATATAAAGTCATTCCTAGTGATGAGCGAGCGTGCTCGGCCGATGCTCGGATCGGCTCGAGCATCGCTCTGCTCGGCACATGGCGGTACTCGTCGAGTACCGCCATGTGCTCGCCCGCCATGTTCGGGTGGCGGGGATCTGTGCCGGAAGAGGCACAGATCCGAAGACGCTCCGCTGGACCACCAGGGACTGGAGGTACGGGGGCATTGCGGAGATGAAGGGGGCATTGCGGAGATGAAGGGGGACATTGTGGAAGAGGGGCATAGACTCTATGCCCCTCTTCCACAATGTCCCCCTTCATCTCCGCTATGCCCGTCTTCCACAATGTCCCCCTTCATCTCCGCTATGCCCCTCTTCCACAATGTGCCCCTTCATCTCCGCTATGCCCCTCTTCCACAATGTCCCCCTTCATCTCCTCTATGCCATAGAGGAGATGAAGGGGGACATTGTGGAAGAGGGGCATAGCGGAGATGAAGGGGCACATTGTGGAAGAGGGGCATAGCGGAGATGAAGGGGCACATTGTGGAAGAGGGGCATAGCGGAGATGAAGGGGGACATTGCGGAGATGAAGGGGGCATTCGGAGATGAAGGGGGAATAGCGGAGATGAAGGGGGCATTGACCAGGCACCCTCCCCTCATCAGAGCAGGGGGTGCCTGGTGTCGCCCCATTGAAGTCAATGGGGCTCGGGTGCTCGGGCGAGCACTCGAGCCTCAGGGGGTGCTCGGTCAGAGCACCCGAGCATCGGGGTGCTCGCTCAACACTAGTCATTCTCCAATAATTAGATATATAGAGACTAGTTGAACAGCCCGTTAAACGGGCCACAGTGCCTCTGGCAGCCGGTCGCGGGGCACTCACGAGCAGTGGAGACTGCCCACGCCACGGCGGATACAGAGCTGGACGCTCCTTCGGAGCGCCCAGCTCTGTATCAGCCGCGGCGCGGGCAGTCTGTACTGAGCATGACTGCCGCACGCGCAGCAATGTCTACTGCGCATGTCGGGCGTTACACACAACTTAGCGAATTATTATATAGGATATGCTTCTTAATAGTTCTATTATCAGGCACAAGAACCAAGTTCTGAAATAATCCTTCTATTTCTGAGACTGATGGCCACACTTCTTGCTTTAGAGCCGTCTGCACCAACAGTCCCTTCCTGTACCTTAAGGCACAGTGCAATGCCTCCTAGAGGAGACCGGGATGGACAGCGCAGGCGCAGAGATGTCTCTAAGCCAAGATGTCTGAGTGCATGTCTGGCCGCCAGTCTCAGAAGAAGGATTACTTCAGAACTTGGTATTTGTGCCCGAAAATAGCAGTGTTAAGAAGCATCTTGCTATATACATATAATATAGCTATATAAGATAGTTCCGCTTTAACCCCTTAAGGACCCATGACGTGCCAGGACCATCATGGGTGAATCAGGAAGCCCTGAATCGATTCCTGGAAAATAAAAATACCCTGTGGTCCTTAACTGCTGGCCGCACTGCCACTCGGACAGTCCTTAAGGGGTTTAGGACTTAAAGTGGATGTATCACCAGTTTTGTTCAATATGTAGAATAGTTAGCAAATAAATATAAAACGTTATATATATATATATATATATATATATATATATATATATATATATAATTTTTTTTTTTTAAAACCCTTATTTGTGAGAAAATTACATTTTAAAGTATGCCCAGCAACCTACTTCCAGCTAAACTGCTCTTGCCGCAGTTTGCCGCTCTGCCTCTGCTCCCGTCACTTTCCCCAGCATCCTCCAATAATGGAGGCATTCTGTTAGTAAGCTGGAGAGATCTCATTGGCTAGATATTGATTGCTGCCAATGAGATTGCTCCAGCTTACTATAAGAACACCTCCGTCATCGGAGGATGCTGGGGAGAGTGACGGGAGCAGAGGCAGAGTGGCAAGAGCCGTGTACCCGGAAGTAGGCTGCTGGGCATACTTTAAAATGTAATTTTCTTGCAAACAAGGTTTTTTTTTTAATAATAACATAGTAACATAGTAAATTAGGTTGAATAAAGACACAAGTCCATCAAGTTCAACCTTCTCCGCATACCCCAGTAATTTTATAGCTTTCCTGCTACCAAATAAGTTAGTCTTTATCAGACCTTCCTGATCAGCCTACTAATAAACAGTATAACATTTTATATTTATTCTCCAACTATTCTACGTATTGAACAAAACTTGTATAGTGGTGATAGATCCACTTTAATGAAGGGCACAATATATAAATGCAACTATTCTTATGTCTCTTAGTTAGAATTACATCAAGGAGCCTATTGTGAATGATTATTTCTATTAACACACATTAGAAACTCAACTTTCAAGGGGATGTATCACCTTTATAAAACCTAAATAGTTAGGTTATACAGCTAATCTCACTAAAAGTGTGTTACTTTTTTTTTTTTTTTTTTATAAAAGCTTTATTTTGTCAAAATTTAAGTTATAAAGTCTGGGCTGCAGCTGCTTCCGGACAGACGGCAGTTACCTGCTCGGTAACCGGAGTCCGTAGCTCTGCCTCTGCTCCCCTCCCTGTAGCCAGCCTCCTCCAATGACGGAGGCTTTCTGTCTGTAAGCTGGAGCGCTGTCATTGGCAGAGATCGATTTCTGGCCAATGAGATCGCTCCAGCTTACAGACAGAGGCCTGCGTCATCGGGGGAGGCTGGCTAGAGGGAGGGGAGCAGAGGCAGAGTGATGGACTCCAGTTACAGAGCAGGTAACCACAGTCTGTCCAGAAGTAGCTGCAACCCAGACTTTATAACTTACATTTTGACAAAATAAAGCTTTATTAAAAAAATTAACACGCTTTTAGTGAGATTAGCTATATAAACTAACTATTTAGCCTAATTTTTAGATAGGTGATATATCCCCTTTAACATTTTTGACAAATTCTGCATAGAAAATGTAGTGCACCTATAGCTGTTGCCCACAGGACACCAAAGTATCATGGCACACTGGTTGAGAACCACTGGTGCTTATTTGCTATGAGGTAAAACCATTTTATGTACTAGAGAAGAGTGGCTGGGTCTAGATGGTGGATTCTTATGAGGAGTGGTGATGTGATCTTGAAAGGGCACTTTGGGTGCTTTTGCCCAGGCGCACTTCAGGTATAAATCCAGCCCTGCTGCTGAGTAAAACAATAGAACTTCCACTGCAGAGAGATTTTTCATACAAATGTCATTCCAGCTCAAACTTTTTTTATAATTAAGCTGTGAGCAACAGTTCCAAGGAATGTGCGAAGGGCATTTCTTATAATGCACTCTTTGGGAGAGCTTGCGTTATAGACTCTCCATAGTAAGTAACAGGAACAGCTCCACCTGGTGTCCACAGCTGAAAATTGCAGTTTAGTAGAAAAACAATTTGAGCTGTAATAACCTTTTAAGGACAAAAATCTCCCAGCAGTGGGAGACTCTTGTTTTACTCAGCAGGTAAAGAATTACAATTTAATTTTCATTAAAATGCACCTTTCCCTTAACTTCAAAGAAGACTGCAATTTAAATGATGTGCTAGTCCAGATTATATTTTGATTATCTTAAAGAGAGTGAAATGTATCATTTTTTCCTCCTTAAATTGCACTGTAAACTATTTAAAGGGAAGTAACACTTGCAAATAATAACCTCTCCCTTAACTTACTATGATCAAAAAATCCTAATGGCCCATCAGAATTCTTTCCTTGTTCCTGAATTCAAGAGATAACATTATGAGTAAGTCTTGGATGTTATGTCCATGGAGCCGGACATGGTAGTGAGTAAAACCACATGACATAAACTCTGATCACTGTACATTGTAATCTTCACACTTTAGGACCTGAGTGTTTTTCAACACACTGCCTATGTACTGTGCACCATTACGCCCCTTAAAAGGATAGTAATGTTTCAAAATAAATGCAGCTCAGATTATTCTTTATAGTTTTTTAAGCCATGTAGAATGTTATTATCATTCTCTACAATGTGTAGTCCCAGAGTAATTGAATCATAAAGTGTCTGCCTCCCACCCCTTTTACCTATATAAAGCAGCACAGCAAACTGACCGCATGGATCACAGCGAGGGACAATCTTCTGTTAGTATAAGGAAATACCTGCCCTCCTTCTTCAAGGGAGGGGTGTGGTTTTCGTTATGCTCACAGCCAGAAGATTGTCCCTCCCTGTGAGCTGTCCGGTCAAGCGACCAGATTCCACATCTGAGGGAAGAAGGGTTACAATAGGTAAAAGGGACGGGAAGGGGATAATTTATAATCCAAATACTCTGGAACTACACATCATAGATAATGATAATAGTGCTCTACATGGTCCAAAAACTATGAAGAATAATTTGAAACATTACTATCCCTTTAAGGGTACATTATCACCAACATTTTTCTATTTCTTATTTGAAAGTATATGTCTTTTCACCTGGGCCTCCCCCTGTGTGTTTGATCTGCCCAATACCTGTTTTGAGAGGCAGACTTTTGCCAGTATATCTGCCTTAGTGTAAAAGCAGCTGTCCATTAGAGAACAGCTACAAGAGGGACAGCAGACATTTTGTATTTCTTTGTCCTATCACTGACACACAGCTCTCCTTGACAGTCACATTGACACAGCACCCGCCCTTATTGTGACCTGCACAGTCACACAATATTTTCTCTCAGTCGACCGGCATTAATGACATCTGAGGTCAGGTCTGTGGGTTTTTTTTTAACAGATAATATATTATTTCCATTATGTATTTAGTATTGGGAAGCCAATGTCCTGCCAGCTATTGTTGGACTACAGTTTCCATAATGAGAATTGTAGTCCAGCAAAAAAACAGAGGCCTCAGTTTACCTGCCCAATACTGAATACAGCCTGGAAAGTGTGTATTATGAAAAAAAACAGACCTCAGCTAAGGCGACATCAATGGTGTCCAATGGGGAGATAGTGTAGCAGGATCATACAGGTCTCATGCAGGGTGGGCTTTATGAGTATTGTAATGTGGCGGTATAACTGGCAGAAAGAGGTGAAATTCAAAGAATCTGCTGTCCCTCTTGTGGTCGCCTATAAATGCCTCTGGCTCTCAAACCAGAGATTTGTCAGGTCAAACACATTTGGAGATAAGGGCTCAGTTAAGGCTCAGGTGAAAAGACCTAAATGCCTTATTTTGTAAAACATATATTTTTGGTCAGCTTTTGCCAGAATTATAGATATAAAACTGAGCTTCCAAAAAATAGAAATAGAAATTACACAATAGCTTTTAAGATATATATTTTTAAATAAAAAATAGAAAAACGCTTGCAATAATGTACCTTTAACTGAATTCTGCCTGCTTCAGTTTGAAAACCGCCAGTGACTGTCATGTCTCCTCCATGGATATGACATCTAGAAGAGACTGACAATGTTATCTCTTGAACAAAGACACAAAGGCAAAATTCATAGTATACATTCGGATTTTCTGGCCATAGTAAGGTAAATGGGTTTTATTATTTTTAATACTCAAGAGTTTTTTCCACTGTTTAATATCTTTCCTCTCACCCCTGACATCAGCCTTTTCCCCAAGTAAGTGGGCTGGCTAGTATGTTCATGTGGTTGACATTGAAATCCCTCACAGCATTCACTCACACAAAACATCACAGATATCTGCAGCTCTGGGTGACATCAGCAGCTCACTCAGCACTCATGCCAGTGGAGTAACAATAGGGGTCGCACCTGCGACCAGGCCCGTCACTCCAGGGGCCGGCCGCCCCCTGCAGCTCCGTCTGTAACTTAGCTGATCTCCCACTCCAGCCATCGGCACGCCGCTCTAGTAATACAGAGCGCTGGGAGATGACATAATCTCCCAGCCTCTGCATTACTAGAGCGTCACACGGGGCATTGTGGAGATGAAGGGGGCATTGTGGAAGGGGCAATGTGGAGATTGGGGGGCAATGTGGAAGGGGTAATTTGGAGATTGGGGGGCAATGTGGAGGTGGTCAATGTGGTTGAGGGGGCCAATGTGAAGATGGGGGCATTGTGGAAGGGGCATTGTGGAGATGAAGGGGGCATTGTGGAAGGAGCAATGTGGAGATGAAGGGGGCATTGTGGAAGGAGCAATGTGGAGATGAAGGGGGCATTGTGGAAGTTGCATTGTGGAGATGAAGGGGGCATTGTGGAGATGAAGGGGCAATTTGGAGATTGAGAGGCAATGTGGAAGGGGCAATTTGGAGATTGGGGGGCAAAGTGGAGGTGGTCAATGTGGTGGAGGGGGCCAATGTGGTCGGGGGGGCCCAATGCAATTCTTGCACCAGGGCTCATTGGCTTCTAGTTACCCCTCTGACTCATGGGAGTTTTCTCTTCTCTCCATAGAAGCCCAAAACATTATCTATTACTATATCTTTAAATAGAGAAGTCCTGTTGACCTTGTTGGCTGCCCTTGAAAATTGAACTTGAGTCCTTCTCACATTGCATCTCCCCATTACAGATATGATTCAGCACTAAAATAGGAGCTTGAATTGATTTATTTGAACTGAATCTGCCGATTGCCTATGTACTAAGCAATCTAATCCAAAAACCCTCCTATTTAGTGCAAAGCCAAGGAGAGAGCAGTGGGGGAGTTAAGGTGCATCTTGGGGGCATTCCATTCCTATGCCTCTTGTTTCTATCTATGTTCTAACAAGGAGCAGAGGAGGTCTGAATAAAATTGGCCCCTTTCCCTCTGCATACCATAGTGGTTCAGTTCTGGGCTTGATTACATTAAAGTCCTAACAGTGGCAGCTTTGGTGTTCCAGTGATCCCTCTAAGGTAAGCAAACATCACCAAAAAAAAAATCCCTTTGAATGCCAGATTGTCACTCAAATGATTACTATAGGTCAGGGCTACATGGTGCATTTGTTATTTCAGTGTTTCTCAGCATTTGTCCTCATCAACGCAAACAACAATGCAGGATTTCAAGATTCCCCTGCCTGTTAACAAGTGGATAATCTGCAGCTCAGTCACTGATTGTGCCACCTGTGTTTAACCTCTTAAGGACCATGCTGTCCAGAGGTGGGGTGCTCTAGAGGCAAGGCAAGGCAAAGTTCATAAGGGCCAGTAGGATTTTCTGGGAATAGTAAGGAAAATGAGGGGTGTTTTATTAGGAATTGTTAGTTTTCCTTTAACCCCTTAATGACCATCCGATCAGGCAAACAAGCGGGCGTTAAGGACCATGGAGCTTTTTTAATTCATGATTTGAATTCTGGGATGGCAGAGATGCGTGCAGCCACGCTGCCATCCCAGAATTCAATGACGTACCAGAGTCAGTGTGTGGGTCATGGCACGTGAAGGGTCCTGAAGTAGGCTGACCAGATCTCACCTTTAACCGGGAACGCATAGGAAATAGCCATTTTTCAGTGCTTCATTGAAATCAAAGCAGTCCTGCAGTATGCATTTTTCCTATGCGTCCCCGGTTAAAGGTGAGGTCTGGTCAGCCTGTCCTCAAGGGGTTGTCATGAAAACTAGGCATGCTGATTGTCTTTGAGGATTGGAACTACAGCACTCACTGATCTCTCTCCACACCCCCGCCCTATCTAACCCTCTCTCAACCACCCCCTCCCCCCACCTCTTATTATATCTATCAGTTTCCATTTGGGGAATCTATTACATTATATATGAAATGCCATCTGGTATATTACATATTAATCTAAGTAATAGGATTCAAACTTCTTGAAATTTCCAAGCGAAATCTCTATGGAATCCTAACACTCAAAGTTTTTAACACTTTGAGGACCAAATAGGTGTGCAACACATTGGTTTTCAAGGAGTTAACCCCTTCATTGTGCACTGGAGACCACTGTAGCATTCAAAGGGTTAACACAGCATTTTTATCAAATTCATTTGAATGCTAATTTGGATCTGTAATATAAGACAAAAAAAAATATTAGGCTAACTTTTATCAGCTTACACTTACTGGGTAATTGTGTCTGATAATTTGTTTTATTAGATGGTTCACTGTTATATGGCTTGTTACAATTAAAGGGATAGTATTGTTTCACAAAAAAAGCAGCTCTGATTAATCTTCATAGTATTTTGGCCATGGAGAATGTTATTTCAATACTGTCAGAGTTGTAGATCAAGAGTAATTGAATGATAAAGTATCTCAATCCCTCCCCTTTTACCTAGTGTAAGCTGCCTCCCCTCAGATGTGGAATCTGGTCTCTTGACCAGACAGCTCACAGCAAGGGAAAATCTTCTTACTGTGAGCATAAGGAAATCCCTGCCCCCCCTTGACAGGTTTTTCAGGTTTTTCCTTATGCTCACTGAAGATTGTCCCTCTCTCTGACCCATCCGGACAGTCTTGCTGCTCTAAGGTGAGCAGTGTTACATCAGTAAAAGGGGCAGGAGGGGGACACTTTATCATTCAATTACTCTTGAACTACAACTCTGACAGTATCAGTCTTCCACACCAGCATTAGTTTTCACAGAATCCTCATACATGCTATTAGAGTACAAATTCAATTAGGCAAATTATGTAACTGCGTACACTAAGTAATTCTCACATATTTTAAAGCCAGAGAATGGATGCCTGCCTTCCTAAAGTGACATGGACTGCAATTAAGGTCCAAGCCATTTATGTGTATTGTGGCAAATGATCCTTTAACACTGACCAATGAGTTGGATATCCCTCTGGCAGTCAGATGGTTACAGCATTCCAGGAGGCAGTATTGACAATGCCAGGGAGCCACACAGGGTCCATGGACCAGTGAATGAGAAATAATGGACTATAGCATAGGCTGACCAGATCTCACCTTTAACCAGGGACACATAGGAAATATTAGTATAGCAGCAATTGCAAGGGACACCTTTGCCAATAGTGATGAGCTGGGGGTGTGGCCAATGCAATCCCAACGTGGCTGCACCAGACACCTTTACTTGGTTTCTGATCACATGTTTCTATACCAACCTTTTGAAAAACTAAAGGAGAGAGTTAATAATGTTATATAATCTGACACTATATGAGTATAGACTTCCTTCCTATACCTATAAGCACAATATATAGGATAAAAATGTTTAATACAAAATCTATAGCATATACACATAGACTAATATATATTTTGAATATAAAAGACAGGTAGATTCTATATTATATTGGTACCACTCCAATCTGGTTAAAAATATACAGACATTAATACATGTACGCCCGGGTTGTATGTAACAAGAGTACGTGAGGCTGTCCTGATGTTACCTCTATCGTAGGATGGTGACTGTATCCTCCAAACAAACCGCTCCCCCGTCTTTTATAGTAGATCTTTGCACCTATGGTACTCTAAACAGTTCTTTATTTTGGGGTGCCCCTCCGGCGGCGGCCGCTAGATAAATTGGCAGCTATCCAGCTGTCACCGGGTATATGAATTCCAGGGCTTTCCCGTCCTGCAGAGTCCAAACATGTGCAGCTATGTGCGGGCAGAGAGTAGGAAGGGACATACCTCCTACTTTTTCTAAAACGTTCTATTTTTATTTTCTGCACCAGACACTTGAGCGTCTTTAGGTTTCAACGTATATGTATAGTTATGTTTCTATACCATAATATATATTGCTTTCATGCTCAAGTTACAGTCTACTTTAGCCATATTATATACCCCAGTATTGGCCAGTATCCCATATAAGATATACTTTTCACTGTCTACAGCCTCCTGGAAATGGGGGAAGTTACATTTTCTGATTTCCCTGAAGTTCCTATTTTGACATCAGTGTGTACCCTCACTGATATCTCTTTAAGCCCCCCACCCCACTAGAGTTAAGTAACTCACCAGTCTCTAACTGAGCAAAAGTGCTGGGCATCTAAGTCATTTTAACTGTTATAGCGGGCTACGCTAGCCTCATAATTCACTCAAATATCATACCTCCCAAGTGTCCCTCTTTAGGAGGGACAGTCCCTCTTTTAGACCTAAATCCCTCTGTCCCTCTTTTCCACCCTGATGTCCCTCTTTTTAGGAGATCAGATTGTGCGGTGTGTATATAAGTGTATCATATTGCTCTGCATCAATAAAACTCGCATTAATGTTTGTTTAAAGTCAGTATCTGTGTTTATAAATTAGTCTGTGTAAATAAAATAATTTGGTCTTGTTAGAAGTCATATATTAGGTTACACAAGGAAGTGTCAATAGGTCATGAAATAGCCTAAAAATTCTCAGTAATGCCCTGCCCACCTGCCACGCCCTAAACAACACACCCCAAAACACAAGTGTCTCTTTTTGGCAATTTGAAATGTTGGGAGGTATGAAATATTGATAAAATGCTTTGGATGCTATGTATCATCTCTTATTTGGAGCAGGGTGCATGAATTTATGCGATGGGGTGAAACCAGTGAATGTAATGCCACTTTCCCCACCATGCATCCCAAGCCCTCATTCCCTTACACGCTACCATTAATGGTTGCTACTGCACATCTGAGCTCAGCAGTGAGTGGGGGTAAAAATAGATTATTGTTAAAATACATCCATATTTTTTTTTTTTTTTTGGGGGGGGGGGCTGTAGGTGTGAATATCCCTACACAGATGAGCTACTAAACCCAGAATAGATCACATAGCCTTTGTTGTTGTTCCCAAGGCATGACATTGCAACTGACTTATCATGCTGCAGCAATGTGTGATTGGCGATGGTATCCTTTTAAAAGGTTGCACGCTCTTTTGCATGTGACTATGTAACTAATTTACCATGTTGCCAAGATCAAAATGGCGACATGACAATCTCGCACTGCATAACAGTGCGAGATTGTCATGTTGCCTACTTAATGGTCGTATACATTTTAACCTGTTCACGGTCTCAAACATTAACATACGGTGGGAACTGGTGTCTCATGGTGTCTGTTAACATCGGTGGCTGGAGCATTGCGAGCTGACTGTGCTACAGCACTGCTATGAAGTATCTGGGGATTCCCTCACTGCATTCTGGCTCTGATTTGGTATCCATGGCTGCTGAGTTCAGTGGAGTGCTCATAGAAATAGTCCTTGCTCTGTGTCATGTTTAAGGTTGGCATTGAGGGGGGACAAGGGGGACTGCTGTCCTGAGCCCTGGTCAGCCAGGGGTATACTTCATTCAGATGAGAGAGGACTTCGCTCAGCCATACATTGTTTTTCACCTCTTTTTTCTCTTGGAACTTGTTAACAGGCAAGAGAAGGGTGCAAGGGGGTTGACATATGTACAAGTACTGTTACATCATGTATCACACTGATCAGAGTTGGGATATGCACCTCTGGGCTTCAGAGGAAAGGATCTTATGGTGAAATGTATGCGACGAGAACGGGTTAAAATGTATACGACCATTAAATAGGTGACATGACAATCTCGCAATGTCATGCAGGGCTAGATTTTCATGTCGCCATTTTGATCATGGTGAAATGGTGAATTAGTTACATCATCGCACGTTCTTCTGCGTGCAACCTTTTAAAAATTAGCCATTGGCGACGGACCCAGAGAAGTTGCAGCATGGAGGATCTGCATGGCAGCTTGCAGGGCCATGGTGCCCCACTAATTATTTTCTGTGCCAGACAACCAGGGCCAGATTTCCCACTAGGCAGAGTAGGCAACTGCATAGAGTTCCAAATAATGGGGGGAGCCACATAGGGTTGCCACCTTTTCTTCAAAAAAATACTGGCCAAGGCATGCCCTCCATAGACTTAACATTGGAAAGAAGCCAATTTTTTACCGGCCTTCCGGTAAAATACCGGCTGGGTGGCAACCCTAGAGCCACAGCTGTGCTGGCCATATTCTGAACTGTAGGTGTGGCCATAGAAATCCTAAAGTACCTGCTCCAGTTTATACCCCTTAACAAGCTATAAGTTAACCCCTTGGATGCTAGAGAGATCTCCAGTGTCATGTTTTGCACTGCATTGGTTATCTTGCTAGCAACCAAGGGGTTAAAGCCTTTGTTTGGCTTTGTATAACAAGCAAGGTTATTTTCTGTGCCAAGAAATAGTGGATGGGTCTGGGGGTGGGTTCATGTGACAAACAAGGGTGTGGTTATGGGTGGAGCTAAGAGCATCTAAAGTACCTTGCCTAGGGGTGCCTGGGATGTAAATCTAGCCCTGCAGACAACAGTAAATAGGGGTGTGGGTAAGGTCATTCAAGAGGTGGAGTTGTGGGCATGGAAGGACCTAGGGTGTCTTGATATCATATATATCCAGTCCAGACTATCTACAACTTCAGCATATACCTGGGAAGTTTCCCTTCTAGAGTCCTCTGAGGAGACTTATGTGGTGCCGATGGGAGGATATAAATCTTGAGATTTGAGCCATAAAGGGGTGGGGCTTAATTGTGGCTGGGCGGGACATAACTGGCCATGCAATAAAGTGGGCGGGAAGTTCTGAGAACAGGGTGGGGAAGGAGGAGAAATAAGCAGGAAGTGGGCAGAACATGGTGGAGAAGAAGAAGTGGGTGGGAGGTAGAAGGAACAGGCTGGGAAGGAGAAGTGGGCAGAGTTTCTTAAAGGGATAGTAATACTTCGTTTTAACTTTATTTTATTTTGTAGGCATTAAAAAAACATGAAGAATGATATAAGTCTTATCTCCCAAACCTTGTACCCTTCTGTTATCTGTCTGGTCTTACAACCAGATTCACATCTGAGAAGAAATGGCTTACACTAGGAAAAAGGGGCGGGAGGGGAAACTTTGCTTGTGAATATCTCTTAAACCGTAAAGGTTTGAGAGATAAGACTTATATCATTCTTCATGTTTTTTTAATGCCTACAAAATAAAATAAAGATAAAACGAAGTATTAGTATCCCTTTAAGAAACTCCCCACCACTGGAGAATCAGCCCCTGTCTCCAGAGAACCCTGTAATTCATTGCAAAAACCAGAGTCTCTGGGGGAAATCCGGATAGTTCCCAGCTATGCTTCAGCCTAGTTACCCTGACTTCCATTTGTTTTGTGGAAGCCAGGGACCCTGGAAAATACTGCAGAACCCAGTTTAAGAACCACTGACCTAAGTTGTAGTTTTTGGACATAGGGCCACATACACAATGGAAAAACGAGGAGCAATTCTGCGGCAGAACATTGAGGACAAATAAAGATTTACATTCATTCAAATGGTGCTTTTAACCCTTTGCGTGCCAGAGAGGGACACAACATATTGCAAAGCAATGCTTTGTGTGCCCCCTCTGGCCCTCAAAGGTTTAGCCTATGTAATGCTAAAGATGTCGCCAACACATTAACCCTTTGAGTGCTAAAGCAATGCTTTGATGACCTCTCTGGGATTCAAAAGGTTAAAAGCCCTGTTCAAAATAATTGACACACTTACTTGCTCCTTAACCCCTGGACCATGGACTATTTTTTATTTTTTTTGCTTCCGGTTCCGGGCTCCCCAAACGACGTGCAGCCGAGTGGGGAGCCCGGAATTCCATGACCGTCCTGGCACGTCATGGGTCGTCAATGCAAAACAACCCATGACGTGCCATGACCGTAAAGGGTCGTTAACGGGTTAAGGAACAGCGGCTTTGCCATGTAATTGCTCCTGTTTCTTTGTGCATCTGGCCGATAGAATGAAAGATACACATACAAGAGAGATATTCTCATCCTGCAGGAAACTCTTGCCTAATTAAAAATTTGGCACAGATAGTACTATGCACATACATTTTATTATAGCAATATTAAAAGCCTTGACGAGCCCCCGGGGAGATGGGATGGCAGACAATGGAAGGATTGGGACCTTGTGGCATATAAAATACATCAATAAGGATTTAAGTGCTAATCGGAAGTCTTTGGGAGAAAAAGATGCTATATAATTTACCTTGGGTGGATTCAGACAGTCTAATGTTAGGATGACCTTCTGATTGCTAATAATCAGGGCAGGCTGAGCCAGTCCTAGTTTCTATTTTAGCTCTTAGATGCTAGAGATTTCTGCAGAGCATTATAAAGCATTGAAAACATCTCTGGCATCCAAGGACTTAATTTACTGTGATGTTGCAATTCCTCTCTAAAGGTGTTGCATTTTAGAGGTAGCTAGTGATTCATATTAGTTGCTATGACATCACACCCAGATATAGGGCCAGTAGGAATAAGGCTTCCACTGGCAGCTTCAGCTCTTTCAGGGTAGAGGGACAAGAAGATTTTGGTAAACCCGTTGTTATGGTTGTAAGTTTATGAAGCTATTGTAATGGAAACTAAAGATGCTGGGTTGTCCTTAGTCGTCATTCTGGGTTTCCCTTTCCTTGAAGTGGCTACAGATGGGTCTTGCTGGAACAATGTTTTTTGGAATGGTGGTCAAAGGGGACCCTTTAAAACATTCTGTAGTAAAGCACAGAACACAGGGTTGATTCCAAAACAAATCCAGTTTATTTAGGGGACATTTTATAACAAAAGTATACATAATAGAACAAAGAAACAATCTTGTCACTCAGATCTCCAGCCAACGGAAACTGGAGCATCAAGAGGCACTATTGAACTGACCAATCCGGGCCCTGATGGCATTGTACGTCGACCGTGATCGAATTATCCTGGCCTGACATACTAATTAAATCTTGTCACGCCAGTCCCCCAGCCAATGGGAACCTGGAACGAAAAGATGGGGCGGGCGGCAACCAATCACCGAGCCACCTACCTGTCAAAGCAATGTCAAGCTTGGCATGGCATTGTTCAACAAGATGTGTCCAATGAGGGCGATGTCTACATGTCGAATACATGGTACACTGTTTTACCCTGGGACTGCAAGTGGCTAATCCCTGTGACGCCTACATTTTAAAATAGCAGCTGGCTTTTATTCAGCTGACCGGCAGCCATGGGGTTATGACTGCCAGGTGGTTAGTTTGTGAATTCAGTTCTTAAATGATATATGTCGTTGGAACCAGGGGTGCCTGCAGTAATGGCCTACGGCCCATTACAGCTGCTATTGTTAGGCCCCTTTCACACCTGATACCAGTGCTGCATTGGTTATGTTGGACTGTTGTGACAAGTCCTTGGCTGGGCTATAGTGAATTTCATCTCATGAAAATGCACCATAGTCCAGGATGCAGTAAAGATGCAGAAAGGAAGGTCTGCATGGCCTATAGGCGACAAGCAAACCTTTTTTACACAAACCAAAGTTGTAATGCTCATTACAACCTCCAATGAATGGCCATGATTTAGTGCATAACACCCCAGTAGTTATGACTTTTGTTGGTTCTGGGTATTACATTCAATGTAAATGTTCAATGTTATAGGCCTGTGTAAGTAAATCAATATATTGGACTGAGCTTAGTACAAGATTTCATTACATAAACTTAGTAACATAGCAAATTAGGTTAAATAAAGACACAATTCCATCAAGTTCAACCTTCGCCTCATACCCCAGTAACTGTGAATTTTATAGCTTTCCTGCTACCAATTAAATTAGTCTTTATCAGACCTTCCTGATCAGCCTACTGATAAACAGTATAACTCTGTATGTTTCCTTTTGAAAGAAATGTGTCTAATCTTCTCTTAAATGTATCCATGGTATCTGCCATAACCACCTCCTTGGGCAATGAATTCCACAATTTAACAGACCTTACTGTAAAAAACCCTTCCTCTGCTGAAGTCTAAACCTCCTTTCCTCTAATCTCAAGGGGTGTCTCCTGGTCACCTGATCAGGCCTTGGAATAAATAGCTCACAGCAGAGATCCTTGTATTGACCTCTCACATACTTGTACAATGTGATAAGGTCTCCTCTTAGTCGTCTTTTCTCTAGAATAAATAAACCAAGTTTGTTTAGTCGTTCTTCATATGTCAAGTCCTCCATTCCCTTAATTAATTTTGTTTCTCTCCGCTGTACCCTCTCTAGTTCTAGTATATCCTTTTTCAGAACCGGTGCCTCAAATTGCACTGCATACTCAAGTGAGGTCTTACCAATGATTTGTATAATGGCAAAATAATGTTATCCACTCTTGTTTATATATATAGGACCAATAATGCTCTTACATTAATATAATATGACTCTTGCACTTCCTTAGAATGCTTTATAAAAAAATGCATTTTGAACACCAATTGGTGTCACTGCTAACAGTTTGATAAAAAAAATGTTTGAACTGTAATAAAGTTTGAATGAAAATTCTTACAGCAATGGAAATACTCTTGTTTCACTCAAAAGGAAAAAACCTATAACATATTGTTTTCATTAACCCATCGAGTGCCAGAGGGGTATGCAATGCATTGCAAAGCAATGTGTTGCATACCCTCTTGCACTCAAATGCTTAAAAATATACTGCTTTTACGTGCACCATTTCTTATTTTGTCTTTGCTGGCTAATATTAAAATTACAATTAAAAGTTATATCTTCTTATTTAGAGGAGACCTTTGCCTTTTGTTGGTCTTCATTGTGGACACACATAATTAGGGTTTCCCAAATCACAATCCCTACTATCCTGAGGACAGTTCCATTGTGATCCATGTTAATAGCCTGCCCTAAGCAATGTTTGTCCTAGAAGCAGTGCCATACAAAGAATGATTTGGTGATATATTAATTCTATATTGCTTTATTTTATTTGGTTTAGTTCCTCATATCCATTCTAAAGTAGTGTAATTTGGAAAATAAATGTTCATGTAACACCTTTAATCTGGACAACACAAATTTTGTCCTTAATTCCATTACCACTTTTGTTTCCTTCTCAGGCTCTCCTGGTCAACTTAACCTTGTTACAATTGTTGTATATAAGCAGACTCACAATCTGTTTAAGGTCCCTGATTCATATTGCTGAAGGGGACTCTGGAGCATCAGCCTTACAGGTCATAGACCCAAAGGGAATTCAGAATGGAGGCCAAGCCCAGATCCACCAGCGTCAAGGCATCCAAAACTGAGAAGGGAAGCCCAGCTGCAGGAGGTGACAAGAAAGAGATTTCCACCAAGGAGCAGCAGAATCCTGTAGCTAAGAAAACAGTGGGTGAAACTGTACCAGTCAATAACGATGGTGCCAAACCTTCTGGAGCAGAGTCTCAGGGGGCATCAAGCACATCAGAGAACAAGGGGAGAGGGGAGGAGCCTGATACATCTAATGGAGCAGCTGAAGGTTCAGGGTGTGAGGGCCTGAAGCCTCTGCTTGTGGCCGCTGGCGTAACGGTGGCTGCCATTGCTGTTATTGTTGGAGTTGTGTTGTTGGCTCGAAAAAAATGATGTGTTGGGAGTATGTTAGAGATGTTGAGCAGGGAGCTTCAAACAAGGGGCCAATATGTACAGTTTCTTCAGAGACCGTCGCATGCAGCAGAATCATCAAGTATTCATCACATGCAGTCACACAGAGCTTGGGAAACGATGAGGATGGTGGGTGGGTGGGAGACACAGGTTCACTGGCTATCACTATTTTGTTAAAATCTCAAAATGTTTTCTTATCATCAACTTGTAACACACTGCATGGAAGTGAGTTTTCGTCCTCAGTGGACAATTTCTTACTTCTCACATGTTAACTTGATCATACTTTCAATTCTACAGTCCCTCTTCTATCATCACAATAGCTATTTGGCTTTATTACTTCTATTTCCACACCCTTCTTTCATCCCCCAGATGGTCTTGTCTTTACTGATCTCTCTCTCTCTATCTCCCACTCTCCCAGACCTGTGATGCTGTTCCTTTACTTCCCCTTACTGATCTATCTTTTACTGATCCAGGAGTGGACATCCTCTGTCATCTCAGCTATTGTTGGATGATGACTCCCATCATTCTCAGCTAGCTGATTGCCAGCTGAAGATGAAGAGAGTCCAATATCATCTGGAGAGCAACAGTGTTCCCACCCCTCTGGTTTCCAACGGGGTTAATATATATATATATTTACATTTTCCCTGTCACTACCAATTCTCCTTACCTTAAAACACTTGTCCAGTGTGTTGTTTCTAATGGCTAATGCTCTTTTCTATCAACCATTCTCCACTAGGATAAATATTTTTCCTAATTAATGTCCATGATGTTGGCGCCAAAATATATCTTTGTGGTTTAGTACAGACAGATAATACAATTAAGCTCTTTAAAAGGAGCGATGAGTGAATGGGATCAGAAGATAAGTACTGTCTGGTCCTTCCAATTTGTCCATTACACTTTGCTATGAAACCTCAAACCATATTTATTATTTGGTTTCACTATTTTTAGAATCCTTTGTTGCTACCCAAGACTTTTAATTAAATTACAAAATAACATCCACATCATCTACGAAGCTCTTCCATAGACCATAACATCTGTGAAGGATATTTCCCTTAAATTCTTGCATCCAGTCACTCCCTGTATAGTTATATAGGGTTTCATGTGATCACCCTACATAAGAAAATATTGCTTTAAAAACTTTTATAAGATTTATTACCTTTTTCCAGAATTTATTTGCCCCACCCCCACTGAGTTTTTAGAATCCTGCTATATAATAAATCATGTATTTCTGTAGAATCTACTTCAGTGTTTCTGTTGAAATGAGATTCCTCTTCAAGAAACATTGTTTCCATAGAAATTCATGGGTTCTCCCTGCAAGAAATGACGAGTCCCCACAAATACTCATGGAATGCACCCAACAAGAATAATTGGTCACCTAATAAACCAATGGGTTCCCCTCTACAATACATTATTGATCCCCATTGACACTCATTGGATATCTCCTGCAAGGCAACATTGGTCCTCAAAGTAGACACAAATGGATCCACTCTACAAGAAATGAATGGTTTTAATTGATATTCATGGGATCTCCTCTACAAAAAGTTATTGGTCCTAGTAGATGGAATCTCCTCTACAACAAATTAAATGATTCAACAGTAGACACACATTCAATCTCCCCTAAAAAATGTTACCCCATTAGACACACAATGAATTCCCTCAACAACAAAAAATATCTAATCACATAAATAAAGACTCGAATAATATTTAGATGTATAAACCTAATTAGATATTGGAATTGTCAAAAACCTGCATTAATATCTACATCAATACTAACAGATTATTAGGATTTTGTCCTCTGTTCACCAATATTATTCTATACTTATAAACCCTACTGTGTTCTCCTTTTTTCCTATTTGAAACAATGAAAGCGTATATATGCAATAATGCAGTTAGAATAGATAAATATGAGAGATTAAGGCCTATAAACCTAAAGTAGTCTTCTGTCATAGTACACATCCCTGTTCTTATTTCTTGTTGAATTAAGTCTTCAAGATCTGAGTAGAGATCTGTTGTGGTTTTGCAGCTGTTGTTGAACTATAACCCCATAATCCACAGCAGTTTATCGAGGTTGATGGAAGATGTATTCCAGCAGCAGCTGAATTGCCAAAGGATGTGCTTTCCCAATGTCAGAAGACTGCAGGTTAAATATGGGTCAATATCTTTATTGTAGGGTTAGCTTTTCCCATCACAAGCATGAATGGGGAATTGATCCCCCATTCATAATTGCAAACCGCCCTCCATTTTAGACACCTCCCTTCAGATAGATGCATCTGGTGTTTGTGTCATAGCTCGGTTTGCAAAGGGGATGAAATAACCACAGAGGCGCAACCAGCCATAGTTTTATCACAACATTTCTCTGGAAGGATACAGGAAAGTAAGGTTAGTTTATTGCTTGTATTGATATCTTCTGTAGGAGATGGAGACTGGAGAAGGTTTTGGACTAAAGGACAAAGAAAAGTCATGGCAAGAAAATGAGAGAGCATAAATACTGAATTAGCATGTTTACAAATGTGTAACATTCCATTGTACCCCTTGGATTTTCTCCACAACTCCAGCATCCAAGGAGTATTATCAGAAAAATAACAAATGTAATTACATTAAATTATTGGATTACATAGCCCAAACAACGTACTTAGGTGCTAATCTGTTAGCAAAATGGTCTTCCTTGTCCATGAAGTGTATAGTACAGCTTTTGTGCAGAGTAGCTGTTGTGGACAAGAGTGGCTAGCTGGTGACACTTTTATAAAAGTAATTTCAAAAAGACCAGAAACCTTCAAATCCAAAATGAAAATGTGTTTTTTGTTATTTCACATCTGATGCAAGTTCTCTGTGCAGTAGAGGGAGGCTAAAAACACTCTATAGAGTGTGTATCTGGGCATATAAAGGGAGACAATACTCTATTGCAAGAATAATACAAATCTACTTTAAGGATAGCCGACATGCATAAAAGCATGTTAAAGCTCAGTCCTTCACTAGTTAATTACTGCTATTCTCATCTTTAGGAGTAGCAGCACTATAAACACATAGCCCTAATAGAAAGGGTCTACTCAAAGGTTCTTGTCCCACTTCCTGCAATAATGGAAGTTGCCAGTGGCATTCTTTTTCCTACTGGCTGCAGCTGGGAGTGACATCAAAGCAATCATATGGAATCATCTGCTACATTCTAGAGATCACAATACAAGTTTTAGGGAAGAGGATCTTGTACACTGAGGCCTAGAAGTCTTGAAGTTGCTACTAGCAGTGTTTTGCTACTAGAAGATTGGGCTTCAACATACATTTTATTTTTCCACATTAGGTGCCCCGTTAACTTTATAATTATTTAGTTTAACTGGCTGACTAAAATATACAGATTAAGTCTGATGCTGAAATATGTGCTAAAATTATACTAATAATTAATCCTTGGAGAAACAGAGGGTTTGCTTGACAATGCGCTGATCACCCCTCTGGTCTTCAAAGGGTTAAGAGAAATCTAGTGTATTACAGGGGTGCCAGGTCACTTACATCATTGGCCCTGCTACCCTAGGTCAGGGCTGTCCAGTTCAGTCCTCGAGGGCCACCAACAGGCCAGGATGTAAGTGAGCCACTGATTATCTCACCTGTGCTTAAGCAGGGAAATCCTTAATCCTGGTTTGCTGGTGGCCCTTGAGGACTGAACTTGGGCATACTAATTCCCAAGGATTCACCTCTTTGAGTGCAAGAAGGGTACGGAATGCAATGCATTCCATACCCATCTGGCGCTCAAGGGGTTAATGGGGGGTTTTCAACCCACAGGAATTGTATTTTTTTTATCTGTGGTGCAGTTGGTTTGATCCAGAATTGCACCACTTTACTTCCTGAGTGCAGTCTGTAGGGTGACATGCTGCAATGGTGGGGCAAACCCCTTGTGCAATAGAGACAAAGAACAATTCTCGCTAATTGAAATGGGGCGTTGCGGAGCAACGTGTTGAGACCTTGCAAACATAAAAGCGATTTAAAACCATATTTAAATCAATAGGAATATTTGTTTCCTATAGCGAAATTATTTTTCCGCAAAAAATATCATGTGATATCATGTGGTACATTGCATTATGGGAGATTTTAGTTTTCATTTATCAAATGTGAAGTTAACTCTCTACTCACAAAACTGTTACTCTATGAAACTTAGCTCTAAAGATCTAAAAGTCTTTCATGAAAACTACCACTACAATATAAGGATTGGAATGATTTATCTTACAGGTTTTCATACTGCTTAAAGGAAAACTAACATCTCCAAATATTAACCTACCAATTACTTAATCTTGGCAAAAAAATATCAAAAAATGACACTATCAATTTTGCCCTGGTACACTGGTTCAGGAGATACCTTCAACACAGTCCTGAATGCTATGTCCTCAAAGGTGGGTATGACTCTTGCTGGCAGGGGCTCTTGGACCCTAAACTCTGCCCGGTGCAGTACTGACCACTTTTTTGGGCTCATTCACCCCAGTTGCTTTAGCATAAAATAAGAAGGGAACATTTCGAAGTGGCAGTGGGCGGAGTTTGGGGTCTAGGAGACCTGTCTGCAAGAGTCATGTCAACCTCAGTGGACATAATATCTAGGGCTGATTGAAAATGTAAATTCTTGAACCAAGGAGAAAATTCACAGTGAAATTAGGAATTTATAGCCATAGTAGAGTGGGGGGTTATTATTCAGATGTGTTAGTGTTCCTTTAAAAAAAAAAAAACTTGCCATTAGGTGACTTTTATGCGAAATAGTGTTGGGTCATAAATACTGTATAAAATAATTTAGTGAGAAGATACAAGTGTTGTGTGACGACTTATAACAGTTAAGACAGGGGCAAGCAGCCTGTGGCTCTTTAGTTGTCGTTAGAGTACAATTCCCATAATCCCCAGCCAGGATAATGGCTATATGAGGATGACAGGAGTTGTAATCTGCCTACTCCTGAGGTAAAAAGTTGTGTTGAGGCTATAAATGGTTATATGTATATTTGTATCTGTGAATGTTTTAGATTTACATTTATCTCTAGGTCTTATGCACACAAGAAAAATTGAGCAATTACGGCACAAGCCAACTGCATTTTGGCAGACAAATTAAATTTCCCAAAATTCCACTGATTTAAATGGGGCTTTTAAAGGAGCAGTACACATTTCTTATGAAACAATATCTTCTGTGATAATGCGTTTTCTGTAGGGTAAAGCAATTTTACTCCCATTGCTTCCTGACTAAAAAAATATAAACTTACTAGTTAAACAGCCCGCTACACGGGCCACAGTGCCACTGTCACCCGGTCGCGGGGCAGTCACGAGCAGTGGAGACTGCCTGCGCCGCGGCTGATACAGAGCTGGACGCTCCTTCGGAGCGCACAGCTCTGTATCAGCCACGGCACGGGCATTCTCTACTGCGCATGACTACAGCACGCACAGCAGTGTCTACTGCGCATGTCGTGCGTTACACACGAATTAGCGAATTATTATATAGGATTACGGCTCAGTTTTTTATTTTTTTTTTAAACTGCAATTTTCTATTCTGATCACCAGGTGGGGCTGTTACTGTCACCTATGATGGAGAACTGTTGTCAATATCTCAAGCTGTCCTACAGAGTGCATTATAAAAAATATAATAATTTTGGACACCATTTGGTGCTGCTGTTAACAGTTTGATTAAAAAAAATAATAATTTTTAGCTATAATAGCCTCTGAATGAAAAATCTCTCAGCATTGGGAGTACATTTGTTTTACTCCCCAGGAAAAACCCTGTAACAAAAAAAATAAATAAAAAAATAAATATATAAATATATATATATATATATATATATATATATATATATATATATATATATATATATATTTTTTTTTTATTATTATTTATTTATTTTTATTATTATTATTATTTTTTTGTAAAAAGCAGTACAATGCATTAGATATCCATATGATACTCAAAGGGTTAAACCCTTTAATGTGAGAGAGGTCTACAACACATTGCTCTTCAGCGCCTTAGAGACCTCTCTTGGATTCAAAGATGCATTTGAATTCATGTAAATTTGTATTGCCCCCTAAAGTGCAGCTGGATTGTCCAATACTTACTCAGTAATCCATATTTATAAAAGGAATTATTCTGGAATACACCAATGGCACCAGTGGGGTCAAATATAACTTCCTGTTGAACTTTTAACACTTTAAATGCTAAAGAGGTTTTCAACATATTGTTTCACAGACCACTCTAGCATTAAAGGGGTTAAAAGCCCCATTTAAATCATTAGGAATCCCCTATGGTGCAGTTGGTTTGCTCCAGAATTTCACTTGTTTAGCTTTCTGAATACTGACCTAAAGAGACAGTAAAAGGTCCACACAAGACCTTTTTAAAGTGGAACATACACCTTAATTCAAGTTTGCATATTTGAAAACAACATTAAAAACTACCTATATGTCATGTCAGACAAAAGTCCTGCAGATGTATCATTTAGGAGATATTCACATTTTTTGTTTCTGGACAAAAGTGAAACTAAACACTTCCTGGTACTGCACAAAGCTGTATTAGCATATGAAATATCAATGAAAACATCATTAGCATATTACCATACCTCCCAACATTTCAAATGGCCAAAGAGGGACACTTGTGTTTTAGGTGGTGTTTTTAGGGCCGTGGCTGGTGGGCGGGGATTTTTTAGGTTAATTTGTCACCTACTGACACCTCTTTGTGTAACTGAATAAATGATTTAGAGCAAGACCAAAGTATTTTATTTACACAGATTCAATTTCAAACACATATACTGAAGATTAACTAAACATTTATGTGAATTTCATTGCTGTGGAGAAATGTGATAAACTAATATACACACCACTCACTCTGATGTCCTAAAAAGAGGGACAACATGGTAGAAAAGAGGGACAGGGGGATTTGGGTCTCAAAGAGGGACACTTGGGAGGTATGTATTACACTTCACTGAAAAGGCTTCATTAGCATAGGAAACATCACTGATTAGCTTAATTAACATATGAAAATGTCACTGATGCTGCACAGGTGGCACAATTAGCATACATTAGCATATGGAAGAAGTGTGAATATATCTTGAATTGTACATTTGCTGACCTTTTTGTTACCATGACATACAGGCAGTTTTTAATGCAGTTTTCAAATATGCAAACTTAAATTAAGGTGAATGTTTCCCTTTAAATCCTTTGTTGTGTACCAATAGTTATGGAATCTGAATTCCCATAGCTCAAAAATCCTTGTTTTACTGTGGTTTGCCTTGCGCTGGGTGGCATCAGTGCTTCACTCGGCACTCATGGGATACCTGGGAACTTTTTCTGCTAGAGTCCCCAGAGGGGGCTCATGTGGTGCCGCAGGGGGATATAAATGATGTAACTTTCATCACAAAGGAGTGGGGCTTAACATAATGTGTCATACAGTGGGTGGGAAGTGAGCAGAACAGGATGTGAAGGAGAAGTGGGTGGGAAATGGGAGGAACAGGCAGGGAAGGAAATGAAGTAGGCAGAACAGGGTGTGAAGGAGAAGTGGGCAGGAAATGGGAGGAACAGGCAGGGAAGAAGCTGAAGTGGGCAGAGTTTCATAAGAAACTCCCCACCATCGGGGTCCCCGGGGACCCGGTAAATTACTGCAAAAACCGGAGTCTCCAGAGCAAATCCAGAGTGTTTCCATGTATGCTCATGGAGAGATTGCTTTTCTCCCTGTAGAAGTCCATTGATGGTGGATTTGCAGACACCTGGCTTCTAAGCGTGGACAGCAATCTCCCATAAGCGCTGAGTGAGGTGCTGATGTCACTAGCCTTACAGTGTGATCTGCAAGGCTAACCGGGGGACAATTGATTGTTTGGAGCTATAGGAACACAGTTCCCATAGCTTTTGGCACACAACCAAATATTTTAAAGTGTCTTATATGTACCCTCTACTGCCCCTTTAGAAGTCAACTCCATTCTCCTGCTCATGTCGAAGAGATCAAATGAAAGAAACTCATATAAGATCCATATGGTTGACTCTAGTGCAAATATATTATATATAGGGAGATTGTACAAGATTTGTATAAACCCATTTGTCATTTTACCCACAAATACACAACCCATTTCCCGAGTCTGCGCCTCTGTTAGATTTTTCTCTCCATCTTGTACGTGTCTTTCTGTCATGGGAAACTGTGTGACTGCGATGAGCGAAACTGACTTCTACACCTCAGACTTCTAGCAGGAAAGTGTGGACATAAAGCATATGTACCTAATAAAATCTTACATACTTGTGCCTGTGTGTGTATATTTTAAGATTTTGGGGGAATTGTGCTTTGCTTGCAAGAAGACACAGCACAAGTCAAAAATTGAGGACTTCTGGAGCAAATCAACTGCACTGTAAGGGACAAATAAAGATTTCCATTGATTTAAATGGAATTTACCACCTGAATGCAAGAGAAGCCACCAACGCATTCCAAAGTAATGCTTTGGAGACCTCTTTAACACTGAAGGGGTTAAAATTTCCATTTTAATAAATAGGAATGAGAAATTAGTAATTGTTCTTTATGATGCAGTTGACGTTAGGGGAGTTGCTAGCTTCCCAAAAGACCTGGGGTAGAGACATTATAATTCAGTACCCAGCATTCACTGGGGCTCCTGTTTTCCCAACAGTCACAGCTTTACAGAACGGTACCTATATAATTACTAGTTGAAGAGCCCGTGTACACAGGCCACAGTGCCACCCAGCAACAGCCGCAGTGCAGTCATGCACAGTAGAGACTGCCTGCACTGCGGCTGATACGGAGAGGGGAGCTCCACATTCAGACGGTAGTCCTATCTGCGCACCAACTACGGTCTGAATTCGGAGCCCCGCTCCATTATCAGCCATGGCGCGGGCAGTCTGTAGTGCGTATGACTGCAGCGTGCGCAGCTGTCTCTACTGCGCATGACAGTTTCTGACAAACACACATTTAGCAAATTATTATATAGGATGTGGTTAGATAGTCAGGACTCAGGAAGGACAGAGGTGGTTATGGGTACACAATACATAAACGTACCTGGCAAACATGTTTTCCCTAGCCCCCAACCCCCAGAGAAAAGTGTAGGGTCTGGGGTGGGAGTGTCCAAATGAAGTGATCAGCATCATTATGTGGGCAGGACTTAATAGGAGGGCTGGGATCAAAAGGAAGAAAGGTGGGGTTTGTCCTGAAAAATAGGTGTAAATGGGCAGGAAATAGAAAAAGGTTGGAAGTGGGTGGGGTTACCAGGGAACTTATTAACCAGGAGACTCACCCTTTGTGCCAGGAAAGACCTAGTAATTAAATGGAGTCTCCAGGGCAGATCCAGAGTTGCGATTAAGCTTTGTGAATGTGAAATGCTTTGATGTGGAAAAGATCTGTGGTCTTGGGCTCTGTGAGTTGTTGTATCTAATGTCCCTGTGAACATATGTGGGAACTCTCTTCAGTGGAGTCCCCGGTGAGGGCTCATGTGTAAATTGAGCGAATAGCATCATAAATGTGGGCAGGGCTTAAGTGGTGGGTGGTCCTTTAACCTAACTGGGCAGGAAAGTGGGAGAAACAGGGTGAGAAGAAGGCTCAATGCACAAGAAGTAAAAGTCAAGACAACTGGAGAATCAGCCTCATAACCCATAAACCCTCTAAAAAAATAGAGTCTTCGCTGCCCCGGGGGAGTTCCCAGGTATGCTCATGATGGTTTATCAATGTTTTACTATATATGAATAAATACTGTTTTGATTTTTATCAGTGAATCATGTAATTTGACTGATGGTGCAACCCTTACTTTTTGTTTGTCCTTACATGGCAGCACCCTAGGCATGCACTCTAGCTTGCACTGATTTCAGTGAATTTCAGCACTCAAATTTTTATTCTATTTCAGAAATTCACATCTATAGAACCAATACATTTTTCTTTTCCTGCAGCTCCCAGGTTTGCATAAATATGGCTACCTTCCCCACAAATAGGAAAGGAAAAAGGAAGGTTTACAAGAAGATCCTAAATATTTACCTACCTTTTGGGCCTTAATTTCACAGACCTTCCAGGAGGTTCTTAAAACTGCCCTGACCTGAGACTTGGGGCAACCTAATGCCTTATTAGTGCACACTGCAGCCCAGTTGCACCATTGCTAGTAGGAAAATTCACATTAAATGCCACAAACTGTCAATAAGACCCAGGGTCTTGGGGCAATACCGCCTCAGCAAGCGCAAATCAACACCCTAGAGTGGAATGCTTCAGAATTGCCCCAATTTTTCCTTTGTGCATTTTGTCCAGCAGTGCTTTGTTATTTAAAAAAACAAACAAAAAAGAAAGGAAAAAAAGAAAAGAAAAAAAAGTTATATTTCACCACACTGAATGATGCCAGAGTTAAAATATTATTATTATTATTCTTTATTTATATAGCGCCAACTAATTCCGCAGCGCTGTACAATTGGGGAATAGACATACAGAGGTATTAAATAGTACAATCAGATGTGTAGAACAGGAGGATCAGAGGGCCCTGCTCGTGAGAGCTTACAGTCAAAATACAACTTGCTATCATATTAACCCCTCAAGGACCAATGCCAGAACCATCACGGCTGTCCTGCACTTAAGGACCAGTGGCGGCCCTGGCACATCATCGAATTCAGGGGTCCCCGAGCGCCTATACCTGAACTGAATGGCAAAAAAACAATGATCTGTGGTACTTAACTGCCGGCCCATTAAAGGGATAGTAATACTTCGTTTTATCTTTATTTAATTTTGCAGGCATTAAAAAAACAAGAAGAACAATATAAGTCTTATCTCTAAAACCTTTATGATTTGAGAGATATTCACAAGCAAAGTTTCCCCTCACTGACTAAAACGGTCAAGTCTGCCATCTAGCTGTCAGATTTGGAATCCGGTCCGCGGACCGGCTGTGGCTCTACAGCAGAGTCAAGATCACGAGATATAAGAAGAACTTAATTAGAATATTCTAGAAAGTGTGCCTGGTTTGCAAGCGCACTTTTTAGACCCTTACAATGAAAAAGTTATTTTTATATCTTGCAATCTCGGCTCTGCTGAAGAGCCACCGGTTGATCTGTGGACTGGATTCCAAATCTGACCGTTTTGGTCAGTGAGGGGAACTTTGCTTGTGAATATCTCTCAAACCATAAAGGTTTGAGAGATAAGACTTATGTAATTCTTCATGGTTTTTTAATGCCTACAAAATAAAATAAAGAAAAAACGAAGTATTACTATCCCTTTAAAGGGATAGAAATGTCTGCCATAAAGTAGCTCTCCAAATAGTCTCTATTGAAAGACAAACACACTGTGCTACGTTTAAAGGGATAGTATTGCCAAGATATAACAAAATTTAATCTAGCAGGTGTTAAAAAGTTAAACTAAATACCCCAAGTCCCATCTCTCAAACCTTAAGGTTTAAGAGATATTCGGGACCAAAGTTCCCTCCCCTTTCCCTGACGTCAGCGCTCTAGCTGACTGCAGGGGAATCCGGTTCCTGGGCAAGCAGAGGCTCTTCAGCAGAGCAGATATCGCATTATTAAACAAGAAATCCTTCACTGGTACTGTCTACAAAGAGTGCTTGCAAACCAAGCACACTTTTTAGACCGTTAAAGTAAAGGATTTCTTGTTCAGCTCTGCTGAAGAGCCTCAGAAGGTCCTGGGACCGGATTCCCCTGCAGTCAGCTTGAGAGCTGGTGTCAGGGAAAGGGGAGGGAGGGGGGAACTTTGGTCCCGAATATCTCTCAAACCATAAAGGTTTGAGAGATGAGACTTGGGGTATTTAGTTTAACTTTTTACCTCCTACAAGATTATATTTTGTTATATCTTGGCAATACCATCCCTTTAAGGAAAACACGCCACTCTCGATTTGGACAACAGATACAGGAAGCATGACGTGGTTAGAAGGGGCGGAAGGGGAATCTTTTTACATGTAATATCTTTGGAACTACATAAAAGTAAGTGATTAAACATAGCACAATGTGTTAGTTTTACAACAGAGAAGACTCAGTGAGCTACTTTATGGCAGACGTTACTATCCCTATAAGGAGTTAAACAACTTGTTGTAACATTTACAATGACATGTGTACAGATGTCTATAATTTTATCTATATCAAGATATATGATTTGCACATACTATGTTTTGCCACTTAGAGGGACTGAATTTCCCTTGCACTCCTAGCTTCCTTCTACTCCTCTCTAATCTCTGGAATAGATATTCACCAATTCTGACTAAGGGTCTTATGCCAAAAACTGCTATATGGGAATTAGGATATAAATTTAAAGTCAGTTTTAGTTTCTCCCCTTTTTTAACATAATGTTCAAATGCAAAGCAGATAATTTATCATCAATTTTTTTTAGAATTCAAACTGGAGTTAATACAATATTTTTATTTTTAACATATAATTTGTTTTGATGTTAAGTTTGGCGACCCCACTTTTATGACCATTTGAATAAAATATATGTTAAATATTTTTCTCTGCTCCATATGGAACACAGATACCATGGGGTTGAGTCCCTCCTCCTGGAGGGCAGGGCACCTCACAAAAGACAGTGTATTTGGGGTTAAGACTCCCTGCTCTTCCTTCAGCTCAATCCACCACCTTCCCAGAATTCATGTGACAAAAGCCACAGCAACTAAGCATGTAAGAAGAAAATAAAAACTCCCAAGACTAAAACCCTGCCCAGGAAAGTAAAACAAGTGAGGTTTTTCTCCAAGTGGGAGAGCTGTGTTCCATAAAGAGAAAAGGATTTAGCAGGTAAGAACAATAAATCTGATTTTATCTTACATCCGATAGGCAACAAAGGCACCATGGGGATATATCAAAGTATCCCAAGATTCCAGGGAGGACAAAGAGAGAAAAGCACCCACATTTCCCCATGATTCCAGAATTCCCTAAGACTAATCTGGATCTGAATAACCATAGGGGTCAACGGACACCAAACTAGCACAGGTTCCAAACAAGAGCCAATAGGGCTCAAAATACTACTCAACAACAACTGGCAGTAGAAAAAAGAAAAACAGAGTTCCCTAAGAAAAGGCAAGACTGCCTGAAGGACCTTCCGGCCAAAGCTGGCCTCATCCAAGGCCAAGACATTGAAATGTGTTTGGTTAATGTATGCAAGAAGGTCCAAGTTGCAGCCTTGCACAGCTGTTCAGCTGAGGCCTGGTTCTAGTAGGCTCAGAAAGCACCACAGATTTGATGGAACACGTTGTTATCCTGAAGGGAACCGGTTTGTTCCTGAACTTGTATGTTTGACGTACGGTAGCCTTAATCCAAGAGGCAATGGTTACCTTGGATTCAGCCTGCCCCATTCTAGATCCCTCAGGAATGACAAAAAGAGAATCAGCCTTATGAAAAGACAGTGCGATGCACATTAACCCCTTAAGGACCCATGACAGTCCTGGACCGTCATGGGTTGTTATCCCCTTAAGGACCCATGACAGTCCAGGACCGTCATGGCTTAAATGATAGCAGCGTGCCTCCGTGCACACTGCTATCATTAATTCCAGGCTGAGACTGAGTGCTCCGAGACTGGGGCGTTCAGTCTCAGCCCTTCTTGCTTGTGCCGGTTCATGTGATCGCCGTAGCAGCGATCACATGTACTGGCATTCTGAAAAACAGAGGCAACATGCAAAGCATGCTAACTCTGAGTGTCTCCTCTACCTCTGTCTCCCTTGCTATCAAAGTAAGGGAGAGAGAAGTAGAGAGGAGACACCTAGTGGTAAAAGAAAATACAGCAGCTGGGGATATTAACCCCTTCACTGCTGGTACAGGAGGCTGGCTAAATGCAAGTCAGTTTTTGACCTGCAATGATATACTTTTTTTTTTAAACACAACACTTTTTTTTTTTTACAAAAAAATTTTTTATTTAAAAAAAAACCAACATATCATTAAACAATATTGGAAGTGTGATTGTTGTGGAGCCATGTAATACACTTATACACACTGCCAAATATCAGGGATAAAAAAGTGTCAAAATAGGATGGGGATTTTCACCCAGGGGGACAGTGGCCACCTTAAACTGTGCATTTTGTAGGTATGACTGACCGGTCTCCATAAAAATTTAACCCTTTGTGCCCAATTGATACCAAAAGTAAAAACAAAACCGGTGTTTTTTTTTTTTTTACATTTTTTTTTAATTTTCATAAAGTAAATGGTGGGTTATCCAAATATGTGGGGTATCAAAAGAAATCCCTATTTTTTGTTAAAAAAACAGTATATAATTTATGGGGGTAGAATAAAAGACTTAGAGGCAAAACACTGTTGATCAAAGACATAGTCAAAAAGGTCAGAATTGCTCCGGTCCTTAAGGGAAAACGACCTCAGATTTTCCCAGTCCTTAAAGGGTTAAACTTAAGGCAATGCACAATGTCCAATAGGTGGAGTTCCCTCTTCTAAGTGGACTAAGGGTCAGGATGAAAAGTCAGAGCAATCTCCTGATTCATGTGGTAGTCAGTTGTGGTCGATGAAGCCACCACTGAAGGTCCTTCCTGGTGTCCAGACACAGGGTCATCTTATGGGAGAGATGTTCAGGATTCCTGGACTCTGTTTGGAGGATGTGTCTCTGAAGTTCCCTTGTGTGGAACTGTAAGTAGGGGACTGCTTTTGGAGCGGACACCCACTGACCCAGGACACTTATGTAGTCCCTGATTGTAGCTGACTGCCACTCCAGTGCCTGAGACACGTCCTGGAACAGCATCTGAATCTTCTCCTCCATGAGAAAGACCTTACCCTGAAGAGTGTCGAACCTCATGCAAAACCTAGGTGGCGCTGTCTGTCTAGGTAGATTGGGACAAGTAGGTACGCATCCTGAAAGATCCAGGGAGACGAGGTACTACCCTGGGCACATCACTGCGATGACAGAATGCAAAGATTCCATCTTGAAATGTATAGCAACCACGTACCTTCTGAGGAATTTGAGGTCCAGGATAGTACGGCAGTCTCCATCCTTCTTGAGAACCATAAAGAGATTGCAATAGAAACCTGAAAAGAGCTCTTGGGCTGGGACCGGCATCAGGAGACTGGAAACTTCTTTGTGGAGAAGTCTCCCTTTTTCTGGGTTATGCGGAAACTTTGAGGAATAGAAGTGATATGGATGAAGAGATCTGATATCTGTGCGCTACCCTTCTGATACCAGCTGCAAAACCCATTGGTTCATTTCAAAGAATACCCAGGTGTCTTAAAAATGACAGAGATGGCCCGCCACAGGAAAGACTGGACCAGGATTCCATCAGGAGGTTGGTTTGTCAGACTTAGACTTTGCAGCTGATCGCTTAGGCTGCCACGACTGTCTGGGCATTGTGGAGGGGGGGCCGTTGGGAGATCTGAGGGGTTTGCACCTTCTTCTACCTGGACTGGTGTGGGGGGGATGAAATTCATTTGGCATCCTTGCAAGAAAGGACCACTTGGTGGAGTTTTGAGGAAAACAAAGTGATCTTACCACCAGTAGTGTCGCTTTTGTTTCAGATCAGGCCCAAAGAGGGCTTTTCCCTGAAATGGCAAGCACACCAGTGACTTCTTAGAAGATTGGTCCAGACCAAATCTTGAGCCACAAGGTGCAATGTACAGAAACAGAAAAAAAGCAGAGGATTTACCTGAAAATATGGCTGAATCAAACAAAGCCTAAGTGATGTAGGCATTAGCTTCCATGATGTTGGCTACCAAAACTAACTTGTCTTCCTTAGGCACATCAGCAACCATAGCTTCTGACAGCTGCTCACCCCACACAGCAATGGCCCTACTGACCCAGGAGGAGACAAAAATAGGCCTCAGCTCTGCCCAAGTGGGCTTAAAAGATGGCTTTGGGTAAGGAATCAATCTTCTTATTAGCCTTGTATTTGAGTTCCTCGGCATCCACCAGGGGAGGGGCAGTCTTCTTCTCCAAACGCAAGATGTGGTTGCAGAGACTAAGCAGTAAAAGGGTATAGGTTAGAAACTCCTTTATTAAGGAAAAGTCTCTAATCAGGGGACTACGGATGAAGACCCACTGCAGGACTGAAAACATTTGACATGATGGAATAAACTGCATATTTCCTACCATTGATTAAGATAAGTGCTGTCTTCCTCTGGAAGACACACACACACACACACAAACACTGGCCTAATGGCCAGCAGAGGGATATTAAAACTTTCCTTGCTGATATCAAAGGAAAGAAACTAAGCTGGGATAGATTGTTGACCTGTTATGTGGATTGCAAATCATAATCACTGCAAGTCTGGGTGCTGGGGAGATAGGACACTGTGCCATTTCCCCCAATTATACAGCAAGAAAGTTCTCAGCACATAACAAGCTTTTATTTAAAGTATTTATTATTGCACAGTCAAGTTTTGGTGTCAAAGTTTATGACTTCACCCAGACATACAATAATGTGTTATCATCCATCAAACATGTACCCCTTTGGAGCCCTACTCCCACAGCACACAAGGTCCAAATAGGTACAACAGGTGTTCTACAAATAATAACAAAAATAAAAACATATTGATAGGCCCCTTTCACACTGTCACCCGCTGTGAAAGGTACCATGCGGAGTTATGGTTCCCTTCATGCATGTGACTATCACCTTCTGTGAACTCACCAGAGTCCAGCAACACAGGAAAGATGTAGGAAGTATGGGCTGCATGGCAGCCTAATATTGGGTGTCACGCAAGTGGATTGGCTATCAGACACATCCTCTCTTTGTGTCTGGATTGGCTGTGGAAAGTAGGAGAAAAGTGAGTAAAACAACAAGGATGACAGAACTCTAGCATGCCTGTGTAAAGTCATCAAAAAAGCAATAATTACATTATAGTAAATATCATTAATAAAAGTCAATACAGAATGGCACACATTTTCACATGCAGAACAACTAATCTCACAGACAAAAAACATGAGAATGACAGTTTAGCATTTAATCATTTTTAGTCTACTATTTGAAGAATTTCCATCTTTTGGGATAAAGGAACAAGACAAAAAACATGACAATGACAGTTTAGCATTTAAAGGGATAGTAATACCTAAAATGTAAAAAAAAATATGTTGTAGGGTTTATCCCCCTGAGTAAAACAAGAGTACTCCCAATGCTGAAAGATGTTTCATTCAAAAGTTATTAATTTTCAAAGTTGAATTTTTTAGGTGCAATATCACAGTGGCCTGAAATTTTACAGTGGCGCTGTTGCTACACCATCCTATGGAAATTTATGGTCCTGAGACCAGAGCTGTCCATAGGATCGTGTAGCAACAGCGCCACTGTAAAATTTCAGGCCACTGTGATATTGCACCTAAAAATTTCAACTTTGAAAATTAATAACTTTTGAATGAAACATCTTTCAGCAGTGGGAGTACTCTTGTTTTACTCAGGGGGATAAACCCTACAACATATTTTTTTTACATTTTAGGTATTACTATCCCTTTAATCATTTTTAGTCTACTATTTGAAGAATTTCCATCTTTTGGGATAAAGGATCAAGTGTTTATTAACCATATCCTGTGGCTGGTCAAAATCTAAATGCAGAGAAACTGGGCTATTTTTCCCTTATAACCCACTACATAGTATTTCACCAGCACATCAAATAGTACTTTTATTGCCAAAACACCCTGTTCTGAACATACAATCAGTTTTGCCTATATAAGAGGGAGCTCAAAGGGTAAGTAAACAAATAATTAAATATCTATATTCTGTATATAAAAGTCACATGCTGTGATCCTGCATCTTAGCAGAACACACCCACACATATCCAAATCACTGCAGGACTCTCATCCCCCACCTCACATAATCCCCTGCAAACACACACAAGCATGACATCAAAGAGTCTAAGACACCAGAGGGAGATTTATAAAAAGTGTACAGGATTGTCAAAGTGCTGTCGATGTGGAAGGGATGTCCTCCCTTCACACATCACGATGACAATACTGAAGTTTAACAGCATTCTCGCTTCTGCCCCACTGCAGTAATACGCAGCAGAGACTCGCCGAACACGCTGCCCTGCTCCGGACAGCTCACATCCTGTCTCTGCTCCCGGCTCCGGGGCAGCTGGGTGCACTTTAGCCCGTGTATACGGGCTTTCATACTAGTAACTATATATTTTTGTACAGCTACGTTACTGAGTTCTTGATAAATGACCTATAAAATGCTAGGGGTGCCCTGATATTCCAGATTGCATGTTAGGTGTGCCTTGAGCAAAAGAAGATTGGGAAACATTGTCAGAAGGAATCCAATGTATTGCCTTGTGGTCATATGCCTTGTCTACTAGGATGCACTAAGTGAAGAGCTTGCTGAGCCTCCAGTAGAAGTGGGGTTACCGCACTCTATAATGTATGAATATGTAGAAGTGTCAACTTATTTTTGATACAAAGGTGTGTCAGTGAGGTGAATCCATTTGAATGGGAGCTTGAATCCACCTTAGAGTAGATGTGCCTAATATTTAGTATATTCTCCACCTCCTCTACCTCCCCTTACCCAGTTTCTCTACTTCCCCTAACCCCCTACCTGACATTACCACCTTTTTCTGTCTCTCCACCAGCTAACTATCTACTCCTCCCTTCATCCCTTACTTTCCATCATTTCTTGCTTCTCTACCTCCCATGGCCCACTGTTTCTTATTCTGCCTTCACTTTGTGACTTCTCTGCCATCCCACTTACCATCTTTCCAGAAGAGATTTCTTAAAGGGATAGTAATACTTCGTTTTATATTTATTTTATTTTGTAGGCATTAAAAAACATGAAGAACGATATAAGTCTTATCTCTCAAACCTTTGTGGTTTGAGAGATATTCACAAGCAAAGTTTCCCCTCCCGTCCCTTTTTCCTAGTGTAAGCAATCTCTTCTCAGATGTGGAATCCAGTCCATAGACCAGACAGATAACAGAAGGGGACAATCTTCTTCCTATGAGAACAATGAAGGCCCTTCCCCCCTTGACAAGTTTTTCAGGTTTTTCCCTTATCTTAATTGAAGATTGTCCCTCTCTGCAGTCTACCTGGGCACCTCCCTTCTGCTCTAGCTGAGCAATGTTACATCAGTAAAAGGGGCAGGAGGGGGAGACTTTATCACTGAATTACTCCTAAACTACAAAGCTGACAGAATTGAAATAACACTCTCCATGGCCCAAATACTATGAAGATTAATTAGAGCTGCTTTTATTATGAAACATTACTATCACTTTAATTGTAGGTAAGGCATGAAGATCAAAGAAAATAACCTGCATTCTAAATTACAGCCAATGTGTATGTGCATTAACAAATCTACTTGCTAACACTGGACTGTACTCATGAATGGTACAAGACTTCCAATGGAAAAAAATAAATATAAATATATATATATATATATATATATCAAAACACAAACTGCAGCAGCAACACATTGCACACCCTTACATATCTGTAGCAGTCCACACAGTTATTACTGAGCTTTTAACCCTTTGAGTCCCCGAGGGGTGTACCCCTCTGCACTCAAAGGGTTAAAAGCAATGTTTTTTCACAGATAGACTGTGAGTATCCAAATCCAGTTTAACTACATGCTTGATTAAAATTTTGAGTGTCCTCCCTCCCTTTTCCCTGATGTCAGCTGTAAAGCTGACAGAAGGAGATTCATATCAGCCAACTCAAGGCGGCTCTTCAGCAGAGCCGAAATACCTTGATCTAAAAAGAATTACTTCATTGGAACGGTCTACAAAGTGTGCCTGGTTTGCAAGCACAATTTGTAGGCCGTTCCAATTGATATCAATATCAGGTATTAACATATTATGCATTCATTCAGTGACAGCTACAGAGGGGTTAAGCCAACATACTTGTAAATTATTGGTGCTATGAGAAGACAGAGCAGCCTCGACTACCCCCTCCCTCCTCTGTGCTCCCCACTTCATACTCCTCTTTCACTACATCTTTTTTATAAGAGTAACAGTTTCAAGGTTACACAGCTGCTTCTGCTATATTAGAGGTTCTATTGTTTTGCAAGCTGGGAAATAATGGGTGGGTGATACAATAATTAGGTGAAGAGTGAACAGACGTGATTGGGTGGATATATAGATAATCTTAGTGGGTAGGTGTGAAGGGGAGGGAATACAATAATATTGTTTTGCTTTTGGACTACAAATGTATCATGCTTGTAGTTTTTAGACCATTATGCATCATGTTATTACCCAAAATGCTTTATGTTTCTTGGGGTGTGTACTAGTATATAAATACCACCTCAAGCTTTATTTTCTCTAGAACAGTATATTGAGTGTGTTTTCCTTTATTCGAAAAAAAGTGGATTCCTGTTTTGTCCCTTCTCCAAATCTTGTCTCTTCATTGACTGTCCGACAAGAGGTTAAAAGCATTTTGCTAACACAATGAAATATTTCTTTTTACATAGCGCTATTTCAGCTCTGCTGAAGAGCCGCATGCCGATCCCAAGACCAGGATCTTATGCTGTCAGCTAGAGGCTGACGTCAATGGAAAGGGAGGGAGGGGGGAACTTTATCACCTCAGTAGAACGAAAGCCCGTATTCACTGGCTAAAGCGCACCCAGCGGCCCAGGCTGCTGCCTTGGAGGCGGGAGCAGAGACAGGAGGTGAGCTGTCCGGAGCTCCCCGCTCCGTATCTGTGCGTTCGGCCAGTCTCTACTGCACATGACTGCATTGTTCCAGCAGTCTCTACTGTGCATGTGTGGTTACATACACAGGGAGCTTCACAGGCTAGCATTTTATATTATTTCGAAGAATAGATATTGCTCAAACCATAAAGGTTTAAGTGATAGGACTGGCATTGATGGATTTATTTTTTCCAATATCTACAATAATACTTTTTATTTATATATGCATACCTGGGAACTTTCAAGATGAGCTGACCCTGAGATCTTTGAAATATTAACCCTTAAAGCTTCCCATAATGTAGATTTTATGCGATATGTGCCTGCTTGCTCTAACACAGAGGTGCTCTGGTCAATGTGCGAGGGACCTTTAACATGCTACAGTTTGGATAACTCACTGCCTGAACACAAACATGACAAGCAGGACATCTCCCACTGTCTTTCTGGTACTGATGGCACCAGTTTAGAGGCTAAGGAAACATTTAATTGGGGAAATTCATATAGTAGGTGACACAGACCTCTCTCACCCTGAGAATTTGGCCCTTCACCCTGAGATTTGGGTCAAAACCCTGAGTCTCAGGGTCAAACCCTGAGAGTTCCCAGGTATGTATATATGCCATTGCTAACCCTTTAACAAGAATCTTTAGATTTTTTCATGACCTATTGACACATCCTTGTTACCAATTAAATTACTTGTAACAAGACCACAATATTTTATTTATGCAGACCAATTCATAAACACACAAATACTGACGTTTAAGCATACAATAATGTGTTTTATTGCTGCAGAGCAATATGATACACTTATACACACAGCACACTATCTGATCTCCTAACCCTTTGAGTGTCAGAGGGGTACAAGGGTTAAAAGAGGAACTTCGGGTGGGAAAGAGGGACACTTGGGAAGTATGCCATAGGGCCATTAATCTGAATGGAGGTTTTAAGCCACTTAATGCTAGAGCATAGGCTCCATCGTGGTTAAATAACCAACATACTGTAGAGTATCCCTGGCATTCAAGGGGTTAAATTTTCCATTTAAATCAATGGGGATTTGTATTTGATCCTTGTCGTGCTGCTGTTTTTTTCCAGAAACGGATCACTTTTCTTTTAATACATCAGCTCATTAACAACGAACCCAGCATGAGCTCCTGCATCAGAACAAATTCAGGTAGGCGGAACACACAAGACACTATCTTAAATGCTTAACCCGTCAAACAATCAGTTCCTGCAGGCCTGTCCTCCAGACATCCGCTTCCTCCTAGGCACTTTCCAGTTCATCTGCTAGTAGCTTCCTTTCCCGTGCTGTTCCTCTTCCGGCACAGTGTGATCACATGATCAGATGATGTCAACAGATGATCTCTCTTCTGCTTGAATCCAGTAATTATAACAATTCCCGTTATTACTGTCCACTATGAAGAAGCAGGGGACTCCCGGGCTCAGTGGGACCACAGACCGGCTCACCAAGCCTAGCTGTCTACTGGTGTGCAGCGCTGTGACTGGAGGTGAGACAAAGTGCCCGGGACATTTGAATTAATGCACGATAGTGGAATCCATCGTTTATACCAGGATAGTATAATGTTGCCTGGGATGTGAATACTAGGTAATCTGTCATGTTATCTGTGAGGTGTATGCCAGGTACACTGTCTTATTATCTGTGAAGTGTATAACAGGAACAATGTCATATTATCTATGAGGTGTATACCAGGTGGTATCTGGGACGTATATCTCTTAAGTGTCCCTCTTTTAGACCCAAATCCCTCTGTCCCTCTTTTCCACCTTGATGTCCCTTTTTTTAGGGGATCAGATTGTGTGGTGTGTGTACCTCTCGTTGTTTGTTTAAACGTCAGTATATGTATTTATAAATTAGTTTGTGTAACTAAAATACATTGGTCTCATTATAAGTCATTTATTTTGTTACAAAAGGAGGTGGTCATGAAATAACCTAAAAATTCTCAGTAATGCCCTGCCCCCCACAGTAACACCCCCTAAAACACAAGTGTTCCTCTTTGGCAATTTGAAATGTCGGGAGGTATGGGGACATTTTCACCAGGTACCCTGTCATGGTACTTGGGAGATGTTCACCACACTGCCGTGGTACGTGCTTGCTGGGTGCGGTGCCACGGTACGTGCTTGCCGGGTGTATACCAGCTGCGGTGCCATGGTACGTGCTTGCCAGGTGCGGTGCCGTTATATCTGGGATGTGCATACAGGGGACAATCTCATGTATTGTGGGGGTAGGGTCTGATTATACGGACTGCGTATTAAGAGGGGGGTGGCTTCACATGATCTAGGCTGTATATACAGTTTTTTAATAGTTCCATACTTGGCACACTCATTAAGGATAATAACCCCCACTTTGGGTTTACAAATACTAATTGTATAAACCAGTTTGAAACCCCTAAATTTGTAAAAAAAGAACACAAAACCAGGTAACACTTTACCTCAATGCATGACTTCTAACAATAAACATATCAGATGCTATACATTACTTTTGTGTTAGGTGTCACCTGGTCGTGTTTATAGTTATGCTTATTTATTACAAATGAAAACTCTACATTTTTTTTAACAAACATTTATCACATTTCAAGTCCTCCCCTGAGAGGGAGCTTCCATTTTGAAAGGATTTGCATGGTTATTCTTTCTTATCAATTTATTCCACCCCTTCAGTCCACTTTAAGTATTTTCCTTTTAAAAATTAGGGGTATCCCAGCTGCTTATAAGGTACATTTATAGTTATTACAAAAAACAAAATCTCTGCTGTAATCAGCATAGCACACCCTAGTTCTCAGAGAACGGCTAGGACAGATGGAAAAATAAAAGTAAAAATTAACATTTAGTAAACCATTTAATAATAAGGCAAATTAAAAATATGTGAAAATATTTAAAATAAATTAATCTGTACCCTAATTAAGATGTTGCTGGGACATTATGCTAAAGATTCTATCTTTAAACAAACTACAGGTGAAATGTAGGTTAGTGGTCAGTACATCACCTAGACATGTGGTAAACTGTGTTTTTTAACCTGGTGTGCAGTTGTGTCAGCTGTTAATTTTAAGTATAACTGTACAGGCCTTATTCATTATACTGAAGAGGTGAAATTCTGCTGGTAAATAACTGCAACAAAAGGTTAAAATGTAGCACATCGCCATTGATTTTAAATGGGACTTTTCACCATTTGAATACTACAGAAGTCAACAATGCATTGCATAGTATTCAAGGGGTTAAAATCTCTATTTAAATCAGTGGAAATTTTCATGTCTGCCCTATGGCGCAGTTGTTTTCTCCCAGAACTGCGTCTCTTTAGTTGATGAATAAAGGCCTTACTCTTTAGAATGTTTTCCTCACTGTGTACCAATATTCCTTCTCCAGGTGTCTCGGCCCAGTCTTTCCTTCATTCTTTCACTATCGCAAGCTCCGCTTTCAACCTACAAGTGGCTACTCCAGGGGTGAGTGAAATTCCATCTCATATTCCCACTGATAGAATTCCTTACACCACACGTAAAAAAAAATGGAACTTCCTCCTAGAAGTAGACAACCTTTGTCGCTTCAACTGTTGAAGACTACAACTTTCAACATTCCCAACCAGCCAACAGCTTTATGGGGATAGTGGAAGTTGTAGTCTCCAAAGATGTCTAACCCCAGGCCAAAACACAAACAAATGTAATGTATAGCAGTTGGTAACTGATCTTTTTGAAATCTGAATAATCTTGGTTTGTATCCTTCAGGGAAAAGCTTTGGATTTTGTGGGCATCAACGAAACAGATTCAAGATGGTTCCAGGATTTTCAACTTAAGCCATACGCCAATCCGGCTAGGTTAGAGTCAATAGACGGTGAGACGTACAAATTGTAGGATAATAGATATTTTGATAAACTTTACAAAATATGCTTTCAATCAGGATGTTGGGTTTTCAATGTACGTATGTCTAATTATGAAAAGGTCATCAAAGAGTTAAGTTACTTTGTTATATTAATACATGCTTCTTGTAACTCTGTAACACCTTGAATGCACACACCCTCTTGTAACTCATCGGTTCACAGTGCAATGAAGGTACCTCTAGCTCCCAAGGATTTAAGGCCTTAAAGGGATAGTAATACTTGAATTACAGTTGAGGTGTGAGTCTTCTGTATGCTTGTTTTAACACATAGCGCTATATATCAACACTTACAGTTTTGCACTTCAATCACAAATCAGTCGGAAAGGATCCCTCTTCTGGCTGCTTTCCCTTAGATTTGGAATCTGGTCGTGGAACCAGACAGATGCAGTGATGTACATTCTACATTCAGTAAGTTTAAGGAAAACACTGCCCTCCTTGACGAAGGAAGACAGGATTCTCCTTTTGCTTACTGAAAATTGTCCCTCTCCGCTCTCCATTCGGACCAGACTGAGGCAGAGTGATGCAGGTGAAAGGAGCGGGAGGGGGATCCTTTCTGATTGAATTGTGCTTGAACTACAAAACAGTAAGTGTTGATATATAGCACAATGTGTTAAAATAAGTATAAAGAAGACTCGGACCTAAACTAATTCAAGTATTACTATCCCTTTAACATCTTTATTTGTATTATTAGAGCTGCAATCTGATCCTGGGACCAGACGGATACAGCAAGGGACAATCTTCATACAGTAAGTATAAAGAAAAGGCTGTCCTCCTTGACAAAGGAGGGCAGGATTTTCCTTTTGCTTTCGGAAGATTGTCCATCACCACTCTCCATCCAGACCAGAGAGGCAGCGTGACTCGGCCAGTAGGGGCGGGGGGGATCTTTTCCTCTTGAATAGCTTTTGAACTACAAACATGTAATTAAACATAGCGCTGCATGTTATAAAAACCATATAGAAGACTCGGAGCTAAACTTTAATATAGATATTACTATCCCTTTAACACAGTGGGCCTTATTCATCAAGCTAAATGGGTGCATTTATAGAGAAAATGAATTTGACCATTGGGGGAAATTAACATTTACATAGATATAAATTGGGCTTTGCAATGAGTTGGAGACCTCTCTAGGATACAAGGGCAGGTCTATCTTAAGACCTTTTGACTTAGCTTTAATGGTAAAAGGCAGCCCCTATATAGGAAGGATTTATCACTAAAGAGCTAAGTGTTCCTCATTGATCTGTGAGGAGGAATTACTGACACATTTGAGGTGTCGGTCATGCTTTTCTCTATTTGACCACTGGGGTGGGTAGTAAACAGCCACAGCGAATTTGAAGTGCTGTTCAATAAACTGCAGCAAACCTAATGCATCATAGAGAAGTAAAGACATTTTTAATTGATTTTAATGGTTATTTTAACACCTCCTCTTCCTCTTCTTCTTCCTCTTCTTCCATCTATCCTCTCTCTCTCCCCCCTCCCCCCCCCCCCTTCCCAGAAAAAAAAAAAATTCCTGAGACCCTTCCCCGGTACAGGAGAAAACCTTATTTCTCCCGGTCCAGTGTTTGGAGCTGTCGTTTCTTCCTGCCCTGGACCAGACCTCTGTGTAAGTGCAGGGAGCACTTGAATGAACTAAGATCAGAGCAATGAGATGTCATATCCCAGCTCTACATTATCTGACCATGCAAGGTCCATCAGGGAGCTGCGACATTGAAGTCTCTGCCAGCAGAGTCACAGATCTTGGATTCTGCACCATTGCATGGGAAGGGTTGCACCATGTAGCTTGTGGTGATTTGAGGCCCCTGGGGTAACTCGGGTCCACCGAAGCAACAAAACGTTCCATTAGGAGATTGAAATCTCCATTTAAATCAGTGGGGGTTTGGGGAATTTTTATTTGTCTGCTATGGTGCATTTGGTTTGCTCTTTACATTGATGGATAAGGTCCTTTATGTACAGTTCTCCCTATATATCACCTAAGACGGGGACATTCAGACCTGACCACAAGCCTTTCCAACAGTGCATGTCTTCAGGATCTCTTCAATAAAACACAAGTGAATGTTTCTCTCTTAGGCCGATCCTTTAGAATGAATGAATCACTGACTGATTCACCTCTGTTCATGTGAAAAGATCCTGAAACTCTACACCATCACGAGAACCTGAATACAAGTTTGAGTGCTCCTACCATTTGTTTTGGGCACTATCTGAGCATATTAATCAGTTAGCGAGTCTGATATACAAATAAAAAGTGGATCAACCCATCTACATTCTAGATGACAAATATTCCCATTAGTTCTAATTTGGCTTTTAACCCATTGAACACATTGTTACACAAGGGGTTAAAGGAGCAATACATATTTAAAATGAAAAATTTGTGTTACCTGCTGAGTAAAACAAGGGCACTTGCATTGCTTGCAGAGTTTCAATTCAAAACTCATTACAGCTCAAAAGCATTTATTTTATTCAACAGCATAAACTAACGTGCAAAAGACAGTTGTCTTTTATAACACACTCTAAGGGACTGCTTGAGTCACTAACTGCTGCTTCCCATAGTGAGTAATAGGAACAATACCATCTAGTGTTTGGAATGGAACATTGCAGTTTTTATTTTATAATTTTCCTCTGTGTCCAATCCACGGCACTGTGGGCTTTGGCTCCGCCTTCCAGCTGGGTAGGACCAATCTTTAAATTTTGTTTGCTACCTCTCCTCTGCAGTTATTTTGGTCCTACCCAGCTGGAGGACGGAGGCTATGCCTCCCGCTCTCAACTCTCTACTACATAGGATTCCCCCTACTATGGGGACGAAACCAGTCCAACAAACATCAAAGTACCGGAGAAAGGTGGCGTTGCATCCTTTGGCCACTTCGGGAAACTGGATGCTCGCAGGGCTCCATTCCACTTCCCCCCATGCGGCCTCTCCGTTCGGAGCTCAGGGCTGGTTAGCGAGCGCACGCTCCCGCTCACAGCCTATGGTGAAAAGCACAGGACCGGAAACAGGAAACGCATCACGATGCGTTCCAGGGTGGAACGCACGCGGACGAGGAAACTTACGGTCGGCACTGCAGGCATAAATGATGGATTCTGAACGGACCACAGGTAGGTGCCCGTTAAAAATATATATATATTTGTTTCTGCCTCTGACTGTGTTGGGGTATGTGGTAACAGAAGTACCTTCCCTTTGCTACCTGTATTGCCATAGCCATGTCTACTGCCAAAGAGGCTAAGTCTGATAAAAGCAAACTATCTGAACCTGCTAAAGAGGAAAAAGCAGGTCCAAAGGAAAAACCCTGTGCAGGATGCAACAAAACTTTACCTGCTACAGATCAGGCTAAGTTGTGTTCTACATGCCTGCAACTAGCGGCAGGTGGGAATGTGCCTGTTCAATTCCAGGACTTCTTGTCCTGGATGAAGACCTCTATGCAGGACACTTTTACTTCAATGCAGGAGGCAGCAAAAAAGCGTCCTAGGACTTCAGATCCAGAAGAGGGTCCATCAGGTACTCAGGACGACTATGATGATACTTACATTGATTTAGAGTCAGCGGCATCATCAGCAGAGGAAGGCGAGCTGGTGGAAGAAGCCGGCAGTTTTAGCATGGATAAAATGGATCATCTTATAAAAATTATGAGAAAAACTCTGGGATTGTCAGAAACCCAAAAAGATTTAAATGTAATGGATGCCGCATTTGTGGGTTATAAGAAGGCAGTTCCCCAGTTTCCTGTGCACAGCTCAATTCAGGACATTATTACTTCTGAATGGAAGATGACCGAGCCATCTCAAAAAGATTCCATCGGATGTATCCCTTTCCAGAAGAAGAAACTTCCAACTGGTTCAACCCTCCTAAAGTTGACGCTGCAATTGCCCAAACTTCAAGGCGAACCACTATTCTCCTGGAGGATGGCACCACTCTGAAGGATCCCATGGAGAAGAAAGCAGATAGCGTATTGAAGAAGCAATTCGCCACCATAGGCCGGAACCTCAAAACAGCTACGGCCATGGCATCTACCTTTAGAACCCTAAGGATCTGGATTACTGAACTTGAAGAAAAGATAGAATCATCTGTATCCAGAGCACGCCTTATTAAAGAATTAGCCACCATCAAAGACGCCATCAACTACTCCTGTGATGCCTCCCTGGATAACATACGTCTGCTAGCAAGAGCTTCATCACTCTCGGTTACTGCCAGACGCGCTATGTGGATCAAGGCTTGGGAAGCAGATCCTTCTTCCAAAAACAAACTGGTCTCGCTGCCCTTTTCAGGTGCGAAACTATTTGGAGATCAACTTGAAGAGATAATAAAACGATCTTCAGGAGGCAAGAGTCAGTTCCTACCACAGGACAAGAAAATAAGAAGATCTCCCATACGTTCTGGGCAGTACAGAAAACAGTCCTTTCGTGAGGCCCGAAGTTACAAACCAGGAAGAGGCTATGATCGGAAGAAACGTGGTTCACAAATCTCCCAGAGACCTGGAAATCGTAGAGATTTCCAGCGGCGTGGACAATTCTCTCAATGAAGCCAGTCTCCCCCCTTCTCCTCCAGTAGGGGGCAGACTGGAGGAATTCCATTTGGCCTGGTCTCAGATTCATCCAGACAAATGGGTATGGGAAATTATCCAGAAGGGGTATTCTCTGGAATTCAAAACTGCCCCCCCTCCTCATCAATTTCGCTGCTCAAAAGTAAGGAAGACATCTATGATCCCAAAGATGAGACAAGCTCTCCAGTGCCTGTTGAACAACAAAGTAATAGAGGAAGTCCCTGCTCAGCAGAAATTCAGGGGCTTCTATTCAACTCTTTTCTATACTATAAAGCCTACAGGGGAACTACGTATCATTTTGGATCTAAAGGATCTCAACTCTCATCTTTATGTACACCACTTCAAGATGGAAACAATATCATCCACAATGAAGTTGATACAACAGGGTGCATACTTGACACGAATAGATCTTCGCAACGCATATTACCATGTGCTGATCCGGCAACAACATCGAAGATTTCTCAGGTTTCACATCTTCGGCAGGCATTTCCAATACCGAGCCCTTCCATTCGGCCTAGCATCGGCACCCCCGATCTTCACAAAGATCATGTCCAACGTGATGGCATTTCTCAGAAAACAATATCTTCTCAAAGTCATTCCTTACCTGGACGACATTTTGATAATAGAATCTTCCTTACAGAATGCTCTGAACAACACCAGAATATGCATAAACCAGATGCAGCAACTAGGATGGCTAATAAATTTCAGCAAGAGCTCTATGGTACCCTCTCAGGACCTAATATTCCTGGGGATAAGATTCAACACCCAACGGGGCCTAGCATTCCTGTCATCAGACCGGCAGCTAAGAATACTCAATCATGTCCGCAAGTTTCTTCAACAGAGACAACGATCGGCAAAAGCCTTTTCAAGACTCCTGGGACACCTTGCATCAACCAATCAGGTTATTCCCTGGGCCAGGACGCATGCCCGCATGACCCAAATGCATTACTTGACCTACTTCAAAAGACAGCCCAAGAATTTCCACCAACTAATCCCAGTCTCAAAGCTAATCAGACTGGAATTGGAATGGTGGACTCACCCTTCAAATCTAGCAAAGGGCAGAGCTTTGACCGATCCAGAATGGCAGATTCTTCACACAGATGCCAGCAAGCTAGGATGGGGAGGAATTTGGAACAACAAAACAATTCAGGGCATATGGTCTGCCAGGGAGAAAACAATGCATATCAATGTCCTGGAACTCAAGGCAGTCTGGAACACTCTGAGGCATTTCAGACAACACCTTCATCAACAGTCTGTTCTGATCAGATCAGACAACTCCACGGCAGTCCAATACATCCTAAATCAAGGAGGAACCCGCAGCTACCAATTGAACTGTCTAGCAATCAGGATCCTACTTTGGGCAGAACACAATCTGCATGCCCTCACAGCCTCCTTCCTATCAGGTCATCTGAATACACAAGCGGATTATCTCAGCAGACATCAACTCGATCCAGGCGAATGGGAGTTAAACCCAAAAATATTTCAACTAGTGGTGGCCAATCTGGGTCTCCCAGAAGTGGATCTCATGGCCACAAATCAAAACAAAAAATGCGATCAGTACCTGTCCAGGTGGCAGGAGCCTCGGGCATTAGGACAAGACGCCCTAAGGATCCCGTGGAATTTCAAACTAGCATACCTGTTTCCTCCGCTACCTCTGATAAACGAGGTCATCAGGAAAATCAGAAAGGACAAGGCAGAAGTAATTCTGATTGCTCCATACTGGCCGAGAAAACCATGGTTTCCAGACTTGCTCCGGATGTCATGCAGAGTTCCTCTACCTCTCCCAGTCAGCTCAGACCTGCTTCTTCAGGGACCGATACAACATCCCAACCCAGCTTTCTTCCAGCTTCAGGCTTGGAGGCTGAGCGGCAGTCCTTAAGGTTACAGGGCACTTCCGAAGCAGTGATTGAAACCATGCTCAAAGGAAGGAAAACATCATCCACAAAAATTTATTACAGAGTATGGTCCATTTTTTACAAATGGTGTGTGAGCCATCATTTGGACAGATCTACCATATCTCCTACTAAGATCTTAGATTTTTTACAGGAAGGATTCCAAAAAGGATTAAAACCCTCATCATTAAAGGTACAACTGTCAGCATTGTCAGCTATATTGGCATCTCCGCTGGCGGATAACTACCTTATTAGACGCTATTTAACATCTATTTCTAAAATTAAACCAACTATAAGAGAAACCATTCCCCCTTGGGATCTTAATTTGGTGTTACAGCAATTGGCCTCTCATCCATATTTTGAGCCCCTTCAAGAGGTATCCATTAAACACCTTTCCTTGAAAACAGCGTTTTTAATAGCAGTTACTTCAGCTAGAAGGGTCAGCGAATTACAAGCATTGATGGCGGTATCACCCTTTATCACATTCCATCAGGATAAAGTAGTGCTGCGACCTAAACCGACCTTCCGTTCCAAAGTCATCTCCCAGTTTCACCTGAATCAGGATATAGTGTTACCATCCTTCTGTCCTCATCCAGAGCATGATCTGGAAAAACGTCTACATAACCTAGATTTGGTCAGGTGTCTACAGATTTATCTGTCCAGAACTAAGGACTTCCGAAAATCTGACTCTCTTCTAGTACACTTTGGGGGTCAATATAAGGGATCGGCAGCCTCTAAGGCTTCGATCGCTAGGTGGATACGTGACTGCATTGCCCTCTCTTATGAAACAGCGGATCAGGATCCTCCAAAAGGACTAAAGGCCCACTCAACTAGGGCCATGTCAACCTCGTGGGCCCTCAAAGCAGCTGCTTCCCCAGAAGAAATTTGCAAGGCAGCAACCTGGGCTTCTATTTCTACGTTCATCAAACATTATAAATTGGACTTACAAGCATCTGCTGATGCCAAGTTTGGTCGAAAGGTGCTTGAAGCAGCTATAATCCTCTAAATTCCATTCTGCCCCATCCCTATGTGGGGTACTGCTCTGGTAAGTCCCACAGTGCCGTGGATTGGACACAGAGGAAAAGTGAAATTTACTAACCGATATTTGTATTTCCTCTGTGTCCTTCCACGGCAACCCACCCAGGGTAATTATGGTATGAGTATCAGTTCCTATTGTGACAAGATTTCTACTATATATTCCTATATACTATATATATATATATATATATATATATATATATATATATATATATATATATATATATATATTATGGAATGGCTATCTCTAACCTCTTGTATCTTTCAGCTTGGTCAAACGGTATAACTGCAGAGGAGAGGTAGCAAACAAAATTTAAAGATTGGTCCTACCCAGCTGGAAGGCGGAGCCAAAGCCCACAGTGCCGTGGAAGGACACAGAGGAAATACAAATATCGGTTAGTAAATTTCACTTTTTTTTTGCTTTTTTAATTAATCATAATAGTTACATTTAATAACTTTTTTTAATTAAAAATATTGCATGAGAGGGCGTACACTTCTTTTAACCCTTTGAGTGCCAGCTGGGTACGCGACGCATTGCTTTGTAGTGCGTTACATACCCCTCTCAAAGGCACTCAAAGGGTTAATAAGCCAGAAATCACAATAATCACATGTTCTGTTTCAGACAAGGTCAGCTCAGCTTTTCATCCTTCTAAGGTAGACAAAATGACTTCCCTGGACATACTTGAAAATGAGAGACAATCTCTGTGTATCATCTTGGTAAAAATGTCTAAAAATGAAAAAAAGGTTTACTACTCCTTTAAAGCACCTTTTATGCAGTGGGTTTGCCTCTGGGTTGCCTCTCCTTTTCTTTGTAAATCTGTCCCAGTGGGTTTTAAAGGGATATTAATATGTCATTTTATCCTTATTTTATTTTCTAGGCATTAAAAAAACACGAAAAACGATATAAGTCTTATCTCTCAAACCTTTGGTTTGAGAGATATTCACAAGCAAAGTTCCCCCTCACTGACATCACCACTCTAGCTGTCAGATTTGGAATCCGGTCCGCTGACCGGCCACGGCTCTACAGTGGAGCCAAAATTGCGACATATAAGAAAAACTACTTAATTGAAATGGTATACAAAGTGTGCCTGGTTTGCAAGCACACTTTATAAACTGTTCCATTGAACTGGTTATTTTTATATCTTGCGATCTCGCTCTGCCTAAGAGCCGCCGGCTGGTCTGCGGACCGGATTCTAAATCTGACAGCTAGACATGACCGTGAGATCATTTTAAAGGAGCAGTGCATTAGGAATGTCCATGTTAATGTGCATTTGAACCTGTCCAATCTCTTGTTTCTACTCAATCAGGATCTCGGTATCACACTCTGCTGATCCCACACTGCCCTGGGGCTATGACAGATTTGGCAAACAGTGGCTATCTGGCCAGGATCCTGCAGCACTTCACAGCAGAAAAGAGTAAGAGGGACAATGACTGGCACTCACCCGGAGTGGGGCATACCTAGGACATGACATCTGTGGACTGTCCATCTAGACTGATACACTCATAAGATTTGACTCCCCATTGAGTTTCTTCTCTATGCTGTATGATGACAGTTAAACAATTAGAACATACAACCCATCAAGTCTGCCTGTCTCACTGAAGGATGAAAGTAATACAATACCTGTAATCCACTTAGTCTGCCGCTCCCACTTCATGATGAAAATCGCCTGGAGTCAGTGGCCTTAAAGGGATAGTAATGTTTCAAAATAAAAGCAGCTCCAATTAATCTTAATAGTATTTGGGCCATGGAGAGTGTTATTTCAATACTGTCAGAGATGTAGTTCATGAGTAATTGAATGATAAAGTATCCCCCTCCCGCCCCTTTTACCTAGTGTAAGCCACCTCCCCTCAGATGTGGAATCTGGTCCCTTGACCAGGCAGATCACAACAAGGGATACTCTTCTTACTGTGAGCATAAGGAAAACCCTGCCCCCTTGACAGGTTTTTCAAGTTTTCCCCTTATGCTAACTGAAGATTGCCCCTCTCTGCAAGCCATCTGGAAACCACCTTTCTGTTCTGAAATGAGCAGTGTTATATCAGTAAAAGGGGAGGGAGGGAGGGGGAGGGATACTTTATCATTCAATTACTCTTGAACTACAACTCTCTCAGTTTTGAAATAACACTCTCCATGGCCCAAATACTATGAAGATTAATTGGAGTTGCTTTTATTTTGAAACATTACTATCCCTTTAAGTTCAAAAGAAAATGGAGGGATTCTGGGCCATATCAATTGCATCATAGGGGAGAACTAAAAATAAAAAAAAATCCCCATTGGTTTAAACAGGAATTTTAACCCGTTGAATGCCAGGGAAGGTGAACTGTCGAATTCATGGGGTTAAAACCCCCATTTAAATAAATAATGATTTTTAGATCTCCCTCATGATGTACATGGTTTGCTCCAGAATTCCTCCACTTGTCTGAATAAATGGCCCATTGGCTGTTTGTCCCAATCACTTCAGTCACTAGGGACTTGTGAATTTGTCTTCCCACCCACTGCATTTTGATAAAGTAATAATAGAACTATCACCCACTTTATTACATTTATCAAAGCAAATGATCAGCAGTTCTGGAGTAAAACAACTGAACCAATTTCTCGAAGAAAAAGTCCCATTGAAAGTAGTGGGAGTTTTGCAGTGACAAATACAGTGCAGCCTTTTCACACCAGAATTGCTCACATTTTGGTTTGATAAATGTGACTCACTGTGGGATCCTGGTACTGTCTGAAGAGACCTGTCACTTCCAATACAGCAGGGGTGTCCAACATGCAGGGCCACCTACCCTAAGGTGTGGCCTGCCTGAGATTAAAAAAAAAAAAAAAAAAAAAAAGTAAACATAATTAACTATAATACATGAACTAATGGTAAGACCTAATCCCTTTTTTGCCAGTACTGTGCTGTTCAAGTATAGATGTCTGTTAAATATCAGTACTGATATATTTTTGAATAGCTGATAGGCAATAATTCACTATCATTATGAATAAAAAAAAAAAAAAAAGTATAGCACCTTCACACTTTCGGCAGTCTGATCATATGGTTAAAGAATGAAAAAACGTGGACACCCCTGGTCTACAGTATGTGATATAAGCTATGGGCCGTATACAGTAGAAAAGGGGAGAAAAAGAGGCGCCCCTCGTGTTGAACCAGATAAGATATTAATTCCTCCACCAATCACCCAAGTGAGTTATACTCCCAAAATTAGATGCTGTTTCTACACATACGTGATAAACATCTAAAACACTTATTGGGATTGTTGAAATTGTCCCCAAAACAGCAATTTTGTAGTGCACTATTCTCCGCTCTATTTCTGCTGACAATCACGCATTCGGAGAGCACAAACACGTCTAGGCTTGGGATCCACATGTGCACAGAGGATACACAGCTCGGCTCAACTTGTATAAAAATATTAAAGAAAAAATGTTTTAATAGGAATCAAAGTTCCATAAAAATAAAAGCAGATAACATACACTTATACAACCCAACAGTACTCTAACGCGTTTTGAGGCTATAAACATTGCTTTATCAAAATTTTAGTAAGACTTCAGGTCATAAAAGACTATGAGAAGACTGGCAATTCTGAGGCAGCTCAGCTGCACCACAGGGAACAAATACAAAAATGACCATAGACATTAACCCTTTAAGGACCAGAGAGGTGTGCAACTCATGGTGAAGTAATGCATTGCACACCCCTCTGGTCCTTAAAGCGGAACTATCAACTTCATAACATTTCCCCCCCCCCCCCAATCCATTACTGATATAGCGACAGGCAAAGGCATACTTCTATTATGTTGAATAAGTCGGTGTTAATAAAGAAAACATACAGGGCACAGAGCTTACAAGAGAAGCCCTGTGAGCCTGCGTCGTCAGCAACTTCCATTACCTTAAGGTAACAAACGGACATCACCACCAATCCAGGCAGTGCACGGGACAGACAGCACAGACTCAAAGATAACTTCCCTCTAAGATGTCTGCGCTGTTGTTCTCTGCTCGCTGCAAAAGAAGGTTATTTTCTTCAATAATGTGGACTTACTGAGCATAATAGAAGTATGGCTTTGCCCATCACTATATTTTTAGTGGATTTTGGGGCAATGTTATGAGGTTGATAGTTCCGCTTTAATCCTTTGAGTGCCAGAGGGGTACGCAAAGCATTGCTTTGCAATGGGTTGTGTGCCCCACTGGCACTCAAAGGGTTAATTTCCCCCCCCTCCCCAAACCACTTAAATTCTAGAGATGGCTCCCAGTACACTGCTTTGTAATGCATTGGAGACCTCCAATGGTTAAAAGGCTCCCATTGAATCGATTTCATTATTATTTCTCACGTATAGTGCACTTAATTTGTCCCCAGTTTGATCCTCTCTTGATCTTTGCATATCCATGTACTACCAATGGGAGATGCCCCATTCAAAAGCTGTTAACCCTTTGAGTGCCAGAAGGGTGTGCAACACATTGCAAGGCTATGCGCTACACACCCTTCTGCCACTCAAAGAATTAAAGTGACAGTAATGTTTCACAAAAACCGCAGCTCCAATTAATCTTCATAGGATTTGGCCTATGGAGAGTGTTATTTCAATACTGTCAGAGTTGTAGTTTAAGACTAATTGAATGATAAAGTATCCCCCTCCCGCCCCTTTTACCTAGTGTAAGCCACCTCCCCTCAGATGTGGAATCTGGTCCACAGACTAGACAGCTCACAGAAAGGGACAGTCTTCTTGCTCTGAGCATAAGGAAAACCCTGTCCCACTTGACAGGTTTTTCAGGATATTCCTTATGCTAACTCAAGATTGCCCCTCTTTGAGATCCATCCAGACAGTCTTGCTGCTTTGAGGTGAGCAGTGTTTTTCATCAGTAAATGGAGCAGGAGGGGGATACTTTATCATTCTATTACTCTGACACTACAAAACAACTGACAGTATTGAAATAACACTCTCCATGGCCCAAATACTATGAAGATTATCTGGAGCTGCTTTTATTGTGAAACATTACTATCCCTTTAAACTGCAACTTGCCTTTTTTCTGCAACAAGGACTTTCAGGACATCAGGAGATAACATTCTGGGATCCTGCCTGTTAATTGTTAACATCTTGAATTACAGGAATGCAATATTTCTGTTTCCATCCACCACAGAACCCATCTGTGCCATCGGACATGGGGTGACAGCTCTGTGTTGTGCAACCAATGAGGACAGATCATGGGTATTTCAAAACTACAGTCTCACTGGGGTGAGTCGGTCAGATACACCAGGTGCACGGTACTAGACTACAGACTGTCAGCTTGATGCCCTCCTGCTGGTGGGTGCGGTATTTGACATTGCTCTATTACATGTATTTCTAGCCTTTACAAATCAGTTTTAATAGATTAACCCTTTAAGTACTAGAGGGGATTACTTTCGTTTTTAAGAACAATAGAGTCATTTAGGAGTTATTACTAGACAGACTTACATTTTTGGTCCTAGTGTCTTCGTGGTCTGTCTATTTTATGATGGCGTTGTTTCTGTTGTAGTCTGTGGAAATCTCTTGTCTTTGACCAAAGCCATCCATAGATAAGGACAGTATATTAATTTCATTATTCATAACAACTTTTTAGCAATATATTTACCAGAAAATTCAAAAATGCAGCGCTCGCAGTGAGTCATTTTGCATTAGTTTATTCTGACATCAGATGGGTTTAAGGGATAGTAATTGTTCAAAATAAAAGCAGCTCCAATTAATCTTCATAGTATTTGGGCTATGGAGAGTGTTATTTAAATACTGTCAGAGTTGTAGTTCAAGAGTAATTGAATGATAAAGTATCCCCCTCCCGCCCCTTTTACTGAAGTAACACTACTCACATCAGAACAGAAAGGTGTTGTCCAGATGGCTTGCAAAGAGGGACAATCTTCAATTAGCATAATGGAAAAACCTGTCAAGGAGGGCATGCTTTTCATTGTTCTCACAGTAAGAAGATTGTCTTGTCTCTTGCTGTGATATGACCAGATTCCACATCTGAGGGGAGGTGGCTTACACTATTAGTCTTGAACTACAACTTTGATAGTGTTGAAATAACACTCTCCATGGCCCAAATACTATGAAGATTAATTGCAGCTGCTTTTTTGAAACCTTACTATCCCTTTAATACAATGAGTGGAGCATTTTGGAGTGTTCTGCTCCTTTATAAAACCCTTACTGATGACCCTTCATAAAGGAGGGTGCTCCCAAATGTCATTCTCATTGAATAAATTCAAGCAAAATGGCTTATTGTGAGTGCTGTGACAGTCTGTTTGGATTTACTGAAAGGAAGAATGGAGTACACAGGAGAGAAAAAAAAAATAGGTTATAAGGTATAAAATTGGGCACTGCCTTTTCATATTTGTTCATTTCAGAGTGATATAAAAAGGGGCATCATCTGTGAAACCAGACCCTCATCAAGCTTCCAGATACCAGCAGGAGTCTGATTTGGATTAACAGTTTCATTGCCAGACTATGTCCAGTGCATTGCTTTGCAATGTGTATTTGTTAACTCTGGCACCCAAAGGGTTAAAAAAAACTTGCCAGAGAGAGAGCGCTCTTGTCCATTATTCTAAAAAAGCAACCTCATACCTACCAAGTGTCCCTCTTTTAGACCCAAATCCCCCTCTTCCTCTTTCTCATCCTGATGTCCCTCTTATTAGGAGATCAGACTGTGTGTGTTTGTATAATATAATATACAGCAATAAAACTCACATTAATGTTTGTTTAAACTTCAATATATATATGTGCTTATAAATTTGTATGTGTTAAAAGGATAGTAATACTTCAAAATTACTATCCCTTATATTGAAGCCCTTTAAAAACTGAATTAAATGCCACCAGCGGCACCTCTCAAACCTTTGTGGTTTGAGAGATAGTCGCTTTTAAACTTCACTCTCCCCTTACGTCAGTGTTCTTGCTGCAGCAGGGAATCCGTTCATTGAATCAAGTGGAGGCTCTTCAGCAGAGCCAGATCTCGTTATAGAAGGAAACCATCCTTCACTAAAACGATCTTCTACGTGTGTTTGGCAACCAAGCACACGTAGAAGACCGTTTTAGTGAAGGATCTTGTCTTCCATAACGAGATCTCGGCTGTGCTAAAGAGCCTCCGCCGGTCCCGGAACCGGATTTCCCTGCTGCAGCAAAAACGAGGACGTCATGGTAGAGCGAAGTTTAAAAGCGGCTATCTCGCAAACCATAAAAGTTTGAGAGATGCCGCTGGTGGCATTTAATTCAGTTTTTAACCCTTTCAGTGCCAGAGGGGTACGCAACGCGTTGCATACCCCTCTGACACTGAAAGGGTTAAAGGGCTTCAATATAAGGAATAGTAATTTTGAAGTATTACTATCCCTTTAATGAAAAGCTTTGGTCAACACAAATTGGTGTCAGTTGGTCATGAAATAGCCTATAAATTATTGGTAATGCCCTGCCCAACAACCAAATCCCGATGTCCACCACCTAAAATAAGTGTCCCTCTTTGGCCATTTGAAATGTTGGGAGGTATGCAACCCAAAGATTCACAGGTTAGTAAAATGTCCCTGCAAGTTTTTTGAACAACACAATTCACAAAATAAAACTCGTTGGTGGAAAGACCTTTAATAACAACTTTGTTTAACTTGAAAGAGATTTCAACTACATGTTATGTTTGCCATTTTTTTCCAATTTAAAATGGATCTATCACCTTGAATTTTTATGCATATCAGGAAAACTTTGTTAAAAACTGACTGTGTATCATTTTAGCCACAAGTCCAGCAGATACATAGTTCAGGAGATGTTCACACTTTTTATATTTCTGGAGAATTATTATTATTCTTTATTTTTATAGCACCAGCTTATTGTGCAGCGCTGTACAATAGGGAATAGACATACAGGGATATTAAGTAGTACAAATCAAATGTGGAAAACAGAAGGGTCCTGCTCTTGAGAGTTTACAGTGAAAGTTTCTTGGTGCAGCACAGAGCTTAATTAGCTCTGAAAAGGTTAATTTGCATATGACACACATTTTATTTACATATATTTAGCATATTGTGCCAAGTATAAATATCTCCTAAGCTAAACATTTGCTTGACTTTTTGATTAACATGCCATATAAGCAGTTTTTAATGAAGTTTTCAGATATGCAGTCATGAATCCAGGTGAAAGATCCACTTCAAAGGGATAGTAATGTTTCATAATAAAAGCCGCTCTAATTAATCATCATAGTATTTGGACTTTGGAGAGTGTTATTTCAATTCTGTCAGATTTGTAGTTCAAGAGTAATTCAATGACAAAGTATCCCCCTCCCGCCCCTTTTACTGGTGTAACACTGTTCAGCCAGATCAGAAGGGAGGTGTCCTGGTAGATTGCAGAGAGGGACAATCTTCAATTAAGATAAGGGAAAAACCTGAAAAACTTGTCAAGGAGGGGTAGGGCTTTCATTGTTCTCAAAGGAAGAAGATTGTCCCCTGCTGTTACCTGTCTGGTGTATGGACTGCATTCCACATCTGAGAAGAGATGGCTTACACTAGGTAAAAGGTTTAGGAGTGGGATACTTTATCCTTCAATTACTCTTGAACCACAACTCTGACAGTATTGAAATAACACTCTCCATGGCCCAAATACTATGAAGATTAATTGGAGCTGCTGTTTTTGTGAAACATTACTATCCCATTAAAATAAAAGCTTGAGATATTTAGTTTTGTCAGCTTATGCAAGTTAGATAGGTTTGGCTGCCACAGCCATGTGTCAAAATACATCCAGCACTGCTCTGGAGTCTCTGGATATCCCTCTGGAATTCAAAGGGTTAAAAACAAAATGAGTCCTATTTGTTTTTATTATCGTCGTCATGATAATTGTTGTAGAAAGGTGTCTTATGAATCCCCCCTTTCTCCAGTTCCAAAAATAAATATGTGTGAGGAAGGAAGAGCATAAGGAATTGGCAGCTAAGAGTCAGACCAGTGTAGAATGTCAGTATGTGGCACACAGCTGAACTAGAATGGTCTAACTTGCATAAACTGACTAACTATTATTTTAAATCAGAACTATCACTCAATATAAAGTGCCCCCCAAATCATTATGCACATAGCGATACGCTTATCAATACTAGTATTATCCTGAATAAGTCTGGTGTTACTGAGAAATCCAACTTGTTCCGAGACACACAGGTAGGCATCAGCACAGACATCTTGCACAAGAGACAACTGTGCACCTGTGCTGCCCATTCTGGTCTCCTCTAGGATTGGTGAGGGGGAATTGCATTGTACCTTAAGATACGTGAAGGGACTGACGGAGCAAGCGTGCAGATATCACTACAGCAAGCTGCCTGCCTGTGCGTCTCAGAACAAGTTGAATTTCTCAATAACGCCGGACTTATTCATGATAATACTAGTATTTATCAGTGTATCACTATGTGCATAATGATTTTGGGGCACTTTAATTTGAGTGAAACTACCGGTTTAGATACAATAATTAATTAGTAATATATGATTGATTTTAAAAGCTCTGTCGAATGAACCTAAGTTGTCATAAGGTGTTAGATATAACTGACTGCTGGGAAGAACACCTTTCTAAATAAGTCCTTCTGTTAAACACATTAAGAGGAAGTTATTCAAAGGTACCTTTCACTATAAATCTTTAAAGAGCACTGGCCTTCTCTAATCCTATGGGGGGAAAGGTGCTAGCAGTATTTTGGAAATAATATAAGCTAATTTCTTGTGACCTAAATTGTAACGATACACCAGGGCCATTTTATCTAATATCTCAAGATTTTCTGCTCTCTCCTCAGCCATCTGTATATGAACTAGTCCGTCATCCAGAATATGCCAGTTTACCTTTGATTCTGGAAGATTATGCAAAGGATTCTGGGGCAACATTTAGTGGTAAGTGTAGAAAACTTTAATACGGTGGTTTCTAAACTTTTTCACATGATGTCTCCATTTTGGTTTTCACTAAACCTTGATGGGTTCTCCCTCTATAATTCAAATAAATGATTTACATGCATATTTATATAATATGTTTTAATTTTATTTATTTTGTAATATATTAAAAAAAACAATAATACTTCCTTTTCTTTGCTGCCAACAATTCTGAGCACCAGTATATATTATATATTTTTTTTTTTCACAAGTAGGGCCCTCTGATCGTTCTGTTCTCCACATTTGATTTGTATTATTTAATATCTCTGTATGTCCATTCCCTATTGTACAGCGCTGTGGAATTAGTTGGCGCTATATAAATAAAAATAATTATATATGCATGTTTTGCATTGAAAGGTTGATACCATAATGTATTTTTGCAGAAATCCTGAACGTGCTTGTACATCATTTTTCTATATGTACAAATTACGTCCTATGTACTTGAGCACCCAGGTTAATTAACTTTTTGTTTGGAGTGCCTCCCAACTGGTTGTGTTTGTGTGTATATAATATTACTAGCAATATGTGCATGGCTTTGCCCATGTGGTTAATAGAAAAATAAATAAATAAAAAAAGTTGTTGTATGTATGCCTAAATAAACATAGAATGACAGGAAGTGTGTTATGAAGTCAGACACTACAGAAGATATCCTATACAGGAGTAGCCATTATGTGTGTTATCCACAGCATTGCAATCCAATGCATTAGATACATGACTGGCACTAATACAGTTAAATATTAAAAGTGGATTTACATATAGGACTATTTTCCCCTGACATCTAGACGAATCCAGAAAGGAGGCAACGTTTTTGATGACTGGCTTGTTGTAGTTTCAGTGCTTAACCATTTCATCTCCAAAAAAGTTTGCAACTTATTACAAAGCACTGAGTTACACAACTCTCCTTCAGTGAGCGTTGGGGTGTGTGTGAAAGCATGTGCAGGTATTGAGCGTTTATTGTGTTTAGTGTGTGTGTACTGTGTATGCGAGTGTTCATTGTAGCCCTGCATCTCCATGCAGAGATTTTGATGGGCGTGTCTGGAGGGCTATGCCTTCTTGGCCACACCTGTCAAAAAGCACGACCCCATGCTTGGACCAATGGGACAGGAAGTATAGAGGAGATTTGAATAACTCCTCCTTACTTCCACCCCTGGCTGTGTTCTCCAGGGCCATAGAATTGTGCTCACATGATGTGTTCCTGTTTTAGATAATGGGTTGCAGCCAATTGTATGCTTATATGCTGTTCCCAACCATTCTATGAGCCAACCTTTCCCACACTTCGGATTGTGATCACTTTTCAACAATTTGGATCCAGTTATTTTGATTTGCAAAGCGGATATATGGTGCTGAAAAAGGTCTTATTTCCTCCTTGCAGGAACCTCACCCTTGGAGGGCCATGAATCCTAATTCTGAATTCACAGCTGTAATGCAGCACTCCTAGAACCATGAGGTTCTTGTTTAACTCGCTGAGTACAAGAGTAATGTATGACTCAAGCAAACCACATACTAGAGACTTTGGAAAGCTGGGTGGAGTCTTCTTTACCTAGAACAGTGCTGGGCAACTTGAGGCCCATGAGCTCTTGTCTGTCGGAGGGTGATGAGAATTGTAGACCAGCAACAGCTGGAGAGCCTCATGTTGCTCAGCACTGACCTAGAACCTTCCTAGCTACTGGGTCTGAACTTATCTGCTATAACCCTGTAGTGTAAGTTGGAGCTGTAATAACTTTGGAGCGGGGCTTCTAGCATTGCAAGTGCCCTTGTTTTAGACTACATGAAGTGCATGATAACGTTACAATTCCTTTAACTACATTTTGTAGACTATTCTTTTATTGTCTCTATTGATTAAGCTGTGATAATATCCCTACTGCTGTTTTCATAGCTCTGTGTGTTCAAATGGCTGCAGAGAAATCTCAGTTACTACAAAGTACAAAAGATTTTCTTCTCCCTTATCCAAATACGAAAAAATGCATTCGAAAGCTGGGACCTTTGACGGTCCTGGCATGTCATGGCTGGATTTGCGTTAAGGACCAATGACGTACCAGGACCGCCATGGCTTAAATGATAGCAGCGTGCCTCCGTGCACGCTGCTATATTGAATGCCAGGCTGAGACTGAGCGCTCCGAGACTGGGGCGTTCAATCTCAGCCCTTCTTGCTTGTGCCGGTTCATGTGATCGCCATAGCAGTGATCACATGTACCGGCATAGTGAGAGGCAGAGGTAGCACAGAAAGCATGCTGTATGTGCGTGTCTCGTCTGCCTCTGTCTCCCTTGCTATCAAAGTAAGGGAGCCAGAAGTAGATGGGAGACACCGAGGGGCAAACGAAAATACAGCAGCTGGGGTTATTAACCCCTTCAGTGCTGGTGCCAGAGGCTTGCTAAATGCAGGTCAATTTCTGACCTGCAATGATAATTTTTTTTTTTTTTTTTTTTTACAAAAATAAGTATTAAAAAAACCATATCATTAAACAATTTTGGAAGTGTGATTGTTGTGGAGCTATGTAATACACTTATACACACCGCCGAATGTCAGGGATAAAAAAAGTGCCAAAATAGGGTGGGAAAAAGGGACATGGGGATTTTCACCAAGGGGGTGGACAGTGGCCACTTTAAACTGCACATTTTGTAGGTATGACTGACCGGTCATACCTTCCATGCAGTCGTCATAAAAATTTAACCCTTTGTGCCCAACTTATCCCAAGGGAAAAAACAAAAATGTTTTTTTTTTTTTTGTTTGTTTTTTTTACATTTTTTTTTTTTTTTTTCCTTAATTTTAATAAAGTAAATGGTGGGTTATCCATATAAGTAGGGTATCAAATGAAAGCCTTATTTGTGCTTAAAAAAACAGTATATAATTTATGGGGGTGGGATAAAAGCCTAAAAGGGAAAACACTGTTGAACAAAGACATAGTCAAAAAGGTCAGAATTGCTCCGGTCCTTAACCCCTTAAGGACCGGGGAATCCGCACCGCGACCCGACTGAACGACCACGGAGCAATTTTTTTTTTTAATTGCTCCGTTGCGTTCCGGACTCCCCGAACGGCGTGCCACCGCGGGGGGAGCCCGGAATTCTATGACGGTCATAGTACGTCATCGGTCATTAAGTCAAATCGACCCTTGACGTACTATGACCGTCAAGGGTCGTTAAGGGAAATCCACCTCAGATCTTCCCGGTCCTTAAGGGGTTAAGGACACATGATGTGCCAGGGAGCCCTGAAACGGATCACATAAAAAAAATGCTCTTGGCCGGTCCTTAAGGGGTTAAATGACAAGCTGGGCATGTTCAGTAGATTATGGTGTACAGCACCCATATTGAAGCTAGGCAGAAAAAACATATTTGGTCAATAGATTAGGCAGGGTCCTTGGTGGCAATCCACTATTGGGTCCCCCAGTTTCTGTGAGTAATCCCCTTAAAAAATTGCATGAGACGGGAGTTGTCTCTCTTTCAGTCCCTGTATCCCATTTAAATGGCGTTTTTGCAACTTGATAAATAGATACCTATATTACTAATTATTCAAAATCCCATGCAGTCTTTGGTATAATATGCACATTTTCAACTCTGTTTAAGTGGGGGTGCATACACTTGTAATAATAATAATTTTGTCTTGGGGGCAGCATGTTTGAATTTGCAGCCCACTTCCTTGCCTAAATCTCCAGGTCCACCAGGACCTGTATTCTCTCCCCGCTCCCAGGAAATATGTCTGGCAGGCAGCATGTTTATATTTGCCACCAACTTCCTTGCCTATGTCTCCAGGACCTGTCTTTCAGTGCATTTTTAAAAACAGGTCCCGTCTGGGCCTGGAGACACAAGCAAGGAAGTAGGTGGAACATTTAAACATGCCTCTTGCTGTATAGATCTCCCAGGCAGCCTCAGGGTAAATGTACAATACTGAGTGAGGGGGAGAGAGAAAAGGAGACACACGTACAGAGAATAGATATATATTGAGGCATTTCTTTTACAAACAGAAATACACATACGTTTCAGTGAGCGTTTTAGGTATTGTGAGAGGCTGGTATTATGGGTGCATTTTATATACATGTCCTTTTTTGTTTTGTTTTCTCAAGCTCTACAAAATTAGGTGTAAGTTGTTACACCTGCATATTCTACTGCAGATTTTAAGATGGTTGTTTTTATTAAAAAAAAGTGACTCAGCAGGAGAGTTGGCAAAATTATTAAGGGTTTAGTCATATATGTCTCCTTATTTTAATCCTGTGTTCAGCCAGTGAACCAGACGCCATCCATGTTGTACTAGATCGACACATCATCACGGGACAGAATGAAAACTCTACAATGGCTGCCGTTCAGAACCTCATCCTGCTCTGCAATGGGAGGTTAGTTCATCTTGTCTATGCTAGTTACAGCTAGCGATGGAAAGATTTACGGGGGTTATTCTCTGTCACTTGAACAGGGCTGGGATGGGCAACCTAAATCTTTGTAGCTGTTTACTTTAACTACCATCATCTTCAGCCAGCCAACATCTGGCTGAGAATAATGTGAACTGGAGATCAAGAACAGCTGGAGGACCACTGCATGCCCACTTCTGCAACAGAAAGTGGCAGTCTAGGGCATAAGTTAATTCGTAGTAAGGAATGGTTGAGAGTTGTTTGCTGGATTGAGGAGAACAGAGTCAGTAAGGATGATATCTAGATTGGCCGAGGAGAGCAGGGCGAGAATATATTTACCAGAGAGCTTTAGGAAAAGAGTTTGTAGATAGGAGGGTGTGAGGGTTATTAGGACATAATTAGAAAGAACAAAGATGAGCAGCTGTGGGGAAAACCGGCTCAACCTCAGGGTATAGACAGAATCCCCCAATGAATTTTAAGCCTTTGAATGCTAGAGAGTTCTCGGACGTATTGTAAAGCAATGTATCGGAGACCTCCCTAGCATGCAAGGGGTTAAAAACACAAAAATTGATGTGATTTCTGGGGATTTCTATTTGTTCCCTATGGTGCAATTGGTTTGCTCCAGAATTGCACCAATTTATATATTTTTGGGTGGGGGGGCTACATGTGTCCCTAGGTGTAGAAGTAGTGTTTGTTTGGGCATGGTCAACCAGAGGGGCAGATTCTCAATGTTTAACCCTTTAAATGCCAGAAGTAACATAGTAATTTACTTTGAAAAAAGACTTGCGTCCATCTAGGTTCAACCCTTTTCCTATTCCTGTTTACCATCATTGATCCAAAAGAGAGCAAAAAAAACCCCTCAATATAGCAATTTAAAATTCTGCCTTGAATGAGGGGAAAAAAATTCCTTCTTGATTCCAAATGGCAATCAGATTTCTCCCTGGATCAACAAGCCCTAACTAAATATTAATCCCAATACTAACATACATAGCCCTCTATGTTATGCTCTTTTAATTAAGTATCCAGGCCCCTTTTAAAGGCATCTAATGTTTTTGATAGCACCACCTCCTCAGGCAGTGAATTCCATACCTTTATTGTCCTTACTGTAAAGAAACCCTTCCGCTGTTGTAGATTAAATCTCCTTTCCTCAAGTCTAAGCGGGTGGCCCCTTGTCCTGTGTACTGTTCTGTTAATGAACAGGTCTTTGGAGAGCCCTTTGTATGGGCCCTGAACATATTTATATAGTGATTATGGGGGTGGGAATTACAGGGCATCAATATTGATTTTAAAAAAATGAACTAAAGTTAGAAAAACAAGGAGGAGGAGGGACAGTGGGTTTTTATCTATACATCTCACACCAATGGCTTGTCAGTAGCAATTTAATGTTTATTAATGTGTTTCTCTCTTGTAGGAAATAAACCATCACTATAGACAGGCAGGAGAGAGCATGCAGCCCTGCTTACAAATGGCTCACTGAGGCCGAGAAGTGGAATGTAATTAGAGGTGCACAGCACGAACATCCAGACCTAACATCCATTCCAGACTAGTGGCAGAGAACTGTTTAACCTCTTCATTACCTGCAAGTGCAGGCTTCACGGAAACACCTCACTGTGATTAAGCAATGGCATGAAAATGGACTTTCAGAAGGAAAGTGATGCATTTAACCATTTGAGTGCCAGAGTGGTACGGAATGCATTGCAAAGCAATGCATTCTGTACCACTCTGGCACTCAAAGGGTTAAGAAGACATAGAGTTGTTTATAGTTCTTGAGGTTTTCAACACTCTGCAGTATGCAGACTTCAATATGATAGTAATTTTGGAGCACGTAAACTGCATCACGGGGTTTGGGGAAATAAAATCCCTCATTGATTTTAAATGGTGCTTTTAACCCCTTGAATGATAGAGAGGTCTTCAAAGATATTGCATCGCAATGTATTGGATACCTTTCTAGCATTTAAGGACTTACAAGCCCCATTCAAATCAGTGGGGATTTGGAGAATACTTATTTTTCCCATATGTTCGTTCCAGAATGACTTGCTGAATACGGTCCTTGGTGTCATATACTGGAATTGAAATAAAGTGAAAGCATTCAGATGTGTAATGCCATCTTAAAGACAACTGACTCTTAAAGATCAACTAAGCCTTTTCATGAAAAAATACATTATAAGGCTTTTCCTACTGAGTTTGACTGTTTCATTCAAAATGTATTACAGCTCAGACTATATATTTAACCCTTTGAGTGTCAGAGGGGGTACACAACACAGTGCAAAGCAATGCGTTGCGTACCCCTCTGGCATCAAAGGGATATATATATATATATATATATATATATATATATATATATATATATAGGGCAGCACCCGTGGGACTTGTAGCGATGCAAAATATTTATTATGTGGTCAACGTATCGGTCCAAGCATGGACCTTTATCAAGACGTCCATGCTTGGACCAAAACGTTGACCACATAATAAATCTTTTGCATCACTACAAGTCCCACAGGTGCCGCCCTTATTTCTGTTGTATTGTTTCCTTTGGGATTGTGCACCTGGGCCATTAATTTTGAAGAGTGAGTGCTTTCACACAAACATAATATAAATTTGCTAGAAAGCTCCCTGTGTGCGTAACATGCACATGCGCAGTTCAACGCAGTAGCACAGTAGTCATGCGCAGAAGAGACTGCTCAAATGCGCTGGCACCCAGTCAGAGGCATGGCCAATCCGGAGTGGGGAGCCCCGAATGGCCCACTGGCAGAGAGAGAGAGAGTGAGTGAGTGACTGAGTGTGTGTATGCATGTGTATATAATATATATTAATCTGTAACAAACCAGCACTCGCAAATTCCTTCAACGTTCAGTGTCTCTATCCGGGTGCCAGTTATTATTTTCATATATGAAAGTAAACAAAAATGCACTCACTTAATATCGTGTGATTTTAATACATTTTGATATATGACTGGATTCCATGACTGCATTTTTGTTTACTTTGTATATACACAAAATGTTCTTTATCAGATGTCAACATATTCCATAAAGCTGCATGTATGGCTGTGACATACAGTACAGCTGTATGATAAGCTAGGTTTAGCCAATCGTTGAACTACAACTCCCAACATCCCCAACCATTCTAACAGCTGAAGTGCCAAAGGTTGCATTTGTACAGAAATGTAACCGGACAAAGAGGTGCCAAGTCACAATACAGTTTGAGAGTTAAACATTATATGTGACTCACCAAATCCATCTCAAGTCCCACAAGGTGCTGACCCCCAACAGACTTCCAAACCATCCTTGACTCAAATAAAGCAGAAATTGGATTGCACTCCTGAGACACAAAGAGGATGATGGATAAAATCACGGCTTTATTAGAATCAAGATGCAGACAGATGCACCAAGTACTCACATCTAGATGTGAGTGCTCGGTGTATCTGTCTGCATCTTTATTCTAATAAAGCTGTGATTTTATCCATCATCTACTTTGTGTCTCAGGAGTGTGATCCAATTTCTGCTTTATCTGTGTACGGAAATGGCCATGGAGGAATGTCAAATTTACTAAAAAATACGTGAGATTTTCAATACTTGTATGGGCCCTGAGGCTAGAATGGGATATGCAGGCAGTAAAATAAAATCTATTGAAAGCACAATATAGGAAGTAATCCCTCATGGAAAGGGTTTTTCGCCTATTAACCCTCTGAGTGCCAGAGAAGTACGCAATGTATTGCAAAACAATGAGTACCTCTCTGACATTCAAAGGGTTAACCTTTTGAGTGCCAGGGTGTTGCACAACTCTTTGCTTTTCAATGCTTTGAGCACCCCACTGACGCAAAAAAGTTAACAAATAGACATAAGTGTCTTCTTGTTCTGTGGTTCATGACTGATAAGACCCTAAATCTGCCCCAGATTCTATGTCTGAGATGGGAAAACTGCTGCCTTTCAGCTGTTGTCTGGTTACATCATATATCATTCTCATCTGGCCAGTAACAACTGAAAAGCTGTGGATTACCTACCCCTGATTTAGGGGCACTGTATCTCAGTATTAATTACATCTGATACACCACTGCTTTGCCCTATAATTCTGCAGTAGGCAGCTGGCCCTAACAGGTGTTTCATCAGAGATTCCCGTTGTCTTGGTCACAGTTCCACCGATGTGTTCCTCCGGCGAACACCAGAAAATGATTTTCTCACCAGCAAGATCACCACAGCCACAACAGTGCCACCGAGGACCAATCCAATAAATAATGCTGCATAATTGGTTGAGGCTATCATAAAGAAACAGACCAGAGACTGAGTTAGTGCTTGTCGTAAAGTTTTTACTACCTCTTTAAAAAGGAAATGTTAGTAACTTATGATTGAAAATAACATATATTGTAGGGATTTTTACCTAATGGGTTAAACAATGGTACCGCCATTGGTAGGAGATGCTTTTTTCAAAAGTTATTACAGCCTAAACTTGCAATTTATTTTATTTTTTTATTACTTCATATTAAACAGTTTTTTTGGGGGTTGGGGGTGTTTTTTAATTGCCACCTACGCAGCGATTTTTCTCCAGGTATAAAAAAAAAAAAAGTTCTAGACTGCTCAATATCATAAAGAGAAATTCTCCAGCATTTTGGCAAGAGAAAAAGTACTATAGCTGGTTACATTTGAAAGTGGCTTTCTGGGTGCTTTGGCATAGATTCCATTGCAGTTGATAATTAGCATAGGATCCATTAGCTTTTTCATGCTAGCTATAGAAGCATGCATGGGAACATTATTTACAGTATGAAAACAAAAGTAATTATCTTAGTTTTTATTGCCTATTGTGGTTTATGGGAGTTAAGGGATAGTGAAAGCTGGAAAAAAAATTTAAAACAGGAGGGAATGTTGTCCTGTGTTAATATGACCTGTAATGCAAGTCAAGTTGGCTGCGCACATAACATACAGCACAGCAGAATGAAGAATGGAATCAACCAGCCCCTCGGGGATACGAGTAAATAGAGGAGTATAAGCAAGGACAAATTCCCTTCCTGCTCAATTACCATCAATGATCTGCTATTGTGCATGCACATTACACATGCAATGAAATAGCTGCTTTTTCAAGAAATGATGTTTTCATATGTAATCACGCACTGGCAGTGCCCTAAGATTATTAAGACCAGCTATGACATTACAAGTAATATGGCACACTTGCTGTTTGCAATATGTTTTTGAATACGCACAGATCAAGAAACATTTGTCATTGATAAGAGTTTGCAAACTGGCACCCTGAGATGCCCATGATATTTCCCAACCAATCAGAAACACACTGAAGAACAGACATTACTAGCCAAATACTCAATTGCTCAACTATTAAACATACTTTACAGGTCACACTAATCAAGAGAATATCATTTTTTTTTAATATAAATACATATTTTTCTTGACATTTCTATCCCTTTCTCATCAAAATTTCTAGGTTTGTTTTACTACTAATCAGGACCTTAGTCCCAGAGACCAGGGGCTAGATTCTATTGCAGGTGCTAATTTTATCACTGCTTTTATCTCCAGATTTCCCCATAGACTTCACTGGGAACATTTTTGATAAAATGAGTGTTAACATTCATCTCCTGTAATAGAATCCAGCCCTAAATGTACTAAGAGCTGACATACTACTCAATGCCATCCAGAGCGGATGACATGTAATTAAACAGCTTAAAGAAGATGCTCAATCATCTTCACAAAGATCTTTGAATGATACTGACCTCTCCTTGACTGTATGACTGTGTAGATTGGTTTTGTAGTCACATGGTAAATCCCTGTCTCCAGCAGAGAGTCAATGGAATATGGAAGGGACACAGTGTGGGGACATCGAGAGCCACAGGGCTGTGAGTGGTTGGTGCTTCTGCACAGCTTGACATCACAGGTTATAAATAACTGAGGAAAGATGGGCTATAAGATGATTAAAGGGATAGTAATACTTCATTTTATCTTTATTTTATTTTGTAGGCATTAAAAAAACGTGAAGAACGATATAAGTCTTATCTCTCAAACCTTTATGGTTTGAGAGATATTCACAAGCAAAGTTTCCCCTCCCGCCCCTTTTACCTAGTGTAAGCCATCTCTTCTCAGATGTGGAATGCAGTCCATAGACCATACAGATAACAGCAGGGGACAATCTTCTTCCTATGAGAACAATGAAAGCCCTGCCCCCCTTGACAAGTTTTTCAGGTTTTTCCCTTATCTTAATTGAATATTGTCCATCTCTGCAGTTTACCTGGGCACCTCCCTTTTGCTCTGGCCGAGCAGTGTTACATCAGTAAAAGGGGCGGGAGGGGGATACTTTGTCATTGAATTACTCTTGAACTACAACTCTGACAGAATTAAAATAACACTCTCCAAAGTCCAAATACTATGATGATTAATTAGAGCTGCTTTTATTATGAAGCATTACTATCCCTTTAAGGCCTGGATTATACTGAAATGCAAAACTATCAAGCATTTTATATATAAACTTCTCCACAGACTTCAATGGAAATCTTTTAGATAAAACCGAATGATAATGCTTATAAACTGTAATGTAATCTAGGCCTAAGTAAGAAACACTTTGGTGGAGGGGATATCACAACTCCAATTATAATGCAAAGTCCATTTACATTCAACAAAAGTTCTTCTCTAAAAAAGAGTAACCAACCTTAGTCCTTGTGAGGTACCAAAAGTGCAACATTTAACCCTTTGAGTGCCAGAGGGATATGGCACACAGTGTGTGGTGTATCCCCTGGCACTCAAAGGGTTAATGATATCCCTTCTTTAACACAAGTGGATAAATAAATGGTTCAGTCAAATGAATGTATATATGTCTGATCACATATATCAGTGGTTTCCCGAACTCTTTACATGATGCTCCCTTTTGGTTTTCACTAAACCGTTATGCCCCTCTCCCTTTATGTTGAAATAAATGTAACCCTATACACAAGTATTTTTACTGTATTAATATATACTTGCATTTTGTATATATTACCTTGTAAACATAAACACTAATGTAGTAAGAAAAAAGTGGAGCTATTGGAAAGCAAACCAACTTGCACCACACAGCAGAGGAATAAAAATGCCAACTATTGACTCATTTAAATGTTAGAGAGGTGTCCAACAAGATGAAATGATTGGCAACTATCTAATAGTCAAACTGTTAAAAGCCCTCTGTGAGCCAATGGCATGTTTTATTTGTTCCCTATGGTGCTGTTGGTTTGCCACAGAACTACAACACTTCTTTTTCTCAATCCCACTAACACATGCACAGTCTCACACATACTAATGTTCTTTTACACACATACTGTTACACATGAATGCTCTGGCACCCCAGCCTGGTTCTAGTGTCCACTGGAAGACACAAAACAATACATACACAGTTTGTCTTCAGCCTTGTTCCACTATCCACTGGTAGCCACAGTGCCACATATACAAAATCTGCCACCTCAGCCTTGTGCAACTGTACCACTGGTAGGCAGAGAACCACTATTCACTGTCTGCTTCCTCTGCCTTGTGCCACTGTCCCAGAGAGACACACACATACTGAGCCAGAGAGACACACATATACTGTTAACTATCCCAGCCTTGTTCCCCTGTCCTACTGGTAGCAACATCTTCTGCCACCCCAGCTTTGTTTTATTGTCTCACCTGTAGCCACAGAAATACATATACACTGTTTGACACCCCAGCCTTGTTCCACTGTGCCAATGAACAACACATGCACTGCCTGTCTATTTTTCAGTTGTCTTCTGGTAACCACAGTATCACATATAACTTTTTTCCACCCCAGTCTTGTTCCATCCACTGGTAACCCCTGAACCACTCATATATGGTCTGATTTTCCAGCTTTGCTCCACTGGCTACTGGTAGCCACAGGACCTCACATACATCTTCTGCCATCCCAGCTTGGTTTTATTGCCCCAGCCTTGCTCCACTTTGCCACTGAACTACACATGCATTGACTGTCTACTCCTCTAGCCTTTTTCCATGGTCTTCTGCTAACCACAGTAATACACATAATTGTTTCCATCCAAGTCTTGTTCCACTGTCCAGTGGTAGCCCCTGAACCACTTATACACTGATTCTCCAGCCTTGCTTCACTGGCTACTGGTAGCCACAGACGGGCTTTTGTTTTAGATCAAAACACAAACCCAAACAATTCGGCAGTCCAGCTTTGACCCTTGGTCAGAATATGATTGCAGAATTGACCTGTTGGAAATATATGTTGAATTAGAAAATAGCCATTAAGCAAATATTTCTAGCAGAAATAGAATATCGACCTTTGATGAAACTAAGCATTGCTCCCCTCTTCTCCTTTGAAGAGCCTCACATCCCCAGGTTGGAAACCACTGAGATATATCCTTAAACATGCACTATTGGTAACTTATGAGGGACAAGACTGGCTACCCCTGTTTTAAAGAGATCCAAATAACCAATTACAAATTTATTCTATATCGGTTGGTCAAACTCTTTGTGCTATTCTGGATCAAAGACCCAATGAATGACTATACACAAAGATCCATCAATGATCAGGCCTAATGATCTGCTTAAAGGGATAGTAATACTTCATTTTAACTTTATTTTATTTTGTAGGCATTAAAAAAACATGAAGAATGATATAAGTCTTATCTCTCAAACCTTTATGGTTTATGAGATATTCACAAGCAAAGTTTCCCCCTCCCGCCCCTTTTACCTACTGTAAACAATCTCTTCTCAGATGTGGAATGCAGTCCATAGACTGGACAGATAACAGAAGGGGACACTCTTATTCCTATGAAAACAATGAAATCCCTGCCCCCCTTGACAAGCTTTTCAGGTTTTTCCCTTATCTTAATTAAAGATTGTCCCTCTCTGCAGTCTACCTGGGCAGCTCCCTTCTGCCCTGGCTGAAAAGTGTTACATCAGTAAAAGGGACGGGAGGGGGATACTTTGCTTGTGAATATCTCTTAAACCATAAAGGTTTGAGAGATAAGACATATCATTCTTCATGTTTTTTTAATTCCTACAAAATAAAATAAAGTTAAAACAAAGTATTACTATCCCTTTAAAATGAATTTCCCAACAAAAGAATTGCTTCACAGTCATTTAACTAGAAAACCCAAAAGATCTAACAGTTTGGAAGCCAACAAAAACCAAATGGCAATAATAAATATGATCTGTCATGTATATTATAGCATAAGAGCCAGATGTATGGTGGTTGTACTACATCTTACAGTCAAAGGGAACATGCCATCTAATTTGCTTTTATACTATTTACTGTAATAAATCTGTGTAACTAAAATGTTTTTGTACTGGATATTTCCCAATTCAGTTTAAAGGGAAGAATGCCCTAGTAATACATTAATTTTAATTCACATACCTTGTATTTGCCATTCATACTAAAGGAAGAGACATCTATTGATATTTTGTAATATACCTGCAGGTTCCTGTATCAGCCTGCCTCTTGGTCACCCTCACAAGAAAGAAAAGGCCTCAATAGGCTTGAGAGGATCACAAGGGACACAAATGATATCAATTAGCAGTAAACTGTAAGAGAGAAAGACCACTAAAATAGTATATAGATATACCAAGCTGTTGTTTGAAGGGCATCTTCCAAGGTTAAGTACTTCTTTTAAAACATTAAGAGCTACTTATACCTAGGTAAAGTTCACCTGTAATGTTACATTAAATTACCTTTATGGATTCATTTTAACTTCTTGTATCCTAGAAATATATTTAATGCATTGCAAAGCAATGTGTTTGAGATGCTTCCAGCATCCAAGAAAAATAAAGTTATATGAATCTGATAGTTGTAAGCTGTGCTGGCATTGGCCGGTAATTCAGGTCTGTGGGTCACAGCCTGACACATAGACCTTCATACAGAATGGGAGGTCTGTTCTGTACAGGACCAGGCAATGTTGGGATTCAGCTTATGGCGGCACAATGTTACAGAATGAAACAGTTTAAAATAAAAATTAAAGGTAAATAGATGTGCTTATTAATAAAATAGGATTTTAGTGCTCTTACCTGTTAAATCCATTTCTCTTTAGTCCATATGGAACACAGATACCATGGGGTTGAGTCACTCCTATTGGATGGCAGGACACATCTCAAAGACAAAGTCTTATGGGTGGAGAATTCCATCTCCTTATCACGGTGCCCGTGTATTGCTGGCAACATTTTGACAGCATTGTTTCCTGATGCCTTCTTATTGGCTAGCGTGATGTTGCTCCACCCAGTGGTAGCCTTTAAGTACTGAGCCCTGTCACTTCTACAGGGCCCTTTCGTGGTGTTCCCGTTGCTTAGTGCTTGCTGTCTATATCGTGTGAATCCTGTGTATGACCCGGACTGCCTGACTATTCTGCCTGATTCCGTTCCTGCTCTGTGTACCGACCCGGCCCGGCTGACGTTCCTGTCCTGTGTATTGACCCGGATTTGCTGATGTTCCTGCTCAGTGTACCCACCCAGTTTGGAGTACATTCCTGCTCTGTGTATCGACCCGGATTGGCTGAGACTCCTGCTCTGTGTATCTCAGGCCCGGTTCACTACCTCGTCTGGTTATCCAGTTGGGGGAACTGGTCTTCCTAAGACCCAGTTGGTTGCCTCGATTGCTGCTCTAGCCGTTCAGCTACTGCGACCCATTTACGCTGCTGTGCCTTGTATCTCTATACCCCCGGGTAGGAGGTATTCCTGGTTGCACACTGTACACTTGGCTTGTTACTGCACTCCTACTGAGGTTGGTCTCCTGGGCGCCTCAGTTTGTGTCTACCACCTGGCAGTTGCCATCAAGCCTCAGCGTCCGTTAACCCTTGCTGTCTGGTGCCGTTATCCTTGGGTTGCAGTTCCTGCTGGTTTGGTTTGGCGTTACACTGTTCCTCCGGTTACAGTGATACTGTGTTGTCCGGTAGTCCGTGATTCCTTCAGGGCCTTGCTCACCCATTGTGGCAAGTCGTTATTGTGTCACTCTCTGTAGAGAGTGTCTCTTGGGCCTTCCGCTATTAGGGCCTATCAGCCTCCCGGCCTAATAGAACCTTCATATCGTTGTCTCACTGATTCACACAAACTGTAAACTGACCTCTGTCAGTAATATATATTTTGCTCTCAGATATATGTACTGGACCCGTGTGGGTTAATGTTATTCTGTAACCTGTCCTGTGTCAGTATTCCGTTTTGCTGGACCCGCCATGGTTACTTTATTCTGTCTGGTTTCAATAAAACTGTGTTTTACCAAACAGCCTGCCTGTGATTGTACTGAAAACCGTTACATTCCTCCAGCTCAACCTTTCCCCCCACCCTGCAAGTACCCAGAATTCATTTGACTGAATACACAAAAACAAGGCAAGTAGGAAGAGAAGAAATAGTAACCCTGGAGCAAGATATCTCGTCTGGGAAGAAAATGGAGAGTATCCTGAATCAAAAGACTGACCAGGTCCACATAACAATCCCTCCTGTTCCAGTAAGGGGTGACCAGAATGACTGTCTTCCAGAGAACTCTGGGAATGGAGGAAACACATAAGCAAGGTGGAAGTTCCACAGAATTGACATCACATCAGTGGCAAAGGCCATATGATCTTCCATCTGGGAGCAGAAGGTCAGAACCTTCCTGTTGTCCCTGGTGGCCTTGAGAACCATCATAGGTACACCCCACCATTGCACCATTGAGATCCCACTCGACTGGATCTACGTCTTGGTGATTTAGAAAGTCAGCCAGAATGTTTTCTACCTCTGGAATGTAAACATCTGAGATGAATAGGACGTGGGTCTCTGGCTTCACCTCACACCTGGAAAGCAGCACCTCTGGAGTCCATATGCCTTGGACCCCCAGGTGGCCCAGAACAGCACCCCAGCTGCTCAGGCTGACGTCCCTTGTGACCAGGGTCCTCTTTGGAATCACAAAGGGTTTCCCCAGTTCCAGGTTTTACAGCTTCCAGTTTTGACACCAGTCTGCCTAGAACTCTCATGTACTGCCTGATAGTGGCCTGTAGGCTGCTCCAGGGCCTGTGATACTTCCTGCAGACTTTCCCTTGATGGGTGCTGAGCTTCATTTCCTGAGAAGGTACCTGAGAGAACTTGAGCATGTTCAATATCCACCTGTGGTGGACCAGCAGTCAGGCACAGTCCTGAACATGATTGGCTAGAGGGCCCCCGAAGGTGCCTTTAGCAAAAGATCGTCCATGTAGAGAGTCATAGAAATGCCCTGGGTGTGAATGAAGGCTGCTACGGCCCCCATGACCCTGGTGAAAACGCAGGGAGCTGAAGCCAGGCCAAATGGCAGAGCCGTGAACTGATAGTGATCAGAGTCTATCACAAAACGCAGGTAGCATTGGCTGTCTGGGTGAATAGGAATATGTAGATATGCATCCTGAAAGTCTAGAGATGTCAGATACTCTCCCAGGCACATTGCCACAATGACAGAAGGCAAAGATTCCAACTTGATGCACCACATACTTGTTGATACATTTCAGGTCCAGGATGGAACGACAGGCACCACCCTTATTCAGAACCACAAACAGGTTGAAATAAAAACCTGAACCACTTTCTGGGAGAGATACTGGAACCAGAACATGTTTTGCAAGCAGTGAATCTGCTGCCTCCTGGAACAGCCGCGCCTTGTCTGGCTCTTTCGGCACCCTTGACAAAAAGAAGCAAAATGGTGGAAGGGACCTGAAATCTATGCGGTACTCTTCAGAAATGATCAGCAAAGCCACTGATCCATGACGGAGGCATCTTAAAAAAGACAGAGATGACCCCCTACAGATAACAACGGACAAGTATTCTGTGAGTCATGCTGAAGGGTGCTTCACAGGCTTAGCCATTGTAGCTGCTCACTTGAGCTGCCAGACCTGTCAGGGCTTGGTGGCGGACAATGCCTAAGAGCCTTGTGGCCTCTACGCATCAGTTTGGTGGTGGGGGGGAGAAAAACTCGCAATTTCTTCATCATGGTCAGACGTTTAGTGGCCATTTGAGGCAACAAAGTGCTCTTACCCTCAGTAGCATCACTGATAATCTTCTTCAGCTCAGGTCCAAAGAGGGACTTTTCCTGAAGAGGCAAGGAAACTAGTGACTTATTAGAAGATTAGTCCACAACAAGACTAACAAGACTCAGAACACCCCTGTATGGAGAAGCACATGAGTGGGACAAGGGTGGACCAAGGCACTTAAAGGGTTGCTCACCAGTTTTCTCTCTTTAGGTTACCATTGTAGCTTGAAGAAAACAGAGACACTACTGGGAGGGAAAATTTGTCAGCAAAATTCCCTCCACAAGGCTGCAAGGGTCCACACAGCACCTGTACACTGGTCAATCCACTCCAGGGAAGCCCAGTAATGGTAACCTGCCTAATGGGGAATAAATATAGCCCCATATAGACATAGTAACATAGTTGAAGCTGAAAAAAGACATGCATCCATCAAGTCCAGCCCATGCCAAAACACTCCTGAAGCCATTTCCAACTGAGCCCAAAGTGGGTAAAAAAACTCCTTCCTGATGCCAAATGATAGATATTTCCCTGGATCGACAACCTACCTGCATTGAAGCTATCTGTCATAAGTTTCAATATTGTTCTGTGCTAGATAGGCATTCATTGCTCTTTTGAAAGCAGTTACAGTATCTGAAAGTACAACACCCAGAGGCAAAGAATTCCATAGCTTTACAACTCTTACTGTAAAAAAATCCCTGCCTTTGTTTTAGTTGAAAACGCCTTTCCTCTATTCTTAATGGATGACCTCTCTTTCTTAGTTCAGCTCTTTGTGTAAATAATTCATTGCATAGTTCTTTGTATTGACCTTGAATTTGTTTGTAATTGGTAATCATATCACCCCTTAGATGTCTCTTCTCTAATGTAAACAACCCCAGTTTGGCTAGACTCTCTTTATAACTCAGATCCTCCAATGCCTTTATCAGTTTTGTTGCACGTCTCTACACTTTTTCCAGTACAACAATGTCATAGGAAAATGATAAAAAACCCTAAAAAAACTAAAAGAATGTTTCCTGCCTTCCTTCTTCTTTGCAGGACACCTGAATTCTGGGTGGGAGAAGGGTTGAGCTGGAGGAGGAGGGAGTCTGTACCTATAAGACTCTTCCTTTGAGGTGTCCTGCTCTACAAGAAGAGGTACTCAACCCTGCGGTACCTATGTTCCATATTGGATGTAAGAGAATAATATTTTTATATAGAAAGTCTTCCAGCACTAAAATTCACTGCTATGGCTGTCTATTTTGGGGAAGCCAAGTCTCTCTTAAGTTTTCATTATTCTCCTCTTACTCACAGCAACTTTTTCTTTGGCAACACGTACCACCGGGGAGCCAGGAGTTAGACGGAGACCTGAGAGACGTAGACTGAAGACCATCTCATTGTGTTCTCTCTTTATTTCCTCTGTAGTTTTGTTATCTAGACACCTGCAGAGGCAAAAGTAGGAAGAGTGAGAGGCATACACATAGATTGGACTGATTCATGTCAAATGCTTGTGATGTTTTGGAAATCAAAGCAACCCTGTATACTCATATTTTCATAAATTTCATACGTTAAATGAGAGGTATTTTTTCTTTTTTTTATTTGTGTTTTATTTATGGGGCAGACTTACACATCTTCCCTGTTTAAGAAAAAAAAATAGGCAAACCTTTACTTTAGAATTGATGCCAGGGAAGTTTTATATATCACAATTTGGCTTCTCTCTTTGCCAGTGCTCCATTGTGACCTGTATGGCATGACATACAGGTCACAATGGAGCAACAATAAACTGTTGAGATCTTGACGGAGAACTGGAAAATGTAGAAGCCTGACCAGGATGTGTGGGACTTTGCTGGCTTCAGATCTAAAGCAAAAATCTGTCTTTTTTTCTAAAAGACTTATGGACAGAATCAGCTCACACAGTGGGACGAACCCAGCCTGCTGGCAGTATTTTGTCCAGCCGTAATTTTCGATGCCTCAAACAATGTAATTCATAAATCTAAACCATGAATTATGATGAATACCTTTGCTTAATCCCTTTTTTTGTTCAGAGTACAGTTTGTGTCACCAGTTCTTAAATATTGCTGAACTGGAAAAAGTGCACAACCTGGTTGATAAAGGTTTTAATTTTACAAATATAGTCAAAACCAATTCAAGGAAATCTATTTAAAATGGTTGAACATAAATCTAGGGGCCATCGGTTCATATTAGAGGAAAAGAGTTTTCTGCTATAACAAAGGCAAGGAGTTTTCACAGAAAGGGCAGTTTAGAAGTTGAAAAAACAGCCTCTTGAGACAAAAATTCATATACAAGCTTGATTTTTAATACATTGGATACCTCTTCAGGTTCTAAGAGGTTAATAATGATCAGTAATGGAATATGCAAACTGATAAATAAACTGGTCACTAATTAACTAACAGTGAGTATCTGTGTAGGGGTTTTGACATTGCTTTGGCCACACCAACAGGTCATAATGTGGGAGTGGTCAAAAAAAGCTGCTGGTCCCCTCAAATTATCCTGCATTACACTAGCATTGGGAAATTAGCAGCCCCCCCAGCTGTTGTTGCATTACAACTCCCCTCATCAGTCGATGGGAGTTGAATTCCAGCAACTGCTGCGGGCACGGACGTGCACAGACATTTTAGGGGGCAGGGGCTCAAATGAAAAAAAAAAGTGTGCTTCTCATATTTATTTATTTATTTATTTTTTGTTAAAAGGGCACGAGGGCACTTTGGACAAAAAGGGCAGGTGCTCAAGCCCTCCATGGTGTCTATGTGTGCACGTGCCTGGCTGCAGAAAATACGGCCATGTTCATATTCCAGCAGTATGAGTACCCTTATTTTAACCAGCTGAAATAACTTTATAATATATTTCATAATAATTATTATTATAAAATTTTAATTAGAATAACTACTTTGTCTCTTACCCATCCTGGATAAAGAAGGTCCTGGTTATGTTCTGCCCGCCCACAACCTGGCATGAGATTATGATCAACATGGTGTCACTCCGGTTGGTCTCCGCGGTCACTGTCACATTCACCTGCTCGTTACCTCTGACTTGTACAACAGAAGACTGTGAGATTGTGTCTCTCACCATCTTGCCGAACTGTTTGGTGTCCTTACTGATCTTGATGCCAAATCTAAAGATGCCAAACTGGCCATCTTTTATATAATCAGTCCACACAAAGTTGGGCTGCTGGAGATCCTGGCACCCTGGGCTCACTGCCAGTCTTAGGGTTTGGTTATTGCAGCCAGTCAATGTGCTCTTGTCTGTGTCACCCACATTATATTCCTTTATAGAGATAGACATGAATGTTAATTACAAATGTTGAAATATTATTAAACAATATTTAAAGGGAATCTATAATGCATTTTGTATTTGCTACCTTTGATATTCTACATTTAACTACTTGGATGCTAGGAAAATTCCAGCAGGTTGATAACATCCAAGGGTTTAAAGAAACACTAGCACCTCCATATACTAACCTCCCACTTATCCTATATATGGTCAGAAAATCCTTATTGCCCATATGAATTTTAGTCTTGTACCTTTGTTCAAGAAAGAACATCTTTATTCAGCCCTGGATGTATGTCCATGGAGGCTAGGGTTGCCACCTTTTCTTCAAAAACATACCGGCCAAGGCATTCCCTCCATAGACTTAACATTGAAAGAAGCAAATTTTTTACCGGCCTGCCGGTAAAATACCGGCTGGGTGGCAACCCTAATGGAGGCAGACATGACAGTTCTTAGAAGTTTTTCAAATTGCAGCAGACAGAATGCATGCATTTACTTAATTCTTTAAAGGAGTAGTAAACTTTTTAGAGCTTTTCCTGTTCAGTAAAAGAAGTGCACTCTCACTGCTGATAGTTGATTTATTCAAAACTAGTTTTAAAGCCCGTGTTACACAGGCCTGCACTGGCGGCACTGCAGTCACGTGCATTAATGACTGCCTGAACACGCCACGGCTGATATGGAGCGGGGCTTTCCAAATTCAGACTGTGGTCCTCTCTGCGCACCTTCCTAGGACCGCTTGGTCCCAGGAAGGTGCGTAGAGAGTACCACGGTCTGAATTCGGAGCGCCTCGCTCCGTATCAGCCGCAGCACGGGCATTCTATACTGAGCATGACTGCAGCGCGCACACCCGTCTCTACTGCGCATGACGGCTTCTGACAAACATCCTAGCGAATTATAAAATAGGATATGTAACAGTTCAAATAATCAGGAAGTGAATTTACTGTGCATTTACTTCCTGAAAGTGTCAACTGACAGGAAGTGACAAGCAGTTTCTATCACATTCTATGGAGAACTGTAAGTCACTGACTTTCCTCCATTAGAATGTAACAGGAAAACTAATTGAATTTGATCACTAGAGGGCACTGCTAATGTAAAAAAAAAAAACCAAAGGTTTAAATGGTAATAACTCTGGAAATATGCATCTCTCAGCAATGTGAGTACCCATATTTTACTCATCGGGAAACGTCCTACGATATATATATGTTTTCATAAAAAAAAGTTTACTGCTCCTTTAAGTACTAGAGGGGTTTAAAGTGCTTTCTTTGCAATGTGTTCTACACCCATCCGATCCTTAAAGTATAAAATGCAGGGTTCTTAGTGAGAGGTCCTATGTTCCTTCTAGCATCTGTCATGTCCACCTCGATGAACATGATAGACAGGACTGAGAGAAAATGCTCTCTCTTGAATTAAGGAGCAGGCATAAAATCACATGGGCCATTAAGATTTTCTGAACAATTGGTAAGAGTTGCATTACCTGTTATTTGAATGCAAATCCATGGTATAGATAAAACCAATCACTTTTATTAAGAATACTTAAAATTGTAACATAACTGGGACTAAATCATTGTGACTCACGGAAACCAGGACCAGCAAAGCTAGTTTTAAACTCCACATCAATAAGTTTCACTTTCACACCTTATTCATGACTATAGAGTTAACATTGTCCACTCTATCAAATGTAAAATGTTTAGGAACCAATCAAATCTGAAAGCTAATTCATTAATAAATGTGTTTGCTCCAATTATCTAAGGGTCAATTCTGATGTTACAACCTACCCGCTGTGTCATGTCAATCATAATCAAAATCTCAGCCCATTTGAACATTCATATTAATTAATATAGCGCTCTGATTTGATTGGTTTCTAAACATTTTAAATTTGATGTAGTGGAAAACACCGACTCTATAATCATGAATAAGGGCTGTAAATGTAAAACGCATTGATAAGCAGTGGAGAACTGGTTTTGCTGGTCCTGGGTTCCATGAGTAACAATGATTTAAGTCCCAGTTATGGTGTAATCTTAAAGGGATAGTAATGCTTAATTATTACTAATCACTATATTAAAGTCCTATTAAAAATAAATGTATTACCCCCAGTGTCATCTCTCAAACCTTTATGGTTTGAGAGATTATCGCTCCTAAAGTTGCCCTCTCCCTCCTCCTCCCTTCCCCGAAGTTAGCGTTGTAGCTGACTGAAGGGAAATTCGGTCTTAGATCATCAGGCGGCTCTACAGCACAGCTAAGATTGTGTTAATAAAAAAAAAATCACTAAAACGGTCTTCTACGTGTGCTTGCAAACCAAGCACACTTTAGGAGCGATTATCTCTCAAACCATAAAGGTTTGAGAGATGACACTGGGGGCAATACATTTATTTTTAATAGGACTTTAATATAGTGATTAGTAATAATTAAGCATTACTATCCCTTTAAGATTACACCATAACTGGGACTTAAATCATTGTTACTTATGGAACCCAGGACCAGCAAAGCCAGTTCTCCACTGCTTATTAAACCAAGTACACATAGAAGACCATTTCAGTGAAATATTTATTTTTTATTAAAGCGATCTTGGCTGTGTTGCAGAGCCACCTGAAAGTAGTACGACTGGCTTCCCTGCAGTCAGCTAGAACTCTGACTACGGGGAAGGGGGAGGGAGAGGGCAACTTTAGGAGCGATTATCTCTCAAACCATAAAGGTTTGAGAGATGACACTGGGGGCAATACATTTATTTTTAATATGACTTTAATATATTGATTACTAATAATTAAGTATTACTATCCCTTTAAGTATTCTTAAATAAAAGTGATTGGTTTTTATGTAACTGATGTTACATGTTACAGTTGTTCATTGCTACACAGAGAATTAGAGTGTATCCAAGTATTTTCATACTTTTTGATATGCACATCACAGTAACTGCATTCATATTTTTGATGTTATCTCGGAGCTGAGTGCTCTTGAAGCCATTGAATGTGGTGTTTTTTTTAGTCAACCATAAATATTTTCTGGTCATACTAAGTTAAGTGTGTGGAGGCTTATTATTAAAATGTGTTAGTTCTCCTTTAAATGTGTGGTATCATTACCCAGTCCAGTGTTATAGCAAATATAGGTTGGGGTTATATTGCTTGAGAAAAGTGCTTATTTTTCACAAACCAGTGCTAAAGTCATCAACTGCAATATAATCAATAAAGGTAACACCAAGCAATGCACCAAAGATGTATTTATTATCCAAGTGGCATTCTTTACATTTAATTCAGTATACTTAAAGGAGCAGTAAACTTTTTTTATGAAAAAATATATATTGTAGGGATTTTCCTACTCAGTAAAATAAGGGCACTCCCACTGCCAAGAGATTTATATTTCCAGAGTTATTACAGTTTAAACCCATGTTTTTTTCACATTAGCAGCGCCCTCTAGTGGTCAAATTCTAATTAGTTTTTCAGTTAGATTTTAATGGAGAGGAAAGTCAGAGACATACAGTTCTCCATAGAATGTGATAGAAACTGCAGTCACTTCCTGTCAGAACAATCAGGAAGTAAAGCACAGAAAATTCACTTCATGATTATTTGAACTGTTATAAATTTTTAATAAAACATCTGACAGTAGTGTTAGTGACCTTGTTTTATTCAGCAGGAAAAGATCAATACAATATGTGTTTTTATAAAAATAAGTTTACTGCTGCTTTAACTTCAATCAGCTTTCAGTTTGTCTTTTCCTTCAGCTGTCAGTGATGTGAGTGCCCTCTACCTGGACTGTGCGAAATAGTCTGTAAATAAACTGTATCTACAAAGAGTATGAAAACACTGTGGGGGAGATTCACTAATAAGTTCAGAACAACATAGAAAAAGGCATCCGTCAAGGAGACACAGTCTTCCCACTTCTATTTGCTGCTTGTTTAGAAGAAATTTTCCACAATCTGAACTGGGACAAAAAAGGACTTAACACCTTAAGGACCAGGAAAATCTGAGGTCGTTTTCCCTTAAGGACCGGAGCAATTCTGACCTTTTTGACTATGTCTTTGTTCAACAGTGTTTTCCCTCTTAGGCTTTTATTCCACCCCCATAAATTATATACTGTTTTTTTAAGCATAAATAGGGCTTTCATTTGATACCCTATTTATATGGATAACCCACCATTCACTTTATTAAAATTAAAAAAAAAAGGTAAAAAAAATGTAAAAAAAACACCATTTTTGATTTTTCTCTTGGGATCAATTGGACACAAAGGGTTACATTTTTATGGAGACTGCATGAAAGGTATGACCGGTCAGTCATACCTACAAAATGTGCAGTTTAAAGTGGCCACTGTCCCCCCTGGGTGAAAATCCCCATGTCCCTTTTTCCCACCCTATTTTGACACTTTTTTGTCCCTGGCATTTGGTGGTGTATATAAGTGTATTACATGGCTCCACAACAATCACATTTGCAATATTGTTTAATTATATATATTTTTTTAAAATAAAAATATGTTTTTGTAAAAAAAAAAAAAAAGTGTTTTTTTGTTTTTTTTTTAAAAACACAAGTGTAAAATTGCAGTCAAAAATTGACCGTCATGGGTCCTTAAGGAGTTAAGATCAATAAAAACTAACTATATCACATACATTTAGCATATTATATCATACTCTTTTCCTGGTGTCCAGAAGAACTGCAAGAACACATTGAAGAGCTACAACAGTAAAGCAAAAATTCTGGTCTGAAAACAACTAGCAACAAGAAAAAGCATGTCATATTTAACAAATTTATCATACCAAAGAGAATCACAGTAGATAGACAAGAACTAATAGAAGTAGACAAGCATGTTTACCTTGGACAGGAAATGTCAACAGCATGATGGGAATTGAGCTATGAATAAAATTGGGATGGCAGAGATTCAGAAAACTTAGCAGTACTGTCTTTAATACAAAATTTGCCACTTTGCTTCAAGTGAAAGTTTTTTCACCACTGTCATCCCAGTTCTTACGTATGGCTGTGAAACATGGACACTCAATGCAAAAGCCATACCAAAACTTAAAGGAGCAGTAAACTTTTTTTATGAAAAAATATATATTGTAGGGATTTTTCTATTCAGTAAAATAGGGGTACTCCCACTGCTGAGAGATTTATATTTCCAGAGTTATTACTGTTTAAACTCATGTGTTTTTTTACATTAGCAGTGCCCTCTAGTGGTCAAATTCTAATTAGATTTCCTGTTAGATTCTATTGGAGAGGAAAGTCAGGAAAGCCAGAGACATACAGTTCTCCATAGAATGTGATAGAAACTACCAGTCACTTCCTGTCAGTTAGACCTATCAGGAAGTAAAACACAGTAAATTCACTTCCTGATTATTTGAATTGGTATAAATTTTGAATAAAACATCTGTCAGCAATGGGAGCGACCTTGTTTTACTAAGCATGAAAAGCTCTATAAAATATGTGTTTTCATAAATAAAAATTTACTGCTTCTTTAAGGTTACACAGAGAAGTATGGAGTATCAAATTCTGACCGTAACAAAAAAAGACTATGACATATTGAAAAAGTAGAACACCTAAAACAGAAATGGACAGGCCACACAATAAGAAGACTTGATGATAGATGGCCCAAACACATTTTGGAATGGATTATACTTGATACTAAACACCAAAGAAGAACTCCACAGATAAGATGGGTAGATTAAATTAACAAATTTGTTGGTACACAGTGGCAGCAGAAAGCACAAGACCAAAGTTGTTGGAGGCTTGCTGATAAGGCCTTCATCCTACAATGCACCGAAAACAGCTGAAGATGATTATGATATTATTACTCAATACTGGGATTTGTTTAATGTTTTCAATTATTTATTTAATAAATCTACACTTAGACGCTAGATGCTCTTCTCTTTCTTTTTTGTTTTTCATGTATTCACCCCTGCATTGATTCCAGGTGTTGAATGTTACAGCACGAGGGGAACATCTGGGATTTTTTATATATATATATATATATATATATATATATATATATATATATATATATATCAAACTTTGATTTAATTCATCATTAACTTCATTCGACAAGATTTCACAGTATTCATCTAGATAAAGCCTTAACATGAAGGGTATCAGTCTTTGGGAGACTGTTCAATTTGCATGTTATTGATGCAGCTGGCTGATAATTATTTTACCTATTAGACTATGCAGTATATTACTATCCATTCATTTATCACCATCATTTTCTGATAAGGATCTGTGTTCAGTTTTCCATTAATTTCATGATTTTATTACTGTTTTACGCTTGCCACTTTCCAATGGTTATAGAGTTTATTTGTTTATTTTATAGCGATTATCATTGGAATTGTTTTGTACTTTAGCACTGATATATATATATATATATATATGTGTGTGTGTGTGTGTGTGTGTGTGTGTAAAGTGTGTGTCCTTGATTATTAGGGATCACTGCTAACAAAGATATCAATCAGTTTTATTGAAGAATTGTTTATATATATTCTGGTATCTATGTTCTGTCATTATCCAATTTGATAATTATTTTTATTCCTATAAATTTTGGTCATAGTATTTTTGCATATTTCATTTTATATTTAATGTTGGTATTCTGATATAATTTGGTTTCACCATGACATGCAGAACTAGTGCCTAATAGGTGAGCACTCTAGAGGTGAGAACTGTTGTGGGGGGGGGGGTTCACCTGTGTTTTGTGTGGACAGGGGGAAACCTGTAGAGGTTTATAAAGATTGTGTTTTTTGGTTTATGAAGGCAGGCAAAGGTGGGGCCTTGTTAGAGAAGGGATGAGAGGAGAGGCCTGGCTGTAGGAAAAAGAGACCTTGAGAGGTGGAGAAAGAATGTGTGTGTGTATGTGGCCCTCTACTGTATTTGAGTTTGAATTGCCTTGGCTAAAATGTTATATAATATTCTACAATGTTTTATAGCAATTTTACAGACACTTTCTTTATTATGCCGCTTTTATACATCCCCTCAAAGTTCTTATAATTCTTTTCCAATACATCTGAGTGAGCAGAGGCGTAACTAGAAGACACCGGGCCCTGGTGCAAGAACTGCCATGGGCCCCCCGACGATATTGATCCCCTTAACCACATTGGCCCCCCCACTGGCCACCTCTACATTGTCCCCCATCTCCACATTGGCTCCACATTGCCACGAATCTCCACATTGCCCCTATATCTACATTGCAACCACACTGCCCCCATCTCCACATTGCCACCACACTACCCCAATCTCCACATTGCCACCACGCTGCCCCCCATGTCCACATTGCCCATCTCCTACCTCCATGGTGGTCCAGTGGTGCATCAGGAGTCAGGAGAGGTCTGTGCCTCCTTCCGCACAGACCTCTATGCAGATGGAGCTCCAGCGGGGTCCTCTCATAATGCAGAGCGCTGGGAGATGATGTCATCTCCCAGCATTCTGCATTACTAGAGTGCCAGAGGGAGATGTTGCGGGAGCCAGGCGGTGGGGTCACAGGGGTCGGCCAGGCCCTTGGAGAGACGGGCCCAGTCGCAGATGCGACCCCTATTGTTACGTCACTGTGAGTGAGAATATTTTTACAGACTGCAGATAGAGGGTGCTAAACTTTGTCAAAATGGAAGGAATAGAAGAACTGAAATAATTATTAAAGTTACTTACACAGAACAAACATACTTGGGAACCATCTTGACCCAAGCCTCTGGAGGTCCACTACGGTCTAGGGGTGAGAGTGTTCAAATTATTTGCACCATAAAGTGAGTGGGGCTTGAATGGGGTGGGAAGGACTTGGAGAAGAGGAGGTGGGGTCTGCCCTTAAAATGGACAGGGAATGGGGAAAAGAGAGCGGTGAGTGATCGGAAATGACAGTGAAGTGGGCAGAGGTACAGAGGAACTCACTGAGCCCTGACTATCAACCTCTGTCCCAGAGACCTGGTAATTAAATAGAAAAACTGGGGTCTCCAGATATGAGAATAAAGAAAAGCAAATTAATAAAAAATTATAAAATAAAACATTGCTATGCCTTTAAATTTACTAAGATGGCAATCTTGCTTGTAGGATACATTTTTCTGTAAACATTATGTTTCTGCCTCTTATATAAAAGCAACACATTGAAGTTTTGCTCTACAGCAATAGAAGACAAAGGCGTTTTAATTGTGCTCTATGCAGTAGATGCACAAAGCTTCAGTGACAGGTGTCATGACCCAAGCCAGGCATATCTGCCATGCAAGCCAATAACGTAACAACATAAATATATCCCCAAGAAAGGTCACATCTACTGCTCTCTTTGTTTGTGTATATGTGGCTTTAATCCCTCCGATCAGATGTTTCATTGTCTTGTACAGCTACATCAGAGCAATTCATGCATGAACAGGGTATTGATATTAAATTGGATCACTTGCCTTTATAAAAGTTTGACTCTATGTAATCGGCATATCTGGGAACTTGCTGGGCTTCATCCAGGGACACCGGATTTTGGGCAGTGTCTCCAAATGAAGCCTTAAGTTCTCTGGGTTCTGGAGAACTTTTTACTCTCCTGCACAGAGGCGTAACTAGAAGCCTCCGGGCCCTGGTACAAGAAGTGCCACAGGCCCTCCCACCACCACATTGGCCCCCTTCGACCACATTGACCCCCTGCACAATGTCCCTCAATCTCCACAATGCCCCCATCTCCTACCTCCTACCTGGAGCTCCTGCACAGTCCCCTTAGTAATGCAAAGCGCTGGGAGATGATGTCAACTCCCAGGGTTCTGCATTACTAGAGCACCGGCGGGAGATTGCGGGCTCCAGGCGGAGGGGTTGCAGTGGGAGACTAGGTCCCTGGAGTACACGGGCCCAGTCGCAGGTGCGGCCCCTGCGACCCCTATAGTTACGCCACCGCTCCTGCGCAGTTTCTTGTTAAAATGAGAAAAAATTACTTGAAGCTGGTGGTTGTGTCACAGCGGGAGACTGTCCAATGAAACACCAGTGTGTCACTTGTGATGTTTCATTGGACAAATCAATAATGTGCCTGGGTCACACAAACAGTGTGAGAAGAGAAGAAACAGCGAAAGCGTCATGACTGCTGCATAGCTCTGTCACACTGACAAGATTTGAGGAGCGGGAACAGCAGGAGTAGAGGAGGAAGACTGAACGAAAAGTGGAGTGCGCACTGCTTTTATTTCTTTGAGTGCCAGATAGGTATCTAATGCATTGCAACCACTGGATACCCCTCTGGCTGTCAAAGGGTTAAGTTTAATTGTGCTAATACCCATTAACCTATGGGTCAATGCATTGTAGACCAATACGTAAGTCTTACAAGTTAATTTATATTTTTCTTGAATACCACATTATCAGCTTTTACTTCGTAGATGACAGAGACTCCTTCAACTCATTGCTTCACATAATATTGGGTAAGGAAAAAAATGACTGTATTTCACAAACATGGCTGCCTGATCATTCATAGCAACAATACATTTAACCCCTCAATGATCAGAGCGGTGTTCAATGCATGGCACATCCCCCTGGTCCTCAAGCCCTTAAAGTGGACTTGTCATCCTAAGATGCTGTTAGTTTGGTTTACGAATAATTAACCCTTTGAATACCTCTCTGGCACTCAAAGGATTAAAATATGCTTATAGGTTGTACTAGCCATTTCGGTAAAACAGTTTTTAAGAAATTAACCTTTATGTTCTGTGGCATAGTGTGGCACATTATGCTAATTCCCTGCACAGTATGTTAATTAAATCTGAGGTCGAACTTATAGCTCTCTCTGTGATATTAGAAATAATAGATGAGAGTTGGTACCGTGTTAGCCGTAGAAATACAGGAGGCAAGAATTTAGTAAAGTTGATACCTTTATTGGTTAACTACAGATTTAGAATGCAAGCTTTCAAGACCTCTTAGGTCTCTTCCTCAGGCATGCTATCAACATAACATGCCTGAGGAAGAGACCTAAGAGGTCTTGAAAGCTTGCATTTTAAATCTGTTTAGTTAGCCAATAAAGGTATCAACTTTACTAAATTCTTGTTTCCTATCCTATATAATAATTCACTAAAAGGTGTGTAAAGACAAAGTCATGTGCAGTAGAGACTGCTGCACATGCTGCAGTCATCCGCAGTAGAGACTGCCCGAGCCACGGCAGCTCTGTATCAGCCGCGGCGAGGGCAGTCTCTACTGTGCATGACTAACCCCGTGACCGGCTGGCAGTGGCACTGTGGCCTGTGTAACGGGCTCTTCAACTAGTATTAGAAATAAAGCATTGCTTATCAGTGAGCTGGAGACGTTGCTACTGTAAACTGCCCAGACCTCCCTGTTAAAGTGGACCTGTTTCCCACACAACTTGTAGTCTCATCAAATGTACCTATTTAAACTACTGACAACTTGTCCTTTTTGGTTTCCAAAGAGGTTCATAGTTTTACAGATTATTGATTTAGAATTCAAAGGCATAGTAACGTTTCACAAAAAAAAGCAGCTTTGATTAATCTTCAAAGTATTTGGGCTGTGGAGAGTGTTATTTCATTGCTGTCAGAGATGTTGTTCAAGAGTAATTGAACGATAAAGTATCCCCCTCCCGCCCCTTTTACTGATGTAATACTGCCCACCTCAGAGCAGTAAGACGGCCCTGATGAATTGCAGAGAGGGACAATCTTCAGTGAGCATAAGGAAAAACCTGTCAAGGGGGGCAGGGTTTTCCTTATTCTCACAGCTATGACTTGTCTGGTCAAAAGACCACATTCCACATCTGAGGGGAGGTGACTTACACTAGTTTAAAGGGGCAGGAGGGGGATACTTTATAATTGATACAGGAAACTTGTGTAAATGTCATTCTGCAGGCTGCACAGGAAACATTGGAAGTCTGCAGTATGTATCTGATCATCTTGCTCTAACATCAAAGCAGGACGGCATTTACATTTATGCTCTCCTAAGCAAAAAACCATTCACAACCCTATCTCCTACAACAGCCGCACTCCTATTTTTCCCAGGACCCTCACTGTCTGATTCATTGTTGCCTAACAGAAAATATACTTAACATATAACATACAAAGAAACAATTAAAGAGGGAAATATCACTTCCTGTTATTAATACCATTAATTACCTTACAATGCCAGAAAATTATAGTGGTCCCTATGAATTTTGACATTGCTGTTTGGTTCAAGAGATAACATCTTCAGTGGTCTTGGATGTCATCTACATGGAGGCGGACATGACAGTTGCTAGCAGGACCACAAACTCTGCTCATTACATAACTTAATACTTTAAGTCTTTAACTCCGTGTGAAGTGCCAGGACTATCATGGAATTCCATCCTTTGAAGACAGATAAAGGTCCTGGTACATTATGGATTAACTAGTTGAACACCCCGTTACACGGGCCACAGTGCCTCTGGCAGCCGGTCGCGGGGCAGTCACGCGCAGCAGAGACTGGCCGCGCCGCTGCTGATACAGAACTGGACGCTCCTTCGGAGCGCCCAGCTCTGTATCAGCCGCGGCGCAGGCAGTCTGTACTGCGCATGACTGCCGCACGCACAGCAGTGTCTACTGCACATGTCGGGCGTTACACACAACTTAGCAAATTATTATATAGGATGATCACAGCTCGCCTCAAACCGTGCTATGATCTTGGTGGGGAGGTTGTAACTGACTGCTCGAGGACCAAAGCAGTCAGTTTCAGCTGTCCCCCAGTGGTTCTTCAAATGCGATCGCTGCTACAGTGATCACATGTGCAAATGGAGCTATATTACAAAGGCATTGTTTGTAAACATTACCTTTGTCACTGCTGTCTGCCTCTCTCCTCTTCACTGTGATTGTGAAGCAGAGAGAGACAGAGAACACAGCTCCCAACTATTCTGGTAGCTAATGAGGAGAACCTTTGTTTTTCTGGGGCAGGACTGGTGGGTACAGCATTAAAAAACAATTAGTTTATTTCATGACCAATTGACACCTCTGAGTGTAACTGAATAATGATTTAGAGCAAAACCAAAGAATTGTATTTATAGACATTTCTTTATAAACACATAAATTGTGTTTGCCAGCATACAGGGTGATCTCAATTGTAAGGCAACCCCCTAATTCTTCAACTGTTGAATGTGAAAACAAGAAAAAAATCCTCAATATAAGGTGATCCCCTTATATTGGTAATTTTGTCTTATTTTCTCACCCAACATTTTCCTTCCCCCTTTACATTTAAGCTTCATTAATGCACCCAGCAGTCTTCTTGTATAGTGGTCCGCCTCCATGTCTTGAAATGTAAAAACATACCTCCCAAGTGTCCCTCTTTGAGATCTAAATCCTTCTGTCCCTTTTTCCCACCCTGGTGTCCCTGTTTTTAGGAGATCAGACTGCCTGTTGCGTAAATAAGTGTATCACATTGTTCCAGAGCAATAAAACTCACATTAATGTTTGGTTAAACATCGGTATATGTGTTTAAAAATTAGTCTGCATAAATATAATTATTTGGTCTTGTTCTAAATCATTTATTCAGTTACAAAAAGAGGCGTCAATAGGTCATGAAATAACCTAAAAATTCTCAGTAATACCCAGCCAACCAGCCAGGCCGCCAGCGACACCTCCTGAACCAAATGTGTCTGTCTTTGGCCATCTGAAATGTTGGGATCTATGCAAAAAGGTCCTTGCAGGATCTTTTTTATAAATGTATATGGAGTCTGCACATTGATAGAAAGGTCCTGTCACGCATCATCAGCATGGAGGTGAGCACACTCCAAGAAGGCTGACGTGTGCATTATTGAAGAATAAAGGTGTTGGTGTTGGTGGGGGTGTTCCAAACTGCCCACTGGATGGGATTTTCTTCCCATTCTGTGGGCAGCCCAAATAAAAGGCAACCATGAAAATAAGGCAAGGTCTTTTTTTCAGACTCAAATCCCTGAAAAAAACTAGCCTTATATTCGAGCAAATACGATACTTAAGGTTAACAAACTTTAATGTGAGTTTTATTGCTGTGGATCAATGTGATACACATATATACATTATGCATTCTGGACACTATTGTAAAAAAGAGGTGTTAGTGTCTCAGGTAGTACCCCCCCCTAAAGAGGACACTTGGAAGGTATGAGTGAATGTTCACACCTTTCATCCTGCCCCTGTTAAAAAAAATGTACTGAGTACAAATCATCACTGGACTACATACTTCCAGAGCTGCTCAGCAGCTCTCCTACAACGGCCGCCGGCGCGCCGTTCTAGTAATACAGAGCGCTGGGAGATAACATCATCTCCCAGCCTCTGCATTACTAGAGGCGCGCCCCACGCCGCTAGACCACCAGGGACTGCAGGTAGGGGCATGGTGGAGATGAAGGGGGGTATTGTGGAGATGAAGGAGCAATGTGGAGACGGGTGCATTGTGGAGATGGGGGCATTGAGGAAGGGGCAATGTGGAGATGAAGGGGGTATTGTGGAAGGGGGCATTTTGGAGATGAAGGGGGTATTGTGGAAGGGGGCATTGTAGAGATGAAGGGGGGATTGTGGAAGGGGGCATTGTGGAGATGAAGGGGGCATTGTGGAAGGGGCATTGTGGAGATGAAGGGGGCATTGTGGAGATGAAGGGGGCAATATTGTGGAGATGAGATCAAGGGGGCATTGTGGAGATGAGATCAAGGGGGCATTATGGAGATGAAGGGGGCATTATGGAGATGAAGGGGGCAATGTGGAGAGAAGGGGGCATTGTGGAGATGAGATCAAGGGGGCATTGTGGAGATGAGATCAAGGGGGCAATGTGAAGAGAAGGGGGCAATGTGGAGAGAAGGGGGCATTGTGGAGATGAAGGGGGCAATGTGGAGAGAAGGGGGCATTGTGGAGATGAGATCAAGGGGGCAATGTGGAGAGAAGGGGGCATTGTGAAGAGAAGGGGGCATTGTGGAGATGAGATCAAGGGGGCATTGTGGAGAGAAGGGGGCAATGTGGAGATAGGGGGCATTGTGGAGATGAGATGAAGGGGGCAATGTGGAGATAGGGGGCATTGTGGAGATGAGATGAAGGGGGCAATGTGGAGATAGGGGGCATTGTGGCGATGAGATCAAGGGGGCATTGTGGAGAGAAGGGGGCATTGTGGCGATGAGATCAAGGGGGCATTGTGGAGAGAAGGGGGCATTGTGGCGATGAGATCAAGGGGGCATTGTGGCGATGAGATCAAGGGGGCATTGTGGAGGTGGAAGGGGCATTGTGGAGATGGAAGGGGCATTGTGGAGATTTCTGCAGGGGGCCCAGACCTCTTTTTGGACCAGGGGCCCTGGGTCCTGTCAGTCCGCCCCTGTCATGTACTCTGCCTGCTTCAGTTTGAAAAAACTGCAACTATCATGTCTGTCTCATTGGACATGTTATCCTGAACTGATTGAGGAGGTTATGTCTTAAAGGGATAGTAATACTTAAGTATTACTAATCCCTATAGTAAAGCCCTACAAAAAAAAAAAAACGTATTGCCCCCAGTGCCATCTCTCAAACTTTTATGGTTTGAGAGATGAACGATTCTAAAGTTGCCCTCTCCCTCCCCCTTCCCCATGGTCAGCATTCTAGCTGACTGAAAGGAAGAGTCTCGTACGACTTTCAGGCGGCTCTCCAGCACAGCCGCGATCGCGTTAATAAAAAAAAACTTTCACTGAAATGGTCTTCTACGTGTGCTTGGTTTGCAAGCATGCATAGAAGACCTTTTTAGTGAAAGTTTTTTTTTTAGTTAACGCGATCGCGGCTCTGCTGCAGAGCCGCCTGATGATCTGTGACTGGATTTCCCTTCAGTCAGCTACAAAGCTGACTTTGGGGAAGGGGGAGGGAGAGGGCAACTTTAGAAGCGATCATCTCTCAAACCATAAAGGTTTGAGAGATGACACTGGGGGCAAAACGTTTTTTTTTTGTAGGGCTTTACTATAGGGATTAGTAATACTTAAGAATTATTATCCCTTTAAAGCAAAACAATCACTGAACATAAGGTGTCCCCCAAATCAATATGCAGGTAGCGATAGGCATATCCATACTTCTATTACCTTGAAAAAGTCCAGAGTTATTGAGAAAACTCAACTTGTTCCCAGATGCACAGGCAGATATCTTGATGTAGTTGCATCTGCGCACTTGTGTCATCAGTCCCTTCCTGTACCTTAAGGTACGATGCAATTCCCCTCAGTCCCTTTGGAAAGATGTCTGCACTGATGCCTGCCTGTGCATCTGGGAAAAAGTTGGATTTATCAATAACGCCGGACATATTCAGGGTAATACTACTTTTAATATGTCTATTGCTATATGCATAATGATCCGGGGGACACTTTATATTCAGTGATAGTTGCGCTTTAAACAAAGGTGCAAGTGCAAAAATTCATAGGGGCCACTGGTATTTACTGGCCACAGAAAGGAAAATGGGGATTATTATTATTATTAAGTGGTGTTAGTTCTCCTTTAAATTAGCTGTCCAGTAAAAGGGTATATAGACTGGCCAGATTATAAACTGAATTTTACAGCACTACAGCAAAGAAACTGCTAACTATTCCAGTCACCCATGCAGTAGCACTGGGATTTTTGCAGCCTCCTTTATTAATAACTTTTCTACTCCACTGTCTCCAGATCTCTACCCAGAGACACTATGCCTGTGACGGACAGAAAGTCTCAGAAAGTCTGTCCAACAATAAGATCTGTTACTTCCTGGCCCCACCCTCCCCTTCTCCTGATGTCAGCTGTAAAGCTGACGGCAGGAGAATCGAGTGGTATGACTCGAGGAGGCTCTGCAGCAGAGCCAAAATCACTTTATCGTTAAAGAATTCATTCATTGGAAAGGTCTACAAAGTGTGCTTGCAAACCAGGCACGCCTTTTAGACCTTTCCAATGAATGAATTATTTAGCAATAACGAGATTTCGGATCTGCTGCAGAGCTGCCTGCTGGCCCCCAGACCGGGATCTCCTGCTGTCAGCTAGACGCTGATGTCAGGAGAAGGGGAGGGAGGGGGGAACTTTGAATCCCTATATCTCTCAAACCATAGTGGTTTGAGAGATAGGGTTTTGAGCATATTGATTAATATTTTAACCTCTACAAAACTGAACTTTTTTAGGGGGGACATTACTGTCCCTTTAAGCACTCACAAGACAAGCAGGGGGAGATTCACTAAGCGGAGATAAAGAGATGATAAAGTGGAGATGATTTCTCCAGTTTATCACTTCTCCAGTTCCTATGATATTCTATGGAGTCTATGCACTAAGATGTCTTCAACTTTGGAGATCTTAATGCATAGTCTCTATAGAATAACATAGGAACAGTAGAAGTCATCTCCACTTTATCACCTCTTTATCAACGCTTTATCACCGCTTAGTGAATCTCCCCCAGGACTACTTCTTCTGTCTTTATGGTTGAAATGTCACAGATCTGGACATTAAAGGGGAACTACCACCCCGCAATAACTTAAACTTTTCTGATTGCTCATCTGGCGACTAGCTGCTTAGTAGCGCTAGTCGCCAGAAATATTACCCGGTTCTGCAGATATCGGCGTTTTACCGATGGTGACAGGAGCAGGAACCACGGACGTCTCTTCACAGTGACGTCCGTGCGCCTGCGCTGTCAGTCCCTTTTGAATCGCGCGGTTCAAAAGGGACTTACAGCGCAGGCGCACGGACGTCACTGTGAAGAGACGTCCATGCTTCCTGCTCCTGTCACCATCGGTAAAACGCCGATATCTGCAGAACCGGGTAATATTTCTGGCGACTAGCGCTACTAAGCAGCTAGTCGCCAGATGAGCAATCAGAAAAGCTTAAGTTATTGCGGGGTGGTAGTTCCCCTTTAAATAATCAGTGAATTGGTGTAAATCATACAGTGGGACACACTGAAATCAGGCACCTAGAGAATTTTGTTCTTCACCCTGAGACCTTAAGACATTGACATAGCACCTAGAATATTCTTTATTGGGAGCATTAAGGGTTAATATTTCATAGATCTAAGGGTGAGCTCATTTCAATAGTTCCCAGGTATGCCCAAGTATGGCTTCAATGCTGCTGAACTGATTGTAAAGGTCAGTTTATCATACTGTAAATAGAAACAACATCAAACTTCAACCAATCAAATGCAAACAAAAATTATACAGATATAACTGACAGCTTAGCGAAGGACACCTACCTAGGTAAGTCCTTCTGATAAACAAATTAACTCTTTAAGGACCACAGTGCTGCTTAATGGATGGAAAAGCAAGTCACTACACACCTCTGGTCTTTATAAGGGTTAAGAAACACTTATTCCTAGGGTATAATTCCAGTTTGGATTGAACCCTTAAGGACTCAGGACCGTCGTGCTGGTATGGCACTTAAAGGGATAGTAATACTTAATTATTACTAATCCCTATATTAAAGTCATTTTAAAAATAAATGTATTGCCCCCAGTGTCATCTCTCAAACCTTTATGGTTTAAGAGATGATCGCTCCTAAAGTTGCCCTCTCCCTCCCCCTTCCCCAAAGTCAGCATTGTAGTTGACTGAAGGGAAATCCGGTCTTATGATCATCAGACGGCTCTGCAGCAGTGCTGCAATCGCGTTAATAAAAAAAAAAATCTTTCACTAAAACTGTCTTCTACATGTGCTTGCAAACGATTTCAGTGAAAGATTTTTTTTTATTAACGCCATCTTGGCTGTGCTGGAGAGCCGCCTGAAATTCGTACGACTAGCTTCCCTGCAGTCAGCTAGAAAACTGACTACGGGGAAGGGGGAGGGAGAGGGCAACTTTAGGAGCGATTATCTCTCAAACCATAAAGGTTTGAGAGATGACACTGGGGGCAATACATTCATTTTTAATATGACTTTAATATAGGGATTAGTAATAATTAAGTATTACTATTCCTTTAAGGACCGGTGATGGTCCTGGCACATCATGGAATTCTGGGATGACAGCACGGCTATACGCCACTCTGCCATCCCAGAATACTATGCAAGAGAAAAAAAATGCATTGTGGTTCTTAACGGCCCCCCCGTGCCGTATCCGGCAGTCCTTAAGGGGTTAAAGTGGTACAATATAGAAAAGCCTGACTCTAAGCATACAGAGCACCCAGTGCTTCATGGACAGTGTTACACTGTATCATTGTCCCTGCTATTACAGTCTCTGGCAGAATACTCTCTGAAAACAGTGATTTTAGGAGCTCAGTGTCACGGACATAATAGTGTAACAAAATTGGTGAAGATGAAAATGTAATAATAGAAATTATAGACATATAATTTACATATAACGTACATGCAGAATATTTAAATTCAAAATGGAGACTGACTGTCACTATAACAACTGCAACATGTCTTTGTCACAGGAACGTACCTGGCCGTTTGTTCCATGGCTTTGGTTCTCAGAAGACCTGGCATGTGACAGTCCAGCACAGCACAGTAGGGTGAATTGTAACATCAGCTTTAGGAGAGTCTTTGGTACCCCCATATTACTACAGACAGACATACATACATAGGGGTGTTGTTTGAGGGAACCCTGGATTGGGGGTCCTCTAATTAGTTCCTTGCTGGCGGGTATTCAGAGAACTCCACATATCCTGCTTACGGTTATATATATAGATATACCTATTGTCCTGCTCAGTAAAAACAATTCTAATATTAGTCTGTCTGAGGGGAGGAGAGGCATAACCCTTTAGTGTCCAAACTGTGAACCCAAAAATGAACCATGGGTGAATGAAGGTTCCAATGCACACTGTATAATCCGGTTAAGGTTGAGATTCTGTATTAAGGGAGGAAACTGCTCTGCTGTAGGGAAATTGTCTGCAAATGGGAAAGGTTTCAATGGTCGGCAAGGTAAAAAGGACAGGACAGCGTGTAAGCAGATGTCAAATAATTATTATAACAGAAGATGTCTTCCAGGCGCTCTTCTCATCCAGAGAGACAAGGGAGGAGAGGTTTAACCCTTTCTGTGGTAGAGGTGCAGCCAGCTTTACTAGAATCATCTGGACTTCAAATGGTTAACCTGCAGAAATGAGATGCTGAATATCTGAGCACAGTCTATTCTTACAGTAAAAGGCATATTTACTCCATTGAAAGGTAGGACAAGATGTTACTTTTTTCATATGCATCAGAGAATTATTCATAAGTTTTCTTAAAGGGATAGTAATGTTTCAAAGTAAAAGCAGCTCCAAGTAATCTTCATAGTATTTGGGCCATGGAGAGTGTTATTTCAATACTGTCAGAGTTGTAGTTCAAGAGTAATTGAATGATAAAGTATCCCCCTCCTGCCCCTTTTACTGATGTAACACTGCTCAGCCAGATCAGAAGGGAGGTGCCCAGGTAGACTGCAGAGAGGGACAATCTTCAATTAAGATAAGGGAAAAACCTGAAAAACTTGTCAAGGGGGGGCAGGGCTTTCATTGTTCTCACAGTAAGAATATTGATCCTTGATGTTAGCTGTCTGGTCTATGGACTGGATTCCACATCTGAGGAGTGGGGGCTTACACTAGGTAAAAGGGGTGGGAGGGGGAAACTTTATCATTCAGTTACTCTTGAACTACAATGCTCACAGTAATGAAATAACACACTCTATGGCTCAAATATTATGAAAATTAATTGGAGCTGCTCTTTTTGTGAAACATTACTATCCCTTTAATTAATTTTGTTGCGCTTCACTGTACTCTCTCCAGTTCTACAATATCTTTTTTTTTAGAACTGGTGCCCAAAACTGCACTGCATATTCGAGGTCAGGTCTTACCATTGATTTATACAGTGACAAAATTATGTTTTCCCACTCAATACCCCTTTTTATGCAAGACAGGACTTTGCTTTTGTTACTGTTATTTAATACTGGACACTGCTTCCAAGTTTGTAGTTTACAAGGATTCCCCGGTCTTTCTCTAGCAAAAAATCCCCTAAAATGATTCCATTAACTTCATAAATAGCACTGGGATTTTTTTCTTCCCAAACACATGACTTCACTCTTTCCTACATTAAACTTCATATTCCATTTGTTTGCCCAGTCTGCCATTTTATGTAAATCCCTCAGTAGAGAACAAATATCGGGGAGATTCACTAAGCGGTGATAAAGAGCTGATAAACTGGAGAAGTCATCTTTACTTTATCACTTACCACACACACGCACGCACACACGCACGCACGCACGCACGCACACACACACACACACACTCTTGTATCCTGGGCCCATTCTCTCTCACACAGTTCCGCTCTCCTCTAATCTTTTTATCCCTTCTCTGTTCTCCTGCTCCCTCTTTTCTATTCCACAAGTATCCTCATGGTGAACACTGTCTGACACCCAGCCTTTTTCCATTGTCCACCGGTAGTCACAGGCCCATACACACAGAGACATCCCAGCCTTGTTCTACTGTTCACTGTTAGCATCAGTACCTCACATTCACTATCTAATACACCTGCTGTTCTGCTGGTAATCACGGGAATTGAATACTCATTATCTGACACCCCAGCCTTGATGCACTGTCCACTAGTAGCCACAGAGCCATATATACACTGATATCCAGCCTTGTTGAACAGTCAACTGGTAATCACTGAACCACAGATGCCTGTTCTCCAGTCTTTCCCCCCTATCCCCAGTACACATTCTTCCCCAGTCTTTTTTCTCCTCTTTTTTTACTCATTTTCTATCCCCCCATTCTTTTTCCCCCAGTTGTACATCCCCACTGCCTCCTCCAGTCTTCCCCTCTTAGTTTTTTTCCTCCTCCCTCTCTCTCCCCCAATATATTCTCTCTTTCCTGAGGACCCTCCTGCTTGCCTACAGTTGCTGGCAAGGATGAGTCATCATCCCTTGCAGTCTAGCTGTGTTTGGAACATGATGTTTGTGCCTCCTTCTGTGCAAACCACTATATCCATCATCCTTGCAGTCATCATGTCATCCAATAACACAGAGCACCCAGATACAATATCATATCCCAGCACTCTGCATTAGGATCTGGATGTACAGGTCTGTGCTAGAAGAGACACAGACCTCAGCTGGCCATTTAGGGGAGATCTGTCTGAAGTTGCAGAGCCAAGTGAACTGAAACCTTGGCACCCACCCCAAAATCCTCCCTGTCCATCTGTCCTATACTATTCAGCTGCTTCCCTCATATAACCCCCCTCACTAGAGCTCTTATTACTATACATAACACCTCATATAACTCCTCCAAGTGCTCTGTATAAACCATCTCTATAGCCCCTGTTATTGCTTAGCATAACCGACCTCTATAGCTCCTCTTATTGTTCTATATAACCCAGTGTTTCTCAATTCCTGCCCTCAGGACCCACTAACAGGCCAGGACATAGGGATTTCTCTGCTAGAGCACAGGTGTGTGTCACAGCTTACCTTGACTCCAGCATGATTACAGGCGCGAAGCTTCAAGCAGGCTGCAGGCCTCTGTTTTATCTGTTTGCTTAATGTAGTTTTCAAAAGCATCCTGTATAGGACGGAGACACTGGGTCAAAGACTAGACCAGTTGTCTTTAGCCATACAGACGGTTTCGCAGCGTACTGCAAACCTTGAACAAATTTGTACACAACTGGTGGCTAAAGACAACTGGTCTAGTCTTTGACCCAGTGTCTCCATCCTATCCAGGATGCTTTGGAAAACTACATTAAGCAAACAGATAAAACAGAGGCCTGCAGCCTGCTTGAAGCCTCGCACCTGTAATCATGCTGGAGTCAAGGTAAGCTGTGACAGTTGTGTACAAATTTGTTCAAGGTTTGCAGTACGCTGTGAAACCGTCTGTATGGCTAAAGACAACTGGTCTAGTCTTTGACCCAGTGTCTCCATCCTATCCAGGATGCTTTGGAAAACTACATTAAGCAAACAGATAAAACAGAGGCCTGCAGCCTGCTTGAAGCCTCGCGCCTGTAATCATGTTGGAGTCAAGGTAAGCTGTGACAGTGTGGTGATCAGAGGCTCATTCACATTGATTAACTCACCTGTGAAATCCTGGCCTGTTAGTGGGTCCTGAGGGCAGGAGTTGAGAAACACTGATTTAACCCATCTCTATAACTCTTATTTCCTATTGCTCCATATAACCGTTGCCTATAACTCCTCCTACTGATGCATGTAACCACTCCCTATAACTCTTCCTATTGATCCATATAATTATTTACTATAACACCTCCTATTTCTCCATATAACTGCTCCCTATAACTCCTCCTATTGATCCATGTAACCACTCCCTATAACTCTTCCTATTGATCCATGTAACCACTCCCTATAACTCTTCCTATTGATCCATATAACTTCTTTCTATAGCTCCTCCTGTTGGTCCATATAACTACTTTCTATAACTCCTCCTATTGATCCATATAACTGCTTAAAATAAACAAAAAGGCAAACCGTATATTTGCACTCCACTCCCTTATCTTGAATTCTTCACAAAGGGCCTCTATATAGGTTAGTAAATTCCTACTAGGTTTCTTACAAAGCTGTTGCTGCTCATCTTTTCGGTGTTATGGTTAGGGTTGCCACCTTGTCTACAAAAAAATACCGGCCATGGCATTCCCTCCATAGACTTAACATTGGACAGGAGCCAATATTTTACCGGCCTGCCGGTAAAATACCGGCTGGGTGGCAACCCTAGTTATGGTTCAACCAACTCACAGAAAACTACAAAAGGAAAGTGGACAGTGCAAAACAGCCTCTAAGCTTAGTAATAAATCACAGTCTTTGGTTGGATTTCAATCTAGCCCTCTCCCCCAAGCAGGCACTCACATCTTTCTGAGGCCACCTTTACCTCTAAGGATCTTAGGCATCCATATAACTCCCTATAACTCCACTGATTGCTCCATATAACCGTTCCCTATAACGCCTCCTACTGCTCCATTTAACTGCCCCTATAACTCCTCCTACTGCTCCATATAACTGTTCCCTATAACTCCTCCTATTGTTCCATATAACTGTTCCCTATAACGCCTCCTACTGCTCCATTTAACTGCCCCTATAACTCCTCCTACTGCTCCATATAACTGTTCCCTATAACTCCTCCTATTGTACCATATAACTGCTCCCTATAACTCCTCCTACTGCTCCATATAACTGTTCCCTATAACTCCTCCTATTGTACCATATAACTGTTCCCTATAACTCCTCCTATTGCTCCATATAACTGTTCCCTATACTTCCTCCTATTGCTCCACATAACTGTTCCCTATAACTCCTCCTATTGCTCCATATAACTGCTCCCTATAACTCCTCCTATTGCTCCATATAACTGTTCCCTATATATCTCCTCCTATTGCTCCACATAACTGTTCCCTATAACTCCTCCTATTGTACCATATAACTTCAATATTACTCCTCCTATTACTTCATATAACTGGTCCTTATGACTCTTATTGTACCATATAACTGTTCACTACAATTCCGCTTATTGCTCTATATAACTGTTCCCTATAACTCATCTTATTGTACCATATAACTGTTCCCTATATTTTCTCCTATTGATCCATATAACTGTTCCTAAATATCTCCTCCAATTCCCTATAACACCTCCTACAGCACCACTACTACACTATCGCTGCAACTGAAAAATTGTAAGCAGAAATACCTTTGTTTTACACTGCAGGAAAGTCGTATAGCATTTTTTGTTCTAAACATTTACTGCTCTTGCAAGCCTTCTCGAACTTTCAAAAGTATGTACTGAACACAGAGGGCCATATGTTCAAAAAAGTAGCAAAATAGCTTTTGTCTTTTGTAATGACATCTCAAAGTATGTGTCATTGAGCTCAGTAATATTTTCAGAGAGTGTCGTCGGTTGTGATCAGAAAATATGCCCTTTTGTATGATTCCTGACTGAAACTGTCATACGTAATGAAAAAAATGTGACGGGACTGCTCTAGTGTGCTGTTTCAGAGAAGTGTCACGAATATAGGTATGGCAATTGTGCTTGTGTTGGTGATAGCAGTAAAGACTTTTAGCATTTCCTTCACTTATAGGTTTCTCACATTAAGAACTTCCCATTTCCTCTGATATACGTCTGATATGGATATGGAAATTTCCTCTCTGCAATGGTACATGGGAGTGAAAAATATGACTTGTAGCACCAATGAGAGGCCATCATGCTTCAGAACAAAATACTTTATCTTGTTCGTTCTCGATGAGTGCTCGTCACAATACTTGTCCCCTATGGTGCACTTGGGTCCCTCCAGATTTATTTCTCATTTGTTTTGTGAATATGACACTAATACACTAAATAAAATCCCCTTCACATCTACTTTTACTTGCCCTCTAGTAGCCAGTCACACTTCTGTGCCTACCACAATTCACTCACAGTATTCCTCTTAATGTGTCATAAAATCACATCCTAATACGTCCCTCATTGCTTGTGCATTGCTTCTCCCTTTGGATTCTAGACACCAACACTGAAAAAACAATACATTTGAGATACCTCCAGGCATGGGCGTTTACAGGGGGGCACATGCCCCCCCACTACAGTTGCTCTCTCTCCCTGAATAAACACAGGGGCTGGGCAGGTTGGACTGGTGGCCATATTATGGTCACCCCAAGGGCCGGATTTGTCATAAGGCAGAGTAGGCATATGCCTACAGGCGCACCCCACAGAGGGGCGCCTGTCATTGGAATCAATTATTTATTTATTTTTTTAAAATAAAAATAAATACTCGCTGCCTGCCTGCTGCCCAGTGAGATCCTGCTGTTGCTCCCCCGGTGGCTCTTTAGTAATGCAGAGCGCTGGGAGACGACATAATCTCCCAGCGCTCTGCATTCCTAAAGAGTAGACCGCGTGGGAGCAACAGGAACTTCAGTTCTGTGCAGAAGCAGGCACAGACTTCTCCTGCCGCTGGACCACCAGGGAGGTAAGAAACAAGGTAATGTGGAGTTGATACGGGGCAAGTTGGAGCTGATGGGGGTAATGTGAGGACAAGTTGGCGCTGATGGAGGGAAGTTGGAGCTGATGGGGGCAAGTTGAAAGTTGGAGCTGATGAGGGCAAGTTGTAGCTGATGGGGGTAAAGTGGGGTCAAGTTGGAGCTGATGGGGGCAATTTGGAGCTGATGGGGCAAGTTGGAGCTGATGGGGGCAAGTTGGAGCTGATGGGGGCAATGTGGGGGAAAGTTGGAGCTGATGGGGCAATGTGAGGGCAAGTTGGAGCTGATGGGGGCAATGTGGAGATGATGGGGGTAATATGAGGGCAAGGTGGAGCTGATGTGAGGGCAATATGGATATGGGGGTAATGTGGAGATTTGGAGCATTGTGGAGGTGTCCAGTGGAGATGGCCAAAGGGGGGGGGGCGCTTCAGATTTCTGTGCCTACAGGCCCCTGAGATGTAAATCCGACCCTATTCACCCCCCAGGAAACATTTTTTTGAATGTCCATGCCTCCAATGGATTAATAGTATTGTTCTCTATAATCCATATTAGCCCTTATAATCTTTTTTTTATAGAGTTCTGTAACATTTTTCAAAGTAAGGTGAATAACAGACAGTGAATTAAAGAAAAATACAGAACACATGGTAGTGAGCAGGGTTCAGACTGTTTGAGTTTACAATCTACAACACTTCTTCCTCCTATAGCAATATGGTATAATAAGATCCCTGATACACATAGTATTTCTACATTACATAGGATTAACTCAACTCTTAGTAATAATATAAATCAACAGTTGTTCAATATATATATTTTCTGTGTTCAAATAATCCCTCCTATGTGGAAAGAAAGATAAATCTAAAAATCCAATGAGAGGATTAGGGGCTATATAAGGGGTTAATTATTTCAGTTATGTCTTGCAGTGCAGACTGTTTATAGAAATCTGACAGCAAAAGATAGGTTAGGAAAGTAGAATTGGAGGCTGCTGAAAGGTGCACTTGTAACTCAACACCAGCAGTCACAGTGTAGGGGATATTTTCTAACCATAGTCCAGCATAGAGTTACATTAGAGAGTGTGTGACTGGTAATAACTGATATGTTATAACAGGGGTGGGCACTTGGTGACTTCCTAGCCAGCCGAGAATCATGGGAATGTTAGCCTAACATCTTAACAGCCATGTTACTAAGACTTCTTTAGAATGTTTTTGTCCAGTTCACCAATTTATATTTGAGCATATACCAGTGGTCAGAAACATTGAACTCCAAACTGCCCAACATTTCAAATGGCCAAAGAGGGACACTTGTTTTAAGTGGTTTTGTGGGGGGCGTGGCTGGTGGGCAGGGCATTACCAACAATTTTAGGATATTTACTGACCTATTCACACTTCTTTGTGTAACTGAAAAGATGGTTTATAGTAAGACTGAGCATTTTATTTACACAGACTAATTTACAAATGCATATACTAGAGTTAAAATAATGTGAGTTTTATTGCTGTGAAGCAATGTGATACACTTATACACACCACACAGTCTGATCTCCTAAAAGAGGGATGCCATAGTAGGAAAGAGGGACAGAGGGATTTGAGTCTCAAAGAGGGATGCCCCCCCCCAGAACCGGATTGGCTGGGAGGTAAGCACACATCTCAGCCAATGGTAGGCTGGAAACCATTTTGAACAGAGACTGTCCATATAAAAGCCAGTTACTGTTCACATTTTTCACACAGATGCTCGGGAAATGGCCCAGAAGGTATCAAAGGGGGAAGTGGGGTTTTTGGCAACTGATATATTAATTGGGGATAACATTCTTATTATTCAGCATGGATTTCACATCAATTTTTCCACATTGGGCCCCAAATTATTTTAGATGATTGGAATGCTGGCACAGCTTAACCCTTTGAGTGACGGAGAGGTACACAACACATTGCTCTGGGTTAACAAATACATTACTTGACCACATAGGTTTTACCAAAGAATTTTAATGTGGACTTTCTTTCTTTTTACAGGTACATCTTTTACAACAGATGAAGATCAGAAGACAGAGGAGGAGAAGACAGAAGATGAAGAGAAAGAAGACTGAAGAAGATGGACAGTAACTGACCAGGGTGCTAAAGACCCCGCTGGTCATCAAGATTACAGGTAATGTTTATTTTCAGGGGATGTTTCTGAACTTGGTCGGATTAACTCTGTTATGCATACCCCACTGGCACTCATATGGTTAATTCTACTAATATTCGACACATTTTAGGAGTACTTTGGATGTATTGATATGGGATGTAGGGCCACACATCAAAACATCTCCTGGTGACTTAGGTTTTTGTGGGGCCTTTTTTCCCTTCAACTCCTGTGCTGGAAGGTTTTAACATGCGTTAGGGGACTCTGTGCCCACAAAAACTTGGTGCAGATTTTCTCCCATTAGAGTGGGTCCCTTAATGCATGTTAATGTCTGACATATGGAACTGAATGTGAAAATGGATGATGTTTAAATGTGTTTTGAGGGGTTCAAATGGCGCTAACGTGTGCATTTTTTTCTGACGGTATTTCTTCATAGCACTGGTAATTGAATGGCTTACAGTGCTTGAAAAAATGCCTGTGGGTGTTTTTTGTGCCATTGGACCGAATTGAATCGAGGCCTCTGTCAGATCTAGACTGAGTTCTGTTCCAGTAATGGAAGCGATCTTTCAGGTTTAAAAATGATCTGGAGCTAATCAAACCTGTATGTATGAGGACTAGCAAAACATATTTCAGAGATTTGTAATGCAGACATGCTCATATAAGTGTGATTTAATGTAATTTCCAGATCCGGAATCTTAACTCTTGTCTGCCAGATGGAATTGCACTGTGCATGGTCATACAAACAGAGAGATCTGGTTATTCAGAGACTAGACTGTATACACTTCGGTTGCTGAATGTGGAAGGAGATTGCAAGCAATCAGATTTTTATATAATCTGCTTGTTAGTCATTTCTGATGAGCATGTAACTAAAACATGCTCAAACATTAACAGACAGTTCCTTAACAAACTGATGTGCAGCACATTGCTCTGTAATGAGGTGTGCACTTCTCTATTCTTTAAATGGTTAAGTATGGTGAAAGAAGAAAGAAAAGATGGGTGCTTCATCGGTTAATGATGTCCAAATGATCATACCTGGGAACTTTCCAGATGTGCCCTGGAGACTCAGTTTTTTGCAGTTAATTACCAGGTCTGCAGTGGTGGTGAGTGTCTTATGAAATTCTGCCAGTTTCTTCTCCTTCCCACCCTGTTCCTCTCACTTCCCACCCACTGATAATCCTTCCCACCCTGTCCCGCCTACTTTCCACCCACTTCCCGCTCATTTTATGACTCAGCCTGTTAAGGCCCTGCCCTGCCAATGATTAAGCCTCAATCCCTTTGTGACGCAAATCGCTTCATTCATATACCCTAGTGACACAACATTAGCCCTCCCTGGGGGCTCAATAATACAAAGTTCCCAGGTATATAAAATATATGATATCTACTAGATGTATGAATCCTACTCACAATTTTAAAAGGCCACTACTAGTCCATCACAGTGGCAATTAGACATGTGGAGGATATTTTACTGCCTCCACACAGATACTTTCAACAACACAGCTGCTCCCCACTCTCTCCAATGGTCTCCACCTCGAATAGAAGGAAAAAACCAAACACAGCAAAAATAACTCATTTTTTGTAGTGGAGCTCGCAATATTTATTATAGCTGCTTACATTATCCCCAGCCAATACAAAATGTACTCACAATTTACGTCGACAGGTTTGTGCTTGGAAATTACTATGAAACAACAGGGGAATAGGATCCTGCCCCTATTCAGGAACTGCAAATATAATCCAGGTGGACATGTTGTCAAAATTGTATTTAATTTATTTAGTTAAAAATATGACCATAATACCAATATTAATATGGCTGTAATGCCAGGCATTGAAAATTTTATATCTTGAGCCGAGGTGCAAGGAAAAAATTCAAAGAGGCCATTAGAATTTTTTGGCCATAGTATGATATTCATTGAATTATTATTAGTACTAGTTGAACAGCCCGTTACACGGGCCACAGTGCCTCTGGCAGCCAGTCGCTGGGCAGTCACACGCAGTGGAGACTGCCCGCGCCGCGCCCCGGCTGATACAGAGCTGGAGGCTCCTTCGGAGCGCCCAGCTCTGTATCAGCCACGGCGCCAGCAGTCTCTACTGCGCATGACTGCCGCACGCGCAGCAGTGTCTACTGCGCATGTCCGGCGTTACACACAACTTAGCGAATTATTATATAGGATGGGTGTTATTTCCACCTTTAAGAATGGATGAGCCACTGGTTAGTCTGCCTTTGTGCATGAAAACAGGCACTGTTAGAAGCACCCAGGGACAAAATTGGGCAGTTAAGCTATAACCCTTTGAGTGCCAGAGGGGTATGCAATGCAAAACTCAAAGGGTTAACAGACTGGTAACACATGCCAGCATAAATGGTTAACACTTTACAATCAAGAAATTAAATAATACTTACTCATTTGTTCAACAAAAAGACTAGTTATGTGCCCTTCGTACAGCAGCACGGTATATTGATATAATTTTTTCCTTCTTGACTCCAAAAGACAGTTGGATATTTCCCTGGTTTAACATCCTATTTGCATTAAAGCCAGTTATAATAATTCTCAGTAGTGTTCTGAGCTAGAAAGGTGTCCATTACTTTTTAAAGGAGCAGTACACTTTTTTTTATGAAAACACATATTTTACAGAGCATTTCCTGCTGAATAAAACAAGGTCACTCCCATTGCTGTCAGATGTTTTATTCAAAAATTACAGCAGTTTAAATAATCAGGAAGTGAATTTACTGTGTTTACTTCCTGGAAGTTCTAACTGACAGGAAGTGACTGTCAGTTTCTGTCATATTCTATGGAGAACTGCCATGTCTCTCACTTTTCTGACTTTCCTTTCCATTAGACTCTAACATGAAATCTAATTATAAGTTGACCACTAGAGGGCACTGGTAATGTAAAGAAACATGGGTTTAAACTGTAATAACTCTGGAAATATAAATCTCTCCTCAATGGGAGTACCCTTATTTTACTCAATAGGAAAATCCCTACAATATATATTTTTTCCTAAAAAAAAGTTTACTGCTCCTTTAAAGTATCTACTGTATTTGCAAACACAGCATTCTGAGGCGGAGAATTCCACAGCTTCACCGGAAAAAAATAATAAACATGCAATTCTGAAGGAGTTTTCAAATTCATCTAAGTAATTTTAACTCCTTAAATGCTAGCAATATTGCCAATGATTCCAAAACAATGCATTTGAGAAATACGGCATCCAAGAGGTTAAAATCAGGAATAAGCAAGCTTTGACATCCCAGGAGGAGAAACACTAAGGTTTGAAAAGGGTCTTGTGTGTCAGTATAGAGTCAAGTATGACCTGAGCCTGATGCATTAATCTGCATTTTAAAGCAGAACTACCATGTAACAAAATGTTTAGCTTAACTAAGTCCCCTTCTGGCAACTAGCTGCTTAGTAGCGCTAGTCGCCAGAATTATTACCTGATTTAATAGATATATACTTTATTCCCCAGCTGTCAGTAGCATGGAGTGCGGACATCTTGCCAGAATGACGTCCACGCGTCTGCGCTGTCAGTCCCAGCCGGGTCTAGGAGGTGTTGCTAGGAGCCTGCCGGATCCGGCTGGGACTGACAGCGCAGACGCGTGGACGTCATTCTGGCAAGATGTCCGCACTCCATGCTACTGACAGCTGGGGAATAAAGTATATATCTATTAAATCGGGTAATAATTCTGGCATCTGGAGCTACTAAGCAGCTAGTCGCCAGAAGGGGACTTAGTTAAGCTAAACATTTTGTGACATGGTAGTTCCGCTTTAAATGTTGTCCCTTATATTAAGCATCAAATATGTCCTTAACAACATGACTGCCTCAGTCATGCTGTTTCAGTGTATCCTTCGCAAATGCCTTATTTTAATATTTAAACTTAACTTAATTAGCCAATTATATATTATCATTTTATGTTAATGTAACTATATGCTATGTTCACTAAGTTACAATAACTGGTGAAAGTTTCAGAGCTCACGGAAACAACTTTTGCTCTCTGTGGCTGACAAAATGTCACTTTTAACATAGATATCTGTGCAAACCTCATATTACACCTATTCAAGTACAGCAGTTGAACTGTGTTCATAGAGGGCAGAGACACTGGAGGTGTTCAGAATTTCCCTGACTATGCACACAGTTAGGGGGACCACATTTCCAATCTGCCATTCTGGGATATGTGGTCACCCTAGTGAGTCCTGTGGCTGAGGCTCCATCCGGCGCTGACTATCTTTCTGAGGCTGACAGAGAGTAAGAGTTCCCCAGTGGAAACTCTTACTCTGTATCAGCCTCAGAAAGATGGTCAGTGCTGGCGGGAGCCTCAGCCTCGAGACTCACTCACAGCGCCAGCATACTTGCTCCATCCCATCTGTCTCGCATGCACCAGTCCAGCCAGCCAAGGAAATATATTTGCTATATGGTCCTCATTATATAGCAAATATAGTATTTGGACTTTGGAGAGTGTCATTTCAATTCTGTCAGAGTTGTAGTTCAAGAGTAATTCAATGACAAAGTATCCTCCCGTCCCTTTTACTGATGTCACACTGTTCAGCCAGAGCAGAAGGGAGGTGCCCAGGTAGACTGCAGAGAGGGACAATCTTCAATTAAGATAAGGGAAAAACCTGAAAAACTTGTCAAGGGGGGCAGGGCCTTCATTGTTCTCATAGGAAGAAGATTGTCCCCTGCTGTTATCTGTCTGGTCTATGGACTGTATTCCACATCTGAGAAGAGATGGCTTATACTAGGTAAAAGGGGCGGGAGGAGGAAACTTTGCTTGTGACTATCTCATAAACCATAAAGGTTTGAGAGATAAGACTTATATCATTCTTCATGTTTTTTTAATGCCTACAAAATAAAATAAAGTTAAAACGAAGTATTACTATCCCTTTAACTTTACTTGCTAATATCTTTATGGTTTGGGAGATAAGACTTATATCATTTTTGTTTTTTTAAGGGCTACAATATAAAATAAAATTATTTTCAAGTATTTCTATCCCTTTAAAGACAATAGTACTAAGTTTTCCAAATGCTCCCCATCCCAATTTTATCTCTCAATTTCCATCATGGTGTTTTCCATCTGTTGACATTGCCTGTCCAAGGTAAACATACTTGCCCACTTCCTCTAGTTCTTCTCCATCTACTCTGATTTTCCTCAGCATGGTAAATTCGTTAAGCATGACTTGTGTTTTGTTGGTATTCATCTACTGTTCTGCAAATTCAGTTGGTTGCCTCTGTCATCTTCCAGGTTCATATGGTCTGATTGATTTATCCCCATTTTGGATCTTACTAATTCTCACACTGACATTTCCCATCATAAATTTGTAGTGGTAATGATCCTGTTTGTTGAGGCGTAATAAATCGTCATCAAATTCTTTGACTTCATCATTATTTTGGCGACTTGCAGGGACATAAACCTGAATGATCTGAAGGACATAGCAAGTGTTTAGTTTGATAGCACAGGAAGCAATTCTTTCAGAAATACTTCCTACTTTTAGTCTGAATCCAAACTGTCTATCATTGCTTCCTCCATAGTATAGCCAGTGTCCATCTTCTAATTTGACCAAGTCTTCGTCTCTTTTTTATGAATCTCATGTAAGCCATTAATGTCCACTTGATGTCAGTTCCTCTAGGCATGAAACTATGCTCATAGACCGAATTTTACGTGTTCCTATGGTTAAAGTCCAAAGGCAGCCTGATAGAACCTGGTGATTCTTAGAAACACTGACACAAACGCAAAAGGTGACATTTTCATGAGCTAAATGAGCTGCATAAGCTTCACTGCACCGGTTCTGAGCAGGAGGACCTGCCTGCAGTATAAAAGTGTTGGCAATAGCCTTCATCCACATTATACAAGCACAGTCACTGTTGCCCCAGCATAATAGTGCTCCCTGATGCATGTAACCCCCCAGGGGGTGCTTGTATCGCAGGCTGAGAATCACTGCTTAAACATATTTGAGTAATCAGCATATTTCAAAGTTCTCTATAGCACACTACTGTAAAAACTCCCATAACAATGAAAAGGTGAACATTAGACTTCTATAGAGAAGTTTGAAATATAGTGCTATTGCGTAGTTTTATTAGTATTAGTTATCCTGATTATGAATCTGACTGGAGATTTATACAATTACAACACATGGGTGAGATTTAAGCCAACATCATAGTCTAATGAGAAAATGTCTCTTCCTCTCCTTAAAGGGATAGTAATGTTTCATAATAAAAGCATCTCTAATTAATCATCGTAGTATTTGGACTTTGGAGAGTGTTATTTCAATTCTGTCAGAGTTGTAGTTCAAGAGTAATTCAATGACAAAGTATCCCCCTCCTGCCCCTTTTACTGATGTAACACTGTTCAGCCAGATCAGAAGGGAGGTGCCCAGGTAGACTGCAGAGAGGGACAATCTTCAATTAAGATAAGGGAAAAACCTGAAAAGGGGGGCAGGGCTTTCATTGTTCTCATAGGAAGAAGATTGTCCCCTTCTGTTATCTGTCTGGTCTTACAACCAGATTCCACATCTGAGAAGAGATGGCTTACACTAGGTAAAAGGGGCGGGAGGGGAAACTTTGCTTGTGAATATCTCTCAAACCATAAAGGTTTGAGAGATAAGACTTATATCGTTCTTCATGTTTTTTTAATGCCAACAAAATAAAGTAAAGATAAAATGAAGTATTACTATCCCTTTAAATACATAATCCTTGGTGCATTTGGCAAAGTCTGTCTTATTTGCCAGGGCAGAGTGGTTGCATCACATCACAACTGATGCATTACCTCACAGCTGTTGGAGACTACACCTCCCATCATCTCCAACCAGCCATTTGCTGCTAGTTCTAGCAGCTGGAGTGCTAAAGGTTGCCTACCACTGGGTTAAACTGACAGACTTTAAAAATATGCCAGGTTTATATGAGGAAAACAGACACTAATGCTTTTTGTGAGGCAACAAAACATGTAACATAGTAACATAGTAAATTAGGTTGAAAAAAGACACAAGTCCATCAAGTTCAACCTTCGCCTCATACCCCAGTAACTGAGAATTTTATAGCTTTCCTGCTACCAATTAAATTAGTCTTTATCAGACTTTCCTGATCAGCCTACTGATAAACAGTAAAACTCTGTATGTTCTCTTTTGAAAGAAATGTATCTAATCTTCTCTTAAATGTATCCATTGTATCTGCCATAACTACCTCCCTGGGCAATGAATTCTACAATTTAACAGACCTTACCATAAAAAAACCCTTCCTCTGCTACAGTTTAAACCTCCTTTCCTCTAATCTCAAGGGGTGTCCCCTGGTCACCTGATCAGGCCTTGGAATAAATAGCTTACCGCAGAGATCCTTGTATTGACCTCTCATATACTTGTACAATGTGATAAGGTCTCCTCTTAGTCGTCGTTTCTGTAGAGTAAATAAACCAAGTTTGTTTAGTCATTCCTCATATGTCAAGTCCTCCATTCCCTTAATTAATTTTGTTGCTCTCCTCTGTACCCTCTCTAGTTCTAGTATATCCTTTTTCAGAACCGGTGCCCAAAATTGCACTGCATACTCAAGGTGAGGTCTTACCAATGATTTGTATAATGGCAAAACAATGTTATCCACTCTTGCTTCGATATCTCTTTTTATGCAAGACAGGATTTTGTTTGCCTTTGCTACTGCTGTTTGACACTGGTCACTGTTTCCAAGTTTGTAGCTGACAAGGATACCCAGGTCTTTCTCTAGCAATGAGTCACCTAAAATTATTCCATTAAGTTTGTAAGTAGCCTTGGGATTGTTTCCTCCCAAATGCATGACTTTACACTTCCCCACATTAAACTTCATATTCCACATGTTTGCCCAATCTGACATTGTATGTAAGTCCCTCTGTAGAGAGAAAATATCCTGTTCTGAATTAATGACTTTGCATAATTTAGTATCATCTGCAAATATTGATATTTTGCTTTCTATATCTATTTCCAGGTCATTTATAAACATGTTAAAAAGCAGCGGACCCAATACTGAACCCTGAGGTACTCCACTCTCCACTTTAACTGTACTGGAGAATTTTCCATTTACAACCACACACTGTTCCCTATCCTTCAGCCAGCTTTGTATCCAATTGCAAAGGTTATCTCCTAGCCCCAATTTCCTTATTTTATACACCAGCCTTCTGTGTGGCACTGTATGAAATGCCTTTGCAAAGTCTAGATATACTACATCTACTGCCTTGCCATTGTCAAGGTTGCTGCTTACCTCCTCATAGAAGCTGAAAAGATTCGTTTGGCATGATCTATTCTTCATAAAACCATGTTGATTAGTGCTAATTATTTTATTTTTTGTGTTGTAATCCTGAATATAGTCCCTTATTATCCCTTCTAACAGTTTTCCCACTACAGAGGTCAAACTCACTGGTCTATAATTCCCAGGTTCTGTTTTAGTTCCATTCTTAAATAGAGGCACTATGTTAGCTCTTCGCCAATCCTGCGGCACTGAGCCTGTGGTAATAGAATCTTTATAGAGTAAATATAGGGGTTTTGCTAACACTGCACTAAGTTCCTGAAGAACCCTTGGATGAACACCATCAGGACCTGGTGCTTTGTCAGTCTTAATTTTGTTCAGTCTTCCCATTACATCTTCTTGAGTTAACCCAATATCTATTAACTGTATTGTTTTATTTGTTACTTGTGGAGGCTCTTCTACCATTCCTTGCTCCCTTGTATATACTGATGCAAAGAAAGTGTTTAAAACATCGGCCTCACAATTCTATTCTACTCTGATTTTGTATTTTGGGAAGTGCTGTGCTCTATTTTCCAGGAGTGGGAAGCTTTCGTAACCTGCAGCCAAATACAGAACACAAACCAGGCACATCCTTAAAAAAGCACTGTAAATAGCCTTTCCTTGTCATCTTCATGGACAAGATGCAGCTGTTTCTAAATACACAACTGCTTAAAGGAAACCTGACACTAATAACACCACACACACATAGTGGTGAGCTAAAATATAGAATGAGCGGCTACGTAGGGCCTTCATTTATGCAGTATCTCCGCCACAAAAAAAAAATCAGATGGCAATCTTATTAGAAATGCCAATGTGGGAGTACAAGGGACCCCAAAAACATACAGCAGGCCTTGCATGCACACATGCACACACACATACCTTTCTCACAACACGCATTCACATTTTCTCTCACTCTTACTCCCTCTTTCTCTCCCTCTCATTTACTCCTTCTCAGACTCTCTGTCTCTCTCACACACATTCGGTCTCTCACACTCTTCCTTACTTTCTCCCTCCTCTTAGTATGCCCAGAAAATCCTTATGGTATTTTACCCATTTTGCTCATCTTCAACTAGTCCTGGATATCACGTCCATAGAGGCAGTCGTTATTAAGACCACAGAACACAATGCTCGAGATGCACTAAAGGTCGGAGAGAGCTCAAAATGTCGATGTCCTGTTGGAGCAGTGTCTAAAGTGTCTGACATCATATACCCATCATTCCAACAAAAATCTGCCACATCGACATCCATCCATTTTCACTCATCATATCGTCAGTGGCTTATTTCCATATAGAAATGCAGCATAATGAGTCATTTCCATTTAGAAATGCAGGATGAGACACCGTACTCTGATAGCAGCCTGTGCTGTAGGTGTTCACAGTCTCAACTTCTCTTACCTGAGGCTGGTGAAGTTGGGATCTCCCTGTAGTTTATTATGCAGTAATAGCCCTCAATCAATCATAAGCAGGGAGAGTTGTGAACTGCTTGGAATGTGGAAGAGATGCTCTCCCTCACATATCATCAGCAGTAGACAACCCTGAAGTCTGAGAGCATTCTCTCTGCTTCCCCACTTGGCCAACAGAAGAGTGGAGAGGATCCTCTCAGAACCACAAACAGCATCACTCCCTTAACCCTTTCAATGCCATATGGATGTGCATTGCACACAGCTGTGGTGCCCAAAGGGTAAAAAAAACAAAACAAAAAAAAACAGTACACCAAGCAGTACACAATAATCCCCTCTGTATCATAATAACAAGCCTGGGGTTTAGGCAGCGTCTATGGGGATTTGTGGCTACCAGCTGCCCTACAGCCTTGTTCCCATTACACTGGTAACCATAGAATCCCATGTATACTGCCTAGCCCCTAGACTGCTTGGTGTAAGGTTTTTTTTTTAACCCTTTGAGTGCCATATGGCTGTGAAATGCACATCTCTTTTGCACTTAAAGGGTTAAAGGAGTGATTTTTTTTTGTGGTGCTGAAAGGATCCTCACCACTCCCCTTCTGGCCAAGTGGAGAAGCAAAGAGAATGCTGTCAGATTTCAGGACTGTGGTACTGCTGGTGAGGTATGAGGGAGAGCATCCCTTCCACATCAACAGCAGTTCGACAACCCTGTATGCTAATGGGGAACATTTCCTTCCCTCCATAAATTTTAGTGCATATGGCGATGTGTGTCTACATTGAAAAGTCGAAGTGCTTCGAACACATCGACAAAATCATATCGCCACAGAATCGACCTTTAGTGCATCTCCTACAAACTCTGCTTACTTCACAGGTAATAGTAAGGTAACTCTTTAACCCTTTGAGTGCCAGAGGGGTACGGAATGCATTGCTTTGCAATGGCATTCAGAAAGTGTGCCACACATTGGATTGCAATGTTTCATTGACCCATTTGCATCAGCCTACTAACCCTTTAACACCTTAAGGACTACGTGACGTACTATGACCGTCACGGTCCTTATACCCTTAAGGACCGGTGATGGTCATAGCACGTCACATACTATTTACTTACAGCGCTCCACCGGGAGCGCTGTAAGTAAAAACGGAGCCTAAAATTGACCGCTCCAAGACCGGAGCGATCTCTCTTAGGCCTCAAAGCGGTGCACCGGTACGTGTAACAGGTCACGTGTACCGGCGCGTCGGCAAGGATCAAATCGGTCCGTAAGGGAAGGTAACTTCCCTGGACTGCTGGTCTTTAAGGGGTTAAAGATCACTATCTGCTGCAGTTTGAAAAAACAAAAACTACTAAGTGAAACTGTCATGTCTGCCTACATGCGCACCACATCCAGGACTGATGGCAGATGTTCTTGCTTGAACAAAGGCACAAAGGCAAAGCGGCAATTAGAATTTTCTGTTAATAGTAAGGTAAGTGTGGGGGTTATCATCAGGAGCTGTTATTTCTCCTTTGTTCTGGAGGAAATGCCAGACTCGATTAACTCTTTGTGAGCCATAGGGTGTGCAACACATTGCAAAGTGGGGTTATTTATAAAAACAACTGTAGTTATGGAGTATGTATTTGTAACTCTGTTAACCCCTTTGGTGCTAGCAATATTTTCACCGGAACTAAGGAAAAGTCTAAATTCTAAGAAAAAAATGTGGATATGCTGAATGATTATTAACCCTTTGAGTGCCAGAGGGAAAGCATGGGAACCATAGAAAAAAAACATTCACATTCTAAACCTATGATGAGAGAGTTTGTGTTGCACATACCTACGGAGCCAGGAGCGGCTCTAGGTTTTTGGGGGTCCTAAGAGACAAATTCACTTTGGGCATACCTTTACTCCCATGTCAGTATTTGTAATAAGACATTGCCATCTGATTTTGGTTACATGCAGTGGCGGTACCATATAAGTGCTTTTGGGGCCCACAGGTCAAGTAGGGGCACCAAGCAGCCACATATCCTGCTTATATTGCAACGCCACTGTCTGCAGCTCAAAGGGTTAAATGTTTTAAGTACAAACGAAGAGGGGCAGTTCTGGAGCAAACAAAATAAACGATGAGTGAGAAAAAAAAATTCTCATTGAATATATCCTTTGAGTGCCAGAAAGTTATTCGACGAAATGTGTTGGATACCTCTCTGGCATCAAAGGGTTAAATGGTGCTTTAAATCCCCTGAAAGCATTGTTTGGCATTCAGTGTGTTAAATGGGCATTATTATTGCTCCCTTATGGTGAAGTTCGTTTGCTCTAGAATCACTATTGTTTTGTGTTTAAGGTTCTAAGGGCGGAGTAGTCAATGGCTGGACCACCAGCTGTTGGGGACTACAACTCCCGTTGGCTGGTTGGGGATGATAGGAGTTGTAGTCTCCAGAAAATAGAGATCTAGTATTTGACTAACTCTGCTTTAAAGGAGCAGTAAACTTTTTTATGAAACACATATTGTATAGAGCATTTCCTGCTGAATAAAACAAGGTTACTCCCATCGCTGTCAGAAGTTTTAGTCAACATTTATAGCAGTTCAAATAATCAGGAAGTTAATTTACTGTGTTTACTTCCTGATTGTTCTAACTGACAGGAAGTGATAGGTAGTTTCTATCACATTCTATGGAGAACTGTATGTCTCTGACTTTTCTCTCCATTAGAATCTAACAGGAAAGCTAATTAGAATTTTTTCCACTAGAGGGCGCTGTTAATGTAAAAAAAAAAAAATGGGTTTAAACTGTAATAACTCTGGAAATATAAATCTCTCAGCAGTGGGAGTACCCTTATTTTACTCAATAGGAAAATCCCTACAATATATATTTTTTCATAAAAAAAGTTTACTGCTCCTTTAAAGCAGAACTATCACTGAAAATAAAGTGCCCCCCAAATCATTATGCATATAGCAAGATGCATATCCATACTAGTATTACCCTGAATAAGTCTGGCCTAACTGATAACTCCAACTTGTTCCCAGACGCACAGGCAGGCATCTAGCTGTAACAGCATCTGTGTGACTGCGCCTTCAGTCACTTCCTATACCTTAAGGTACAAGGCAACCCCCCCTCACTATTTCTAGAGGAAACCGGGATGGAAAATGCAGGTGCACAGTTGTCTCTTTGGCAAGATTTCTGTGCTGATGCCTGCCTGTGCATCTGGGAACTAGATGGATTTATCAATAACACCAGACTTATTCAGGGTAATACTAGTATGGATTTGCATATCGCTATATGAATAACTAGTTGAACAGCCCGTTACACGGGCCACAGTGTCACTGCCACCCGGTCGCGGGGCAGTCACGCGCAGAGGAGACTGCCCGCGCCGCAGCTGATACAGAGCTGGACGCTCCTTCGGAGCGCCCAGCTCTGTATTAGCCGCGGCACGGGCAGTCTCTACTGCGCATGTCCGCAGCACGCGCAGCAGTGTGTACTGCGCATGTCGCGCGTTACACGCGATTTATCGAATTATTATATAGGATGATTTGGGGGGGGCACTTTATTTTCAGTGATAGTTCCAATTCAACCCTTTGAATGCCAGAGGTTTACATGACGCATTGCAAAGTCATGCTTTGCGCACCCCTCTGGCACTCAAAGGGTTAAGGGTTTATGCAAAAAGCAAAACAATGAGCAATTTTGTAACATACCAACTGCACCATAAGGGGCATATAAAAATTCTCATTGATTTTAAATGGAAATTGTAACACCCTGATCATCAAAAAAAAATTCAACACATTCCTTCACAAGGTATTGGAATCCTTTCTCTCTAAAAAGTTCAATTTAAAGCAATGGGAATTTTGATTTCTCACCTGTAGTGCAGTTGGTTTGCTCAAGAACTATACATCTTTAGCTTGTTGAGCAGAGCCCTAAGGGCCTTAAAATAAAAATGACCATGTATTAAAGGGATAGTAATGTTTCAAAATAAAATCAGCTCCAATTAATCTTCATAGTATTTGGACTTTGGAAAGTGTTATTTCAATACTGTTAGAGTTGTAGTTCAAGAGTAATTGAATGATAAAGTATCCCCCTCCCACCCCTTTTACTGATATAACACTGCTCACCTCAGAACAGAAAGGTGGCGTCCGGATGGATCACAGAGAGGGACAATGTTCAGTTAGCATAAGGGAAAAACCTCAAAAACCGGTCAAGGGGGTCAGGGTTTTCCTTATACTCACAGTGCACGCTGCTACCATTCAATCCAGGCTGAGACTGAGCGGTCCAGTACCGGACCGTTCAGTCTCAGCCTCTGTCGGTAGTGCCGGGTCATGTGATCGCTGCGTCAGCGATCACATGTACCGGCATTCTAAGTCTGTGAATGAGGCAGTGCTACTCACTGCCTCTAGTGTCTCCTCTCTGCTAATGCGTCCCTTACATCAAAGTAAGGGACACAGAAGAAGAGAGGAGACACCTAGTGGAAATACAAAATACAGCACCTGGGGGTGTTAACCCCTTCACTGCTGGTACAGGAGGATGGCTAAATGCAGGCCAATTTCTGACCTGCTAAATACACTTTTTTTTTTTTTTTTTTTAAATAAAAACACCACACTTTTTTTTTTTTTACAAATAAAATATTTTATTAAAAAAAAAAAAAAAAACATCTCAAGAAACAAAATTGGAAGTGTGACTGTTGTGGAGTCATGTAATACACTTACACACACCACCAAATGTAATTAACAAAAAAGTGGGAAAATAGGGTGGGAAAAAGGGACATGGGGATTTTCACCCAGGGGGGACAGTGGCCACTTTAAACTGCACATTTTGTAGGTATGACTGACTAGTCATACCTTTCATGCAGTCTCCATAAAAATTTAACCCTTTACGCCCAATTGATCCCAAGAGAAAAAACAAAAATGATGGTTTTTTACATTTTTTTTAGCTTTTTCTTTAATTTTAATAAAGTAAATGGTGGGTTATCCATATAAGTGGGGTATCAAAGGAAAGCCCTATTTGTTTGTAAAAAAACAGTATATAATTTATGGGGGTGGAATAAAAGCCTAAGAGGGAAAACACTGTTGAACAAAGACATAGTCAAAAAGGTCAGAATTGCTCCGGTCCTTAAGTCAAATCCACCTCTGATTTTCCCGGTCCTTAAGGGGTTAAACATAAATATATATATTTTTTTATTTTTTTAAGTAAACATAGGCAAAAAAATTACCTCCTGGCCCTTAGGCAGTGGGTGTGCTACAAAATAAGCAGAATAATTGGCTTCTTAGGGCCTCCAGCACATTTATAGTACTACCGCCACATGTAAACACAATCAGATGACAATGTCTTATTAGAAATACCTATGCAGGAGTAAAGTGGGGCCCGATTTTAATTTTTTGCTTAGGGCCCCCAAAACCTAGATCTACCCCTGCTAGGGTGACCACATTTCCTTCATGCTATTCCGGGACACTGTCAACAAGATAGTGGCAAATACTTCTCAGCTCCAGTGTGGCTGAGTGGGGAGACATCTCTTTAAAGCTTTTATCTGGTGCTGGAGGAGACACGGTAGCTGCCTTGCTTGTGCTGCTGCCCCTGCCCGATTAAGTGACTGTGTGTGTGTGTGTGTGTGTGTGTGTGTGTGTGTGTGTGAGCATTCCCAGACTCAACTCACACACTCATGTAAATCTCATCTCAGCTCCACCATCCCTGCCATCTCATGCACCAGCCAACCAATGAGAGAGGAGCATCATGTCAATGTTCTCCTCTCTTAATGGCTGGCAGTGCATGTTGTTGGAAACAGGCACTGGAGAGTTTGTCCACAGTCCAGGCACCGGTGTCCGGTCTCTGCTGCCTCAGTGCCCCTGCCTCTGAAAGTGGGGTATTACTACAGGCAGCAGAGTAATGAAAGCGGCACAGCAAGGCAGAAATTGTTTATGCAGCATTGCAGGCAGGCTGTGTGTGTAGCTGGTAGACAAGGCAGAGCTTAACAGACAGTGACTTCATTCCGGGACTCTTTATTGTCCCAGTTGGGGGTGAGTCGGGACACGGACCAAGACTTGAATTTAGGGACTGTCCAGGGCATTCTGGGACACGCATACATAAACAACCCAGTAGGTCGTAACCCCTACTTCCTAACATTGTGTAATGTCTTCCAGTTCCAGACCTTAGTTCATTCTGTTAACCATTTGAGTGCCAGAGGAGTATATAAAGCACTGCTTTGCAATGCGTTGGATACCCTACGGGGACTCAGAGGGCTAAAATGCAGTATCCTCATTGACTAGATCAAAATTAATCACTAACCCTAAACCTATAACTACGCTTTTGAATTAATAAAGTTGATTAGAATTTTTATATTGGACTTTTTGAAACAAAACCCCCCCCAAAAAACAAACAACTTTTTGAGTAGTTAACCGGCAATAAATCAACACCATTAAATAAAATAAAAAGTGGCCCTCACACATGAATTTCTAATTCTAACTGAAAACACCCCAGATTATCGCACAAATTAACTTTATAGATGCTATAAACATCTCCAGTACATGGATTCACAAAACACTGGCACCATTAAGCACCACAGGGTTAACAGTAAAAGGCTTAAATTGCTATTAGTCAAATGGACAAGGCAATTTATTCTCAGCAAGTTTCAATCACCTTTTATAACTCAGACCAGGCCTTTGTTTATAAAACTGCCACCCACCTCTGTGCCTTGTTATTGTATCTGTACATTTTATCTTCAAATACCAACGTGAAGCATTGAGCCAAATGAACGTCTTGTGCCTTGCACGAACATTTGGACATTAACTCCACTACATCTGAAACATACATTAACTCCATTCGGGTAACAGTGTAACAATTTCTAATCCATTGCTTAGAATTGTGTGCGTCATGGGAAAAAGAATTGAACCACTTTTTTCATCTATCCTGTTGGTGAAATACAAAAATTATATTCATAGTCAGGCATTATAGACTTTTATATACCTCCCAACATTTTGAATGGCCAAAGAGGGACACTTTTGTTTTAGGTGGTGTTGTTGGGGGCATGGTTGGCGGATAGGGCATTACAGAGAAATGTTGGGTTATTATGTGACCTATTTTCACCTCTTTGTGTAACTGAATAAATGATTTAGATCAAGATCAAAGTATTTTACTTACACAGACTAATTTATAAACACATACACTGAAGTTTAAACAAACTTGAGGAATGTGATACACATATACACAAAACATAGTATGATCTAATAAAAAGAGGGACACCAGGGTGGGAAAGAGGGATAGAGGGATTTGGGTCTCAAAGAGGGACTATCCCTCCTAAAGAGGGACACTTGGGAGGTATGCTTTTGAGGAGTCATGGAGCAGACTGTGGCCATAAACTTAGAAGGCTGAAATAGGGAAGCTTCATGTTGATATCTATATCTATATCTATATCTATATATATCTATATATATATATATATATATATATATATAGCAAAGAGAAAGCCTCATTGCATACTTTATGTCTCCTCAGGAGACACACACACCCAGGGGTGTCAGTAAGGAGGGGATATACAAATCTCCTCCCTACTAGCAATGCTGGAGATAGAAGGGGGGGGGGGTTGATTTTAACAAGAGTGGGCAGGATTTACCCTCACTCAACTTCCTGCTCAACCAGAAAGAAATATGGCCTACACACACACACACACACACACACACACACACACACACACACACTGTGATATGCATACATATACACACACACACACACTGTGTCTCACACACACATATACACACTGTGACATACATACATATACACACAAACACACACACTGTGTCACACATACACCCATATACACACTGTGACATACACATTGTATCACATTGCTCCACAGCAATAAAAGTCACATAATTGTGTATTTTCTAAATTAGTCTGTGTAAATAAAATATTTTACTTTTGCTGCAAATAATTTATTCAGTTACACAAAGAGGTGTCAATAGCTTTAAACCCTTATACACTCTTAACTTGCAGGGATGTAATGTACAAGGGAGGAAGGGGTATCAGACCCTATTCTACTAAAACTGTTAATCCTTGGAGTTTCATCGTGGTATGCAATGCATTGCTTTGCAATGTGTTCACAAACCCTCTGCCACTCAAAGGGTTAAAGTTTACCTGAGACTTCTTTATATTTTTTTAACATGTAGCACTATATTTAACTACTTACAGTGTTGTACTTAAAACGATATTCAAGCCGAAAGGATCCCCTATGCCCCTTTCCCTGCGTCACTCAGCCTCTCAGTCTGGCCATTGTCTGTGTATCTGTTGATTGTCTGTGTATCTTTTACGTGTCTGTTGTGTGTATGTCTGTTTCATTTCTGTGTGCATGCGTATGTCTGTTGTGTGTGTGTGCGTATGTCTGTTGCATGAGTGTATGCATGCCTGTTACATGTGTGCGTGCATATCTGTTGCACACATGTATGTCTGTTTCATGTGAGTGCATGTCTTTTGCACGCATGTGTGTGTCTCTACGCATGTATGTTGCGTGTGTGTGCATACATCTTTGTTACATGTGTGTGTACGTGTGCATCTCTGGTGCATCTGGGTGTGTGTGCATGTTTCTGCTGCTCACTGTGTATATGTGTTTGTCTGTGTGTTGCATATGTCTGTGTTTACCGGTGTGTCTACATTTCACACACGTATGCCCAACGGTCATAACATGATCAGCAACGCTGTCCCACATTGCTAGTTTTAAGATAAAATGTACAGATACAATAAGGCACAAGGTCGGTGGCAGTTAATAGTTTAATTGCCGCGACAGTCCAGCATTGGACCTTTACCTGTTGCATACAACACCATCATCCTCAACCAGCCAGATGCAGGATAGTGATGATGGAAGTTTTAGCCCTCAATAGTTAGAGGTCTAGCAATCGCTGGTCCTTTAATAGAAAATATAATATATTAGCAACATTTGCATGACTTTGCTTGTACGGGTTACTAAAACAAACAAAAGTCCCATGCAGTTGAATGTATGTCTAAATAAACATAGAATGTTTTATAAAGGAAGTGTGTTATGAAGACAGACACTACAGAAGACATCCTAAACAGGAATAACCATTATGTGGGAGATGCACTAAATTGTGATAAAAAGGTGATAAAGCACAGATCACTTCTCCAGTGATATTACTTCTCCAGCTCCTATGTCATTCCTTTCTCAAGTGGGAGAGATCTCTTAGTACATTAGCTCCATATAATAACATAGGAATTGGAGAAGTGATATAATTGGAGAAGTGACCTCCATTTTAGCACCTCTGTATCACACCTTAGTGCATAACCCTCTATCTGTGTTATCCACAACACTGCAAACCAATGCATTGGATATGTGCCTGGCACTAAAAGGGTTAAAAAAATTAAAAGTGGATTTGCATGTAGGATCATTTTTCCCTGACATCCAGATGAATCCCAAAAGGAGACAATGCTTTTAACAACTGGCTTGTTTAATTTTCGGTGCTTAGCCCTTTCATTTTCAAAAAGGTGAGCAAAGCATTGCAAAGCACTGAATTACACAACTCTCCATCAGTGAAGGGGAGTGTGTGAGCATGTCTGTGTGTGAAGGTGTGCAAGTGTGAGGGTGCGCGAAGGAGCGTGTGAGACCGTGAGCATGTGTGCGTATTTTGCATGTGGCATTTTTGCATATAGTGTAGTGCTTATTCTATATGGCGTATTGTGTTTTGCATATAGGTTGTGCGTGTATTGCATGCGTATCGTGAGTGTGTGTGTTCATTGTAGCCCCTGCATCCCCTTGCAGAGATTTTGACAGGAGTTACTGGGGGGCTATGCCCCTTGGCCACTCCTGTCAAAAGCACTCCCCCATGCTTGGGTAAAAAGAAGAAGTCTCGCTGCTTGGTTAGAGGTCAAGGCTATTTTGTCCTGGGCAGAAGAACACGTTCCTGCCATATCCTCAGTGCACATTCCTGGCGTAGGCAACGTCATGGAGGACTTCCACAGTCGACACACAATTGACAGCGGAGAGGGAGCTGCACCCAGAGGTGTTAACCCTCATTGTTCAGAAATAGGGTCTTCCTTACATCAACCTGATGGCAACAAGACACAACAGGAAGGTTCCGAGGTTCTGCTCTCAATGGAGGGACCCTCTAGCTCTGGCGGTGGATGCAATGTCCATTCCTTGGTTATTCCTTCTGGCCTACATCTTTCCTCCCCTCCCCATGTTGCACAGTGTGTTATGGAAATTACAACTGGAGCGCTGTCTAGTCATTCTGATTGCTCCGTACTGGCCTTGCCAGGCTTGGTTTCCGGAGCTTCTGGATCTGTCAGCCTTGACAGCTTGGAAATTGAATCCTCGATATTGAGGAAGAAAGATTTTTCTTCTGGTGTGGTGGCTACTATGCTCAGTGCCTGTAAACCTGTTTCTTCCAAGATCTACCATCGTGTCTGGTTGACCTTCCTATCTTGGTGTGCTGACAAGGACCTGTCTCAGGAATTTGATCTGTCTACGGTCCCGGCCTTTTTGCAGGACAGTGTGGATAAGGGCCTCAGTTTGAGTTCCCTTAAAGTTCAGACATCTGCTTTCTCTGTTTTCTTTCAGAGGTGCAATGCCATCCTTCCTGATGTCAAGGTTTTCTTCCACGGCGTTGCTCATACTCGTCCTGCCTTCAAGATTCCTGCTCTCCATGTGATCTTAACTTGGTTTTGGGCATTCTTCAGCGCCCTCCGTTTGAATCTTTGGCTACTATTCCTCTACGCCTGTTGATGTGGAAAATGGTTTTTCTCCTGGTGATTGTGTCTGTCCGTCGTGTTGTGGAGTTACATGCTCTGTCCTGTAAACCGTCCTATTTGTTGTTTCACAAGGACAAGGCACCTCTCAGGAGTTTCTTCCGAAGGTGGTTTCGGAGTTCCACATCAATCAGTAGATTGTGGTGCCCTCATTCTGCCCTGACCCCACCTCTGACAAGGAGAGGGATCTCCACTTGTTAGACTCAGTGTGATGTACATAAAACTTGAGACAACGCACCACGTCTATCAGGCAATCGGACACATTGTCATTCCTGAGGTTCCTAGAGCAGGAAGACCTGCATTCAAAGTGACTATTGCTTCTTGGATCAAGTACACTATTCGTAAGGCTTATGAGCTGAGGAAGAGGCCTGTCCCTTTTAGGGTCAGGGCTCATTCTACTCTATCTATTGGGGCCTCTTGGGCTTACAAGAATCAGGCCTCTGCTGATCAATTGTGCAGGACTGCCACCTGGTCGTCTGTGCACACCTTTTCGAAGCATTACCATGTTGATGTACTGGCATCGGCTGACGCCAGCTTTGGGAGGAAAATCCTGGAGGCAGTCTTGCCTGTCTACGATTTTCTTTGGTTCTTGGTGCTTCCTTCACTTTTGAGCCCCGATGGCTCTAGTTCGGTGCGCTGTGAAACATTTTGGGGTGTTACCACTGTTCAGTGTGTGTTGACACTTCATTGCTTGTTCGGCTATCTCTGATCTGATGGTTCATATCTGCTCTGGTGACTTTGGGGGCCATGCGCCTGGGTCCTTGCCTTACTTCCCGCCTCTGGGAAACTCCATGATTGGACACCCCAGAGTTACCAGTAACCTGTATTAGACAAGAGGAAAAAAATAAGAGGATTTTAGTCTTACCTGTTAAATCCTTTTCTCTTAGTCCATACAGGATACTGATCTCCCACCCTGTCAAGGGACCATACTTGGCTCTCCTGTGGCAGACCGTGGCGATCCTTTGGGGTCATGCTCACAGGAGTCTTCTTTCCCTTCTACTATCTAGTCAATACTTCGTGTCTCAAATCTTTCTGGAGCTGGTTGGCTAGCTGCAGCCAAGGAGGGAAGATAGGCTCCACCACCTGCATATAATTCTAGAATTGTTCCTGCCTACTTAAAGGAGCAGATCGCTTACCCGTAGTTACCAGTAACCTGTATTGACTAACAGAAAAGGATTTAACAGGTAAGACTAAAATCCTCTTATATTTTATATACACAAAGATTGTGGAGGTAGAGCACTCACTTATGTGAAAGGTACAACTTGCCTGGGTGCCAGTCGTAATGTGGATGTAGATACAAAGTGAAGAAAGCCGCACTCACAGGATTTCTTAATGAGAAAAAAGTGCAGATTTATTTAGGATCAACATTTCGGCCCCAATTTGGGCCTCTCAAGATTACAGTAAAGTGATAGAACAGACCATTAAATACCCAGAGATCACCAACTTGGTGCCTACTGACATCACAAGGTCAAAGGTGAAGTGGAGGTGAACGAAAATAACAAACTAAAGAAATAAAAATGAAAAAAAAAAAGTACAGAAATATACATATATACAAAGTATCCAAACCAATGTATCACATGAAGATTGAACTAATAATGCTAGTTTGTTCATATCGCGCATCGCAAAGCAAATATATAAGCATGTATCTATTTAATCTTTTGCCCCATACATGCTTATATATTTGATTTGTGATGCGCGATATGAACACACTAGCATTATCAGCTCAATCTTCTTGTGTTATATAGGTTTTGATACTTTGTATATTTCTGTACATTTTCTTCATTTTTATTTTTCTATTTTGTTATAGTTTCGTTTACCTCCTTGTGACATCACTAGGTGCCAAGGTGGTGACCTCTGTTTGGGTATTTAATGGTCTGTTCTATCACTTCACTGTAATCTTGAGAAAGGCCCATAATAGGGCTGAAACTTCGATTTTAAATAAATCAGCACTTTTTCTCCTCAAGAAGTCCTGTGAGTGCGTCTTTCTTCGCTTTATATATATATATATATAATGCCAAACAGAGGCACTCTCAACAACTTCAAATGAATGCCTGGGTGCCAAAGCCTCAATGTAACAATTGTATCTGCAAATCAGCACACTCAGGACTGCTCTTTAGTGCTATTTTTCTTTATTAATAGATCGTTTTGAAACGTTGATCTATTAATAAAGAAAAATAGCACTAAAGAGTAGTCCTGAGCGTGCTGATTTGCAGATACAATTATATATATATTATGCTCATGGGTGTTGTCTGAAGAAATGTTTCCAGTGGGGGGAGGAGTAAAGCCATATGTCCCCCAGGCCCAGCACTTAACTTTATCCAAAGTGGGCAAGTGCTGTGTATGCCTATGATTATGCTAGCAAAAGAAAGCAAGGCCTTGCCCGTGCTAGAACAGATAAGGGGAGGGGGGGGGAGAGAAGTTACATTGTCCTGCCTGTAGTAACAGCACTACACACACAGTCCAACATCCAAGCCTTGTATCAGTTACAGAACCGCAACAAATGACGGATCCCTACCCCTAGTTTTGTGGCACATACCCATACTGTGGACTTTATAGATTGAGGGGTTCATGAGAGGCTGCTACTACTACTACTAGGACGAGGTGTTGCTGCAATTGTACTGCTACCCCCTTAATACTATGCCTATGGGATAAATGGAAACTTGCTAGTCTTGCCATTGGACCCAAAAATTGCACTGGCTGTGGAGGTATTATTATTATTATTCTTTATTTATATAGCGCCAACTAATTCCGCAGCGCTGTACAATTGGGGAATAGACATACAGAGGTATTAAATAGTAAATCAGATGTGGAGAACAGGAGGATCAGAGGGCCCTGCTCGTGAGAGCTTAGAGGTAGAGTATATAGGGCAGAAACAGGGGTTTCAGATTGCAGTGCCCCGACTCAGGGGATGGGCATATTAACCTCCACATGTGGGCAGTACCTCCATGGCCTGAAATTGTGGTGGCACTGTTACAGCTGTCTATAAACACCTATAGTCCGTTTGACAACCCTCCATAAGATGTTGCAACAACAATGCCACTAAAAATTTAGGAAACCACACACAAAAATGTTGCAGTAACTTTACAATAAATCTTAGCACTGAGAGTATCCCTTTTTTTAATTATATATTGCTGGGCTAGGTTTCTATAAGAAATATTAATATGCCAGTAAGTTATTCAGAGATGTCAGAATATCTTGTAATGGGGGAGAGAAAAAAAAAAAAAAAAAAAAATCAAGAAAAGGTGATCCTGGACAGTTCAGTTGAAAAGTGGAGTCAGATCTCCATGATACACATTAGTTATCTTTCTCACCATTTCACCCCCCCCCCCACCTTGTTTCGATCCTACCACACTAGCCTGCCAAAGACCATGCATGGCTTTGGCCTACGGTCATGCGTGCAACCCAATCGTCGCATAAGACAATTTACCCGGAAGACTTTCTGCCACTGTAGGATTCTATACATTCACCTACACAGCATGAGACCGTATGGACTAAAAAAAATGATCACTATTGAGTAAGAAATTACCTTCTACTAATCTCAGGACTAGGCTGGATAGAAGCTTTCAGGTGGTAACAGTGGTTCCTGGGACCAGTTTGCAAACAAAGGGAAGACCCCCAAAGTGAATCAAGCCCAAGATGGGCAAAAAGTGAAGGAATAGCACATTTTTATCAATAAAATTGTTCTACTACAATGATCAGTTATCTTTAGGTTCCTGTTTTTGCGTTCTTACTAGTTTCTAATTTTCTACTGGTGGACAAGGCCACAAATTGTATATTTTAATGGCAGTGTAGAGTTTGACTGTTCCATGCATGTGATCTGTCCATGTCCATCCATCCTAGCCATATTTTCCTGGTTGACTGTTGTGTTATCTTTGTGCTTTGATCAAAGTGTTAATGCAGAACTGAGACTTTAGGTATTGTGCAACAGTTTTGGTGTCCATTTTTATTGTTCCTTGGGGGGGGGCGGGGTTGCAAGATTTGCTACAGCAATGAGGTCAGTTTTTTCAGGGATTACATTGAAACTTGTGTCAGGGGTCTCAAACTACATTCCTAAAAAGCTGTGGCAGTGCAGGTTTGTCATATCCCCCTCCCACCAAATCATTTTTACTAATGTAAAATCAAGGGCATTCCAAACATTTGCATGTCCACCCTTTAAAGCAGATCACTCCAGTTAAAGTGCGCCCCCCCCAAAAAAAAAAAAAAAAAAAAAAAAAATATTCATATAGCGATAAGCATAGAAATACTAGTATTATGCAGATTAAGTCCGGCAGTATTGAGAAATCCAACTTAATCTGAGATGAACAGGCAGGCATCAGCACAGACATCTTGCTGAAGAGGCATCTGAGTCTGCACTGTCAGTCCCGACCTCCTCTAGGATTGGTGAGGGGGCGTTGCATTGTACAGGAAGTGCAGGTGCACAGATGCTGCTACAGCAAGAAGCCTGTCAGTCTCAGATTTCATAATGTTGGACTTATTCTGGATAATACTAGTATTTCTATGCTTATTGCCATATGAATAATTTGGGAGGCACTTAAATCGGAGTGATTGTCCCACTTTAAGGAACACTCCTTAAAGGGATAGTAATGTTTCACAAAAACAGCAGCTCCAATTAATCTTCATAGTATTTGGGCCATGAAGTGTGTTAATTCAATACTGTCAGTTGTAGTTCAAGAGTAATTGAATGATAAAGTATTCCCCTCCCACCCCTTGTACCTAGTGTAATCTGCCTCCCCTCAGATGTGGAATCTGGTCGCTTGACCAGACAGGTCTCCGCAAGGGAAAATCTTACTGTGAAGATAAGGAAAAACGGACCCCCTTGACAGGTTTTTCCTTACGCTCACTGAAGATTGTCCCTCTCTACGATCCATCTGGACAGTCTTGCTGCTCTGATGTGAGCAGTGTTACATCAGTAAAAGGGGTGGGAGGGGGGGTATTTTATCAATTACTCTTGAACTACAACTCAGACAGTATTGAAATAACACTCTCCATGGCCCAAATACTATGAAGATTAATTGGAGCTGCTTTTATTGTGAAACATTACTATTACCTTAATAAGCCCCCCTCCAGCCATCTACCATACTACCATTTACCTTTGAAGATTGTCATCTCCTGAACCAAACAGAGGGAAAAATTCCAATCTGTCCACAAAAGACTAGTCCTTAATTGGTTAAGTAGGCTCATGCACTGCACGCTTCCATTAAAAAAAAAAAAAAAAAAATCAAACAGCGGGCAGCTTTCATGTCTGTCTCCATGAACATCTGGACTAACTGAAGACATTCTTGTGAATAAGGCACAAGGGCAAAATGCACAATGGCTATTAGAAGCTTCTGGAGATAGTAAGGCAAGTGGTGGGTTAATTAGGTAGTGGTTCTAAGAATTATATTTTAGAGGGCCACTTTAGGTGCTACAAGTACAACACTGCTAAGCAATGCAATAGACTGTTCTATACACTAAGATGCGCATCTGCTACTTTTAAAAATACAGGAGATTTTGAAAGATTGAAAGTCATATCTGTCAAGCAAATTAATTCGGGGAAAAGCCAGCTGCACTATAGGGGACCAATACAAAATCTCCATTTTAACAGGGGCCTTTAACCCTTTGAATGCCAGAGGTACCCAATGCATTACAGCACAATGCATTGTATACCTTTCTGGCACTCAAAGGGTTTAAAGCAGTGGTTCTCAACTCCTGTCCTCAGGACCCACTAACTGGCCAGGATTTGATGATTTCCTTGTTAGAGCACAGGTGAGTTAATCAATGTGAATGAGCCTCTGATCACCACACCTGTGATCTAGCAGAGAAATCCCTAAGTCCTGGCCTGTTAGTGGCTCCTGAGGACAGGAGTTGAGAACCTCTGGTTTAAACGGATAATAATGTCAGAAAAAAGTATTAAACTATATGGTAGATACAAAGTGCAATTACTCTTAATTGTATCTCTCAAACCATTATGAAAATAAAGTTCTCTGCTCCCTCCTTTTTCAGCTTGACGAGCTGTAAAGCTGTCAGAAGCAGATTCTGGTCGCTTGACCAGATGCGGCTCTTCAGCAGTGCAGATAACTATATGGGTGAATGCTTCATTGGAATGGTCTACAAAGTGTGCTTGAAAACCAGGCACATGTTGCAGACCGTTCCGATTAAGTATTTATTTTTAGGTATCGCTATGTCTGTGCTGCTGAAGAGCCGCCGTCTGATCCAGGAACCAGAAACTGCTTCTGACAGCTTTACAGCTCGTCAAGCAGAAAGGGGCGGGAGCAGAGAACTTTATTTTCCTATATCTCTCAAACCATAATGGTTTGAGAGATACAAATAAGTGCAAGTACTCTCTTAATTGTAATTCCATATAGTTAATACTTTTTTCTGACATTACTATCCCTTTAAACTGAATGCCAGAGGTCTCAAAATGCCACTGCAATGTGTTAACTCCACTGGCACTCAAAGCATTAACCCCATGAATGCTAGAGGTCTCTAATGGATTGATGACCTGTATCATTCAAATGGTTAAAAGTTCCATTTAAATTCATGATGATTTATGGGATTTTTACCTGTTCCCTTACAGCGGTTGCTCAACCTACTAATGTAAACACATTACAATTGGACCCCTAATTAAGCGCTAAAGGATTGCACTAGTTCCTATACAGTGCGGCAAAATAAAAACTAAACTGGAAACCTGGTCATATTACTTCCTACACAAGACCCTATGGGCCTGATTCAAGCTAAACTGACTCAGTTCTGCTAAAACGCTGAACCACTGAGGACAAATTAGAATTCCAAAAGTTTTAACCTTTTCATTGCCAGAGTGGTATCCAACGCATTGCAGAGCAATGCGTTGGATACCCCTCTGGCACTCAGAGGGTTAAAAGACTTAACTCCTATGACTGATGGATGGCTGTGCATTGCTTCATGAATCTTTGGAGACCTAGCAAGCAAGAGGCTATGTGACCACATGAATCAATGGGGATTTGGGGAACCTATATATCCCCCCTATGATTTAGTTTGTTTACCCCACAATTGCACCTCTTTAGCTTCATGAATAAGGCCATATGTTTCTATGTATGTCTAGACATATCAGGCAGTGCTGAAACTACCTCTCAGAAGAGTCTATGAGTAAGCACTGTTGTGCAAAACACGCGAGACTCGTCTCAGTGTTCTGTGAACTACTGGCAAAAAGGAGTGATTTTAGTGGTGTCAGAGTGCGGTGGATTCTTTGTTCAGTTTCAAGCTACCTCCCAGAATCCCACCACCATGTTCCTAGGTGTGACTCTCCCACACTCACATGCTCAAAGCACTAAAAGACTGGCATCATTCCCTCTTGGTGTGAATTGTTTTTTAAAGGGGATTTAACAAAAACATGATGCTAATCAGAACATACTGCTGTTATTGCATCAGTTCAAACCAATTTGTTTGTTTTTCTTATCTTTAAAATCTTGGTGCGTTTTATAGACAAGTGTCTCAGACGGAGATAGTACATCAACCATAGTGCACACAGAACACACTCTGGAAGACCATGGTTTAACGTCTGAAGTGCAGGAGTGAGAAAGTTCCATAAATGCAATAGCAGGCAAGTCTTTTGTACCTGAAGTTTTCAAATGCATAGTAATGCTTAGAAAAGTTTCTTATTGCATTGTAAAGCAGTAGTAATGTTCCATAATAAAAGCAGCTCCAAATAATCATAGTATTTGGACTTGAGAGTGTTATTTCAATTCTTTCAGAGTTGTGCTTCAAGAGTAATTCAATGACAAAGTATCCCCCTCCCGCCCCTTTTACTGATGTAACACTGCTCAGCCAGATCAGAAGGGAGGTTCCCAGGTAGATTGCAGAGAGGGACAATCTTCAATTAAGATAAGGGGAAAAACCTGAAAAACTTGTCAAGGGGGGCAGGGCTTTCATTGTTCTCATAGGAAGAAGATTGTCCCCTTCTGTTATCTGTCTGGTCTATGGACTGCATTCCACATCTGAGAGATGGCTTACACTAGGTGAAAGGGGCAGGAGGGGAAACTTTGCTTGTGAATATCTCTCAAACCATAAAGGTTTGAGAGATAAGACTTATATCATTCATGTTTTTTAATGCCTACAAAATAAAATAAAGATAAAACAAAGTATTACTATCCCTTTAATGATTTGATCACTAAAGTGTTTGGGAATTCAGTTTTTAAAACTGCCTCCCTCCCCCATCTCCAGCTGGTGTTACTGGCAACAGGATGAACAGTCAAGCAGGTCTGTTGCTTGTGAAGTTTTAACATCCCCTGTGCACAGAACTAAAGAACAGCCCATGCACAGAAGGCATTAAAAATTATCCACAAATGTCTACGTCATCTGCCGCAGGGTCACACTGGACAGACCACTTTCGAGAGGAAAAGGCTGGACGTCAAAGGGGAGCAAGGAGACCATTACTCTAGTTTTGGGGTTTAGTTTTTAAAAAGTGACAAACTTAACCCTTTAATGTCCAGAGGGATATATGTTCCTTCAAAGTTGCCCATTAGCATTTTTAATCTTTGACTGGAAAGGGAATGTGCAATGAATTGCACCAGCTTCCAGTTATCAAAAAATATAAAAGTAGGAAGCCAGTTTGATGGAATCTTCATTCCACAGGAAGGACAGCTGATTGCTCATTCTAGATTTAAATTTCCATTGTAAGCAAGTATCCAATTTCAGCCCATTTTTCTCACTGATTTTATAGGCTCCCTTAAGCTACCCAGAGTTTACTAGACAGTTAACAAGTTTGTAAATTGGTTTGGGAACCTCAGTGACCAGTTAGACCTCTAGTGGTTGACTTGGGTATTGCAATATATACAACTTTAGTTGCCAATGTTTGTAATCCCTTGGGAGCAATATTATAAAATAAAACAAGATCAAAATTTTCTTAAGTGCTGGCTTTAATCAGTGCATAAAAAGGAAATGCATACAAAAAATGCACAGTAGGGAGTCTAAATGGCTTCATTGACAATGTAGATAAAAACTTTAAAGCCAGAAGATGAGCAACATAAGATTCCAGGGGCGCGACGATTAGCTGAAGTTGCAAGGAATGATCCGGACATCATTAAGTACAAAAATGAACAAACTGGAAAAGCTTTAGTTCCCATTTTCTGCACTGCCAAGCCGCTCCTGTAAAGAGAAGTCAAGTTTAAAGCAAACTTGTTGTATCAACATTTGGTTGCATTAAAAAAAAAAAAAAACTTCTCTAAAAAGAACACCCCCACCCCCGTTCTAGAACTCCAACCCAACCTGGATGTCATCTCAGACAAAAGGCCTACAAGGAAAATTCAAAGCAGCTATTACCTTATTAAGGTAAATGTGGTTATTTGTTCATTCTTTGAACTGCATGTGACATTCTTTCAGTGTAAGGGTCTTAGAGACTTTTGGCTTGGCAATTCGGGACTCTGTTCTGACTTGTGGCACAGCTTATACAGTGACAACTGTCCTGAAATCACCTTCTGAGTGTGCTACAACAGTTCCACCTGAGGTGAAAAAAGCATACAATCCTGACCAGATTTAAACTCCCCCTAAGGCAGTGTTTCTCAACTCCTGTCCTCAGGACCCAGTAACAGGCCAGGATTTGATGATTTCCTTGTTAGAGCTCAGGTGAGTTAATCAATGTGAATGAGCCTCTGATCACCACACCTGTGCTCTAGCAGAGAAATCCCTAAGTCCTGGCCTGTTAGTGGGTCCTGAGGACAGGAGTTGAGAACCACTGCCCTAAGGTAAGGATTTGGAAAGATAACAGGTCCTCAGTTCATACTAGGAGGAATTTGTGCAAGCCCCTGCCCATCTCATACATTAGGCTGACCAGATCTCACCTTTAACCGGGGACACATAGGAAATAGCCATTTTGTAGTACTTCACTGAAGTCAATGCAGTCCTGCAGTATGCATTTCTCCTATGTGTCCCCGGTTAAAGGTGAGGTCTGGTCAGCCTATCATACATGGCTTTTAACCCTTCTGCGTCCCAGCAGAATGTGCAACATATTGCAGAATATCCTGCACACTGTCACTAAAGATGTAACCCTTTGAGTGCCAGTGCAATGCATTGCATTCCCCTACGGCACACAAACATGTAAAAATGAACCAATGTTGTATCTAAAGTACCCCATTTCATACAAGCACAGAACAAGCTATATATATTTGAGGCCTAAGATTTATTTCTTTTTATGTCTGGAAGGAAGCACCTTTTCCATAGCTACCAGTATCACTGCAATTTTAGTGCTAGACCAGGATCAGCTGTAAGTGGGCTGAAATACAGCTGCCTCAATACAAAATGGGCACTAATCATCATAGACTAGCTCTTCTGCTTACTAACCACACAAAATTAAACAAATAGTCTCTGAATAGCATAGTTTGACATGTGATCTGTTTAGGATTTTAGACTATGCAAGCTTATATTCATGACATGCCAAGATGTAAGGAAAAGTTTCATGCAACCTAATTTTTTGATGTTCATGTTTTTAAATTAGAACATGTATTCACCAATACATGTTCTAATACAAGCAGGCAACAAACAAGGCATTGAAGTAACAATTTGCATATTTCATATTCAGCAAGGGCAGGATATGTACAGTGAGATTGCACATCCTTCAGATATCACTGGTGCTCTGAAGAATGGCCCATGCTTTATCAGAGAGCTCTCTGGGAAGACAACACCCTGTTATTGCATATGGTTTTATTGAAGGTTCAGCTGAGAAGTGGAGCAGTTATCGGGCAAATCAACACTCCCACCGAATGGAAGCTGGAGACCTACCACTTAAAGTTACAAGCACCATTTAACTTAATGGCAATTCTTTCTCCTATGGAGGAGCTGGTTTGCTCAAGGCATGCTTCAACTTCCCAGATGTAGCAGATTATCCCTTGTGAACACGTTTCAAGCTGTTTATAGTCACACTAAGGAGGAATACCATTCATATCTTACCCCGCAAAAACACAAAACTGCAATGGGCAGTTTGTCTCTTCAGTTAGTGGTTTAAAACATCTCTGCCAATGAAGCGAATTTTAGTCCATCAGCTGGACAATCACATGTTGCCAAGCCCTGGTGAGCTACTCTATTCTCCCACAAGGCACCCTCACCTTTAACATCTTTTCCAGCTTGATTGCATCAGCAGCAAACTTCCTGATCCCATCGGATAGCTTCTCCACAGCCATCTGGTCCTCATTGTGTAGCCAGCGGAAATCTTTCTCCTCTAGGTGGATTTTCTCCAGGTTACAAGCCTGGGCTGTAAGAGAACACTCAATGAGAAACCGGTATACAGACAGGCAAATTAGGTCTCCACAGCACAGATGTGTCCAGCATACTGTAAGGTATGGCTCTGCCCATCACACATCAGCTGGATTAGTTCTCCTGTGGCAGATTTCTATTACACACAGATGCTTAAAGGAGCAGTAAACTTATGAACACATTTTTTACAGCATTTCCTGCTGAATAAAAGGGTACTCCCACCGCTGTCAGATATTTTATTCAAAATTTATAGCAGTTCAAGTAATCAGGAAGTGAGTTTACTGTGTTTACTTCCTGATAGTTCTAACTGACAGGAAGCGACAGGCAGTTTCTATCACATTCTATGGAGAACTGCATATCTGACTTTCCTCTACATTAGAATCTAACAGGAAATCTAATTAGAATTTGACCACTAGAGGGCACTGCTAATGTAAAAAAACATGGGTTTAAACTGTAATAAGCCTGGAAATATAAATCTCGACAGTGGGAGTAACATTTTACTCAATAGGAAAATCCCTACAATCTATATTTTTTCATAAAAAAAAAAAAGTTTACTGCTCCTTTAAGTTTGGTTCATTTTAAATTATTAAAATTTGCTTGTTATGTTAGCCATTATTAGTCTGCAATATAAAAGTCTTGAGAAATGTACCTTTGTCAGTGGCTGAGTGGCACTTTATAATTTGTTTCTGTGCTGGGCCATAAGTGAATCTACACAGCCCATACAGAGTGGTTTTTTTTTTTTTTTTTTTTTTTTTTTTTTTAAGCTCGAGCAATAACATTGGCCTTTTGTCAGCTTGCATACTACACAAGGAAATTAACCCCTTAACCAGCAGCGTGCGGCCAGCAGTTAAAGGCCAAGGACTTTTTGCCATTTGATTCCGGGATGTGCATGGAACCCAGAAATCCATGATGTGCCAGGACCATCACTGGTACTATAGTGCTGGAACCACTGATGTCCTGGCACGTCAAGGGTGTTAAGGTGTTAATGTGCCACACTGCCACCAAAATATAAATGTTTGAGAAATGTACAGAAAATGGCTAGATACTACACTCCGGCATATTGGGTATTGAAAGTAATGTTCCAATCATTGCCAATGGCACCAAGCTGTATGAGGAAATCCATACAGAGCAGGATGCTTTTCTTTGCAAAAATATTTAGATAGAGTGAATGGGCAGAAAAGTGGCAGATAAGGTTTTAATTAGACATATGTAAAGTTATACATGCGGGCTGCAGAAACAAAAATAAGACATATGCTCTAAAATGGGAAACTACTTTGGGAATCAGACACAAATTTAGGATCTTGGATAGAATCGCCAAAGCTGGGTGACAAAGCAAACAGGGTACTATCCTGCATAAAAAGGCTATAGATACAGTGGATGGAAATATAATTTAATCTATATAAGTATTTGGTAAGGCCTCAATACAGTACTAAAAAAATCCAACATTAAACTTGAAAGTGCAACAACTGATAAAGGGACTGGGTGATCTCTGTTATAACAAGACTAGCCAAACTGTTTACATTAGAGAACAGACATGTAAGGGGTGATATGATTACCATTTACAAATATATTTGAGGTCAATACAATGCACTCCAATTAAATATTTACTCAACAAGCTGAGCTATTAAAAGGGATAGTAATACTAAAGATGTAAAAAAAAAAAATGTTGTAGGGTTTATGTCCCTGAATAAAACAAAGGTACTCCCTACTGCTGAGAGATATTAAAAATAATAGAAGCTGAAACATGAATTTTTTTTAGGTGCAATATCAGTGGCCTGAAAATTGAGTGGCGCTGTTGCTACACCATCCTATGGAGATTTATGGTCTACAGACCAGAGCTGTCCATAGGATGGTGTAGCAACAATGCCACTGTACAATTTCAGGCCACTGTGATATTGCACCTAAAAAAAATCAATGTTTGAGCTGTTATTTATAAAGCCTCTCAGCATTGGGAGTACCCTTGTTTTATTCAGTGGGATAAACCCTACAGATATTTTTTTTACATTTTAAAGTATTACTATCCCTTTAACAAATTAACCCTCCACTAAAATTAGAGGAAAGGTGCATTCAACTAAGAGGCAGGGGTTTTTTTTTTTATATACAGTAAGGGAAGTTAATTATTTGCCTTGGATGCTGTGCTTAGATACTATTCTTTTTAAAGCAGTTCCAGTAATTGACACTTATCTAGCATAGAATATTAAGAATGACTGTGCCTCAAAGCAGATAGGATATAACTGCCATTTAGTCAGGAAGGTTTTATCCACTTGGAGTTTAATTGGAAATTACTCCAATGGGGTTTCCTTTGGCTTTCCTGTGGATATACAGGGGCAATTTGCCATGGGCTGAACTTAGATGCATGTGTTTTTCAACCTCAACTATGTTATCTTAAGGTGACAAGATCACTTTTAGCAATAGCTGGGAAGTAAATTAATGCCTGTAGTATTGTGAACTATCCCAAAATTCCAGTGACAGTCTAGACAGTATGTTTTCAAGTTTAAACATGAATTATATCCCACTCCTACATTACATTCCCATAGAGTGGCACACACACTTGGACACTAGCAACTTCCCTAACATAAGGGGCGCATTTTGCTTCAATATTGGTTTGTTTTGCATTTATGTAATATAGTATCAAATACACTATCTTTAGTTACAGGCTTGGTATGACACCTACCAAACGTGAAAAGGTACAATTAAAATGTATTCAGGTTCTGCCATACTTGACTGGCTCTGCTTACCCACTCTGCCTAGTACTTCATTTGTATTGTGTAATTAAGAGGATAGGGCACTTTGAACCAAATCAGTTTTATACAGATGAATGTACAATTAAACAAACTGTACAAAATGAACACTCGTTTGTTCTTAAAGATATAGGGAGGGTGGGAGGAAGCAAAAACTTGGAAGTTGAGGAGCAAAAGGGCAAAATTTCCTATGGGATTATAGTGCTAGATGCATCTGGCTCTGTTGGTAATGTTGTTCAGTCTAATTAATTGACCGTTGAGAGAAGCTTCTAGAGATCATAACAAAAAGGATTATAGCCAGTTTCCTGTCACCCCTCCAGTCTAATCACTTGGAAGCTTGAGTTTTCCAACTGAAGGGAAACTACCTGTAGCAATAAAAGTCTCATTGAAGCTTAACTGAACAGTAATCATTATCAAAAACACATTTGAGGGCAGTGGTTGTCCATATTTGATCCTCAAAGGCCACCAACAGGCCAGGATGTAAGGATATCCCTGATTAAGCATAGGGAATAATCAGTGGCTCATTCATTTTGACTGAATCACCTATGTTTAGACAAATAAACTGCACCGTAGCTCAAGGACCCAACTTTGACAACCCTGTTATAGGTATTTTCCTGCAAAGTAAAACTACACTGTCAGATCATTCATGTTCTTTAATCTCCCTCTTTTACCCATTAAGCTTGGCAAAAGCTTTTAACTGGGGCACAAGAGAAAATGGCAATTTCACTAGCTGCCTATAAGAAAACCTCTAGTTTTAAAGTAGCAGTAAACATTTATGAAAACCTATATGTTAAAGCTTTTCCTGCTGAGCAAAACAAGGTTACTCCCACCGCTGTCCGTTTTATTCAAACTTTAGAACAGTTCAAATAATCAGGCAGTGAATTTACTGTGCGTTTACTTCCTGATTGTTCTAACAGACAGGAAATGATTCTGCAGTTTCTATCACATTCTATGGAGAACTAAGTCACCGACTTCCTTCTCCATTAGAAGGAAACAGAAACCTAATTGGAATTTGACCACTAGAGTGCACTGCTAATAGGTTTAAACATTAATAACTATGAAAATATGCATCTCTCAGTTGGTGTATGCTTATTTTACGCAACAGGAAGCTACAATATATATTTTTTCATAAAAAAAAGTTTACTGGTCCTGTAACACCAACATTCTACACTTAAAGCAGGAAAAGCTCCAGCTGGTCGCCACAGAACATTGTTTTTATACTTTAAAGTGACTCAACATGGAAAAACAGATATTGCAGGGGATATCCAGCTGAAGTTAAACAAGGGTCCGACCAGAGGTTGGACATTATTGCTATTCAAACTTGCAATTTTGGGTGCAGTATGGATTAATTTTACTATGAAACTTACTTCAGTAGTTTAGACAGCTATTGTCATTAGCAAAAACACTGACTGCTTTAGAGAGCAACACAGAAGTACTGCACAGACATGTTTGAGCTGCACCACTTTTTTTTTTTTATAAAACCTCTCAGCAGTGGGAGTACTCTTGATTTAACTGCAGCACAAAACACATACTTTTCTATATTACACAGTACTTTCCATTTAGCACACACAGGTTGAAGTCCTTTAAAGCATATTTTTAATCTGATTGCTGCAAACTATGGCTACATGCCACCTTTTGTCAATCTGATGCGCTTGTATTGAGCAGAGCAAATGTGGGCTGAATTGTAAGGAGGTTTTTAATGCAGGTGGCCATATCGGATGGATTTTACATAAACAGATCATATGGAGATCTGCAGCTGAAAACAGCTTCAGATTTCCAATTAAAAAAAAAAAAAAGTGTATATGTAGACTTACACATTAGACAATACACAGAAAGTATTTTCATTCAATAAATGTGTTTAACCCCTTCACGTCCAATGACGTACCCAGAACGTCTCTGGTCCGGCACTTAAGGACCAATGACAGTCCTGGCACATCATGTACTTTTACTCACCACACTCCTACAGGAGACCGGTGAGTAATACCAGGGACTGAAGTTGATCGTGGGGCAGCACGTCGAACTTCTCTATCTGGTCCATAGGGGACCACACGCCTGGGACTGCTGGTCCTTAAGGGGTTAACCAGTAGGATGTGGGAGAGTTTGAACTGGACTCGGAAGTGTCATCCAAAATATATACTGGGTGGGTATTCACCAAGCAGTGATCAAGTGGAGAGGACTTCTCCAGTTTATCACGTCTGCAATTCCTATGTTATTCTATGAAGCCTATGCACTAAGATTTCTCCAACTTTGGAGATAATAGCGCATAGGCTCTACCGAATAACATAGGAACCAGAGAAGTGATATCACTGGAGAAGTCTTCCACTTTAGCACCACTTGGTGAATCTCCCTGATTATATAACAATACGAAAAAAAATTTGCACATGTGATGAGAACACAAGAGGCAAAAACGAAGTCAGGCAGGAGAGAGGAGAAAAAAAAAAAAAAAAAAAAAAAGCTATAACAAGGATTTAGAGCCCTTGATGAAGCCAGACTTACCTTCTTTAACAGTAAGAGTTGGGGTTAGTTTGGTGTGGTCTTTAGCGAGTTCCGCCAGAAGTTTAGGTGAAATTGTGAGGTAATCACAGCCTGTCAGTGCTTTGATCTCTCCAGTATTTCTGAAAGAAGCTCCCATCACTATGGTTTTGTAGCCAAATTTCTTGTAGTAGTTGTAGATATTGGTAACGCTCTTTACACCTTAAGAGAACAGACTTCAGGCTTTAGAACCAAACATCTAGTCATCACTAACATATCTTAAAGTTAAACACCTTAACGCTAAATTGGATTTTACTGTATCTGAAGATCAATTTGTTGTTAGATCCCAAAAATCTAATTAAACTTTAATGCAAGTGCAGTTTGTCCTTTAGACACCAACTGGTTAACCATTTGGAGTGCCAGATGTGTGCACAACACTGCATGGCAATGTACGGTGTACCCCTCAGACACCAAAAAGGTTAATTTTGTTTGTGCTCTGAAATGACAGCAAGAGCCAATTACCTCATCTCAAGTACACACTCACTTCTGAGACCCCTATCAAGATTGCTATGTTATAGGAGTCAGACCACTTGACAAAGCAGGAATGGCTCCCATTCAGAGTATATAAAACTAGACTGTTTGCCTCAGGAACCTTACAGATGCCAACTTACAAATTATTTAACCATTTGTGTTCCAGAGATTTATCCAACGCATTGCAACACATTCAAATCATGTAACTTTGGATAATTTAAAGAGTTCATGTTCCTTCAAGTTTGTGCAGAATATATTGAACTAGTTGACAACAGAACTGAATACTTTATGGACCAAAGGAACATGTAGCATATTGCTTCACAATGCATCCTTCTGGTCCTTAAAGGGGGCAAAATAAGTAAACACTAAAGTATGTGTGGGGGGGGGGGGGGGGCAGATGCAACCAATGCCATAGTAGAGGAAGTGAGAAGTGGTTTTCAATCAATTCTAATGACTTACCAAGCACATTTTCACAGGGAATGCATGCATCTCAGTGCAAGGGCAAAAACACTAAAGATTTCTCTGCTGCATGGCAAGCAGGAAAATAGCCTGCAGGCTATATTCACATTGGTATTGCCCATTATGGTAGGATGTAGTTTCCTTGATTTATCACTGGTGGGCCACTCAAAATGCCTAACAATGGTGGAAGTGTATTTTTGAAGGATAGGTCATACACAAAACTAGATGGAACGGGCTACAGCCAAATTATTCAACAGTGCTTAAAGGACGTTGCATCTTAAAATGGTTTGAGTGCAATCTTCCATTCTTTGCATGATATGGGAAAGAAGTGCTACAGAGTTCTTAAGAGGAACATCTACACCAGCGTATAGTCTGACAGGAGTCTTGGATGTGCCCTTAAAGCAGAACTATCACCTAAAACCAAAGTTTTACCATGCTTTTTAATGTTGAACCCGACATTAGTGCTGTGTGTGTTCAAGTCGCCTGGTAGTGGAGATATTTGCCCTGAAAAATCTGTCACTTCCGCGTTCTACGGTACACTGTACTGTCTCAGGACTTCCAGCTGCCCCAGGGAGCACGTTCACGCTCCCCTTCGAAGCTGGATTTCTGTGATGTAGCTTTACAGCAAACTCTGTTTACAATGCTACTGATGTTGCAACCTCAGTAGCATTGTAAACAGTTTGCTGTAATGCTACATCACAGAAATCCAGCTTCGAAGGGGAGCGTGAACGCGCTCCCTGGGGCAGCTGGGAAGTCCTGAGACGTCATGGGGTCCTGCAGAACGCGGAAGTGCCCGATTTTGCAGGGCAAATATCTCCACTACCAGGCAACTTGAACACAGAACTAATGTTGGGTTAAACATTAAAACGCATGGTAAAACTGGTTTTAGGTGATAGTTCCGCTTTAACTTGCCAGTTTAAAACGACAAAAGTGAAAAGTTACCAAATCTTCAACATTTCCAACCATGGCAATTAGTACTTCATTGTTACACAAGTCACAAAAGTACCCTTAATGTCCATTACTTTATATGGTGTCCTTAAGGCACATGAAGACTGGAATTTTTATCCAATCTAGTATGCCTCTACTTACAAGGATCTAGAGCAGTGATTCTCAACCAGGGTGCTGTGGCACTTTGGTGTGCCACAGATATCAATTTAGGGTGCCCCATGTTTTCCATGAAGACTAACAAAAATGGGCTTTTAGATAAAAATGTATAGGAATTGTTATGCACAATAGGTTTAGTTTTGTTACTATGATTGTAAGACCTAATAACTGTATATTTATGTATTGTACCCTTCAATATGCCCTTGATAAAGTACATTAAACATGTAAGGGGTGCCTCGAATGTTGTAGGTTATGTGTTAGGGGTGCCCCGAACAAAAAAAAAAAAAAAAAAAAAAAAGATTGAGAACCACTGATCTAGAGGATAAAATTACCTGTTTCCAGCATGCTGCCCTTTCATATACATAACCTTTATTCCCCTTCTAAATAAGAACCTTTGCAGTGATAGGGACCTTTAACATGTTCACATTTTACTTCAGTTCATGAATGTACCTGGGTCCTCTGAAGGCTCATAACTCTTCTTGTCAGAGTTTGCCACATGCCAGTCCAAGATACGGCCCACAAAAGGAGAGATCAGTGTAACGCCAGCCTCTGCGCAGGCTACAGCTTGAGCAAATGAGAACAGCAAGGTCATGTTGCAGTGGATCCCGAACTCTTCCTCAAGCACCCTGCAAGTGTGGAGGATTAAGATCAGTGCACAGAATACAACCTTAAAGCAATACGGTTTCCCTATCCTTAAAGGGACAGTGAAATTAAATTATAAAAACAAACCATCCCATCTGAGGTTCAAGACCCCAACAGCTGGAGGTCCAACAATTGACTTACAGATTCAAGGTTTTAGCAGAAAAGCTTTTTACTTGCACTGCTGGTAGTTCCTAAGTTTCCTTTGTTCAAGCTTTTTATTTACATAAAGATATGAAAATACTCCATTTGCAACCTTGTTTTATCTTGCAGAAGTGGTGGAGAGGCAATCATAAAGGTTATTTGAACAGAATGGTGTTGCAGCTTTGCTCAAGATGTGTGGTTTCACTAAACTGCGCTATACCTGCATTCCCTGGGTGATCAGGCTACTAGGAAGGATGGGAGGTGTGACTAATGGGCTCAGAGAGGCTAAAGTAGTACTTCAAATTTGTTGACAGTACCTACATGGCGACCTTTAAGCAGGTGAAATTCTGACGTTACCCTTTTGTGGGTCACCATGTAGGAGACATTTCTATAGTAAACCATATATGCAGCCACACAGATTAGATTGCTACAGTGAGCAATGTAACAACTCAGGAACCCATGTAAAAGATAAGCACATGTTCTCCGTAGACTGTCATAGTAACATAGTAATTTAGGTTGGAAAAAAAAAAAAAAAAAAAAAAACTCAGATACAGCAATTTCAAATTCTGCCTTGAATGGGGGAAAAAATTCCTTCTTGATTCCAAATGACAATCAGATTTCTCCTTGGATCAACAAGCACTAACTAAATATTAATCCCAATACTAACGTACATAGCCCTCTATGTTCTGCTCTTTTAAATAAGTATCCAGGCCCTTTTTAAAGGCATCTAATGTATTCAATAGCACCACCTCCTCAGGCAGTGAATTCCATGCCTTTGTTGTCCTTACTGTAAAGAAACCCTACCGCTGTTGTAGATGAAATCTCCTTTCCTCAAGTCTAAGCAGGTGGCCCCTTGTCCTTTGTACTGTTCTGTTCATGAACAGGTCTTTGGAGAGCCCTTTGTATGGGCCCTGAACATATTTATATAGTGTCATATAGCTCTGTTTCACTGAAGCTCTCCTGCATTCTGAACTGATAATTTGCAGCAAGATGTGTTTGGGCTGTGCTACGTGAAGCAACACAGATTGGGTGAACAGCCCAATTATACAGTGTCATGCAGTTGGGGGAATTAAGCAAGGAGTGACATGCTAAAAACAAGTGTGAACTTGACTTAAAGGGATAGTAATACTTTGTTTTAACTTTATTTTATTTTGTAGGCATTAAAAAAAACATGAAGAATGATAAGTCTTCTCTCAATCCTTTATGGTTTATGAGATATTCACAAGCAAAGTTCCCCTCCCCGCCCCTTTTACTTAGTGTAAGCAATCTCTTCTCAGATGTGGATCAGGTTGTATGACAGGACAGATAACAGAAGGGGACAATTTTCTTTGTATGAAAACAATGAAAGCCCTTCCCCCCCTTGACAAGTTTTTCAGCTTTTTCCCTTATCTTAATTGAAGATTGTCCCTCTCTGCAGTCTACCTGGGCACCTCCCTTCTGATCTGGTTGAACAGGGGGGGGGGGATACTTTGTGAATATCTCTTAAACCATAAAGGTTTGAGAGATAAGACTTATATCATTCTTCATGTTTTTTCAATGCCTACAAAATAAAATAAAGTTAAAACGAAGTATTACTATGCCTTTAATGTGAAAAAAAAGCTGAGGTAGTAATCTAAGCTTCCAAACATAGAACCTGTTTGTGATCCACATGGAAAACAGCATGTAGATAAAGATTTTTATTTAGTGCTGTGCACTGCATCATAACAGCAGGTGTTAATTATACTTGCTATAAAAAAAAAAAAAAAAGCCAAAAGCTAAAGTTTACCTGTTCTGAGTAAATTAACACACATGGTTGTGCTCAAACATGGAAGACTGTACTAAACGTAGTATGCAACACATATTAAACCCTCGCAATGGGGTCCCCACATTAAATTTGCCATATACTGGACACTCTTCTGGCATGCACAGCCTTTGTAACAAGCCCATATCTACAAAAGTCAATTGCAATATTAGAGGTGCACTTACTTGCCAGCCTGAATGCCTTCCCAGGTTGAAGATAGTTTGATCAGGATCCTCTCCTTGTCAATGCCAGCTTCCTTGTAGAGAGAGATTATACGTTTGGCTCGCTCAATCATTCCATCCTTGTCAAAAGACAACCTGTGATAAAGAAAAAGCTATGTTGGGGTCAAAGCAATAATTTTAGCACATTTGTCCCAAAGTATATTAGACTAATTGTTCTCTACTTTTAAATGTCAATATAACATCAATTTAACCCCTTAAGGATCGGCGCACGTGAGGCCGGCACTTGATGCCCACGGGGGTTTTTTTTTTTTTAAATGTATTTATTTATTTTTTATTTCCGGTTCAGGGCTCCCGGAGATGCGTGCAGTCGCACCCAGGAGCCCTGAACGCCATGACGTGCCAGGACCGCCGTGACGTCCTGGCATGTCAGTGGACATGAAGGGGTTAAACCTTCCCTACCAGAAAGGTAAGCAATACATACCCAAGTAATGCATTGCTCATCTTAGCAGCAAAATGGTTTGTTCATTTTAGGTGCAGGGTTTCTACATGAAAGTTTTACCAGCATTTAACATTCAGGCATGAACCAATACAAAGTCTCATGACTGGTATTTGTGCATGGTCAGATGCTCAATATGATGACCAATATTTAAGAACTGATCAAGAAAGTCCACCAACACAAAAAGGGCAGTAAAATAATTCTACACATTAATTTACCAATTTATTAAATGGATTGTATTGTCTAAACCAGGGCTCAAAATTTCCACTCGCCACTAGAGTGAAAATTTAGCCCTGGCGAGTAGAAATTCAGTCCTGGCTGGTATGTTACGGCTTGCAGTGGCAAGTAACTTTTCAGGTCTAGCTAGTAGCTAAAGACTTCAAATTTGAAGCCCTGGTCTAAACATAACTATCGGCGAGGCTTTAGATTATAAGAAACACGCTGCGCTGTTTAAAAACACTTGTGTCTTTCTAAAGTTATGAAGTGGAGATCGATCCCCCGCCTGCCCCTTCTGGCCACCTCCCACTAAATGGCTAGTTGTGTCGCCCAACCAGACAGCCACAGTGAGGGACAAACTTCAGTAAGTATAAGGAAAATCCTCCCCCCTTGATAAAGGAGGGCAGGATTTCCCTTTGCTTACTGAAGTTTGTCCCTCGCCACATCCGTCCAGACCTGAGCGACATAGGCAGAAGGACCGGGCAGGGGATCCTTCACTTTATAACTTTAAAAACATTTACTTTTGCGTAGTTCTAAACAGTGCAATGTGTCTTATAATCTAAAGAAGACTCTGCGATACAGTTGTGTTTAGACATTACAATCACTATAAAGCAGTAAATTTTATTGATAAATGTGAGTGCTTTTATTGCAGAGAAAACAAGTATACTCACTAAGAGGTAGCATTAAAAAAAGTGTCAGGAACGACCCAGTTTGCAGACAGGGGAAAAACACTGGTACATAAATTCAAATTTGATAGAAAATCTTGCAACAGTGGGAGTAGTATTGCTTATTCAAAGGAAAAATCCACTATAATTGTGTGCTGTCCTATTAGTAAATTGATTCCTATGGGCAACACGAGGTACTGCAGCTGCTGGACCACAATTTCCAGCATCCCCAGCCAGCAGGCAAAGTTTGCCATTTAGAAGGCTCATTTTCTGCACAGATTAATTTCCACATGTTTACAATTCACTGGGAATCTCAAGTTAAAACTGTTCATGTATCTCCTAGAGCTGGGAACATTCACTCTGACCTTGGACTGGTGTCTACAAAACACTTGATAAGATAAAGGAGCAATGCTGCTCAGGATCATAGCACACACCTGGCATCCACCTCTGTGGACACTCGACCAGGGATGATCTTCAGAATTTCCACTCCAAACAGGACAAACAGCTTATCCATAATGTTATTGATCTGCTCTTCTTTTGACCTGAAGGAAATAAAAAAAAAAAACCACAAGCTTATTGACAAACAGCAAGGAGATCGAGCACAGACTGGCAAGCACAAAGGCAGAAGTAAAATTGTTTAGTGGAAGAAACTGCATGACTGGAATCCTTAAAATGAGGCTTTTAGGTCTTTGAATGTTATAGGGATCTATGATGCATTAAAAAGAAACACTATAAATGGCTAGCAATCCTGGGGTTAAAAAGGCACATTTAAATCAGTTTGTTTTTGGTCTGATGCATATGGTTTGCCCCCACAACCGCTCAACACAAAACCATTTTAGCCTGCAAACAATTACACAGCAATGTGCTTGTCAGCGCTTGCAAGTACTGAAAGTAAGGTCGTGAAATGAAAAATGTTGATTGGAAACTAAGGGCCTTTAACCCTTTGAGTGCCATGAAATTATACAACAGATTGCCCTGCAATGCACGGAATAGCTCTGGCATTCAAAGCGTTAATGCGTACATGCAAAAAGGAGTTGCCTATACTTTTCCCCTTCTACAACTAATCTACGTTGCACTCCATTGGAAGTATCAGTTTACAATCTGAAGTAAATTTTCCCTTACAAGCCATTAACAATTTGTGTGCCAGAGGGGGTATACCACTGGCACTCAAAGGGTTAGGGACTCTTGAAGCCCAGCCCATTGTTTGAGTCCCGAACGAAGACTTAAGAGATTATACATTAAAAAATTGCACATAGTGCAAAAGTTGTATAAATCTATCAAGTCACTGTCAGGAAGACACCTACCAAACAAAGGACCAGGAGTGTGCAATGCGTTGTTTTAGTGTGTCGTGCACCCCACTCTGGGCCTTAAACAACTGAGATTCATTTATGTCCAAGAACTAGTTCTCCTTTAACCAGAGGACAGTTAAATGTTAAAAACTTAGATTTGTAGTAAGATTGCCACAACATTGCAATGGAAGTGAATTGATGATTTTAATCAAACTTTCAGGGCTTGGTCTACCACTTCATCACTTAAAGTGTAAAAAGGTTGCCAGTTTGTCAATTTCTACTGACCTTATGTATCTTTTAACCAACAGAGTGCTAGAAGGATGATCAAGGCATTGGTTTGCAGTGTGATGCTGACCCCTGTGGCACTGAAACTGTTAAAAGGCTGTCCTGTTAATTTCTAGCGAAGTTGCTTCATGTATCAGTGTTTCTCAACTCCTGTCCTCAGGACCCACTAACAGGCCAGGATTTGATGATTTCCTTGTTAGAGCACAGGTGAGCTAATCAATGTGAATGAGCCTCTGATCACCACACCTGTGATCTAGCAGAGAAATCCCTAAGTCCTGGCCTGTTAGTGGGTCCTGAGGACAGGAGTTGAGAAACACTATCCGTTAATAGTTTCTGTGCAAGGCATTGGTTTGTAATGATTTGCTCATCCAAATGGAAATCAAAAAGGTTAAAAAAAGGCTTCCTGTTTTCTGACACATTTATGCAGACTCCCTGATGTATCCGTTGAACCAGAGGGGCAAGGAAAAAACTTTCAACACACTGTGCAACAGTAATGCACTATACACCGCAACGGCTTCTGTGTACTTTTACCACAGATGACTACTCTGCAACAGCACTGTTTTGCTTATCATTGCTCTACCACAACAGCTCGAGCTCCCATCTCACATTCATGGCAACATTAGCCTCCCATGACTAGCAGTTCATGTTAAACGCAAGGACAATTTAATTGGTCATGTTCCGACTGGAACGTTGCTCTTGTTAGGTGCTATGCTAGGGATGAGTACTGGAGTGGCTGATATTGTTTTGCAAGACATTTACATAAGTTTCACGATGCGGGTTTTGCAACTTTGTTGTCACTTATTGCAGTTGGAATAGTGGGACGACTGTATAAAGACATGAAGAATGGCACACTCAAATAGGTCAGTCCACTCCATGTCTGCCCTCACTGCTGCGACTCCCACCCAGTCACCAGCTCCTTGTCCTGACTACATGAACTCCATTCCAGGCTTTTTTCCTGTTCCCACTCCTGATACCTCCAAACTTGCAGCAACCACCACTGGTGGTGACAGGAGTTGGTGACAAGGAGCCTGGGAGGTGAAGTTCATGCAGTCAGGACAGAAGCCGGTGACGGGGCGGGAGTCACAGCAGTCATGGCGGAGATGCAAAATACTGAGAGGGAGGCCGGGTCTGCTCACATGTGAGGTCAAAGTTACTTGTGCGGCGACCGATTGCTGGGAAGCAGAGTTAAGTGAGAATGTGTTGCACACAACTTTGGCAGTGAAAGGGTTAAAATATGCTTCCCGCATTACAGGTCAGCACTGTACCATGTGAGCACTTTTAGGACATGCTGCGCTGAGCAGCCAGAGTGGGCTGACTGCAGAATATGTGGCGGAATGTGTAGTACAGGGAGCAGGGCTGAAATGTAGTGACAGGCATGTAGAAAGGACTGTAAGTGCTGCATTTGTGGCTTTCAATACTGCGTGTGAGTGGGGCATGTGTGCTTTGGTTTAGGAGCCAGTGTCAACCATGTTTTTTCCAGTGTTCAGCCGGATGGTGGGGGCATGGAAACCCACGCCCCACTGTATCTCTGGTAAGGCAGTATGGAGAAGAAATGAACATCTCCCCCTTACCGCCATACCACCCCTGGTGTGTGCAGTGCCAGAGAATTCTGGCACCCTGCCAGAAGGTTGCGCTGCCTTTTCTGTCTGACTCCAGGTAAATTGCACTGGTTACTTTGAACAAATCCTATGCACTTACCCTCCAAGTTTCTTTCCATATTCAATAGCATCTTTCACCAACTGTTGGTAATCTGGCATCTGGGCAGCTGCCAGAATTAACGATGGGTTAGTGGTGGCATCCTGTGGCTTGTATTCTTCAATGGCTGCATAACAAACAAGCAAAACAGGGTCAGTACATAGAACTCATCTGATGGGTAGTAGCAATCGTTAATAAATGATACTCAAACAAAATAGAAGACACTAAATGCAGCAACATGTCCTTTTGGTAAATTCACAATCTTTCAGGTTGTCGAAATATATCCCACTGGCAGGATGCAGCCCACGTGAAGATTTTCCTGGGCCCTCCAGGTCTGTTTCTGTACACATGCCCAATAGTGATAAAGGAAAAGCAAAACAAACCACAGTCTGCAAAGCAAGAATGAGTCTCCCAGAGCAGAGATTCTGAATAGATATGTTCACTGAGCAACAATGAGTGCATCAGTCTGTTCAGACAGCCAGACTAAGTTTCAATCAATTTCTCTCCCGCAAATATACAGTTTTATTTTTTATTTTTCCCCCTCAATGATTTCAGTTTGTTTTTGCAATTGAATTGTTCACGTTATAGGTCACATTAAAGGTGGAAAAAGTTCTGACATGATTTAGATTTGTCTCTAACATCACAAGAACCTGGCATTTTAACAGGGGGGGGGTGCAGACTTTATATACACTGTATATACACTTATGTACGTTCTGCGCTGTTCGGGGATGCAATACATCTATGGCCCTTGGGGGGGGGGGGGGGGGGGGAGTTTAAATGGAGATGAGGCCAAGGCAGAAATTGCTCACCATTGATTTAGGGCTAGATTCTATTACGGGTGTTAATTTTATCTCTGCTTTTATCTCCATTTTCCCCATAGACTTCAATAGGAAAATGCTTGATAAAACAGGAGTTAACATTTAGCACCTTCAATAGAATCTGGCCCCTGGTCGGCAAAGATTAATTCCTTAAGGACCGGGAAAATCTGAGGTAGTTTTCCCTTAAGGACCAGAGCAATTCTGATCTTTTTGACTGTCTTTGTTGAACAGTGTTTTCCCTCCAAGTCTTTTATTCCACCCCCATAAATTATATACTGCTTTTTTAAGCACAAATAGGGCTCTCATTTGATACCCTACTTATATGGATAAAGCACCATTTTATTAAAATTAAAAAAAAATAAAATAAAAAAAAAAAAGTAAAAAAACCCCACCATTTTTGTTTTCTCTCTTGGGATCAACTGGGCACAAAGTTAAATTTTTATGGAGACTGCATGAAAGGTATGACCGGTCAGTCATGCCTACAAAATGCGCAGTTTAAAGTGGCCACTGTCCCCCCCACAGGTGAAAATCCCGACGTCCCTTTTTCCCACCCTATTTTCCCACTTTTTTATCCCTGACATTTGGCGGTGTGTATAAGTGTATTACATGGCTCCACAACAATCACACTCCAAATATTGTTTAATGAGATTTTCTCTTTAAAAAACACAACACTTTTTAAAAAAAAAAAAAAAAAACACAAAAGTATCATTGCAGGTCAGAAATTGACCTGCATTTAGCAAGCCTCCAGCACCAGCAGTGAAGGGGTTAATACCCCCAGCTGCTGTATTTTCATTTGCCACTAGGCGTCTCCTCTACTTCTGTCTCCCTTACTTTGATAGCAAGGGAGACAGAGGCAGAAGAGACACGCAGAGACAGCATGCTTTCTGTGCTGCCTCTGTCTCAGTGCCGGTACATGTGATCGCTGCTACGGCGATCACATGAACCGGCACAAGCAAGGTGGTCTGAGACTGAACTCCCCAGTCTCGGAGCACTCAGTCTCAGCCTGGAATTAATGATAGCAGTGTGCACGGAGGCACGCTGCTATCATTTAAGTCATGACGGTCCTGGAACAGTCATGGGTCCTTAAGGGGATAACAACCCATGACGGTCCAGGACCGTCATGGGTCCTTAAGGGGTTAAACTAAAGCTCCAACAGGACTAGTTTGTGGGATAAAGAAAGGTGGTCAAGAACCAACTGTGCAATTATCAAATGCTTACTTTTAACCCCATTAGAGGGTTGATTTAGATCCACGGAGTGTAAAATGCTGGTTTGAAAACTTGATTACACCAATTGTTTTCATTTAAGTGCAACAAACAAGACATTGCCCCAGACATTTCTGATCCTTCTTCCCCTATCAGATACCAAAGGCCACACTCCTGCAACTCAATGTTGCAATTCACTGGGAAATTCTACAGAACAATCCCTTGGTTTGTTTTAATAGTTGCCCTATACCAGGGGCATCCAAGTTTTTTCAGTCATGGGCCACAGGATCAGAAATCCATAAGTATGGGGGGTATATTCTTTTTATTTATTAAGGTGGTGAATTATAGTCTGTCAACTATTCAAATATTTATTTATGGATAGAGTCAATGACAATAGTGATATATAACACATCTATTCTTTACCTGTAAAGTACTGGGAGGCAGAAGATTAGGTTAATGGCCTACTAGTTCATGTGTTGTAGTTAATTAGGTATTTAGCTTCTTGCTCCTTAACTGCCGGTAACACTGCCAGTCGTTAAGGAGTTTTTTTGCAAAATGAATTCAGGGGTCCCCGAGCAGCATGCAGCCACGTGGGAACCCCTGATTTCCATGACAAGGCAGGACTGTCATGGGTCTTTGACGTAATTTTACTTATGACATCCTGGCACGTCATGGGTCCTTAAGGGGTTAAAAAATAGTTTTAGATCTCAGACAGGCTGAACCCTGGGGTTGGTTGGGCTGCTTTTGGCCCAGGGGCCACATAGACACTGATGCCCTGTACTCCATCTTTGAACGAACCTCCAGCTGCTGGTGACTACAGGTGCCATCATTTTCAGCCAGCCATTGACTGATTAGGGTTGATGGTTTAGACAAGGGCTGTCCAAGTTCAGTCCTCAAGGGGTACCAACAGGCCAGGATTTAAGGGATTTCCCTGATTAAGCACAGGTGAATCAAAATGAATGAGCTACGCCTTAAATCCTGGCCTGTTGGGTGCCCCTTGAGGACTGAACTTGGATAGCCCTGGTCTAGAAAATAGAAAAGAAAACTCCCAGCGCCAACTCACCATAACCAATACATACAATAAATAAATTTTGATATTTAAATGTGAATATAAAGTGTATACACAGATAGCAGCCAGGAATAAGGGCTCTCCAGACCCCCAAACCTCAGGCCTAAACCCAAAGTATAAACAAACAGACAACAACAATCCGGCGCTTCTCTGTGTATAAAATAAATATGTGCCCTGTGTTTAGAATATATAATAATATTTCTAAATAAATAATAATATATGATATATAATAATAATTATATGAGAAACCTTGGCGGGTTGGCAAGCTTACCCGCAACTTGGTCAATTTGTGAAAACTAATATCTCACTTATTTTATTTATTTCTTTTGTCTTTTGACTTGTATGTCTCTATTACTCCTTCAAGCAGCCTCCTCACCTATCCAACTTTATTTATATATAGCACAATTATTTTTGCACCATGAGTATCACTGTAACTAAATTTTTTTCACACTTTGCCTTTAAGAGCAGGCCTTAGGCCTTTTCTAGCTTAAATGCTCTTAGTTTGGTATCAGCTGTTCCTCACATGACCTGTGGGGGCTGATATAAAGGTCACATTATTATAGAGTGAGCTGTTGGATCCACAGCTCACTCATTCTCACAGTGTAGATCCATTGTATTGGGTAAGTCCATATGTACATCTTTTTATTAGAATGTATGTCTTCTGTTTTTAATTGCACCACACTGGGACCCAGAAGCAATAAAGAGAGCACATTTAAAGGGTCCCTCGCTCCTCCTCCAACGCGTTTATAATAACATCTCTTCAGGGAATTTTAAGTTTTATTTTAACTTTTAGATAGGGCATTATAGATGTATAGAGTAGGACTTGCCGTACAGTGAGAAACCTTGGCGGGGTTGGCAAGCTTACCCGCAACTTGGTCAATTTGTGAAAACTAATATCTCACTTATTTTTTTATTTAGAAATATTATATATGCTAAACACAGGGCACATTTATTTTATACACAGAGAAGCGCCGGATTGTTGTTGTCTGGTCTAGAAAATGATGGGTTTCCATCAGATTACAAACCAGTGTTTGACATGCCACTGACATTCTTACCGGTTTAAGAATCAGAGGATAAGTGAGCGCATTAAAGCGTTAATTCAATAACTAGGATTGTATTTTCAGAATTGAGCTTGCAGAATAGACAATACAAAAATCAATACAATATGGGTTTGCCTTTGATTCACCATGACTGTGCAGAAAGCACAATTAAACTAAGAATGCATCCAAATTTAGTGCAGGAAGCAAAAATATTTCACAATATCAGCTAGTCATTACAGAACAAGCCAAACAAGACAAAGCCTAGTTTTCTATTAATTGCCAAACTTACTGGCTTACTTTGCAGTATTTGTTCATTTACAGAAGTACAATTGTGATCACAGAATGGGTAGGGATCAGATGCCACTTTTGCAAAGGTGCATGTCAGCACAAAGAAATCGTGACACAAAAGGTTCTATATTAAAAGGACAGTAATGTATAGATCTCCAAGTCTTCTGTATTGTAAACCTAAAATCCTATATAATATGCTGTCCTGCGACCAGCTGGCATTGGCACTGTGGCCCGTGCAACGGGCTCTTCAACTAGTTGATCTATATTTAAACAACTTGTGCAGTTCAAAGATATTAAGTGTAAAGATCCTCCTCCCACTCCTTCTGGTTGTGTCGCACTTTCTCCAACTGTGGTCCTGATGGAGCGGCAAGGGACAAACTTCAGTAAACAAAGGCAAATCCTGTCCTCCTTTGTCAAAGGGGGCAGGGATTTCCTTATACTTACTGAAGATTGTAACTCGCGGCATCTGTCCAATCCTGGGACCAGATGGCAGCTCTAAGGGGAGAGAGCCAGAAGGGGTGGGGGGGGGGATATTTCTACCTTTACTATCTTTTGAACGACATTTATTAAACTGGAACCACCCCACGTAAAGTTAAACCCAAAGAATTACCGATCTGGCGACTAGCTGATCAATAGTACTAGTCACCAGAATAATTACCTCCTTATAGAGAAATTCTACTGCTCCCGGGACTGAGCCAGGAAACAGCACAGACATCACCGAGGTCTGCACACCTGTGCTGTCAGTCCCAGTCTGCTCTAGGAGGCATGTACAGATAGGTACCAGAAGGGACTGACAGCGCAGGTGCGCAGATTCTTTTAAAGCGCTGTTGCCTGGCCGTCAGTCTCAGGAGCAATAGAATTTAGCTATAAGGAGGTAATTATTCTGGCGACTAGTACTATTGTTCAGCTAGTCACCAGATGGGTAATTTTTGGGGTTTAACTTTATGTGGGTTGGTAGTTCCACTTTAAACATAGCGCAATGTTTTAGGTTTACACTAGAGAAGGCTCAGATATACTTTCTTGTACACATTACTATCCCTTTAAAAGTTGACAATATACAAATTGGCAGGTAGTAGCTACATTTGTCAGATCGCTATGAACGGCAAAACACACTAGAGATGAAATTGGACAGTTTAGAACATTTATGCTAAAGTAGGTGTTGACAGCAGACAGGATCCAACTGACCCAATCTAGTCTGCCCACGTTTTAAAATCCCCCCAAAAATTATAGACTTGGGTCAGTTCCAGGCATTCTTTAATTCCCTTACTGAATTAATCAATAGAAACTACAATCAATGTAACTTTTCCCATTGAACTACCACCCTTTCTGTAAATTGGTACTTAAAGGGATAGTAATACTTCGTTTTATCTTTTATAGGCATTAAAAAAAAACAAAACATGAACGATATAAGTCTCATCTCTCATACCTTTATGGTTTGAGAGATATTCACAAGCAAAGTTTCCCCTCCCGCCCCTTTTACCTAGTGTACACCATCTCTTCTCAGATGTGGAATCTGGTTGTAAGACTAGACAGATAACAGAAGGGGACGATCTTCCTATGAGAACAATGAAGGCCCTATCCCCCCTGACAAGTTTCAGGTTTTTCCCTTATCTTAATTGAAGATTGTCCCTCTCTGCAGTCTACCTGGGCACCTCCCTTCTGATCTGGCTGAACAGTGTTACATCAGTAAAAGGGGCGGGAGGGGGATATTTTGTCATTGAATTACTCTTGAACTACAACTCTGACAGAATTGAAATAACACTCTCCAAGGTCCAAATACTATGATGATTAATTAGAGCTGCTATTACGAAACATTACTATCCCTTTAACACATTACCTGTAAATTTTTCTAAATTAACTTTATATCACATTGTCTTATTGTTCCAATACACTTTATGAACTTAACAAATCCCTTATAGTTGAAGGTTACCATAACACCAATCGGTGGGAGCTACACAAGGTCTTATCTTAATTCTCATCAAGAAGACCCTTCACTATTTTCCTTTGAATGGTATCCAATTTTGTAGGGCAACTGTTTTAACAAATATGCTCCTGTGGGATAAGGAATGATAAAAACTTGGGCTAGAGCAGCCACAAAGTAGTTGTCAGTTGTTTGGTATGGCTGAGGACTCAACCCCCTGCTATAAGTGTGGGAACGACCAAGCCATATGTTTGGGGCTCCCAGCAACAAACACCTAAGTTGCAGGCACCCAAAAACCACATGTAACAGGCGTACAACCAATTTTGAGCAAAATGCTAAAAACTGCCAAATCCATACACTCCAGCTTGAATGTATTTTTCTTTGCATGTGCTTACCAAAACATGGACTGGTACACTATCTGGAGGTCTGGCCAGCCTTTTGGTTTAAGCATCCCTCCCACCTCCAGGTGAAAGGTTGTCTTTAGGACAGCAGTCTCTCCATTATAACAAAGCAGGAGACCATTAGCTCACAGGACAAGTTATGTGAATATACTGCATGCATGTAATCATTGTTGCTTTTGAAGTTTTAAAAGGGATGATAGAGTAAATATGGATGTCCGATATTCTGTGTTTTGATTTAAGCTTTTGAGTTCAACGCAGCCCTGTAGACTGCTACTATCCGCTTAGAAAATATATAGTAATCTATGCTTGTGGTGGGCAATGCGAGGCCCTCCAGCTGCTGACAGAATAGAACTCCAATCATTCCTCAGATCGAGTGCCTAATATCTCCCATTCCTTATCATATAAAGGACTGCTGGGTCAGATATAGAAGACTCTGAACTTGTATTTAAGAGCCCCTAAGGGGACCAGAAAAGATTAGTCGATTCGGTTTATAAAAACACCCCCCTCCAACCCCTATTCACTACTCAACCCAGTCTTCATCAGCAGATATCCCTGTGAAGCAGACCTGCTGTAGGGGCACCATCATGACTGACACCCTTTTGTGGCCGTACAGACTAAGATTATACATTTTGAATCTGGATTAGGTCTCGAGTGATCTGAAGTGGCATCAGTACCCTTCCCTGCTATTTCAGTACAAACTGCCATCATGTTGATTAAGAAATGCATTCCTTGAGTAAGAGTTTCCTTAACTTGACAAAAGATCTTTAGATCTACACTGTATGCAACCTCAAGTTTACATGAAATCCCAATTTCCTGCTGTCTCAGTACAGCCTCCTGAGCAGGAAGCAAGCCATGCAAATCAAAAGGTCTTCACTCAACCCGCTGAACATTTGCATGTTGAAACAAGATGTGGTTTTATTAATCATATATTCCTTGTGTGCCAGAGGTATACGGCACACTGTATTGCAATGCATTGGATTAGCTTAATTTATAGTGTCCGTAAACCAAAAAGCATTAAAAGGACCAGCTACTTGTCAAAATTACAAGTTTATGAGAGCTCACTGAATAACGTGCATCGCTGAAATATGCAAGTGAACAGTTCGTTCAAGGGCCAGTAACAGGCCAGAATGTCAATAGGATATTTACCATCACTCTTCTCTCTAAGCAGCATTGTTAGGTATAGTAGTAATGTAAGCCTTCTGCAGAAAGATCAACTACACACTGGAGCAAATCATTGCAACATGATTGGGGGGGGGGGGTTCTATTAGTGTAAAAATGGCTTTTAACTCCTTCAAAGCTAGAGAGGTCACCACCACATTGCTTCAGTTTGGGAACCTCTGCATTAACAACTCCATCAGAGTCTTTGTGCTTCTCCAGCAGTTTGTATCTGCTACTGTGTGACATTTCCCCTCTAGTCACCCAGTGAGCTGACAAATGGTGGAATGTGCACACTTAGCATAAACTCTTGGACTCTGCAAACAGAGCCACAACTTTAGTAATATATAACCTACACAGTGATAATACAAAGGGACAACACTACAATAAGCACAAGGCTCAGACAAAGCACACTAATAACAGGACTGGCCAAATGTTCAGTTTACCGCCAATCCCTGAAACAATGTACACTGGTTATATTTTATTTGGAACATTGCCTACTTAGGATTTCTATAAAATGTTTTATGGATTTAACAGAATTGTAGAGTTTATAACGAGAAAAGTTTATTAGCCCTTTGAATATGAATGAGCAGGTGCATCCAATGCATTTAGCACCCTGCCACCACTCAAAGGCCTGGTAATGCCTGGTTACAGAAAGTAGTGCCAAGTGAAACTGGAATCCACACAGTGCAGGCATGTTATAGCTTGGCTGAACTCAGACTACAGCAAAGCTCCAGATGGAAACATTAACCCACTTAGCTGGCAGGGTGCAAACATTAAAAGTGAACGTTTGACTACCGCCCTCCCACACTGCAAAATGTTTAGAACCAGTTTACATACAGAAAACAGCTGAAGGGGTGCCACGTGTGCCATGTAAATTCTGGAATAAGGATAATTAACATTTCTGCAAAGCAACTGAAGGCTCACTAACATTCCACGCACATTTCGATCATGTGGCTGAGATTTAACTTATTTCGTTAAGGGAGTTATACATTTTGTTCCAGATTTTCCACCAGCTGATGAATGCAGTCTGAAATACACTGTGAACATGCATGAACACAAGCAATGCTTGTGCACCACCTGCACTTTATAATTCCAGAGGCTGCCAGGTAAAAGTCTGTCACCTTGAGTAACAGTAGGATAAGCAATACACATTGGAGAAATGTGGCTCACCCCGTTACTCAAGCCTTTCAGTACCAGGTGGTGATCAACCCTTTAAGTGCCAGAGGGGTACGGAGCACAATGCGAAACAATGTGTTCAGTACCTCTCTGGGACTCAGAGGGTTAAAACATCCCTTGACATGATCCACAAGCCCACTTTAGTCTATCAGCCATCTCACAGCAAGTTTGCAACAATGTTGTCTGCATATTGCTACACTAAGGGTGACATAAGTCTATGAAGTAAAAGGATATTTCAAGAAGGTAACTTGGGAAACCTTTCTACACATCTATTGCTCATTTCTCTCTAGCTCTTATAATTAGGAAATGTGAAACATTGTTTAACCTTTTGCAATCCTGCTGAGCCCTTTAAAGTAACAGAAGCGTGCACGGCAATATTTTGCACACCACTAGTCCTTGGAGTTCGTTAATCTTTTAGACTTTACATATTCTACAAGTGAAAAACGTTTACTACAATTTAATAAGTTTTTACAACATTCACCTATTTTACACATCTGTCCCTGTCAGGGCCTGTGAAAGCACAGCTATAGTGATGGAATGTAACTATCTGTGCAGCACAGAGTGCTCAGTATCTTCAATACATACCTCTCAACATTTCAAATTGCTAAAGACGGACACTTATGTCTTAGGGGGTGTTGCTGGGGGCAACTGGTGGGAGGGGCATTATTGATAATCTTTAGGCTATTTCATGACCTATTGACATCTCTGTGTAACCAAATAAATTTATAACAAGACCATAGTATTTTATTTACACAGACTAATTTACAAAGCATATACTGACATTTAAACAAACAATGTCAGTTTTTTTGCTGTGAAGAAATTGATACACTTATATACACACCACACTGTCTGTCCTCCTAAAAAGAGGGACATAAGGGTAGGAAAGACTGAAGGATTTGAGTCTAAAAGAGGGACTGTCCCTGCTAAAGAGGGACACTTGGGAGGTATGTGAATATGCTAGATTCGCAGCAGACATAATTGCTTTAGGAATAGTGTTACACTGCATCACTACCTTGGCTTTTTACAGTACTTGACAGTGCTCTGGAACCATATCTAATGAGTTCACTGTCAGGGACATAAGTGGGGAGAAGACAAAGTGCAGAATGTGAAGTAAAATAGGTTTACTGTCAACCATTTGCTGACAATGAAGTCAGTAAGGCTTTGCAAGGCCGCACAGCTCAAAAGGGTTTAAGTGACAACAGAATAGCTTTAACAGTTAAAGGGATAGTAATACTTCGTTTTATCTTTATTTTATTTCGTAGGCATTAAAAAAACATGAACGATATAAGTCTCATCTCTCAAACCTTTATGGTTTGCGAGATATTCACAAGCAAAGTTTCCCCTCCCACCCCTTTTACCTAGTGTAACCCATCTCTTCTCAGATGTGGAATGCAGTCCATAGACCAGACAGATAACGAAAGGGGACAATCTTCTTCCTATGAGAATAAAGAAAGCCCTGCCCCCCTTGACCAGTTTTCAGGTTTTTCCCTTATCTTAATTGAAGATTGTCCCTTTTTGCAGTCTACCTGGACACCTCCCTTCTGATCTGGCTGAGCAGTGTTACATCAGTAAAAGGGGCAGGATGGGGACACTGTCATTGAATTACTCTTGAACTACAGCTCTGACAGAATTGAAATAATACTCTCCAAAGTCCAAATACTATGATGATTACTTAGAGCTGCTTTTATTATGAAACATTACTATCCCTTTAATCCTCAACTTTGATTGCACTCATACTCCCTAAATAAAGTCAAGACTCCATAGCTTCACCTTTATTTACCAAGCACACTTTACCACTCCCTATAAGATTGCCAGGTTGTTCAAGGAAAGGCTAATTGTAAGTCTAATCTAGATCTGCTTCCCTTATCCATGTTCTGTATTCCCAGGGCCATCATATTTCATAGCACATACACTCGAATCTAAAGCTACATATACAATTTCATATGTGTCTATCAAGATGTAGAGCATTGGTAGGCAACCCAGTTCACCTCTTAAGAATCAAAGTGCTGCCTGTTGTGGTTTAGAATGCTTAACAGTAGTAAAAAAAATGTAAACCTCTTAGTCACAAAACTGTATTGAAGACCTCTATCACCCAATGTTAACCCTTTGAGTGCCAGAGGTATCTAATGCATTGGACACCTTTCTGACATTCAAAGGGTTAAGGTGTTATATGTAAGTTTGGTGTGAAAGAATGAGTGATGCAAGTCTCATTGCACTAAAGAAAAACCTGTGATCTAGAGCTGGGATCACCAGCCTTTGCTGGGGTGAAATAAAGCAGTTTGCTACTCCTGCATCATAGGACAGTTATCATTGGCTAAAATTCAGGGGCAAACCAACTGCACAGTTTGGGAAGGAAAAAATGATTTAAATAGGGTTTTTAAACTCTTAAATGGCAGAGAATTTAAATGCATTGTGAAACAATGCAATGGACACCAACATTCAAGGCGTTAGACATTTAATAAGCCTTTGCGTGCCAGTGGGATATGCAACACTGCTATGTAATGCGTTCCATATACCCTCTGGTACTCTGTTTTTAAATACCTGGGAATTTGCCCTCTGTGGTGCAATTTGCACCAGAATTGCATCACTGTTTTATACACAGTTCAACAAGACCCTGTGCTGTGGGAGTAGAAAAAAGGGCAGAAGCAGATTATATTGACAGCTACCTGTGCTCACGTGTCTAATCAATGAACTTTGAGCCAATGCTTTAAATCAAATAGATATTTTAACCCTTTGAGTATCAGGACCTTGTGATTAAAGCAAGTGAGGTCAAGCAGACTCCACATTTAAAGGGATAGTGTGTGCATATGGCGTTCATGTGGATTATAAAAAAAAAAAAAAAAAAAAAAAAAAAAAAAAAGTATAATGAATAACGAACTGAACCAAAGTGCCCTTAATGTATTTTTGTTTGAAGTGTGGGTCTGATTACCAGTGTAATAAAGTTAGTGTCACGGTGGTGTATGTTCCATGAATGACACCCTGAATGTCTTCCACTGTCCCACTGGGAGTTGATTACACACTGTCACACCAGCTTTGTTCTACAGTCCACTGGTAGAAGAATCACATGTACACCAACACTTCAATGTTGCTCATCATCACAGAAGTGCATATGTCTAACACTTGTATATATAAATATCACCTCTATAGGTGCATTACAGAGCCACTTCTATAGTATTCAAGGGTTTAAAGTGTTAGTAATGTCTAGAAAAAACTTTTTTGCATTTAGAAGAGCTCAAAAAGCTGATCTGAATGCAAAAAACCGTATCTCTCAAACCGCTATGATTTAAGAGATACAGGCGTTTGAAGTTTGATTTCTCCTACTGACAGCTGTAAAGCTGTCAGCAGGAGATTTGTGTCGGTCGACACGGAGGCGCTTGAGAAGTGCCGGGATCTCATTACTTACACGGAATCTCTTCAATGGAATGGTCTAAAACATGTGCCTAGTGTTTAGGCACACGTTTTAGACCATTCCAATAAAGGGATTCTGTGTAAGTAACGAGATCCGGCACTTCTCAAGCGCCACAGTGTAGACCGGCACGAATCTCCTGCTGACAGCTTTACAGCTGTCAGTAGGAGAAATCAAACTTCAAACGCCTGTATCTCTTAAATCATAGCGGTTTGAGAGATACGGTTTTTTGCATTTAGATCAGCTTTTTGAGCTCTTCTAAATGCAAAAAATGGAGAAATTTATCTTACCGACATTTCCTTTTCTCCTGTGTCCCTCCACGGCGTATATAAACATATGGGTTTAGTCTCCTCCTCCCAGCTGATCGTAGGACCAATCGAAAAGACTGAAAAGGAACCCTGGGAACATCTCCCTTCAGTCAACTTTTGTCAGAGCTAGAACATATCCAAAAAAGAAGCTTATTAGTGGGTTGGGAGCGCCGTGGAGGGACACAGGAGAAAAGGAAATGTCGGTAAGATAAATTTCTCCATTTCTCCTGTGTCCCTCCACAGCGTATATAAACATATGGGATGTAACAAAGCAATACTCAGGGGTTGGGAAAAACAGATCTACCAGTCTGAAGCAATTTACTAATAAATATAAACAGGAGAGGTCTTACCGGCCTGAAGAGGCAGCTGCTTTGAGGATCTTTCTCCCGAAATCTGCTTCTGCAGCAGCTTGAAGATCCACATGATAATGTTTAATAAAGGTAGAAATAGATGACCAAGTTGCTGCCCTGCACAATTCTTCTGCTGTTACTGAAGCCTTTGCGGCCCATGAGGTTGCCATAGACCTAGTCGAATGCGCTCTTAGGATCTTTGGAGGATCTCTTCCTGCTTCTAAATAAGTCAATTTAATACATTCTGTGATCCATCTCGCGATGGAGGCTTTGGAAGCGGGCATACCCTTAAATTTTCCTTGAAAGTGAACGAACAAGGAGTCTGACTTTCTGAAAGGCTTTGATCTTTCCAAATAAACTGACATACCTCTGACCAAGTCCAAGGTATGTAGACGGCTCTCCTCCCGATTCTTTGGATTTGGAAAAAATGAAGGTAATACTATATTCTGGTTCAAATGGAAGGAAGACACCACCTTAGATCTAAATTCGGGCTTTGTTCGAAGCACCACCTTGTCTTGATGAAAAATAATATAAGGCTTTCTTGCTGACAAGGCCTGAAGCTCACTTACTCTCTTGGCCGATGTGATAGCTGTTAGAAATACTATCTTCAAGGTTAGGTGTTTAATCTGTATTTGATCCAGAGGTTCAAACAGCTTAGACCGGGATAATTGGTCTAACACAATATTTAGATCCCAGGGAGGAACTACACACTTGATCCTAGGTCTTGATTTATCAATTGCCCTTAGATATTTCTTAACTATGTCTTCGTCTGCAAACTGTCTAGCCAAACAGGCTGAGATGGCTGAAAGCTGTACCTTCAGAGACGCTGGACGAAGTCCTAACTCGAACCCCTTCTGTAGGAAACTCAGGACATGGGAAGATGTAATTGAGGATCTTTGTATACCTCTGCTGCTGCACCAGTTAGCGAAAGATTCCCAGATTCTGTAGTATACCTTGGAGGTTGAAGACTTCCTGCCTGCTAAGATAGTATTAATAACTGAATCCTCAAGTCCTCTTAATCTTAAGGAAGCCCTTTCAACCTCCAGGCCGTTAGCTTCAAAAACCCCGGATTTGGGTGAAGAATCGGACCCTGAGATAGGAGGTCCTCCAGAGGCAATGGATGGGCTGATGAAAGTCTTATTAGCTCTGAGAACCACACCCTTCTGGGCCAATTTGGAGCAATCAGAATGACTTCTGCTTGGTCCTGTCTGATTTTTCTGAGAACTACTGGTATAGGAAACGGAGGGAACAGATATGCCAGGCTGAAGTTCCATCTGTGACTTAGGGCATCTGAGCCCAATGCCTGAGGATGAGGATTTCTGGAGAAGAAAGTCTGAACCTTCCTGTTTACACTGGATGCCATTAGATCTACCACTGGAAGTCCCCACTTTTCTACGATTAGCCTGAAGACTTTCGGATTCAGGGACCACTCTCCTGGGTCTAATTTGTTGCGGCTGAGAAAGTCTGCTTGAAGATTGACACTGCCTGGAATGTGAATGGCTGACAGACGTGCTAGATTCCTCTCCGCCCAGCTTAGGATCTTTCCTGATTCGAGACTTAGGGATCTGCTTCTTGTTCCCCCCTGTTTTCTTATGTACAGGACTGCGACCATGCTGTCTGATATTATCTTTACTGGCTTGTTCTTTAACTCCGCTTTTAGTTTCTTTAGGCAGAGGGCTATCGCTCTTAGTTCTAGGCGATTTATGTGAATTTTGGTTTCCTTGGCAGACCACCTTCCTTGAATTGCCTTGTTTCTCCAGAATCCTCCCCATCCGGTCAGGCTGGCATCTGTCTGTATTCTTTCCCATTCTATGTCTTGCAATGGTATTCCCCTCTAAGTTCTTCTTCTTTGTCCACCAGGATAATTCCTTCCGAATCTTTAGAGGAAGAGGAATTCTTTGAGCCCTGTTGGTAGGATCCCGATTCCATCGATTTAGGAACCAACTTTGTAATGGTCTCATGTGGAATCTGGCCCAAGGAACTACTTGAACTGATGAGGTCATAGTCCCTAGGAGCTCCATGTAATCCTGAGCTATGTGGAGTGAAGCTCTCTGGAATAATCTCACTCTTGATTATGGATTCTATCCTGGGTAAGGACAGAGATATCTTGTTCTCCTCCATGTTCAGGAGCATACCCAGAAATATTAGTCTGCGTGTAGGTCGTAACTGACTTTTCTGAGTTCACTATCCAACCTAGATTCTGAAGATGTTCTAGAGTTCTGGACGTCTGTTCCTGTGCTTGATGGTAGGACTCTGATATTATCAAAATGTCGTCGAGATAGGGCAGGATTGTAATTCCCTGTTGTCTCAAAGGTTCCAGAGCTGCTGCCAGAATCTTTGAGAAGATTCTTGGTGCTGAAGTTAGACCAAATGGCAGCGCCCTGAATTGCCAATGCTGCCCCTCGAAGGAGAACCGTAGAAATCTCCTGTGACTCTTTAGAATGGGGATGCTTCCCGAAGATCTATTGTTGTTAGAACTGATGATGGTCTCAGGGCCTGAATTATGGATGACACTGTTTCCATCTTGAATGTCCTTTGCTTCAGATAAGGATTCAGATGTTTCAGATCTAGGATAGTCCTGAAGCCTCCTGTGGATTTTTTTACCACAAATATTACTGAGTACCATCCTCTTCTTCTGAATTCCTGAGGAACTGGCTGGATTACTCTGTTTAGATTCAGTTCTTGAATGGAGCTTCTCAGTTCCCTTGCTTTCGTGTTGTCCTTTGGGGTTCTTGAGGTTCTGAATAAATTTTGATGGGGTCTTAGATTGAACTCTAGCGGGCACCCTGCTTGAATTGATCGAATGACCCACTTGTCCTGGATGTTCTGGGATATCCAGTGATGAACTGCCCCAGTCGACCCCCAACTGGAGCAGGTAGCAGGGTCCGCTGACCTTCACTGGAACGCCTTCTTAAATTGATTCTTCTTAGCTCCTTCTTTCCTGAATGAGCCCCTTGTGAACTGAGAAGAGGATTGTTTCCGCTGATCAAATCCCCTTGATGGCTGAAAACGTCTTGAGTCTCGAAAGGACTGGCGCCGCCCCTTGAAAGATGATCTCAGTGGCGATGATCTAGATCTCTTGTCTTGTGGAAGGAAAGAACTCTTTCCCCCCGTAACCTTCTTTATTATATCTTCCAGCTTTTCCCCGAACAGCAGATTGCCTTCATATGGTAAGGTGACTAATTTAGACTTTGAAGAAGGGTCTGCCCCCCATGATCTGAGCCAGAGAGCTCTCCTGGAAGTGACAGATAGGGCTGAAGACCTGGCTGCTAACCTGATAGCGTCCATAGATGCATCACAAGTATAAGCTACTGCTTCCTTGATTGTAGCTACCTCTTTAATTAGTCTGGATCTTGAGACTGAGGATTCAATCTTCTGTTCAAAATCTGTCAACCAGATTCGGATGGTTCTTGAGATACATGCTAAGGCTGTAGCTGTCTTCATGTTCTGACCCAATAGCGCATACTGTTTCTTTAAGGCGCCCTCCATCTTTCGATCCATAGGATCCTTTAAAGAAGATCCATCCTCCATGGGAATCGTGGTTCTCCTAGCCAGTTGTGCAATAGATGCATCAATCTTTGGTGGACAACTCCAGCTAACCGTCTCCTCTTCCTTGAAGGGGTACATCTTCTGAAATCTTCGGGACATGGATATTCTTTTATCCCCCTTACTCCATTCAGACTTGATCAGATCTGAAACTGACTGATGTACTGGAAAGGTTGGAAGTTCTTTCTTGTTACCCACAAATGCATTATCCAAGATGCCCTTTTCCTTCACTTCTTCTGTTAATCCTAATGTCTTTCTCATGCTTCTGAGAAAAGTATCAATCTTTTCCACGTTGAAGGTTCCTTCTTCCTCTTCAACTATTTCACCTTCCTCTTCCGAATAGTCTGATAGGATATCCTGTACACTGTCTGACTCCATTTGATCCATTCTAGATGATGTGCCTTCATCTGGATCTTCCAATCTTTGCCTTTTTCTTGGACCTTGTAGTGAAGCAAAGGTTTCTTGCATTGAGGATTTCATCCACGTTAAGAAATCCTGGAACTGATTTGGCACTTCTGGACCTGCTATCTTCTTTAGACACTCCGTACATAATTTGCTGGTGTCAGAAGAAGGAATGGAAACCTCACATCCTGCACAGGTCCTGGCTTTCTGAGAGCCCTTTTCCTCCTTATCAGTGGCAGTTTTATCTTTAGAGGAAGATTTCGCTGGTGTAGACATAATAGCAGCTAAAACTTAACTTTTACTAACTTACAATAAAAAGGATAGACAATTTCTTAAATAAAGAAAAAGTTCTAATATAATTCCTCAATTCCCACCAGCAGTATGCCCTGTTCAGTTCAGCTTCAGGTTAACCTCTATATATATATATATACACAAGGTAGTAATTGGCTTGTGTTCCAAGCTGGAACGCAGAGGCCCGCCAAAAAGCATCATCTCTTTGATAAAAAGGTTTCCTACCTTGTCTTCACTTCTTTGATGCAGTTAGACCCGGACAGAAGCCCTGCAGCCAGGTTGAGCCAGGGCGTTCAATTCAGAGGGATCCTGACAAAAACCCTTGGTCCCGCTGCTGTAACCTCGGCTGACCCCATGCTGATTCCCACGTGGCCTCCTTCCTCTGTAACCGGAAGTCCCAGCATGCAGCGTTCTCTCCTTCTGGCGGCTGGAAACACAGCGCCAGAGTGAAAGAGGTGTCCCGATACCCGGAACGCAATGAATGCGGCCGGGGAGATCTCCATCTAACTGCCGTCCTTTCCCGGAGGTAACCGCTTGCCCTCTTTTTTTTGTTTTTTTTTTTATTTCGGCAAAAACTTAAACTGCTGGAAAGACCTTCCAGCTCCTACTCCCAGCTCGTAGGACCAAAAAGACTGAAGGGAGATGTTCCCAGGGTTCCTTTTCAGTCTTTTCGATTGGTCCTACGATCAGCTGGGAGGAGGAGACTAAACCCATATGTTTATATACGCCGTGGAGGGACACAGGAGAAAGTTTTTTTAGACATTACTATCACTTTAAGGCTGAATGGCATCTGTGCACCTGCACCATCAGTCCCTTCTTGTACCTTAAGGTACAATGCAACTCCTCCCAGAGGAGACCAAGACAGACAGCACAGGCACAAAGGTCTTTGGCAAGATGTGTGTGCGGATGCCCATCTGTTCATCTGGGAATAAGTTTGGTTTATCAACGCCAGACTTATTCAGGATAATACTAGTATTAGTATGTGCATTGCTAGATCCATATTGATTTGGGGGTAACTTTAATTTGTGTGATAGTTCTGCTTTAAGATTTAGGACTTACAACATTTCCTGAATTGGCTTAGTATGGTTTGATGGTTACTCCAGAACCATAACCAATTCCCAAGCTGCTGGTTTCACTTTAACCATTGTCTTTGTGCATATCTTGACTAGATCATCCTCTGTCAAGGGGATGGCAGAAACTGCTGATTAGGCAGATATGTGAACATTAAGATGATGTATTAGCCCCTTTTGGATTCCATCTTCCAGGAAAGTCCATGATGCTTGCAGTTGATATAATCTCTTGATAATCATTTGACACAACCTTTGGAATAGTGACCAAACCAATATCTTGGCAGAGAATACCTTTCTTCCAGACATAATTGCACTGGAAACAAACTAAGTCCTCTTGATCTTGCAGATTCAAACACCATTTTCCCTACCTGCTTGTTGTAGATTCCTGCTGCAAGGCAGATGGAGCAAAGATCAGTTCTACCCAAAGAATCTACACCATTCCCCATATCACCATGATTAAAAGGGCAACATGAGAATCTCACACTGCATCAAAAGTAGCCACATTAAACTTTCCTTCAACCAGGTTTTGCAGACAAGAAATTGCACTCCTCAAGAAGCAGAAAACTTGCTCCGCTGCTCCAGGTTTCCTCCTCTTCTCTGCATGCTCCCCTCTGTCCTGGCATTCTGCACGCAGAGAAGGGGAGAGCGCCCAGTGCACTGGCACAGTCTTCAATAAAGTGTTATTTACTTTAGATTAGAACATTTGGAGGAATACAATCAGTACTGTGTAAGCCATATTGTACCATTTACTTTACCCAGGGGTATACAATGAACTGCTCTGCAATGTGTTGGCAACCCCACTGGCACTCAAAGTGTTACCCGAGTTCCAAAGGGGTCCCCCAATGCATTACTAAGATTACAAAGTTCGCCTCGTCAGCCACTGAAAGATTCAAGCATAATACAATTACTGGCATAGCTCGTATTTTATTTCTTTTACATATTTATTTTTGACTACAGACTGATGCTACATTAATTTGCTTTGTTTTATGCAGAGCGCTGCTCCGGGCTCTCCCCTCCTCTGTGCACAGAATGACCGGGAGCAGAGCAGGCAAAGATGGGGAGATCCTGGAGGAGCACTCTGCAACATTGGGAGCCCACAGCAACATAATTAAGTTTAAAGGGATATTACTCCAAATTTACTATCCCTCATATTGTAGCCCTTAATAAACTGAGTTAAATGACACCAGCAGCATCTCTCAAACCTTTATGGTTTAAGAGATAGCCGCTTTCAAAGTTTCCTCTCCCCTGCTGTCAGTGTTCTGCTGCCAGCAGGAGAATCCGGTTTCTGAATCAAGAGGAGGCTCTTCAACAGAGCCGATATCTCGTTATGTAAGGAAAAATGATTCATTGAAACAGTCTTCTACGTGTGCTTGGTAACCAAGCACACGTAGAAGACTGTTTCAATGAATCATTTTTTCCTTCCATAACGAGATATCGGCTCTGTTGAAGAGCCTCTGCCTGTCCCGGGACAAGATTCCCCTGCTGGCAGCAGAACGCTGACAGTAGGGGAGAGGAAACTTTGAAAGCGGCTATCTCTTAAACCATAAAGGTTTGAGAGATGCTGCTGGTGTCATTTAACTCAGTTTATTAAGGGCTACAATATGAGGGATAGTAATTTTGAAGTAATACTATCCCTTTAAGGGTTGAAGCGACGATTAATGCAGCTACATGAGAATCTTGCACTTTTGAAGCAGGTCGAGACTCGTGTCGCCCTTTTAATCATAGGGACAAGGTCAATGCGCTGTGTAGTCTCACTCTTGTGTGTGGCATTTTTAAAGGATACCCTCCCTCCACACCAGCCTTTTTTGCTGACATCTTAACATTTCCACATTCTAGATCCTCCAGCGATTTTCCCTTTTTTTGATACTTTGACAGCCACCATTTCAGTGCCCATTTGGCCAGTGGGAACAAGTAAATTTCCCAGGATTAATCTGTAGAGTCCCTTGTCCAAAAGTGTTAAGTTCTGAACCACTCACATTAAACTGGACTCACTAAATTGCAGATGTCAATGTATGATGTTTCCAAGTAGTACTGCACTTTGTGTCTTGTCATTCTGAGTTAGACAAATCTTGTCTGAGCCTCCTATTGTCTTCTGAAAAATGTATGCTTCTTTTGTGTTTATTTTGCCAGGAAAAACTAGCCTCTCAGAAGGGATCAGCTGACTGCTTGCTCCCAATGAACCAACCCTGCTCAGAGCCTTAGACATCTGTTTACACTTATTTTATTTTTGATCCCTCTATTAGAAAGTCATCCAGGAAAGGGACCACCTGATTCATTCCTGTCAACACCACTGCCAGTACCTTTGTGATAACTCTTGGAGCAGACGACAAGCCAAACCGCAGGATTTCAGAATTTAAAATGGTTGCGTCTTATAGCAACTAGGCCTTATGAAGATGTAATGATGTGCATTGCCTTGACGACTGGTAGTTTCCAGCTTGAATCAGCTGTTCTTGATGAATTTATTTAACCCCTTTAAACTTAGGATCATTCTGATTCCACCATGTTTTGAGCACCAAGAATTCCCATTGTAGAGGAAAGCAGAAGTCACCACTCAACCCTGTGTGTTCCAAGTGTGACCAAAACATTTGTAAGCAATGTGTTTTACCCCTCTAACACTCAAAGGGTTAAACCAGTGGATCCCACTTTGCCATGATAACTTGTTTTTCACCAAAGCTTAAATGCCAATTATTTTAATTTGAACCGTAACAATTTCAGTTTATTTATATTTGTTTTGTTTATTTAGAATTATAAGCAGATTCATTAATCATCCTTCTCCTTGCCAAAATGACTTCTACAGTTATCTGCCTCCCAAACATACAGGTACCATTAATACAGAAGTCACACCCATTCTTTGAACCAGCCTCTGAGCTCTGGCCAACTATTTTGCCAATGTGAACCCTCCCTGCAGGAAGACCCCCTGTACCAGGGCATGTCCTCCAGTTTGGGGATCTGTTAACCCTTTCAACATACCCTTCTAGCACTCAGAGTTAAACTTAGAAATAGGCATAGATGGCAGACCAAACATGAAAATGTACAGGTGCGCTTTACCTTTCCTGAACGGTGGCACTGTAGGTGTTGTCCTAAAATACCTACAAAAGGGAGTAGTAATTTTGCACTGTCACCATTACATCTCAACTTGCAGAATGATGCACAGACTAGGTACAACCCAGCTGCACATAGATTTATCAGTTTGCTCAGCAAGATCAAGATGCTTGTAGCTGTATCCAACTTGTGGACGAGAGGGTTTAAAGGGATAGTATTACTTAAATTACTATTCTGCATCTTGTAGCCCTTAAACTGAGTAAAATGACACCAGTGGCATATCTCAAACATTTATGGTTTGAGAGATCTGCTTTCAAAGTTCCCTCTCCCCTGATGTCAGCGTTCTAGCTGACAGCAGGGGAATCCAGTCCCGGGACCGGTGGAGGCTCTGCAGCAGTGCAGAGATCTCGTTAATAAAAAAGAAATCCTTAACTTAAAAGGTCTTCTATGTGTGCTTGCAAACCAAGCACACGTAGAAGACCATTTTAGTAAAGGATTTTTTTTATTACAGTGATCTCTGCACTGCTGCAGAGCCGCCGGCTGATCCCAGGAGAGGATTTCCCTGCTCTCAGGTAGAACACTGACATCTGGGGAAAGCCAAAAAGAGGGAACTTTGAAAGTGGATATCTCTCAAACCATAAAGGTTTGAGAGATGCCGCTGGTGTCATTTTACTCAGTTTTTTAAGGGCTACAAGAGGCAGGATAGTAATTTTTAAGTAATACTATCCCTTTAACCCGAACTTCCTGTCAAACAATAGATGTGCAGGCCTGGGTTTGCTGAAAAGCCATCATGCCACCTGGGATTTAAAAACCCTTTGGCATGGTACCACAAAATATATAGCCATAACAAGGGAACATGGTCGCTTTTACCCTTTGGATGCTAGATGGCTCTAACATACTCCAATAGTTTGAAGACCTCTAGAATCCAATGGCTGGTCTAGCTCAGTTTGCTAATGCCTGAAAATTAATCACAAAACCAAATGTAAGCCAATGGGCAACAGGTTCCCAATACACCACCAAATTCCTTGAGGATATTACACAGAACCATGCCCAACAACTGATGGATCAGCAATAATGGTTAATGATAGTTTGCCCTGACATGCATATTATGCATGACAATAAGAAACAAATAGGAAGCCAGCTCTATATAATAGGTCTAAAATTGAAAATAAAACAGATCAAAAAGAATCTAACACCTAACATCCACTTGCATGCCTATGGCCAGCAAATCTTAAACACCCCTATGAATTCTATCCTTGTATCTGTGTTGAAGGAAAAACATCTCCAGTGAGACTGCCCGGGCATACCCTGTGTACATTGGTGGTGTCAGAAAAGTATTTACCTATATAGGGGGCCCTCAGAAGGCATATCTCCCTAGTGTCTCACTGAGACCCAGACCCTAATATCCCAGCCTGGGTCCGTCTTTTTAGGATATCAGAATGTGTGGGGGTGGCTAAGTTTATCACAGAATTTAAAAAAAATATATAAAATTGATGTTTGTTTAAAGTGATAGTAATGTCTGAAATAAATAAATATTGAAGTGCAAAATATAAGAAGTTCATTGGTGCTATTCCTATATCTCAAACCTTTATGGTTAGGGCGTTCTAAAATTTCCCCCTCCCTGATGTCAGCTGTAAAGATGATAGACTGGGATCCAGTCGGCCGACTTGAGGAGGCTCTTCAGCAGTGCCGAAATATCACAAGTGAAAAAGAAATACTTATTTGAAACAGTCTACAAAGTGTGCCTGGTTTGCAAGCACACTTTGTAGACAGTTCCAATGAAGTATTACTTTTTCAATTGTGCTATTTCAGCTCTGCTGAAGAGCCACCTGTTGGTCCCCAGACCAGAATCTCCTGTTGTCAGCAATCAGGAGAAAGGGAGGAAGAGAGGAACTTTAGAAAGCTCCATCTCTCAAACCATAAAAGTTTGAGAGACAGGAATAGCACCACTGGATTTCTTATGTTCTGCACTACAATATTACTTTTTATATCATTAAAACATTACTAATCCTTTAAACTTCAGTATATGGACCTATAAATTAGACTGTAAATCAGATACTTTGATCTTGTTCTAAATAATTTATCCAGTTACACAAAGATGACAATAGAACACGAAATAACCTAAAAAGTCTAGTAAAGCAGTAAAGCCCTGCTCATCACCTAATTAAAAAAAACAAAATAAAAAAAAAAACCCATACAAATATCCTACAAAAACTACAATACACAACACACAATGTACACAAAACACACACTATATGCAATGTACACATTACCAATACAAAATGCTTTACGCAACATGCAAACTGCTATTCACGCTACACAAACCAACATACGCAATATGTACTATGTAAAAAGCAATGCACAAAATGCAATAAACAAACAGCAACTTAAATGTGACATGCAAACTGCTGTACTTATACATAAAATGCTTTAACCCCTTAAGGACTAGTGGTTCCAGTAAGTTACCTTCCCTTAAGGACCACTTTGATGTATGTCAATGCGCTGGTACGAGCAGAGCTGGGGAGCGGTCAATTTCAGACCCCGTTTGTACTTACAGTGAAGTAAAAAGTGCATGATGTGCCAGGACTGTCACCGATCCCTCAGGAAAGAAATACGGTGATGGTCCTGGCATGTCAATGGACCTTAAGGGATTAAAGAAACCACTATGTGCAGTACGCCAAACTCTATACGCAATACGCCAAAGTAATATGCTATGGGCATGATGCTGTGTTCAAAACACTATATAAAAACTAATACACAAAACGCTATGCAAAATATGTAAAACTCCATTTACAAAATCAGGGCTGGATTTACATCTCAGGAGCCTGTAGGCACAGAAATTTGAAGCGCACTCCCCCTCCATGGGCCATCTGCACTGGACACCTCCACAATGCTCCTAACCTCCACGTTGCCCCCCCCATCATTTCCATATTGCCCCCATCATCGCCACATTGCCCCCATTAGCTCCAGCTTGCCACCATCATCTCCATATCACCCTCACATTGCCCCCATATATACCATAAAGTCTAATAAAGCAGTAAAGCCCTGCTCATCATCACCTAATAAAAAATAAAAAATAAAAAAAAAATAAAGGCCCTCTTGCCATCTGGAGTTTTGTTATGAGCCTACTGAATACCAGTGGGGTGCTTAACCCCTTGAGTGCCAGAGGGGTACACCCCTAGCACTTAAAGGGTAAGACATTGCAAAGCAACCTATCACACACACACACACACCTCTGGTCATTAAAGTTTTACTATGCACTGTGGACAAACTTTAGGTCCTGTCAACTGTCATGTCCAGCTCAATAAACTTACAATATCTATGATGGACTGGCGATATGTGAAGTACAGCAAAATGGATTATGAGGGGCTACTTTAAATACAAGGCCACGTTTAAGTCAGCGCTGTGATTAACAGCCCCGATGCAGCATTAAAGAATGTGCCTTAGTATCTTCAACCACCACTAGAAGCACATTTCCTGGTGTCATATCAATTAACCATTTGAGTGCCACAGGAATGCACACACCTCTTGCACTCAAAGAGTTAAGAAGCCTCACCGTCCCAACCATCTCAGCCTTTCTAACAAGCATACGGGTACCCGAGAACGCATATAGCACCCTTTTCAATACAGTGCTGGGATTCAGGTCAAAGATAGAACTGGGTCTAGTTCGGGTTTCTGTTATAACACCCGGAGTTCTGCTTGTTTAATGGAAGACCGATAGATATATGGCTTAAAGCCCAGACTCACCATTGAAATCCCCAGTGTCGGCCACCACCACAGTGTACTTCTTGAGTTGATCCAGTGCTGTTTCCTCCATCTTCTGTTTCTTTACTGGGGTGTTGGACATGACAAGAGCATGTGCTGCCTTGGTGGGTCCTATATATACCTGCGGCCGGCCGGGGGGCGAAAACACAGCAACCAATAGAAAAGTAGATCTGGGAGGGATCGACACGCGATACACCACGCAGGACAGAGGAAAGAAAGACAGCGTGCGCAACCCGGCATTCCACCAACCAAAGAGCAGCGAAAAAAGAGCGTGTTTCTAAACACGCCCAGTAACCTGCTTGATAGGGAAATGCTAGTAGGTTAAGCTGCAAGTGTGTGACAGGAACATCAACCAATAAGAAAGTACGGCAAAAGACGTAGAAGCCAATTAGAGAATAGGTAGACTCCTGTATTGGAAATATCCCCTTTTTGTACATGGAAGGTAACCAGGGCCGGATTTACATCTCAGGCGCCCCTAGGCACAACACCCTTCGGCACCCCTAGCCCCGCCTTTTCCCTACCCTGACCACACCCTTAATTAGCCACACCCCTGTGGATCAACCATAGTTACAGACATTCAGCTTAAATATTTAAAGTGATTTTATTTTAATATAAATATCCTAACATTGTCTATGTCAAATATCAAACACAATATTAAGTTATTAATTGCAGGTGAGTCCACCCTACAGACTACAGTTTCTTAGTATGGTGGTTTTAGCATACATGATTGTATGTACTAGATATGTATACACAAGCATATGAATGTGTATGTGTGTTTTAGTATACCTCCCAAGTGTCCCTCTTTAGGAGGGACAGTCCCTCTTTTAGACCCAAATCCCTCTGTCCCTCTTTCCCACCCTGATGTCCCTCTTTTTAGGAGATCAGACTGTGTGGTGTAAATATAAGTGTATCACATTGTTCTAGAGCAATAAAACTCACATTATTGTTTGTTTAAACATCAGTATATGTGTATTTATACATTAGTCTGTGTAAATAAAACACTTTATTGTTCTAAATCATTTATCAGGTTACACATGGAGAAATCAATAGGTCGGGAAGTAGCATAAAAATTCTCGGTAATGCTCCGCCCCCAGGCCACGCCCCCAGCAACACCCCCTAAAACACAAGTGTCCCTCTTTATCAATTTGAAATGTTGGGAGGTATGGTTTTAGTATGTATATGTTTTAGTATACATGTGTCCATCTTTAGTTGTGATTGTGTGGGTTAGTATATGTGTTCTGTGTGTGTGTCTTGGTATTGTGACTGTATTTAGGTGTATGTGTTGTAGAAAAATGTGAATGTGTTTAGCTGTGTGTCTGTATGTGTGTATTTGTTATGCGTGCATATGTCTGTGTAATATCTGATTGTGATACATATTTAAACTACTAAAGAGCTGTGCTGTTGCATTCAGTCTTATTTTGCAATTAAAAACTCTAATAACCGAGTGTCCCCATGATAAAAAAAGTGAATAATTAAAATGGGACATTCTCAGTTGTACACAATTATGTGGCACAACAGAGACCATCACTGACAGAATGGGGACTTTAACCCTTTGGTGACCGGAAGAGAGTGCAAACTCTTTTGAGAGGCATTGGGTTGCATACCCCATCTGACCGTTAAAGGGTTAAATTGCCATCTTGTACTTTATTTGTACAAGATGGCTATTGTACTATATTATTGTTGAATGTCAAAATTGGGAAGCTGAACTTTAAAAGCAACATACAAATGCCTGCTGCACTTGAAGCTATTGAGGGTGCTATTGCCGGCCTACCGCCACCTCCTCCCGCTAATAATGGCCCGTGGCCTGCCCCTGTTACTGTGCTGCTGCTCACACAATCTCCTGGCGCTCGCCAGCTACCATCAATCAGATTGAAGGATTACTGTGGTGTTTATATTGCGGCCGCGCAAACTACACGGTAGTGCATGGCTGCATTTGATTACATGCATGATGTGATGACAGTCACATCACAGGAGGTACCAGCCGGTGTGTGAGAGCACTCAGCAAATGATGCGCAGAGAACAGTGCAGACACGCAGGTGCAGAAGGGGGTCACATGGGGCAGCCCAAGTAGCGAACTGGGAAGTAGACATAGTTACTGGCTGCTAGTACTTTTGCAATTAAGTGCCCTCGCAGGCGCGTGGCAAGCAAGCTGCGAGCACTATTATTATTTACATCCGGGACACAGCCACCTCATTATAAAGTGGGCGTGACGAGGCCATTGCCAGCCGCCCTTGAAAATCGGGCGCCCTAGGCAAGTGCCTTATGTGCCTATTGACAAATCCGGGCCTGTAGGTAACGTGTTAAAGGGATAGTAATACTTCTTTTATCGTTATTTTATTTTGTAAGCATTAAAAAAACATGAAGAACGATATAAGTCTTATCTCGCAAGCAAAGTTTCCCCTCCTGCCCCTTTTACCTAGTGTAAGCCATCTCTTCTCAAATGTGGACTCTGGTTGTAAGACTAGACAGATAAGGGAAAGGGACAATCTTCTTTTATGAGAACAATGGAATCTCTGCCCCCTTTGACAAGTTTTTCAGGTTTTTCCCTTATTTTAACCCCTTAACAACCCTTGACGGTCATAGTACGTCAAGGGTCGATCTGACTGAACGACTCATGACGTACTATGACCGTCATGGAGTTCCGGGCTCCCCCAGCGGCTGCACGCCGTTCCGGGAGTCCGGAACTGGAAAAAAAAATGCTCCGCGGTCCTTAAGTCGCGTCGCCGTAACGATCAGCCGGTCGTTAAGGGATTAATTGAAGATTGTCCGTCTCTGCAGTCTACCTCCCTTCTGCTCTGGCTGAACAGTAAAAGGGGCGGGAGGGGGATACTTTGTCATTGAATTACTCTTGAACTACATTTCTGACAGAAATGAAATAACACTCTTCAAAGTCCAAATACTATGATGATTACTTAGAGCTGCTTTTATTATGAAACATTACTATCCCTTTAAGTATGAGTAGACCTGTTTAATTTCACAACGTCCAGCTGTTGGGAATCATAAATCTTAAGTGTCCATCTTTAGGAAGGACAGTCCCTATTTTACATTCAAATCCATCTGTCTCTCGTTCCCACCCTAGTGTCCATTTTAATAGGCAATATGTTGTGTGTGTTAAGGAGTTATTCAAATATCCTACAAACAACTACAATACACAACACACAATGTACACAAAACACACACTATATGCAATGTACACAATACCAATACAAAATGCTTTACGCAACATGCAAACTGCTATTCACGCTACACAAACCAATATACGCAATATGTACTATGTAAAAAGCAATGCACAAAATGCAATAAACAAACGGCAACTTAAATGCGATATGCAAACTGCTGTACTTATACATAAAATGCTTTAACCCCTTAAGGGCTAGTGGTTCCAGTAAGTTACCTTCCCTTAAGGACCACTTTGATGTATGTCAATGCGCTGGTACGCGCAGAGCTGGGGAGCGGTCAATTTCAGACCCAGTTTGTACTTACAGTGAAGTAAAAAGTGCATGATATGCCAGGACTGTCACCGATCCTTCAGGAAAGAAATATGGTGATGGTCCTGGCATGTCAATGGACCTTAAGGGATTAAAGAAACCACTATGTGCAGTACGCCAAACTCTATACGCAAAACTCCAAAGTAATATGCTATGGGCATGATGCTGTGTTCAAAACACTATATAAAAACACAAAACTCTATGCAAAATATGTAAAACTCTATCTGCAAAATCAGGGCTGGATTTACATCTCAGGAGCCTGTAGGCACAGAAATCTGAAGCCCCCCCCCCCCGCCTCCATGGGCCATCTGCACTGGACACCTCCACAATGCTCCTAATCTCCACGTTGCCCCCATCATTTCCATATTGCCCTCACATTGCCCCCATCATCGCCACATTGCCCCCATTAGCTCCAGCTTGCCACCATCATCTCCATATCGCCCTCACGTTGCCCCCATCATCTCCATATACCATATTGCCCTCACATTGCCCCCATCAGCTCCATACTGCCCCCATCTTCTCCATATACCATATTGCCTTCACATTGACCCCCATCAGCTCCACATTGCCCTCACAATGCCCCCCATCAGCTCCATTTTGCCCCCATCAGCTCCACATTGCCCTCACAATGCCCCCCATCAGCTCCATATTGCCCCCATCAGCTCCACATTGCCCTCACATTGCCCCCATCAGCTCCATATTGCCCTCACAATGCCCCCCATCAGCTCCACATTGCCCCCACCATCTCCATATTGCCCCCACCCCATCAGCTCCAACTTGCCCCCCATCAGCTCCACATTGCCCCCACCATCTCCATATTGGCCTCCATCGGCTCCAACTTGCCCCCCATTAGCTCCACATTGCCCCCACCATCTCCATGTTGCCCTCACATTGCCCCCCTTCAGCTCCAACTTGCCCCACCATCTCCATGTTGCCCTCACATTGTCCGTTTCCTACCTCATCCCGTTGTCCGTTTCCTACCTCCCTGGTAGGAGATCTGTCATCTGTGCCTCCTTTGGCACAGTCTTGTAGCTGATGGAGCTCCTGCACGGTCTCCTAATCAGGAACGCTGAGCGCTCTGCATTCCTAAAGAGGCGACGAGGGAGCTCGGCACAGACCTGTCCTGCCGGGGAGGTAGGAAATAGACAACGGGGGGGGGATAATGTGTGGGCGACATGAAGTGGGTGCCGGCGCAGCCAGCGAGGTGGCTACTTTTTTTTTTTTTAAAGAATATTTAAAAAAAAATCCCAATGGCAGGCGCCCCTCGGTGGTGTGCGCCCGTAGGCAGGTGCCTACTTTGCCTAATGGCAAATCTGGCCCTGTGCAAAATGTAACACGCCATAAGCAAAATAGCACACACTCCCAGGAGCGGCAATTAGAAGGAGTTATTCAGAGCTCCTGTATACTGCATCTCCCATAGGTCAATTCACAGGAGTGGGGTGCTACACTTCTGTTAAAATCTCTGCAAAGAACTGCTGGGCATTCTGTACACACACATACACAGTACACAATACATACACCCAAACACTATACACAAACACACAATACACACAGACTATATACAATACACACACACACACTGTACATAATACATACACAATACAACACACACATAAAATACACAAACACTATACACGCACAATACATGCACACACACAATATACACAAAGAAGACACATGCACATACTATTCACAATCCACACGCAATACATTACACACAATATACACCATGCGTACACATTCAACACAATTCACACACAATTCATATAATACACACAATACAAGCAACACTATACACACACTAGACACGATACACACCAATCACTTAAGACACACATGCACGATACACACACACACACTCATATGCAATGCACAATATATAGACACACAATACACACATATATGTAATGCATACAATATACACATAAAAACTAAATACACACAACACATACAATGCACACAATACAACATAATACATGCACAAAAATACATACCTCCTTAGCTGGGAAGAGTAAACCCCCTATTGTCTTACAGCCTGTCCTCCCCAGGCAAGTGGGGGAAAGGAAATAGGCTCTTGGGTATTCCACCTTATTCAGGCTTCTGGTGGACTTTCCACCCTCTGCCTGCTAAGTGTCTTTCTTTGGCCATTTCAAATGTTGGGCGATATGGATAATGGTTTAAAATAGTTTCCTCTTTTGTCCATTGTGGAATACGGGAACCAAGGAGTAAAGTGTTCTCTGGCAAGGAAGGTTATAGCATTTAAGGATCAAGCAAATAAGCTCTTGGATTCTCTCCTTAAAGTGAATTTCTTGGTTTCTGGTGATGTCTTTTGCCCCACCTTTGTGGTTGCTTGGATATCTATGGCCATTGCTGTCTGGGGGTGGACAAATCTTAGAGGGTGTCCATGCGGACACTCCTAAAGGGGATGATTTTCTGTCTGTTTCTAAAATCCTTGAGGCTAATGTGTATGGTACTGAAGTGCACTTTGATTCTGTTTAGCTTACTGGGAAGGCTTTAGCACTCTGTGTTGCAGCATGTCATACTCTTTGGCTAAAAATATGGTCAGAAGTCCAGTCTTCCAAGAAGTCCTTGGTCTCTTTCCCATTTGTGGGCAAGCAGATTTTTGGCCCAGAATTGTAGAAGGTTATGAGCCATGCTACAGGGTGTAATAGAGAACTGTTACCTCAGGTTACCCTAAGCTTTCCTTTTTTCCATGAAAGAAGCAAATTTCTCATTATCTCCCACCATTGTGGGTATGCGCCCAGGTTGTCTACTCCTACAGTGGCCCAGAAATGCTCTCCCTCAAAATCCAAACAGGCTTGGGCAGGCAAGAAACCTACCCAAAAGCCCCCAGCTGAAAAGTATCTGATTGACTTGCAGGGGGTCTGGAACACCTCAGGCAATCGGAGGTCATCTGTGTCTCTTTCACAATACATGGACTTTCTCCATAGTGATGAGCGGATTTTATGGGTGATCTTGGAAGGTTATCATACAGGGTTCAATCCGTTCTTCTATGTCTCTTATTTATGTCCAGAGTCCCTTGCGATCTGGTAAGGGATCATCTATTTTTAGATGTGGTTTCTTTCATGGTGGATGCGCTTGGTACCTTTTCCTCCTCAGAAAAGATTAACTTTTTATCCTCCTCAAGACATGATTCTATTCCAACCTTTTCATAATTCCCCAAAAAAAGATGGTGGATGCCATCCTGCTTTGGAATTGAAGCATTTCATCTGGTTCAAGAGAGTGTTCTTGTGCATCATAGATGCTGCTATGTATCCAGGGGAGTGTTTAGCGTCCCTAGACATAAAAGATGCATATCTTCATATTCTCATCCTTGCAGATCAGCATCTTTTCTTTCAACCTGCCTTTTAAGTCTGTCATTTTTTTAAATTCACCATCTATGGATAAGCTTTTGTTAAAGGCTTCTTCAATGGATGTTCTGTGCATTCAGATTCAGACTTGCATATCCATTTTGGAACAGTATGGTTGGGTACTCAGGTTCGAAAAATTCTTGCCCCATTCTGTCCTTGCCATGCCTATTTCTCAGATCTTTTCAATCTATCCATAGTAGAGTCATTTTGACTTCAACTAATTTCTGTCCTTTTGATTCTGGGTTCTCCAAGTCACCCAAGGGTGGAGAGGTTGGCTTAGATGGATTGGTTCTTGAAGCCAGCATCCTAAGGAAGAAAGGTTTCCCCAACTCTGCTCTGCTATTGCTACTATGATAAAGGCCCACAAGCTGGTTTTCATCCAATTAGTATTATAGGGTATGGTCCTGAGAAGACCGGGGTTGTGGCCATGTCCTTTTTGTCTTCTGGTTATCTTAGCTTTTCTTCAGGAGGGGCTTTAGATAGAGCTTAGCCTTAGCTCTGCTGTAGTACATATTTCTGCTTCATCTGAGGCATATTGCATTATAACTAGATATGCAAACCTTTGTGCAGGGGGTGGCTCATGCTTACCCAGTCTTCAGGTAACCCACTACTTCTTGGGATTTGAACTTGGTCCTTGGAGTGCTTCAGAAGGCCCCCATTTGAGCCTCTGTATTCTATTTTCCCTTTGGTTGTTGACCTATACTGCTTTCCTGTTGGCATTGTGTTTGTTCGGTAAGTTGTCCTGTAAACACCCTTTCCTGATTTTTCATTTTGGTAAAGGTTATGCGGTCCCCTGTAGGGTTTCTCCTTGTGGTTTTTATGAGTCACACATTAACCAGGAGATAGTTAATTTTTCTCTTTGCCTGGCTTCATCAAACAGGCAGGAGCAGGAGCTTCATTGTTTGGATGTAGTTCAGTGCTTGAAGTAATATGTTCTTCACACAAAGCCTTTCCAAAAACTGTAATTGCTCTTTGCCATTCCCATGGGCCCTAGTGTGGACCAAGCTGAATCTAAGGTGACAGTAACTTCCTGGTAAAGGAAACCATTCACCAGGACTATGCCCTCAGGAAACAGCCTGTCAAACAACATACTTTAGGGTCACAGTAGTGAGTGCCTTCTGAGCACAAGAAACGGCCTCTGCAATTGTGCAAGGTGCCAACATGATTGTCCCTTCACACATTTGTTAAACACTACAGTGTCACTTTGCTGGTTTTGGCTGAAATCAGTTTTGGACAGAAGATCCTACAGAATGTTGTGCCTGTGTAGGTGTCTTTGTCTTTTTTTTTCAGTAACCTGTATTTTTCCTGTTACTTGTTTTGTTTGTAGATGTCCGTTAATATCTGAGGTTCATATCTGTTCAAGTTCATTTCTTAGAACTGGTCCGTATTTTTAGTTTTTTGGGGTTTTTTTGTCTCCTCCCTGGAATATTGGTGGATAGCTTTGGTATATTGCCATGGGTCATTTGCTCCCCATTGGCCAAAAGAGAAAAGGAGATTTTATGCACTTACAGATAAATTATTTTGTCTTAGTCCATGTGTAACACAGGACTTCCCTCCCAGAGAAGAGCAAGTTGTTTCAGTTCCGAGCAGGAGGGTCTATTGGATTCTCTGGTTCACGTCACCCCCTGCCTGCCTCGCATCTGTTTTTAATATTTGCCATTCATTAAAAACTGAGCATGTCTGGTAGGGGTAAAGTGGAGTAGGGAGGGAATCTCAGTCTTCAGAGAGCCTTTTTAGGCAAGTGTCCTACCTTCCTGGCCAGAGGATACTTTATTCCATGGTTCCTGTGTTCCACATGGGCAAAGAGAAAAGGATTCATTGGTAAGAGTACACAAATCCTATTTTAGTCAAAGGAAATGTAAACACTCCTACACTAAACTAACTGAGACGCTGTCTGTGTGACCCTGGCTACTGATAACATGGAGAAAAAATAGCTCACAGCGCTAACTAATGGAACCGTGAAGTACTATATATACCGTATCACGGGGTCCCTCCAATACATTCATGTACAACAACTCTGCAGGTAATGTTTTAATTTAGATAGGGCTTTATAGGTGCATTAGATTAGGACTTGCCAGATATTGGGGTACCGTGACAAGGTTGGCAAGCTTTAACATATTTTGGCCAAATTACGGAACAAAATCCCCATATTTATTAACACAGTGGTATAATATATGCTCAATACAGGGCAAACATTTGCACAAGTTGTATGGAGGAGCGCAGGTCTGTTTTGTGCTAAGGTTACATGCTACAGTAGCTCAGGTGTTAATTCTTATGGAGTCATTTGGCCTATCCCAGTAAGGTGATCACATATACTTTTAAATCAGGAATGCTTATGAAAAAATAAATTCTACAGGACTGCAAGAAAATCAGCATGACCCTGCAGTGTGTGCTTTTTCATAAGCATCCCTGATTAAAAGGAATATGTGGTGACCTTAGATCATACACTGCATTCCAAAGACTAGGGAGAAAGAGGCTTCACTTCCTGTCCTGTCTCTGATCAGACACTACTGCCAGAGTGCCTGCACATAGCCAAACTGTAGATGGTATCACCGTGCTTCCTCTAACTTGGAGGTGCTCCAATCAGTCCTTAAAGAACCCTTAATATACTAGAGATTGGGATCAGGATAATCTAAAAATAGAAAAAGTATAATACGCCAAGCGCTCACCAAATCACATTAGCATAAAATGGAACATCAATCTTGATCAGAAATAAATCAGATTAATACATGCAAATATATATGTTAAATGCTATAACAATTTTAAGCAGTCAGTATGATGTGGTCATAACAGTACGGCTGATAGAGCAGAAATATGAAGTTCAATCCGGGATGAATAGTCAGTCAGTTAATGGAAGACAGAATGGAGAATGGAACTGATGAAAATGAGGAATGACAACGTGATTAGTAATTGGTGGTCGGTCAATGAAGGGGTTGAAATCGGAAGTTCTCTATGCTGCGTGTCAGTAGACTCGGAGTTCCATCAAGTGGAGTATATATGGAAAAGAAGAACAAGAGAGACAGCGCACAAGAGATCTAAGTGTAGTATGCATATAAAATGGATGTAATTTATTTGATGCTCACAATCAAAACAACAATTGTAGATGAGACAAATGTATTAATGATACATGGAAAAGGGGGAATAAAAGCACATATTAGTAAAAATACAATAATGAATACTCGTTGAACAAGTATAATTATATACAGAACATGGGTTAAAATAGCAACGAGCACTACTGGTGATATGATAAAATAAACAGAAAAATATTAATAAAACAATGGGGTATAGACACCCAAGATAATAGAGTCTGCCCTATATAAGATGGAAAGATAGAGGTATTCGGGAATGAGGGTGGTGTGTATGGTGTAAGCTCAGGGGGAATGCACCAAAGTCAACACAGATATAACGTCTTCTTCTTCTTTCACATACCGGGAGTTTGACTTGGTAGTTTGCCTTATCTTCAATGGGAACTTTTTGAACATAGTAAGTGTGATTTAGAGAGCGGATTGCGCCGAGGGAGGGGTGGGGGATATACCTGCCTACAATATTTTTTTTTCAATAAAAAAACTCTTGTGTATAATACGCACCCCCCACTTCGCATAAGCTGAACTGGGGTAAAATTGTGCGTATTATACCCGAGATTTTACGGTAGGCATGGGTAATATCTACTAGAAGTACACTTTAAGTTTGGTATACAATGTTTTCAATTAAACTTCTCAAATATGCTTGGGGACACCCCCCAAATGCCTTTATAATGGATGGCTTGCTTGCAACACTTACTTGGGGATACAGAGGTTTGACTTCCTAACATTCTTTATCTATCAGAATTTTTCAGGTTCCTACTCCAAACTCCCTTGCTGTGCACTGGTGCTGTTGGAAGACAAAAGAAAACAATGGAGGGAGCCAAAGGTGCCTTATGAATAGGATACACAATTAACATGGTAAAAAGTGTAGTCTACTCACAATGCCTTTTAATGTGAGCATTTGCCTCATATCAAGTCACGCATATGGAGAAAATTAGCCCGTGCTCTCACAGTTGGGCTCATTTTTTCTGTATGCGTAGGTTGTGCATATGAGGTATATATCCACTTTTAGAGGACTTTCTCACCCTGAGAATTTGGTCCTTCACCATGAGATTTAATTTAAAATCAATGCTAGATGTATCATCAGCAGGCGTGTGGCTTCTGCATGCTGCATGCCTCTGTTTTATGTGTTTGAGGCCTGTAGTCTCCTCCTACCTACTTCCTCCCTCTGAGCTGCTCCTCCTACCTACTTCCTGAGGAGGGGTTTAAAGGGCAGAGTCCTGACTCAGTTACCCTTACGTTGTTGTTCTGAGCAGTTCATTTATTTGGTATTCCTGAGTCCCGTGTATGACCCAGCTTGTCTGCCCATCCATTCTGGTGTTGACCTGTGGCTCTGTCTGACCATTCTCCTTGTGCGTTCTGATTTGGCTTAGACATCCTTCCTGGTGCAAACCTGTGGGTCTGGCTGACTACCCGCTCCGTGTATGATCTGGCTTGTCTGACTACCCACTCTGGTGTTGACCTGGGGCTCTGTCCACTACACATCCAGCATACTAACGCTTCAGTGGATATCCTATCTGGTGCAAACTTGTAGCTCTGGCTGACTACCCGCTCCATGTATGACCTGGCTTGTCTGACTACCCACTCTGGTGTTCACCTGGGGCTCTGTCCACTGCTCATCCAGCAAACCAGCGCTTCAGTGGATATCCTATCTGGTGCAAACCTGTGGCTCTGGCTGACTACCTGCTCCGTGTATTACCTGGCTTGTCTGACTATCCTGTCTGGTGCTTACTAGAGGGCTCTGTCTGTTTGCTCCATGTGTTGGTTCTGTTCCACAGACATCCTTCCTAGTACTGACCTGGGGCTCTATCGGACTCCTAGCTATTGACTGCGGGCGTGTATCAGTAGTCTCTGCAGTTGCATACAATATTGAGACTTCTCTCCTAGACTGACTGTAGGCTGAGTCAGTGCTACCTCTGGGCATACCTTTTACCACGAGACTCCAGTGGGCTGAGGCCTAGTCTCGGACAGTGTGGTGGATCTATTGGAAGACTGCTATTTCTGATACAGTGCTTGCCTCTTTGATCACCCTTTGTGTGTTATTTGCATTACTGTTTGTATATTTCTCATAAAGGTGATCTTAACTATACCGTCTGACTCCTTGTCTTGCTTGCCAACTGTAACAGTACGTAAGGGTCATGACTACAGACGGTGATAGTGATCCTCCTTTACAGAAAATTTTTGACGGAATGTAGGATCAGGATCAACGTATTGATCAGTTGACATGTGCCTTGCAAACAATGCTTGGCAGAACTGCTCACTTGGAACGCTATAACCCGGTGGCCACCCCTGTTGTTACCTTGGCACCAACAGCGACAACCGTCTCTGATGTAGGATTGGTCAGAAGGTTAACTTGTTCCGCTCCACTCCCACAACGCTATAGTGGGGGACCTGAGCTTTGTCGCGGATTCTTAACCCAGTTGGGCACTTATCTTGAGATGCTTCCTCAAGCCTTCCCCACTGAGTGCAGAAGTTTTGGGCTGATGATTTCTCTCCTTTCTGGCAAAGCATTGGCTTGGGCGAATCCATTATGGGAGACGGAGAAACCCATAATATACGATTTCAGTGAACTTGTGGCCTCCTTCAAATGTGTATTTAATGTGCCAGGTCACGGGACCTTGGCTTCAGAACACCTGATGATTATCCGCCAGGGTAACCGCATGGTGGTGAAATATGCTATTGAGTTCTGAACCCTAGCAGTCAAAGTAGGGTGGAACAATGAGGCTCTGATAGCTGCGTTTTTTGTAACGGTTTTCTGACACTCAGACCAGGGTATGAAGTAAAAACACAGTTTTATTGAATCAGGAATGTAAAACAGTGCCCCTAGGGGCCAGCACAGGAATAACAGTAATGGCAATTACAGACAAAGTGAATGCAATATAGTGGTAGGAATATGTGATATGTATTGATGGGGAATAACCCCAAAGGGTTAACAGGTGCAATAGGAGAGACTCAGTCTTAGATTGACCAACGCCCAGGATATATAGCAGTCTCTGGAACACAGTCTCTGAATAGCGGAAAAGGAGTAAAGTGTCTGCACTGAATTCACTCTCAAGTTGGAAAAGGAAGGCACACAAATGCCCAGAGCTGAGCCAATACCACCTCCGCGGGCTTAAGAGGAATGCTACTGCCAGAGCTGAAGTAACCAGAACCAGAATCGCCCTTAACTGGAAATAGTAGTAACCCTGTGTGTGCCAAATGGATTGTGCCCTGACACCCCTTGGGTGCCAATACTGACGGTTACTGCATAAGCTACAAAGAGCCGAAGCACTGGGAAGTTCAGTGGATAGCATACCCTCTGAGCGTATGTAGGCCGGAGCCAGGACACCCTTCTGGTGCCGCACTCAATTCTCATAGCAAGAGCGAACAGACTACCAGCGCCAGCCGGCGCGGTCACGGTGCACACCGAACACCGGACAGACAGTGCTCTGCGGGAGATAATATGGCTGTAATAGAGGTACTCAGAGTAGCGGCTCAAACGGGTAACCGTATGCTTGGCAAGCGATAAAGGAGGCACGAGACCGGAGACTACAGGCACTGCACGGGTTAATTGGTTCTGTACAGGAGAGAACAGCTAGCAAACAGCGGATGGCAAAGCAACCTCAGGCTACAGCTAGATGAGAGTGAGAGGAACAGCGAGTCACTTAAACAGTTCAGAATGTCGCTGGAGCGACCGGAGCAATACTGGAACACCGGAACAGCAGACAGGACCTGAGCGACAACCGGAACCGGATCAATACTGCAGCAGGAGCAACAGCCGAAGAGCGGGTCGATCACGGAGCAGAGTCTTCAGTCAGAACCGGGTCAATCAAGGAGCAGGGTCGTCAGCCAGAACCGGGTCAATCATGGAGCAGGGTCGTCAGCCAGAACCGGGTCAATCACGGAGCAGAATCAGGGGAGAAGTCAGACTAGCCGGGTCGGTACACAGGAGACACTGGAACTACAGCAACGAGGGGCAGGAACAGGAACACCATGAAAGGGCAACTGACAAGTGCCCAAACTCCAGCATATAAAGGAACATCCTGGGCGGGCCAATCAGCTTCCTACAATGCACAGGTAATTCAGCCAAGATTGACAGGGAAACACGGGGACCATGATAGTTTTCCCAAGGGCTTTGCAATTATATGAAGGATGAGATTGCTGCTCGTGACCTACCGAAAGGTCTGGATGAGGTGATATCCTTTATCATCCTCATAGATACACGGGTCCGGGAGAGACATTCGTTTAAGGAGCGCCTGTGGAGGCACCCTACCAGTATGTCTGATATCGTAACTTTCCCACCCTGTCCTCCCTCACCTCCCATGCCTCCTGGTTCCAACTCTTTGGGTAGCGAACCAATGCAGGTGGGGGTTACCCGGCTCTCAGCTGCAGAGAGGGTCTTTAGGAGGAGGGAGGGACTATGTCTTTACTGCGGGAACCATGGTCACCTATTGAAGTCATGCCCGGTACGTCCAGGGAAACGCTTGCACCTAAGATCCTATCAGGATCAGATCTTAGGTGGCATATCTCAGTCTCCTGAAACCTTGCTCAACATAGTCCTATCCTGGGCTGAGGAGTCTATTTCTGTGTCTGCCCTGATAGACTCTGGTGCGGCAGGTTATTTTGTGGACACCGCGTTCGCTGATCTTAATGGCATTCCTTTACAGCCACGTGACTCCCCTTTGGCTGTTGAAGCGATTGATGGCAGACCCCTGCTGCCATCACATATTACTCATGAGACTTCCCTACTTACCCTAAGTGTGGGAGCCCCGCATAAAGAAACCCTGAACTTCCAGGTGATTAACTCTCTGCGCTATGCAATCGTTCTACGGTTCCCATAGTTGCAAAAATATAAAGAAACAAATGTTGTGATGAGCACCTATCGAACAAGATAAAGTGTTTTGTTCTTGGGCATAGTGACCCCTCAATTGTGCTACAAGTCACGTTTCTCACTCCCATGTGCCACTGCAGAGAGGAAATGTCCATAATCACAACAGACTGATCCCACGCTCAGACAGTCCAGCTCCAAAATGTCAGGCAAATCCTCCCCGCATGAAAGAATCAGCAAAATCACAGACGTACATTTCAACCTATGTGGGCTTCGTTGGTATGGCACATGGAGAGCAAGGGCCCAAGCCTGGGATCCCTTTCCACTTAAGGAGACAAAGAAACAAATGTTGTGAAGAGCACCCATCGAGAACAAACAAGATAAAGTGTCTTGTTCTTGGGCATAGTGACCCTTCAGTTGTGCTACAAATCACGTTATTCAGTCCCATGTGCCATTGCAGAGAGGAAATATCTATATTCACATCAGTCCAGCTCCAAAATGTCAGGCAAAACCACAGACAAACGTTTCGGCCTATGTAGGCCTTGTCGGTGTGGTACAGCTGATTCCCTCTAAGCACATGGAGGGCAAGGGCCCATGCCTGGGATCCCCTTCCACTTAGGGAGACAAAGAAAAAAAATGTTGTGAAGAGCACCTATCGAGAACGAACAAGATAAAGTGTCTTTTTCTTGGGCATAGTGACCCCCTCAATGGTGCTACAAGTCACTTTTTTCACTCCCATGTGCCAATGCAGAGAGGAAATGTTCATATTCACATCAGAATGGTCCCACCCTCAGACAGTCCAGCTCCAAAATGTCAGGCAAATCTTCCCTGCACAAGAGAATCAGCAAAACCACAGACATTCGTTTCGGCCTATGTGGGCCTCGTCGGTGTGGTGCAGCTGATTCCCTCTAGGCACATGGAGACCATGCCTGGGGTACCCTTCCACTTAGGGAGACAAAGAAACAAATGTTGTGACGAGCACACATCAAGAACAAACAAGATAAAGTGTCTTGTTCTTGGGCATAGTGACCCCTCAATGGTGCTACAAGTCCCGTTTTTCACTCCATTGTGCCATTGTAGAGATTAAATTTCCATAGTGACATCAGACTGGTCCCACCCTCAGACAGTCCAGCTCCGAAATGTCAGACAAACCCACAGACGTATGTTTCAGCCTATGTAGGCATAATCAGTGTAGTGCAGCTGGTTCTCACTAGGCACATGGAGGGCAAGGGCCCATGCCTGGGATCCCCTTTCACTTAGGGAGGCAAAGAAACAAATGTTGTGACGAGCACCCATAGAGAATGAACACAATAAAGTGTCTTGTACTTGGGCATAGTGTCCCCCCAGTTGTGCTACAAGTCACATTTTTTTCACTCTCATGAGCCATTGCAGAAAGGAAATTTCCATATTCACATTAGAATGGTCCCACCCTCACACAATCCAGCTCCGAAATATCAGGCAAATCTTCCCCCACACAAGAGAATCAGCAAAACCATAGACATACATTTCAGCCTATGTGGGTTTTATCAGTGTGGTGGAGCTGATTCCTTCTAGGCACATGGAGAGCAAGGGCCTATGCCTGGAATCCCCTTCCACATAGGGAGACAAAGAAACAAATGTTGTGATGAGTACCCATCGAGAATGAACAAATTAAAGTGTCTTGCTCTTGGACATAGTGACCCCTCAATGCTGCTACAAGTCACATTTTTCACTCCCATGAGCCACTGCAGAGAGGAAATTTCCATATTTACATCAGAATGGTCCCACCCTCAGACAGCCTACCTCCGAAATGTCAGGCAAATCGTTCCTGCACGAAAAATCAGCAAAACCACAGACGTATGTTTTGGCCTATGAGAGAAAAAAAATGTCACTTGTAGCACCATTGTGGGGTCACTATGTCCAAGAGCAAGGCACTATCTTTTTCTTTTTCGATGGGTGCTCGTCACAACATTTGTTTCTTTGTCTCCCTAAGTGGAAGGGGATCCCATGCATGGGCCCTTGCTCTCCATGTGCTTAGAGGGAATTAACTACACCATACTGATGAGGTCTACATAGGCCGAAACAAACGTCTGTGGGTTTGCTGATTATCTAGTGCGGGGAGGATTTGTCTGACGGTTCGAAGGTCGACTATCTGAGGGCGGGACCAGTCTGATGTGAATATGGAAATTATATCTCTACAATGGCACATGGGAGTGAAAAACGGGGCTTTTAGCACCATTGAGGGGTCACTATGCCCAAGAACAAGACAGTTTATCTTGTTCATTCTCGATGTGTGCTCATCACAACATTTGTTTCTTTGTCTCCCTAAGTGGAAGGGTACCATATTCACATCAGACTGGTCCCACCCTCAGACATTCTAGCTCCGAGATAGCAGGCAGATCCTCACTGCACAAGAAATCAGCAAAACCACAGATGTATGTTTTGGCCTATGTGGGTCTCATCAGTGTGATGCAACTGATTCCCTCTAGGCACATGGAGGGCAAGGGCCCATGCCTGGGATCCCCTTCCTCTTAGGGAGACAAAGACACAAATGTTGTGACAAGCACCTATCGAGAACGAACAAGATAAAGTGTCTTGTTCTTGGGCATAGTGACCCCCTCAATGGAGCTACAAGTCACTTTTTTCACTCCCATGTGCCAATGCAGAGAGGAAATGTTCATATTCACATCAGAATGGTCCCGCCCTCAGAAAGTCCAGCTCCAAAATGTCAGGCAAATCCTCCCCGCACAAGAGAATCAGCAAAACCACAGACATACGATTTTGGCCTATGTGGGCCTCGTCGGTGTGGTGCAGCTGATTCCCTCTAAGTACATGGAGAGCAAGGGCCCATGCCTGGGGTACCCTTCCACTTAGGGAGACAAAGAAACAAATGTTGTGATGAGCACACATCGAGAACGAACAAGATAAAGTGTCTTGTTCTTGGGCAGAGTAACCCCTCAATGGTGCTACGAGTCCCGTTTTTCACTCCCATGTGCCATTGTAGAGATGAAATTTCCATAGTCACATCAGACTGGTTCCACCCTCAGACAGTCCAGCTCCGAAATCTCAGGCAAACCCACAGACGTATATTTCGGTCTATGTAAGCCTCGTCGGTGTAGTGCAGCTGGTTCTCTCTAGGCACATGGAGCGCAAGGGCCCATGCCTGGGATCCCGTTCCATTTAGGGAGACAAAGAAACAAATGTTGTGACGAGCACCTATCGTGAACGAACAAGATAAAGTGTCTTGTTCTTGGGCATAGTGACCCACTCAATGGTGCTACAAGTCACTTTTTTCACTCCCATGTGCCATTGTAGAGTGGAAATTTCCATATTCACATCAGAATGGCCCCACCCTCACACAGTCCAGCTCTGAAACGTCAGGCAAATCTTCCGCACACAAGAGAATCAGCAAAACCACAGACGTACATTTTGGCCTATGTGGGCTTCGTCGCTGTGGAACAGCTGATTCCCTCTAGGCACATGGAGAGCAAGGGCCCATGCCTGGGATCCCCTTCCACTTAGGGAGACAAAGAAACAAATGTTGTGACGAGCACCCATAGAGAACGAACAAGATAAAGTGTCTTGTTCTTAGGCATAGTGACCCCTCAATGGTGCTATAAGTCACGTTTTTCACTCCCATGTGCCATTACAGAGAGGAAATTTCCATATTCACATCAGACTGGTCCCGCCCTCAGACAGTCTACCTCCGAAACATCAGGCAAATCCTTCCCGCACGAGAGAATCAGCAAACCCACAGATGTATGGTTCGGCCTATGTGGGTCTCGTCGGTGTGGTGGAGCTGATTCCTTCTAGGCACATGGAGAGCAAGGGCCTATGTCTTGAATCCCCTTCCACATAGGTAGACAAAGAAACAAATGTTGTGATGAGCACCCATCGAGAATGAACAAGGTGAAGGGTCTTGATCTTGGGCATAGTGACCCCTCAATGGTGCTACAAGTCACGGTTTTCATTCCCATGTGCCACTGTAGAAATGAAATTTCCATATTCACATCAGAATGGTCCCGTCCTCAGACAGCCTACCTCCAAAATGTGAGGCAAATCCTTCCCAGACAAAAAAGCAGCAAAACCACAGACGTATGTTTCAGCCTATGTGGGCCACGTCAGGGTGGGGCAGTTGATTTCCTCTAGGCACATGGAGGGCAAGGGCCCATGCCTGAGATCCCCTTCCACTTAGGGAGACAAAGAAACAAATGTTGTGACAAGCACCCATAGAGAACGAACAAGATAAAGTGTCTTGTTCTTGGGCATAGTGACCCCTCAATGGTGCTACAAGTCACGTTTTTCACTCCCATGGGCCATTGCAGAGAAGAAATTTCCATATTCACATCAGAATGGTCCTGCCCTCACACAGTCCACCTGCGAAACGTCAGGCAAATCTTCCCCGCACAAGAGAATCAGCAAAACCACAGACGTACGTTTCAGCCTATGTGGGCCTCATCGGTGTGGTGCAGCTGATTCCCTCTAGGCACATGGAGGGCAAGGGCCCATGCCTGGGATCCTCTTCCACTTAGGGAGACAAAGAAACAAATGTTGTGACGAGCACCCATAAAGAACGAACACGATAAAGTGTGTTGTACTTGGGCATAGTGTCCCCTCAATGGTGCTACAAGTCACGGTTTTCACTCCCATGTGCCATTGTAGAGATGAAATTTCCATATTCACATCAGAATGGTCCCGCCCTCAGACAGCCTACCTCCAAAATGTCAGGCAAATCCTTCCCGCATGAAAAAACAGCAAAACCACAGATGTATGTTTCAGCCTATGTGGGTCACGTCAGGGTGGTGCAGTTGATTCCCTCTAGACACATTGAGGGCAAGGGCCCATGCCTGGGATCCCCTTCCACTTAGGGAGACAAAGAAACAAATGTTATGACAAGCACCCATAGAGAACGAACACGATAAAGTGTCTTGTTTTTGGCCATAGTAACCCCTCAATGGTGCTACAAGTCAAGTTTTTCACTCCCATGTGTCATTGCAGAGAGAAAATGTCTATATTCACATCAGACTGGTCCTGCCCTCACACAGTCCAGCTCCGAAATATCACGCAAATCTTCCATGCACAAGAGAATCAGCAAAACCACAGGCGTAATTTTCGGCCTATGTGGGTCTTGTTGGTGTGGTGGATCTGATTCCTTCTAGTGACATGGAGAGCAAGGGTCCATGCCTGGGATCCCCTTCCATTTAGGAAGAGAAAGAAACAAATGTTGTGACAAGCACCCATCGAGAACAAACAAGATAAAGTGTCTTGTTCTTGGGCATAGTGACCCCTCAACGGTGCTACAAGTCACGTTTTTCACTCTCATGTGCTATTGTAGAGTGGAAATTTCCATATTCACATCAGACTGGTCCCGCCCTCAGACAGTCCACCTTTGAAACATCAGACAAATCCTCCCCGCACTAGATAATCAGTAAACCCACAAACATATGTTTTGGCCTATGTAGACCTCGTCAGTGTGGTGCAGTTGATTCTCTCTAGGCACATGGAGAGCAAGGGCCCATGCATGGGATCCCCTTCCACTTAGGGAGACAAAGAAACAAATGTTGTGATGAGCACCCATCGAGAACAAAAAAAAGATAAAGTGTCTTGCTCTTGGACATAGTGACCCCACAATGATACTACAAGTCACGTTTTTCACTCCCATGTGCCATTGTACAGTGGAAATTTCCATATTCACATCAGACTGGTCCCATCCTCAGAGAGTCCACCTCCAAAATGTCAGGCAAATCCTCCCTGCACAAGAGAATCAGCAAAACCACAGACGTATGTTTCGGCCAATGTGGTTCTCGTCGGTGTGGTGGAGCTGATTCCCTCTAGGCACATGGAGAGCAAGGGTCCCACCCTCACACAGTCCAGCTCCAAAATGTTGGGCAAATCCTCCCACCACTAGAGAATCAGCAAAAACCATAGACGTACGGTTCAGCCTATGTGGGCCTAGTTGGTATGGTGCAGCTGGTGCACAATAGGCGCATGGAGAGCAAGGTCCCATGCCTGGGATCCCCTTCCACTTAGGGAGACAAAGAAACAAATGTTGTGACGAGCACCCATCGAGAACAAACAAGATAAAGTGTCTTGTTCTTGGGCATAGTGACCCCTCAATGGTGCTACAGGTCACATTCTTCACTCCCATGAGCCATTGCAGAGAGAAAATTTACATATTCACATCATAATGGTCCCACCCTCTCACAGTGAATCTCCAAATGTCAGGCAAACTCTTACCGCACGAGAGAATCAGCAAAACCACAGACATACGTTTCGGTCATTGTAGGCCCCGTCAGTGGGGTGGAGCTGATTCCCTCTAGACACATGGAGAGCCAGGTCCCATGCCTGGGATCCCCTTCCACTTAGGGAGGCAAAGAAATCAATCTTGTGACAAGCACCCATCAAGAACAAACAAGATAAAGTGTCTTGTTCTTGGGCATAGTGACCCCTCAATGGTGCTACAGGTCACATTCTTCACTCCTATGAGCCATTGCAGAGAGAAAATTTACATATTCACATCATAATGGTCTCACCCTCTCACAGTGAATCTCCGAATGTCAGGCAAACTCTTACTGCACGAGAGAATCAGCAAAACCACAGACATACGTTTTGGTCATTGTAGGCCCCGTCAGTGAGGTGGAGCTGATTCCCTCTAGACACATGGAGAGCCAGGTCCCATGCCTGGGATCCCCTTCCACTTAGGGAGGCAAAGAAATCAATCTTGTGACAAGCACCCATCAAGAACAAACAAGATAAAGTGTTTTGTACTTGGGCATAGAGACTCATCAATGTTGCTGCAAGTCACATTTTTCACTCCCATGTGCCATTGCAGAGAGGAAATTTCCATATTCATATCAGACTGGTCCCGCCCTCAGACAGTCCATCTCCGAAACATCAGGCAAATCCTCCCCACACGAGAGAATCAGCAAAACCACAGACGTACGTTTCGGCCTATGTGGGCCTCGTAGGTGCGCAGCACTGAGCTGAACTGCCTCTGGGCGGGACCAGGCTAATATGGAGATGGATATGGAGATTTCCTCTCTGCAGTGGCACATGGGAGAGAAAAACCTGAGTTGTATAACATTGAGAGGTTACAATGCCTAGAACAAGACACTTTATCTTGTTCCAGCTTGATGGGTGCTCCTCACAATTTTTTGTCTCCCTTAGTATAAGGGCATCCCAGGCATGGTTCTTCGCTTCCCTTCTATGTCACATAGGCTGAAATGTATGTCTGTGGTCATGCAGTTTCTGTGGTGTGGGGAGGATTTGCCTGACATTTCAGATTTGTACTGCTTGTGGGCAGGGCCAGTTGGATATGGAGATTTTTCTTTCTGTAATGGCACATGGGAGTGAAAAATGGGAGTTGTAGCACCATTGAGAGGCTACCATGTACTTTGTCTTCCGTTGTGCAAAAATATAACCCTAAAATTGAATGGAGTACTTGTGAAATTCTGTCTTGGGGGACTCACTGTGGTGAGTCGTGTTTTTCGCTTCCTATCAGACTGGCCTGTGTTGAGTCTAATGGCTTATTGGAGGCCTATTCTAAGTTTTCTGATATAGTGAACATATTGAAGTCCAGGCCGGAGCATTACCTCCCCGTAGACTGTACGATTGAACTACTACCTGGTACTACCCCTGCGTGCTGCCGTACATACCCTCTGTCTGTGGAGGAGAACAAGGTCATGGAGGAGTATGTTGCCGATGCCCTGAAGAGAGGCATCATTTGGAAATCCTCATCCCCTGCAGGTGCAGGATTTTTTTTTGTCAAAAAGAAAGTCGGAGAGATGCACCCATGTATCGATTTTCGAGATTTAAACAAGTTGATGGTAAAAAATGCTTACCCTATACCACTGATTACTGAACTGTTTGGCCGCCTCAAAGGTTGTACAGTATTTAATAAACTGGATGTGAGGGCGGCTTACAATTTGGTCAGGATAAAAGAAGACCATGAATGGAAGACAGCTTTTAACACGTGGAGCGGGCATTATGAATACCTGGTCATGCCCTTTGGCCTGTGCAATGCTCCCTCTGTCTTCCAAGAATTCATAAATTATATTCTGAGAGAACCTTTGCAAAGCTGCATTGTAGTATATCTGGATGACATCCTTTTTCCTTCCTCCTACGGTGGAGACTCACTACTCGGTTGTATCCAAGGTCCTTACACTTTTGAGAAAAAACAACTTGTTCTGCAAGTTGGAAAAATGTGAGTTTCATAAAACCCAAGTTACCTTTCTAGGGTATGTTATATCCGGGATCGCCATGGACCCCAAAAAACTATCCGCAGTGGTTCAGTGGCCTCGTCCGGAGGGACCGAAGGTGATTCAAAGATTTTTAAGCTTCGCTAACTTTTACCGAAAATTTTAAAAACATTTTATAATAACTGATATGATGCAGAGAGGGGCCAAAGTGTTGGAATGGTCTTCCAGAGCACTGTTAGCTTTTGAGAAACTCAATGCAGCATTTACTGTGGCCCTGATTCTGGTGCATCCTTATCCCGCCCTGCCCTTTACCCAGGAAGTTGATTCATCAGAGATTGGAGTAGGCTCCCTCCTTTCTCAACGGTCAGCCCCAGGAGAGGCCTTTCTCCCTTGCGGCTACTTCTCTAAATGGTCTATCAGATTGGTGACAGAGAGTTACTGGCCATCATTTTTGCATTGAAAGAGTGGCATCATCACTTGGAGGATACCAGTTTCCCCATTCTGATTCTTACTGACCCAAAAGAATCTCACGTACTTGTCTGAAGCCAAACCGGCTGTCTTCCCGTCAAGCCAGATGGGCATTATTCCTATCCAGGTTCAATTTTGTGGTTTCGTACCTCCCAGGCTCTAAGAATGTAAAAGCTGATGCCCTGTCATGCCAGTTTTGTAAAATGTCCAAGGAGGAGGTTCCTCCTGCTCCGATCATTACAGCTGATCGCATCCTTGCTACCATACATACCTGTATTACTTCTCCACTGGGAGAAGAGATACTGGCCACCCAAGCATCTGCCCCAGCAGAGACTCCTTGCGGGAGGTGTTTTGTGCCAGCTCAGTTTCTTATAAAAATTCTTGAGACATACCATTCCTCCAAAATTGCTGGTCATATTGGACTCGACCAATTGATTTAGTCTTTGTCTAGAATATTCTGGTGGCCTAGCCGTTCAGATTGTGCTGCTTTTACCGCAGCCTGCGCCATATGCGCCCAAAATAAGTCACCCCGACACCTACTGGTAGGCTTGCTCCAGCCAGTGGCCAATGGGGAACGTCCCTGGTCACACTTGTCTATCAATTGTATGGTTGACCTTCCTAGGTCCATGGGCTGTATAGTCATACTAATGATTATGGACAAAATTTCTAAAATGGCTCACTTTGTGCCACTCAGGGGCATACCATCTGCTCAGGAATTGGTGGTGGTATTCACTAAAGTGATCATGTCCGATAGAGGTAGCCAGTTTGTGTCCCGCTTCAGGAGGTGCTTCTGTGCTCAAATGGGAATTCAATTAGCGTTCTCCTCTGCATACCACCTGTAATCCAACGGTGTGGCAGAAAGGCCGAACCAATCCTTAGAACAATTCCTCCTCTGCTATATCTCTGACCACCACGACAATTGGGCTACCCTGTTACCTTGGGCGGAGTTTGCCAGAAATTGTGCTGTTAACTCTTCTACTCAGAGTTCCCCGTTCCTGGTCAACTATGGGTTCCAACCCTTGGTCCTTCCTGAGACCTTCCAAGCACAAGCAATTCTGGCTCTTGATGAGCATTTGCAGGCACTCCGTTCCTCTTGGGTTCTGGTACAGCATACCCTACGTGGTTCTGTGCAGCGACAAAAAAGGCAGGCTGACAGTAGACGATTGCCGGCACCGACCTTCCAGGTCAGAGACAGAGTGTGGTTGTCTTCCCGTAACTTGCACCTCCAGGTTCCAATTTAATAAACTGGCTTCTCGATTCGTTGGCCCCTTTCGGGTGTTGTGCAAAATTAACCTGGTGGCTTATACATTGGACCTACCAGCCAACATGCGCATACACAATGTTTTCCATGTTTCCCTGTTAAAGCCCTTGGTCTGCAACCGGTATACCTCCGCTCCTGTCCGTCTTGATCCCGTGATAGTTGCAGAGAACGAGGAATATGAGGTTCAAAGTATTCTGTACTCCCGTATGGTTAGAGGGCACTTACAATATTTTATCCATTGGAAGGGATATGGTCTGGAGAGGCGGTCCTGGATCCCTGCTGCTGATGTTCACACTCCTTTCCTGGTGCGCAGATTCCATGCACGTTTCCCTGACAAACCTGGTCCGGTCCCTTGGAGGAGAGGTCTTTGACGGGAGGGTGCTGTCACAGTACCTTGTAGCGCCACCGCTTCTGGCGATGCTCACAATGACGCAGGAGCGTCATTTCCATGAGTGGTTGACTGCATCAATGCAAGATGCATCATCTGCAGGAACGAGGCTTCAGCATGCTGCAGGCCTCTGTTTTATGTGTTTGAGGCCTGTAGTCTCCTCCTACCTACTTCCTCCCTCTGAGCTGCTCCTCCTACCTACTTCCTGAGGAGGGATTTAAAGGGCAGACTGAGTCCTGACTCAGTTAAACCCTTACGTTGTTGTTCTGAGCAGTTCATTTATTTTGTATGACCCGGCTTGTCTGCCCATCCATTCTGGTGTTGACCTGTGGCTCTGTCTGACCATTCTCCTTGTGTGTTCCGATTTGGCTGAGACATCCTTTCTGGTGCAAACCTGTGGCTTTGGCTGACTACCCACTCTGTGTATGACCTGGCTTGTCTGACTACCCACTCTGGTGTTGACCTGGGGCTCTGTCCACTATGTATCCAGCATACCAATGCTTTAGTGGATATACTGTCTGGTGCACATCTGTGGCTCTGGCTGACTACCTGCTCTGTGTATGACCTGGCTTGTCTGACTATCCTATCTGGTGCTTACTAGAGGGCTCTGTCTGTTCGCTCCATGTGTTGGTCCCATTCCACAGACATCCTTCCTAGTACTGACCTGGGGCTCTATCAGACTCCTAGCTATTGACCGCAGGAGTGAGTCACTAGTCTCCGTGGTTGCATATGATATTTAGACTCCTCTGCTAGACTGACTGCAGACTGAGTCAGTGTTACCTCTGGGCGTTACCTTTTACCACAAGATTCCAGTGGGCTGAGGCCTAGTCTCGGACAGTGTGGTGGATCTATGGAAGACTTATTTCTGATACAGTGCTTGCCTCTTTGATCACCCTCTGTGTGTTATTTGCATTACTGTTTATACAGTTCTAATAAAGGTGATCTTAACTATACCGTCTGACTCCTTGTCTTGCTTGCCAACCGTAACAATGCGAGAACCAAAGGAAAGGCATTTCCTAATTAAATATAAAAGGAGTGTAGACAAAGGCAGAAGGACAATTAAAATCCTATCACTCTTTTTCCAGATGACGTTTAGCGCCAAAAGTTGAGGTGGCAAACCAAAACTTCACATCTGATAAGATCTTCCGTGAATGTTCCACCATTAGATATTGCAGGTAGGAGTGGTGATATGAGGTCAACTGGGATGAAACTTGTTTTCCCAGCTTACCAGGTTTCACCAGGTTTGACTGAAAGAATAATGGTATAAAGGGAATTCACCAGTTCCTATTTTATTCTATTTTATTCTATTGAACCTATGTGTTTAGATCTCTCCAACATGAGAACTGTTAATGCATAGACTCCATTGAATAAAATTGAAAGTGAGGTTAATGAACGGTATTGGGGGAGGTTCACTAAGTAGTGATAAAGAGGTGATAAAGTGGAGATGACTTCTCCAGTGATATCACTTTTCCAGTTTCTATGTAATTCTATAGTGCCTATTCACTAAGATCTCCAAAGTGGAAGAAATCTTAATAATAGGCTCCATAGAATAACATAGTCTTCTCCACGTTATTACCTCTTTATCAAGGCTTAGTGAATCTCCCCCAATGTCTCTTTATCACCGCTTTATCGCACCTTAGTGCATCTCCCTCCAGATGGAATTGTGCCTTTGATGATACTGTTAGCAAGGTGCAGCTGGGGGGGAGATGCACTAACATGATAAACAGGTGCTTATCTGTGTTATTCTATGGAGCCAATGCACTAAGATTTCTCCAACTATGGATATCTTATTGCATACGGTCTATAGAATACACAAATAAAGAGTTTGAGGAACACAGACAGCGACAGAACAAAAATAAGCATTTTGTTCAAGGCATGGTAGCCTCTCAGGTGCTGCTCAAGTCATGTTTTTCACTCCCATGTGCCACTGCACAGAGGAAATTTCCATATTCATATCAGTCTGATCCCGCCCTCAGACAGTCCATCTCCAAAATGTCAAGCAAACACTCTCTACACGAGAGAAAGAGCAAAACCCCAGATTTATGTTTTGGCCTACGTGGGCGTTGTCTGTGAGGTGTTTCTGATTCCCTCTAAGCACATATAGAGCGAGGGCCCATGACTGGAACACCCTTCCATTTAGGGAAACTACAAAAACAAAGAGTGCAACGAGCACACACTGAGAGAGAGAAAAATAAGTATTTTGTTCAAGGCATGGAAGCCTCTCGGGTGCTGCCCAACTCATGTTTTTCACTCCCATGTGCCATTGTAGAGAGGAAATGTACATATTCATATCAGTCTGCTCCCACCCTCAGACAGTCCATCTCTGAAATGTCAGATAAACACTCTCTGCACAAGATAAACAGCACAACCCCAGATGTATGTTTTGGCTTATGTAGGCATTGTTTGTGAGGTGCTTCTAATTGCCTCTAGGGACATGGAAAGCAAGGGCCCATGACTGGGATACCCTTCCACTTAGGGAGACTACAAAAACAAAGAATGCAACAAGCACACACACTGAGACAGAGCAAAAATAAGTGTTTTGTTCAAGGCATGGAAGCCTCTCGGGTGCTGCTCAAGTCATGTTTTTCACTCCCATGTGCCATTGTAGAGAGGCAATTTTCATATTCATATCAGACTGGTCTAGCTCTGAGATGCCAGGCATATACACTCTGCATGAGAGAAACAGCACAAACCCAAAGGTACTTTTTGACCTATGTGGGCCTTGTCAGTGGGGTGCAGCTGATTCCCTCTAGGCACATGGAGAGCAAGGGTCCATGCCTGGGATACCCTTCCACTTGGGGAGACTACAGAGGGAATCAGGCCACACCCCACTGATGAGACCCACATAGGCCAAAACGTAAGTTTGGGCTTGTGCTGTTTATCTTGTGCAGAGATGATTTGCTTGATATTTTGGAGCTGGCCTTTCCTAGGGTGGGACCATTCTGAAATGAATATGGGAATTTCCTCTCTGCAGTGGTACATTGGAGTGAAAAACGTGATTTGAGCAGCACCTGAAAGACTACCAAACCTTGAACAAAACACTTTGTTTTGTTCTGTCTTGGTGTGCCTTTGTCACACTCTTTGTTTTTGTAGTCTCCCTAAGTGGAAGGGGATCCCAGGCATGGGCCTTTGCCTTCCATGTGGCTAGAGGGAATGAGCTGCACCCTGCTTATGAGGCCTACATACGTTAAAATGTATATTTGGCATTGTGTTGTTTCTCTGTGCATAGAGAATTTGCCTGGCATTTCAAACCTGGACTGTCTCTGAGGGTGGGACCAGCCTGATATGAATCTGGAAATTTTCTCTCTGCAATGGCACATGGCAGTGAAAAAAGTTACTTGAGCAAAACACATAATATTTGTTCTCTCTTGGTATGTGTTCATCACACTGTTTTACAAACGGGAGATGTGATATCACTGGAGTAGTCATCTAAACTAATTATGTCACCTAATACATGCAATTATGTTCAGCGCTCAGGACAAAACATTTAGATAAAAAAGTTGACACAAGAGCAACTATAACCTATACTTATTCTAATTGTCTCAATAAAAACAAATCACCCTTATATTGCACAGATCTATTTTATATATAAAAACAGCACATGATCATACTGTATATCGTGCGTCCACGATATACATATGGGAAAATGTAAACATTACAAATATATAAACAAATGAAGGGATCCCTCTCTTGCCAAAACTCCGAGATACAAAATCACTGAGGTATGGTATAAAGATCCCACCATATACTATATCTTGTGTATTACCAAAAGGTGACTATATATCACCCTGGATTCTTTACAAGAATCTTTACAAAAATGTACAGAAATAGTATTGACACAGAGACCGCGTCCCACCGTCCTTCTCAACCCGGGTTCAAATGGCGGCGGCACACAGGCCTCTATATCAAATAAAATAAAATACCTTAAAAACAATATGTGCAAAATATGTAATCATCACCTATCTAAGCCGGCATACATATAACAAAAAGGAAGAATTACAGTTAACTTAGATATATCTTCCAGTAGGGTGGTGAATCCGTTATCATCCGAAGTCAATGTCCAAATCACATGACATGCTTTTAAGGACACGCAAGAAACAATACAAAAATCGTCCAGGATGATGTTACCACTATGTAACCTTTTGTTTCTCTTTGTGTACAAGACACGTGTCCCAATGAATGATTCAACTTGTTACCACCATGTAACAATTATATCACTTCTCACTTTATATGTATAACATCACAAGCATTTCCAAAGAGTATACCTGCGATCTTTCACTGGCATATTCACAAGGGGAATCTTTACACTCCGATGTTATCAATTATAGATCTCTCATATACATCGTGTATGAGTCTTACCAGTTACAATATTTTATTAATACATCCTTCATGTGTCAAAACTGACTTAGCGCATTTACATGCAAGACTTCCTTTTAGCCCTACTATTAAGGAAATCAATGCGCTCTATATAATGATCTTACCAGTCACCTCTGGTGATATGCTCATACACTCTTCGTTCACCAAACTGATTCCATGCAGTAATACTTGGTGTCTTCCACTCTCTTCCTCTGCAGTCAGTTAGGTAACGTAGCGATTAAACATATAAGACTGTGCTCATTCACCCTTCATCTGCCAGACTGATTATCCGCAGTTATGTATACTATCTTCCGCTCTTTCTCTTTGTGGTCTGTTGTTATCTTCGGCGTTCTCTTTCTTAGTCTTTCCCGCCAACTTTCAATTTAACCACATATGTGATACGTCTATTCATGAATAACGGTAATCCAAACCACCCTCCGTACTTGCTCCAACGCGTTTCAAAGTCCTCTGACTTCTTCCTCAGGGAGATTATGTTAGACTCAAATCAAATTCTAAAAACACTTATATAGATATACATCTCCACTTAACACCCTTCTTATTTCCCATAATGCTCTCCTAATTTAAAGTGATATGCAACATATATCCAACGTGTCATGTCTCTACACATGTATATATCCAACTAATCATGCATATACACATATGTATAACCATAACCTACAACGTTAAATTATATTATTTCTATAAATACATACAGACATTCTAATACTTGGAATGAGAAAACAGGATGACGGACCAATTCTAAAGTTATTATTATTAATAACTATAATTTTCAATACCATAATAACCCTCATAAAAAACCAAAAATTTCCAAATCTGCATTCAATCCTACTGGTTGCAACGTCTGCATTCTATAAATCCATGATGTCTCTTTTCTGGACATCTCATTTAAATAATTACCTCCTCTCCAATTTCTCTTAACCACTTCTATTCCACAGAAGCTCATTTTATCCAGTGAGAAGGAAGAACATTCTATAGCATGCGCCGAAAGACTATGTTTTATAAATTTACGTTTAATATTATAAATATGCTCCCTTATCCTTTCTTTTAAACTTCTCTTTGTTCTTCCTATATATTGTTTCTTACATGCACACTGGACCAAATAAATAACACCTTTAGTATTGCATGTAATTACATTTCTTATTTCAAAATGTTCTCCTGTGTTATTAGAAGTGAATTGTTTAACATTTTTATTTTTACATGATTTACAGCCCATGCATTCCCCACACTTGTAAAATCCCTTATGTTGTTGTAACCAATTATCTTTACCAATGGATTTCCTTTTTATATTAGGGGATATTTTAAATCCTAAATTTGGCGCTTTTGAAAATATAATATCTGGCTTATCTGGAAGAATAGAAGATAAAATTTTATCGCTCCTTAATATATCCCAATATTTTGATATAATCCATTTAAATTTTTTATAACCTACATTAAAAGGAACAATTATAGGTATTCTCTCATTATTTTCTCTTTTTTCTTTTTCTTTCAACAAATTCTTCCTTTCTATTTGATTAACCTCTCTTAATACTCTCTCTAGATTTTCTTCCGAATAATTTTTCTCTATAAGCCTTTTTTGTACAATCTTCACCTGTTCTTGAAATTTATCCTCATCTGTACAATTTCTTTTTATTCTCAAAAATTCTCCCTTTGGGATGTTATTAAGCCATCTCGGTAGATGACAGCTATTTAAAAAAATATAACTATTACAGTCAACTGGTTTAAAATAATTTTTTGTTTTAATACTACCTCCTTCTACATATATACATAGATCCAAAAAATCCACCGTGACATCACTAATATTTGTGGAAAATACCAAATTATACTGATTCGTATTAATATACGTAATAAAATGTGTCAATAGATCTCTAGAACCTTTCCAAATAAAAAACACATCATCTATATACCTGTATGTATTTATAGATAATAATATAATTTAACGTTGTAGGTTATGGTTATACATATGTGTATATGCATGATTAGTTGGATATATACATGTGTAGAGACATGACACGTTGGATATATGTTGCATATCACTTTAAATTAGGAGAGCATTATGGGAAATAAGAAGGGTGTTAAGTGGAGATGTATATCTATATAAGTGTTTTTAGAATTTGATTTGAGTCTAACATAATCTCCCTGAGGAAGAAGTCAGAGGACTTTGAAACGCGTTGGAGCAAGTACGGAGGGTGGTTTGGATTACCGTTATTCATGAATGAATAGACGTATCACATATGTGGTTAAATTGAAAGTTGGCGGGAAAGACTAAGAAAGAGAACGCCGAAGATAACAACAGACCACAAAGAGAAAGAGCGGAAGATAGTATACATAACTGCGGATAATCAGTCTGGCAGATGAAGGGTGAATGAGCACAGTCTTATATGTTTAATCGCTACGTTACCTAACTGACTGCAGAGGAAGAGAGTGGAAGACACCAAGTATTACTGCATGGAATCAGTTTGGTGAACGAAGAGTGTATGAGCATATCACCAGAGGTGACTGGTAAGATCATTATATAGAGCACATCGATTTCCTTAATAGTAGGCCTAAAAGGAAGTCTTGCATGTAAATGCACTAAGTCAGTTTTGACACATGAAGGATGTATTAATAAAATATTGTAACTGGTAAGACTCATACACGATGTATATGAGAGATCTATAATTGATAACATCGGAGTGTAAAGATTCCCCTTGTGAATATGCCAGTGAAAGATCGCAGGTATACTCTTTGGAAATGCTTGTGATGTGATACATATAAAGTGAGAAGTGATATAATTGTTACATGGTGGTAACAAGTTGAATCATTCATTGGGACACGTGTCTTGTACACAAAGAGAAACAAAAGGTTACATAGTGGTAACATCATCCTGGACGATTTTTGTATTGTTTCTTGCGTGTCCTTAAAAGCATGTCATGTGATTTGGACATTGACTTCGGATGATAACGGATTCACCACCCTACCGGAAGATATATCTAAGTTAACTTTAATTCTTCCTTTTTGTTATATGTATGCCGGCTTAGATAGGTGATGATTACATATTTTGCACATATTGTTTTTAAGGTATTTTATTTTATTTGATATAGAGGCCTGTGTGCCGCCGCCATTTGAACCCGAGTTGAGAAGGATGGTGGGACGCGGTCTCTGTGTCAATACTATTTCTGTACATTTTTGTAAAGATTCTTGTAAAGAATCCAGGGTGATATATAGTCACCTTTTGGTAATACACAAGATATAGTATATGGTGGGATCTTTATACCATACCTAGGTGATTTTGTATCTCGGAGTTTTGGCAAGAGAGGGATCCCTTCATTTGTTTATTAGTTATAATTGATTGGGAGATCTATTGTGTTTTTATTTGTAATGTTTACATTTTCCCATATGTATATCGTGGACGCACGATATACAGTATGATCATGTGCTGTTTTTATATATAAAATAGATCTGTGCAATATAAGGGTGATTTGTTTTTATTGAGACAATTAGAATAAGTATAGGTTATAGTTGCTCTTGTGTCAACTTTTTTGTCTATCTAAATGTTTTGTCCTGAGCGCTGAACATAATTGCATGTATTAGTTTATATTTCTGTAATCCACTGGCAAGGATTATTGGTTCGAGCAGCTGGGACAGCATTTTTCCTACATCGTCCATAGTTGCGCCACCTATACATTTATTGATAATTATGTCACCTGTTTATCACGCCTTAGTATATAACCCCCCTGAGCGTTTGATGGTTTACAAGGACAGAGACTTGATAGGTATTTTAGAGCTGGACTTCCCTTATGGGTGAGTTCAGTACCCATGGAAATGAGGTTAAAAAAATCCTGAAGTCTCAGAAGTCACAAGAGGAAGAGGCACCCAAGACCAGGAAGATCCCATTTGATTCTAGAATAAAGGATATGCCATTGTTGGAGACAATGTAGCCCAAGCTGTTGTTGGATGACAATTTCCATTATCCTCAGCCTGGTATTTGCTAGTTGAAGATGATGGGAGTTGTAATCCAATAAAAACAGGAAAAGCACTTTTATTCACTTCTGTCTGAGGTTATATTCCTCTAACCAGTGATTGTCAGTGCAGTGTGTTTGCGGATTACCATATTGTAGATCTAAAGTTTATGGTCATAGAGACCTAGAGCTGTTAGCCTGATATTTAAAGTGTGACATCATGGTGCTGTCATGACAACTAAACTTTTAAGAACAACTCCTACTGATAAACACCCACTAATCTTAATCTGGGCAGAAACTCTGGTCACAATGAACCAGTTCTGTGTGGATTGGTTATCTGATATTAATTGTCAGGTAGTACTGATAACATGTCCATGGTGGCAGACCTGATTCTTTGTTTCTAGACTCCTGTATTTCAAAAGTCTTCTTAGGAAGAGAGGAAAATTCAGTGGGAGGAGTTTGGGGCCCTGAAATCTAACAATAAAGAATTATGTCTGCTTCCATGGATATGAAATCCAGTACTAATCAAAGATGAATTTGGGGGAACAGAACAATGAAAAAATGATTCATAATGACCATTAGGGTTTTCAACCCAGATTAATGTAATCAGGGATTTTTTTTTATTAGGTATTAGTGTCCCATTAACATTTAATGAATTCAGAAAAACACGATTCCAGATAATTTATAATTTAAACTGTTTAATAAACCTTATACATCTCAGTTCATAATCTAGTATAACATTGTACAAGTGTTTCTTTTATTCCATGGAATAATTACAACATTTTGTTAGCAGAAACTGAGGACATACAGATAGAGACAGAAAGGAGAGAGGCAACTGGTGTGATCAGCATGATATGATTCATTTTAATAGGCTGAATGTTGAGAGTGCTCTGAAGACCAATCAGAGTACCGATAGTGGGGCGTTGGCCGGTCTTTTGCTTTTCCAAAAGCACCACAGATTCTTGTTGCAGCTCGTTCATACAAGCTCTGTATTAAGTGGTATTAAATATAACAAGGTGTGACCAGGACCAGTTCCATGTTGCAGCAACTTTAAGAAATTTACATTTTACAGATTTATTAGATTGTAAGAACAGAAACATATTCAAGGATACTCAAATCACTGGTGACAGTGCCATATTATCATCCCTAGGGTTTGAGATGTTCTAAACTTTGCACCAGCTATATATGAATCTGTTCAAACCTCAAGGTAGCAGGTTCTAGTCCCCGGCAGGGTCAAATATCTGCCAACCTGCACTGGACCAGAGTGGCAGATTATGGTCCATAATGTCAGCTTGCTGAGGAGGCCTTCATCCTGCAGTAGATTGATAATAGCAACAGTGCCATCTGGTGGTGTTTTTACATAAAATTAACTTCCCATGAATTCATTACCAGTCCTTAAAACAAATGTTGCCTTTCTATCAGTAGCGGGTCACTCTGTAATCATGTCGCTTCTTTCAAATCAAATGTACTGTTCAGTGGCATTCACTTAGCCACCTCTGTGGTGGAATCCTGCCAGCGTATATGTATTAGATAATGGTTTGCCTTGCAAGGAGTGGTTGGGGTTGGGTGCACTAACAGGTTCAGAAAGTGATTTACCCAAGAAAGACACTGTGTTGATTTTTACTGTACGTATCTCATATATGCCATAAAAACACTTTAAAGGTTGCTACTCCAATTTTTCCAGTGTTCTCTTGATTTTATTTTGTGACTTTTATCATTTTAAATCTGAAACTGAAATCATCCAATCAGGAAATGAGATAAAATAATGTAGCACCCCATCCACTTTAAACACATTAAACAGAAATTACATGTATTTGATTTTACTTCTACACAGATGAGTCATTTGTTTTCATGAACATGTTATTTTCAGTTTAAAATATTGTAAATGTTTGTTTGCCGCTTTCATTTTAATGTAACTACAAAATATACACATTTCAAAAATACAACAAATGAAAGTATTATTATAATAATAATTATAATTTAAGATTTGAGACAATGTATTCTCTTTCTCTCATCAACTAAACTTGATCATATCGCTCAAGATTATAGGGGACAATTTTTGGTGATCTTACTTTTGTGCATAAGGAATTCCCTATTATAAATTCAACACTGTTATATCTCATGTTACACTTTTTCTTTAAAGAAATAAAAAATTTTTTCATAGAGGGATTAGGCAAGAACTGAAATATTAACCAAATCTACTCCATCATGAATTATATATATATATAGCGATTTGGATGTTAAACTCATGGAAAACATTCACAAAATGTATGAAAGCCCAATTTAATATTTTTTTGTATTTTCTTTCGCATTTCACAAGCCTTGACTTATTAACCCCTTAAGGACAAGAGAGTTGTACAATGCATTGCATACTTCTCTGGTGATTAAAGTTTAACCCCTTCTCATCCATTGACGTGCCAGGACCGTCACGGCTGTCCGGCACTTAAGGACCAGCGACGGTCCTGGCACATCACATACTTTTTACTCACAGAGCTCCTGCAGGTAATAACAGGGACTGAAATTGATCGCTCCAAGAACAGAGCGATCTCTTTCAGTCCCCTGTTCGGCGTGCTGGCACACGTGATCAGTCACATCAAAATTTCCACACACCCTGGGACCGCTGGTCCTTAAGGGATTAATGAACAAGCAAATGTAAACTGGAAACTTTTAGGATCCTATTTACCATAAGGTGCCTCACCTTGCTGAATGAAACTGGGATCTGTCAACAGCAGTATTACCAAATTCACAGTTAGATTAAATGCCTCTTCAGGTGTTAAGCAATATTGATGGGACCCAGAAGGAAGCAATAGACAGCAGATATGGAAATATGACATTGTTTTGACTTGGGAATTCAGGAATTCATGTAAAGGACTACTCACTAAGCCGTCACCTAGTTAAAGGGGAACTCTTACTGCTAGTAAACTTGTCTTCATTTAAAAGTTCCCTTCTGGTGAAGCTGTAATCTGTTTTTATTCTAAATCTTTATTGGACGAGATATTGCCTTTTAATGTTAAGCCAGTGATGTCAGTTCTCTACAGGCTGCGGGAACAGCTCTGCCACGCAGCCTGTCAATCTTTCTCTATTCCCCTCCCCAAGTATTGCCTCCTTCCCACCTACTCCGATGACAGAGGATTTTGGCATATGACCTGGCACTCTCTCTTGCAAATGCACGTCCAGGCCATTGTATAGGCATTGACTGAGCAGTTTCATGTGCTCAGTCCTTTATAAAAAGTGGCAGTCCGAACTAAAAATAGCTACAGATGCAAGAGGACAGGCACTTTTTATAAAGGACTGAGCGCATTAACTGCTTAGTCTGTGCCTATACAATGACCTCGATGCGCATTTGCAAGATTGTGCGCCAGGTCATATGCCAGGCAGTGGGAAGGAGGCAGTACTTTTGGAACAGAGGAAGACTGACAGGCTGCAGAACAGAGATGTACCCGCAACCTGTAGGGAACTGACATCACTGGCTTAACATTATAAGGCAATTTCTCAGCCAATAAAGATTTATAATGAAAATAAAACCAGATAAAAGTTCCATTAGAAGGGAAATTTAAAATCAAGACAAGTTTCCTAAAGGTCAGATTTCCCTTTTAAGAGCTCAGAGGGCTGTTGAAGGATTTCACTAAAAGCATCAGTTGTTAGTATTTCTGTCTATTAAATCAACAAGAATTAACATGAATGAATGAAATATTATGATAATAAATATGAATGATGATTACATGTTTTTATTTATAAGCCTGATCAGGCATAAAAAGTAAGCTATTCTTCTATACATCAATAGAAATAAGATTGAATATAAGTACACATACATCATGTTGAGATATGTTCCTTCTGAACTATGTACTGCAAGAAATCCATTATAACTGTTGTGCAGCATTGTTACTGACTAAATGTAGTGATCTGATTGGAGGCTGGGCTTCTCTGCAATCATTGGTCTTAGATTCACCGAAGGCTAAAGAAGAGTGAATGCAGTTGCACTTATGCTAAGGCCCTGGACTCTCTTGCTGGAAGTGGCGTCTACAGTAATTTCAAAACAACAAGCCAACTCTTCGATGCCCATATAACTGCAGGTCTGAGATCTCATTTTCATGAGGGGAGGAATACTCATACCAACAACTACCTGCCACTCTCAGGAACCCTTTCTAATTAGGCCAGCTGTAATCCCATAACTGTCCATGAATTATAAAAGATAAATCATGCCACTATCCCTTAATTCCTTGGATTTAGATAGCTTTACAACTCATTACAAAGCAATGCTTTGGAGATCTTGCTAACATCCAGAGGGTTTAATTAATCAAATAACCAAGCCACTTTCATTAGATCACTGTGATCAACCTTACAGCCGACACTCTTACTTATTACACATCAAGTAATTTGGTCCTACATAAAACTGACCCCTTAAAACTTTAAACATGTTGCTTTTATTAAGTTATTTAGGTAGTGTACTGTGTCTGCCTTCCAGATTATATAATCTGTGATGCTGGTGGATCAGATACCATAGAATACACATATATAGCAATAGCTTCTGCATTATCAGCCAAACAACAGGCAGCACAGCGGGGAGTTTTGGGCCTCATTCACCCCCACTGACCCCCGGTGTAGATACATCTACTACAAGTTTGTAATAGTAAGAAATCTGGTAACTGCACATACAAATACTTTATATATACCAACATATCTATTGTGTAGGTGAAATTTAATTGGTTGAATGTTCTGTGTCTTAAAACAATGCACTTGTGCAGGCCTATAGTGTCAACTCTCAGAGATTTCTGTTATTTTAGGGCAAACCAACTGTACAATATAGGACTAATAAAAAATCCCATTGGTTTAGATGGGGCATTGACCTCCTTCAATATTAGGGAGGTCAACAACAGATTCAGTGGGTTAACCATTTGAGTGCCAAAGGGATACAAAAAGCATTGCAAAGCAATGCATTGCGTACCCCTATGGCACTCAAAGTGTTAAAGACCCCATTTCAATCAATGGGAATTTTGGGAATTTGTATTTATCCCCTACGATCCTTAACCCCAAAATCACACCAGTTTTCTTTTGAACCATTCAGATGAAACTATGCAGGATATCCAAGGTAACTCCTTCTCTGCCAAAACAGTGCGTCCCATCTTTTTCTTTCATAGAATCCAACACATGACGCTGTCAGGCCTAAACTGCTTCTGCACACAATCAATTTATAAAATATATGAATATATATATATAAAAATAATACTTTCATGCAATACTTAAAGCAATCCCCCTGTTTAACCCTCCTGCTGTCAGACAGATGAGCAGCAGGCCTCTCTGGCAGAGAGACGGTTATGAAAATATAATAAAGAAAATGGTAGAAACCAGCAAAGATATATATATATATATATATATATATAGACATAGCAGGCTTTATTGCTCGGTCAGCACAATTATAACTCAGTATATTACATATCAGGATTGTTGATGATTGGGTACAACATCCTAACATATTATAAGCCACCTGTTTGAAAATCAAAGCTGCAAGCTGCATATGTCGTTGTATGTTAATGTATAAATGGATATATATGCAGTACTTATTGCTTGGCTGTTGTTTTACAAAAGTATAAGAGTATAAAACAAGTAGGCAACTTGTGGCTCTTTAGCTGTTGTCAGATTATAACTCCTGTGGAGGATGCTTAGAGATGTAGTCCAACAGCGTCTGAAGAATCACAAACTGGCCACCCATACAATAAAACCATTATGTTTTCTCAGTCGGAGGCATTCAAGAAGTGAATGATTCTGCGAGGCTCTGAATGTCTCTTAAGTGAAAGATTTGCAGACAGTAGAAAAAAAAGAAGGGATAAGGGGGCAGATTGTGTTAGTTTGTAGATTCGATCCTCTCTTGGCGCCGCCTCATGATTTCCTGCAGTTCTGTGTCCCCTTGACTTTTCTGGAAAACAGAAAAAAAAAAAAAAAAGATGTTCAAAGTGGCTTATAACGTGTAAGAGATCTGTTATTCTTGGGATCAGAGTATATTGTTTAGGTGCCTGTGTAATGGCTAGACACAGCTGCTTACGCCGTATTATACTACTAGTGTAAAAGCCCGTGTACACGGTCCAAGGTCCGGGTTATGTTAACCCTCTGAGTGCCAGAGGGGTACGCAACGCATTGCAAAGCAATGCGTTGCGTACCCCTCTGGCACTCAAAGGGTTAAGAGGCCGGTCCTGCTATGCATCCTGCCTCCAACGCAGTCATGCACTGTAGAGACTGCCCGAAAGCACAGAATGCTCCCAGCACAGAACTCCCAGCATTCCATGAGTTCGGGCAGTCTCTACTGCGCATGATGGCTTCTGACAAACATCCTAGCAAATTATTATATAGGATGCTCCACATCTGTACATCCCAATGGGTCAGTATAAAAGGCTTTTAAACTACAAATTGTATATTGACAGATATGGGAACAACTTTCTCATAGCTTAACCACCTGAGGACTAAAAGGGTATGCAACTCATTGTGAAGCAATGTATTTTACATCCCTCTGTTCCATAAGAGGTTAAAACTCACCCATTCACTCTCAGTGTGCCCTGCAGATCTCTGTGATCTGTAGGGCTGGGTGATGTCAGCACCTCACTTGGCGCATATGCAAGATTTCTCTCCTCTCAAGTTAAGCCCATTTACAGTTTAAAAAGCTTTTATATTTTTATTGTTTTTAATATTTCATTTTTTTTCTAGGTGTGCTCCTATGGGAGCAGATCTAGAAAATAAACCTAAGGCTGCACTTCCCCAAAATGGTTACTATCAACCTTTTTGGAGGTCATAAAACTGACTCGTCTTCTGAAATGCAGCCTGGAAGCCTGTGTCTCAGTTCCATACTCCTGGGAGGAGATGCACTAAGGTGTGATAAAGCGGAGATAAAAAAGGCAATATTAAGAGCTGAGGGGATATTTGTGTAGTGGAATACTGTATTTTTCTAACCCCCTGAGTCCCACAGCGGTGTGCTCGTCTTTATGAAACTCAAAGGGTTAAGAGAGTGATGCTGCTTGTGGTGCTGAAGCCTGAGAGAATCCTCTGCTTCCCCACTGAGCAAGTGGGAAGCAGAGAGGATGTTCTCAGACTCCAGGGTTGTCTACTGATAACATCCCCAGTAGTTCAACAACCCTGTATTTTAATGGGAACTTCTCCCCTCACACTACCAAGTCTTAGTACATATGGTGATATGTGTCTAACTACACTTCATCAGACACGCATTGCCAAAGCATCGAACCCTAGTGTATCTCAGTCCTGGTCCCTTGGGATCAGATCTGCTGATAGGGCGTCTATTTATTTCAACCTAATAAAAGTAGACTTTCTCCTCCTTCTCACCTTGTTCCTCTCAGTTCCTGACACTTCTTCTCCTTCTTGCCCTGTTCCTCCCACTTCCCACCCATTTCTCCTCTTTCCCACCCTGTTCTGCCTATTCCCACCCAAGTTCCCAGGTATGGAGAGTGTGAGTCATTGATTAGGGCTCTTCATAGTCATACTGATGCCGCTGGGGAATATAATTGCCGCAAATCGTGGCAAAAAGGGGGTGGAGTTTACCCATGAGTGGGGGAGGGGCTTTCTGGGGCATCACACAAGTGGATTGGAAGTTGGAGGAACTGGGTGGGGAAGAAGGAAAAGTAGGAGGAACTGGGCAGGAAGGAGCAGAAGTGGACCCCACAGAGTAAGAATCAGCTTCTGCCCTGGAGACCCGGTAATGCACACTCAAATCTGGTGTCTCCGGGCAAATCCGTAGACTTCCCAGGTATGTTCATAGGACAGAGACAGAGAATTGCATTAAGGGGAAAGTACTCTTGTTTTACTTGTCACAAAAAACTACAAATGTTTTCATATAAAAATATTTACTGCTTCTAAAACTCATTAACCAGAGGGGTGACCAGTGCATTGCAAAGCCCAAGCCTACAGTTCTTAAAGGGCTAAATCTACTTTTAGAAAAATAGCCACTTTAGTACTGAATAAAATCCCTTCAATGAACTCTGTCATAACAGAAATGCATTTTTAATAGACATACTTTGGCCTTTATTTATCAGGCAATCAGAAACATACTTATCAAGCCAAGGGATGTTTTTGGACACACAGCTTATGAATAACATTTGAAGTGTTTTTAACTGACCTCTTGATAAATTTAGGCCTCAATATTTCACGCCTGTCTTTCTAGTCACACTGAAAATGGAGGGAATAGTTTTCATAAGGATATGGTTGCTGGAGTTCAAACATGTCAGATGTAGCTCAGGTTTATTGTCTGCTAAGTCCTATGTCTTGTGATGTAGTCGAGGAATACAAATAATTAAAAAAAACGTACTGAAACTATCATATTTAAATTTTTACCTTGAAGGGAAAACATTTTTAATGACTCCAAAAATGTCAATAGGATGTCTCCCTAGATAAACATCCTTCTTGTTTAAAAGGGAGCTATGTCTATACCATTATGTGGCTCTTAATTTGTTTATCTGAAGGACTTGTTTAGGTGCGAGTCCATGGCACAGTCAAGTATATAATTTTATATATTTTAGTGCATTTTACCTGCAGTTGCCTCTATCCTCATAATAGACAAAAGTCTTCAATAATCTGCACAAGAAACGCCACAGCAGAAGCCATACTCATGGTTCCAATATAAATAAACAACCCCCCAATATATGTTAAAGTCAATGTTTAACGATTAAACTAAATGGTTTACATTGTAAAGTAATAACATTTTTTAAGCTACGTAATTTTGTTCCTTTGAACCTGCTTCAGTCCTTGGTCTCATTTATTTTTGTTAGTGTAACATTATGTTCAATCTTGCATATCAACTATTTTGTATTAAATAATGTTTTACTCAATTGAGCATGCTTTGTGTGCATGTTAGACAAATGAATAATTCTACACTTATTTCTATCCCTTTATTTAACCGATTTCTTAGATTAAGCATGCTGTGTTTTGAGACAAGCTGTACTTGAATGAGACCTTCGTGGGTCAAAGTCTTCACTGCACACTCACTTTTCCACTTTTGAAGAAATGTGCTGCACCAGGTGAGGCTGATATATTAAGAAGAATAGTGGGGAGATGCACTAAGGTGGGATAAAGAGGTGATAAACAGGTGATAAAGTGGAGATGACGTCTGCAGTGTTCTAAACTCTCCAAGTCAGGGTCAGTTTTGTGGCAGGTGCAAAGGTGCAATGCATCTGGCCCCTCTTATTTTCTGACCCAGCGCTTAAAGGGATAGTAAACTCCCAAAAAACTGTTAGCGAAATGATAGGAATAATAAAAATATACTTACTGCCCTCATTCCCATCTCTCAAACCGTTATGGTTTGAGAGATGTAAGAAAATAAAGACCTCCGCTCCCTCCCCTTTCTGCCTGACTAGCTGTAAAGCTGTCAGAGACAGAATCCGGTCGCCCGACTGTAGGCGGACGCATGAGAAGGGGGAGGGAGTGGAGGTCTTTATTTTCTTACATCTCTCAAACCATAACGGTTTGACAGATGGGAATAAGGGCATTACATATTTTTTTATTATTCCTATCATTTCGCTACCAGTTTTTTCTGGAGTTTACTATCCCTTTAAGCGCTGGGTAGAATTGAGCTGTGTGAGAATGCCCACACAGCCACACCATCCATGACTGCTGCTACTCTATACATTCTGGGAGGTTGTGCCTGCTATTGTCACCTGTTCCACCCGCTAACCCCAGAAACTATCTATACTCACACTGACTCTATCATCACATGGCACAGACACAGTGCACTAGAAGAAATCAGCAAGGGAGGCTCCAATGTGGGGAGCACTTTAACCCTCTGAAAACCAGACAAGGTATGCAACATAATGTATTTTTTGTTTTTTAAAGCAGCCCTGCAAATTATTTTGCACCTGGCCCTGCCAACTTTAGAACTGGTGCTGTTTCAAGTCCTATGTAGCCAATGCACTAAGACTTCTCCAGATTTAAAGTACTTAGTGCATTGGCGCAATAGAATAACATAGGAATTGGAGAGTTTAGAACACTGAAGAGGTCATCTCCACTTCATTACCTCCTTATCACACCTTAGTGCATCTCCCCAGGAGTAATTGTGGGACAAAGCAACTGCACCAAAGTTATAGTTTCATTTCCGTTGATAATTTGTCAAGTGTTTCGCAACAAATTGCTACATAGCCTTCAATTAAAATTTGTTAGATAAATCCAGTTGATAACCATAGAAACATAGAATTTGATGGCAGATACGAACCATTCGGCCCCTCCAGTCTGCCCATTTTTGCTACTGTGAAAACCTCAAACGTTTTTTGGTCCTTGGTCTTTTCTTATGTTAAGGACAGCCTTATGCCTATCCATCGCATGCTTAAATTCTGTCACTGTACTAACTTCTACCACTTCTGCTGGTAGGTTACTCCACTTATCTACTACCCTCTCAGTGAAGTAAAACTTTCTTACATTACGTCTAAAGCTGTATCCCTATAGTTTGGCCTCTTGTCCTAACATTTTTACTCCTTTGATAGAAACATTGCTATGTGCATTGGATCTATGGTATTGCCCTGCCACTGGGACCCTGTCAGGATGTGGAATCTGGACTCCGGAGGGGCAGAGGCAGCCATGAGTAAGCGGGGAGGGAGGGAAACTTGGCAATTTTTTTTTTGTGTGTGTGTAACAGGGGAAAACAAGGGGACGTATTATACATAGGCACTCTTGTTTTCCCCTGAAATCTTGGGTACAATATACACCTGCGTATTATACACAGGTGCGTATCATACCTGAGATTTTACGGTATTTATTGATTAAGTCAATGACAATACTAATATTTAACCGATATCTATTCTTGAAATGTATTATACTGGCAAACGGGATTATGTCTTACTGGCCTACTAGTTCATGTGTGCCAGTTAATTAGGTTTAAAAATAAATGCGGGCCGCATGTTGGACATCTCTGCAGCAAAGTGTTGTCCGTTGCTACCACTCTATACAAGATGCAGTTACTTGCTTATATTGTCCAATCTGCCAAACTGTCTGTTTGAGAACAAGACACTTGGCAAATCATGCAGGGGGGACTCTAACACACAGGATAGCTCTGAGGCCTAACCTATCTGTTGTTCTAGCTGAACTCTAGCTGAATTAACATTTACATACCTGGGAACTCTCTGGCTTCGCCCTGGAGACTCAGTTTTTTGAGGTGCATTACCGGTTCTCTGGGGACATAGGCTGATTCTATGGTGCGTGGGAATCCCAAAATCTACCCACTTCTGCTCTTTCCTAGCCTGTTCCTCCCACATCCTCTCTTTCCCTACTATCATGGTGCCCGTGATTGCCTCCAGCGTCTGTGTGTGCAGGTGACATTCTTTACTTCGTGGTTATCGCGTTGTAACACATTCGCTATTCTTATAGGCTACTGCTTGTTGCTAGAGTGAGTCTCCGCCTACTTGCTAGGCCTTAGCCTGCCACTACTAGTTTTCCCTTTCGTGGTGTACCTGTGTGCTATAGATCTTGTGATTTCAATGCCTGATTCCCGTGTATGACTTCTGGTTTCGTCTGACTTCGGCTCCGCTTGATCCCTGACTGCTCTCCATTCCGGTTTGACTCCTGGCTCTGGCTGACTACCCGCTCTGATCTGACTCCTGGCTCTGGCTGACTACCCGCTCCGATTTGACTCCTGGCTCTGGCTGACTACCTGCTCCGATTTGACTCCTGGCTCTGGCTGACTACCTGCTCTGAACAGACTCCTGGCTCTGACTGACTACCCGCTCCAAACAGACTCCTGGCTTTGGCCTACTATCTCCGCTAGCATTCTTGGTGCCTTGGTGATTCCTCCTTACTGGAGGTGTACAGTTGCGTCAGTCTGTGTCACTGACTTTCCATTGCCTACCATTCTGTACTGTGTCATTGGTTACCCTAGCGTTCTAGGGCAAGTCTGTCAGTTGCGTCAGTCCATGTCACTGACTTTCCCATTGCCTACCATACTGTACTGTGCCGTTAGTCACCCTATTGTTCTAGGGCGAGTCTGCCTCTGTTGCCTGTCCAGTCAGTACTAGTACTAGTAGTTACTACCATCCTTGCTACTAGAAGTTACTGTCAGTCAGAGTGGTACTCTGTCTGCCTCCAGTCTGGTGATCCTGTCCTTGTCTTAACCTGCCTTGTGAAGGTTGAGGAAGTATCCAGTTACTGTCCTCATATCTGGCCCTGTGAGGGTTGGAGAAGTGCTATTTATTTTATTGTGCTATTCTAATAAAGATCATTGTTTTACCATATTTGTACTTGTCATAGTTGTTATTCCATGGTCACTCCGTGACACCTACCCTGTTCTGCCCACTTCCCACCCAATTTATTAGACAACCTGTTATGCCTCTCCCCACCCATTATTAAGCCCCGCACCTTTGTGATGCAAATCGTGTCATTTATATCCTCCCACCGGCACCACATCAGTCCCCTCCTGGCACTCAACAAGAACATGTTCCCAGGTAGGAGCATAAGCATTGCTATCTCAATAATAATTTTTTTGTGTACATGTGGCTTTGTTGCAGAAGCAGCAGCAGATGTACTCTTGTTGGTTACTACACCTTTAATAGAATGTAAAGGCACTTAAGTATACACAGTAGTAACTAACACGTCCTGAAATAGTGGTACAGCATTAAAGGAGTGAACTCAAGGCCTCACCTCTAATTGAGATTTCTGCACAGCCAGTTGGCTGTATACCCGTGCTCCTTCCTCGCCACACACTTTCTTCAGTTCCTCCTTGTTCAGAGAGAAAAGTTGTGCCCCGTTTAGAATGCCCAGCTGTGCCGCTGTGCTATAAGACAAGAGACCCACAAAATATACTTTCAGATTAAATGATCATGGAGAATACAAGTACTGAGGCAACTGCCAAGGCAACAAGCAAGGGTTGAATTTAAAGTGTTAGTGATGTCACGCTATACATTCATATCCGATTATTCCTTATACTTTATTATAATGGTCTGTACCTTTTAGAAATGTCCATATCAGTGTAGTTTTGTTGTAATTCTATTTTAAAGTTTCCCCCTTCCACCCTTTTTCCCATTGTCACTTTCCCTCCCACAGATCTGGGCTTGACCGGACAGATCTCAACGAGGGACAATATTGTCTGTGTCTATATAAGGAAAACCCTCCCCCCTTGACGAAGTGGAGCGGGGTTTTCCTTATGTTGATACAATATTGTTCCTCTTTGCAATCCATCTGGATCGGCTTTCGGATCTGAAGGAAGAAGAGGATGTCAGAAAAGGGCTGGGAGGGACGAACTTTTAAATATAATTACAATAAAATTACGCCAACATGGACATTTTGAAAGATACAGAGCCATAGAGATGGCTTAGCTGGTTAATGCACCAGCTGTAGAATCTGTTAAGGTCACAGGTTCTAGTCCTGGCAAGATCGACTCAGCCTTTCACCCTTCTGAGGTAGATAAAATGAGTCCTGGACATACTAGTAAACAAGAGATAATCTCAATGTATTCTTCCTGGTAAAATACTTTTGCAAAAGAACAAAAAAGTATATGGAAAAATTGGATGTGCATTTTTAGCGTGACATTACTATCTCTTTAAATCTCAGGTGCCTTTAGACAAAGCATTTTAGGTGCCTTAGCTCTTCCCATGGTGACACCCCTTCTCCTCACATGACCTCACCCCCAGCCCCATCCACTGCTGCCTGACACAGAAAATACTCTAACACTCAGTGCTGCAGGAATAGTGATACATCATATCACTGACCTGCTTTGATGGCCACTGACAAGAAAACTCTCTGTAAATAAACATTCAAGGAGCTCACTATCAGGGACCTAGGTGTATAAATAGGTGAAGTTTAACCCTTTGAGTGCCAGAGGGGAAGGGATATATTGCTTTGCAATGAATTCTGTACCCCCTGACACTCAAAGGATTAAAAAAATTGCAAGTGTAGACAATATTTTACTTAACACATTAAGTGCTTGCAGCACATGTAAAGTCAAAGTAAAGGGTTACTATCCTTTTAAGCCAAGTTAATGACCAAGAAACATTTTAACTGGTATTTCATAAGATCAACAGAGTAATTCCCCATTATATGAGACCAGCAGTACAATAAGAGGATTTTAGTCTTACCTGTTAAATCCTTTTCTCTTAGTCCATACAGGTTACCGGTGACTCTGGATAGGCAATCTGCCCCTTTAAGTAGGCAGGAACAATTCTAGAATTGTATGCAGGGGATGGAGCCTACCTTCCCTCCTTGGCTGCAGCTAGCCACCAGCTCCAGTAAGATTTGAGACACTAACTATTAACTAGATAGTAGAAGGGAAAGAAGACTCCTGTGAGCATGACCCTGAAGGATCCTCACGGTCTGCCACAGGAGAGCCAAGTATGATCCCTTGACAGGGTGGGAGACCAGTAAACTGTATGGACTAAGAGAAAAGGATTTAACAGGTAAGACTAAAATCCTCTGTTCTCTGTCGTCCAATACAGGTTACTGGTAACTCTGGGATGTCCAACCATTGAGTTTCCCAGAGGCGGGAAGTAAGGCAAGGACCAGGCGCAAGGCCCCCAAAGTTACCAGAGCAGACATGAACCATTAGATCAGATGAACAGGGGTACAACACCCCAACTGTTACACACACTGAACTAGAGCCAACAGGGCTCAAAAGTGAAAGAAGCACCAAGAACCGAAGAAGATCCTAGACAGGCAAGACTACCTCCAGGATCTTCCTCCCAAAGCTGGAGTCAGCCGATGCCAGCACATAAACACAGTAATGCTTCAAAAAGGTGTGCACAGACGACCAAGTGGCAGCCTTGTACAATTGATCAGCAGAGGCCTGATTCTTGTAAGCCCAAGAAGCCCCAACAGATCTAGTAGAATGAGCAGTGACCCAACAGGGAGCAGGCTTCTTCCTTAGCTCACAGGCCTTACGAATAGTGGACTTGATCCAAGATGCAATAGTCACTTTGGATGCAGGTCTTCCTGCCCTGGGACCCACAGGAATGAAGAACAATGTGTCAGATTGCCTGATAGACTCAGTGCGATGTACATAAAATTTGAGACAACGCACCACATCTAACAAGTGGAGATCCCACTCCTTGTCAGAGGTGGGGTCAGGGCAGAAAGAAGGCACCACAATCTCCTGATTGATGTGGAACTCCGAAAACCACCAGGAGAAATGCCATATTCCACGTTAACATATGTAGAGGAATGGTAGCCAAAGACTCAAAGGGAGGGTTCTGAAGAACGCCCAAATCCAAGTTAAGATCCCATGGAGGAGTGGGATTCTTAAAGATAGGACGAGTATGAGCAATGCCCTGAAAGAAACCCATGACATCAAGAAGAATGGCAATGCGCCTCTGAAAGAAAACAGAGAGAGCAGAAGGCTGAATCTTAAGAGAACTCAGACTGAGACCCTTAAGCACATCATCCTGCGAGAACGCAAGGACCGTAGGCAGATCAAATTCCTGAGACAGATCCCTATCAGCACACCAAGATAGAAAGGTCGATCTGACACGATGGTAGGCCTTAGAAGAAACAGGTCTGCAGGCACTAAGCATAGTAGCCACCACACAGAGACCCCAGCATCCTTAGTCTTAGGCCTGGCTCCAAGCTCCAATGGATTAGACATTCTCACAGTGTCAAAAATGTTATAGTATAAAGAATCACCCAATTACAGTGTGTAAAATTAAAGTTTCACCCCAGAAATTGCTAAAATACACTTAACTGGCAGGCGAAGGGTTAATCTGCAGAGGAGAGTGTCCAAGCCCTGCGTAGGATACTCGTTCTAGAAAAGGCACAAAATGGCTGCCACGGCGGGAGCCAATCAGAAACGAGCACGCAAAACAAGCGCTCATGGGAAATGTAGTTTCCCAAGAAAAAGTACCCCAACAGTGCCAGAAGCCCCCTGAGCCCCCCAAAACCCTTGAAACGTGAACCAGATGAAAGAGCAAGGGCAGACAATTAAAATGAGCCATCTCTGAAGTCGCTACGTTGATCGGTTGCAGAGATATGTCCCAGAGTGTGCAGTCCCATAGAAGTGAATGGAGCAATGGTGTCTATGCGGTAAAGCGCGCCCTTAAATTTTGCAAAGTTGAAAAGTAAAAAATAAAAGTACATGAAACATCACTAGAACATGTTAGGAGACCCAGAAAACATGGAACCCAGTAGAGAAAGTGCCAATAACCCCCCCAAAGATGCAAAACCAGCAGCTGAAGGGTTAAGTTACCATATAAACCTGCTCCAAAACACCCAACAGACATACAGATAAACCAAATGAGTGCAGGGGTGTGTAATAAGAACTCCAAAGGAAAAAAACTCTGTGCGGAGGGGCACTGTGGGACATGTGGACCTGCAGCACTCAAAGGGTTGCTCACATTTCCTGCAGATCGTTTGTCTTCAGACTACCATGTATTAAGAAGAAGCCTCGCTGGGCAACTCCTGAGGAAAGAACTTGTAGCCAAGATTTTCCCCCCAGGGCTTAAGGTCCACAAAAAGCACCTGGTTACTGAGCTAGCCATATCTAAGGGCATTGTCAGTTATGGTAATCTGCCTAATAGTGGTATTCCATTTCTAACAGAAAAATAAAAAAAATTCTAAAACTACAGCAGAACTGTTCTCTTGCCTGTGTCTTCACCAAGGAACAAATCTTACTGGAGCTGGTTGGCTAGCTGCAGCCAAGGAGGGAAGGTAGGCTCCACCCCCTGCATACAATTCTAGAATTTTTCCTGCTTACTAAAAGGGGTGGATCACATACCCAGAGTTACCAGTAACCTGTATTGGACGACAGAGAAATACCATTACATGCCACCAGAAATGCAAAACACCCTTACATTCAACCAGCAGAGCAATAAGCCAATATATGCTACCAGCAAGGCAGTACACCATTACAGAATGACGTGATCTGGTACCTTCCTTTTTAGGAATTCAACACTGAATGTAAGCTAACACTTACCCTTTACTGAAGCCCTTGGCCTCCAGCCAAGCTTTGACCTCCTCTGGTTCAGATTGGAAGTTCAACGGGACGTACACCTGCTGAGCTTTCTCTACTCTGTAGTTCCTCTTGGGTGGCTGATTGGTTGTGATTTTCTTCAGGAGTTCATCATTCACTTCATCCATGTGGTGTATTAACTCTGCATGGGAAGAAGAGGTTCAATGCTAAGTCTACCTCTATCTTCTGTATAAGCAGCTATAGACACCTTCCAAATACCAACCAGACAGTAAGGTTGCAGTCTACAGTGTAAGTTTTTCAAATGTTTTGAAGTGATGAAACCATTTGGTTTCAAGCCAAATGTTGGTGGAACCCTATCAACCAAATCCTTTAACCCTCTGAAAGCAAAAGAGGTCTCCAATGCATTGATTCTCTCAAGGTTAAAATGGTATAAATATCAAATATTCCAGAATGCTACTCTGTATTTTAATGAGCAGTATTAGGCTTTCAGGCAACCATTAATATAATCTTCCATGTGTCCAATAGTATTGGGATGCAGGCACAAACTACTTGCACCATAGGGAACATATGCTAGTCTGCAAACTTTCAGTTGATTTAAATGTTCTTTTTAATCTATATCTTGGTAAAATATCAGTTCTACAGCATATGAGCCAGTTCTTAGTTAATTAGCATACAGCTATCCATTGATAAGCTCTAAACATCCAGCATTCATGTTTGAAAACATTAATCTTGTTTATAAGACAACAGTTTATATAATTTCTGAATGAAATGTAAAAGCCTGAAATTTTTATTTAATTCTCTGTTGATCTGCATTTTTATTCCCTTGATTGTTAAAGGGATAGTAATATTTCACAAAAACAGCAGGTCTACTTAATCTTCATAGTATTTGGGTCATGGAGAGTGTTATTTCAATACTGTCAGAGTTGTAGTTCAGGAGTAATTGAATGATAAAGTATCCCCCTCCCTGCCCTTTTATCTAGTGTAAGCCACCTCCCCTCACATATGGAATCTGGTCCCTCGATTGGACAGCTCGCAGCAAGGGACAATCTTCTTACTGTGAGCATAAGGAAAACCCTGCCCCCTTGACAGGTTTTTCTGTTTTTTCCTTATGCTCACTGAAGATTGTCCCTCTCTGCAATACATCTGAACAGTCTTGCTGCTCTGAGGTGAGCAGTGTAACATCAGTAAGGCGGCGGGAAGGGGGTTACTTTATCATTCAGTTACTCTTGAACTACAACTCTGACAGTATTGAAATAACACTCTTCATGGCCCAAATACTATGAAGATTAATTGGAGTTGCTTTTATTGTGAACCATTACTATCCCTTTAAAGAGGACTCCAACGCATTGTGAAGCAATTAATTGGGTATGTCTCTAGCATTCAAGAGGTTAAATGCTCCATATGCTGGTGACAGAGAAGTTGGTTAATGCTTCAGCTATAGAGTCTGTTCAAACCTCATTGTCTCAGGTTCTAGTTCCAGAAAGGTCAATTCAGCCTTACACACTTCTGAGGTAGAAAATGAGTTCCCAGGACATACTTAAAAATATAGAAAATCTCAATGTACCCTTCCTGGTAAAATGCTTTCATTAAAACAAAATACGAATCAATAGGAATTTTGACTTGTTCCCTGTGGTGCTTTTGGGTTTCTATGTACTTAATAACCCCTTGTTCCACTGTCCTCCATCACAAAAATCTGTTCTGTGCAACCCGTTTTAAATCAAGGAACCACAGAGGTTACAAGGAATGCAGTCTAATAACTAGTGGCTTATGAATTATCATAAGTTATACTAAGATGTTATCCTTTTTACATTCGCCAATATACTCTTTCCTATCACTGCACATTACATTTAAAATGAGTCTTTTTTCAGCTGGAAATCAAGGATGCCAACTCCTAGTCTATTTATACAAAAAAACAGGACATAGTGACTTACGTTCCTTGGTGTTTGGATTGGTGGACCATCCTGCCATCTCGCTTCCCCACTTATCTCCAGCGTAGCTGCCAGGAAGCCTGTGTGTAGGACTTACAGGACCCACACCTCGAGGACTGACATCTCCCCTATATTTTGAACTGTTCTGTAAAAACAAGGGGACATTTCTTCTTTGTCACCTAATAATTAAATACTTGGATGCTTTCTATGAAGTACAGTCAATGACCACAATGACCAGAATTCTTGTAAAGACAGAAAAACAGGTATTCACGTTGTGGTCTGTAATAACCTTTGAATGAAACATCTCACAGCAGTGGGATTACCACTGTGAAATTTTAAGAAGGACGGTCTCAGCTGGAAACAAGGAAATGATTAGGCAGATTCAAATGTGGGTTTGTTGTGCAGACATCCCCATCAAAGACTGAAATGCATATAAAGTTATGCCCATCAAAAACCCTCTCCTGAATATAAGCATTATGCTTTTTGGGGAAATTCACCTGCAGTTCCTGGGTGAAAGGCACATGTTAGAGGTGTACAACCATCATAAGAATTACACTGTGTACATGGCTGGGTTATTATCGTTTGCTTTTGGGATTTCTTAATGACGTTTCTCTGTTTTAATTATTACATGGTACTTTATTGATTTTCATAAAAGTTGTGTTAGGAGAGTAATTTTTAAATTCTTCCCTGTCAAGTTGTGTTATGTGGGAGGAACATATTGCATGTCTTCTCCCAAATCAATGCGATAGCCGTGAGCCAATTTACCATGCCATAGGTTGGTTCTGCTTGGTTGGAAGCTTCGTCTGGGGTCACTAAATCAAGGATGTTATATGGAACATAACCTTCTTGGCCAATCCTGTTCCTTAGCTTCCACCACTGTTTATTGTCCTCCAGCACCTAGAAAACAGCACAACCAATCAAAATGTATCTAGCAACATACAAATTATGTCTTATGTATGTGTAGCACATTTTGGGAGAAACCAACTGCATTTCTGGGAAAAATTAACCATTCCAGAAATGTCTATTGATTTAAAAGGGGCCTTTAACTCCTTGAATGTTAGATGTCTCCAATGGATTGTGAAGCAATGATTTGAAGACCTCTTTAGCTTTCATGGGGTTAAACACCCTTTTATATCAATGGAACATTTTATTTTCCTTCTAGGGTGGAACTGGTTTGCTCCAAATTGCTACACTTTGCTTTTACACATAAGGATTATGGCTATTGTACTCTACGGCAGTTGTGATGCTACTCAGTTTTTTACCTCCAGAATTTCATCTTTCAACACTGACAACTCGTTGGCGTTCCGAGCGGTAAAGTCATAGCGAATTTTGGCACTTTTTTGTGGCTGGGCCGGTAATGGAGCCTCATAGTTCCTGCCGGGAGAAAGTCAGAATGTGTTTCAGAATAGGTTTAATGAAATATATTGTTAGAGGGAGAGAGAATTCTGCAGGCTGAAAGAATATGATATTTTCGGCTTTTACCCCCTGGTGTTAGTGTTAGAAGGACTATTAGTGCAATAGGGCTGCACAGTGCATTAATATCATTGCATTTTGCAGCCCTACTGCACCATTACACCATTCTGCCCTATTGCACCATTAGGTGCCCCAAGCTATTAACAAGTTCTAGGGTTTTAACTGCTTGAGGACCGGAATGGTGTGTAACACATTGTTTTGCAATGCATTGCACACCCCCCGGGTCTTTATGGGATTAAGCATGTGACCTAGGGCTTTAGAAACCTAAAACTATAGGCCTGCCACTGCGCACCACAATGCAACCTCATGAAGCCGATATACCTGCTGCTCTACAGTGCCTCGTCTGGTATATTTTGATACACTAAGGTCAATGCTCTAGTACTAAATCTGGAGTCAGAGGTATATCAGCTCCACACTTATAACAGCATTCAAGAGTTCACAGCATCATAATCTACAGTAAATATAGAAAACTAGTTGAACAGCCCGTTACACAGGCCACAGTGCCACTGCCACCCGGTTGCGGGGCAGTCACGCGCAGTAGAGACTGCCCACGCCACGACTGATACAGAGCTGGATGCTCCTACGGAGAGCCCAGCTCTGTATCAGCTGCGGCGCGGGCAGTCTCTACTGCGCATGACTGCAGCACGAGCAGCAGTGTGTACTGCGCATGTCGCGGCGTTACACACGATTTAGCGAATTATTATATAGGATATGGAAAGAGAGGCATACCAGGAAATATCCTGGTGGGCCAGTGTGTCAGTTAGGGACAAAGAGACAACCCCAAATTGTGGGTGATGCAGGGCCCTCCTCCGCACTACTGCCATCTTCTAACCTTCTCACGCACAGCCGCTGCCTTCCCTTTTCTTGTTTAACCTGAGTAACCTGGGCAAACTTACTACACCATAGAGGACAGATACAAATTAATTTGTGTTACATAAGGCTTTTCTACAACAATGAATAGGGATGGCAGAGGAGTTTCTATGTTCCCAAAAGACCAAGGTCGTAGTCAAACCTAAAACATTATCAGAGTTCTAAGCATCCCAATCTCAACAAAACTAGCAGGAAAATTAGCACCATTACATTCCCCAAGCTGACAACAAGCACAGAGGCTCCTAAAATAGTACCTTGCAACATGGATAGCAACCTTAATTGGGGCACATTGAACCCCATCAGAGTTCTGATATAGGCCGGTACATTAGAGTAGCCACTGGCTCTTTTTGCACACTAACCCAAGTGTGATTGGCCATTGATTAAAGATTGGTCTCAGTGCATCATGTGTACAGGACTTATGATTAAGCATGTTCACATGTGAAACGTATAGCTTCATGTATCACGCCATTCCACCATATTGTTCTGTTTCTGTTAGGAAGTCTTTTATGAATTTAACGGAAGCCAAGTTTTTTTTTCATCTCATCTATAGAGTTTTGGTATATTAAACACTGGAGCTGCAGTAACTTCCACTTTTACTACATTCAGCCCCAGTCACACATTGTACAATTGCCAAGCACACACTGTAGACTATCTGGTAATACCCAGAAACACACTCAGTAATACCCACCTACTGTTCTTAGGGCTGGTATTCTGTTCTTGCTTTTCTGAAGTGGGTTGTTTGAATGAATTTGCTCTGTAAGGATTTCCATTAGGATGATGAGGCTAAAAAAGTAAATCTAAAGTTATTCTCTTTTTGGAAAATTCTAATTATTTCAGATGCAAGTATGACATAAAAATGTAATGAAAGTAACCTGATTATTGGCTTAAATTACAATGTTAATTTGTCTAAGGCTTTATCAGAGAGGGCAGAGAACAAAGCTCTGCTGAGATTAGATTCCCCAATTACTATACCAAAATTCTCTACACTATTTTACTGTTTGAAAAACATAATGAAAACCACAATCACCAATACCTCAGAGCAGATTTATTATTATAAATAATCCAGTTTAGAATCTTTAGGAGCCAGGGAAATGTGAGTATATGTGTTAAAACCCATACAATCCATGTACTATAAAGAATTTGATGCTACATGTAAATGTAAGAAGGGAAAATGACCGGACATAAAATAGCCATATTGTTTTCCTAACACATCCTTCAGCAATCTAACAATAAATTGTTATGTGTCAAATGCTAATAAACACTATTGTAGCCCAATAGAATACATTGAGAATTTTAGAACTGGTTAATCCTGTGCCTAGAAACTTAATTTTGTTAATTTAACTGAAGCATTGGCAAAATGTTAGTTCTGTTCATACATATTTCACTTAAGGTCTATCATTATATTACTGCCAGAGTGTAGACATATGTATTCCCTTTCTTTATGCTTTGAGGACAACACATTATATCTCAATCTGCCAGCAGAAAAACCCCTTCTTTGGTATGTAAATAACATATTCTGGATTAACAGTCAGTCTAATCAGAAGGATGTTAATTTTAGGAGCAATCTGGCTGCCATATTAGTCAGGAAACCATATAACGTTCTTAAAAAATAAATAAAATGGTTGTAATATGCATGGAGTGTGCCATTACTGCCATAACATCTTGCTGTTCCTTTAAGGTTCCCATTGGCCTACTGGTAGCCTCTCTGCAGTGGCGTAACAATAGGGGTCGCACATGTGACCGTCACTCCAGGGCCCGGCCCCCCCCGCAACCCCATCACCACACGCCTGCAGCAACTCAGCTGATGTCCTGGCGCTCTAGTAATGCAGTGTGCTGGAAGATGACATCATCTCCCAGCATGCTGCATTACTGAGAGCCGCGCGGGAGCGGGCAAGGTGATGGAGGTAGAAGGTGAACACGGGTCAATGTGATGGTTTTGGGGGGGGTGCAATGTGTAGACAATGTGGTCGTGGGGGGGAAGGGCCCATGGCAATTTCTACACCAGGGCCCGGTGGCTTCTAGTTATGCCACTGTCTCTCTGATGAGCTTTCTCCATTCCCAGTTATCAGTTTATCCACTGTGTGTATATATATATAATATAGTAGTAGTATATAATATTTTTGTTCTTGATAAAGGTCCCTACCAGACAGAAACGTCGGACAATTATAAATTTGTATTATTTTAAGACCTGTGAGTGCTAGCCTTATCAACTTAAATATTTGTCTCGCTAAGTACCCAGTATATATATATATATATATATATATATATATATATATATATATATATATATATATATCACAAACTGAAAAGGTTATGCTGGGGAAAAAAATGAATGAAAACCCCTTCCACCTGAATTTGGTGGGTGGTAGATACAATGTTAAACAAAAATTTGACACACCAGTCAAGCCATATGACTTGCTTTTCCCACAGAAATCTCACATGTGCAGTGTTGTTACTACTGTAAGTGATTCTGGGTAGGCATATGCAAATAAGTTTAACAAGGAATCACCTTTTTGCCTAAGATTCCACTTTATACATGGATTCCTTAGCGTATGTGTATGATGAGCAACAGCTTTAAGACACAACTCAGGAAGAGATGCAAAGCCAGTGAACCACTCATGGATGGCTCTTTCATTGTCAATGCAACTCGTCAGCATGACGAAGGCTGCCAAGTGCATCCGAAACGTTGATTAAATAAACACACACTATTGTCTCACCCTTCTATTAGAAGTCCTGTGAGTGCTTTGTTCCTTCTGGATTTGTACTTTTGCTCCAACAATAGCACCCAGGCATTTGGCTACAACTAGAAAACGTGAGTGCCTCTGTCCTGGTGGATATATATATATATATATATATATATATATATATATATATATATATATATATATCCCACATACAAACATGTTTGGAAGCTGTCTGTGTCATACATATTGTAATATAGTTTTAAAAGAATACCACTATTCAGGTACTTAATCTTTCATAATTCTTATTAATAAAACTTTCTTCACTGTCCGGGAATTATAATGTCCATAACGTTTTTGGCCTCACTAGTTTGAGGAGTACTTTTGGACTGTGTGAATGCTCTGCGTCCAGTAGCTTCTACAACGCACCCTTTCCAACTTGTTTTTCCCCCTTTTTTCCCTTTATCTCTCCTTCCGGCCTACTATTTACCCCCCTCCCTTTTTTTTCCGCTCTCTCCCTTTTTCTTTCTTGCCTTCTGCCTCACAACAGGTATGTTGTGATTTTTCTTTGGCACTGAAGGTATATAGGGTTTGTCTGATTGCTGAAATTCATTTCCATGAACCTTCAGCGACTTTACTTCCTATGCTGGTTGCATGCTTTATGTAATACCTTTGTTGAATCCCTGTATTTGATTTTGATTTAGCATATGGTTCTACATCTGTGGCACTGTTTCTCTGTATAATGTGAAAATTTAATAAAAGCATTAAAAAAAAACAAGAAAAACTTTGTTCAATAGCTGAACTAACTGAATGTGTCCCTTTCAGCTCTGTATCTTGTGTCGTCAAGGTAAACCAGCCACAGCGGTTTTCACGTACAGCCCTGGTGTTATAGAGCAAAGACTACCCCAGAAAACTACATACTCCCACCTGTGGTTCCACACACATTACTAGTTACATCAATAATGAAGTCTTATCATGGTGCTAACAATGTGTAAATCAAGAGCAAGCCAGGATGACATGTCTGCTGATGTACCGCTGTGATGTTCATCAACAGTAACACAAGTTTGTCCGGACAGCTCATAGCGAGGGACAATCTTCTGTGAGCGTAAGGAAAATCCTGCCCTCCTTCGTCAAGGAGTTTTCCTTATGCTAACAAGGAGAAGATTGTCCCTCCCTGTGAGCTGTTCTGTCAAGTGACTAGATTCCACATCTATGGGGAAGTGGCAGAGAAGAGGCAAAAGGAGCAGAAGGAGGATTCTTTATAATTAAATTTCTGTTCAATTATACGTTGGAGGATATTAAAATACTGCGGTACATGGTCAAAAATATATCGGAGATGCCTTTATATTAACATACATAGTAACATAGTTGACGAGGCTGAAAAAAGACATGCGTCCATGATGTCCAGCCCATGCAACACCCCTGTTGATCCAGAGGAAGGCAAAAAAAATAACCCTGAAGCCATTTCTAATTTATCACGAAGTGGGTTAAAAAATTCCTTCCTGACTCCAAATCAAATGGTAGTCAGATAGTTCCCTGGATCAACAATCTATCTGCATTGAAGCCATCTGTCATAATTTTCAATATTGTTCTAGATAGGCATCCATTGCTTTTTTTGAAACCAGTTACATTATCTAAAAGTACAACAGCAATGTCTATCCCTTTAAGGATTTTTAAAGGGATAGCAATGTTTCAAAATAAAAGCAGCTCCAATTAATCTTCATAGTATTTGGGCCATGGAGAGTGTAGCGTTATTTCAATACTGTCAAAGTTGTAGTTCAAGAGTAATTGAATGATAAAGTATTCAACTTCTGTGTTGGGCTTTCAAGATCCCAGCATCATCAGGTCTTCTCCCAGAGGACCAGATGTGTTGATAGGGCACTATCTAACTGATAGCTGCACTTTAATGCTTTCCTTGTATATTTTACTACAAGGAAGTGAAGAGACCTGTAGTTCCCAACAGCTGGAGGTCAAAGTTTAAAATTCCTGATGTTAGCTTTACACAATTCTATTTCAGCGTCCTTCTAAGCAGATCTAAGTTATTTCAATCTATGGCTCGTCATTTATATTGTCTTAGATCATGGGCGCCACACATGTGGCCCGTGACCCAAACGTGGCCCACAGAGCCCGAGGCAAGGCCCACCTGAGATGTGTAACAAAACATTTTTGTTACCTGATTAGCTAGCACATGTGAACCACCTACTTTCTGTTACCACTGTGACTAGTTCAGTCTGTTAAATACCAGTATGCTCACTAACTTGATCGAAAATGATCAATGACTAACACTAGGCCTATAGATCTGCACTTTTGTATGAACAAAGACGATGAAACATTTTATACTACTTTTTGCATTACTGATAAAAATTCATATTTTTTAGTTATAGAAAAAAAATGAATGCAATGTGGCCCATGATTGCAAACACTTAGACACCCCGTCTTAGAGAAAGCCGTCTGAAAATAAACATACAAACACTTAGAGGATTAACTCACCTCTTCCTGGAGCCTAGATTTGATAGCTTCTGGTGGGTGTCCCAAGTCCAATTCCCAAGGAGCTCCCTGGAAAATGTCCAATGGTGGTATCCAGCCGTTATTAAATTTGGGGATGTACTGTGGAATCAAAGGTTCTCTTGGCCATTCTGCCCTGAAATATAGACCGCAATTGTGACAATAGTTAATGTTGAGTGTCTGGTTCCACATGAACCATTTTACTTGCTGAAATTGAGGCATATGTATTAAAGACACAAGAGTAGCAAACTGCAAATTTCTAGATTGATAATTTATTTAACTGTGTTTTTTCACGTCCTGAATGTTAGAGAGGTCTCCAATGCATTGTGAAGCAGGGCATGTCTATTCAGTCTTGCCAAGAGTTAAAAGTATCAACTACTGTGCATTCATGGTTTTTCACTTGACCAGAAACATTTTTTTCTGAGGACAAAATAGCCTATTCACAAAGTAAATAAATGCATAATAGAAGGAGAAATTAGCCATAATGCCTCATGCCAACATAAATTTCTTGTAGTGTAAAGTCATGGTAAGACATGGCAGTCATTTTCTAGTAGCCCATAAACCGTGTCACTTTCTGTCAAAGCAGTCAATGGGCAATTCTCCCTCACTTGTTTAGAACTCTATGCTGTGAGGTCTTCATTCCAGGACTGTGTATTGTTGAGGAAGTGTGCTGCAGGGCACACATTTAAAATATGTGACTATCTTGGGCAATCTGGGTCAAGTAGTCATCCAATACCTAATCCAATTTCTTTGTCGTTTTGATCATTACTCTGTGCAATATCACATGCTTGTGTAAGCCCCACTCAGAGGTGTCTGCCCATGAGTCAAGCCTCACCTAGATTTGGTCCATCTCTCTCCTAGAAGCTCCCACACTGACATCTCTTTAGGGGTCAGGTGTCCTCTCAGGAAATCTGTAGCATCTTTGGACAACAGAGGAGCTGTGATAGACCTGCCCAGTTCTGGACCTCCTGAGCTCTGAATTATCTATAATGAACAACAGAGTACAATTTCAGCATAGAACAATCAGTTTCAGACTTTATAAAGATGTTCTTTTCCTTACATCATTGCATTTTTGGTATCCAGAACCAACAACCAGGCTTAGCCTCAGGGAACAGACCCTAGAACAACTGCTGTAAGATATATAACATTCTGATATTACAAACTACCAGAGACAGACAGACATACTTACCAATTCCAGTGGTCCGAAGAGAAAATGGATGAGCTCTGCAGAACTGGGATTCTGTATATGCCTTTTTAACTTGGCCTTAAAATCAATATAAAAACGGAATTACACAAAGTGGTAGTGGTGGGGGATTGTTTCCATAAGATAAAAAAGAAAAATGTTTAAAGGGCAACTAACATGATAAAATAGAACTGATATATATATATATATATATACATATATATATATATTACAATGTGGGTTATTTGTGTATGTGTTTAAGCTTTTTCTTTCATGAATTAACAGCTGCTATTCTCACCTCTTGGGGTGGCAGATTTTTATATATAGCCCTTCATGTGCTGGTCTACCCTTGGTTTTTCCTGCCCAGAGCTGGTGCTGCGAGCTTCAGAGGCAGAAGGAAGCTTCTATTGGCTGCTGTGATGCTATGCCCATCTGCACAGCCAATAGGAATTAGGATGTAACTGGCAGCTTCAGCTATTGCAGGAGGTGAGAACAAGTGTTTGAGGGGGACCTGTACAATTAGGACTGTATGGTATAATGATGGAACTTCCAAAGGAAGGAATAGTGTTGGATAACTTGTAAAAGACAGAGCTTTTTGATTTTTCATACTAGTTGTCTTTGAAAAACAAACAAAAAACCCACATTAATTCTCTGAGTGTTAGAGAAGTCTCCAACACGTTGCAAATAAATGTGAAACTAGTGAAATAACTAAACAGAAGAAAAGGAATATTGATATCGATATCTAACTCAGACAGATGGTTTGGATGGATACATGCAAAAATAAAATATTAATCTAGTTAAATAATGAATGAAAAAACACATTTAAAAAATAAGGGCTCAAGAAAGTGTTGATTTATTAAATAAAGAAAAAAAGAAATTAATAATTTAACTATCTAAGAGAGTAAGGATGGTTGTCAAGTAAACAAAAGAATGAAATGAGAACTGTGACACAAATAAATAAATAATTGATCCCTTGAGTTGTAGAGACATGGCCAACGAATTATGAAAAAAACCATTTACAGTGGACAGTAAACAGTGGTTATGTCAGAGATCACCTTGTGGAACACGAAGTGACATAACTCAATGGCTTGAATAACCAAAAAAATTCTTCCAAAACTAAAAGACTAAAACATAGGTCGTATCAAGGACATTGTTAGGTAGATCAGTCTCTGGGTCTCTTGCTTACAGACTCAATTTTATGGCCTATCAGGTTTGGGTTGCAGGTGTCTCTATACATAGTTTTACTAGGTTTAGCCTTTATTTTATTCCATATGTTCAAGTAGTTGAATATCCATTATGAAGAGCTACTGCACATGCATCTGGCAACCTTTCAGTCAGTACTTCCTTATACTTGCTGTTTCTGTCATGTGACCTCCACTAATTTCCTGACTATGCTTTATCTCTGCATGTCCCTGATTTACATCTCAACTTTTGTTCCGCCTCTGACCTGCTAGAAAACCACCTGTCTTGACTTCCGCATATTATGCTTTTGTCTCTTTTTCCCAGGACTTCCCTTTGGCTATTTCCTGAGCGACATGGCACCATCAAATCCCTTGTCAGAACACTATACTGCCAATGGATTTCCGCATATCTCTACAGTTATTAAAACCAAAAACTTTTTTCCTCTCTGGGACATATAATAGTGGATAGTCCGCTGATTTCGCTAATCATAGTGGTGCAATAATACTGTGCAGTAAATTATGTGGGTCCAACCCCAAGGTATTTTGGGTACTTAGAAAATCACCAGGGCAACATACATTCAATCTCTTGGATGTTACAGATGTCTCCTGTGCGTTGCTTTGCAATGAGTTGGAGACATATTTAGTATCCAAATGGTTAATGTAATATTGCATCATTGTATTAAACTAGCTTGCTCAAAAAATTAAAAGAATTAATAATAGGAAACAATGACATGAAAGCATGTGTCCTACCAAGAGGTTAATAGCCAGCTTGATTTTCTGATAGCAGTCGATGAATTCTAATTCTGTAGGTGGTCTTGACCTTAATGTCAACACGCCCTCTGTGATGACAAAAACAGGAAACTATTGTTAAACACAGTGTAAGATTTATATTATTATTAAGAAATATAATTATATAATGCATTGCTGATAATTTTTAAAAAGCTCTGTAATGTGATTTTACAATCTAATATTTGATACTGGAAGTGACTTGTCTAGGATGACGAGCAGCTCACATGAGAATCTAACCAGTTTTTCCTCCTTTGGAGTCTACTTGTCTTTATGAAGGCAGGGCAAACTGCATATCTAGTACTTACTGTCCACTGCTCATTGCCATCATCACTGCCAAATGAAAATCAGTAATTGAATGAATTTAATTGCCAGGGAAGTGGTGGGCAACGTGAGACCCTCCAGCTGCTGCCAGAGTAGGAATGATATGAGTTGTAGTGTGGCAGCTGCTGGAGGACCTCATGTTGCACATCACTGGTCAAGTGTACACAAGAGGGAGAGAAAAAAAGAAGACAAAGGGCAAGGGGTTCAAAGCTCTAGTACCTTCATCATTTTACGTCAGGGGTAGTCAGTATTTGGAGTTCCACCTGCTGAGAATTACAACTCCAATCATCCCCAACCAGCCACTGACTGGCAGGGGGAGATGGGAGTTGTAGTACCCAACAGCTGGAAGTCCAACAAATGATTACACCAGACTTTGGGGGAGGGGGATGAACATGCAGCCTCACTGATGTCAGCCTCAAAAGCCAGTGGTTGCTCTTCAGGGTATGCACTAGAGCATATGAACATTATAGTGCATACTGGTGGACAATCTTCACTACGTTTAGGACTTTGATGCCAGCAAGCCCCTTAAACATACCCAATATCATGTGCAGAGAAAGTTACTACCCCTCTGGCCCTTCAAGGGTTTATAAATCTTAACTCAAAAGGGATTTTTGCATTACTTACTAGAAATTATTTCTTCTTAGTCCATGGGGTAAAGCTTCTCCCATTAGAAGGCAAGGTGCTTTTGGAAATAAGGATCTGGATGAGGGGTCTCCCACTCAGAACTACTTAAGTCCTACTGTACATAACATCAGTTTACATCTAGCAAAGCCAAACTAAGGCCAAAGGCTGACCACCAAAGGAAAGAGAAGCTCAGAAAAAAGTCACTATTCCACAGAAGAAAAGAACAGCAGGGCATCCCTGTCAGAGAAATAAGACATAAGTTTTCTACAGGAGGAATGTCCTAAGAGAGTAAGAAAAAAAATATATGTTTTGCCTTTCATACTATGGGAGGCATGGGGGTTACTGAGATATACCAAACTGTCCTGAACAGAACACCTGGTAAGGAAAAAAAAATCTAAAAGCCAAGTCAACCTTAGTGGAAGTCTGGTGTCAACAGACGCTGCAACAAAATGCACAATCTCAGGAACCAGACTCAAAAAACAGAGAGACAAAAGAAGGAGGAAGGAAGAAGGGGTACAAGTCGACAACCATTACCTGTGGCACTTTTCTCTTAAATGTAAACACTTTGAGCCTGTAGTAGTCATTGAAAGTGTGGAGCAGCATCCACATACCTGCCTCATACAACTGCTCCACTGAAGTTGGGTTCTTACATGCCGAGGATTTCGCAATAGCCCTAGTAGAGTACACAGTAACCCAAAAGGGTGCAGGTTTGGACCAGAGAACATGTCTAATAGTAGACAATCCATGAAGCCAACATGATATAGCAACTTAGCAAAATAGGTTGAAAAAAAGACACGTTTGTCTAGTTCAACCTCTGCCTCATAACCCAGAAAAATCTGAATTATATAAGCCTTCCTGATTCCAAAATTATTAGTCTATTTCCTGGAAAGTCCTGTTTTACCTAGTAATATATAGGATAACCCTGTATGTTCACTCTTAAAAGAAATGTATCTAATATCCTCTTAAATGTATCCACTGTATCTGTTATTACCATTCTTGGGCAAAGAATTCCACAATTTAACAGACCTTACTGTAAAAAATCTCTACCTCTGCTGAAGCTGAAACATCCTTTCCTCTAGTCGTAAGGGTGGCCCCTAGTTATTTGATTCGGCCTTGTAATGAAAAGCTCACTAAAGAAATCCTTGTATTGACCTTGCATATACTTATACAATGTAACAAGATACCCTCTTAGGAGTCTTTTCTCTTCAGTAAATAAACTAAGTTTGTCTAGACATTCTTCTCTGTTGATCTTCTCTGTACCATCTCCAGTTCTAGAATATTGTTTTTCAGAACTAGTGACCAAAACTGTGAGGTCTTTACAACTATTTTTACAGTGGTTACCCACTCTCGCTTCAACACCTCCTTTTATGAAAGGCAAGACTTTGCTTTTGCAATTGCTGTTTGACACTGATCAGTATTTCCTTATAAGTTTATAGTTTACAAGGACTCCCAGATCACTCTCTATAAACGAGTCTCCTAGAATGATTCCATTAAGTTGATAAGTAGCATTATGATTTGCTCATCCCAAATCCATAACTTTATACTTCCATTTGTTTGCCCAGTCTGCCATTTTATGTAAATCCCTCTGTAGATTACAAACATCCTGCTTTTAATTTATTATCCTGCATAATTTAGTGCTACCTGAAAATATTGAAATTTTGATTTCTATATCTATTTACAGGTCATTTATAAAAATGTCAAAGAGGAGTGGACCAAGTGCTGAACCCATAGGTACTACACGCTCAACTTTAACTGTATTGGAGGATTTTCCATTTACAATAACATACTGTTCCCTCTCCGTCAACCAATTTTCTTTCCAGTCGCAAAAGGTTATCCCCTAGGCCCAGATTCCTTACTTTATACACTAGCCTCCTGTGTGGCATGTATCAAATGCCTTTACAAAATCTAGATAAACTACATCCACTGCTTTGTCATTATCTAGGTTCTACTTCTTCAAAGAAGTCCAAAAGGTTTGTTTGGCAGTATCTGATCATCATAAATCCATGCTGATTCCTGCTAATAATTTTATTCTCCTCAGTGTAATCCTAAATTGAATCCCTTATTATCCCTTCAAGCAGTTTTCTCACTACTGAGGACAAACTCACAGGTCTACAATTCCCAGGTTCTGTTTTATTTCCATTCTTAAATAAAAGCACTACATTGGATTTATAACAAGCTTGTGGGACTGAGCCAGTTGAGAGAGCGTCTTAAAAGATTAAAAGGAGTTATCTTGCAAACAGTGCACTGGGTTCCCGAAGAACCCTTGGGTGTATACCATACTTAATTTTGACTTTTTCTTCTGTTAGTCCAATATATGATAATGGTATGAGTTATTTGTTGAGGCTCTTCTACCATTTCTTGTGCAGAACATAAACTTTTCCTTATCTTCTCTAATCAATTTGCCCATATAATTTTTAAGGGTCAAATGCACTCTTTGACCTTGGAAGATGCCTGGCCATGCTGTGAACCCTCCTGAATAAAAAAAGGATGTCTGTTTGACACATAAACTTCATCTGCTGCACACAGAACTTCAGACATTGAACCAAGTACAAAGAATGTAGCTCTTGTTCCTTCCCCTTAGATAGAGTAGGACAGGGAGAAAGAATAACCATCTCCTGGTTCAAATGAATTGAGTTTTGGCAGAACATCAAATTGAGTATGAGTAACCGGCTTGTCAGAATGGAAAAAACAAAAATGGTGACTTGAGACTCACACAACAAGTCGACAAGCCAAAGAGATAACCAGAAAGAATACAATTTTTAGGGGTGCAAGCAGTTCAAATGGATAGTTTAGAGAACTCACAGAACCAAGCTGAGATCCCAAGGAGGTGTTGATGCTCTAAAGTTTTGAGTGACATGAGCAACCTCTTGATCAAAGGTCTGAACATCTCATAAAAACATCATGAAACACTGAAAAATTACAGAGCTAAAATGTGCACCTTTATAGAATAAAGGCATACACCATTCTGTAAACCATCCTGGAGTAAACCCAGTACCTTGGCTAAATGGAACTGTCGATGACACAAACCTTGATCCTCACACCAACAGTTTCTGTACTCAATTATTCACAAAACTGATTTGTGCACCTTAAAGGAATAGTAATGTTTCAAAATAAAAGCAGCTCCAATTAATATTCATAGTATTTGGGCCTTGAAGAGTGTTATTTCAATACTGTCAGAGTTGTAGTTCAAGAGTAATTGAATAATAAAGTATACCCCTCCCGCCCCTTTTACTGATGTAACACTGCTCACATCAGAACAGAAAGGTGGTGTCCAGATGGCTTGCAGAGAGAGACAATTTTCAATTAGCATAAGGGAAAAACCTGTCAAGGGGGGCAGGATTTTCATTGTTCTCACAGTAAGAAGATTGTCCCTTGCCGTGAGCTGTCTGGTCCCAGGACCAGATTCCACATCTGAGGGGAGGTGGCTTACACTACAAACCCCATCTCTCAAATCGCTATGGTTTGAGAGATATTGGCAATGAAATTTCCCCCTTCCCTCCCCTTCTCCTGACATCAGCGTCTAGCTGACAGCAGGAGATACCAGTCCGGGGATCAGCCTGCGGCTCTGCAGCAGTGCTGAAATCCCGTTATTGCAAAATAATTATTTCATTGAAAATGTCTACAAAGTGTGCCTCGTTTGTAAGCACACTTTGTAGACATTTCCAATTAAGTAATTCTTTTGCAATAACGGGATTTCAGCTCTGCTGCAGAGCCTCATCGTGACGGCTGACACGGATCCCCTTCTGTCAGCTTTACAGGGGGACCTTTCATTGCCAATATCTCTCAAACCATAGCGGTTTGAGAGATGCGGTTTGTGGCAATGTTTATCTTTTTTTCGCCTGTACAAATCTAGTACAAGACATTTTTAGACATTACTAACCCTTTAAGCTGCTGGTCAGCAACCACTTTTCTCCTTGAGCCTTCCTCCCCCATTTTGGTCGATGGACAGGAGGAATACGTTGTCTGTAAGCTGCTTGATTCACATCGTATTCGCAGCTCTGTTCAGTATCTGTTGGACTGGAGGGTATACAGACTAGAAGAGTGGTCCTGGGTTCCCGCCTCTGACCTGCATGCTCCTGCCCTCCACTTTGCTTTTCACTGCACTTTTCATTTTAATCCTGGTCGTCTGAAGGCCTCCCGTTGAGGGGGGTTGTGTCACCATCCATCTTGGTGGCTCACTTACCTCGCGGCCACCTCTCTCTCTCTCTCGGTCTTCCAGCGGGTATCCTTGTTGGTGTCTGTGCAGTGTGTCTTTGGCCGCACATACGCAGGACCACTGCTGCTTCCTCCCTGCTTCTGAATTCTGGCCAGAGTGCCTTCCAAAAGGGTAGGATCTGCCTATCGGATTCGGCTCCCACATGAGCCCCCCTCCAGGTTTACTCCTCATTGGCTTATTGAGGTATTTAAATGGGCTACCCCAGTTTATGGGTGCCCGTTCCGTGAACTTGGAACTTGTTGCAGTGTCCTAGAGTTTTTGCAAGTTTGAATTTCTGGCTACTGAGCTGGCTACTCCTCTGGCCATGGCTCTGTTCTTGACCTTCTGGCTACTGCCCCAGCTACTCCTCTGACCCCGGCTCTGCTTGACCTTCTGGCTACTGACCTGTTTACTTTCCTGACCACGGCTCTGATCAACGCCAGAACCTGATCTGGTTACCAACCATTATTATAGTCCTTGTTCCCCGTCCAGTTCTGTTCCCACATACCCTAAACCTGGTTGGCCACGGTTCACAGAGTACTCCCATCCTGGTTGCACCCCGGGTCAACTGAGGTGGTACAATCTGGTTTTGCGACCTGCATCTTTATACAGCTTTGGCTGCAGCAAGGGAGTACCTGGCACACCATCACCGATCCCAAGCATTGCTCCCAAGCAACGCACCCCAGCAACTGAACCAGTGCCAGGGCTATGTAGGTTCCTACACCCCGCGTAGTGACAGTTGTGAACTGGACCACTGATCCTAGAAGCACAATGTTCAATTCCTACCCCCCAACCTAAGAGTCAGGTGTTTGTCATAACCACTTGAAATCCAGTCACTGTGAATGGTCTCCTTATTCTCAGATGATCTACAACTAGCCACCACTGAAGACCCAACCTCATCTGTGTTGTCAGGGAGATCAGATGGAACAGATGACTTGTCTGCCTGGACTGTTTCTTAAGATGTCCAACTGGAGAGCCCTTGTATGAAACTGAGTATATGGAATAATATCTAATGTGGTTACCATTGTCCCTAGGACCTTCATGTAATCCTGCACTGGAGCCCATGGTTGACGATGAATCGGAGTCAATATGGAGACAGTCTATGGATCTTTTCTTCAGGCAGAAACACCCTCTCATGCAGAGTGTGAAACCTCATGGCCAAAAAGAGGAGGGACTGAGTCAAAACCAAGTTGGACTTTTTAAAATTCAAATTCCAACCATGCCTAACCCAGTAGCCGAAGCTGCGTCCATGAAACCTCATGGAAGGTGCTGTGGATGTAGATGCTGGAAGTGCCTAAAATGTAACGGTACAATTAACCAAATGTCCACTTAAGGAAGAAAAGACCCCATGAACTCCTATTAAGCATGTATGGGTCCAGTAAGAACAAATCCGACCCCTAGACTCAATAAGGATGAGGCTAAAACCCCATACTGTTAGGAAATCGGGGAGGGAGGAGAAGGAGGACAGAGAGTCATATCCCCATAGGAGAGACTTCAGATTGTGCCTGTACACAGAGTGAGAGACAAACATACAGACAGACACATGCATACTCACAACCCCTGGCCATAATGGATGTGATCTCTGCAGAGAATCTCACCATCTAAATGCTCCCAGTCTTCTGGGTCCCCCATATCCTCTCCCATAGAGGTAATAGTTAATAGATCAGTGGAGCAAAAGCTACATTAGGACAAAAGCAGAGAGGCCTCTAAACCTTCATCTAGAGTGAGTGAATGTCAGAACAAAAAGGGAAAATCTTCTTGACTGCATCTTCTGGGCAGGGGTTAAGTGGGGCTGAGAGGGAGTTCCTTTCTCCATAGACCTTTTTTCCAAAAGTGCCATGCATCCTAGTGGAAGGAGCTTCACCCAGTGGTCCTGGTGTACCCCAACAGGGTGAAAGAGAAATGCAATAAAAGAAATTCCTAAAGGTATGCCACTAATTAGTCATTCAGTTATTGTAATTTTGCTTCACAGTTTCCTATTTCATAAACATATCCTTTGGATTGATCAGTCTTATAGAAACTTGAATAGAATTAAGGAGGGTCATAGGGAACAACTCTATGAGCAGTTAACCCCTTTAATATTAGAAATATCTCCATCTTGCAAAGAGTTAGAGATAGTAATGATTTTAAATGACATTTATTTACAGCTATTCCAATAAGGAGTGACTGCTGTCAGTAACACTTTAAAACGAAACATATTTTAGTTACAATCACTTTATTCTCCTCCTCCTCCTACCACTTTAACTAGGATCAGATCCTGCTGAAGATAAGAAGCGGATATTGTTACTTCATTGCTTAATTTTTGCTAATTGCTTAAGCAACTTCCCTCTCTCTGAGCCCTTTCCCTGTGTTTTGAATGGCAAGAACTGCTCAGGATGTAGTGAAAGTGCTCAGACAGAAAAAGGTCTCCTTCTGTCTGAGTACAGTTTAGGGTTTCCATGAGGACCCTAGCTCTGTCACTAAGTTCTTCTCTTCAGAAGCAGCTGAAAGTAAGGGGACAAATTAAATGACTGTAACTTAAAAGCAGTTCCGTTTTAAAGGGATAGTAATACTTCGTTTTAACTTTATTTTATTTTGTAGGCATTAAAAAAACATGAAGAATGATATGTCTTATTTCTCAAACCTTTATGGTTTATGAGATATTCACGAGCAAAGTTTCCCCTCCTGCCCCTTTTAACTAGTGTAAGCAATCTCGTCTCAGATGTGGAATCCAGTCTATAGACCAGACAGATAACAGAAGGGGACAATCTTCTTCCTATGAAAACAATGAAATCCCTGCCCCCCTTGACAAGCTTTACAGGTTTTTCCCTTATCTTAATTAAAGATTGTCCCTCTCTGCAATCTACCTGGGCACCTCCCTTCTGCTCTGGCTGTGCAGTGTTACATCAGTAAAAGGGGTGGGAGGGGGGTACTTTGTCATTGAATTACTCCTGAACTACAACTCTGACAGAATTGAAATAACACTCTCCAAAGTCCAAATACTATGATGATTAATTAGAGCTGCTTTTATTATGAAACATTACTATCCCTTTAAAGAGTGACTGGCTTCAGTCACACAAATATTTTAGAAGATTGTTATACAAACTGATTATAATCATTACTTATCTCTTAAAAGAGAGAAGAATCAGAAGGATTATAGCAATAGACAGGCAAGCAATGCCTTTGCACTAAACTGAAATATGATCTATTTCTCTTTGTAGTTTTATATTTCTCTTTCAACAATTACATCTGCATAGTAAGATATGTTAGCAAACTCAATCAAATACTCAACTGTATCACTGGCATTAGGTTACACTGGCGCTAGGTCAGGAATGCACAGCTATAGGAAAAAATTTTCAATACTGTGACACCTGACGCCACAGCAGGGGATCACCCTTACATCCAACCACCAACACACACGCTCTCCCCTTTGTCTTGATCCTTGTTGGTTGCCCTTCTGCTGATGACTTTTGAGTTTAGCAGATGTGTATGAAATAATATGGGCCATCTGTTTTGCATAAGAGTATGGTAGCTACTGTTTTGAGAATGAGAGTCATTTGTTGAATGTATGTGAGAACATGGAGGCCAGGTATTGATTTGGGAAGGATTTGGGTTGATTTTTTTGATTAAAGTGGAACTAACACTTTATATCAACTTAGTTGATTTTAAAAGAGCTTTTAGAATTACCCATGTCAAGGCTGCCATTTTTTTATTTAAAGGGGGACATTCATCTCATAAAATTCTTTTACCATAGGTTTAGTTAATAAAGTAGCATTAGGAACGGTGTTTTTTTTTTTTTCTAAATGTGCCTACTTTTAAAGATATTTCATCTTCAAGCTGTGCACTTCTGCATAATGCGGCACCCTGAATCTTCAGCAGAGCTCTTCTTCTCCTCCCACCTCCCTCCCAGCTGCCCCAGGGAGCGTGTTCATGCTTCCCTTCGGTGCGGTGTGAATGGCTTCTATCATTAAATCAAGCTCCGGTTATCATTATATTGAGGTTGCAGCCTCAGTATAATGCCAACCGGAGCTTGATGTAACAACAGAAGCCATTCACACCACACCTGAAGGGAAGTATGAACGCGCTCCCTGGGGCAGCTGGGAGGGAGGTGGGAGGAGAATTAGGAAGTGAAGAAGAGATGTGCCGAATATTCACCGTGCTACATTATGCTGACCGGCACAGCTTGAAGATGAAATATCTTCAAAAGTACGCACATTTAAAAAAAAAAAAAAAAAAAACACCTTTCCTAATACTACTTTATTAACTAAACCTATGATAAAAAATGTTTATGAGGTGAATGCTCCCCTTTAAAAACAATACTTTAAGAGATATGTATTTGTCACTTTAAGTGAATAAGCTGAAATGACAGACACTAACATCCCACTGCGATAACTCCCACCTGCCACACCAAACAACTATTACTAGCTAATTAGTATATGATGACAAGCAAGTAAAGCTAAATCTCATAATTAATATAATTAAACGTAATTAAAAAACAGTTGGCATGGCATATTATCTTGAAAGCTCTTCTACAATCACGTAAATTGTAAAAAGGTGGGACCATTTTTTGGACTGGTCAAGAGTGCAAGACCTATTTTTTGCATATTGAAGAACATAAGCCATTTTGGTTGGAAATTGAATAGTATGTATGGGATATATTGAATTTGGGAGTAAAAATAAATGAATTGTTGAGTATGGACAGGTATGGGGCTTTTGTTAAGCACTTGGATGCTAGAGATGTCTCTGATGCATGCAAGGTGTTAAAGGAGCAGTAAACATTTTTAAATGAAAACCTATGTGTTACAGAGCTTTTTCTGCTGTGTAAAACAAGGTCAATCCCACTGCTGTCAGTTATTTTATTCAAATGTTATAACAGTTCAGATAATCAGGAAGTGAATTACAGAGTGATTACTTCCTGAAAGTTCTGACAGCATGACTCAGCAGTTTCTATCACTCTCTATGGAGAGCTGTCAGTGGCTTTCATATCAAACAGAATGTAACAGAATAACTAATTGGTATCTGACTAATAGAGTGCACTGTTAAAGGCATAGTAAAACATCGATATAATTCCATTTAATAATGTACCTAGTAAAAAAATGAATTAATTTTGCCGTGTCCAATCTCTCAAACCTTTATGGTTTAAGAGATATGATATCAGCTTACAAAGTTCCCCCTTCCCTCCCCTTGCACTGTCAGCTTTCTATCTTACAGACAGGGATACCGGTCCGCAGACCATCCTGCGGGTCTTCAGCGGAGCAGAACTCGGCTCTTTAGAAAGAAATACTTCATTTGAACGGTCTACAATGTGTGCCTAGTTTGTAAGCACACTTTGTTGACCTTTCCAATTAAGTATTTCTTTTGGCTCTACTGAAGTGCAGTTTCGGCTCTACTGAAGAGCCGTAGGATGGTGTGCAGACCGGGATCTCCTTCTGTAACAAAGAAAGCTGATATCAGTGCAAGGGGAGGGAAGGGGGAACTTTGTAAGTTGATATCTCTCAAACCATAAAGGTTTGAGAGATTGGACAGGGCGCATTTAATACATTTTTTTACTAGGTACATTATTAACCCTTTGAGTGCCAGAGTGGTACGGAACGCTTTGCTTTGCAATGCGTTCTGAACCACTCTGGCACTCAAAGGGTTAAATGGAATTATATCAATGTATTACTATCCCTTTAATGTAAAAAGCAAGAGTTTAAACTCTATAACTCTGGAAATATGCATCTTTCAGCAGTGGGAGTTTTACTCAACAGGTAAAGCCCTATTTTATATATGTTTTCTTAAAAAAAGTTTACTGTTTCTTTAAATGCAGTAATTGTTTACTGCAGTGGGAGGCTCATGGTAACAGTGGATTTAGCTTGGCTCCAGTAACAGAACTCAGAACATAAAGTCCACAGATGGTTGTTACCTGCTGGTCCCTTCTTCTTACTCTTCTTGCCTTTCTTCCTCTGGTTTAGTTGCTTGAAAGCTTCAGCTGCTTTCTGGAGTTTGGCCACAAAGAACTCAATGTCATCCAACGTGCAGTTTAAGGCTTGCTGTAATAGTGACATATATGACAAGGGAGTCAGACCGGACAGAATATTCTAAGCAGTTATTAGATGGTGATCTTATTTACTGAATACATTTGTACTTGGGGTTTTTAAGTTTTTTTATGATAGACTCATGGGGCTACTAGGGATCATGAAGAACCAATAACTGTGAGCAGAATAGGAAGGAAGACAAAAATGGGGATGAAGGGCAATAACAGGAAAGGGGTGTCCCACTGACAGTATGAGAGGTCAATAGAAGAGTCAGGGCCCGGGCCCACTCCATGTCACATGATACTTATATGGAAACCAAGGAATTATCTAAGGTGTTGGGAATAGCATATCAAACCCATACAGTACAAATTGCCAAGAGGTAATCATGTTTATTTAAACTCAACATAATGACTCACATGTCTTATCCATCTAGCTGCATAACTGGATTCCAGTCTGAGGTCTTGAACAACGAGGATATATCTTTACTTTAGAAGACAGCAGGGTCACCCACATCCCAATCTGGCTTATCTTTTCTACAGTACCCCATTGAGCCCTCAGTACCATGATGTTGAAAAAATATTACACTGTTGGGATGCACAGGACCCTGCTGACTTTAATTCTAAAGTAAAGATTAATCTATATTTTTAATTGTTTACATGTAAGTCCCCCCGGTAAATACAAAAACATAAATGCCAGGCCTCTCCTTTAATCCTTTGAGGAGTGTACAATGCATTGCATACCGCTATGGTATGCAAAGGGTTAACTGGGAGCAATAATGTATACTACAGGGCTTCCTTGATCTTGGTACAGCCCTGCAGTAAGCATATTTAAATTCTTCCCAATTAAAGGGAAGTATGAGATGTAAGCAGGAGTGTGTATATTGAGCAGGGGAGTAATTGCCCTGGGCCGGTGGGCCACTGTCTCCCATTTGCTGCTGTAAATGGAGCTATACTAGTGATACCACAGAGCTTACAACTGAAATGGACCTACACAAATGATGCCACAGAGCTACAATCCAAATGAAGCTACACTGTAGCATAACCCATTTCTCTTGTAAGCTCTATAGTATCACTAATGTAGCTTTAGTTAAATTATAAGTCCTTTTGTATCAGTATTGTAGCCCCATTTTAATTGTAAGCTATATGGTATCGCTTGCCTTACTTGGAAATATTAATGCCAATTTTAACATTAACAAAAGGGGTGTGCTGGGACAGGGGGCTTGAACAACTGTAGAAATGGGTCACTTGATTGTATTTGCCCCCCGAACCACAAGTTGACAGCCCTCCACTGATATTGAAAGTATTTGCATTTGACTGTGTGCGTGAGAGTGTGTGTTTTGAGAGTGTTGTTTGAGTGTATTTGTATTTGTGAGTGCACACAAGCAAGATGGCTACTGTACCCCCACCAGAATTTTAACTTTAAAGGGATAGTAATACTTGCAAATTACTAATCCCCATATTGTAGCTTTGTTAAGAAGAAACTTATTGCCCCCAGTGTCATCTCTCAAACCCTTATGGTTTGAGAGATGATAGCGCTCAAAGTTCCCCCTCCCTCCCCCTTCCCTGACTGAACGCTGACTGCAGGGGAAGCTGTCGTACATGCATCAGGCGGCTCTGCAGCATTGCCAAGATCTCGTTTATAAAAAATAATTCTTTCACTGAAACGGTCTTCTACGTGTGCTTGGTTTGCAAGCACATATAGAAGACCGTTTTAGTGAAAGACTTCTTTTTTATAAACACGATCTCGGCACTGCTGCAGAGCCACCTGATGCAAGTAATACCGGATATCCCTGCAGTCAGCGTTCAGTCAGGGAAGAGGGAGGGAGGAGGGAACTTTGAGCGCTATCATCTCTCAAACCATAAGGGTTTGAGAGATGACACTGGGGGCAATAAGTTTCTTTTTAACAAAGCTACAATATGGGGATTAGTAATTTGCAAGTATTACTATCCCTTTAAATGTAGCTTCCAGACAGAAAGGTTTGCCCACCCTGATCTAAGAATGAGTTTTTTTTTATTATTATATTGCAGTTATCAAAATCTATTCTTTTTTTCCCACAGAGGACATTAACATGTTACCAATTAACAATGACAAACAAGATTTATGTCTTAAGTATAACTATTCCAACATAAACTCATTTTCACTTACGGTTTCTTTTTCAATTTTTTGTGCCAAAACTTCTCGTGACTCTTCAGGTTCTTGGGAGACATTGCTTCGGCGATCAAACTCTATAGAAGAAATAATATTGATATGGAAACAAAAAAGCTGGAGTTGCTTTAAAAAGCAGATTAACCCTTTGAGTGGCAGAGAGGTACACAACGCATTGCTTTGCAATGCGTTGTGTACCCCTCTGGCACTCAAAAGGTTAAGAGTTTTGCTTTTGTTTACATTTTGAGTCCAGTCCAGTATTGGAACTTTAGGTTTGGCACTGTTTTGAGTACGGGCCCTAATCAAAATGGGAATGAATATAGTCAGAAGGGAGGTGGGTGGTAACATGGGAATGGTAGACACAGACACTGAAGTAGTAAAGATATGAAAAATAGAAAAAGACAATGTTACTATAAAACAAAGGCAGGGATTATTTACAGTAAGGGCGGTAAGACTATGGGATTCTTTGCCTCGGGGTGTTGTGCTTGCAGATAATGCAACTGCATTCAAAAAGCAATGGATGCCTATCTAGCACAGAACAATATTGACAATTATGACAGATGGCTTCAAAGCAAATATGATATTGATCCGGGGAACTATTTGACTACCAGTTGGAGTCAGGAAGGAATAATCCCCTCCCACACACACTTGGGACTTGATTGGAACTGGCTCCAGAGGGCTTTTTTTGCCTTCCTCTGGATCAGCGTGGGTGTTTTTGGCATGGGCTGGACTTGATGGATGCATGTCTTTTTTCAGCCTTATCTACTATGTTACTATGTTACAGAAGGGGTGCCAATGGTGCTTTATCTCAAATGAACACCATGCATTTGAAAGCAGCATCTGAGCCATGAAACGCATAATGGTTTTGGTGTTTAATTATACAATAAATACAATTTTAACTTTTCCTGGAGGAACAACATCTTTTACAATCTGGATTTCTATGCTTATATTTGGAAGATTTGTTGGAAAAGTTGAGCAGAGATGGGCTTATGATCTCCTTCTGCCTATACTGTTGGGAGCTTGTATATACTCACATCTCAACCACCAATATATGTGAATGCAATATTTATATTGTCCATTATTCATTTTATTTACGATAAAGCACCATTGGTGCCCCTTCTGTCTTTTTCTATTATTCATATGTTTTATTGTGTGAGGTGTTTTGTGAAGACGAGTGACCTGATACATTTGTCCTAAGAGAAGCAGTATATCTATTCCCCCAAGCCTTATTCCTGGTGGTCACATACGTGTCCTCTAGCCTATCTGTTTGTGAGTACAACAACTGGTGATGGTTTGGTGATTTTTGGATTTGTGGAAGATTATTGCACTAGGAAGCTCTGACCTTTTTTGCTTTTTTTATATTTTTCTGATGTAGTTAAGAAAAATGGTACAATTCTGGGGCAAACCAATGATGTATTTAGGCTTTCTGCTGTCTTAGTCCCAGTCTATTGCATTCACAAGCCATAAATACAAGGTGTACATTATCCATCCCCTTTCGCAGGCCACCTCGCTTCCATTAAAGTCATAGAAGCATGAATATCAAACTGGACACACAAGGTCAATGCATATTACTAGCATAACAATACTAAAAGAGAGTGGGAAATTTGGTTAATGAAGAGACCAATTGGATGTGTTCACTCTGGGAAATAGTCACATGTGAAGAGGCTATGACACATGAAAGAAGAAAATACACCAATGTAAAGTACCTCTAACAGTAGCTTCATGGATAAGAAACCTGCTTTTGGCTCATTTGAAAGTAACTGGAAATAGAGTCTATACTAGCCTCTGGGTTCTTGTACATATAACAACAGGGGCATCTGCAGAAATTGTTTTTTTTTTTTTTTGGGGGGGCGGCAAAGCCATAATATGACTCCCAAGCCAGCTCATCCAGCTCCTATGTTTATATGGAGGGGGCAACTGCCCCCCAACAACCAAAGCGCTGCTTCCCGGAGATGACAGACAAGGCAAAGATAACTAGTATTACCTGGGTGTCCTTATCTTAACCCTTCGAGTGCCAGAGGGGTACACAAAGCATTGCTCTGCAATACGTTGCGTACTCCTCTGGCACTCAAAGGGTTATTAAAAGAGCCTCCATTTAATGGTATCTTTATACAGCAGTCAAACAATAAACCATTGTTTCGTAATACACTTCATCAGGGGATATGAGCCCTGAGCCTGAGCTGCACATATTTAAAGAAATAGTAATGTTTCAAAATAAAAGCAGCTCCAATTAATCTTCATAGTATTTGGGCCATAGAGAGTGTTATTTCACTACTGTCAGAGCTGTAATTCAAGAGTAATTGAATGATAAAGTATTCCCCTCCCATCCCTTTTACTGATGTAAAACTGCTCACCTCAGAACAGAAAGGTGGTGTCCAGATGGATAGCAGAGAGGAACAATCTTCATTTAGCATAAGGAAAAACCTGAAAAACCTGTCAAGGGGCCCAGGGTTTTTATTGTTCTCACAGTAAGAAGACGGTCACTTGCTGTGAGCTGTCTGGTACCAGGACCTGATTTCACATCTGAGGGGAGGCAGCTTACACTAGGTAAAAGGGGCAGGATGGGGACACTTTATCATTCAATTACTCTTGAACTACAACTCTGACAGTATTGAAATAACACTTTCCATGGCCCAAATACTATGAAGATTAATTGGTGCTGCTTTTATTTTGAAACATTACTATCCCTTTAAAATAGTGTATTTTCTTTAGAAAGCAGCAAAACTGCGCAATCTTTGTAGGCCTAAATATATTATCAAGAACAAATTAACAGCTCCACAAATTTCCATTGACTTAAATGGGGATTTAACCCCTTTAATGCTGGCGAAATCTCCAAAGCATTGCTTTTCAATGCATTTCAATGCATCAGAGACCTATCTAGATTTAAAGGAGTTAAAAAGTCTCATTTAAAACAAACAAAATGTTTATTTATTCCCTGTGCTGAAGTTGGTTTGCTCTAGAATTGCAACACATTCTCACAGAGTGGCTGATGTACTAAGAAATGGAGCAAACCACAGGGGACGAGTACAGACTACCCCAAATCCCATTGATTTAAATGGCCGGTTTTACTCCTTGAATGCTAGTGAGGTCTCCAATGAGTTGCATCAGAGACTCTCTAGAATTTAAACAGTTAAAAGGTCAATTTACATTAATAGGATTTTTTGTGTGTCCCCTATGGTACAGTTGTTTTGTGCCATAATTACATCAGTTCTATTTAATACACAAAGAGAAGAACCAGGGGGAGATGAAGATGGAATTCATTGGTGAATAGCATATGGTCATTGGATGACACTGAGAGGGGCGGGGCAGTGAAATAGAAAGGACAGTTCTCTAAGGAAGGTGAATGACAGGGGACTGTGTCTGCATATAAGTGAGGGGATTAGAGGGCCACATAGAGAGGCCACTGTACCAATAAGAACTAGGGCAAACCAGCTTCACCACAAGAGAAGATTCTAATTGATTGAGTGTCAGAGGGGTTTGTAATTCATTGCAAAGCAATGAGTTGCACACCCCTCTGTTCATTAAAGGGTTAAATGGGACCTTTAACCCTTCGAATACTGGAGAGGACTCCAATGCATTAATAGCTCTATCTAAATCCACAGGAATGTCTATTTATCCTCTGTGGTGCAATTGATTTGCCCCAGAATTGCTCCAGTTCCTCTTAGTATATAAGCCTTAGAGAGAGAGAGAGAGAGAGACAGAAGAACCTTCCAGAGTACAGATAGCTGATAGAACGACCATGCAAAACTGCAAATTTACCAATCTCATGGGGGGCCATCACCCTGTTTTTGTTGTCCTTGAATAGTGGTTTGGGGGCAGTTGCAGGTCCTTGTGGAGGCAAGATTGACTCCCGCTGCTTTATTTTCTCTTGGTTAACCCTACAATAATAAGATGTTATTAATAAATTAAAGAAACAGTTTTATTTTTTTTTTCTGAAACGTATATATATATATATATATATATATATATATATATATATATATATATATACACAGGGCTTACAATTTGAAGTCCTTTGCTACTAGCCAGACCTGAAAAGTTACTTGCCACTGCAAGCCATAGCATACCCACCAGGACTGAATTTCTACTCGCCAAGGCTAAATTTTCACTTGTCATTGGCTAGTGGCGAGTGGAAATTTTGAGCCCTGAGATATATATATATATATATATATATACACACACATACTGTAGGTCTTTTCAAACCTCAGTATGTGAAGGCAAATTGTCTATACCAGTGATTCTTAACCCTAGTTCCCAGGGCACCTAAACAGGTAAAAAAAATGAACAAAAATGAGGCTTATCTCTCAATCAAACCTTTATGGTTTGAGAGATACACCGTCCTAAAATTGCCTTGTAAGAGGAGTCAGCGCTGTAGCTGACAGCTGCAGAATCTGGTCATTTGACTGGATGAAGGCTCTTCAGCAGAGCTGTAAAAACACTCAATCTAAATATTAATACTTCATTGTATAGGTCTACAAAGTGTGTCTGGTTTGCAAGCACACTTTGTAGACCATTCCAATGAAGTGTTAATATTTAAAATGTACGTTTTCGGCTCTGCCTACCAAATAAAATAAATGTAAAAGTAAGTATTACTATCCCTTTAATGTTTAAAAACACTGGTGTATACTTTTTATTGTCTGTTTGAAACTGTTAAAGAAGGTATAGCGGTACAAAGTATCAATATCCCTGGAGCAGAAAGGAGAGCAGGGATAGAAGTATGAAGGTACTACCACCACTGATTTACGTTATACTGCATACAAAGCATTGAATGCTGGATATAATAGACTGGAGTGGTTGAGGTGCAGAGTTTTATAGTTCCCTCCTTCACTGCATCCTGCTGTGCTGCAGGGACAGTGTTACATTATTTCACATTCCCTGACAGAAAGCTCTCTGGAAGCAGGGATCCAGGGAGCTCACTGTCAGAAGGGAAAGATAAATTAAATAAATAAATAAATAAATACAAAGTATAGGCAATTGGATTTAACATATTCTGAATCTGCAGAGTATGTAAAGTCAATAACTGATTTTACTTGCACTTTAACCCTTTGCATGCCAGAGCATGCATGCATATGGGTAGGGTTAACGGGTGAACCCAGATCTGATTTTCAGCCAGGTCAGTGACCCTGTATCTTTTGCTGGAGACCTTTCATGAGTGACTATGCACTTTTTTGGCACTGTGTCCACCAATAATAATGTGACCTGGTACCTTTCCTGATAGAAAATCAGTCCTGGGTAAACAATCAACAGATAGCACTTACTTGAGTGTCTGTAGTCGTATTTTCTTTCCATGTTTTATGTCTGCAAGCGCACTCTCTATGTCTGCATGAACCACTTCAGCCTGCAAGGACATATAGAAGGTCAGTATGTATCTCCTTTACTAAATATGAGTGTAAAGCGCTGCGGAATCTGTGTGCGCTATATAAATAAAGGATTATTATTATTATTATAAATGTAGACACAGCATCACAATGGAGTAGATTCAATAAGCGGTGATAAAGAGATGATACAAGTCAAAAAGAATTCTCCAGTGATATCACTTCTCCAGGTCCTATGTTATTCTATGGAGCCTATTCACTAAGATCTTTAGAGCTGAAGAAACCTTAGCGCATAGGCTCCATAGAATAACATAGGAATTGGAGAAGTGATAAACTGGATAAGTCATCTCCACTCTATCACAGCTTTATCACTGTTTAATGAATCTCCCCCAATATCACCCAATAATGGGAGACAGTGATGTCAGTTGGTTTGCCCCAGAATTTATCATCTTTGCCATTATATATGAGACCTAGTGAGCTAAAAAGGAAATATCATTAAAAGTGTTAGAGCTAAACTCTTAAAAATAAAATATATACAGCAGTGGTGTCATTCTTTTTGTTGTGATAGGAGTATTTTGTTATTTGGCAATACCTTTTTAATTTGGGCTAACAGTTTATATTTTAAGACAAGCTTTCGAAACATAACTCTCTTCCTCAGCTCAAGTTTGTCTTAAAATAGAAACTGTTAGCCCAAATAAAAAAGGTATCACCATAGTGGGCAACTCACTGGATCTGTCCCGGAAACACAGATTTTTAGAGTTAATTGCTGTTTATCTGGCTTTGGTGAGTATCCTTGGTAACTTCACCTATTTCTTAACCATTCTACCTACTTTTCACCCTGTTCTGGCTCCTTCCCTCCCATTTGAATATTCTTCCAATCAATCCTGATTAAGCCACACCCACTTTATGACACAATTTGCATCATTTAGACATGCCCATTCCCAACCCATGAGCCCTCTCAGAGGGCTCCAAAGAAGAAAGTTGCCAAGTATGGGTATCCCCGAATAACAATGTTCTCATATCCTTGTATTACTAAAACTGAAATAAAACAGCTACTACAAATTAATAGATGTTGCTGTCATGGAACCATTAACTCTTTATAGGAGTAGTAAATTTTACTGGTTTAAACATAAGTAAAACAAGGATACTCCCACTCATGGTGGATGTTTAATTTAAAAGTTATTACATTTCCTCTCTCTCTCCACTTTTCTGCGTGCTCCGTGTCATTCTGCACACAGAGAAGTGGAGAGAGAGGAGGGGCAGTGCTCAGCAAGATTGGGATGAGGTAAAGTGCCATCCGTGGATATACCAGGGCACTCAGTAAGTGCCATTTGATCCCTTTATTACTTGGAAAGTTGCATAAGATGAGGCACGCATAGATATAATCCTTGGTAAGGATGATGGGAGTTTAATGCAATACGTAGCTACTGCATACATTGATGGCGACCTTGCATAACGTGACATGAGAATCTAGCACTTTCCTGCGGTGCGAGATTCTCATGTAACCCTTTTAATGTGGGCAACATGCTCAATGTACCTAGTAGCTGCATGCTATTTAGCGGATGACATTTCAAAAGGATACCTAAAAAATGATAAGATTTCACCTCATGATATATATATATAGTGTGTATATATGTGTGTGTGCGTGTATGCATATAGATACACAGATATATATGTATATAGATAAAGGTCCAAAGAGAGACTGAAACACTGACCAATATCATTCACCATTTTTGCACTATTAACAACACCCATTGGTGCTGCCGTATTGTTTCATATAAATTCATTTGGAAATGTGCTTTCTGAGGTCGGCTAGGACTATCTGCTAAACTCCCAATAAGCAGTGTAGTGAGGGGCAACATGAGGCCCTCCTCCTGCTCCCACACTATTCCTAAATCACTGATGTGAGTTGTAGTCTGGAAGCAGCTGGAGAGCCTCACATTTCCCATTTATAATGTAGGTCAAGAATTACCACTTCAGTTCCTGATTCCAGTGTATAAAATGTAGTGCTGGAAACAGACAACATACAAAGGTAAGGTCTATCAAATGTAGTTCTGGAAATAAACAGCAAAATTCACAGCATACAAGAGTAAGTCCTTACCACCTATGCTGTCTATTTCCTGCACTGAATTTTATAGACCATACCTTTGTATGCCATCTATTTCCTGCACTGACTTTTATAGGTCTTGCTTTGTATGCTCTCTTTATCCTGCACTGACTTTCATGGGCCTTACCTTTGTATGCTATTTCCTGCATTTAGTTTTATGCACCGCTATTCTGAAGTGCTGTGGTCATCTTTGCTACATATATTCTAATAAAATGTTACTGTTCCTTAAACTCTTGAGTGCTAGCACAGTGTTCAACACATTTCAGAACATGGATTAGCAAGCTCTCTGCTATCTAAAGCAGGGGTTTTGTGACATGATGCATGACAATGAAAATGTTAATTTCTGTGACGCGTCTACGTGACAAACAAAGTGAACCTGTTACCTACACAGACATCTAATTAAACTGATTATAACTTGTACTTTTTACATTGCAAACTAGATCTTTTTGATATAATACTTCTGGAATATTAACTCAGCAGAGCTTTGCTCTGACTTCTTCAGACAAAGTCTGCATAATTAATTATTCACTCGTAAAAAAAATCACACCTATGGAGAATGAGTTATCTAAAAAGGGGGCAGGAAACTTGAGGCCTTGCTACTGTGAAGGACTACAATTCAAATCTTCATCCCCAGACAGCCTCTGGCTGCACACCTCTGGTTTAAAGGGACAGTAATGTCCCCCCCAAAAATGTCCAGTTTTGTAGAGGTTAAAATATGAATCAATATGCTCCAAACCCTATCTCTCAAACTGCTATGGTTTGAAAGATATAGGGATTCAAAGTTTCCCCCTCCCTCCCCCTCTCCTGATGCCAGCTGAAAAGCTGACAGCAGGAGAATTGAGTCGTACAACTCGAGGAGTCTCTGCAACAGAGCCGAAATCGCTTTATTGCTAAAGAATTCATTCATTGGAAAGGTCTACAAAGTGTGCTTGCAAACCAGGCACACCTTTCAGACCTTTCCAATGAATTAATTCTTTAGCAATAACGCGATATCGGCTCTGCTGCAGAGACTCCTCGAGTTGTACGACTCAATTCTCCTGCTGTCAGTTTTTCAGCAGGCATCAGGAGAGGGGGAAACTTTGAATCCCTATATCTCTCAAACCATAGCGGTTTGAGAGATAGGGTTTGGAGCATATTGATTACTATTTTAACCTCTACAAAACTGGGCATTTTTTTGGGGACATTACTGTCCCTTTAAAGACAAATGACCAATGACCATCATTTTATAAGATTTAAAGGGATAGTAATACTTAATATGTAAAAAAATATATATTGTAGTGATTATCCCTCTGAGTAAAACAAGGGTACTCACACTACAGAAAGGTGTTTTATTCAAAGTTATTACAGCTCTAACTTGAATTTTTTAGGTGCAGTATCACAGTGGCCTGAAATTGTACAGTGGCGCTGTTGCTACACCATCCTATGGACAGCTCTGGTCCCAGGACCATAAATCTCCATAGGATGGTGTAGCAACAGCGCCACTGTACAATTTCAGGCCACTGTGATACTGCGCCTAAAAAAATCAAGTTTGAGCTGTAATAACCTTTGAATACAACATCTTTCTGTAGTGGGAGTACCCTTGTTTTACTCAGGGGGATAAACCCTACAACATATTTGTTTTACATTTTAAGTATTACTATCTCTTTAATAAGATTGTATAAGATTTAAAGCGGAACTGTCACCTAGATTCAAACTTTTATAGTGGGTTTTAATAGTTAACCCAACATTAGCGCTGGGTGTATTTTGTAAAAAAAATTGCTTACAAGTGCAGATATTAGCCCATCAAAAATCGGGCACTTCCGCGTTCTGTGGGACTGAATGTCCCGCTTGACTTCCCAGCTGCCCCAGTAGCATTGTACACAGAGTTTGCTGTAACGCTACAGCACAGAAACCCAGCTTCGAAGTGGAGCGTGAACGCGCTCCCTGGGGCAGCTGGGAAGTCAAGCGGGACATTCAGTCCCACAGAACGCGGAAGTGCCTGATTTTGATGGGCTAATATCTGAACTTGTAAGCAATTTCTTTACAAAATACACTCAGCACTAATGTTGGGTTAAATATTAAAACCCACTATAAAAGTTTGAATCTAGGTCATAGTTCCACTTTAATAGGATTATGTTCAACATAATCTAAGTTGAAAAGAGGGATCAGTGAGATGTAGGGAAAATGAGGAGAGATACAGAAACAGGAAAATAAAAGGATCCTATCAACTTAAAACAAATTCGGTGATTTTTAGAACATCACCTATATGTTATATTAGTTATTTATTGTTTAGAAAACAATTATTTGATATATTTCAATCTGTAGATTATGCTGATTAACCCTTTGACTGCCAGAGGGGTATGCAACATATTGCTTTGCAATGTATTGGGTACCTCTCTGGCACTCGAAGGTTTAAAGCATGTTGTACAGGCACTTCCTGTCTTTGCCCTACATTACCTCCCCCACTCACTGACATGTCACCCTTTGAGTGCAACGCATTGCAAAGCATTTCATATCCATCTGGCACTCAAAGAGTTAACCCCCAATTAAAAGGTGAAATGTCAGCATAATCTATAAGTCTAAGTAACTGAACAACTATTTTTCTAATTAAAATGGCTAAAAAATATACTGTATGAGATTTAAAGTGACAGTGTCCCTTTGTACTAGGCTGAATGGAAGTGGAATGTGAGAATGGGTCAGGAAATAAGCAGAGAATCCTGTGTCTTAACTGGTTCATTTTCTCTCCTTCAGCTGGTTACTGTGACACTCTACAATCTGGCTCTCGGCCATTGAATTCTGCTTTGACAGCGCTAATACATTGCTAACTAGTAACCTACTGCTTATCAAGTCCAAAGGTCATTTTATTATTTGTGACTTTATTAATCTCATTCAGTTCCCACCCATTTGTCAAAATATATATTGCTGCTGCATCAGTCCCCAAGACACCCTACAAATCTCCATATATACTACATGGGGTGTTATGCTGAAAACATAAGAGGGGCAATTTACTTGCAGTGATGTGCTACTCCTCCTGTTCTCAACTGACCTTTGTGTTCCATTTACTTGGCCCTTGCAACCCTTCAGATTGATTTTTTTCAGTCCTGACCTTGGCAACCCGTATCAGTTCTTCTTTCTAACTCCCTCAGAAGACTGATTCAAGTTTTATCTCCTGACTGATCATCTGTTTTCTGACCTTGTCTTTTTTCTTTATGGTGCATTCTATATTCTATAGTAGAGGTTCTCAAACCTGTCCTCGACTCTTATTGTTTTTCCCAAAGACTACCACAAGAGGGAGCCCTGAGATCACAGATTTCTTCTGGCTTCACTTCTCAGATATTATTCTGCAGCCAGCCACAAGAGGAAGCTTTGTTCTTGTCTTTCAATTAGTTTCTTGTATTTTTCCTAGTTGTTGGGTGATCTCTCCAACTTTCTTTGAATTGCTTTTATTTCTTGTTTAGTCAGGAAAGCTACTGGAATACTACTCATTTCAGCACTTAGTAAAATGTATGCTAAAGATGTCTTCAACCAGTTGCTTCACAATATGTCAGAGGCTTCTCTGGGGTTTAACCCTTTAAGGACCAGTGTGCAACACATTAAGAAGAAATTAGCTGCACCCCCCCCCCCCCCGGTTAAATCTCCATTTCAATTAATAGAAATTACATTAAGTGGAGTTGTTTTGCCCTAAAATCCCTCTATTTTTCCTTTATACATATGGTTCATACTCTTGTTCTCCTACCATTGTTTATATGGCCCATATTTCTAAAAGTAAACTGGAGTTATTCTGGAGCAAACCAACTGCCCTATAGGGGACAAATAAAAATCCCTGTTAACTTAAATCAGGTTTTTAACCCCTTAAATGCTAGAGAAGTCTCCAATGCATTTTAACCCCTTAATGACCCATGACATGCCAGGACCGTCATGGGTAAACTTCCAATAAGGACCCATGACCGTCCTGGCACGTCATGGGTTAAATGATAGCAGCGTGCCTCAGTGCATGCTGCTGTCATGGTACACGAGCTGAAATTTAACCCTCCAGGACTGGAGCTCTCTGTTTCAGTCCTTCTGTGTTCTGCCAGTACATGTGATCACTCCTACAGTGGTCACATGTACCGGCATTTTCATTCACAAAGGCAATGTGTTTTACACATTGCCTTTGTGACTGCTCTCTGCCTCTCTCTTACTTACTATTAAAGTAAGGGAGAGAGAAGCAACAGTTAAGGGCTGCAGGAATGCATAGTGAAGAAATGCCTTACACACCCTTCTGAAGACCCCATTAAAGGGTTAGTAATGTCCAAGTATAATGTCCTGATATATTGTAGCTATTAAAAAAACAAATTATCTGGAGGAAGTCCCGTCTCTCAAACCTTTATAGTTTGAGAGATATAATGTTTTAAAGTCCCTCCCCCCTCTCCTTGCACTGAATCAGCTGTAAAGCTGACAGAAGGAGATTCGAGTCATACGACTCAAAGGCTTACCACAATCCAAAAAGAAATACTTAATTGGAATGGTCTACAAAGGGTGCTTGGTTTGCAAGCACACTTTGTAGACCATTCCAATGAAGTATTCCTTTTTAGATTGTGGTATTTCGGGTCTGCTGAAGAGCCGCTGGCTGGTCCCGGGACCAAATTCTCCTTCTGTCAGCTATACAGCTGACGTCAGTGCAAGGGGAGGGAGGGGAAACTTTAAAACATTATATCTCTTAAACTATAAAGGTCTGAGAGATGGGACTTGCTGCAGATAATTTATTTTTTTATATCTACAATATAACAGGACATTATACTGGGACATTACTAACCCTTTAAGCTTCAACAAGTAACATTTGTCCTAGAAATAATATTCCCTCCTGAGATTTGTTGAATTCCATAAAAGGAATAGTAACCTTTCATTTTGATTTTATGCAAGTGCGTAATATATAGTCATTTTGCCTATAATTTTTGTTTTCATCTTCACCTATTTATTTACAATTTTATACCACTGAAAGGGAACTGCCTGAATCTACTTCCAAAGAGATTTCTGTCAGGGATAGTGAAAGCCCCGCTAATGTAATTATGTATAAAAAGAAAAAAAAGTAAGTGATACAGAGAAAAGACATCCTCTACAGCATACAGAACACTCATCGCTACAGGGATAGTGTTACTTTGGGGGTTATGCACTAAGGTGTGATAAAGAGGTGAGAAAGTGGAGAGGACTTCTCCAGTGATATATGGAATTCACTGCCTGAGGAGATGATTCTATTGAATACATTAGATGCCTTTAAAAAGGGCCTGAATACATATTTAAAAGAGCATAACATAGAGGGCTATGTGCGTTAGTATTGGGATTAATATTTAGTTAGGGCTTGTTGATCCAGGGAGAAATCTGATTGCCATTTGGAGTCAGGAAGGAATTTTTTCCCCATTCAGGGTAGAAATTGAAATTGCTATATTGAGGGGTTTTTTTTGCCTTCTTCTGGATCAACGATGGTAAACAGGAATAGGAAAAGGGTTGAACTAGATGGACGCAGGTCTTTTTTCAACCTAAATTACTGTGTTACTATGTATTTCTCCAGTTTCTATGCTATTCTATAGAGCCTATGCACTAAGATCACCAAAGTTGGAGAAATCTTAGTGCATGGGCTCCACAGAATAACATAAGAACTGGAGAAGTCATTTCCTCTTTGTCACCTCTTTATCATGCCTTAGTGCATAACCCCCCAATGTATCACTATCCCTGCTTTCCATAGTCTCAGACTGAAAGCTCTCAGGAAACAGGGAGCTCACTCTCAGAGACATAAAAGTGTCAACAAATAGGTGACGATGTAAATACAATATAGACAACCTGACTTTGCATATTATGCAGTTACAGAATATATTGAATCAAAATAGAGAGTAATAATCCCTTTAATGACTGCAATCAGTCATAATCAATACATTTCATACCTATTTGGCTGTCACTTACCTCCATGTCACAGTTGAAGAAGTGTATGTCAGGTTTGGGCTGGTCTGTGTCCTGGCACACTAAAAGAAGAACTTGAGGGTAACGGGGTGGACCCTGCAAACTCTGACAATGGTGAACAATGGACAGAGGGAAGATCTCCAGCTCTTCCTATTGCAGACAAAAAGAAAAGAGACAACATAATGTTAACCCTGGCTAGTAATCATTTTTAGTGGTCAGTCAAGGTTTTAAAGTGGCAGAACATTCTACAAGCAAAAATAAAGAAACATTTGTTGATGAATACAGACTTGAGTAGCTTATCCATGACTACTTAAAGAAGCAGTAAACTTTTTTATGAAAAATATATATTGTAGGGATTTTGCTACTGAGTAAAATAAGGGTACGCCCACTGGCCAGAGATTTATATTTCCAGAGGTATTACAGTTTAAACCCATGATTTTTTACATTAGCAGTGCCCTCTAGTGGTCAAATTATAAATAGTTCTCCATAGAATGTGATAGAAACTGCCTGTCACTTCCTGTCAGAGCTATCAGGAAGTAAACACAGTAAATTAACTTCCTGATTATTTGAACTGCTATAAATTTTGACTAAAACATCTGACACCGGTGGGAGTGACCTTGTTTTATTCAGCAGGAAAAGCTCTATAAAATATGTGTTTTCATAAAAAAAAATTTACTGCTTTAAAATAGACCTTAAAGTGAATATCACAAAACAGCTTTTACACTCATTCAAGTTATGTATCAAAGCTAAAGAGGCACAGTACAATTTCTGAGCAAACCAACTGTATCATAAGGGGTACATGAATATTTATTTAAATAGACCTTTTAAAGTGGCACTAACACTTTATAACAAACTAGTTGAACAGCCCATTAAACGGGCCACAGTGCCACTGCCACCCAGTCGCGGGGGAGTCACGCGCAGTAGAGACTACCCGCACCACGGCTGATACAGAGTTGGACGCTCCTTCTGAGCGCCCAGCTCTGTGTCAGCCGCGGCGCGGGCAGTGTCTACTGCGCATGACTGCAGCACGCGCAGCAGTGTGTACTGTGCATGTTGCGGCGTTACACACGATTTAGCAAATTATTATATAGGATACTAGTGTAAAAGCCCATGTACACGGGCCAAGGTCCGGGTAATGTTAACCCTTTGAGTGCCAGAGGGGTACGCAATGCATTACTTTGCAATGTGTTGCATACCCCTCTGGCACTCAGAGGGTTAAGATGCCTTTACCTCACTGCTCCACGCGATGCAGTCTTGCATCTCCTCACGCACGCGATGCAATCATGCCCTGCAGAGACTGCCCAAACGCGGGCAGTCTCTACTGCACATGACTGCATCGGGACAAACATCCTAGTGAATTATTATAACAAATATAAGTGATTTAAAAACTACTAGCCTTTTTTTACTTAACCCTTTTAGACCCCAAGGGGTGTGCAATGCATTCCGGAGAGTTGCACACCCCTCTGGTCCTTAAAGGAGCAGTAAACTTTTATTTATGAAGAAATATATATTGAAGGGCATTTCCTATTGACTACAAAAAGTGTACACACATTGCTGAGAGATGCATATTTTCAGAGTTATTACAGATTAAACCCGTATTTTTAAAAATTAGCAGTGCCCTCTAGTGGTCAAATTCCAATTTGTGCAGTGCATTGAAAAAGTATTCACCTCTCTTTGCGTTTTTTAAACCCGTATTTTTTAAAATTATCAGTGCCCTCTAGTGGTCAAATTTCAATTAGTACAATGCCATGCAAAAGTATTCAACCCTTTTGGCATTTTTCCTATTTTGTTGCATTACAGCCTGGAATTAAAATTAATTTTAATTTGGGTTTCATGTAATGGACATACACAAAATAGTCCAAATTGGTGAAGTGAAATGAAGAAAATAACTTGTTTTAAAAAATTCTAAAAAATAAAAAATGGAAAAGTGGTGAGTGCATATGTGTTCACCCCCTTTGCTATGAAGCTCCAAATAAGATCTGGTGCAACCAATTACCTTCAGAAGTCACATAATTAGTTAAATAAAGTCCACCTGTGTGCAATCTAAGTGTCACATGATCTGACACATGATCTCAGTATATATACACCTGTTCTGAAAGGCCCCAGAGTCTGCAATACCACCAAGCAAGCGGAACGATGAAGACCAAGGAGCTCTCCAAACAGGTCAGGGACAAAGTTGTGGAGAAGTTCAGGGTTGGGTTATAAAAAAAATCCCAAAGTTTGAACATCCCACTGAGTGCCATTAAATCCATTATTAAAAAGTGGAAAGAATATGGCACCACAACAAACCTGCCAAGAGAGGGCCACCCACGAAAACTCATGCACCAGGCAAGGAGAGCATTAATCAGAGAGGCAACAAAGAGCAGCGGAGATTGGAGTATCTGTCTATACGACCACTTTAAGCAGTACACTCCACAAAGCCGGGCTTCATGGAAGAGTGGCCAGAAGAAAGTCATTGCTTAAAGAAAAAAATAAGCAAACATATTTGCTGTTCGCCAAAAGGCATGTAGGAGACTCCTCAAACATATGGAAGAAGGAACTCTGGTCAGATGAGACTAAAATTGAGCTTTTTGGCCATCAATGAAAACGCTATGTCTGGAGCAAACCCAAAACCTCACATCACCCCGAGAACACCATCCCCACAGTGAAGCATGGTGGTGGCAGCATCATGCTGTGGGGATGTTTTTCATCGGCAGGGACTGGGAAACTGGTCAGAATTGTAAGAATGATGAATGGAGCTAAATACAGGGAACTTCTTGAGGGAAACCTGTTTCAGTCTTCCAGAGATTTGAGACTGGAATGGAAGTTCACCTTCCAGTAGGACAATGACCCTAAGCATACTGCTAAAACAACACTCAAGTGGTTTAAAGGGATAGTAATACTTTGTTTTTGTCACGATCCCCAAGGAGTCCCACCAAATGCTGGGGTGCGATGCTAGAGAGCGTAGCTCGGGAGCGGAGACAGTTACTCTAATCCCTTGCTGCGGCCGTAGCCGGATTAAAGGTGCTGGCCGCGAAGCCAGATGTCCGATCCCAGTTGAGCTGGGACCCAGACCAGGATGGGAGAAGGGTAGACTGTGCAGAGGGGACCCCTAGGGAGGTCAGAGGATCCTTAAGGGCAGAAGAGACCAAAAACTCCGATCAGGATCAGGTGGGAAGGAGAGCCTTAATACACCAAGGCAAAAAATGAGTAGGTAGGAGCAATGCTACCTACACTAGGGAACAGGATCTAAGATCCTCGCTCAAATAGAGGAATAGTAGAAATAGAAAGAGAGAATAGCCCACGAGAGCAGCCAACAAGACACACTCAGACTGACCAAGGAGGACAAAGCCCAAACAGATGAGCACAAATACCTCCAGCAAACCCTGGTCCAGGAAGAAGAGCCAAGACCTACCCACACCCACCTAGTCTCCCCACAAGGCGCTGCAGATGCGGAGTAGGACTGTTACACCCAAACAGCCTGGGAACCCAGCAAGGACCACAGGTAAGTGTCGGACTGAACCAAACAGGACCACCAGGAAATAAGGCACGGAAGCCCTGGCTACCACCCCAGCTGCTGATCAATAGATTGCCCGCAACCCAGGAGAGGAGGGTAGGCGAACAGTGTGCTGCAACAGTGACAAGCTCTCAATAGCCACACACCCTGAAGCCAGGATAGCAGAGAGAACTGAGCCCAGCCTCAGAACAGGGTCCCCAGCTGAGGCTATCAACTGATTACCCTGTCCCGATCTGGGACCATAGTCTGTATAGGACACTGGTGCTGGCAAACTGAGGAAGGCTGAGGCTACAACCGGAAGCAACGGGGAGAGCAGTCTAGCAGCTACACCGAGCGAGGTACAGCTGGGGAGAAAAGCGCAGGGAAGTGCCCGGCCGGGAGCGCCACAAAGACCTCAGTCAGACACAGACTCGGAACGTGGTGGAGACCAGGACAGGAGCGAGAGATCCGAAGGCAGAACCAATGGAGGACCGGAGCGACAGCAGCAATGGAGGTAAGGCAGGAGAATAGTCAGAGGCAGTCCGAGGTCAGTTAGGAGCGTCGAGAGCAACAGAGGGCAAGCCAAAAATCAAGGTCTGGAAGACAAGCCGAGATCAAATCTAGAGATCAAAAACAATAACGGGGCAACCCAGAACTAGCAAACAAGCTCGTATAATCGGGCAAGGAGGGAAAAAACTACAAGAAATTTAAACCTCAACAGGCCAATAGGAGTAGGGAAAGCAAAAAACCCTACCTAACCTCAACAGGACCAAACTTCCTAAGTATGCAAGATGTGACAGTTTTATCTTTATTTTGGAGATATTCACAAGCAAAGTTTCCCCTCCCACCCCTTTTACCTAGTGTAAGCCATCTCTTCTCAGATGTGGTATGCAGTCCATAGGCCAGACAGATAACAGCAAGGGACAATCTTCTTCTTATGAGAACAATGAAAGCCCTGCCCCCTTTGACAAGGTTTTCAGGTTTTTCCCTTATCTTAATTGAAGATTGTCCCTCTCTGCAAACTACCTGGGCACCTCCCTTCTGCTCTGTCTGAGCAGTGTTACATCAATAAAAGTACAAATACTATGATGATTAATTGGAGCTGCTTTTATTATGAAACATTACTATCCCTTTAAGGTGAAACATTTAAATGTCTTGGAATGGCCTAGTCAAAGCCCAGACCTCAATCCAACTGAGAATCTGGGCTATGACTTAAAGATTGCTGTGCACCAGTGGAACCCATCCAACTTGAAGGAGCTGGAGCAGTTTTGTCTTGAAGAATGGGCAAAAATCCCAGTGGCTAGATGTGCCAAGCTTATAGAGACGTACCCCAAGAGACTTGCAAATGTAATTGCTTCAAAAGGTGGCTCTAGAAAGTAATGACTTTGGGGGGCGAATAGTTATGCACGCTCAAGTTTTCTGTTTTTTTTTGTCTTATTTATTGTTTGTTTCACAATAAAAATATTTTGCATCTTCAAAGTGGTAGGCATGTTGTATAAATAAAATGATACAAACCCCCAAAAAATCCATTTTAATTCCAGGTTGTAATGCAACAAAATAGGAAATATGCCAAGGTGGATGAATACTTTTGCAAGGCACTGTATTTATGTTACATTCTAATGGAGAGGGAAGCCAGTGACATACAGTTCTCTAAAGAATGTGATGGAATCTGCTGAGTCACTTCCTGTCAGAATTATCAGAAAGTCAAAGCACAGTAAGTCCACTTCCTGATTATTTGAACTTTAATAACTTTTGAATAAAACTGTTTTACATATCAGGAAAAGCTCAATAACATGTAGGGTTTCATAAAAAAAAGTGTACTGCTCCTTTATAGGTTTACATTTGTAGTCCATGTTACATTTAACTTTATTTATTTGTTTATGCAAATTAGAAAGTACTAGCCAGCATGCCTGCCAGATATTAATATTCCTCACTGCTCTCCATCCCAACTGCCATCACCTGCCGGCCAGTAGTAGCTTATTTACATAAACTGACAAATAAAGGTAAAATATTTAATAAATTATTGTTTTAAATAAAAAAAAATGGCTGACAAATGTACGTAACATTAAAAGTTCTTTCAAAATCACATGTATGCAACAAAATGACAGTTCCAATTTAACCCCTTGAATGCTAATGTGCTCTCCTACGCATTGCAGAACATTCAAGAGGTTAAAAACACCATTTAAATAAATGGTAGTTAGGGACATTTTTATCAGTGGTGTAACAATAGTGGACGCAGGGGGTCGCAATTGCGACCGGGCCCATCACTCCAGGGGCCTGGCCGCCCCCTGCTACCACTACCAGCATTAAAATAGCTTTGCCGGTGGGAATATCACACTGATCTCCCCACTAGCAAGCTGTGAGCAGCTTCCTCATTGTCCCTGGCCGTCTAGTATTGCAGAGAGCAGAGAGATGACATAATCTCCCATCACTTTGCATTACTGGAGGACTGCGTGGGAGCTGCATAAAGAGGTGTGTGCAGAATGCAGCACAGACCACTCCAGTCATGCTGCCAGACCACCAGGAACGATGAGGCCCCCTCCTCCTGAGCCAGATAGGAGCTGGAAAGTGGGGGCAGATATGTGGAGCTGGAAAGTGGGGGCAGATTTGTGGAGATGGACAGTGGGGCAGATTCCTGGAGATGGACAGTGTGGGCACATTCCTGGAGGTGGACAGTGGGGTCAACATGGTAAGGGGCCCGATGGCAAATTTTGCACCAGGGCCCGATGGCTTCTAGTTACTCCTCTGATTTTTATTTGTGCCCTGTTGTGCAACTGGTTTGCGCCAGAATTTCACCTCTATAGCTTATTGAAATGCACATTTTGTTTTTAATCTTAATAATGGTTTTAGAGATGTTTTGGTTTAGCAGCTTGGGAATCTATAGCTGAGTTCTCTAACATGTATGGTTCAGCCAGCACAATTAATTACTCACAGGACTTTCTGAGGTTGCCACATATCAAAATATCACTTCATTTTACCTTCCAACTGATGACCAAAGGCAAGCCCTCTGAAGGCAACCAAAAGAAGAACTGAGAGATCTGAGGTGATTGAAATTACCATAGTAATAAAGATTGACAGCAAAGACTATCCCTATCACCACAGCAACACAAGGTTGGTAAACTTTTTTTTAAGACCTTTGTGTGACTAAGAGATGAGAAAACAAAATAAAAACAAAGATGTTTTATTGTCTTCCTTTAACACGCTAGTGCACATATTTCAATTTTGCCCTAGAATGCACTGCCCATGCATATTTTTGTAGGTCACTTTGGATTTATAAGACATTGATACTTTAGCCAATAGACACATAATTCCAGTGCTCAAGGAATGCCAACAGGCCAGATTTTAAGACTCTGCTGCAGACTCTGAAATGTTAGCAGCCATCATTTTGATGTACACACCGCTGCTTAAAATAGACCTAGTACCATGACTTAACTTTGGATATTTGCAAACTTCATTCAAAACTGCCTATGTATCAGGGAAGGAAGCCTCTGATTTAGTATCAGTATGAAACGCGTTAGGCGGATCGCATCTCTTTAGTCCACTTGTAAAGTCATACTTGTATATGGACTTTGCGGTCCCTTAAGGACCACAGAGCATTTTTTTTTTTTTTTTTTTGTGCGATTCGATTCCGGACTCCCCGAACGGCGTGCAGCCACGCGGGGAGCCCTTAATTTCAAGATTGTCCAGGACCATCATGGGTCCTTAAGGTGTTAAGGACCAGCCATGCTGTCAGTACTTAAGGACCATGGAGCATTTTTTTTTTTTTTCGGGGGGGGGGGGGGGGGGATTATTTCAATCAGTGGTCCCTGAACAGCGTGCAGCAACATGGGGACCCCTAGATTTCAGGACGTATGTGAACGTCATGGGTCCTTTACACGCGTTCTCCCCATGATGTACATGTACGTCCTTAGTCCTTAAAGAGGATCTATCACCCCTATACATGTTGGCGCAAATAGTTAGTTAATGTAGCGACTAGATGTTAAAATATTTACATTTTTTAAATAAAATTGATGTTTTGAAGAATTTATTCGAGTGAATACTGCCCTTCACCCTACTTCCAGACAGACTGTGGTTACCAGCTCTGTATCTCAGTCTGTCACTTTGCCTCTGCTCCCCTCCCTCGATCCAGCCTCCTCCAATGACGGAGGCTTTCAGCCTGTAAGCCGGAGCCATCTCTGGCCAATGAGAGCGCTCCAGCTTATGTGCAGAAAGCCTCCATCATTGAAGGAGCCTGGATCAAGGTAGGAGAGCAGAGGCAGAGTGACAGACTGAGGTACAGAGCTGGTAGCCACAGTCTGTCCGGAAGTAGGGCGCAGGGCAGTATTTACTCGATTACATTCTTCAAAATATCAATTTTATTTAAAAAATGAAAATATTATAATATCTAGTTGCTACATAAACTATTTGCGCCAACATGTATAGGGGTGATAGATCCCCTTTAAGGGGTTAATCAGGTTAATGTTTAAAGTGGTTTATTTAAACCACTTAAATGAATATAACAGAAATAAGTCAACCTTAGCCACAATGGGTGAGTGAATATGGAGTCGCCCTGGGGCCCCATATTCTCTCCCCCACTGAACATTTCATACTGCCCACAATACATACTATATAAGTCATCTACACAAAGCATGCAGATTAATCTGTAAGCAGGCAAACTAAATACTATAAAGCGCTAGCCTGTGAAGCTCCCTGTATGCGAAACTGCATATGCGCAGTAGAGACTGCAGGAAAGATGCAGTCATGCGCAGTAGGGACTGGCCGAACGTGCTGATCCGGAGCAGGAAGCTCCTGACAGCTCACCACCTGTCTGTGCTCCTGGCTCTGGAGCATCAGCCGAGGCTGCTGGGTGGCACTTTAGCCTGTGTATACGGGCTTTCCTACTAGTTATTCAAGATGTTCAGAATGTTGGGTGTGGCAGATGCAGTCAATAAAGTAGCAGATTTCAACTACTGAACCTGCCCCTGGCTGACCAGATAGCCAGCTACCTGACAGGACTGCTGTGAACTACTCAGTACTCAAGCTACTCTTTGCCTGACACTGTTATAGGGCTTTTATGCTGCATACAACTTCAAAAGTTATTGCAGCTCAGACATGGTTGCCTGTTTTTTTTTTGTTTTGTTTTTTTACAACATTAGAATGCAATTTTCTACTGTGGTCGACAAATAGAGCCGGTCCTATCATTTATTATGAAGAGCCATAGTCTATGACTCAAGCTCTACCAAAGACAGTAGTATAAACAGTTTCCTTTTAAACACTAGGTGGCACTGTTGTTAACAGTTTGATTTTAAAATAATAGGTTTAAGATATAATAACGTTTGAATGAAAAATCTCCCCCCCTGTGATAGTACACTAGTTTTATTCAGCCAGCAAACCCAATAATAAATAATTCTCCATTAAAGAATGTCACTGCTCTGTTAATATCTGCTAAACTATATATCTACTGGCCTTTTAGACGAAGCTTGTAATTATAAAATCTTAATTCAAGTTAACAGGTCTGCTTTAACCCCTTAAGGATCGGTAATGTACCAGGACTGCCACCGGTGGATGTGCGTTAAGGACTGGTAATGGTACTGGCATGTCATGGAATTCTGGGTTGGCAGCGCAGCTGCACTCCACTCGTGTCCCAGAATTAATTGCAATTTTTTTTAAAAAGTGCCATGGTCCTTAAAGGCCACCCATCCCTGGACAGGGTGGCCATTAAGGGGGTTAAACAAGACACCATCATTACTGATGTTTAATTTTACATTGCATTAACTCTTTCTTTTAAGTTCTTGGGCAAACCAGTTACAGCATAATATAAATTCTGCATTATAGAGAAGAATTAAAAATTTCCATCAATTTAACCCTTTGAGTGCAATGTGCTGGATACCTCTTTTGGCGTTTTTTAACCACTTAATTGCTAGAGAGGTCTCCAGCAGAAACCTCTCTAGCATTCAAAGAGTTAAAGGAGCAGTATACATTAATTATGGAAATAATATGTTGTAGGGCTTTTCCTACAGATTAATAAAAGGGCATTCCCAGTGCTTCGAGAGGTTTCTTTCAAACATTATTATAAAGATAAAATCATTTTGATAGGTTCAGTTTCAGATGTTTTGCAGCTAGGTGGCACTGTTGCTGTTACAGTATGTGAAAAGCTGAGTTCCGCAGACATAGGATTACAATGGGCACTACATTCCATGGGCAGCATAACAATCAGTGACATGGCCCTGCTTATGGGAAAACAGTGAATTTGGAAACGTAAAATTTGTAACAACTCACTGCTCGCCTAAATTAGCTTTTTAAGTTTAAAAACACAATTTAAATCAGTGTACGCCCCATAACGTCGTCACTTTTTTCTTTTGAACATAGGGCCCTTAGTTTCTTCTTCTTATATTCGTACCTGGGAACTTTGTCTGTGGTGTCACTGGGGGGATATAAAGTAGGCAATTCGAGTCATAAGGGGGGTGGGACTTAATTTAAGGTGGGAGCTGGGCTTAATGGACTGTGGCATAAAGTGGGAGGGAAGAGGGCAGAACAGGGTGGGAAGGAGGCTGGAGAATCAGTCTCTGTCCCCAGAGGTCCAGTAATTAAGTGCAAAACCGGAATCTCCGGGGAAGATCCGGAGAGTTCCCAGGTATGTAAATATTGCAGAGCTTTTACTGCTCAGTACAATAAGGGTAATCCCACTGCTGATATATGCATATTTCCAGTTATTACAGTTTAAACTCTGTTTTACATTAACAGTGCCCTCTAGTGATCCAATTCCAATTAGTTATTTGGTTCATTTTCTGGGACAGGTTAATAACTGACAAAAAGTTCTCCACAGAATGTGATAGAAACTGCTGAGTCACTTCCTGTCCTTTTGAGCTGTCGGGAAGTAATCACACTGTAATTTACTTTGTGACAATTTGAACTGTCACAACATTTGAATAAAAACAACTGTCAGCGGTGTGAGTACCATTGTTTTACTCAGCAGAGAAAGCTCTATAACATACAGCTTTTCATAAACAATTCTACTGCTCCATTAATCAACATGTCAAGTCTGCACTGTACTCAAATACCTGTGTCCCGCAGTCCAGGAGGCTGATGGAGTTGCTCATGACCTGGAGAACCATCTCCTGAGCCCAGATCTTGTCCTTAGACTCCAATTGGAACAGCCTTTTGATTGCATCATCTGTTGTACCAAGAGCATCGCTCTTATCCATCACAAACGTGGCCAGATGCTGGAGGAGTGGAATACAGTGGTTAGTCACATGTGAACTCTGCATAGTGTATCACTGAGGTCTACAATACTGATGAGTCATTCACATATTGTCTATCCTTCATACAGAATGAATTATGAAGACTATATTTTGAGACTTAGCCATTAGAGCTGAAAGATATCATAGCACTTAACCCTATTAAAACCCCCCACTTACCTTACAATACCTAGAACATCCTTATGTCCACTACGAGATATATTTTTCAAGTAGTCTTCAATGCCAAGTTCATGAAAGCAGATATAACCATATTTCCCAACATTTCAAATGTCCAAAGAGGGACACCGGTGTTTTAGGTGATGTTGCTGGGGGCATGGCTGATGGGTGGGGCATTATCGAGAATTTTTAGGTTATTTCATGACTTATTAACACCTCTTTGTGTAAAAGAATAAATGATTTAGAACAAGACCAAAGTAATTTTTCTTACATAACTAATTTATCAACATGTACAGTGAAGTTTACACAAACTTTAAAGTGATATTTATTGCTGTGGAGCAATGTGATACACTTATATACACATCACACAGTCTAATCTCCTAAAATGAGGGACAACAAAATGGGAAAGAGGGAGAGAGGGATTTGGGTCGCAAAGAGGGACTGTCTGTCCTAAAGAGGGGCACTTGGGAGGAATGCACATGACAGTTGCTAGCAGTTGTCATGCCCACCTTCATGGTTATGCTATCCAGGACTGATTAAAAATCCTATCCTTGAACAAAGACATAAGGGAAAAATACTTATGGGCAATTTACAATAAGGTAATTGTGTGTGCGTGGGGGGGGTGTATTGTTAGGAGATGCTAGTTCAGAGTACCAATGAATAAACCAACAGTACTATAAAAGGGGGCTCTGTCATACAAAACAACTTTATCATGTATATTTAATTTTTCTTTTAAATGGATAGTAATGTCTGGTTTGAATAAAATGTAATATTGTAGATATTACAAAAATAAACTAAACTGATGAAAATCCCATCTCTCAAACCTTTATAATTTGAGAGATATACAATGATAAAGTTCTCCCCTACCTCCCCTTTCACAGACGTCAGCTGTAAAGGTAACAGAACGAGATTCACGTTGTGAAAGTCAATGGCGGAGACTAAATACCGCTAGCTAAAAAGAAATACTGCGTTGAAACAGTAAACAAAGTGTGCCTGGTTTGCAAGCACACTTTGTAGACTGTTCCAATGAAGTATTTCTTTTTAAATTATGATATTTCAGCTCTGCTGAAGAGCTGCCAGCCGGTCCCAGGTCCAGGATCTCCTTCTGTCAGCTATACAGCTGATGTCTGTAAAAGGGGAGGGGGGGGACTTTATCATCATATATCTCTCAAACTATAAAGGTTTGAGAGATGGGATTCTTTTATATTGTAATCGCTACACTATTACACTGTATTTAAAGGGATAGTAATACTTCAGTATTACAAATCCCTGTATTAAAGCCCTTGTAAAAAGAAATGTTTTGCCCCCAGTGTCAACTCTCAAACCTTTATGGTTTGAGAGATGAACGCTTCTAAAGTTGCCCTCTCCCTCCCCCTTCCCCGTAGTCAGCATTTTAGCTGACTCAGGGAAATCCGGTCAGAGATCATCAGGCGGCTCTGCAGCACAGCCGCGATCTCGTTAACTAAAAAAAAAACTTTCACTAAAACGGTCTTCTACGTGTGCTTGTAAGCCAAGCACGCGTAGAAGACCATTTCAGTGAATTCAATTACTCTTGAACTACAACTCTGACAGAATTGAAAGAACACTCTCCATGGCCCAACTACTATGACGTTGAATTGGAGCTGCTGTTTTTGTGAAACATTACTATCACTTTAACACTCTGGATCTATTTCATGTCAGTGAATTAAGCACTTTCTGTTATTTACAGCCAACCTTCCACCTACTAGCTTCATACAGCAAGTGTTCATACATCCCAACTTTCTCTTATAATTCTAGTGATAATTCTAGTGGTAGAAAGTTCCAGTCTAGGTATGGGGTGGTACCATGTTTATGTGGAAAAAGCAGGAAACAGGTGGAATAAAAGTGATACCTTTATTGGCTAAATGAGTATCTATATGATTCAAGCTTTTAAAACACTTTAGATCCCTTCTTCAGGCATATTTACGAATTCTAAGTATGCCTGAAGAGGAGACCAAAAGTGTCATGAAATCTTGCATCCTAGAGCTACTCAGTTAGCCAATAAGGTAACCTTCCAGGACCGATGGGATGGGACCGGTTGCCTGCTGGGGGCACGGCACCAAGCCGAGTCCCCAAAATAAGAGGATTTTAGTCTTACCTGTTAAATCCTTATCTCTTAGTCTATACAGGTTACTGGTAACTTTGGGTAGGCGATCAGTCCCTTCAAGTAGGCAGGAACAATCCTGAGAAGTGACTGCTGGGTGGAGCCTACCTCCTCTCCTTAGCTGGCAGCTAGCCAATCCCCATCCAGTAAGATTTGAAAACTATTGACTAGGCAGTAAGAAGTTAAAGGAAGACTCCTGTGAGCATGAACTCAAAGGGACCCCCACTTTCTCCCACAGAAGAGCCAAGCATGGTCCCTTGACAGGGTGGGAGACCAGTAACATGTATGGACTATGAGAAAAGGATTTAACAGGTAAGACTAAAATCCTCTTTTCTCTGTCGCCCAATACAGGTTACTGGTAACTTTGGGATGTCCAATCATTAAGTTCCCCAGGGCGGGAAGAAAGGCAAGGATCAGGCGCAGGGCCCCAAAGTCACCAGAGCACCAATGAACCAACAGAACATGAATAGCTCAACAATAAGCGCAATGTGTCAACGGACAAAGAACAGGTATAAAACAGACCCCAGGAACTGATACACAGCACACTGAACTAGAGCCAACAGGGCTCAAAAGTGAAAGAGTACTGAAGAGACAAAGGAGATCCTAGACAGGCAAGGCTGCCTCCAGGATCTTCCTCCCAAAACTGGCATCAGCAGGACATCCACACAATAGTGTTTGGAAAAGGTATGTACAGATGACCAAGTGGCTGCCTTACACATCATCTGAGGCCTGATTTTTGTAGGTCCAAGATGCCCCAATAGGCCTTGTAGAATGAACCATGACCCGAAAGGGGGCAGGCTTCTTCCAAAGTTCGTAAGCCCTAGGAACAGTGGATTTAATCCAGGAAGCAATGGTTACTTTGGAAGCAGGCTTCCCTGCCCTGGGATCCTCAGGAATGACAAAAAGAGCATCAGACTGCCGCAAGAACTCAGTGTGGTGCATGTAGAACTTGAGACAATGCACGACATCCAACAAGTGAAGATCCTTCTCCTTGTTAGAAGTAGGGTTAGGGCAGAAAGAAGGAACCACAATCTCCTGATTAATGTGGAGATCAGACACCACCTTCGGGAGCAACTCTTGCGAAGTGTGAAGCACAGCCTTGTCCTTGTGAAACACCAAAAAGGGTGGCCGACAAAACAGGGCATGCAGCTCTGCAACACGGTGAACAGACACGATCGCCAGGTGAAAAGCCATCTTCCACGTCAGCAGACGTAGCGGAATAGTGGCCAAAAACTCAAAGGGAGGGTGCTGAAGGACGCCCAAAACCAAGTTAAGGTCCCACTGAGGCGCGGGAGCCTTAAACACAGGACGGGAATGAGCAATGCCCTGAAAGAAAACCATACACATCAGGAAGAATAGCAAGGCGCCTCTGAAAGAAACAGAGAGAGCAGAAGTCTGAACCTTAAGGGAAATCAGACTGAGACCCTTATCCACACCATCCTGGAGGAAGGAAAGCACTGTAGGAAGATCAAAATCCTGAGACAGGTCCCTATCAGAACACCAAGAGAGAAAAGTAGACCAAAATCGATGGTAGGCCTTAGAGGAAACCTAACGAGTGCATGAGTATGTAATAGGAACTCCAAATGAGACCCCTGTGTGGAGGGGAAGCATGGGACATGTGGACCTCAACCTTTTTAGCAGGTCTTCGATCTTCAGATTACCATATATCAAGAACAAGCCTCAGTGGGCAACTACTGAGGAAAGAACTTGCAGCCAAGATTTTCCCCCCAGGGCTTAGGTCCATAAAAGCACCTGGTAAACTGAGCTATGCAGATTTGGGTGATGGGAATTGTCAGTGATGGCAATCTGCCTAATGGTGGTATCCCATATCTAACAGAAAATAATAAAAAAGCTAAAACTATAGCAGAACTGTTCTCTTGCCTTGTGTCTTGACCAAGGAACAAATCTTACTGGATGGGAATTAGTTAGCTGCAAGCTAAGGAGAGGAGGTAGGCTCCACCCAGCAGTCACTTCTCAAAATTTTTCCTGCCTGCTTAAAGGGGCTGATTGCCTACCCAACGTTACCAGTAACCTGTATTGGACTACAGAGAAATTATGATTTGTAATGGAGAGTAATGGCTCTGCAGCCTGGGGGGGTGGGCTAGATTTTAGTCAATAAATGTCCCTGTGGGCTTGGAGGCTGCTCCTTATGAGTGGACATGATTAGAGATATCATGGAAGAATTGCTTTGTCCCACCGCCCTGCCCTTTTCTTCTTCCTTCTTGTTGTCACAGCAGGTTTATGTTGATTGCGGATGGGTCCTCGCTGGTGGAGGAAGAAATGGTACTTGCCCACCAGGGCTTTTGGGGAGTTAGACCCTCATCTGTTGGCTAATGGCACGGAAAGGGCAGAGACTCTGGTTGTTGGGGTTAATTCGTGCCTCCACCAGTGGCCAGGTGTCACGGTTCACCAATAACGTTCAGGAGTCAGTACAGTATAGTTAAATGCAAAATTTATTAATAATAGAAAAGTAGAACACACTATATACACAAGTAGCAAGCAGAGGGTACCAAGCCAGCGATCACTGCTATCAGGAATAGTAGGCTGCCAAGCCTGACCACTCTGCTAGAGACTAGGCCTCAGCCACTGGTAGTCTCTGCAGGAACCAGGAGCAGGAACAGGAACACTGGATCTTGATCCGACGAAGTGAGAGTACTGACTCACGCCTGCAGTCAGTAGGGAGCGATATTTGACTCACGCCTGCAGTCAGTATAAGGAAAGGCATACCTGTCTCACACCTGCAGTCAGTATCGGAGATAGTCTAACAGAGCCCCAGGTCCGCACTAGATTGGGTGTATGCTAGGTACAAGGAACAAAAGTAAGAATAGTCAGACAGAGCCACAAGTCAGCACCAGAGGGGGTAGTCAGACAAGCCAGGTCATACACAGTTTAGGTAGCCAGCCAGAGCCACAGGTCTGCACCAGGTTGGGTGTTCACTATAGGGAGAGACAAAAGAATAGTCAGACAGAGCCACAGGTCAGCACCAGGTTGGATGGAAGACTAACCAGGTCATACACAGAGCCAAGGTAATAGAACTGCTATGAACAACAACGCAAGGGCAACTGAGTCAGGACTCAGACTGCACTTCAAACCCCTCCTCAGGAAGTAGGTAGGAGGAGCAGCTCAGAGGAAGGAAGTAGGTAGGAGGGGACTACAGGAAGCATGGCACATAAAACAGAGGCCTGCTGCATGCTTGAAGCCTCGCGCCTGCAGATGACACAGAAAACAAGGTAAGCTGTAACACCAGGGCTGGCATAAGGTTTATGTTGATGTTAATAAAAGCTGTGGCCTCTTCTTTCCAAGCAGGTATCATATGTAGTTCTTGGGTAGAGGAGGAAGGTTAATGGGGTCTGTGACCCTCCCTCAGCAGTCAAGGTATCACTTTTACTCTAGCAGTCTCCAACGTTTCAGTCAAATCCTCTAGTCTAAAAAGGCCAATAGCTGATTTTACAAATCATCAACAGTTTTAAGGAATATATCCTCTTCTGTATATAAATAAAGACAGGGATAAAGGCTGCAGGTGCAATGATTTCTGCCTACAATAAATGACATATTATGGCTATTCCATAACAGGTGTTAGGTTTCTTTATGGCTCACAAAGTAAAGAGGAACTACATTGTATTTATTTTTAAGTTTCCAATATATGAGAGTTAGCAAATAGTCATTCTTAATTTATGGTGGTAGTAGGGTATGGGAGGGCCAATATAAAACAAAATCAGCCATCTTTTTCTTTGTAGTTGTCTTTTAATGGAACCAGAAATGACAAGAGAAAAAAAAACGTAATCAAAACAATATGTTGACCTGCGCACAGCCATGTTCTATAGTTTAAAACTTTGTACTGACTGAGTTGTTCACCTGAATCTAGAAGGGTCAGTTGAAGATTCCTTTCTGTTCCAGTTTGGTCAATGACCAAGTTCAGCAAGGACAACCTTCCTCCCTGCTCTAACCTGTCATAATACAGCTTATGTGCACACACTTGCAGTACTATTACATGTCAGAAATGAGAGAAAGATCATGCCTGCTCAGGAACAGTAAGTCTAGTCGCTGATCAAGCTGAAAGCAAGGACAGTCTTCATCCAACATGACAGAGTGACCACATTTCCATTCTGCCGTTCGTGGTGAGAAGAGTACTTCTTTCCAACTCTAGGGCAGCTATGCAGGAGGGGTCAGTATACAACACTGGACATCAGTGCTAAAATTACTCTTTATCTGGCGCACCACTGAGTTCTAAACATTATAGGGAAAACTGTCCATTGACTGCTGAGACAGAAAGTGTTACCTGTGGTGGACTACAAGATAATATACATCACACCCAATGCCTTAGAGTAACATTACACTACAATAAAGTTGCATTGTAGCTCCTGTTTGATGTCAGGATCAAGGCTCAGTTCTGTCTCTAGTGCTTAGGGCTCTGTCTAGAAGCCATTTTCTTGTAGCCCAGCAGAGAAATCAATTTGAGTCACAGTAGGCAATGGGCAGTTCTATTTCTAGTGTTTAGATTCTTTATTCAGGGATTTTGTATTGTCCCTGAAGGAGGCTGCCCAGGACATGGGACACACACACATGCACTCCAGGACCGACCCTGGCAATCAAGGACATGTGCTCACCCTACATTCAGAATTTGGGGAGGGATCAGCTGAGCAACTCGACAATTATGGTATTTTAAACTTTTAAATGTACATCAATGTGCCTGCAACATAATGACCTTTAGACTGAGATTTTTTTCTAGTATTTTCTGCTCCTTTAAAGGGAAATATAACATTCCTAATATTGCCCCCCATGCACAGACACCTTCCTAAGAATGTAAAATTCCAGTGGCCCATATGTATTTTGTCCCTGTGCCTTTGCTCAAAATATAAACTCTCCAATCAGCCCTGGATGTCATTTCCATGGAGGCGGACATGACAGCTGCTTGCAGGACCACAGGACCCCAGACTTTGCTCACTGCACATGGTAATCTTAACCCTTTAAGTCTGCATTGCACTGCACACATCTCTGATCATTAACGGTTTAACCCTTTAAGTGCCAGAGTGGTACGCAACGCATTGCAAAGCAATGCGTTTAGGGTTGCCACCCAGCCGGTATTTTACCGGCAGGCCTGTAAAAAATTGGCTTCTGTCCAATGTTAAGTCTATGGAGGGAATGCCATGGCCGGTATTTTTTTGAAGAAAAGGTAGCAACCCTAAATGCGTTGCGTACCACTCTGGCACTCAAAGGGTTAAGAAGGCTCACAAATGCTCCCTGATTTAGTATTAAAAACTGCTAGCAACTTTCATGTCCAGGACTGATTGACGATGTTATCTCATGAACAAAGGTACAAGGGCAAAACTGAAAGGAAGCCGTTAGGAATTTTTTGCCATCATAGGGTAAGTGTGGGGTTATTATCAGGAGGTGCTAGTGGTCCTTTAACCCTATGAGTGCCAGAGAGTGTGTGTGTATGCTTATGTATGAGAGAGAGAGTGTGAGTGTGTGTTACTATGTTATTCTATAGAGCCAATTCATTAACATTTCTTAAGTTTTGGAGATCTTAGTGCATAGGCTCCATAGAATAACATAGGGACTGGATAAGTGATATAATTACAGAAGTCATCTCCACTTTATAACAAAAATGTAACAATCCTATACAGAGGTTTTTTTTTTCAATTACTATCCATATAAGCTCATTGCCCTGGAAAGTGTCACACACCCTACTGGCATTCTGATTTGGAGGGCAACAATCTGCTCCTGTATGAGCAGACATAGTAACAAGACCAAGGTTACAATGTGCATCCTCAAAATGGCTACTGTCAGAGGTTTTGTTGGCCAGAAACTGACTCCAACTGCTAGCAGGGTGCTGGGCTAAACAAGGAAGGGTGTGGCTTATTCCACAAAGTAGTGTCACTTAAAATGAGTATGCTATAGTACATATATGATAAATATATGTCACTATATAAATATGCATACATACATACATAATATTAACCCCTAAATGACCTTTGATGGTTATAATACATCATGGGTAGGTCTGACTTAACGACCAATGGCGTACTGTGGCCGTCATAGAATTCTGGGCTCCCCCCACAGCTGCACGCTGTTCGGGGAGTCAGGAATCCGAATTAAAAAAGAGAAAAAAATGCTCCGTGGTCCTTTAGTGACCGCAACGCGCCCGCGCGGCCGGTCGTTAAGGGGTTAAACACAAGATAACATGTTGTAGTAGATAGTTAATCTACTTATTCATCTGTATTGTTATAAACAATATGCTGGATGGACCTCAAGACCACTGAGAATTAGAAAAAAAGAGCATATTTACAATATAAAGAAGATTTTTACGATAAACAGTTTATCTGTTTTTTAGGTTTGGCATCCTTTTTTTTTCCTGCACTCACCCCCCACCCCCCGCAAATAATGCAATGATCACACTTTAACCTGATGCTTTTAACCCAGTTCTGTATTTGTATTTTTGTATTGTACTATTATTATAAAGCACTGTGTACATGTATGGCGCTATATATAAATAACTAGCAGTGTGGGACGGCGTTGCCCGTCTGTTTTTGTTTATGAAAGTTCTGCAAAATGCATGTGATCACGTTCTGTTTTAGCTGTCCGCCCCCCCCCCAGCTGACTTGAACTGCCATAGTGTCCCCATAGTGCGAGACACACACACTATACTGAGACACACATACGGCGCTATATATAAATAAAGATATATACATACAAAGTAGTGCAGAAAAAAAAACTAAACAACACAGTCAAATTTCCCCATTTAACACCCATACTGTTAATAAGGACACATACTTCAACAATATACTAGCAACACTTCATGTTGTCTCCCAAAACAAAAACTAACATAAAATAACAGCATAAAATGTAAACTCATTAACGCCTTAACGACATATGCCGTACTATGACCGTCACGGTCCTTGAAATACTCAAGGACCGATGACGGTCATAGTACGTCACGTACTTTTTACTTACAGTGCTCTACCGGGAGCGCTGTAAGTAAAAATAGGGCCTGAAATTGACCCCTCCAAGATCGGAGCGATCTCTATCAAGCCCCATAGTGATGTGCCGATACACGCAACAGGTCACGTGTACCGGCGCGTCCACGTGGTTCAATGTGGTCCTTATGGGACGGAGACGTCCCAGGACCGCCAGACGTTAAGGGGTTAAGACCTCTGCAAAACATCATCCAGCACTGACACCAAAGCTTATAAAATTGCCATCTGTCACGTAATGTAACTGTCAATGTCACTGATATCGTTTTTGTTGCTACCCATATTTGTTTTGTTGCCATTAATACCATTGATGAGGTCATTTGTGATGCCATGTTCATCAATAAAGAACTTTGGAGACTGCTGTTAAAAAGACTGCAGCCTTTGTGTGTTTGCATGAGGACTTAACTGTAGCTTTAACAAAGTATTTTTTTCTTTGAATTTCCATATTTTTTCCAGATGTTCCAGGTTGTGTACTTGGTATGCTCCAAGACTGCACCACTTCTTAAAGTGGCGCAATTCTGGAGCAAGCCAACTGAACCATAGGACTCAAAGAAAAAAATCCTGTTGCTTTAAAGGGTTAGTAATGTCTGATTTTAATAAAATGTAATATTGTAAATATTAAAAAAATAAATTAACTGGTGCAAGTCCTATCTCTCAAACATGTATAGTTTAACAGATATACGCTGAGAAAATTCACCCCTCCCTCCCATTTCACAGATGTCAACTGTCTAGCTGACAGAAGGAGATTCAGGTCGTGCAGAGCCGAAATACTGTTATCTATAAAGACATACTTCATTGGAATGGTCTACAAAGTGTACCTGGTTTGCAAGCACACTTTTTAGAAAGTTCCAACGAAGTATGTCTTTTTTAGATAGCGCTATTTCGGCTTTGACGTCAGTGAAAGGGGAGGGAGGGGGAACTTTATCAGTGTATATCTCTCAAACATACTTTGAGAGATGGGACTTGCACCAGTTAATTTATTTTTTAATATCTACAATATTACATATTATTAAAATCAGACATTACTAACCCTTTAAAGGGGAACTACCACCCCGCAATAACTTTACATGAATTCAGTCTTCATCTGGCGACTAGCTGCTTAGTAGCGCTAGTCGCCAGAAATATTACCTGGTTCCAAAGATTTTGCAGTTTTTCCGAGGCTCACAGGAGCGGCAAGCACGGACTTCTCGTCACAGTGACGTCCATGCACCTGTGCTGTCAGTCCCTTTTGGAGCCGGCCGGCGCTACTAAGCAGCTAGTCGCCAGATGAAGACTAAATTCATGTAAAGTTATTGCGGGGTGGTAGTTCCCCTTTAAATTAGATTTTTTTTACCCACTGAATGCTAGAGAGGTCTCAAAATGGGACAGTATATGTTGGGGCCAGTGAGTATCAGTGAGCAGTGAAAGGAAGCTGGAATGGCAGCAGTGTATATTGGGGCCAGTAAGTACCGGTGAGCAGTGAAAGGAAGCTGGAATGGCAGCAGTGTATGTGTATGTTGGGGTCTATGACAATGTATAAACACATATAAAGCAAAATCCACACAAACATTAACTCCTTCTCTGTAAGCACATCCCAAGATGGATCCATGGGCTCTGAACGATACATGCAGTAGCCTACAGTGCAGAGTCTAACCTGTCATTATTAAATGTACGTGATTTTCTTTTGATGCTACAATATAACTAATCTGGGTGCAACAAACTGTTAGCTTGGGATGAGATCTTAACCATTTCATGCCAGAGATGCAGCCAAAGCATTGGGTGTTATGCAGTAAGGCTTGATAATTAATTTGAGTGAAAGTTGCACCAATCACATTATGGCCATAAGTTATCTTGAATTTTTTAAAGGGATAGTAATGGTTAATTTTAAGTTGATTTAATATTGTAGACATAAAAAAAAAAGGTTAACATCGGTGTAAGTCTTATCTCTCAAACCTTTATGGTTTGAGAGATATAACTTGCTAAAGTTACCTTTTCCTGGCTGTTTTACTCAAGTCTGCCATCTAGCTGACAGCTGCAGATTCCAGTCATTTGACCAGACAGAGGCTCTTCAGCAGAGCTGAAATCACGCTATTTAGAAATAAATACTTCACTGGAACGGTCTACAAAGTGTGCTTGCAAGCCAGGCACACTTTGTAGACCGTTCCAAATGAAGTATTTCTCTTTAGATATCGTTATATTGGCACTGCTGAAGAGCCACATCTGGTCAAGTGACCAGAATCTGCTTCTGGCAGCTTTACAGCTCGTCAAGCGGAAAGGGGAGGGACCAGAGAACTATATTGCAGAAAATGAGCTTTCACCAATGGGAAAGCAGTAGGGTGACCAAGAGTCCCGATTGCCCAGGGCAGTACCGGATTTTAAATGTGTGTCCCGTGTCCCAGGCAGCCCCCTTCTGGAACAGTACAAAGCCCCAAAATGAAAAGTGCAGAACAAAGAGGTCTAATCACTAGAAGGATAACTACGCATTGCCTTCTCTGACAGAAAATTATTCCTCTGCTGGGCTACAAGAAAATGACTTTCAGACTGAGCTCTAAACACAATGAGAGAACTTATTGTTGATCCTGACATCATCAAATAGTAGCTGCAGTGCAATACTGTTGTATTGTAATGCTATTCTAAGGCTTTGGGCGTGATGTACATTTTCTTGTAGCCCACCACCATGGGTGTCCGGGGGGGCGGGCACGGGGGGCTACACACACACACATACAGACACTTGCTCCCTCCATATACACATAGAGGCTGGGCAAGCTGGCCTGGGAGTCATATTATGGCTTCCCCCCAAGAAAATTTTCTGAGAATGCCCTTGGCCACCACAGTCATTTCTTTCTGTCACAGCAGTCAATAAGTTCTCCCTCTAGTGTTTAGAACTCTGTGGTGCACCAGAGAATGAGCAGGTTACGAACTGATGTCCAGTGATGGATAGTGACCCCTCCCACATAGCTGCACTAGAACCAAGGACAAGTACTCTGTGCTCTCATCTCCGCAATGTCCCTGAATAGCAGAATAGAAATGTGGTCACCCTCAGGCCCAGACTGGGACACAAAATAGGCCTGGGCATAGGCGGAGCTTCTAATCACGTGCGGTGCGCCACACGGCTGCACATTGATTGCCCGCCCACCAGGAAACTTGTAACGAGGTGGCCATCTTTCAGAAAGTGAAAGACGGCCCAAACTCGTTTAATGATTTATTTTTTTTTAAACGCCCAGACCGGCCCACCAGGCAAATGCCCGGTATGCCCGATGGCCAGTCCGGGCCTTGTCACCCTAGAAAGCAGAGTGTGTTGGTAGTCCAAGAACCCTAATGAGAAAATTCTATCTACAAGCTTGAACTTCCTTAGTACCAGATCCAAACAGTTCTCTATTGGCTTTAGCCCTTTAAGTGCCAGAGGGGTGAACAACGCATTGCTTTGCAATGCACTGGGCACCCCTTTGGCACTCAAAGGGCATATTTATTTATCTGCCAACAGTCTTGTGAGTGTTCTGTCTCTTTTAATACATTTTAATTAAATATATTACAGTGTGATACAAAGTTTTGTTTTTGAGAGTTGTTCCCCAGTCCAAGTTGTTTAGATAAGAATTCATTGCTTTGAGGTGTTATTTTCATAGACGCACATATAATTTATCTTTCATTCCACATACTTCACTTGTGAGCACAGTCCCCATAGACTGTAGGTGCTAGGTTTAAATGCCCATTAATGGCAGTCTATGGAAACTGCAGCCTCAGCCCTACTAAATTGGTCTCTGAGAGGCTGATGTACTTGAAGAATTAAGAGTAATTCTGGTGCAACCCATCTGCAGCATGCGGAAAAAAATAAAAATATTCCATTAATTTAAATGGGACTTTTAGGTCTCCAGTGCAATGCGAAGTATTGAATGGGTTAAGGTTTACATATTTGAAAACTTCCTTAAAAACTGTCTATGTGTCATGTTGGCCAAAAGACCAGCAAATGTACAGTTAAGGTGATATTCATAATTGGTACCGTATGCTAATGTGGTACCAATGACTTTCATATTCTAATTATGTATTTCAGTTTTGTTTAATATGCTAAGGAAGCATTTTCAGTGATGTTTTATATGCTAATTAAGCATTTCCAAAGTATTTCTTATGCTAATGAATGTTTTCAGTGTTGATTCAATTAATCACGCTCTGTGCTGCACCAGGATACTTTCACTTTTACTTTTCCCAGAAAGTGTGAATATTTCTTAACTATCCATTTGCTGGATTTTTGGTTTACATGACACACAGGCAGTTTTCAATGAAGTTTTAAAAAATGTAAAAAAAAAATAAAAATCAAGATGTCAGGTACACTTTAAAAGGCCTATTTAAATTAATGGGGATTTTGGAAAATGTTATCTGTTCCCTATGGTGCAGTTGGTTTGCTAAAAAATTACACCACATTTTCTTACTACATCAGCCTTGCAGTTCAGCCTCTCTCTTCCAGGATACACCTGACAGCTGCAAGGGTCACATTTGCTGGGTTTGAAATCAGTGTTCTCTCTAAGGTAACCAAAGGTGGGAAACCCAGGACTGAAAGGGTTAAAGCGGATCTATCATGCTTAAATAAGTTATACCCATTTAATTGTTAACAGCTTCTTAATCATTTAAATAGTGTAATAATGTTTCTTAAGTGCCGGCATGAGTTGGAATCATAACATCATATGCAACTTTCATCAGCAGAACAGCAAAGACATCTTGCCGAAGAGTGATCCGCGCGCCTGAGCTGGCCGATCCTGTCTTATTGCTGATAGATATATAAGGATAGCACAGGTGCACAGATCACTCTTTGACCCCCCCCCCCCCAAATCATTACGCACATAGCGATACACATATCAATACTAATATTATCATGAATAAGTCTGGTGTTACTGAGAAATCCAACTTGTTCTGACTTGCACAGGCAGGCATCAGATCAGTGTAGACATCTTGCCGAAGAGAAATCTGTGCACCTGAGCTGTCCGTCCTGGTCTCCTCCAGGACTGGGGAGGGGGAGCTGCATTGTACCTTAAGGTACAGGAAGGGACTGACAGAGCAGGCGCACAGATGCCGCTACAGCAAGATGCCTGCCTGTTCTTCTCGGAACAAGTTGGATATGTGTATCACTATGTGCATAATATAATTATTATATTTCCATGATTAAAGCGGAACTATTACCTAAAACCAAAGTTTTACCATGCGTTTTAATGTTTAACCCAACATTAGTGCTGTGTGTGTGTGTTCTTCAAGTCGCCTGGTAGTGGAGATATTTGCCCTGCAAAATCGGGCAATTCCGTGTTCTGCGGGACTCTATGACTTCTCAGGACTTCCCAGCTGCCCCAGGAAGTGCGTTCACGCTCCCCTTCGAAGCTGGATTTCTGTGATGTAGCGTTACAGCTATCTCCGTTTACAATGCTACTGAGGTTGCAACCTCAGTAGCATTGTAAGCGGAGTTTGCTGTAACGCTACATCACAGAAATCGAGCTTCGAAGGTCAGCGTGAACACACTTCCTGAGGCAGCTGGGAAGTCCTGAAACGGTACAGGGTACCGTAGAACGTGGAAGTGTCTGATTTTGCATGGCAAATATCTCCACTACCAGGCGACTTGAAGAACACACACACAGCACTAATGTAGGGTTAAACATTAAAATGCATGGTAAAACTTTGGTTTTAGGTAATAGTTCCGCTTTAAAGGGATAGTAATACTTCATTTTAACTTTATTTTATTTTGTAGGCATTAAAAAAACATGAAGAATGATATAAGTCTTATCTCTGAAACCTTTATGGTTTAAGAGATATTCACAAACAAAGTATCCCCCCCCTGTTCAACCAGATAAGAAGGGAGATGCCCAGGTAGACTGCAGAGAGGGACAATCTTCAATTAAGATAATGGAAAAAGCTGAAAAACTTTTCAAGGGGGGAAGGGCTTTCATTGTTTTCATACAAAGAAAATTGTCCCCTTCTGTTATCTGTACTGTCATACAACCTGATCCACATCTGAGAAGAGATGGCTTACACTAGGAAAAAGGGGCGGGGAGGGGAACTTTGCTTGTGAATATCTCATAAACCATAAAGGTTTGAGAGATAAGACTTATATCATTCTTCATGTTTTTTTAATGCCTACAAAATAAAATAAAGTTAAAACGAAGTGTTACTATCCCTTTAAGAAGTTACTAACAATTAATTGGGGATAACTTACTTAAGCATGATAGTTCCCTCTAAAGGCACACTAATGTCCCCCCCAAAAAAAGTCATGTTATGTAGAGGTTAAAATATTAATCAATATGCTCCAAACCCTATCTCTCAAACCGCTATGGTTTGAGAGATATAGGGATTCAAAGTTCCCCCCTCCTCTCCTTCTCCTGATGTCAGCTGTAATCCCACACTGTTTCCCTTAAACTATGGAGGCTACTCTCTTAGATCCCCATTCAGCACACTGGTACACATTTCATGTCACATGTGCCGGAGCTTCTCCATAGATCAAAGTGTTCCTTAAGGGAAGTCAACTTCCTGGGGCTGCTAGTTCTTAAGGGGTTAAAGTGATATTTATTGCTGTGGAGCAATGTGATACACATATAAGCACACAACACAGTCTAATCTCCTAAAAAGAGAGACACAAGGGTGGGAAAGAGGGCAAGAGGGATTTGAGTCTCAGAAGGACTGTCCCTCCTAAAGAGGGGTACTTGGGAGGTATGGCAGTGTATTCCATTGGCCTTCTAAACTGGAGAGATTTTTAAAGGGATAGTAATACTTTGTTTTATCTTTATTTTATTTTGTAGGTATTAAAAAAACATGAGTAATTATATAAGTCTTATCTCCCAAACCTTTATGGTTTGAGAGATAGTCACAAGCAAAGTTTCCCCTCCTGCCCCTTTTACCTAGTGTAAGCCATCTCTTCTCAGATGTGGAATCTGGTTGTAAGACTAGACAGATAACAGAAGTGGACGATCTTCTTCCAATGAGAACAATGAAATCCCTGCCCCCCTTGACAAGTTTATCAGGTTTTTCCCTTATCTTAATTGAATTGTCCCTCTCTGCAGTCTACCTGGGCATATCCCTTCTGATCTGGCTGAGCAGTGTTACATCAGTAAAAGGGACGGGAGGGGGATACTTTATCATTGAATTACTCTTGAACTACAACTCTGACAGAATTGAAATAACACTCTCCAAAGTCCAAATACTATGATGATTAATTAGAGCTGCTTTTATTATGAAACATCACTATCCCTTTAAAGTGATATTTAAGTGTTTTGTTTTTGCCTGGCCGCTTGATAAATGTTGTCCATTGAAGGAGTTCTCAACATTTGTTTCAAATGAAATAAATGTAAAAACCTAAAATTCAAACCAACATATTGCTTTGAAATGCACTTTAATTCGTTTTTCCCTAGACATCAATGTCACACACTGATGTGAGAAAGGAGGAGTTAGTAATACTGTGTTTCGGTTGCCCATGTGAACAGGCCCTAAGAAAGTACATTTGTATTGTTTGAAACGTTCCAATCTTCCACAAGTCACAGAACCACACATATACTTTCAGCCACTCCATTATGTAAAGGGGCAGTGTAGGGTCAGAATAAGTTCATTTTAGGTGAAAGGACAGCTCCTAGTTGAAACAGATATGACTTAGTCATTGTTTGGTCTTCATTACTTAAATTCAAGCTAACAGGAAAATGCAAAGTAATATTTTACCCTCTGATTGTCAGACAGGTATCCAACACATTGCAATATAATGTGTTAGATACTTCTCTGGAATTCAAACGATTAATAACTTTTGAAATAAACTCTTTGAAGAATTAGGGGTGCCCTTGTTTTACTCTATAGGAAAAGCCCTATGACATATTTTTTCATAATTAGGGTATACTGCCCCTTTAAATTAACTCAGTGGAACCTAGAATACGTCCTTGGGGAACTATGGGGTTTCACAGACCACAGTTTCAGTACCACTGGTCCAGAGTACACTGTCTCCTAAACAGAACTTAAAAACATCTATTAGCAAATTAAAATAGGAAACAGCCTTTTATTGCAGGGTAGATTTGGTGAGACAGGAAATTAATCAGGCATGCCTAGTATGTGACAGGCAAATGGAGTGGCATATTGCTGGCAGAAATGTTGTTGTGGTGCATCAGGTCATTAAGTGATAAAGCAATAAGTCACATGTGTTTTATGATAGCTGTTATAGGTTTCAGGTTGTCAGGAAATGCACTTGTGTTTATCTAGATAAGAGGACCTTGAAAGCAGCAAAAACGCTAGCCTTCCTGACAATCCCTACTCTCTCTACTTGTGTTGTTAATCGTAATTGCTCCTCCTTCCAAATGTCTTCTTTCTTCAAACCTTTGGACTATGCAAGGTGTGGCCTGGCTGTTTCAGGTATTGACCTTTGAATCAGAAGACTAACGTGCTTCACTGTAACAAGGCAAGCACACCTGCAGATTGATGGAGACGTGTCCTGCCCGTCTAGAGTGCTGTCATAGAACTGTTCCTTACACACTCATCACAACGTGCCAGATCCCCTGCACATCGCCCTCACTGTTTCATATCCCATGCACACCTACCTCACTGACAGATCCCCTGCACACCTACCTCACTGACAGATCTGCACGCCTACCTCAATGTGACAGATCCCCTGCACATCTGCCTTACTGACAGATCCCCTTCACACCTCCCTCACTGTGACAGATCCCCTGCACACCTACCTCAATGACATATCCCCTGTATACCTACCTCACTGACAGATCCCCTGCACACCTACCTCACTGACAGATCCCCTGCACATCTACCTTACTGACAGATCCCCTGCACACCTACCTCACTGACAGATCCCCTGCATGCCTACCTCAATGTGACAGATCCCCTGCACATCTACCTTACTGAGAGATCCCCTTCACCCCTCCCTCACTGTGACAGATCCCCTTCACACCTCCCTCACTGTGACAGATCCCCTTCACCCCTCCCTCACTGTGTCAGATCCCCTTCACACTCTCTAACAATCACAGGGTTAAAAGGCCAATTTAAATCAAATAATTTTTTTAGTTGTCCCCTACTGTGTACTTGGTTTGTGCCAGAAGTGTTTTAGTTCCTAGAACATAAGTATCCCCTTATATCTATATATATAAAAGAAGACTTTGTGCCTGGCAAAACACACCCAGGGGCGGCAGTAAAAAGGATTACTGCTGCCATTGGGTGATTCTGTGGGAGTGTGATTTTTGGCCTGCCCCCACTATCCAGCCCGCCCACCACTATCTAAGGCTGAAAAAAAAAATGGCTGCCACACACTCCTACACCACAGACACATGCACATGCCCTCCCACACACACACTAGCAGACACATACACACATATACACACACGCACGCTGAGGATGATGGGAACAATGTTCAAGCTACAGCTGGAAGGCCATGGTCCAATCTGTATTATGCAGCTTCTTCATTCCCTGTCTTTGAGCCTACACAGCTCTGCTAATTACTACAAGTGAGCTGATTTCTAAACAATCAGCAGGAGGATACTGGCTTGCTGAGAAAGTGGAAACAACGGCAGAGAGGTGATCAGGCAGTGCAGAGCAAGGCTTCAGCTGAGCTGGTAAATGGCAGAGACATGGATGTGACTGTATTTATATATTGCACAAAGAGAGATAAAGAGAGCAGGTTGTTTGTCAGTCTGTCTGTAAGTAGAGGTGCCAGTTCCTGCAATCATCTCCATGCTGTACATAGCTCACTGTATAGCATGTGTGACAAACTATTTATATATGGTCTGGCATTGTATAGTATACAGTCTGTGTATAAGGACTGGCACTATACAGTATAGGAGGGACAGTCCCTGTTTGACACCCAAATCCCTCTGCTCCTCTATTTAGGAGATCACACGGTGTGGTGTATATACAGTAGGCTGACCAGACCTCACCTTTAACCGGGGACACATAGGAAATAAGCATATTTCAGGAGTGCACCAAAATCAAAGCAGCCCTGCAGTATGCATTTTTCATATGTGTCACTGGTTAAAGGTGAGGTCTGGTCAGCCTAATGTACAAGTGTATCAGATTGCTCCACATCAGTAAAACCCACGGTAATGTGGGTATAAACTTCTGTATATATCTGTTAAATTAGTCTGTGTAAAAAAATACTTTCATCTTCTTCTAAATCATTCACTTACAGAAAGAGTAACTTAACCATTTCAGTGCCAGAGGAGATGCAATGCATTGCTTACCCCCTGGCACTCAAAGTGTTAAAAATTCTCTACAATGGTCTGGCACTGTATAGCAGTGGTTCTCAATCTGTGCCCTCAGTGGCTATTAACAGGCCAGGATTTTAGAATTTCCTTTTAAGAGCACAGGTGAGTTAATCAATATGACTGAGCCTCTGATCAACACACTTGTGTTCTAGCAGTGAAATTCCTAAGTCCTGGCCTGTTAGTGGCCACTGAGGGCATGGGCTGAGAACCTCTGCTGTATAGTATACAGTCTGCATGTGTCTGTGTATAAGGACTGGCACTATACAGTATAGGAGGGACAGTCCCTGTTTGACACCCAAATGCCTCTGCTCCTCTATTTAGGAGATCACATTGTGTGGTGTATATACCAGTGTATCAGATTGCTCCACATCAATAAAACCCACAGTAATGTGGGTATAAACTTCTGTATATATCTGTTAAATTAGTCTGTGTAAAAAAAATACTTTCATCTTCTTCTAAATCATTCACTTACAGAAAGAGTAACTTAACCATTTCAATGCCAGAGGGGATGCAATGCATTGCTTAACCCCTGGCACTCAAAGGTTTTAAAATTCTCTAAAATACACCACCAGCCATGCCCCCAGTAACACCACCGAAAACACAAGTGTCCCTCTTTGGCCATATGAAATGTTGGGAGGTATGTTACTTACACTGCTCACACTGTATGTATTTATGTTCTGATTTGCAGCTGTGTGTCACTGTTTGTGTTGTCAGTGCATGTGTGTGTATATGTGTGTGTTGCATGTGTCTCTGTCTATCACTGTGTGTACCTTTCTGACACGTACACCCTACGCTATAATTCACTATCATAACATTTATTTAAAAAAAAAGAAACATTTCCTGCATAACATGACGGGCAACGCCGTCCCAAACTGCTAGTTGTATATAAAATACAGCAATGCACAGGTAAAGTCAGAGAAATGTAAACTCCAGGAAGATACTTTAATACCCTAACGACCCATGACGTACATGTACGTCACGGGGTGTAGGTCCCTAAAGGACCAAGGACGTACATGTTCGTCATGGAATTCAGGGCTCCCTGCATGGCTGCACTCCGTTCGAGAAGCCCTGAATCAGATCGCACAAAAAAATAAAAAATGGTCCGTTGTCCTTAAGTGCCGTCCTTAAGGGGTTAAGACCAAGATTTTGATCAAGCAAAAATATGTCTGTTTATTCATCTATTCATTTTTAATTATTAGTGAGCTTAGCTATACAGTATATTAGTGGTTCTCAATCTGGGTTCAGTGGAATTTCATAATTCACTGAAGGTGTACAAGGAGTTCCACAGAACACATGTAAGTAATGGTGGACAGAGAAACAAGACTGGGGTGACCTTCATCATTTCTGTGTTTGTGTTACTACCAGTGGGAATATTGAAGCATTTTGTTTTCCGTAAGATCTCTTTACTTCCAAGCTTAATAATGTACTCTTGTTACCCGTGCCAAATAGTATTTAACTCTTAGAATGCTAGAGGGGTACTCAGCACATTGCAAAGCAATGTGTTGTGTACCTCTCTGTCACGGAAAGGGTTAAAAAAATTGATGTATGTTAAACCCTTTGATGCTAGGGAGGTCTACAATGCATTGAGAAGCAATACCCTGAAGCCTTCTCTAAAACCCAGTGAGTTAAAGTGTTTGATTGTTAGGGTTCCTGTGGAAATGTATTTGAAACTAAATGGTTCTACCACTGTAAAGCATTTGCATCGTGATAAGACTACAAGATGATATGGCATTTCTCCTGCAAATCAAGGAATTGGAGATCTGCCTAGCACCCAAAAAGTTTGATTTTTTTTAATAGATTATTATTTGTTGGGAGTTTGAATTGAAACTAAGGCGTTCCACAACAAGAAAAATTGTAAGAATCTATTAAATTTTTAAGCATCTTTATCTAAGATAATTTAACATTAGCACATTTTCCTCGACTTTTATTCACCATTATACACTGTACTAGCCCTGTAAATCACTATTCCATAATGCATCACTTACTCCATAATTTCTGATTTGTTAAAAAAGTAAGGAAAATATAACACTTTTAGTTACATTTTATATCTGTTGACGACTATATAAATTGAATGAAGAAGCCATTGAAGTCCCTTTGGCTGTATACCAAGGGGTACAAGTATCACAGTTTAAGAAGCTGGACTACGGTATACACTCTTACCTCTACATTGTACTGCGATGTCTCATGCATGATGACATTAGAGTTGGAATATTTCTTCCTTTGTTCTGCAATAAAAATTAAAACAATTAAATATCCAGGATTTATGAAATTATGATATCAGATTTGTTTCTTCTTGTTGTTGTAATAAAAAAAAGTATTATCGTAGCTCAGTCCATTCTTGTAATCAATACTTGTACAATCTAATGATCATCTGTCGTTCACATATGTAAGGTGTACATACCAGGCATGTCAACTGATGCTGATAGATCCCAAATGGTTACCTTACAGATTAGGAAAGGTTCAGATAAAGGTGTTTCTTCAACAGGAGAGATTTACTCCTTTCTTATATTAGTAACACAGATAAACACATCTGAGCAGTTACAGATTTTTTTCTCCAACTCCCTTGCTAACAGGAAGCAATTTCCGAACTACCTCAGAGCACACCCACTTCACCCCTACTATAAATTCTCATTGTAGATTAACCCCAGAGCACTAGCTACACCCTCTCAGAACAGACAGTATTTATTATAGTTGTGCAGCAGATTTATATGGCTATCTGACACAGGTCATGGTATTCAGGTAGAAGTGAACCTATACAGAAAGTGTGCATTTTCCTTTGAGGTAGGGCCTTCTCCCCTAGAGTTATTCTATCCAAGGTCAATTCCTGAGATGTGCCTTCCCATATTCTCTCATGAGGACTTGAATGTACACTTTCCTGTTTCTGTCTGTGTGTTAACAAGTCTCCAGGCAGATAGAATATGATATTTTCTTTGAAAATCCATTTATCCTGGACCTTTAGTTTCCACTATCTCAGGTCTGACCAAATTCAGTCCTCAAGGGCCACCAACAGGCCAGTTGTTGTTTTTTTTGTATTTGATTTCATTGTATTTCATTGGCCCATATTTATAAACTGAAGTTAATCTGGAGTAAACCAAATGTATCATAGGGGACAAATAAAAATTCCTGTTAAATTACATATGGCTTTTAATCCCTTGAATGCTAAAGAGGTTTCCAAAAGCTCTCTAGCATTCAAGGGGTTTAATAGCTTGATTTAAGGGCATGGAAATGTAAACATTTAAATTTCACCCGTATTGTGCAGGTGGTTTGTTCCAGAATAACTCAGTTTTGCTTTTATAAATATGGGCTATTGAGAATGGTGAAATCTAATATGATGCACAGCTACATACAGGTAACCAATATAAATAGATATACCTGACTGCTCTAGGAAAGACTCCTAGCTAAGTAAGTGCTTCTGTTAAATGCATTAAAAACCACTTACTCCTATCCTTGTATTTACCCATAAGTGTCCCTAAAGTACCAGTAAACATTTTTATGCAAAAAATATATGTTATATGGCTTTTCATCCTCATAAAACAAGGTACTTACACTGCTGGAAGATTTTTAATTAAAAAATCATTACATTTCAAATTTATTTTTCTCTTAAATAAACTGCAATTTTCAAATGTGGTCAACAGGCGTTGCTGTTCCTATCACTTACTATGAAGTACTGTAGTCAGTTACTTAAGCTCTCTCATAAAATGTATAATGAAAAACAAAACTGCCTTTTCTCTACCAGTTATAGCTGTTTCAAATTTGGTAATGTACCAGACCTGACCAAGAGACTCCAGTACCAGGTCTACAGGGACAGAGACTTATTATCGAGCCTCTGTGAGTGCCCTTGTAACTCCGCCCACTTCACTGTCAGTTCTGATCACTCTCTGTCCTGTTCTCCCAACTCTCTGCCAAATTTAAGGAAAAACCCCACCTCCCCATCCCACGCACCCAAATCAAGCCCTGCCCACTTTATGATAAAAATCACATTGACACTCCTACCCCAAGACCTTACTGAACCTCTGGAGGCTTCGAACAAGAAACTCCCAGGTATGGAAATAACTTTTGAATGAAAAAGCTTATTGCCGTTTTAAACATTTTTTCACTTCTCATTGCTCCCACTTTAAAGATCAGACTGGTTAAAAAAAACACAAGGTCACTGCTCACAGTAACCCCTTTCTGTGAACTGCAGTGTTCAGTACCAAGCCAGCCTATGCATATGCCCTGACTGTCCCCAGTTTATACTTGATAAATAAGTGTAAACCATGCAAGCTGTTAAGTCAATCTGTATCCAGTTGCATCCAGTTTTTACATGACATTTATGTTCAGTGACGGGCTGTCTGTGTACAGTGTAAACTCACATTCATAAAAAGAATCATAAGACCTGTTGGTTACCCCCCACTTCAGTGCTGGGAGTTTTATGTTGAAAAGAAAAAGGGAAGGAATTCTCAGGCAAATTAACTGTATCGTAGTGGACAAATACAAATTCCCCAAACTCCCATTGATTTAAATGGGGCTTTACCCCTAGTAGCAGCTCGCCCGTCTGGCATGCAAATGGTTAAACCACTTGAGGATTACATAGTTTTGTATAGGATGTTTTAAAATGCTAGCATTCATGGAGTTAAATGTGCCATTTAAATCAATGTCAATGTTTATTTATCCATTAAGGTCCTAAACCCCTTAGTGACTGGCCTCTACGCACGTGGCCGTCACTTAATGTCCACGGAACTTTTTTTTCGTGATCAATGCCAGAGTCCCCGAACGGCATGCAGCCGTGCGGGGACCCGGATTTCCGGGATGTACATGTACGTCTTTTGTCCTTTAGGGACTTCCACCTTAGAGGTACATGTACGTCCATTGTCGTTAAGGGGTTAATATTCTAACTAGTGCCATGGAATCTTTTCTTAACCAACTAAACTTCCCTGTTCCAGATGATTATTATTCTCTCATAGTTAATTACTTTATCATTTTGGCATACTTCCCAAGTGTCCCTTTTTAGGAGGGACAGTCCCTCTTTTTGAACCAAATCCCTCTGTCCCTCTTTCCCACACTGATGTCCCTCTTTTTAGGAGATCAGACTGTGCGATGTGTATATTAGTGTATTAAATTGCTCCACAGCCATAAATCTCACATTAATGTTTGTATAAACTTTAGTATATGAATATATACATTAGTATGTGTAAATAAAATATTTGGTCTTGCTCTAAATCATTTATTCACTTACAGAAAGAGGAGTCGATAGGTCATGAAATAACCTAAAAATACTCTGTAATGCCCCACCCACCAGCCGCTCCCCCAGAAACACCCCCTAAAACTCAAGTGTCCCTCTTTGGCCATTTAAAATGTTGGGAGGTATGTTTTGGGAAAGAAGCATACCCAGTCCTTTCAGTAACATCATGATTGCAAGATAACTGACTAAGCATAGATCAGGTAACCCAGGAACCTGTATAGTGAACACTATATAATCAGTAACAAAAGCACAAAAGTTTTCCAAACCTGTCCTCAAGGGTCATATATATGGACCAATATTTAAAGCAGAACTATCATCCTATAAAAAGTCATTCCCCGATAATTAGGTATATAGAGATATATATTATCTTGGCACAAGTACCAAGTTCTGAAATAATCCTTCTATTTCTGAGACTGACGGGTAGGCTTCTTGCTTTAGAGCCGTCTACGGCCTGCACCATCAGTCCCTTCCTGTACCTTAAGGTACAATGCAATACCTCCTAAAGGAGACCGAGACAGACAGCGCTGGCGCACAGATGTCTCTAAGCTAAGATGTCTGCGTGCAAGCCTGGCCGCCAGTCTCAGAAGAAGGATTACTTTAGAACTTGGTACCTGTGCCCGATAATAGCACTGTTAAGAAGCATTTCACTACGGACCCAATTATTGGGGAATTACTTTATATAGGGTTAAGTATATCCCTGATTAAGAATAGGTGGGTTAATCAGTGGCTTATTCATTTTAATCAGCACAGTTATGCTCAAAAAAGCATACCTCCCAAGTGTCCCTCTTTGAGACCCAAATCCCTCTTTCTCTCTTTTCGGAGATCAGAATGAATAATGTGTATTACATTGCTCCACAGCAATATAACTCGCATAAATGTGTTGTTAATCGTCAGTATGTGTGTTTATAAATTAATCTGCATAAATAAAATACGCTGGTTTTGCTCTAAATGATTTGTCAGTTACACAAAGAGGTGCAGATAGGTCAAGAAATAACCTAAAAATTCTTGGTAACGCCCCACCCATCAGCCACACCCCCAGAAACACCACCTAAAACAAAAGTGTCCCTCTTTCACCATTAGAAATTTTGGGAGGTATGATATGATATGTTTGAAGGGGATTTATTTCCAAGGAGTAAGTGGCTCTTATTTTGGTTTCCTTCAAATATTTAATTCAGAAGCTTTAGAGTGCAGGCTTTCAAGACCATGAATGCCCAGTGACCACTGTAGGAGCAGTAGTGGGTGAGTTGGCTAAATGTAGTAAGGTAGTAATTTTATCAAACTGGGCCTCAGGAAGTAGAAACATATAATGCAACCTCTCTGCAAGAATGACTGTGCCTGAATATCATAATTTCAAATGGGTATTCCCCTACCTGGGAACTGTCAGGTTCTGACCCTGGGACCCAGGGTTTTGACCCAAATCTCAGGGTGAAGGACCAAATTTTCAGTGTAAGAGAATTCCTTATTAATTACTATCTCATCTGCACCAATTAACTGCTTATTTAGGGCTTGATCCAAATGTTAAAACCAGCGTGAAGAAAAAAACTGCCTTCGCGAGTTAACCAAGACTGGGTAACATGAGATTCAAATGTTCCTTACCCACAAGAGTTAACTGCGATGGCCTACAAAACACATGAAAACTACAAAACTGTAGTCGCTTAAAATCAGACCTCATCGTCGCCGCAAAACACACGATAAATGCGAGAAACGCCCCCCCCCAAAAAAACAGCGAAACGTCCAACGTTACCTAGTGCCCCAGCCAATCACAGCACCCCAAAGTATCAAGTTGAGTCGAATAAACAATATATAGACCCAAAATCACCTACACACCTTTGTCTGTTATGGAGTTCAAAGAGCTAGATCTCTGGACCCAGGCGTGGAGGCTAGTGTAAGAGAGATAGGTAGAGAGGAGCAGAGCACATCAGTCAGGAGTTGGAGAGTATTGGTACACTATAATACACAAAAAACACTTTTACACATATCCATCACACACATCCAAACACAAACACACACATATAGCTTATTTTTATTTTGATAATACATCACATATACTTTGATATTTTTTTTGACAGTGTGAGTCTGTGAGTGCAAGTGAGTGACAGAGAGTAAGTGAGCGAGTGTGTGTGTGTGAAATGGAGAGGAGAGGAGGACAGGAGAGAGGGATGGGAAGTGTAGGAGAGGAGCAGATGGGCATCCCCGGTCAGGGTAAGGGAGGGAGAGCCCTGGGGAGGAAGGGGAGCCACAGTAGAAGAGGCACACAGAGTGCAGGGCAAGAACTGGCAGTGGGACGAGGGGTACATCAGGGGGAGCACCCGACACAGCCAGGGCCAGCACAGGCAGGGCTGGAGAGCCAAAGCCAGGGCTCCCAAAGAACCTCTGGGGGTGAGGAGGAGGACAGGGTGAGAGACTCCAAGTTCTCAGAGGAGGAGAACCTCATCCTCTGTGAGGCAGTCATCGCCAGGGAGATGCTCCTGTTCCCCAAGGGGAAGGTCGTTGGTATGGGGGCCAAACGAAAGGCTGCATGGAAGAAGGTCCTGGCTGCAGTGAATGCTGTTTCCAGCCGCAGCCGGTCGCTGGAGTCTGTAAAAAAAAGGTGGACAGACTGCAAGGCCAAGGTAACATAGTAATTTAGGTTGAAAAAAGACCTGCGCCCATCTAGTTCAACCTTTTCCTATTCCTGTTTACCATCGTGAAGGTGAAGAAGAAGATGGGAGAGCAGCCCTTGCATGCTGCCAGCACAGGGGGGTGGTCCGCCTCTGTGCGTGGAGTACAGCCAGAGGGAGGAGGCTGTGAACAGGACGATCTCCTCCATATCGGTGCACGGGATCCCTGGATGGAGTGACACCGGGGATGAAAGTAGACTCCAGTCCACCAGTAAGTGCATCCAGGCCCACACACACATCACACAAATCTTGACACCTACCAGACAGAGGGTAACACAGTGACACCTGAACACGTGGACAGCATTCCACACCACAATTCAGCAACACAGCTTGGAGGGACGTCAAACAAGGACAGAATACTTGATAAACCCAGCCTGAATGGTAATGGTCACGTCCCTGTTGAACCCCCTTCATGCTGTCTACAACATCATGCACAGCACAAAGCCAATACACACCGTCATGTGTCAGTCCTTAGTCTTCGGAGACTGACGACCAGGTTAGTGCAGTCTGCGTACCTGCGCCGTCAGGCCCTTCCGGTTACCTTGTGGCACAGGAGAACGGGACTGACAGCGCAGGCCGCAGACAAGATGTCAGCGCTGATGCCTGGCTTCCGATCTCCAAAGATTAAGGATTACATTAGAATCTGCCACTTGTGAGAGGTAAACAGAAGTATTATGATGCTTGTCGCCATATGTTTAATTACTGCAGGGCGACTTTATCCAAAGTGAAAGTTCCACTTTAAATAATTTTAATCCTTTAACCCTTTAAGTTCCAGAGAGGTATCCAATGCATTGCGTTAAGGTTAAAATAGTTCACTGCTTAGATGGCAAGGATAACGTGACCAAGTACTGTTGACTAACACAACATATGTACAAAAGGGTTCTGGGAAAAGAACCACAAGACTGAATGGTGTTGGGTGTAGACCTACATTCTTTAGCCAGTTTCACTTTCTGATTAATAATAGCTTACTACAACCAAGTATACTTTAACCCCTTGGATTCAGAACACTTCTTCAGGAAATTGCTTTGCAATGCCTTGGAAATGAACAGCATCCAAGGAGTTAAGAGTAGAAATTTAAATAAAACGTATACTTCCTCTGATGGGAATTGCTTCATCAAAAGGTGTCACAGATAGAACTGTTATATTATATATATATATATATATATATCATTTGTTTTAACTTAAAGAAGCACTACATTTGTATTATGAAAACGTATATGAGTGAAACAAGGGTAGTACCACAAATGTGAGTTGTTTTATTCAAAAGTTATAACAGTTCACATTTTCATGTAGTGAATTACAGTGTGATTACTTCCTTACTCAGGAGTTTCTATCACATTCTATGGATAACTGTTTGTCAGTGACTCATTCTCCCACAGAATGCATTCAAATTACTATTTGAAAATTAACCACTAGAGGGAACATGTAATATAAAAAATAAGTCTTTAAATGGTAATAACTCTGGAAATATGCATCTCTCAGCAGTGGGCGTACCCTTCTTTTATTGTACTATATTATGATATAACATTTTATCTGTTCTTGTATTACCCATCTAATATTTAAATACATAGGTAATATATAAATGTAAGTTAGTGACCAGTCTTCCATCTATCTATCTATCTATCTATCTATCTATCTATCTGTATCTGTATATATGTTAGTCATTTCTTGGAACTTAAAGAAGGGGAGGGGATAATAAATCCACACTATGGACCTTATGTACAAAAGCAAATGGATTAATTCTGGGTCAAACCAACTGTGCCATGGAGGGAGAAATACACATTCCCAGTGATTTAAATGGTACTCTTAATGCCTTGAATGCTCCAGACATCTCTGTTCTAGGTTATAAAAGTGGAGTAATAAAGAAAGTGGCAGTGAAAATGTCATAAAGCAAAATAAGGATACGTATAAACGTTTAGGGTCAATTTCAAATTGGATTAGAAATGGTCTTGTCTAAATAAGAATTGTGTAGCAATGTAAATATGATGAAGTTTGCTAATTGCAGCAAAAATAAAGGCAGTTTAAGAGCCATATGTTCAAAGAAGTAGCGAAATAGCTTTTCTAATTTGTAACAACATTTCAGTGTCATTGGGCTAATTAATATTTACAGAGTTTCGGTTGTGATCGGAAATATGTCGTTTTGTCATTGTAGTACAATTCCTGACTGAAACCGTCATATGAAATGACAAAAATGTCTTAAAGGGATAGTAGTACTTCTTTTTATCTTTATTTTATTTTGTAGGCATTAAAAAAACATGACGAACGATATAAGTCTTATCTCTCAAACCTTTATGGTTTGAGAGATATTCACAAGCAAAGTTTCCCCTCCTGCCCCTTTTCCCTAGTGTAAGCCATCTCTTCTCAGATGTGGAATGCAGTCCATAGACCAGACAGATAACAGCAGGGGACAATCTTCTTTCTATGAGAACAATGAAAACCCTGCCCCCCTTGACAAGTTTTTCAAGTTTTTCCCTTATCTTAATTGAAGATTGTCCCTCTCTGCAATCTACCTCGGCACCTCACTTTTGCTCTGGCTGAGCAGTGTTACATCAGTAAAAGGGACGGGAGGGGGATACTTTGTGATTGAATTACTCTTGAACTACAAATTGAACTACAGAATTGAAATAAAACTCTCCAAAGTCCAAATACTATGATGATTAATTAGAGCTGCTTTTAATATGAAACATTACTATCCCTTTAACAAACACAAAAATGTCTTAACTAAAGACAAAAATGCTGGAATAAAGGTATGGTGATTGAGTTTTTGTTGTGTTTCCTTCGATTATTATAGGTTTCTCTCATTCAGAACTTAAGATTCCTTCCACAGTGTTAGTAATGTCTATATTTTATAAATGCTAATATTGCAGCTATTATAAAATGAAATTAAACAACTCCAATACCATCTCTCAAACCTTTATGGTTTGAGAGATATAGAAGGCTAAAGTTCCCTGCTCTCTCCGCTTTCCCTGATGTCAGCTGTAAGCTGATGCCAGGATATCCTGGTCCTGGGACAATCAAGTGGCTCTTCAACAGAGCCAAAAAAGCAAAATATAAAAAGAAATACTTCATTGAAATGGTATAGAAAGTTTGCCTGCAAACCAGGCACACTTTATAGACCATTCCGACAAAGTATTTTTTACATTTTGCTATTTCGGCTCAGCTGAAGAGTCGCCTCGGTCGGGCGACTCGAATCTCCTGCTTTACAGCTGACAGTTTAGAAAGAGGAGGGAGAGAGAACTTTAGCCTTCTATATCTCTCAAACCATAAAGGTTTGAGAGATGGGACTGGGGTTGTTTAAAGGGATAGTAATGTTTCACAAAAACAGCAGCTCCAATTAATCTTCATAGTATTTGAGCCATAGAGAGAGTATTATTTCAGTACTGTCAGAGTTGTAGTTCAAGAGTAATTGAATGATAAAGTATCCCCCTTCTGCCCCTTTTACCTAGTGTAAGCCACCTCCCCTCAGATGTGGAATCTTGTCCACAGACCAGACAAACTCACAGCAAGGGACAATCTTCTTACTGTGAGAACTATGAAAGCCCTGGCCCCACTGGTTTTTCCCTTATGTTAATTGAAGATTGTTCCTCTTTGCAATCCACCTGGACACCACCCAGCTGCTCTGAGCTAAGAAGTATTACATCAGTAGAAGGGGCAGGAGCGGGATACTTTATCATTCAATTACTCTTGTACTACAACTCTGACAGTATTTAAATAACACTCTCCATGGCCCAAATACTATGAAGATCAATTAGAGCTGTTTTTATTATGAAACATTAGTATCCTTTTAATTTCATTTTATAATAGCTGCAATATTAGCGTTTATAAAATATAGACATTGCTAACACCTTAACATACAAATTTTGTCTTTTCCAAGACATTTTTTGTCGTTATATAAGACAAATTTTCTTTTCCTCTATACGACACTGGAGAATAGCTTAGCCATGCCCTTGCCCCGCCCCTTTGTCAGCAATTCTGGAGTTGTGTCGTACACAACGGACAATACTAGTTTTTTGTTGTATACTCTATAGAAAATATGTTGTGCATGTATATAATTACTTATTGTTGTCGTTCATATGACATTTGTGTGTCGTTATCCCTTTGAACATACGGCCCTTAGTAAATCTTAATGCCAGGTGTAACCTGTTCTACATGTAAGTATATAGTGATAACATGTGAGATCTGTATGCAAAACATTTTCATTAGCAAATTCCCTCATATCTATATACTTGACTTTATATACTTGACTTTACTTTTCTTAAAGGAGCAGTAAACTTTTTTTATGAAAAAATATATATAGTAGAGATTTTCCTATTGAGTAAAATAAGGGTACTCCCAATGCTGAGAGATTTATATTTCCAGAGCTATTACAGTTTAAACCCATATTGTTTTACATTAGCAGTGCCCTCTAGTGATCAAATTCTAATTAGTTTTTCTGTTAGATTCTAATGGAGAGGAAAGTCAGAGACATACAGTTCTCCATAGAACGTGATAGAAACTGCCTGTCACTTCCTGTCAGTTAGAACTTCCAGGAAGTAAACACAGTAAATTCACTTCCTGATTATTTAAACTGCTATAAATTTTGAATAAAACATCTAACAGCGATGGGAGTGACCTTGTTTTATTCAGCAGGAAATGCTCTGTAAAATATGTATTTTCATAAAAAAAGTTTACTGCTCCTTTAAATATGATACGTTATTGTGAATTTTAGCAACAATTTTATAAACATACTCTAAGAATGTATTTTATACATCTCTCCCTTTATTCATAACAAGATGTAAAATACATACACCGATTTTCATAAAAACAATTGGAGCAATTCTAGAGCAAACCGAATGCATCATAGACATTCCTGGGAACTCTTGGGATCTGCCCTGGAGACGCTAGTTTTCTGAGCTGATTACCGTGTCTCCTTTTTGTAGAGTCCCCTTGTAACACCTCCCACTTCTCCCCCCATTCTACCTAGTTCCTGACCCACTCCACCCATTTTTATTGTTAATCTCGTCTTTCTTCCTTCCAATCCCATCCACCCCTGTACAGAGGCGGATTATTCTATTGGGGAAGAGCATCCCCCAGTGGACCGAGTGGGCATGGGGTGGTTGCAGAGGTCAGTAGATCTCTCCTTCCTGACCCACAATGTCTTATGTGTGAGAGAGTGAGAGGTCTGTGGGAAAGAAGGGTTAATAGACTGGGTTGGGAGCAGCTAGGATTGGAGCAGCAGGAGGGCCTCGCACTGCCAACGCTGATCTAGAAACTACCTTTTCTGGGTCAGTAAGACACTTTGGACTGTTAAACACAAAAGGAAACAGGAACAATTTTGGATCAAACCAACTCCACAATTAGGAACAAATAAAACATCCCCAAATTCCCACTGATTAAAATAGGGCTTTTATATATAAACTAGTTGAACAGCCCGTTACACGGGCCACAGTGCCACTGCCACCCGGTCGCGGGGCAGTCACTCGCAGTACAGACTGCCCGCGCCACGGCTGATACAGAGCAATCAGCAGCGGCTCGGGCAGTCTCTACTGCGCATGACTGCAGCAGTGTCTACTGCGCATGTCGCGGCGTTACACACGTTTTAGCAAATTATTATATAGGATTCTAGAATGGTCTACAGCGCATTGCTTTGTAATGCGTTGGACACATTTCCGATAGTCAACCTGATGGGTGTGCCAACCCAGCATTATATGCTGACAGGTATTGAAAACATATTACTTCTCAAGCTACAGTAGGTGTAAGGGCTGAGCATTGTGTGAAGCTTGCCATGATGTAATGTAAGTTCAGAAGTATGTAAATGTATTATAAGTTTGAGCATTCATTTTTAGCAGAAGGGGAGAAGAGGTGTAGTTATTACTTTACCCCTATGAAGTGCAAAGCATAAGGGGCCCACACTTTGCACACTGACCACCAATGGCTTATTTTGGCCTTGGTGGCCCATCAAATTCCAGACTATAGATTTACACAACACTTTTTTGCACTAGGCATTTTGTGGGCACAAACAATATCTTGATCCTGCCATTTATATTATCAGGACTGAAACAGTTTGACTCTCCATCACTGAAACTAGAATGATCCCAATGAAAGTACTTGTAGGGTAGAAACATCTGCTGTATTACCCACCGAGTTTCTATATTCTATTTAGGACAAAGAAAGAAAGGGACAAAAAGAAAGGCAGTGACATTGGCACACAGTGAATTGTTAAACCACTTTTGTGCCATGCTCAGAACACATGGCCTACCCCTCAGGCAGGGAAAGAGGTTGATCTATTTGGGTGATACACAATGAGTCCCTTTCACTAGCATGTAGAGCTAACAAAGAAAAACACAAATAAATTACCTTTTTGATAACAAACAGCTCCGCATATGGTACTTGGAGAGCTGACAGATGTGTCCTATCACTGAATATAGAACTTTGGGACAACAATGAACTTCTACATTAACAGTCTGAACATCAACTAGTCTAAACCTTTGAGTTCCAGAATGGTGTGCAATGCATCGTTCATGCCTCTGGCAATTAAAGGGGAAATTTTCCATAGGAATAAGTAGCTCTGAACCTTTTTAAGGACCATAAACTGTTAAAGGAGCAGTTAGCTTTTTCATGAAAACAAATATATGCAATAGTCATTTTTTCTACTGTGTAAAGCAAGGATATTTCTACTGCTGGGATATTTGTCATTAAAACTTATTACACCTCAGTTCTGATAATTAACCCTTTAAGTGCCAGAGGGGTATGCAACACATTGCTTTTCAATGAGTGCCAGAGGGGTATGCAACTCATTGTTTTGCAGTTAGTTGCATACACCTCTGGCACACAAAGAGTTACAGTTCAGCTTTCTATTGTGGTCGCCATATCATACTGTTGCTATCACTTACTATAGAGAGTAGTAGAGAACAACTCGAGTTCTTTCAGAGGTTGCTTTATAAAAATAAAATAAGCTGCAATAAGTTTTGAATGAGAAAATACCGGAAGTACAAGTACCCTTGGTTTACTTAGCAGGAAAAACAAAGCTACAATATATATTTTCTTAATTAAACAGTTTACTGCTTCTTTAATTTGAGTAACCCCTTAGATGCTACTGACCTTTCTAAAGAATGTGATGAAGACTGACCCTTATGAGCCATTGAGGTATACTGAAGCCTATTGTTTGTTGTGAGGTGTTATCTAGAGAAAGATATCATCATATCTGATAACCCTGAAGTCCACAGCCCATGTAGTATAACTGGACCTGGGGTGGGAGGATCCATATTACGCGGATTGTTTCATAATGTGGACAGTGGTTAAAGGGATAGTAATGGTTGACTTTAACATAGTTTAATATTGTAGATATTAAAAAATAAATCAATTGATGTAAGTCCGGTCTCTCAAACCTTTATAGTTTGAGAGATATAACCTGCTAAAGTTTCCGCCTCCCACTCCTTCCACAGACGTCAGCCTCTAGCTGACAGCAGGAGATTCAGGTCGTGCCACCCGACGGCGGCTCTTCAGCAGAGCCGAAATAACCCTGTCTAGAAAGAAGTACTTCATTGTAACGGTCTACAAAGTGTGCTTTTAAACCAGGCACACTTTGTAAACTGTTCCAATTAAGTATTTCTTTCTAGATAGCTCTATTTCGGCTTTGCTGAAGAGCCGCCTGCCCGGTCAAATGACCAGTATGTCCTGCTGTCAGCTAGAGGTTGATATCTGTGAAAGGGGCAGGAGGGGAGAACTTTAGCAGGTTATATCTCTCAAACTGTAAAGGTTTGAGAGACCGGACTCAAATGATTTCTTTTTTTAATATCTACAATATTAAATGATGTTAAAATCAACCATTATTATCCCTTTAATGAGGCAGGACTGATGGCAAAAAGTTCAGGTTTTGTCTGTAAAATAGGCAGAACGGGGCAGGGAGTGGGTAGATGGGTGTGGGAATTGCAGAGTTACCAGAGAATCATCCTATGTCATTGAGACCGTGCAATTAACTCAGAATACTGGAGTCTCTGGGAAAATTCTTGAGAGTTTCCATTCATGGAAATCATTATATACAGGAAGCTAAGCAAGATCTCTCTAGCATCCACGGCTTTAATGGGGTTTTTTTTGTCCTTGCTTTTTATAGACCAAAGGAATTTTTGGTAACAGGAAATAATGTATGGGACTGGGAGTGGGATCATGTGAGGTGTGGTATGGGTGGAGCTAAGTGCATCTAGAATTCTTTGTCTAGGGGTGCCTGGGATGTAAATCCAGCCCTTAGTGTATATAATGTAAAAAATAAATAATGATACCTAACTGCTGTATGAAAGATACCTAACTATGTAAGTCCATCTGTTAATAAATTAAAAGTCATTTATTCCTAGATTACAATTAATCTTTAAAGGGTTATTAATGTCTTAACGATGTGAAAAATAATATTGTAGTGTAGAAAATAAGAAATCCATCAGTGCTATTCCTATCTCTCAAACCTTTATGGTTTGAGTGATAGAGCATTCTAAAGGTCCTCCCTCCCTCCCGGAGATCTCGGTCCAGGAACCAACAGGCGGCTCTTCAGCAGAGCCGAAACAGCGCAAATGAAAAATAAATACTTCATTGGAATGGTCTACAAACTGTGCTTGCAAACCAGGCACACTTTGTAGACTGTTCCAAAGAAGTATTTCATTTTCATTTGCGCTATTTCGGCTCTGCTGAAGAGCCTCCTCGAGTCGGCCGACTCGGATCTCCGTCTATCAGCTTTACAGCTGACATCAGGGAGGGGGAAACTTTAGAATGCTCTATCTCTCAAACCATAAAGGTTTGAGAGATAGGAACAGCACTGATGGATTTCTTATTTTCTGGACTACAATATTATTTTTTATTTAATTAAGACATTACTATCACTTTAAAGCGACATATCTGGCTATAACACAAACATATCCTACTGCTGCTTTTTGAGAAATATTATAATTTTTCCTACCATTTAATATTTTCAATTAATTATCAACAGGAATCCAGATGTAGCCTCAGTTAGTTTTGTTTATTGTTACATACATCATAGCCAGCAGAGCTTGGCATGAAATGAATGTTTTGTGATGATCTTACACTGTCTTCTGACTTTCTTCTGTGACGACTGCAATGCACAGATCATAATGGATGCAGGGCTATATTGCGTACATAGATGTTAGAACAAGGGTGGTAGAGTAATCAGGAAGGAATGGGGCTCAGGTGTGGGGAGGCTCATGAGAGAGCCTCATGTGCTGATGTTATAGTTATAAACAGGCAACTTTCTAAACAGCGACATTGTTATGTCGCCCTTTTGTTACATGCAACATTTTGATGTCAAGTGACTGAATGTATAATATGTGTGTGTGTGTGTAAGAAAATTCTCATTAGCAAATCTTCACATACATAATTATTAACGTCTCTTTACTTAAAGGGGATCTCTCATCCCTATAAAAGTTGAGCTTATTAGGTATAGTATATAGCTATAATGTTGAAAACATTATTTATTTTTTTAAAACAATACGCTATTTGGGCTAAAACTATTGCTTACAGAGTGCCCTGCACCCTACTTCCACATACACTGGTCTTGCCGCAGATTGCCGCACTGCCTCTGCTCCCAGCCTCCTCCGATGACGGAGGCTTTCTGTCTGCAAGCTGGAGTGATCTCATTGGCAGAGATCGATATCTAGCCAATGAGATCGCTCCAGCTTACAGACAGAAAGCCTCTGTCATTGGAGGAGGCTGGGTAGTGGGAAGGGATTAGAGGCAGAGCGTCAGACCAGTGTATGTGGAAGTAGCGTGGAAGGCACTCTGTATGCAATAGTTTTAGCCCAAATAGCGTATTTTTTAAAAACTGAATAACATTTTCAACATTATAGCTACACACTGTATCTGCTAAGCCTAACTTTTATAGGGGTGAAAGATCCCCTTTAAAGTGGATCTACCACCACTTTACAAGTTTTGTTCAATATGTAGAATAGTTATCGAATAAATACAAAACTTTATTTAAAAAAAAACACCTTATTTGCGAGAAAATTACAGTTCAAAGTATGCCCAGCAGCCTGCTTCTGGGTACACGGCTCTTGCCACTCTGCCTCTGCTCCCGTCACTCTCAGTAGCGTCCTCCAATGACCGAGGCATCCTGTTAGTAAGCTGGAGCGATCTCATTGGCGGAGATCAATATCTAGCTAATGAGATCGCTCCAGCTTACTAACAGAATGCCTCTATCATCGGAGGATGCTGAGGGAAGTGACGGGAGCAGAGGCTGTGCGGCAAACTGCGGCAAGTGCAGTTTAGCTGGAAGTAGGCTGCTGGGCATACTTTAAAATGTAATTTTCTCACAAATAAGTTTTTTTTTTTTAAAATAATATTGTTTTATATTTATTCGCTAACTATTCTACATATTGAACAAAACTTGTAAAGTGGTGATAGATTCACTTTAAGTATGACCTGTCACTGCAAATTTTAGTGACAATTCTTAAACATACAACTAGGAATGAATGGGATTTATACATCTCCCCAAAGTTCTCTATGGGCTTTATATATATATAACTGCAAAGCAGATCTATTCTGGGCCAGATCAACTATAGCATAGGGGACAAATAATTATCATTGATTTAAAAGGGGCTTTTAACCTGTTCAAATGCTAGACTGGTCTCTGATGAATTTAAGGGATTAAAAGCCCCATTTAAAAAGAAAAAAAAATATGAGGCATTTTTCCTTGTCCGCGTTTGGCAGTTGGTTTGCCCCATAATTGCTCCAGTTTGCTTTTATACATATATAAGGGCCCATATTCGCTAAAGAAACTGGAATAATTCTTGGTGACGTCAACTGCACCGTAGCGGAAAATAAAAATTCCCATTGATTTAAATGGGTTTTTAACCTCTTCATTGCTAGAGAAGTTTCCATTGTATTTCCCCTTGTGGTACAGTTGGTTTGCCCCAGAATGACTCCAGTTTCCTTTGACAACAGGGATCATGCATACTGATAATTAATGTAATATAATAACAATGTAATAATATGTATACAGGGTTGGGAACTCTAGAACATGAATATAGGGAAAATTGCTGACAGCCCATCTTTACTGACAGCAAATTTTTTTTGGACACCTCACAATTTTATAAATTTTTCTACTGTCAGAAAATGTACTGACAGTTGGCAACCCTGAATACATGTAATCTATATATAAGAGAAAGCCTCATTACATATTTTATGTCTCCTCAGGAGATACATACACCCAGGGGCAGCAGTAAGGAGGAGATATACATGTCTCCTCCATATTGTCTGTCCTGGAGATACAGGGGTGTGTGATTTTGACAGGGCCAGGGGCCGAAGGCCACTCCTGTCAAAATCTCTGCAAGGACTTTGCCTTCCCTCAACATCCGCATGAAAAATAAAAAAAACATGGCCAACTAATACACACACACAGCCTCACAGGCCTACTACACCCCATGATCACCACTTTTCCTTAACTCACATCCTCCCACCATTGCCCCTCCACCCTGTGGTGACTTTGTACATGCTAGGAAATGGATGGTGGTAGGTTTTGTGACATCATAGCCTTTAGCCAATAGGAAAGAAAGGGCGGGGCTAGAAAGTGGTTAAAGGATAGAGCACACCGCTCTGGCTGAGTTCTTTCTTATCCTGTGGTGTTGAGATTCCAGGCTGTTTCTCTCCCTTTTGTCTCTCCCTGCCCCTTCTCCATTTCCTAACTTCCCATTCCCTTCTGGGGCTGGACTCATCCATGGTTGCTGGACATTTGTAATCTCAGGTAACATTGGTTTTACTGTGGGTAACTGTTAATGCAATAAGGGGGTAAAAAGAGGGAAATTGGTTTCCTGGTATAGCTTTGAAGGAATTGAACTCCTGAATGTAAATATCTGTATTTTATCTTTCTTATAAATACTGCCTAAAGTAAACGAAACATCAGAATTGTGTATTAATTATTATATATTGATAAATGTATTAATTATTTACTATACGCCCGCCAACCCTTAGCCTCTGGCCTGCTCCCTCTACCCCCACCCCAGCTCTCTATATATTGCTGCAAGTTTCCCACACTCGTCTCACAGCCTCCTCACCACTATACCTGTATCCAGAGAACAATTTCATTATGTTCAGTCAGTAAGCGGATTCTGCCCCATAGCTTCAACACTATGTTCCTGTCAGGCACATGTGCTACAACTGTGCACCTAATTGCTAATAGCTCTGCTAGCCCACAAGTTACCCGCCAGTGGAAGAAGGCCATATAAATATACGCTCAACACAAAGCAAATCCGACTGCTATGCCCACCTTCATATTAGCCGTCCGATGACAGAGTCACTCAAGGGGTTAACAAAGTCTGGTGTCGTGTAAAAGACAGTATCCCATTGAAATTGGTATCCATCAAGGCCAGGAGGCTGAATCTTGATGTCTGCCTCTTGCTGTGGCCGCTCACCATGCAGGAGCAATCAGACCTGCTCTGGCGTGTCTACGAGCGTCTTGTGCACCAGTGCCTTATTGAAAATGGTAACCATTCCACTACCCAATGCATCTTATCACAATGATAACCTATTTATAGGCAAAATGGATCATGTAACCCAGGTTTCTTAACCCTTTGAGTGCCAGAGGGCTATCCCTGAGGCACTCAAAGGGTTAATTACTTATTTTATAACCCAATGCATCTTATCGAAAATGGTAACCTCTTCATTCCACTGATACAGAGGCAGAACGAATCAGGTAACCCAGGCTTCTTAAAATTTTGAGTGCCAGAGTATATCTGGGGGGGGTCACAGTACGATACAGATCAGTACCATGTGCGTGTGTGGATGGGACGGGACAGGAGGACACAGGTCAGTGAAATATGTGTGTGTGTGTGTGTGTGTGTCTGTGAGGAGGGGTCACAGGAGGACACAGGTCACAACAATGTGTGTGTATGTGGGGGGGTGACATTAGGATACAGAACACTACAGTGTGTGTGTGTGTGGGGGATGACATTAGGATACAGGACACTACAGTGTGTGTGGGGGTGACATGAGGACAAAGGTCACAACAATGTGTGTGTGTGTGTGTGGGGTGACAGGAGTACACAGGTCAGTACAATATATGTGGGGGTGACGGGGGCACAGGGCAGTACAAAATGTCACTAGTGTGACAGAAGGACACAGGTCACTACAATATGTGTGGGGAGGGACAGAAGGGAGGGACAGAAGGACACTGGACAGTAAAATGTATGTGTGGGATGACATGAGTGCACTGGTCAGTGCACGCACGCCATGTGACCAAGAAGTCCTTATCAATATCATCCTGTTACCCTTAGGATTACCAATTTGCATGTAGAAGCTATTGGTCATTGACACTCAAAAAGGAACACAGTATAGTATAGTATAGTATAATATTTAGCAGGCTCTATAGTAATGGCATTGTACCCCAAATACAATGTCTATTAGCTCAGAGGTACCATACACATAGAGGAACTATCCTAAAGCACATCATACTGAGCCTGGTAACGCAGCAGTTCCTCCACAAAGTGAAACAGCAAACCTCAAAAGCATGTTTAGCTTTGATGGGCCTCATCAGTGAGTTGCAGCTGATCTCCCTAGGCATCTGTGAGGGTCCAACTCTGGATAACCCTTTTATTATTAGGATGGCCAATCCCCAAGGAAATTTGTGTATGCTCAACAAGGAATAACACTGCCATAGTATTTAGAAGGCTCACTAGAAATGGTATCCCAGCGTGGTTGAGCATTGCTGAGCAGTATTTTGCACATGCAAATTACCCTGGGGCCCAGTCACCCTAAGAGTAACAGAGGATACCAGATGTGGACCTCTTGCTCACAGGTGCCTAGAGTGATTAGCTATAGATCAGAAATGAGACTCACCAAGACTGAAGGGAAATTCTAGCAAGATGCATCATTCATAAAAAACACTGTTTTGTATCTACATTAGCATGTGCATTAATGTATATATGAATATAATTAGAATATATTATAGTGTAGAACTCTGTATATTGCTCACAGGAAAATTCTTGAACGTATGTTGTTTGTTTAATTATGTATGTGTGAGTGTCAAAGTACTGCAGTAAGTGTTAAATTATGTATATGTTAGCTATAGTGTGGACATCTCAGCACATTGTGATGTAGTTCAACTCGTTTATGAGTATGCAGTGCTCTATGTCTATAGAGATATATGATATGTCTAAGAGGAGAAGCCTTTTGATGGTACAGGGTACATCCCATTTGCAAAAAAGAGGGAGCCTGCTGAAGTCTGTTTTAGTTAATAAAAGGAATATTGTAGCATTGCATTTTGTTTCCCACCGGGTTGACCTAAAGTAAATGAATAAAAAACACTGCAACACACAGAAAGAGAGTTGTATTTAACCGTTTGAGTGCACAAGAGGTGCACAATGCATTGCTTTGCAATGTGTTGCATACTGTTCGGGCAATAATTTATTAAAATAGGTTAAAGGGATAGTAATACTTTATTATTACTATCCCCCATATTGTAGATATTTGTAAAATAATTTAATAGCCAGCAGGTTCATCTCTCAAACCTTTATGGTTTGAGAGATAACCGAACGCAAAGTTCCCCCCTCCCTCCCCCTTCAATGAAGTCAGCGTTGTACTGACTGCAGGGGACGTCTGTCGTACGACAGGCTTGCGGCTCTGCAGCTGAGCCGAGATCCCGTTAGTGAAAAAGAATTATTTCACTTAAATGGTCTTCTACATGTGCTTGGTTTGCAGTGTGCTTGGTTTGCAAGCACATGTAGAAGACCATTTCAGTGAAATAATTCTTTGTCACTAACGTTATTGCAGCTCTGCTGCAGAGCCGCATGATGAATGTCAGACCGGATATCCCTGCAGTCAGCATAACGCTGACTTCAGGGAAGGGGGAGGGAGGGGGGAACTTTGACTTTGGTTATCTCTCAAGCCATAAAGGTTTGAGGGATGAACCTGGGGGCTTTTAAATTATTTTACAAATGTGTACAATATGGGGGATAGTAATAATAAAGTATTACTATCCCTTTAAGGATAGGGTACTTAAAAGAGCCATACATCTTACAACTAAAATTAATACTGTGGGTTTACTGATCCACATAATGTACAATGCAACTGTTTGACACATGGTACTGATGTCTATATTGGTCTTAAAGGAGGCAGTAGTTGTTATAAATAAGTTATGAGAAAGGACACGTAACAGCTGCAAGTATTTATTTAAGTGTTAACATTATCTTGATATATCTTGCAGCATTGATGTTGTTTGTACCCTTTTTTAGCATTTTGGTAGAATAATGTTATCTGTACTCAGTCCTCCGTGTCTGATCTGTGACCACAGAATGTTGCACAACATGTTTTGTTACAACAACATGCCCTCTCAAAAATGATAATGAATGGAAAAAACAAAGAAAAAAAGTGCCCAATCTATAGGGCATGTTGCCCTGAGCACAGCAAATGTTTTGTAGTTGAAAAGCCCATACAAACCAAATTAACTGGTTTGATTGGTGACCAGGCTTAGAGTGTATGAGCAGTGACAATCATCTTCTGTGTTGAGACTTGAAATACCACTTGGAGGAAGCAAGCAGTATTACAGGTTTGAATAGGGAAGAAGACTGGCCTACTCAGACACTTGAAAAAGAAGAGATCAGAGATGCTACACTAGACTGATGAGCCTGCGAGGGTATGTCAAGAGCTCACTAAGACATTTGCCCTGCACCCAGGGTGCAACCTCTTTTCGCTCACAGAGAAGAAATATTCTGAAGCATATCATACTGGCCCTGCTCAAATGACAGTCCAGCTATGAAATGCCAGATAATTCCTCTCTGAATGAAGAAAACAGCCAACCTGAGACATAAATAATAGATTTATAATAGATTGCCTAGATTGTAAGCTCCTTGGGGCAGGGTCCCTTTCCTAGTGTATGATTCCCTTGCTGCACTTTCCCTCACAAATAATGTAATGATTGTACTTAACCTTAATGCTCTTAACCCCAGTTCTGTCGTTTTTGTATTGTATTATTTCAACTTCTGTTAAGCGCTGTGTACATGTATGGCGCTATATAAATAAAGATACATACATAAATAATAGCCTTGTTAGGCCTCCTTAGTGAGGTGTAGCTGATCCCTCTATGCAGTTGTAAGCAAGGGGGCCACTTATGGATTCCTCCATTCCTCTTAGGGTGACCAACCCAAGAGCAATTTACATATGCAAAAGGAAAGGTCAGAGATGTTCAGCTAGGCTCATGAGCCTGTAAAGGTATGCAAAGAGCACACTAGGACTGTTTCCTGTGCCCTGGATGCAATCTCTTTTAGCTCAGAAAGGCCAATCACAGAGAAGAAATATTCAGAAGCATATCATACAGGTCCTGCCAAAATGACAGTCCAGTCATGAAATGCCAGACAATTCCTCTCTGAGGAACCTTAGTAGGATAGTGTAGCAACAGCACCACTGTACAGGTCACTGTGATACTGCATATACAAAACTCAAGTCAGAGCAAGGGTTCATAAACTGGTTGTTGTATGGAAATCGTTAATTCAATAATGCTGTGACCTGGTTTTCATCTATAACATGGTCTGTGTGTCTTACTTGGATCCTTACTGCATGCCCAAGACGTAGTAAGTTGGGAATCTCTCTAGTATTCAAGGGATTAAAAGTCCCATTTAAATCAATGGGAAGTTTCTCCAAAATGGCTCTAATTGTTGTTAGTACATGAGCCTATGTATGTGTGGAATATAAAAACAAGTCAAATTGGGTTTCCTAATATTTTAGTCTAATAATGTGTTTTTTATTTACTAGTACCAGCTAGGCTTCATATATATCTGATTTCAATTCTAGGTTAACAATTCAGATGCTGGATGTTTCCAGTACCTTGCAAAGCAAGGCGTTCAGAATCTTTTTTAGCATTCAAAGGAAAAGGGTTCTACGGGGATTTCGAATTAAATAAAAGTGTTGCACTACAGGAAAAACAATGAGAACCAATGCCTTACAGCAGCACAAAGCTGCCCTAAAGCCTTCCTAATAGATAATGTTTTCAGGATCTCCTCAGTTAAACATAATGAATATTGTTAACTCAGACAGATCCTTGATTATGACTGTACCACTGATTGATTCTCCTGTGTTAATAGGATACTGAAAATGTGCACAGCTGGGGTGTGGCCTGAGGACAGGTTTGTGTGTCCCTGCCTTAGAATAACATTGGCTTTTCCTGCTCAGACAGGCAAAGGATTTTTGTTGATAGACATTGAGTGATGTAGGCTTTCAGGAGTGAGGGTCTGCTTGGTGACCTATGTGGTCACTGTGCAGATGGTTCAGGTGAGAATTCTGAGGTTATGTTCAGACAGGCGACTTTAGTATAGTATTATTAATGCTGAGATAAACGTACCTTTGAAAAGCATGTTGACCCCCAAAGGTTCTGTTCATGCAGATTTCCTCATAACCGAACACAGCATGCTGCAAGTTAGACACATTCATTCATTGGGCTCATCCAGATTCTAGGATGCTGATCTATATTGTAACCTATTTGCCACCAAAGAGATGGTTCACACAGGTGATTCTGGAGAATGTGATGCCATCTGCATCCTCCTCCTCTTACTGTAATAATATACAGTACAATATATGACCAATGCCCATGTTGGCCAGCCTTTTTACACAACTCTGCCATGCCCCCATGCATGTGAGCTGTGTAGCCAAGTCATCCATGTAAACATGGTTTTAAAACCCTTTGAAATGCCAGAGAGGTATCCAGAGCTTACCAGTTCTTTTGCATATGTATATTATCCTTGGGGTTGGTCACAATAAGGGTAACAGGGGAATCCAGCAGTAGACCCTTTGCTCACAGTGCTTAGAAAGAGATCATGTGCACCTCACTGATGAGGTCCAACAAGGCTGAAATACATGTCTGGGTTTATTTGTTTCTCTTGTTCAAAGAGGCATGTCTGGCACTTTGTGATTGGACTGCCATTTTGAAAGGATTGGTTTGATGTGCTTTCTTCTCTGTGTATGGTACTTGTGAGATAAAACAGATTGCACCCTGGGAAGTATATCATTTCTATAGAGCCTGTTAAATACTCTTTCCAGGTAGGCTACTTGTGAGCTAAAAGAGATTATACCTGGGGTAGAATACCATTACTACAGAGTCTTCTAAATACTATGGGGGAAATGTTCTTTTTTAAAGGGATTGTATTACTTAAAATTACTAATTCCTATGTTAAAGCCCTTCAATAAAGATGAAAAATACCCCCAGCAGCATCTCTCAAACCCTTATGGTTTGAGAGATAACCGCTTACAAAGTTCTCCCCTGGCTGACGTCAGCATTCTAGATGAGAGCAGGGGAATCCTTTTAAGTGAAGGATTTCTTTTTTATTAATGTGATCTCAGCTACGCTGCAAATCCGCAGACGGTCCCGGGACCGGATTCCCAGGCTGTCAGCTAGAATGCTGACATCAGCCAGGGATGAACTTTGAAAGTGGTTATCTCTCAAACCATATGGGTTTGAGAGATGCCTCTTGGGCATTTTACATCTTTATTGAAGGGCTTTAACATAGGGATTAGTCTTTTTTAAGTAATACTATGCCTTTAAGCATCTCTTACCAGTTGCTTGAGTATGAAAATTATCCTTGGTGTTAGTCACCCTAAGGGTAACAGCGACCCCTTGCTCACAATGCCTACAGTGATCAGCTGAATCTCACTTACAAGGCCCAAAAAGGCCAAATTGTATATCTGGGTTTGTCTGTTTCTCTTGTTCAGAAAGGTACTTTATGACTGGACTACCATTATGGCAAGATCATTATGATGTGCTTTAGAATATTTCCTGTCAGTAAAATGTATTAATGAGCTAAAACGAAACTGCACCCTTGGTAGGACACCACCACTACAGAGCCTGCTCAATTCTATGGCAGTCTTGTTCCCAGTTGAGCGTCACAATCCAGTTCTTTTGAAATATTAATTTTGGAGGACCAGTCCATGCAGAATTAATGAAAAAATGGCCTTGAGGATTTTCTGCTCCTATTACGATAAGGGGGAAGTGGATTTTGTTAGGTGTTACTGACAGAGAAGGGACAGTGGAGATCCATGGGGATATACCTGTAATCAGAGCTTTCCCTAAGGTGAACAATGGTTACTGACCCAGTCCTGGAAGAGTTAAAAAGCAGTATTTATGATGGGCAGCATCGGAGTAATAGCAGGCCTGCACTGGCTTAAACAAACACCTGTTTAACACTTTTAGTGCTGGGTCACTCACTGGCGCTCACCTTAGGAGTAACATTGCCCATCACAAAACATCACCAGACTGATGTTTTTAACCAGAAGAAATGATTAACTAATGTATGGACCTCCAAACAAGTGGAAAAATATCTGAACCTTTAAGAATGGAACAACATTACACTGTTTTATTACGCACTACACACTATACAAGATTAAATATAAAAAATGTTTTATGATATTTTCCCTTTAAGGACTTTTCACGCCATAGACAGAACTGTAGAACACCCTGGAACAGTTGTCATCTGTGTTCTGAACTCACCTTTTTCCTGTCCCCCCAAAAAGTTTAATCATAAGGGGGTGCGACTAACAGGCAGTCAGGCACGAAGTTCCCATTAGGCAGAGTAGGCAACTGACTAGGCCTCTAAATTTTGAGGATTGCCTGAGCTGTTCTGGCCACACCAGCATTCTGAATTGTGGGTATGGCCAGGGCAATTTCAGTGTACCTGCACCAGTGTATATACCCTTTTACAGGCTATTAGTTAACCTCTTGGATGCTAGCAAGATCTCCAATGTACTACTAAGCATTGTGTTGAATATCTCTCTAGCAACCAAGGGTTAAACACTTTTTCTTTTGCCCTTGCTTGTTATAGGACAAGGGAATTATCTGTGCCAGAAAACAGTGGATGAGACTGAAGGAGGGGAATCAGGCAAGGAATAGGGGCATCCCCATAGGCAGAGCTCAAGATGCCTAGAATGCCTTGCCAAGGGTTTCCTGGGATGTATATCCAGCCCTGGCGCCAGCCAAATAATCTTGACTGACACCCACGTGTTGGCCATTTATTGGAGGTTTGTAAGAAGCATGGCAAAATCCAACGCTGCTCATGTGGAAGACCTGCCTGCAGCTCCACAGGCCTCCATGCACATCTGTAGTGCTGCAACTTTACTGTGTTCCTGCATGCAGTAAAAATGATGCATGCTGGACAGGTGCCTTGTTAAAGTCTATCATGTGAAAGGCACTTTGGTCTAGCATTTTACTATTCACCATGAGCGACATCAACAATGCAGCATCAACATACCTGGGACCTTTGTCTTCACGTCCTCTCTTGCCAGTCGTCTTCTTCTTGCTGATAGATTTTATCCATCAGCGGTGATTTTTGGATACCGAGGCTTGAGCCTCACTACTCCATCTTCTCGGGTTGGGTTTTAAGTCGCAGGTTTGGATTATTCTTGATCTGTGTTGACTTGTCACAGTTGGGTTAGTTTCACAGGGTCTTCGCTGTGATGGGCCGCGGGTAGAGGTCGAAGGGGTTTGCAGTGGTGGCAGTGAGTTTTCTGATCAGAGGGTTCGGGTTCTGATCCAGTCCTTGGCAGAAGTTCCTACTCAGCTTCTCTAGGTGTTCGTCCAACATCTCGATGTCCAGCTCCCTGTGAAGGTCAGCTGTCCTTACGAATCTTGGAGCTCCGGACGATATCCGCAGGGCCTTGTTCTGGACTCTCTGAAGACTCTTCCGGTGTCGCTCATGGCAAGTGATCCATGCTGGGGAGGCATACGTCAGTGCCCGTGGGAGGATATAAATGATGCAATTCACAAAGGGGGGCTTGATTGCGGATGGCCGCAGGGCTTAACTGGCTGTAAAATAAAGTGGGTGGGAAGTGGGCAGAACAAGGTAAGAAAAAGAAGTGGGAGGGAAATGGGAGGCTTGGAAAGAGCAGAAGTGGACAGAGTTTCATAAGAAGCTGGAGAGATGGCTCAGTTGCTTAAGGCACCAGCTGTAGAATCTGCTCAGACCGTGAGGTTGCAGGTTCTAGTCCTGGCAAGATCAGCTCAGCCTTTCACCTTTCTAAGGTAGATAAAATGATTCCAGGACATACTTGAAAATGAGAGACAATCTCAATGTATTCTTCCTGGTAAAATACTTTCACACAAAACAAAAAAACTGTACACTGCTGGAGAATCAGCCTCTGTTCTCAGAGACCTGGTAAGTCACCAGTAAAACTGGTGTCTCCAGGGCAGCTCCAGAGATTTCCCAAGTATGAGCTGCATCAACCATGTAGGGTTGCCACCTTTTCTTCATAAAAATACTGCCCATGGCATTCCCTCCATAGACTTAACATTGGACAGAAGCAAATTTTTTTGCCGGCTGGGTGGCAACCCTACAACCATGTGAAAGATAAAACACTGGAAATTAGTGCTTTATACATAGGTACTACTGCCTTGCATAAATACACCAGAGTCCATCGTGCAGCATTATTACTGGGCACAGGCAGGAATGCAGTAAACATGCAGCAAGGCTCGTCTGTGGAGTTACGCATGTGAAAGGGAACCAAAGACACAAATCTTTTTCTTATTGCAGAACTTTGGCACCTCACAGGCCATCGCACGAAGTTCCCTTCCTGCTACAGGAATGTGAACACTGAATGTTTGATTTAGATAAGAGAGTGAAATAAATACATATTTCAGGTTACTCTGGATGTTAACCCTTTGAGTACCAGAGAGGTACCTACTGCATTGCACTCACAACAACTCAAAAACAACACCTCAAAACAACTTGATTTTTAAAGCAATTTCAAAGCCACTTATATATTATTAGGTATGTTTTATAGAAGAAGGTAGGTTTAACCCTTTGAGCGCTGGGGGGGGGTATGCAATGCATTACCTTGTGATACATACCCCTCTGGCATTCAAAGGGTTAATGTTGTTACAGGAATAGTGATGTTTCAAAATAAAGGCAGCTTCAATTAATCTTCATAGTATTTGGCCCATGGAGAGTGTTATTTCAGTACTGTCAGAGTTATAGTTCAGGAGTAATTGAATGATAAACTATCCCCCTCCCACCCCTGTTATCTAGTGTAAGCCCCCCCCCCTCCTCAGATATGGAATCTGGTCCTGGGACCAGACAGCTCACAGCAAGGGACAATCTTCTTACTGTGAGCATAAGGAAAACCCTGCACTCCTTGACAGGTTTTTCCCTTATGCTAATTGAAGACACCACCCTGCTGCTCTGAGGTGAGCAGTGTTACATCAGCAAAAGGGGCGGGACAGACAGCTCGCAGCAAGGGACAATCTTCTTACTGTGAGCATAAGGGAAAACCCTGCCCCCCTTGAGAGGTTTCTCCTTATGCTGAACAGAAAGAGCGCAAACCACCACACTAATAGACCTGGACTCTGATGACAACAATACTCACACAAGAGAGATGTGGTAGCTGGGTGAAATATCCAGCTAGAACGAACGGGGATACATAGACCGCCCCGTAACGGTCGCCTTGGTGTACCGATTGAATCCACAAATCCTTATCTTCGTTAAAAACACAATTTATTTAGAATTTCAAAAAAGCATATTGCTATTTGTATGCCCAATAACGCGTTTCGAGATATCAATCTCTTTTTCAAATTTATAGGCAAAGAACAATACAATAAAAAGCAATTTGCTCAGAAAAATAAACAGGTTGTTTATTTTTCTGAGCAAATTGCTTTTTATTGTATTGTTCTTTGCCTATAAATTTGAAAAAGAGATTGATATCTCGAAACGCGTTATTGGGCATACAAATAGCAATATGCTTTTTTGAAATTCTAAATAAATTGTGTTTTTAACGAAGATAAGGATTTGTGGATTCAATCGGTACACCAAGGCGACCGTTACGGGGCGGTCTATGTATCCCCGTTCGTTCTAGCTGGATATTTCACCCAGCTACCACATCTCTCTTGTGTGAGTATTGTTGTCATCAGAGTCCAGGTCTATTAGTGTGGTGGTTTGCGCTCTTTCTGTTCGTCTTTTCTCTTTTGTTCCAAGGATCCTGAAGGATTGTGGGAGTCCTCAAGACGCAGCATCCATCGCACTTTGAACTGAGTGAGGGCAGTTAAAATCCCCCATAGACGCATGCTGATCACTTCTAGTGGTCATTTACATTGTAAGTGAAGTGGTGTATTGGTGGAGGTTCTATATTGGTATATATTACACTAGGAGCGCCCTTTTTTTCTTCTGTTTCTCCTTATGCTCACTGACGATTGTCCCCCTCTGCAATCCATCCAGACAGTCTTGCTGCTCTGAGGTGAGTAGTGTTACATCAGTAAAAGGGGTGGGAGGGGGATACTTTATCATTCATTTGCTCTTGAACTACAACTCTGACAGTATTGAAATAACACTCTCCATGGCCCAAATACTATGAAGATTAATTGGAGCTGCATTTATCATGAAACATTACTATCCCTTTAAGCTTTATATGTGTGCATGTTGTGGGGCATGTTTATGTTAATTGTGGCATGCCATGCTGTAAATACTTCATTTGAATACAACTGTAAGTCACCTCCTTATTCCTCCCACTCACACTATCTAACCCACTGTAATAACAGCAGGTAGGAGTCCTGTAACCCCACCCTCTCCATTCCATGAAAAGGTATGTTTACATTTTAACCCTTTAAGGACCATTAGGGTGTGAAATCCATTGAAAAGGAATGCATCGCACACCCCAATTGTCCTCAAAGGGTTAATAAAAGTGTTAAAAGACATGTACATCTTCCAGCTCATAAAATAAAAATGGGTGGTTTATCCTAGTGATGGTACTCCGTCAGCCTGGCTATGTGTTGATCAACGAAGAAACTGACAATGGCACATCCTACTGGTTGCAATACAAATGTTGGTGTAACAAAGTCACCAGATCCAATATGTTTTATTGCTGTGCAAAGAGTATACATGTATTCATGTCTCTATAGGATTTATGTTAGGATTACATGTCAATGAGAGTCTGAGTTATCTCATATTTTCAACCCATGTGACTACAGGCACTTCACATTGAGTGCATACCTGTGAACTTGCCGGGTTTCATCCGGAGACTCTGGATTTACAGTTCTGTCTCCTGGTCTCCGGATGAAACCTTCACATCTCCGGGTAACGCGACTCTCAATCATGTCTATCTGTGTCATTATTTGAAATTGTGAGTGCATCTCTAAAGAAGTTTACTATATGCTGCCACGTGCCGGATGTCTGTCCAGGACCATCACTGTGGCATTTTTTATCAACGTCTGGCGCTTGCCGATGTCTGTGACCCCGCTATCACCCTTGGCCCACACCAATTGATGAAGAGTGACACTGATACTGCACAACTCGACGAGACAGGAAACTGCTGCTGCAGGCATGTGTCGCAGACTTGCAGGACAGACGCACGAGGAACGACATTGAGAGTGAGTGGAGGGCTGGAGGCATCAGAGCACAGTCGGCAGACCATGGGCCAGATGTTTGAAAAAAATAAAACTTCTAAATATGGAGCAATTTAGTTGTCATGTTATGAATGATAATGAAAGTAGATATATATTATAATTTCATTTCCCAAAATATATAAATAGAATTCATGTCCATTTCCAAGTATGAACTACCAGAGAAGTGCACAACACCATGTAAAACCAATGGGTTGCACACCTCTCTGGACTCCAATATTGTGTGTTATACAGTTTGTTAAAAATACAGAACACACAATAACTGGGTCCAGAGAGGTGTACAACCCATTGGTTTTACATTGTGTTGTGGGCTTCTCTGGTAGTTCATACTTGGAAATGGACATCAATTCTATTTATATATTTTAGAAAATGATATTATAATAAATATCTACTTTCATGAAGATTCATGACAAACGTTGACAAGTGAGATAGATATTATGGAATCCATTTTCTCACTTCCTAGATACTGTTCAACCTTGATCATCATAGCTGAGAACTCTCCCGATTTCCCCCGGAGTGAATTAACGGTTCTCCAGAGAGAAACGTGTTTCCTCTGAAACTCTGTCTACATCTGCTCCTTCCCAGACTGTTCCTGCCACTTCTCCTCCTTCCCCACCCTGTTCTGTCCACTTCCCAAGTGGAAAGTGTTAAGCCCTGCCCCCACCCGCGACACAAATAGCGTCATTTGATGAAAAGGGCGACATGAGAATCTCACTCGCATCAAAAGCACGAGATTCTCATGTTGCTGATTTAAGCATCACTTCAACCTGCATCAACATATCTTGCTGATATTTTGAAAGAATACCGAGCCCAGGGTTTGAAACTTGGAATCAGCAATTAGAATATCCACTACTTGTGTCAAGAGAAGTTATATTCTGGATAGTCATACTGTGGATTACTTTATGACTCGTTTTTCACCTTGTACTATATCTGTGTATCAAATAAGGACTGATGGCTTTAGGATTTATGCCGGCTTGTGACATATTGTTGTTGGTTAGTGACGCCTGGTTGGAACTACTTCTTTGTTCTTAATACATATGAGGAAATGCTCTATATTGACGTGGACATTGGTGAGCTATAATAAACTATTAACTACTCTATGTTCATATTGGAGCTGCATATTGCCATACACCAATGGTCCTCTGCAGTATGTAATTTTTACCATTTTTATGTTCACTCATTTATTACTTCATTGTGGGTGATCAGTCATGTGATTACGCTCCTTGGAAGAATGGGCACTGGGTAAGAACTGGACATCGTCTTAATAAAGCCCCCACTTTGTGTCAAAACATCAAAATAATAAACATAAGAATTCTTTAAATAAGACCTGTGAGTACCTGCATATTATCATGGATTCACTTGGTGATATAACATTTTGAGTGTAGCTATAAATGCTTTGAAAGCAAGAAGGGTGTGAAACAGGCTTCAAAGCAATGACTAGCTCCCCATTCTGGCACTTACATTGTTTTCACAATAAAAGCAGCTTCAATTAATCTTCACAGTATTTGGGCCATGGAGAGTATTATTTCAATACTGTCAGAGTTGTAGTTCAAGAGAAATTGAATGATTAAAGTATTCCCCTTCCGCCACTTTTACTGATGTAAACACTGCTCACCTCAGAGCAGCAACTGTCCAGGTGGATCACAGAGAGGCACAATCTTCAGTGAGCATAAGTAAAAACCTGTCAAGGGGGGGCAGGGTTTTCATTGTTCTCACAGTAAGAAGATTGTCCCTTGCTGTGAGCTGTCTGGTCTCAAGACCAGATTCCACATCTGAGGGGAGGTGGCTTACACTAGGTTAAATGGGCAGATGTGCAATACTTTATCATTCAATTACTCTTGAACTACAACTCTGACAGTATTGAAATAACACTCTCCATTGCCCAAATATTATGAAGACTAATTGGAGCTGCTTTTTTGTGAAACATTACTATCCCTTTATGGTGCCATTAATGCCTCTTTTGTAGCCCATATAATTTAGGCCCGCTATGCACTCTACGTTATGCACTATGAGGCTGATGTAGAAGTACTGACATCATTCTTGAGCAAACCAGCTGAACCAGAGAGGACAAATACAAATTCCCAAATGTCAGAACGTTAAAAATGGGACCTTTATTAACCCTTTGAGTGCCAGAGGGATGCCCAGTGCACTGCAGAGTAATGTGCTGCACACCCTTCTGGCAGTCACAGGGTTAAATTAAATCAATGTTTATTTTGTCCCTATGGTGCAGGTGGTTTCACAATAGCTCAAATTTCTTTCAAAGAGAAATTTTATTTAGCAGCAGTTTTGACCAATAATTGTTTTAGTTCCTCTTAGTACACCTGCCTCACTGACAGTCCAGGGCTGGGCCACATGGCAAACTGACTTTCCATTGTAGCACCACTGACTGGTAAGTGGGGATTTATTCGTAGGAAGTGTTAGGGTTCCTTTAACCCTTCAGTGCCAGAGGTATCCAATGCATTGCGATGTAACACATTGGATACCTCTGGCATACAAAGTATTAACCCCTTGCAACGGAGATGTCAATATCACTTTGAGAATGCATTACCCACTCCTTCTAGATGCTAGAGAGAGAAATGCCTCCAGTGCACAGACACACAATACGTTGGAGACATTCCTAGAATCCTGGTGGTTAAAGGGATAGTAAACCTTGAAAATAAGTTTATTTTATATTGTAGCTCTTAAAAAAACATGAAAAATGATATGTCTTATCATAGAGGTTTGGGAGATATTCAAAAGTAAAATAAAGTAAACTTCCCTTTTCCTGGCTGTTTCAGCCAAGTCTGCCATCTAGTGGACAGATTTGGAATTCGGTCCACAGATGAACCGGCAGTTCTTTAGCAGTGCAGAGATCACGATCTTTAAAAAGAATTACTTAATTGGAACTGTGTACAAAGTGTACCTGGCTTGCAAGCACACTTTGTAGACCATTCTAATTATGAAATTCATTTTAAAGATGGTGATCTTGGCACTTTTGGAGAGCCGCAGCCGGTCCTGGGACCGGATTCCAAATCTGAGAGCTAGAACGGTGACGTTACTCAGGGGAAACTTCTTCTGCTTCTGAACATCTCCCAAACCATAAAGGTTTGGGAGGTAAGACTTATATCGTTTTTCATGTTTTTTTAAGGGCTACAATAAAAAATAAACTTATTTTCAAGGTTTACTATCCCTTTAACGTACATTACATGTAAAGCTATATGCCAGGGTTAATCAGTTGTTTGACCTCCATCTGTTGGGGTCTACAACCCCAATAATCTCCAACCATCCATTGGCGGCCCCAGCTTTATGTTATACAAAGAGGCCTATGCCATAAGCAAAAGGTTCAATTGTGGGTCAAAGCAACTTCACAATAGGGTTTCTAATTAGGGTGACCATGTGTCCCTGATTGCCCAGGACAGTCCCTGATTTTAAATGTGTGTCCCTTGTCCCTGACAGCCCCCTTCTGGGACAATACTAAGTCCCAGAATGAAGACTCCAGAGCACAGAGGTCTAAACACTAGAAGGAGAATTGTACATTGCCTACTGTGACAGGAAGTGATGTCTCTGCTGGGCTACAAGAAAATGGCTTCCAGACAGAGCTTTAAACACTAGAGAGAGAACTTAGCATTGATTTTGACATTGGATAGGAGCTGCAGTGCATTTTTTGTTGTAGTTTAATGCTAGTCTAAGGCTTTAGGCATGATTAGACAGATTGTTCTCTGTCACAGCAGAAGGGCAGTTCTCCATCTAGTCTCCAGAACTCTGTGATGCACTGAAGAAAGTGCACATTGCACACTGATGCCCAGTGTCCCCCCCGCATAGCTGCGCTAGTGCCAAGAACTAGTACTCTGCTGCTCCCTCTCTGCAATGTCCCTGAATGGCAGAATGGACATGTGTTCACCCTATTTCTAATTATATACACACTATTATATCAATATTTGAATGCCTGCATCAAACATACTGCATTAGAACGCTAGCATGAGGGGATATTAAGAGCTGCAGACACTGAGGACACATAGGAACAATGCATTTACATTGATTAGTTTTGATGCAGGCGCTCAACACTTGCGCTGTTAATATGGCAAAAATTAATACATTTAAAGGGATAGTACTGTCACAATTTAATAAAACCGAATTTTGTAGCTATTAAAAAACTAAGCTAAATGCCCCCAGTCCTATCTCTCAAACCTTTATGATTTGAGAGATAATCGCAGAGAAAGATTCCCCGTCCCTCTCCTTTCCCTGATTTCAGCACTCTAGCTGACTGCAGGGGAATCCGGTCCCTGGACAAGCGGAGGCTCTTCAGCAGAGCAGAGATTGAGAGACATAAAAAAGAATTACTTCACTGGAATGGTCTTGGTTTGCATTCTCCGGTGGTGGGGAGTTTCCTCTAAAACTCTGCCCACTTCAGCTTCTTCCCTGTTTCGGTCAGCAAGCAGAACCAGGAATCAGACGGTATAGTTAATATAACCTTTATTATGAGAATAATACAGTAATGCAATATAATATATACACACAGTGGGTGATCGAAAAGGCGAGTACTGTATCAGGAATAGCAGTCTCCCAATATCACCATCACACTGTCCGAGACTAGGCCTCAGCCTGCTGGAGTCTCGCGGTACGGTAACGCCCAAGAGTGATACTGACTCAGCCTGCAGTCAGTAGCTGGATGTCTGAATAACGAAACCAACCCTAGGAGCGAACAGACAGGGCCTTCTAGTAAGCACCAGATAGGATAGTCAGACGAGCCAAAGTCATACACGGAGTGGGTAGTCAGCCAGAGCCACGGGTTTGCACCAGATAGGATATCCACTGAAGCGATGGAATGCTGGATGCGCAGTGGACAGAGCCCCAAGTCAACACCAGAGTGGGCAGTCAGAGAAGCCTAGGTCATACACAGTGCGGGTAGTCAGCCAGAGCCACTGGTTTGCACCAGAAAGGATATCTGAGCCAAATCGGAATGCACAAGGAGAATAGTCAGACAGAGCCACGGGTCAACACCAGAATGGATGGACTGACAAGCCGGATCATACACAGGAATCAGGAATACTAGATAATGAACTGCTCAGAACACCAACGTAAAGGTAACTGATACACAGGCCCATAGAGGTTTATAAAGGAGAAGGCAGGACCAATTAGGTCCCCCAGGCTGGACCTATAACAGGCGTCCAGGCAAGTGCCTGATTTAGTGCTGCCAGTAACCAGACTACGCCGCAGTCAGGGGAATGCTGCTAGTGATGCAGGAGCATCCGTCCAGAACCCTACTCCTGGCTGAACGGCGCAGGTAGAGGTAAGGCACTGTGACATTCTCATCCTGTTCCTCCCACTTCTCCTCCCTCCCCACCCTGTCCTGCTCACTTCCCGCCCCCTTTGTTAGACAGTAGATTAAACCCTGCGCCCACCCATGATTAAGCCCCTCCCCTTTGTGACACAAATCGCTTCATTTATATCCTCCCACCGGCATCACATGACTCAAGAACAAGTTCCCAGGTATGGGTATAAGTGGAAAGAAGTAAAGGAGATAAAAAAAGCAAAGGTAGTTATAGTGGGGACTAAGAAAAGTGATTTCACCACAGCAGACCTCAATACAAACACTCACACTCACAAAAAAATCTGAATAGTTTTCATTTTAAAATAAAGTCTAATGCATATAATTGCTTTTGTAAATCACCAAAGCTGTTTTAAGGTGCTTCAAGCATCTGATGAAGGGAAGGTTTCCCACGAAATGTTGTGCTAAAGGTGATGAATATGAATTGCTCTTTAGAGCTGAAACTTTAATTCTGTGTGCATAGATCATCCTTTGTTTGCTGACTTACGTTGCGGGTCATAACGTGGCACTGACCCTTTGGTTATCTGAACCGGACTAAGAGAGTGGAGTGCTGAGGTAAAAACTTTTTGTGTACTCAGTGAAACAGAAAGAAAATATGGTTGAAAAAAGGCATAGCAAAAAGGCCAAAATTGCTTGTGTCCACTAGTGTAAAAAAGCTCTTGTCACGAAGTGGTTACTACAATGACTGCCTGATAGGCAATTGATTTTTATTGCCTTATTTACTTTACTCTGCTGCTGGCTATAGATTGAACAAGCAAAATGTAGTGAGATGTTCAGCTGGTATATCTACTACATCTTCTGTTTAACCATTTACATGCCAGGGGGCAAGTAACGCATTGTATACCTCTTTGGCACTCAAAGGGGTATGTCATGTATTAACCCCTTGAAAGCTAGGTACGTACACAATGTATTGTGTTGCAATGAACTGGATTCCTCTTTTTCATGCACACATTTAAAGGGACAGTAATGTCCCAGAAAAAATCTATAGTTTTGTAGGGCTTAAAGGGATAGTAATGCTTCATAATAAAAGCAGCTCTAATTAATCATCATAGTATTTGGACTTTGGAGAGTGTTATTTCAATTCTGTCAGATTTGTAGTTCCAGAGTAATTCAATGACAAAGTGTCCCCCTCCTGCCCCTTTTACTGATGTCACACTGTTCAGCCTGAGCAGAAGGGAGGTTCCCAGGTAGATTGCAGAGAGTGACAATCTTCAGTTAAGATAAGGGAAAAACCTGAAAAGCTTGTCAAGGGGGGGGGATTAGGAATTTCATTGTTTTCATAGGAATAAGAGTGTCCCCTTCTGTTATCTGTCTGGTCTATGGACTGCATTCCACATCTGAGAGGACATGGCTTACACTAGGTAAAAGGGGCGGGAGGGGGAAACTTTGCTTGTGAATATCTCATAAACCATATGAGAGATACGACTTACATCATTCTTCATGTTTTTTTAATGCCTACAAAATACAATTAAGTTAAAATGAAGTATTACTATCCCTTTAAAAAATTAAACTCTGTGCAAAATTCCTATCTCTCAAACCGCGATGGTTTGAGAGATATTCAGAACTAAAGTTCCCCTCTCCCTCCCCTTTCCCTGACGTCAGTGCTGTGTGCCGAAATAGCATTATTGCAAAATAATTACTTAATTGGAAAGGTCTACAAAGTGTGCCTGGTTTGCAAGCACACTTTGCAGACCGTTCCAATGAAGTAATTTGTTTTAAATAACGCGATTTTGGCTCTGCTGAAGAGCCTCCTCGTGTCGGTCCTCACAGATCTCCTACTGTCACCTTTACAGCTGACATCAGGAGAAGGGGAGGAAGGGGGAACTTTGAATACGAATATCTCTCAAACCATAGTGGTTTGAGAGAGAGCATTTTTTGCATATAGTTTAATTTTTTTTAAGCACTATAAAACTATAAAGATTTTTTTCTTTGACATTAGTGTCCCTTTAACAATGTGCAGAGAAAATTGGCTTCAATCGCTTCCTTTTTTATGAATGCTGTAGTGATGACATTAGAGCTTACTCTGGCAATGGTCTAAGTGCTAGAGTGTACTGAAGGTGTTTGCTCATTAGCACAGGTGCTGCTGGATTTACAGTCCAATTTATCAATGCAGCTCAGGGGTGACCATTTTTTTTGGTCTTGAGCCACATGATCCGAAAGGCTGCTTTCATTTTTATTGTAGCCTATTACCTATTCAAAAATATGGATATTTCTTTTTTGCAGTAATACGAAGGCACTGCAAAAAATTCAGATCATCTGTATTTGTAGGAAAGTGCACAGTTATACTCACAACTGGTAATTGATCAATTTTGATAAACTCGTTGTGAATACTGGTGTTTATCATCCTGAACTATTTTCGAAATATGGGGGGGAGAGTTATAAAAAAAACATTCTTACTACTTTTTAAAGAACTGTCCTTAAGACATGGCAAGTGGAGATAATGTCAGGTCTGATTTATAAATTATTAAGGGTGTTTTTATAAATATGGAGTTATTATGCTGATTTTAACGCTGGGGGAGGACTAGAGGTAGAACAGGTTTGGTCACTTGGTGACCTGTTGCAACCTCTTTGAGTTACTGAATAAATGATTTGGAGCCAAAACCAAAGTATTTTATTTAACAAGCTAATTTATAAACACATATACTGACATTTATACAAACATTAATGTGCGTTTTATTGCTGTGGAGCAATATGATACATTTATATACACATGAAACCCTCTGATCTCCTAAAAGTGGGAAACCAGGGAGAGAAAGAGGGACATAGGGATTTTTGTCTCAGAGGGACAGTACCTCCCTAAAAAGGGACACTTGGGAGGTACAAGTGAACTTTCATACCTTATATCCAGTCCCTGTTAAAAAGAAACTAATTGGGCACAAGATATCACAGCTGTATTTTTTTCATTTTTGTTTTCAATTTTTCTATATTATTATCAAATTAAATGGTGGGTTATCCATATAAATGTGGTATCAAACAAAAGCCATACTTATCCTTAAAAAAGCTGTATATAAATTTGTGTGGGTGTAGTAAATGAATTAGAGGAAAATATGGTTGAATAAAGGCTTACTAAAAAGGTCAAAATTGTTCTTGTCCTCCAGTATAATCTATATATATAAAAGAAGACTTTGTGCCTGGCAAAACACACCCAGGGGCGGCAGTAAAAAGGATTACTGCTGCCATTGGGTGATTCTGTGGGAGTGTGATTTTTGGCCTGCCCCCACTATCCAGCCCGCCCACCACTATCTAAGGCTGAAAAAAAAAATGGCTGCCACACACTCCTACACCAAAGACACATGCACATGCCCTCCCACACACACACTAGCAGACACATACACACATATACACACACGCACGCTGAGGATGATGGGAACAATGTTCAAGCTACAGCTGGAAGGCCATGGTCCAATCTGTATTATGCAGCTTCTTCATTCCCTGTCTTTGAGCCTACACAGCTCTGCTAATTACTACAAGTGAGCTGATTTCTAAACAATCAGCAGGAGGATACTGGCTTGCTGAGAAAGTGGAAACAACGGCAGAGAGGTGATCAGGCAGTGCAGAGCAAGGCTTCAGCTGAGCTGGTAAATGGCAGAGACATGGATGTGACTGTATTTATATATTGCACAAAGAGAGAGAAAGAGAGCAGGTTGTTTGTCAGTCTGTCTGTAAGTAGAGGTGCCAGTTCCTGCAATCATCTCCATGCTGTACATAGCTCACTGTATAGCATGTATGACAAACTATTTATATATGGTCTGGCATTGTATAGTATACAGTCTGTGTATAAGGACTGGCACTATACAGTATAGGAGGGACAGTCCCTGTTTGACACCCAAATCCCTCTGCTCCTCTATTTAGGAGATCACACGGTGTGGTGTATATACAGTAGGCTGACCAGACCTCACCTTTAACCGGGGACACATAGGAAATAAGCATATTTCAGGAGTGCACCAAAATCAAAGCAGCCCTGCAGTATGCATTTTTCATATGTGTCACTGGTTAAAGGTGAGGTCTGGTCAGCCTAATGTACAAGTGTATCAGATTGCTCCACATCAGTAAAACCCACGGTAATGTGGGTATAAACTTCTGTATATATCTGTTAAATTAGTCTGTGTAAAAAAATACTTTCATCTTCTTCTAAATCATTCACTTACAGAAAGAGTAACTTAACCATTTCAGTGCCAGAGGAGATGCAATGCATTGCTTACCCCCTGGCACTCAAAGGGTTAAAAATTCTCTACAATGGTCTGGCACTGTATAGCAGTGGTTCTCAATCTGTGCCCTCAGTGGCTATTAACAGGCCAGGATTTTAGAATTTCCTTTTAAGAGCACAGGTGAGTTAATCAATATGACTGAGCCTCTGATCAACACACTTGTGTTCTAGCAGTGAAATTCCTAAGTCCTGGCCTGTTAGTGGCCACTGAGGGCATGGGCTGAGAACCTCTGCTGTATAGTATACAGTCTGCATGTGTCTGTGTATAAGGACTGGCACTATACAGTATAGGAGGGACAGTCCCTGTTTGACACCCAAATCCCTCTGCTCCTCTATTTAGGAGATCACATTGTGTGGTGTATATACCAGTGTATCAGATTGCTCCACATCAATAAAACCCACAGTAATGTGGGAATAAACTTCTGTATATGTCCGTTAAATTAGTCTGTGTAAAAAAAATACTTTCATCTTCTTCTAAATCATTCACTTACAGAAAGAGTAACTTAACCATTTCAATGCCAGAGGGGATGCAATGCATTGCTTACCCCCTGGCACTCAAAGGGTTAAAAATTCTCTAAAATACACCACCAGCCACGCCCCCAGTAACACCACTGAAAACACAAGTGTCCCTCTTTGGCCATATGAAATGTTGGGAGGTGTGTTACTTACACTGCTCACACTGTATGTATTTATGTTCTGATTTGCAGCTGTGTGTCACTGTTTGTGTTGTCAGTGCATGTGTGTGTATATGTGTGTGTTGCATGTGTCTCTGTCTATCACTGTGTGTACCTTTCTGACACGTACACCCTACGCTATAATTCACTATCATAACATTTATTTAAAAAAAAAGAAACATTTCCTGCATAACATGACGGGCAACGCCGTCCCAAACTGCTAGTAGTATAATAAAACGCTCATCACTAAAAGGTTAAAGGATAAATATATGCATAGGAATGTGTTTTTTAACAGAAGGTCCTAGGTAGAAGTCCTCCATACATGTATGTATGTATGCATCTTTATTTATATAGCGAAATACATGTACACAGAGCTTTACAGAAGTTGAAATAGTACAATACAAAAATACAGAACTGGGTTAAGAGCATTAGGCCAAAGTGCAATCATTGAATTATTTGTGGGGGAAAGTGCAGCAAGGGAACCATACACTGGAAAATGGTCCTTGCCCTAAGGAGCTTACAATCTAATTAGAATTCATGATGACATACAGAGAGTGCACGTGCAAGGTGTAGTGAAGGAAGTGCAGAAGAATTCTGATGTGACTATCAATGTGCAAAAAGGAGGATGTTGTTACTGAGATGCCTCCTTGAGCAGGTGGGTTTTGAGGAGATGCTTGAAATTGAAGAGTATGGATGATTGGCGAATGGTGATAGGGAGGGCATTCCAAAGTTGAGAGGTAGCCAAGAGATGGCTCGAGTTGTGTAGAGAGAGGACAAGAAGAACCCTTGAGAAGACAGTAGGTGACGGGAAGGGGTTTAGTGGGAGATAAGAGCAGAAATATAAGATGGTGCTGAAGAACACAAAGGTTTACAGGAGAGGAGGAGAATTTTGTAAGAAATACAATACTTTATGGGCAGCCGGTTGAGGGATTTCAAGAAGAGATGAGAGGGAAGGTATCTGGGAGCAAATTTGGTGATTCTTGCGGCTGAATTGATAACAGATTGAAGTGGAGAAAGATGAAAAGCAGGAAGTCCAGAGATTAGAATGTTGCAGTATTTGAGTCTAGAGAGAAAGAGTGCCTGAGAGAGCATTTTTGCAGTTGACTTACAGAGGAAGGGACGTATTTGGGCAATATTTTTGAAGAAGAAGAGACATGTTCTGGTGACATCTTGGATATGGGGGGAGAATGTTAATGTAGAATCATGACCCCAAGACAATGTGTTTTGGTTACTGAGTGGATGGCAGAGTTGTCGATTGTGATGAAGATGGGGGTTGGTGGATGGGTTTTAGGAGGGAACACAACCAGCTCTGTCTTAGCCATATTAAGTTTAAGATGGCGGTGGGCCATCCATGATGATATAGCTGAGAGACATTGAGTGACTCGAGACTGCAGACCTGGGGTGAGGTCATGGAAAGAGAGATAAATTAGTTTGTATCTGCATACAGATGGTAATTAAAGCCAAGAGATGAGAAGAAGTCACCATCAGTGGTTATTTCTATTTGTATTTTTTGATTGAATATGCAATTGCCTTTGTAAAATTAATTTTAATATTTTTTTCCTACACCTCTAAACAACAGACATCAACAATCTGAATGAGGAAATCCCACAGAGATAAGCCCCACCCGGGATCTTCAGAACACTGATAGTGAAATGAAAGTGAACAGGAATACACTACAACAGCATCCAAATACAGTGAACAATATATACATACCTGGGAACTTCCAGTTGAGGGCAACCCGGAGGGAAGTCCTCTGTTAAGCAGGGGGTGACAAAAATGACGCTAATCGTGTCAAAAAGGGGCAGGGCTTGAAGCAAGTTGGGGGGCAGGGCTTAAAGGTGTCACACAGAAGGCTGGGGATGGAGGAATAGCGGGAGAAACAGCAGATGTGTCAGAGTTTCCAGAGGAATCAGCCTCTGCCCTGGAGACCTGGTAAAGCTCTGTCAGAACCGGAGTCTCCGGGGCAAATCCGGAGAGATCCCAGGTATGTATATATGGATATACCTGATTGGTGTATAATGGACATATACTGAAGTCAGTCATATATTCCAAAAGGAATAACTGACCTTTAAGACTGAGTTCAGACTGGTGATTGGTGTGTCATTGTGAAGGTGACACTTTCTAATTGTTCTGGTAACTTACCTGTGCTATCCTATGTACCACCCGTGCCATGATCCTGTCATGGGGTGGAATGACTGATGAACCAGAAAAAGACACGGGAGCACTCACCACTCTGCAGTAGTAAACCACTCATGACTGAAGAGAAGAACTCAAACCACATATCCCGGAGTAGTTAAAACAGGATTCTTTATTTCGCCATTAAAAATAATCAAACATATCCATACTAGGAGGGAGCGGGAGTCAAAGGCACTCAACAGATGGTAACACGGATAGTATCTAAGAAAAGCTTACTCATAGATTGAGTGCACAACTAGAACAGGAATGACTGATGTCAAACAACCTTCATTGTTAGCTGTGTGAATGATCTCCATGGATGTCACATAGGCTGATATACAGATTATCCCTACTGTAATTCCCTATCTGTGCTCTATATATAATGAAGGAAAGCTTTGCCAGCCTTGTTAGACTGCATTCAATGTCAGATGTGGGATATGAAGGGTCCAATAGGGATGTGAATTGTAAAGGCCCAGTTATACACCAGTCTGAGATACAGTCGTCCATATGTATGAGGGGAGAGAACTGGATGAAGGGGGGGAGGGTAGAGAACAAATGGGGGCAAGAGAAGGCTAAATGGGAACATTTTTCTCTCATAGGATAAACTTTGTTAAGAGCAGAATGAAGGCTTTCCTGGTAGACAAAATGTCATAATTTGTAAACGCACTGTTTGTAGGATAAAGTGTGCCTACACTTACTCATTACCGCTGTATAACTCTGTCTTGTGTTATGTAGCATCTGGATCCTTAACCGAGTACTAAAGTACCACAGCTGAAATCAATGTATATTATATTAGCAATAACAAAGCACAGGAATAGCCAGGGTGAAGGGAGAGACATTCCACTGTCCACTAGCAGACACAGACCCATTCATACACTGTCTGACCCAGCCGTGTTCCCCTTTCCCACTGGTAACCATAGATCCACACATACACTCTCTGACACCCCAGCCTTCGTTCACTTGAGGCCCCATAATCAAACATATACTGTCTGGCACCCAACCCTTCACCACCTCTTCAATAGTAGCCTAGTGCTAGTAGTCTAATATCTAGTATCACTGTCCAGTGGTAATCTAAGAATCACACATAAACTGTCTGAGAGTCCCACTGTCCACTGAAGATCACATAATCACAATATACTGCCTGACACCCCTGTCTTGTGCCACTGCCCACTGGAAGCCACAGAAATACGCACACATACTGTTTAGCACCCCAACCTTATTCCACTGTACCACTGGAAGCCACAGAATCACACACTGTCTTACAGCTCAGCTTAGTTCCACTGTTAAATGATAGTCACAGAACCACAAACATACACTGTCTGAAATCCAAGGCTGTCTTGCTGGTACTCACAGCCCCACATAAAACAAGCTCTGACACACCGGCCTTGTTCCACTGTCCCACCGGTAGTTAAAGACCCACATAAAACACTGTTTGATACCAAGCCTTGTTTCACTGTGCCAGTGATAGTTACAGATGACATAAAACACTATCTGACACTACAGCCTTGTTCCACTGGTAGTCACATAATCCCTGTTATGAAAGTTGTTGCTGCTTTAAATGTAATACATCCTGTGTACTGATGTCCTAGTGGTGCTGTGCTTCCCAGAGAGGTAGTGTGCATACCTGGGAACTCTCAGGGTTTGACCCTGAGTCTCAGGGTTTTTACATAAATCTCAGGGTTGAGGGGTTGAGGGCCAAAATCTCAGGGTGAGAGAGTCCAGTGTTACATACTATATGATCCGCACCAATTAAATGTTTTTTTAGTCTCTAAATTGCATCATTTTGTATCATAAAGACAGAGGGAGATGTCCTGCTTGTCTTGTTTGTGTTTAGTCAGTGAGATCTTTAAGTTGTATCAAGTTAAAGGTTCCTTGCGGACAGACTGGAGCATCTCTGGGTGAGAGCAAACAGGTATATATTACATAAGATCTCCACTATGTGAACCTACAAGGGTTAATATTTAATGATATCAGGGTCAGCTAATATTGAACGTTCCCAGGTATGGTAGTGTGTCTAACTGGAAATAAAACAGTGAGTGACTTTCCAGTGCACTCAGGGAAGGGCAGCACTATGCAGAGAACTAACAGTACAGGGGAGTGATGGGAGCCGTGGGTGAGGAAGAAGGGTGATGGGAGCTGCAGGTGAGGTGAAGTGATAAGAGCTGTCGGTGTATAGGGGGATTGATGGGATTTGCGGGTGAAGAGGGGAGTGATGGGATCTGCAATTGAAGTGGAGGGTTATGTGAGCTGCGGGTGAGGAGGGGGATGGTGGGAGCTGCAGGTGGGGCGTGGGTGTGGGATGGGAACTGTGGGTGAAGGGGCATGCAATGATGGGGAGGTGGTGTGACAGTACATAGGAGCTTTGGGTAAGAGAGTCAGGTGTGTGATGGGTGGTGAGAGTGGCTGATGTGTGATGGGAGCAATGGGTGAGGGGGTGAGTATGTGATGGAAGCTTAAAGGGATAGTAATACTTAGTTTTATCTTTATTTTATTTTGTAGGCATTAAAAAAACATGAAGAATGATATCAGTCTTATCTCTCAAACCTTTATGGTTTGAGAGATATTCACAAGCAAAGTTTCCCCCTCCCGCCCGTTTACCTAGTGGAAGCAATCTCTTCTCAGATGTGGAATCCAGTCCATAGACCAGACAGATAACAGCAGGGGACAATCTTCTTCCTATGAGAACAATGAAAGCCCTGCCCCCCTTGACAAGCTTTTCAGCTTTCTCCCTTATCTTAACTGAAGATTGTCCCTCTCTGCAGTCTACCTGGGCACCTCCCTTCTGCTCTGGCTGAGCAGTGTTACATCGGTAAAAGGGGCGGGAGGGGGACACTTTGTCATTGAATTACTCTTGAACTATAACTCTGACAGTATTGAAATAACGCTCTCCAAAGTCCAAATACTATGATGATTAATTAGAGCTGCTTTTATTATGAAACATTACTATCCCTTTAAGATGAGGAGGCAAATGTGTAATGGGAGGTGATGGTAGCTATGGGTGAGGAGGGGGCAGCAGGACACCATTTGGGGAACTGGAGCAGAGAGGACAAGACACAGCGGGGATGGCCCTGATCTTGGAAAAGCCCTGTAACATGTTTTCATAAAAAATGTTACTGCTCCTTTAAACAGTTACATCATGGTTGTGATCTCCTAAATATTTTACTATCATTTTCATTCTTCTTTAACATCTTCGCCTCTTCTCCATGTCACTTTACCCATTCTCTCTCTGTGCAATGCAATCTGGCCTGTGTGTTCTTACAATGAGATACAAATCAGTGCAGCATTGTTCTGTGGGACCAATCAATGTATTAAAATATAAGGAGTGAGATTGTTACAGTGAAAGGGGAGGTGAGACCTGAGACTCAGGTCATTCACTATATACTGTTATACGGGATTAATTAACAATGCAGGAGGAATTAGCTGCACAGCTCAGAGACAATGGATTTACCTCTTATCTCCCTGGGAGGCCAATTTAACCTACTTGGGTTCAGAGGCTGACTGCACATTAGAGATGCAGACCAACTCATAACAATCCATCCAATCTCTTTCTCCCTACATATACTCACTCTCTAAAATGAATTATATCTGTGAAGCTCTTCTTTTGTTTAAAGGGATAGTAATACTTAAAATGAAAAAAAAAATATGTTGTAGGGTTTATCCCCCTGAGTAAAACAACAGTACTCCCACTGCTGAGAGATATTTTATTAAAAAATTATAACAGCTCAAACTTGAATTTTTTGGTGCAATATCACAGTGGCCTGAAAATTTACAGTGGCGCTGTTGTTACACCATCCTATGGACTGCTCTGGTCTGTAGACCATAAATCTCCATAGGATGGTGTAGCAACAGTGCCACTGTAAATTTTCAGGCCACTGTGATATTGCACCTAAAAAATTGAAGCTTGAGCTGTTATAATTTTTTAATAAAATATCTCTCAGCAATGGGAGTACACTTGTTTTATTAGGGGACATAAACCCTACAACATATTTTTTTTACATCTTAAGTATTACTATTCCTTTAATAAAAGGCTTAACCCTTTGGATTAGGGTTGGACAACCTGAGGCCCTCCAGCTGTCGTGAATCACAACTCCCATCATCATCGGCTGGCCGAGAATTGTAGTCCACAACAGCTGGAGGGCCTCAGATTGCCCTCCCTGCCTTGGATGCTAGATATATCTCCAACACATTGTGAATCATTGCAGCATCCAAGGGGTTAAGTAGGGGGTTCTTAAGGGGATAGCAACTCTTTTGTTTGACCTTACGTATTCTGCAAGTGTAAAATATGTAATGTCAAACTGCCTATACCAGTGAAACAAGGTAACACTAGTCCTACTTAACTGAGTGCTCTGTATACTGTATGCTATCTTTGTATGATATATCATCTACATTGTATCACTACACTTTCATTCACAGTCCCTGACAAAAAGCTCTCTGGAAACAGATCCAGGTAGCTTAACATCAGGGACAAAAAAAGCGTAAAAAAAAATAAATAGGAGAAGATGAGAAAAGTATAGGCAATTTGACTTTACTTAGTATGAACTTATATAATATATAAAGTGAAATAAAGGGTTATTGTCCTCTCAAAACGTCAATTAAACAGTTTAACCTTTTGAGTAACTATGCCTTGTCCCTTTCAAAAATGTGTTTACATAACCTCTTCAGTGCCAGAGAGGTAACCAACAATGTGCTAGATACCTATTTGGAACTCAAAGGGTTAAAGGTAGGCTTTCCATAATCCTGAAACAAAATGAATGGGACACAGTGGCACTTCAGCATCAATATTGCACCTCTGTGGCCAGTGCCCTTTATAAAGCTCTTCCTGTGTTGGTTTTATTTTTATGGTAATGGTAATTACCATTACCATTATGGTAATCATAGCTGGGAACTTTCAAAATGAGCTGACCCTGAGACTGTATGAATATTAACCCTTAAATTTCCCATAATATAGATTATCCGAGATGTATCCCTGATCACTATAATCTAGAGTCGCTCCAATCAGCATTCAAGGAACCATTAATGCACAACAACTTACAGATATCACTGCTTGAACACACACAAATGAAGCAGGACTTCTCCCTCTGCCTTTCTGGTACAAGTGGCACCAATTTAGAGACTAAAGAATCATTTAACTGGAGCAGAACATATAACAGGTAACACTGAACTCTCTCACCCTGAGATTTTGTCTCTTCACCCTGAGACCATGAGATCTGGGCAAAAACCCTGAGTCTCAGGGTCAAACCCTGAGAGTTCCCAGGTATGTATATAATAAAATGCTACCATTGCTTGTCAGAAGCCGTCATGCACAGTACAGTTGGCTGCGCGCGCTGCAGTCATGCGCAGTAGGGACTGCCCGCGGCGCGGCTGATAACGGAGCGGCCCACACTGAATTCAGACCGTAGTCCTATAGTCTGAATTCGGAGTGGCCCGCCCCATTATCAGCCGTGGCGCGGGCAGACCCTACTGCGCATGACTGAACCGCAGCCGTTGCTGGGTGGCAATGTGGCCCGTGTACACGGGCTCTTCAACTAGTTACATATTTAGGGTTTAAGTATGATGTGATTTTGCCCTAAATCCGGCCATGGAATAGATCTTTTTTTTTAACCTAGGTCTGGCTAATTTACTGAGCAACATATGTCAGAATTCCTCCCTTTAATACTTATCAAGGTGAGGGCACTGGAGCAGTCGATGAGTACTACAGGGGAGTCCTTTCCTCCATGCCTTGTTCAAGGTAATTTACTAAAAAGGCATAGAGGATATGGCATGAGTGTATGCCATTTCCCTGCTCATGCTATTGGACTTGCTGGCATTAAAGTTCTAACTAACAATGGTGAGATTGTCTGTCACTTTGAACAACAGCTCCCATACTCTGTAGTGCATACCATGAAGAGCAGGTACCGGCATTAGACGTTAAAATCAATGTAGCTGGTATGGGCAAATGCATACGTTTTTGCCATAGTCACGTAGTTTGATTCCACTAAATGGAACCTTTACAGGATCTGCTTTGTTGATCAAAATGACAGTGTGTGTGATTCAAATATTTCCTGTTTGCGCAATGTGGTTAAGTCCATAGGAAGGTTGTTAGGTTATGGAAATCAGTGGGCCTGAGTCCATCCCTCACTGAACCAGTCCCTAGGGCCTGAGTACATGGTTGACTAAGCTGGTTGCTGCAGCCTGCATTCTCACATTCGCACATATGCAGAGAGCATTATATCTATGCCTCCTTACTTTTTTTAGATTGTGATTGGTTGATCCATAGCCAATCACTGTATTGTGTGCCCACAAGACAGAAATCCTACAGGTCTAAATAATGACACCCCAATTATCCCAAAATGCACAGTTTTAGATTTTTACATAATTTGATGAATATAATAAAGAACATGTGAAACTTAAAGATTTCAAGAATTTCTTTTGGGGGCTATGTAGAACCCATCCGAAAAGTGCTGTTACTTATAGACACGTTGTGCCTAATTCAGCAAGAGAAGGATATGCAATTCTGGAGAATAACAATTGCACAATAGGGGACAAATAACCAGTCCCCTTAGTTTAAAGGGATAGTAAACCCCCCGGTAAACTTTAAGCCATAAGCTTGTAATAGGCAAATCATACGTAACTCCCTTATTCCCATCTCTCAAACGGTTATGGTTTGAGAGATGTAAGTAAAGAAAGACCTCCGTTCCCTCCCCTTTCTCATGCGTCCGCTGTACAGTGGACGTCATGAGATCCTCCTTCCTGGACCAGACGGCGGCTCTTCAGGAGCGCTGTCATCTGGATATCTCGGTATAATTACTTCATCGGAATGGTCTAAAACATGTGCCTGGCTTGCAAGCACATGTTGTAGACCATACCGATGAAGTAATTATACCGAGATATCCAGATGACAGCGCTCCTGAAGAGACGTCGTAAGTCAGTCGACCGGATTCTGCCTCTGACAGCTTTACAGCTCGTCAGGCAGAAAGGGGAGGGAGCGGAGGTTTTTCTTTTCTTACATCTCTCAAACCATAATGGTTTGAGAGATGGGAATAAGGGAGTTACGTATGATTTGCTTATTACGAGCTTTTGGCTTAAAGTTTACCGGGGGTGTTACTATCCCTTTAAATGATTGTTTTAAAGGGGAACAATCACCTCTTAAAAAGTGATTACCATATGTTTAGTTATTAAAGAAGTATTAGGAAATGTGTTTTTTTTAACTTACATACATTTAAAGATATTTAATCTTCAGGCTGTGCACTTCCGCATAATGCGGCATGCTGAATCTTCGGCACAGCTCTTCATGACTTCCCAGTGCTACTTAATTCTCCTCCCAACTCCCTCCCAGCTGTCTCAGGGACTGAGGTTGCAAGCTCAGTATAATGATAACCGGAGCTTGCTGTAACGATACAACTGATTCATACCACACCGAAAGGAAGCGTGAACGTGCTCCCTGGGACAGCTGGGAGGGAGTTGGGAGGAGACTTAAGTAGCACTGGGAAGTCATGAAGAGCTGTGCAGAAGATTCAGCGTGCTGCATTATGCAGAAGTGCACAGCTTGAAGATTAAATATCTTTGAAAATACGTAAATTAAAAAAAAACAAAAAAAAACCAAAAACACTTTTCCTAATACTACTTTAATAACTAAACATATGGTAAAAACTTTTTAAGAGGTGAATGTTCCCCTTTAACCCCTTGAATGCTTGAGAGGTCGCCAATGCATTGCAATTCAATGTGGTAGAGACCTCTCAAGTATCCAAGGGGTTAAAAAGCTCTATTTAAATCAGTGGGAATATGATGAATTTTCATTTGTCCACTACGGTGCCATTGGTTTGCCCCAGAATTTCACTTCTTTAGATTGCTGAATTAGGCCTTTTTGTACCTCGATAACTGCACATTAGGCCGTAAGCAATAAAACAAAAGAGGAGCAATTTAGGGGAGAGTCAGCTGCACCAAATACGAGAAATAAAAATTGCTCTTGATTTAACCGCTTAAGGATCCATGTTGTGCCAGGACGTCATGCAGGTTCTGGCACTTAAGGAAAGCTGATGGCACGTCATGGAATTCTGAGATGTCAGAGCAGCTGCACACTGCTCTGCCATCCCAGAATGCACTGGAAAAAAAAAGCTCTATGGTCGTTAAAGGCCACCCACGCACCGGATTGGGTGGTTCTTAAGGGGTTAACCCCCTCAGTGCCAGAGGGGTATGCCACGCATTAACACTGAAGGGGTTAATCAGGGCTTTTAACCTCATGAATGCTAGGACTCCACGCATTGCACCTCTCTATCATTAAAGGGGTTGGGTTAAACACCCCGTTTAAATCAATGGGAAATGTGTGAATTTTTATTTGATCCCTCTAATACAGCTGCTTTATGTGATCCTCTGTTGGTTTGTCCATACGACTATATACCGTGCTGTACACATTGAATTTAGCATCTGTCTGTGTACAAAGTCTACTTTTTGTGTTACCATGTACAGCTGGATGGGTGATATGTACAGGCTTGTTTACATTGTATAAAATTATAACATGTGAATACACCACTGTTTGAATTAATTAACCCCTTGGATGCTATGAATATTGCCAACACATTGCTTTTCAGTACATTGGAGACATCTCTAACATCCAAGGAACTATAGATAGATACATATATAATATAATACATGGCCAAAAATATGTGCTTGATGAGCATCTCAATGCAAAAGTAATATGGAGTCCCCCTCCCCCTTTGCTACTATAAGAACCTCTACTTTTCTGGGAAGGTTTTCCACTAGATGTTAGAACATTGTTGCAGGGATCTGCTTCCATTCAATCGCAGAAGCAACGGTAAGGTTGGGCACTGATGTTGGGAGATTAGGCCCGGCTTGCAGTCGGCATTCCAATTCATCCCAAAGGTGTTCGATGGAACTACAATCAGGGCTTGGTGCAGGCCAGTCCAGTACTTCCACACCAGTGTAGATAAACCATTTCTGTATGGAACTCCCTTTGTTCACAGGGGCATTGTCATGCTAAAACAGAGAAGGGCCTTGCCCAAACTGTAGCCACAAAAGTTGGAATCACAGAATTGTCTACAACGTGATTGTATGCTGTACAGTTAAGACATCACTTCACTGGAACTAAGGGCTTAGTCGGAACCAAAAAAAACAGCACCAGAACATTATTCCTCCTCCACCAAACATTACAGTAGACACTATGCAGTCAGGCAGGTAGTGTTCTGGCATCTGCCAAACCCAAAATCATCTGTTCTACTGCCAGATGGTGAAGTGTGATTCATCACTCCAGAGAACATATTTACACTGCTCCAGAGTCCAATGGCAATGAGATTTACAACACTCCAGCTGATGCTTGACATTGCACATGGTGATGTTAAGCTTGTGTGTGGCTGCTCGGCCATGGAAATCCATTTCATGAAGCTCCTGAAGAACGATTCTTGTGCTGATGTTGCTTCCAGAAGCAGTTTCAAACTAGTGAGTGTTGCAACAGTGGGCAAAAAATGTTTTACAAGTACACGCTTAGAACTCGGTGGTCCCGTTCTATGAGCTTATGTGACCTGCCACTTCAAGCCCAAGTTTTTGTTGCTCCTAGACATTTCCACTTCACAATAACAACACTTACAGTTGTCCATGGCATCTCTAGCAGGGCAGAAATCTGACTAGTTGTAAAGGTGCCATCCTATGACGCTGCCACGGTCAAAGTCACTGAGCTCTGCAGTACAGGCCATTCTATGGTCAGTGTTTGTCTACAGAGATTGCTAGAATTTCTACACCTATCAGCAACGAGTGTTTCTGAAATAGCTAAAAACACTAATTAGAAGGGGTGTCCACATACTTTTGGCCCTTCTAATGTATATCAAAGTTAAATGAAAAATTCCCAATGTAAGCAAAAAATGAAACTTACCAAACAGATCTTTTGCACTCATTCGTCCTCCACTGCAATAAAAACAAACAAAAAACAAAACAAAATCAGTAAGTGTAATGTTTAATATATAGAGAGAAGAGAAAGCAGGAAGTGGTTAACCCATACCTTCCAACATTTCAAATGGCCAAAGAAGGACACATTTGTTTAGATGATGTTGCCTGGGGCACAACTGGTGGGTGGGGTAGTACCAAGAATGATTAGGTTACATCAATACCTATTGACAGCTCTTTATGTAACTGAATAAATGATTTAGAACAAGACCAAATTATTTTATTTATACAGACTAATTTATAAACACATATATTGAAGTTAAGCAATGAGTTTTATTGCTGTAGAGAAATGTGATACACTTATATACACACAAAGCAATCTGATCTCCTAAAAACATACCTCCCAAGTGTCCCTCTTTAGGAGGGACAGTTCCTCTTTTTTTCAGATCCAAATACCTGGTGTCCCTATTTTTAGGAGATCAGACTATACCTCATATTTATGAATAAGTGTATTTCATTGCTCCACAGAAATAAAATTCACATTAATGTTTGCTTAAACTTCTGTGCATATTGCTTAAACTTCTGTGTATGTGTTAAATTAAATAAATTTGTCTGTGTATATAAAATACTTCGGTCTTGTTCTAAATCATTTATTCACTTACACAAAGAGGTGTCAGCAGGTTATGAAATGACCTAAACATTCTCAGTAATGCCCCACCGACCAGCCACATCATCAGCAACGACACCTAAAACACAACTGTCCTTCTGACCATTTGAAATGTTGGGAAATATGTAAAAAGAGGGACACCAGGGTAGGAAAGTGGAAAAAAGGATTGTCCCTCCTAAACAAGGAGATTTGGGAGGCATGAGCTAACCCTTTGTTATGAAAGATAGGTGTGTAACACACTCCTACAGCTTTTAGATTCCACTGGCACTCAAAATGTTAGCTCCCTCCATTACTTCCTATTTACTGACCAAGGTATTAGGATGAAATATGTGGCTGTCTACTGGTTATGGAGACCATACTACATGGGTAATCAATTGTTGGACTTCCAGCCGTTGGACCTTCGGATGGTTGGGGATGATGGGAGTTGAAGTACCCATCAGTTGGAGGTCCAACAACTGACAAATCTTGCCATATGATAAACACGTACATTATGTAGTATCAAAATATGTAGCAAATGCATAGAACAGCTGTCCTATGCAATTCCCGTTAAAGGGACAGTAATGTCCCATAACATTTTTTTGAGTTCTGAAGAGCTAAAAAAATAAGCTAAATGCTACAAATCTTATCTCTCAAACCGCTATGGTTTGAGAGATATCATCCGCTAAAGTTCCTCTTCTCCTTCTGTCAGCCAACACGAGGAGGCTCTTCAGCAGAGCCGCAATAGTGCGATTTAAAAATAACTACTTCTTTGGAACGGTCTAAAAAGTGTGCTTGCAAACCAGGAACACTTTGTAGACTGTTCCAAAGAAGTAATTTCTTTTAAATAGCGCTATAGCGGCTCACGTGAAGAGCCTCTTGTTGATCTCCGGACCAGTGACTCCTGCAGTCAGCTTACAGCTGAAGTCAGGAGAAGAGGAGGGAGAGGGGAACTTTAGCGGATGATATCTCTCAAACCAAAGAGATATCTAGCCAATGAGACCGCTGCAGCTTACAGACTGACAGCCTCCGTCATTGGAGGAGGCTGGATAGAGGGAGGGAAGCAGAGGCAGAGAGGCAGGCTGCGACATACAGTGCATACCCGCAGTCTGCCCGGAAGTGTGGTCAGGGTAGTGTTTATTCTTCATATTTCTCAAAAAAAGCTTTTTTTAAAAACAAAAATAATAAAATGCTCTGAATAATCGCTATATAACATAGAGATTAAGAGCAACTTGTACAGGGGTGATGGATCCCTGTTAAAGTTTATAATGCTATTATTGGAATAGGTTTTAGCGCAAAAAAATTGAGATTTAACATAATTTTGTTCTTTTTTGTTTGTTACAAAAAAAGTCATTTTAACCCCTTCAATGCTAGAGGGGTTTCCAAATCTATGCGCTGGCGACCTGTAGCATTCAAAGTGTGAAAAGCTCCATTTCAATTAATGGAATGTTGGGGTATTCACCCTTAGGCCAAATTCACATGGCCAGCGTCAGCACTGCACTATTAGTATATGAAAGGAATGCATGAGTATAGCATCATTGAATCTGACTGTGCCGTTCACATGGGTGATTTTTTTTAAGTGTGTCTTTAGTGTGTTACTGATCAACTGCTTATATTGACAGTAAGGGATGATGGAAGAAAAAAAAAACTTTCTGTAAAAATCACATGAAAATCAAATGAAAAAGGCTGTCAAACATTACTCACTGCTGTGAAGCAGTCAATGGTGTGAACATAGAATTTTAGGGAAATTGGTTTGCCCCACAATTACTCCAGGTGAGGTGGTATGCACTAAAGTGTGATAAAAGTGTGATAAAGTGGAGAAACCTCTACAGTGTGATATACTCTGCAATCCCTATGCTATTCTATGGAGTCTATGCGCTAACATCACTCAAGTTGGATAATTGTTAGTGCATAGACTCCATAGAATAAGATAGGTATTGAGAGTTTATTTCTACATTCTATCAGGCATCCTTTAAATGAGCAATAAATGTATTTTTATTAGTATATATGTGAGTCCCTAGATGTCTTCCAGTGCCCCTCAGACATACCCAGGGGCGGCAGTAGGGAGGAGCCATGTAAATTCCTTCCTACTGTCATCTGAATGTTTCATCCTCCTTCTGTAGCCATGACTCCTTCCATGGCAGCAGTAACAAACACACACACACACAGACGTACACATAGTTACTTCCGACACCAGGGAATGCTTTGTGTGTAGCATACAGTCCTTCGCTAGAGGGATTTTTACCCCTTTAGTAACACACATACAATTTCCTCATTCAGCAGTTGAAGCCTCACATGCCTCAGGAAAAGCATTCCATGCAGGGACTTCCAGCCAAAGTATTCCTTGCAGGGACTTCCAAGCAAATCACTCCCTGCAGGGACTTCCAGGCTAATCATTCCCTGCAGAGACTTGCAGGCAAAGCATTCCCTGCGGGGAGTTTCACCCCTCCAGTAACCTACTCCCAAACAAACATGATTACCATACAGAACAGGATACAAAGCTCCACATGCTTCAGGCAAAGCAATTCTTAAAGGGATTTCAATCCCAACAATAATACACACAAACACACAATTCATTCTTGCAGCAGGGAATGCTTTGCTTGAAGAATACATCCCTGCAGGTAGTCTTACCCCTTCAGTAACATATATATGATTGCTTCATAGATCAGGGAATGCATTGCCTGTAACATGAGAGGAAAACATTCCCTGCAGGAATTTTCACCCCTTCACTCTTTATCACCATTGGGACTTATCCCCCTAGTAACATACACCCATACACTTCAGTAGCATCAACATTCCTCATTCCGACACCTACAACAGTACTGTGCTCCATAAGGAGTTGTGCCTTTTCAACTAAACTAAAACAACATTTAAAAAAATCTCATCATTATCTCCCTCTCATCTCTTAACAACATTCTTGTGTACACATTTCTGTGGATTAAACGATCAAGGAAAACAGTGGGTTAAGTAACTCTTTAGCGCCACACGCTTACACCACATATCTCAATATCCTCAACATTTCCCGCACAGACTACTACCCTCTGATGCATTTCACCAGCATTGGTCTGTACAGTGTTGTGTGTTTACCAGCATTGTACACTGTAATGTGGATTAACTCCTTGAAGTTGAACCTCTAATAACTTTCAAATGAAAAATCTTCCAGAAGTGGGAACATCCAGTAACATATATATGGTTTAATACAAAATGTTTATTGCGCCTTGAACCCTCTGGATGCTAGTAGCAATAAAATGGGTACATTTTTTGCAGGAATATAAAAATGTAATGCTCCTTTGTTTTTACATAGAGTTCAGCATACATTAGTATGGGAATTATCCAGTATCATACAGTCTAATACAGCCGAATGTTGTATCTTTGCTTACTTGGAGGATCCCTGCTTGCTTCCAACGGATCCCGACTGACTCATCGCTGCATCTACTGCAAAAAAAATACAAATTATTGTTATTATCTTTTATTTATTAGATGACAGCATATTTCACATCACTGTACAAAATAGGTGTGAAAATATACAACAAATTGGCACTGGGGGCCCTGCTCGTAACAGCTTACAATCTAGAGGGTAAGGGAACATAAAACACAAGGAGAAAGGGACGTTTAAAGTTAGGACAGCTGAACAAGGAATGGGTGATGGAAGTTTTGGAAAAGGATTATGTTAAGAGATTTGTTTTCAAGGAGCGCTTGAAGCTAATAAAGTTGGGTGAAAGTCTGATTCGATATTAGGCTAGCTCTTAAAAACAGAAACATAATCCCTCATAGCTTCTTTCTTAGTTAGAAGAGATTAAAGGAGTGATAATGCTAAAATTCAAGTTGTTATATCAAATCAAAGAGTTTGCTGTAATATTCACAAATATATATGACATACCTGCCATGCCCTGATAGACATTTAGGTGTGTGAAATTGCACATTCTGATTTTTCACCAGACAAGGGAAGCTGTTTTCCTTTGCATTTCTAACTTCATGATTAGGGTGCCATACACTTCTACTGCATTTGGCAAAATGAAGCCCTCTAGATGTTGTGGATTACAACTTCTATTAACTCTGTCAGCTGTCTGCTGGCAGCGGATGATGGGATTTGTAGTTCAAAATATCTGGAGGGAGTCATGTTGCCCACACTGCTCCACTGTTTAAGACATGATTCCCAACATTTCTGATGGCCAAAGAGTGACACTTGTTTTAGGAACAGTTGCTGAGTGTGACTGGCGGAGGGGCACTGCTGAGAATTTTTAGTTTACTTCAAGCAGAACTACCACCACTAAGCAATTTTGTTTCTATTAATTCCCTATCTGGCGACCAGCTGCTTAGTAGCGCTAGTCGCCATAATTATTACCTGGTTATGGAGAAATATGCATTCATCCTCAGCTGACAGGCAGGGCGGAGCGCGGACATTTTGCCCTAGTGACTTCCACGCGCCTGTGCTGTCAGTCCCAGATGGCTGTAAGAGGCGTTGCTAGGAGCCATTCGGCTCCGGAAGGGACTGACAGCGCAGGCGCGTGGACGTCACTAGGGTAAGATGTCCGCGCTCCGTCCTGCCTGTCAGCCGAGGATGACTGCATATTTCTCCATAACCAGGAATAATTCTGGCGACTAGCGCTACTAAGCAGCTAGTCGCCAGACAGGGAATTATTAGAAACAAAGTTGCTTAGTGGTGGTACTTCCGCTTTCATGACCTATTGACAGCTCTATGTAGAAAAGAATAAATTATTTAAAACAAGACCACATTTTATGCACGCATGCTGATTTATGAACATATATACTGACATTTAAATAAACATTAATATGAGTTTTATTGCAGCTGAGCATTGTGACACACTTATATACACACAATACACATTATCATCTCCTAAAACAATTTATAACGTGCTAGGTGTAGGGACAGAGGGATTTGGGTTTCAAGATGGACTACCCCTCCTAAAGAGAGACACTTGGGAAGTTGGGAGGGAGATTAAAATTTGCTTCATCCAACCTGCTTAAAAATAGCACATGCAATGGCATATCAATGTACATAATCTTTTACATACTGTATATACCTGTGAATATTGCAATATATTCTATCATGTAAAACCAAATTGCATTTATCTGCCATTATATATGGTTCATGATTCGCTGTCACAGGTGATTTTCACAGGAGTTGGTAGGGGGGCAGCGAGATTCACAGGGGCAACGAATCTTGCAGGAGTGGGTGATAATTGCTGCAAAGAGATTTACCACTGCATTGGTCCAGCGGGTCATCGGACAGCACAGTGTGCGCAATCGTATGGGCAATGCCGTGCACCATTGCTAGTATATATATTATATTGCACTATAATAGCACAAGACATGGATAAGAACATTAAATGTCACCCTTTGAATGCCAGGGGGTATATGACACATTGCTTCTGAGCACCCCTCTGGCACGCAAAGTGTTAAGAGCACAGAAGCCAGATGTACCATAAAGAACACATGAAAATTCCCACTGACTGAAAATGAATCATTATTTGTTGGTGGCACAGCGTGGCACCTTGCGCTAATTATTTTGTGCTGTGACAGTATTACGGCACACTGTACTATGAATGAGTCTAGAAAGAGCCCATACACCGGAGGCATTTTGCAATGCATTGATGGCCTTTTCAACATTCAGGGAGTTAAAAGTCTGATTCATACTGACCAAAGCCTCCCAATCACAATTCTATGATAGCTTCAGATACACCTCCTGGATGGCTGCCGAGGAAGTCTGGGATGAAGCAGGAATAAGACAGGATACTTAGGTGGGGCAGGTGAGAGAGTAAGAGCCACTACTCATTAGGGTTACATCACCTAGTACCCTTCTACCTGGGGTCTAGTTTGTCAGGGTCTAAGCATCTACATGGGCATAGGGGAGTGGGGGGGGGGGACTGGGTGCACACAGGCAAGGGGGTCTCTTAGGTCTCTTCCTCATGCATGTTACATACCTCCCAAGTGTCCCTCTTTAGGAGGGACAGTCCCTCTTTTAGATGCAAATCCCCCTGTCCCTCTTTCCCACTCTGATGTCCCTCATTCTAGGAGATCAGACTGTGTGGTGTGTATATAAGTGTATCACATTGTTCCACAGAAATAAAAATCACATTAATGTTTGTTTAAACGTCAGTATATGTGTGTATAAATTAGTCTGTGTAAATAAACTACTTTGGCCTTGTTATAAGTAATTTATTAGGTTACACAAGGTGGTATCAATAGGTCATGAAACGGCATAAAAATTCTCCGTAATGCCCCACCCACCTGCCACGCCCACATCAACACCGCCTAAAACACAAGTGTCCCTCTTTGGCAATTTTAAATGTTGGGAGGTATGATGTTAACATGCCTGAGGAAGAGACCTAAGGTCTTGAAAACTTGCATTCTAAATCTGCTTAGTTAGCCAATAAAGGTATCAACAACTATATTTGTCTCCTATATTCAGGGGAGGGCTGGCCTGGGGGGCAGGGGGGCAATTGCCCCCTGGGCTGGTCATATGTCTGGGCTGGTGGGCCACAGCTCCTCACTAAATCTCCTAATTGCTGCTGTAAATGGAGCTACACTAGTGATAACATAGATCTTACAATTGAAATGAAGCTACATAAATGACACCACAGTGGAACAATCTAAATGCATCTACACTAGTAGCATAACCCATTCCTTTGTAAGCTCTATAATATCACTAGAGTTGCTTTACTTAAATGTTAAGCTTTGTAGTAGCGCACTAGTGTAGCCCAATTTAAACTGTAAGCTATGTGGTATCACTTGCCTTACATCACAACATTAATGCCAATTTTAAAATTAACAAAAGGGGGTGGATTGGGACAGTGGACTTGAACGATATAGAAATTGGCCACTTGACTGAATTTGCCCCCTGGGCCACAAGTTGCCAGCCCTCCCCTGCCTATATTTCTACGGCTAACATGATACCAGCTCTCATCTGATTTCCTCTGAGATTTTAAAGCCATCTTGCACTCCCAATGAATACCGATATACTTCTAATGTAAGGTCTCTGCTATTGCACTATTCCGTTTCACTGCCTCAGTGATTATGCTGTCTTGACTACCACTTTTCTTATTGTGAAACTCAATAAAAAGTAAAGTCCCATTTATGTTAATGGCTTTTTTTTATTTGCTTGGTTGCCCTCAAATGACTCCATTTCTACTTAGTACACTAACCTACTGATTTAGATCAGTGGGAATTTTATTTGTCCCCTACAGTGAAGTTGGTATGCTCCAGTATTGCTCATCTTTTTCTTTGCGCATAAGGTCAAACATGAATTAAATTACATGGTATCAGTAAAATGATTTGTTTGCTCTAAAGTTATCAAGTGCAAATTTAGTACATATGGTCCTTCAGCTATTTGTTTGTTTATGAATGTTATCCATGTAATATTCTTTATCCTCTGTTGTTCCAAGCTAGAATGCTTTACCCTACATATACACATATCTGGAAACTCTCAGGGTTTTTATGTAAATTCTTAGGTTGAGAGCGACGGTGTTTCCTACTACATATGCTCAACATTTCACATATGAAAAAAGGTACATTATACCTGTTGTATACAAACAACTGCTAAAAATACACATTACATGTATACTGATCTGTTATTGGCCAGTCATAACACACAGCATTGGAGAGTACCAATTGGCATACCTGGGAACTTTGTGAGTCCAGTTGTGCCGCTGGGGGAGATAAATGAAGCAATTAGTGTCAGAAAAGGGTTGGGGATTAATTGTGAGTGGGGGGGGCTTAACAGAAATGGGTGGGGAAGTAGGAGAAATAGGGTGACCACGTGTCCCTGATTGTCAGGGACAGTCCCTGATTTGAAATGTGTGTCCCATGTCCCTGGCAGCCTCCTTCAGGGACAATACAAAGTCCCTGAATTTAGATTCCAGAGCACAGAGTTCTAATCACTAGGAGAACTACCCATTGCCTACTGTGACAGAAAGTGATACTTCTGCTGGGCTACAAGGAAATGGCTTCCAGACAGACCTCTAAACACTAGAGAGAGAACTGAGCATTGACCCTGACATCAAACAGGAGCTGCAGTGCAATTTTGTTGCAGTGTAATGGTAGTCTAAGGCTTTGGGCATGATGTAGTCTGCAACAGGCATCACTTTCTGTCACAGCAGTTAATGGTCAGTTCTCCCTCTGTTGCTTAGAAATCTATGGGGTATAATGACCCCTCCCACATAGCTGCACTAGAGCCGAGGACACGTACTCTACTATTCTCATCTCTGCAGTGTCCCTGAATGGCAGAATGGAAATGTGGCCACCCTAAGGAGAAATAGGCTAGTGAAAGAGGAGAAGTGGGAAGGGGAACAGACTTCGAGTACACAGAAGTGGGCAGAGTTTCATTAAAAACTCCCCACATCCGGAGAATCAGCCTCTACCCTGGAGACAGCATAATCAGCTGCAAAAAACAGAGTCTCCGGGGCAAATCCGTAGAGTTCCCAGCTATGCCAATTGGTGTTAAATTTAATAATAAGATTTTCTTTACATGGCATCATATTTTTTTGTCCTGTAATTTAATTCTCATTTCTCCCACCCAATGTTTCACATATATTTTTTTTGTCCTGTAATGTAATTCTCATTCTCGCACCCAATGTTTCACTCTACAAAGCAACTGTAACCCTGTATTGTTTAAACCCTTAAAAGGATAGTCATGTTTCATAATAAAAGCAGCTCTAATTAATCATCATAGTATTTGGACTTTGGAGAGTGTTATTATAATTCTGTCAGTTGTAGTTCAAGAGTAATTCAATGACACAGTATCTCCCTCCTGCCCCTTTTACTGATGTAACACTGTTCAGCCAGATCAGAAGGGAGGTGCCCAGGTAGACTGCAGAGAGGGACAATCTTCAATTAAGATAAGGGAAAAACCTGAAAAGCTTGTCAAAGGGGGCAGGGCTTTCATTGTTCTCATAGGTAGAAGATTGTCCCCTGCTGTTATGTGTCTGGTCTAGCAACCAGATTCCACATCTGAGAAGAGATGGCTTACACAAGGTAAAAGGGGCGGGAGGGGAAACTTTTCTTGTGAATATCTCTCAAACCATAAAGGTTTGAGAGATAAGACTTATATCGTTCTTCATGTTTTTTTAATGCCAACAAAATAAAATAAAGATAAAACGAAGTATTACTATCCCTTTAAATTGTAAAGCGCTGCGTACACTTGTGGCACTATATAAATATATTCATACATTCATTCATTCATTCATTACACCGTCTACCCACGAGCCTGTGCCTGAGATTCTCTCTTTTACTTGCAGAATGAACTCAGCAGAACTCCCTCTTTCTACTGTGCTGAAAAAAGTACAAAATGTCATGATCTTTCTTACTGTGCAAGAACACAAAAAAGGTACTGTATTTTGTACGTACTAGGAAGATAAAGTTGGAGGATATGCTACTACATGATCTGCATCAATTAAATGCTTATTTAGTCTTTAAATTGCTGAAAATTATACCAGAAAGACAGAAAGTCCTGCTTCTTTTATGTGTGTTCAAGCTGAGATCTTTGTTACAGCATGTAAAAGGTTGCTTGAGGACTGATTGGAACATCTCTGGGTTAAAGCAAGCAGGGGCATATCCCCTAGAATGTATGCAATGGGGAATTTTAGGGTTAATATTTCAAAGATCTCAGGGCCAGCTTATTTTGAAAGTTCCTAGGTATATTGTACTGTATAACGCCAAAATATGTGAGAGGCTCACTGAGAATGAACCAAAACGGATATTGCTTGTTCTGTATTTGATCACCACTCAGAAGCATCACATTACAGAGGAGACATTTCCATGTATACTAATCCTGCCCAAAAGCACAGACCAGATCAGAAGGACAGGTAGGGTTGCCACCCGGCCGGTATTTTACCGGCACAGCCGGTAATTAGCTTCTTTGAGCCGGTGCCGGTATAGCCAGTATACCGGCAATTGAGAAGCCGGTATTTGTGTGTGCGATGTGTCCGGAGTTATTCTTCCACTGACCAGCCATCTGCCAGCTGCTCAGTGATTGCTGCACCCGTCCTTACAGTCCCCGGAATCAAAGAACATGTCCCCAAATGCCCCCGGATCCATTCAGCTTATCATCTAGCTGAAGACTGTGCGCATGAGTATGCACAATGACGTAATCACAAGACGCAGGGGCGCGCAATGATAAACCAGGAGGGGAGGGGAGGGGCGGGCACAAATGACTTCGGAGAGCAAAGAACATGCTAGACTGCAGGGCTCAACTCACCATGCCACCAATTCGGCCGCCACGCCTTGAAGCCAGGGGGTCTAAACTAAGGTAGGACATTGTGGAACCGGGCAGTGTGTGGAGGAAGACAGTGTGGAGGTGGGCAATGCGTGGAGAGGGACAGGGTGTGCAGTATGAACAGTGTGGAAATGGGCAGCGTATGGAGGAGGACAGGGTGGGCAATGTGAAGGTGCATAATGTGGGCAGAGTGGAAGTGGGCAATGTGTGGAGGAGGACAGGGTGGGCGCTGTGGAGATGGACAGTGTGGAGGAGGACAGGGTGGGCACTGTGGAGATGGACAATGTGAAGTTGGACAAGATGGGCAGTATGGAGTTGGATAATGAGAAGTTGGACAGGGTGGGCAATGCAGGGGTGGGCAATGTGAAGCTGGACAGGGTGGGCAATGTGGGGGTGGACAGTGCGAATTTGGACAGGTTGGGCAATGAGGTAGTGGACAGTATTGAGGTGGACAGGGTGGGCAGTGTGTGGAGGAGGATGGGGTAGACAGTTTGTGGAGGTGGGCAATGTTGAAGTGGGCAGTGTGTGGAGGAGGATGGGGTGGACAGTTTGTGGAGGTGGACAGTGTGTGTGGAGAGGGTGTGAGGGTGGACACGGTGTGTGGACAGGGTGTGAGGGTGGACACGGTGTGTGGACAGGGTGTGTAGGTGAATAGGGAGTGGACAGGGTATGGAGCAAAAAAATGTCCCCGGATTTCATATTAAAAATCTGGTCACCTAAACTTACAGAGAAAAGAACCACAGTTCTGAGAATTCATTCGTTAATTGGTTGTACAGACACTTCGGCCAATCAGTGTAGAGATACCCCATACTTCCTCGTGTTTAGGGTTGCCACCCGGCCGGTATTTTACCGGCACAGCCGGTAATTAGCACTGCTGAGCCGGTGCCGGTATAACCTCTATACCGGCAACTGAAAAGCCGGTATTACTGCTTTGCCCCGCTTCCCACTATGCACATAGACCACTTTGGTAGCCCGGCGCATTGGCACCCTGCAATAGTCACACACACACTGCTTCCGTTTTAGCCGCGTGAGTGAAGCAGAACAGACAGAGATGCCTAAAAATTAATTGGGCATACGTGTCGCGCTTAATAATATGCGCGCGCACGCACGCTGTAAGTTTGAATCCATCCTTGGGCGCCCGCTGAGCGCATCCTCCTCTCCTTGGTAGCTTAGAGTGCGCGTGGACGTGGACGCCGGGCCCGGCGCTGAGCCTCTCATCTCTGTCCAGGTACTGTAGACGAGTCAGATTCATTTCATACGCTATACCTCTTGGCTTGAGACTCAGAGGGGTGTGCAACATATTGCACACTTTTCTGGCCATTAAATGGTTAATACATGTAATGTGTGTTTTATTTATGTGTATTAAAATAAATAATCTAACATCTATTAATGTGTGGCCCATGGCATGTCATAGATAGTGTCACCTGGCTTGTGGGTGGACATTGTGGATGGACAGTGTTAGTAGTTTGGAGGTGGGCAGTGTGAAGATGGCAAATGTGGACAGTGCAGAGGTAGACACGGTGAGCAGTGTGGAAGTGAACAGTGTGGACAATGTCAGCAGTGTGGAGGTGGGCAGTGTGTGGAGGTGGACAGGATGGGCAGTGTGGAGGTGGGCAATGTGAAGGGGGACAGTGTGGAGGTGGGCAGTGTGTGGAGGTGGACAGGATGGGCAGTGTGGGGGTAGACCCTGTGCATGTGGACAGTGTGGACAGAGCTGGGCAGGGTGAGGAGGAAAATAGGGCAAGCAGTGTGTGGAGGAGGACAGGGCAGGCAGTGTGTGATATTTTAACAAGGGTATTATACATTAACCTCCTTGGGAACCAGAGTGACATACAACACATTGCTTGGAAATGTTTCATTCCCATCTAGGCCTCAAAGGCTTAATTGGGCGGTCTGATCACTTTTGTGTGTAGGGGATCCTTCATCACACTGGCCTGGGAGAGCTTAGTCTGACAGAGAGAGTGCTTAGTTTGAGAGAGTGAGAGTGCTTAGTCTGAGAGAGAGAGTGAGTGCTTAGCCTGAGAGAGAGAGAGAGAGAGAGAGAGAGTGTGTGCTTAGTCTGAGAGTGAGTGCTTAGTTTAAGAGACAGAATGAGAGCTTAGTCTGAGAGACAGTGTGTGTGTGTGTGTGTGCTTAGTCTGAGAGTGGTCATGCAACATTGAGTGGTTCTGCCCCTTTTGTGGCTCCTCCCTTTTGTGGCTCCTCCCTTTTTGGACTCCGCCCTCACCTACCCACAGCTATGGCCGGTATTTTTTGTAGGAAAAGGTGGCAACCCTAAGGACAGGCAAGTCATCTTTGCACTGGAATACCAGCTAACCCGAGACATGAGTTTTAGCCTTATTTGGGCCTTGTCAGTGAGGTGCAGCTGATTTTCCTAGGTAAAGAGAGCAAGGGGTCTACATGTGGATTATCCTTAACCCTTATGGGTAAACCCTTAAAGGGATAGTATTACTTCAAAATTACTATCCATCATATTGTAGCCCTTAATAAACTGAGTTAAATGACACCAGCGGCATCTCTCAAACCTTTATGGTTTAAGAGATAGCCGCTTTCAAAGTTTCCTCTTCCCTGCTGTCAGCGTTCTGCGTTCCTTCCATAACTAGATATCGGCTCTGCTGAAGAGCCTCCGCTTGATTCAGAGACTGGATTCTCCTGCTGGCAGAAAAACGCTGACAGCAGGGGAGAGGAAACTTTGAAAGCGGCTATCTCTTAAACCATAAAGGTTTGAGAGATGCCGCTGGTGTCATTTAACTCAGTTTATTAAGGGCTACAATATGAGGGATAGTAATTTTGAAGTAATACTATCCCTTTAAGGGTTTTCAAATTAAAGAAAAATTTGTGAGAGGTTCATTTAGAATGAACCAAAGTATGTATTTCTTTTTATACAATTAGTCACCACTCAGAAACATCTTGTTTTAGCTCTCTAATGCCATTACAGAAGATACATTTTCACTTTTGTTTGTTCTTAGCAAGCTTGTAGTATCTTTAAGACTGATTTTGAAATCCCTTAGGACATCTCCCTAACGGTGAAGGATAATCCAGACATGGGCCCCTTGCTCTTAGTGCCTAGAGAAACCAGCTTTATACCCCACTGATGAAGTCCAACCTAGGACAAAACATACCTCTGGAATTAGCTGATATTACCAATGCATTGGGTACTTGCCTGTTATTTCAGAACTGGACCTCTTTTGAAAACTTCTCCTGTGTAATGGCCAGGGCCGGATTTACATCTCAGGAGCCTGTAGGCACAGATATCTGAAGCCCCCCCCCCCCATTGGCCATCTCCACAATGCTCCAAATCTCCATATTGCCCTCACATTGCCCCCCATCAGCTCCACATTGCTCTCATCAGCTCCACATTGCCCCATCATCTCAACATTGCCCCCATCAGCTCCACATTGCCCTCATATTGTCCTATCATCTCAACATTGCCCCCCATTAGCTCCATATTGCCCTCACATTGCCCCCATCAATGCTACATTGCCCCCCATCAGCTCTACTTTGCCCCCCATCAGCTCCACATTGCCCCCATTATCTCCACATTGCCCTCATATTGCCCTATCGTCTCAACATTGCTCCACATCAGCTCTACATTGCCCCCATCAACTCTACATTGCCCCCATCACCTTTACTTTTCCCCCCATCATCTCACCATTGCCCCCATCAGCTCCACATTAAGCCTCACATTGCCCCCCCCCCATCCGTTTCCTACCTCCCTGGTGGTCCAGAGGCGTGCCTCCTTCTGCACAGACCTGTAGCTGCTGGAGCTCCCACCCGGTCTTCTCTTTAGTAATGCAGAGCGCTGGGACATGATGTCATCTCCCAGCGCACTGTATTACTAAAGAGCCGGGGGAGCTCAGCAGCTACAGGTCTGTGAGGCACAGACCTTACCATGCGGTAAAAAAAAAATCTAAATAAAATATGTCAATTGCAATGGCAGGTGCCCCTCTGTAGGGTGCGCCTGTAGGCAGATGCCTACTCTGCCTTATGGAAAATCCGGCCCTGGTAATGGCACTGGAGAGCTAAAATAAGTTTCTTCTGCATGGTGCCTAGCTGTATTACAAGCACTATTCACCTTTGTTAATGGTCAGTGAGCCTCTCACATCTTTAAGCTACTGTATGCTGAACTACCTATTTCCTGTCAAATACATTGTTTTCTGAGAATTTAACCTATATGTTTTGGTTGTAGGAGTGTCCAAACTATGTAATTTATGTTGGAATGTGGGCAGGGCTTAATATAGGTGGACAGAATTGGAAGGGGAATTGTGGGGTTTACCCTTAAATTGGGAAGAAGGAGGCAGGAGTTGGTAGAACTGATCATGATGTGGATGTAGTTAATGGGGATCTTGCTAAGCTGGACAATCAACCTCTGCCCACAGAGACCCGGCAATTAACTCTGAAAAACAGAGTCTCCGGGAAGATCAGGAGAATTCCCAGGTAAGAATTAGCAAAAGAAATAACAGCAAATGAACACCCTGAAACACTCATATAATCGCTCTTTGGTGCAAGCGTGGTAAGGAAGATAATTTTCAGTGTTACTAGCTTAGTTTATAGATATTAGGCAGGGAGAGCAGAAAAAAGTTCTCATATGTCTTTTATTAATTGGGGAATGTTCACAGCATTCCTTGGCCAATCACTGATCTTTCTTCTTGCGACTTGGAACCTTCAGCAACATTCAGCAGCAGTAGGGTCTGTTTGTGCTTTACACACCCAATCAGGTAGCTGTCTCCCTGGATATGCCAGATACAAAGCATGAAGCCTAGAAACAACAGACCTCCTCAGTTGTTTGTATGGAAGAATCCGATGGTTATCAGGGTTTATCTTGAAGCAGCCTTCAAGTTAAACAAACAGTGGCTTATTTCGCTATGTAATCTGGTGTATGACTGGATCTATCTGGCCCGGATACATGAAGTGATGTTTTAGGGGGGGTAACTTACAAATGATATAAAGAAGAACCCACTAGTCATGAAGACATATTCCTAAACAGGAACAGACCACAAGGTCCTGCAAGAACAATGTGAAACCCTTAGTGTCATATGCAGGAACATAAAGACAAGCAGTTCTGGGGCAATCCATCTGTATCGTAGGCGACACATGAACATTTTATTTATGTAAATGGAGCTTTTAGCCACTTAATGCTAGAGAGGTCTCTACGCAATGCGTTCGGGACCTCTCAGACATTCAAGAGGTCAAATGCCCCATTTATATCAGTGGGGCTTGAGATGGTATGTGGTAAGAAATGTAACTCTCACAACTCTGCCTGATTCTGCCATGAGACTCAACTGTGAGACTTCAAAGTACAGTACTGCCTCCCAGCTGTCACATCCTACCAGGAAGTACTGGCTAATTTCCATAAACTGACAAATAAATAAAGCTAAATATCTTATAAACTATAATTTTTAGCAAAGAATGGCTAACAAATGTGTTTCATTTTCAATGCTGTTCAATCATCCAACTTATTATAAAGCATTAACTCCACTATAAAAAAATATGGATTTTGATTTGTCCCCTCTGATGCAGTTGGTTTGATACAGAATTGTTCCAGTTCTTAGTACATCAGCGTTATTGATAATACATTTGTGTGTGCCCCATATTATCATGGTGAGAGATCCAGATGATTCCAGATTGTCACATGACCCATTGAGGACCAGAGGAATGTACCACGTACTTGTGAAGCAATGCATGACACACCTCTCTGGTCTCCAAGAGAGTTAAAGGGGAACTACCACCCCGCCAAGTGGCTCCGAAAGGGACTGACAGAGCAGGCGCACGGACGTCACTGTGACGAGACGTCCGTGCTTCCTGCTCCTGTCACCATCGGTAAAACGCCGATATCTGCAGAACCGGGTAATATTTCTGGTGACTAGCGCTACTAAGCAGCTAGTCGCCAGATGAACAATCAATCAAGCTTAAGTTATTGCGGGGTGGTAGTTCCCCTTTAACAGAAAGTTTTCCCTTTACTGTGAAGGGTCCCTCTCACCAGTGTTCACTGGCAACTGCGCATTTTGTCCTATGGTTAAAGGTATAGTAATGTTTCATAACAAAAGCAGCTCTGATTAATCATCATAGTATTTGGACCTTGTAGAGTGTTATTTCCATTCTGTCAAGAGTTGTAGTTCAAGACTAATTCAATGACAAAGTATCCCCCTCCCACCCCTTCTGCTGATGTAACACTGCTCAGCCAGATCAGAAGGGAGGTGCCCAGGTAGATTGCAGAGAGGGACAATCTTCACTTAAGATAAGGGAAAAACCTGAAAAACTTGTCGGGGGGGGGGCAGGGCTTTCATTGTTCTCATACGAAGAAGATTGTCTCCTGCTGTTATCTGTCTGGTCTAGCAACCAGATTCCACATCTGAGAAGAGATGGCTTATACTAGGTAAAAAGGGCTGGAGAGGGAAACTTTATCATTCAATTACTCTTGAACCACAACTCTGACAGTATTCAAATAACACTCTCTATGGCTCAAATACTATGAAGATTAATTGGAGCTGCTGTTTTGTGAAACAGTACTATCCCTTTAAAGTGATAGTAATGTTTCACAAAAACAGCAGCTCCAATTAATTTTCATAGTATTTGAGCCATAGATAGTGTTATTTCAATACTGTGAGAGTTATAGTTCAAGAGTAATTGAATTATAAAGTTTCTCCCTCCTGCCCCTGTTACCTGGTATACGCCCCCACTCTTCAGATGTGGACTCCAGCCCATAGACCAGACAGCTTACCTCAAGGGTCAATCGTCTTACTGTGAGGACAATGAAAACCCTGACAGATTTTTCAGCTTTTTCCCTTATCTTAATTGAAGATGGTCCCTCTCTCCAATCCACCTGGACACATCCTGCTGCTCTGAGCTGAGCAGTGTTATAACAGTAAAAGGGGCAGGAGGGGGACACTTTATCATTGAATTACTCTTGAACTACAAATCTGACAGAATTGAAATAACACTCTCCAAGGCCCAAATTCTATGATGATTAATTAGATCTGCTTTTATTATGAAACATTACTGTCCCTTTAAAATGACCCTTTTCCTGGACTATGACAGCCTGTTCCAAACAATTTAGACCCAAACTTATATATAAACCATTTACTAATCCTTCATATTCTGTGTGAATCCATAAAGCTGTAATTCCTTAGTAACCAATATGGCTGACATTGTGCCATAATGATTCACTCTCTGATTTCATGGTCACCTTTGTACACATTATATATTTTCATTGCAAAACTGAAGCTCTCTCTTCACATTCCTTGCATAGCGTAGATACCCTGGCACAGAGAGAACAGGGCCCAACCCAGAAATTCTAATAAAGTTACATATAGCAGTGTGCACAAAACTCTATTATCACATTTTGGTAGCGGTAAGAGAGACACTACCTTGAAAGAGCACAAATGCACAAATTAAATTTGCTCTATGATAACAAATATGTGTCAATATTTCCATATACTTTAGAACATTAGATATATGTTTCTGCATGTGGTAGTTTTCTATGGGACACAATTTTCCATCGCACTCTTCATTTCCTGTCAGGAGCTTTCTCTCTAATATATCTACGTGTTTGCCAGACTTGAATTAACTGACAAATAAATATAGCTACCTTTAAACATTTTTTAATATTTTTATTAGTGATATTACAAAAGGTCTTCAAGGAAATGTATGTCTTTTTGCAGATGATACCAATATCTGCAACAGGGTAGACATTCCAGGGGGAATAACCCAAATGACAAATGATTTAGGTAAATCAGAAGAATGGACAAGAGTGTGGCAGATACAGTTTAACGTTGATAAATGTAAAATAATGCACTTGGGACATAAAATCCAAAGAAAAATATACTATTAAGGGTAATGTGCTGTCAGAGACAACAGAGGAAAGGGATTTGGGAGTAATTATTTCTAATGACTTAAAGGTAGGCAGGCAATGTAATAAAGCGGTGGGGAAAGCAAGCAGGGTGCTGGGTTGTATAGCTAGGGGCATTAGTAGCAGAAAAGGGAAGTGGTCATGCCACTCTACAGATCTCTAGTTAGACCTCACCTAGAGTATTGTGTACAGTACTGGAGACCCCATCTTCATAAGAATTTAGATACTCTAGAGAAAATTCAAAGAAGGGCTACTAAAATGGTGACTGGTTTACAGGAAAAGAAATATCAAGATAGACTAAAGAATCTGAACATGTATAGCTTGGAGGAGAGAAGAGAGAGGGGATATGATAGAAACATTCAAATACATGAAGGGATTCAACAAAGTGCAGGATAGAAGTATATTTCAAAGGAGTAAAAATGTTCGAACAAGAGGCCATAGTCTAAAACTAGAGCGACACAGGTTTAGATGTAATGTAAGAAAATTTTTCTTCACTGAGAGGGTAGTAGATAAGTGGAACAACCTACCAGCAGATGTGGCAGAAGTTAATACAGCGACAGAATTTAAGCATGCATGGGACAGGCATAAGTCTAAAGGACCAAGGACCAAATATGGTTTGAGGTTTTTAGTGTAGGAAAATGGGCAGACTAGATGGGCCGAATGGTTCTTATCTGCCGTCAAATTCTATGTTTCTATGTTTCAATTGTTTGAAATAAAAATTACCAACATAAATCTATGTGCTATTGAAAGCACTTTCAAAATCACACATTTGTTTCAAAATGACAATTCTACTTAATGGGAGAGATTCACTAAGGTGTGATAAAGAGGTGATGCCTTCTCCAGTGATATCACTTCTCCAATTCCTATGTTATTCTATAGAGCCTATGCACTAAGATTTCTCCAACGCTGGAGATCGTAGCGCATAGGCTCCATAGAACAACATAGGAATTAGAGCGTTCCATCTTACATGGAGAAATCCTCCACCATCGGAGGAGACAATACTTGGAAAGGGAACAGACGAAGATTAACAGGCTGCGGTTCAGAGGTGTAACCGCAGCCCTGGCTCCTTTTTAAAAATATACATTTCGGCAAAGCATACATTGTATAACAGAATAAAACAATCATTACAGCTTATCTGTATATGAAGATCACACTGAGCCAAACTTGTATAGGGGTAAGAATTCCCCTTTAAGTGTTAAAAGGTTTGTTTGTTAGAGTTCCACGAGAAATTAATTTGAAACAAAAGGGTTCCACTGCAACACAGAGTTTAAGAGCTGTTACTTTAACCCTTTAAGGTCCTAAAGGGGTGTGCAATGCATTGCTTCACAATGTGTTGCACCCCCCCCCCCTTCTGGACCTTAAAGGGATAGTAATAATTCAAAATAAAAGCAGCTCCAATTAATCTTCATAGAATTTGGGCCATGGAGAGTGTTATTTCAATACTGTCAGAGTTGTAGTTCAAGAGTAATTGAATGATAAAGTATCCCCCTCCCACCCCTTTTACCTAGTGTAAGCCACCTCCCCTCAGATGTGGAATCTGGACAACAGACCATCACAGCAAGGGACAATCTTCTTAATCTGAGAACAATGAAAGCCCTGCCCCCCTTGACAGGTTTATCAGGTTTTTCCCTTATGCTAACTGAAGATTGTTCCTCTCTGCAGGTCATCTGGACACCACCTTTCTGTTCTGAGGTGAGTAGTGTTACATCAGTAAAAGGGGCAGGAGGGGGATACTTTATTATTCAATTACTCTTGAACTACAACTCTGACAGTACTGAAATAACAGTCTCCATGGCCCAAATACTATGATGATTAATTAGAGCTGCTTTTATTATGAAACATTGCTATCCGTTTAAAGGGCGAAGGCAATGAAAAGTTGGGAAATTTTTAAATAGATATGTGAATATTACATGAAAGCAAGTTGTATTTTAGCATTATTATTCCTATAATTATATACTTGCAAGAACTATTTTAAAAGAAAACGCTAATAAAATATAATTATAGTGTCCCGCTACCTTAGAACATATACCCTTTAGGTCTAGGAGAGTGACTCACTAATAAAAAATGCTTTTATATTATAATGCTTGTCACATTAATATGATGGTTGGTATGTCTAGTGCATTTACCTACATTTTGTCCTAGGAGGCACAGCCCCTTTACATGTCAGTGGCACAACAAGGGGCTGTGTGTCGTAGGACAAAATGTAAATAAATGCAGTAGCATGTACTTTACACGTAGGTACAATGTAGGAACAGGTATACCTGGAACCTAGAAACAGCCCTTTGCACGTTAAAATGTACTTTTCCTATGTGTATGCATCGTCTCTATCCAATACCCTTCGACAATTGTGATGTTCACAGGCTGTTTTAACCCATGATTTGCACCAATGCTCACCCATAAACATTCTGGATCTGCCCTGGTGACCCCAGTTTAACATGTTTAGTTCCGGGTCTCCGGGAACTGAGAATCTTTTGGCAGTTCTGTTCCTGAGCCGCACCTATATCCATACCTGGGAACCCTCTGGTTTTGCCCTGGAGACAATGAATTACCTGGTCTCCGGGGCAGAGTCAGATTCTCCGGATTTGAGGAAACCCTGCCCACTTGTGCTCAATCCCACCCTGTTCCTCCCACTTTGTGCCCTCTTCTACCCCTTCCCTAGTGCATTCTATATTTTTTTATGTTTACTAGTCCCACCCCTCCTCACGATTAAGCCCCGCCCCTTTTTAATGACGCAAATCACGTAATTTCTCTACCCTCATCGGCACTAGAGGGCTGTCCTCCGGGCAGCCCCAAGTAAGAAGTTCCCAGGTATGCCTATATCCCTAACATACTGCCTCACTCTCTCCCCCTTCTCCATTGCACCCACATAGTTAAGACTTCCCACTTTATGATGCAAATCATGTCATTGGCACACTCCCCCACCAGCCCTTCTTAATTCTCCAGGGCTAGGAGACTAAGATGTTCCCATAAAATTCCCACTCTTTATTATTCCAGATGGAAGACAAGCCACACAAACAAAAGAAGGGTTTATAGACACAGTATTGCATAAACTGAAAATCTATATATTGCAGGGTATAGACTGCTGAGTAAACCCCCACTGTTCAGAGATGTTTTATTCAAAATGATTGCTGCTTCAACCTAGATCTTTGGGGCGCAGTACTTCTATGACCTGAAATTTTACAGTGTACTGTTACTGAAGCAATCTATGTACAGTTATCATCAGTAACAATATCCCAGTCATAGTGCCACTGTACAATTTCAGCCATTGAAGTACTGCACCCCCAAAAAACAGATCTGAGCTGCAATAACTTTTGAAAAAAAACTTTCTCTCAGCAATGGGAGTACTCTTGTTTTTCTCAGCAGGATAAACCATGATATCAACCAAAGATATTTATGTAGATAGAACTTACTGTACATCAATATCCTCCAATCAAAATATAAAAATCAATACAGGTCACATGTATTGCGCATTCTCTCAATAAAGCTTTGATAATTAAAAAAAAAAAATCAATACAGGTCAACAATGATAAAGCTCAGATCAACAAAGAGAAAAGTGTCCGACAAGGAGACACAATCTCCCCAAATCTATTTTCTGCTTTCCAAAAGGAATTAAGATCAATGGAGACTACCTCCATTACTTTTGCAGGCGATAGCAAACTCTTTGCCAGCAGTCCTGATGGACTCAAGAAAGCCTTGAAGAACTACAACAGGAAATAAACCATTTTTGGTCTGAAGATGAATACCAACAAAAGCAAGTCATGTTTAATAAATTTACCATACTAAGGAAATTCACAGTAAATGGACAAGAAGCAGAAGAAGTGGCCAAGTATGTTTTCCTTGGACAGTAAATGTCAGCATATAGCAACACCATAATGGAAATGAACGATTAATAAAATTGGGATAGCAAGCATTTGGAAAACTTAGTAGTACTGTCTTTAAGACAAATTGCTACTCTGCCTCAAGTAGAAAGGTTTTGACCAATGTGTTCCAGTCCTTACGTATGGCTGTGAAACATGGACACTGAATGTAAAAGCCATTCAAAAACTTTAGATCACACAGAGTACTGAATATCGAATTCTGAACAAAAAGAGACGTGTTCATAGATTCATCAGCAAAAAAGGTTAATGGCATCAATGAAAATAACTTTTATTTACTATATACTTTTGGATCCATATTTCAATGCCTATGACTGAGGCTGCTTCCATACCTGAATCATCAAGGTTGTAAGTAGAGTACCATATGAACAGATCTCTTCTTGCAAGAAATATAAATCTAAAGAGGTCATACAGATGGGAGGGATCCTAACATAAAGTGTCTGACCATTCATCTTCCCATTTACCTCTGCCCGTTGGCTTGATTTTATCGGAGCCCAAGAACCAATGCACAAAAATGGGAGAGAGCATCCCCATTGAGACGGAGGAACTATGCCCACTGACTCTCAGCAGTCACCTGTTGCTGGTTCCATCTTTATACAGGAGCTAAACTGTGGAAGGTTGAAGAGGACATTCAACTTGCAGGATGACCTCTGCCCGCTGACCAAATCGTGAGCATATTGGCACTTTTTATCACTATTTTTTTTACAATTTTTCTACAGTGATATCACTATATATTGTTACTATATTTTTGGTACCATAGAGACTTCATTACATTTACTATTGGATCCAGATCTTAACTACTTTGAATTAGGGTGACCACATTTCCGTTCTGCCATTCCGGGACATGTGGTCACCCTACAAGCCTCTTCATCTCCACATTGCCCCTTGATGCCCTACCTTCAATCCCTGGTGGTCTAGCGGTGTGCAAAGTGCTCTGTGCCTCCTCCGGCACAGAGCTGAAGCTCCCGCGCGCAGTGCTCAGTAATGCAGAGCGCTGGGAGATGATGTCATCTCCCAGCACTCTGTATTACTAGAGCGCCTGCCGCCCTGGATGTCAGCCTACAAACCGTGTGTCACATCATGGACGCCGTGAGGGAGCGCTGATTTATGCTACCAAGCGCTCCCTCGCTGCGTCCATGTTGTGACACACCGCTTGCAGGCTGACATCCAGGGCGGCATATTTAAAAAAAAACAAACACTGGGACACTGTGTGGGTGGCTTGGCTTCATTCCGGGACACTTCACTGTCCCGGTGGGAGATGACCCGGGACGCGGGACATAGGTTGCAAATAAGGGACAGTCCCGGACATTCCGGGACCCGTGGTCACCCTACTTTGAATTAGTGGTACATTTTGTGCTATTGTATTCTGTATATGTTGTCTGGTATGCATGTTTTCCGGTATGCATGTTTTATAATTATATATTTTTTCTGATTAAATGTGACTTAGATTAGGAACACTCCTTATTTATGTGTATTTACCTCTTTTTTGAGTTCAGTACACTATTGGGCCTTTAGGTTAGTAGCAGGTCTTTTTCTTTGTATTTATATGGTATGTACCTCTCTTAAGAAACAGAAAGCCATTTCTACTCTCTTTTATATATATATATATATATATATATATATATATATATATATATATATATATATATATATACCAGGGCTTAAAATTGGACGTCCTTTGCTACTAGCCAGACTTGAAAAGTTACTCTCCACTGCAAGCCATAACATAACCACCAGGGCTGAATTTCTACTGGCCACGGCTAAATTTTCACTCGCCATTGACTAGTGTCGAGTGGAAATTTTGAGCCCTGTATAAACCATGTAAAGACAGACAGCAGCACTCACTAAACATCCAGTTCAATAATAATTGGTGCATGTCCCATACAGAATAAGTAATCTTAAAGTATACACAGCCCAGGTTACTCCAAGCATCGTGAGAGACAGCGCTCAGATGCTACGAAATTGCTTGATGGATGGAATAAATTCATTGCTTTTTTCAATTTCTTCGCTTCTGAGCGCTGTCTCTCACGATGCTTGGGGTAACCTGGGCTGTATATATATATATACATACATACAATTAGGGTTAGCCATGTTAGTCCAGTGGTGTAGAGGTCAAATGAATGAGTGTTCCAGTATGTAATAATACCTTTTTTATTGGACTAACATTTAAATTTTATGAAGAAAAGCTTTCGAGAGGTAAACTCCCTTTCTCAAGTCTGACTTGAGAAAGGGAGCTTGTCGTAAAATATGAAAGTTAGTCCAATGAAAATGTAGTATTACATACTGGCATACTCATTCATTTGATATCTATCTATCTATCTATCTATCTATCTATCTATCTATCTATCTCTCTCTCTCTCTCTCTATATATATATATATATATATATATATATTATATATATATATATATATATATATCCATTTCATTTAACAAGTTATGAGATTAACCTAACAGATTTTTTTTGGATCCGCTGAATCGAATTCTCCTGTTTACTGATGTGGAAAAAAAAGTGTACTTGAACAATTGTACTTCATTCTCTAGCCCAGAAATGTAGTAAAATGGTTGTGCTAATATCTGTCATTTTTAATGACTACGTATCAGAAACCTTTAAACCATTGACGACCAGAGGGGAGTGCTAAAGACATGCAATTCTGGAATAAATCAACTGCATCATAGGGGAAAATGAAAATGCTTACTGCTTCAATGCTACAGGGGTCTCATTGCTCTGTTGACCACTCTAACAAGAGGTTAAAAGCCTCAACTAAATCAGTAGAGATTTGTGGAATTTTTATTGACTCCCTATGTTGAAGTTGATTTGCTCCAGAATTGTACCCTATGAGTGTTCACTATTATCACTGAGGACCTGGGACGGCTGAAATGTCCTGATTTTTATGGGCCCGCAGTAAATTACTTCTTTATATAGAAATGCTATATTAGTGTGTATGTTTTTTAAAGACAGCCTTGAAAGTGATAGTGCAGATAAAAAGCAGAATCATTCTCCCTGTGACAAGCAGTATACATGATTTATTATTTCACAGAAGCGCTGATGTTATAAGTATAAAAAAACTGCATGTATGTAGCCAACTAACTTCCCCAACGGGAACAAAAACTAATTTTCCATAGATTTAAATGCATTGGAGACCTCTCTGGCATGCAAGTGGTTAGAATCCCCATTCAAATAAGTCAGTAGGAATTCTTATTTGACCCCTATGGTGCGGCTGGCTTGCCCCAGAATTAATCCAATGGGAAGTGCACTAAGGTGTGATAAAGTTGAGATATCTTCTCCAGTGTGATATACTCTTTGATTCCCGTGTTGTTCTATGGAGCCAATCCACTAAAATGAGTCCAGCTTGAGAGATTTTAGTGCATAGGCTCCATAGACAGGGCTATATTTACATCCCAGGCTCCTCTAAGCAAGGCACTCTATGCTCCCTTAGCCCCACCCATGACAAGGCCCACTCTACACATGACCCTACCCCTAGTCCCATTCACTGCTACTGGGCACAGACAATAAGGGGGAGTTTCACTAAGCTGTGATATAGAGGTGATAAAGTGGAGATGACTTCTCCAGTTTATCACTTCTCCAGTTCCTATGTTATTCTATGGAGCCATACGAACAGGAGTGTTTCTCAAACTGGAGAAGTGATCTCCTATCAAGCAACTCTTTATCATACTTTATTGAATAAGCCCCCATGTTCTTTTAGTAATACTCAGCTGATTTCCCTAATGGCGATGGTGCACTAATATAGCAATTGGTGGGGCAAGGTCCAAGTATTTTGGAATCCAGCAATACTCCTTGGGAGTTATTCACTGAGGTGTGATGTAGAGGTCAAAGAGGAGATAAAATTGCCAATGTGATACAATCTTCAATTCCTATGTTATTCTATGGAACCTATGAACTAAGATGTCTCCAGCTCTACTGATCTTAGTAATGCATGAGTGCCATAGAATAACATACGAATTCAAGAGTTTATCTCACTGGAAATGTTATCTCCTCTCTATCACCTCTCATACCTTAGTGCATATCCCCCTGGTGACACCTAAAAGGCATCAAAACCTCTAATCTTTTTCTATTTTTCCTCCAAAATAACTAGTGGTTCTCAACATTTTCACATGGAAAGATCATCAAAAAGCCATGCCTCAACATGGCAATCAGACATAGGCCCTTACAGGTTGTCTAGTCACTACAAGTCACTCTTTAGTGCTTCCCAATGTTTGTGTTCATGTCAGATGCATTTATCCCCTTTATATGTAGCTATGTTTGTTACCTTTGTGAAGTGCTGTATCGGTGGAGAACATTATACAAATAAAGTTATTATACAAACATGTCATCGTCATTTGACCAGTCTCCTCCTACTTAGATCTCACCCTTTAACTAGTTATTCATGTCAGTGAGGATGATGTATCAAGTAGAACTGGAACAATGTTGTAGCAAATCTACTAAAACACAGGGAATAGATACAAATTTAAATGTGGCATTTAACCCTTTGAATGCTAGCGAGGTCTTCAGGGTGTATTTACCCTATGATTTTTCTAATATTTCTGCAGTTCTTCTTGATACATCAGCCTCAGTATCTTCACGCAGGATTGCTTTTAACTGACAGTGATCATGTAAAATGTTAAATGGCGTCTATATTCATTTTGTCCCAAATACACCTAAAGGTTAGCAATGCCCACTTAGAACTTGCTGCTATATTGTAGATTAAAAAAAAAATAAAGTATCCTGAGCAAGTCCAATTTCTCAAACCTTTATGGTTTGAGAGATATTCGCATCTAAAGTTCACCCCTCCCTCCACTTGCATCGACGTCAGTGCTCTACTGACAGCAGCAGGAGATCCCGGTTCAGGGACCAACCTGTGACTGGCCCCCGGGCCTTAGTTTTGATATCTCTACATTGGCAGTTTGCAAAACATTTAAAGGCATAGTAATACTTCTATTAAAGTTGATGTCCAAGTCTTCTTTATTTTTTTTAACATGTAGCACTATATTTCATTACTTACAGGTTTGTAGTTCAAGCGCAATTCAAGCCAAAAGGATCCCCCTCCCGCCCCTTCTGGCTGGCTCCCATTAGATCTGGAGTCCGGTCGTGGGACCGGATGGATAGCAGTAAGGGACAGTCTTAATTCCAAAAGTATAAGGAAAACCCTGCCCCCCTTGATGAAGGAGGGCAGGATTTTGCTTTTGCTTACTGATGTTTGTCCCTCATTGAGAGGCTGAGTGATGCAGGGAAGGGGCGTAGGTAGTTCTGGAATACTGGGAACCCTCTCTTGGTCTGACCTTGTACACATGTACTGTCTGAAGGACAATGAGAACCTTGTCAAAAGGAGAGGCTTTGATCCCAAATAAACACAGACACATCTTTTTGGGGATAACATGCCATGACTTTATCCAATCACATTATTATTATTGTTCTTATTCAAACACAGTAATAATTAATTTGTTATTAATCAATCACTAACTGACAGCCCTTACCAACCCACATTCCCCTGAAGCCAAGCATGACCAAACTGCACGGGCCCATGCTACAATCACCACATTTGTCAGCACTTACAGCTGACCCCAGCATTCATCAGCACTTACAGCTGACTCCACCACTCTTCAGCACTTACAGCACACTCTCAAGAAATTACCCCATTGGCCATCCACTTTAGCTTCAATGGGTAACGTCACCTCCTGCGACCTAAGTCCGGGGCAAACTCCTAAAAGGCTTCTGCCCAAGGATAAAATCCACATAACTTTACCACATCATTTAACGATCTCTGAAAACCATACAAGGACTAACTATCTGCCGTGACACACAGCCAGACACACAAACACACCATAATAGGGAGGAAGGGATGACCTCTCTTCCCCGAACAACAGTCCATTTCCTGTCCCAACCCTTAAACCCTTTATTAGATTACTAATTAGATCACTTTGGTCTGAATTTAGACTGGCAATGAATGTTGTGCAACTCTTCTAGCATAAAATAAATTAACTGAACAAAAATGGATACCTTTGTAATCTCTAAGACTTAGCCGACTATAATCTTTGTACCTCACAGTTAGATAAAGTAGGTATAGATTCCATTGACGTACACACTGTTATACTAAAGATCAGGAGATACAAAATTGCTTCTCAAGTTCATGATGATAAAAGTTGCAAAGAATCTGGAATATTCAATCATTTCCCAGAAATTTCACACTGTGATTGATACATTTACCAGTATTTTCTTAGCCCTAAACAATCAAATAATACATAGAACCAGAGCTATATACAGTAGGAGTGATATCCAGCAATTACATGGATCAACATGAGGAAACACTGGGTGGGGATCTGTGGAACAAGACAAATATCAAATGTAAGAAACAACTAGGAGGGTTTGAAATACTGAACAGGAGGAGCTTTAAGGATGTTGCATATGGAGGAATATGAGGTGTTATAGGGACCAGTTATATGGAGCAATAGAAGGAGTTATAGGGACCAGTTATATGGGGCAGTAGGAGAATATATAGGGAACAGTTATATGGAGCAATAAGAGGAGTTATAGGGAACAGCTATATGGAGCAAAAGGAGATGTCATACTGACCCGTTATATGGACCAATAGGATGTAGGGATCAGTTATATGGAGCAACAGAAAGAGTTATAGGGATCAATTATATTGGAGCTATAAGAGGAGTTATAGGGATCAGTTATATGGAGCAATAGGAGGAGATAAAGGGAATGTTATAGGGAGCTGTTATATGGAACAACAGGAGGAGTTATAGGGATCAGTTACATGGAGCTATAGGATGAGTTATAGGGATAAACTCCTAGTATGTTCTCGCTACAAATCTTAGAGGGGCGGTACATGGTCCATACAAGAACCTATGAGCAAAGAGTGAGAAGGTAACATCACTCAGCCTTTACACATCACCATGATCTACCAGTCAAAATGGAGCAAGGCAGAGTGCTATGGGAACACAGTTCCTGCAGCTCTTGGCACACAACCAAGGATTTAAAAGGATCTTGCATGGACCACATACCTCCTCTTTAATCACTGTTTCCTTATAATGAAAATACCCTTTACCAAATGTTAAACCCCTACTTTTTTCAGCATGAGTTTGAGTGGGATTTTTTTTGTTTGTTTTTTGCAAACTAGATGACAAATTCCTTATTAACATACTTTACTAACATTCTTACTAGTGAGAGTTCTATTCAATTTAAAAATCTAGCCATATCTAGCATGGAGAACTTATTGGATTCTAAAGATGTATCCAATGCATTGTGAAGCGACACTTTGGAGACTCTCTACATTAGAAAGGTCTCTATCATCCAAGGGGTTGAGGAATTAGTCTAAATCAACAAAGTTTTTTTAATGTATTTCCTTAAATTCAACAAGAAGGAAATTTAATCTGATGCTCCAAATGAGTGTAAGGCTGGGGCTGTGTTTATGGGAGGGGCAAGAAGACAATTTTAACCCCCAGCTTCTTTGTATTGCCTATTGTTTAATTCTGTGAACCCCTCCCCTTTTCTCTTTTTTTCCTTTACTTAGGGTGGGTACCTGACCATTTAAAACTGCCACAGCTTATTCTTCATTTCACACCCTGTTCTTGTTCTTTCCTAGTAAGCCTCTCATACAAACTATGTACATCTCTACTCTGCAGTGCGAATAGATTCCTTTTTTTCTCTGGGTCACTGAAATCACTATATTTTGCCGATAATCATCTTTGCTTTTTTTCACACTTCTCAGTATAACTGGTTTTACCAAAAGATTGAATGATTACAAAACAGTTCTTTCACCAGTGTATGTAAGAAGATACAAAGTGGAATTCATCAAACTATGTGCACTGATTATTATGAAACTTTGTATTACTTAACTGAGGGTCAGAGTGCTGATGAAATGATAGGAAGCTTATCAGGCCAATCAGTGTGAGTTTTTAACTCATTCAACCAGCTTTACTACTGCTTGTCTAGGATACAGCTGATTGGCTATAGCATACTAAGAATGATGTATGTGATGTATTAAGAAGAACTGGGGGGAGATGTAATAAGGTGTGATAACGATATGATAAAGTGGAGATAACTTCTCCAGTGATATCACTTCTCCAGTTTCTATGTTATTCTATAGAGCCTATTCACTAAGATTGCTCTATCTTTGGAGATGTTAGTGCATAGGCTCCATAGAATAACATAGGAACTAGAGAAGTGATATCACTGGAGAAGTCATCTTCGCTTTATCACCTCTTTATCACCATTTAGTGAATTTCCCCCCTGGAGTCATTTTGGAGAAAACCAACTGCACCATAGGGGACAAATAAAATTTCGCAAGATTTCCATTGACTTAAATCTGGCTTTTAACTCCTTGAATACTATTAAGGTCTCCAACACATTGCAAAGCAGTGCACTGGAGACCTTGTTAGCATTTACTGGGTTTAAATCCCAAATTAAATAAATAGGAATTTTTAATTGTTCCCTAGATTGCAGTTGGTTTGCCATAGAATTCTCCAGTTCCTCTTATAACATTTGCCTTATTGTGCATACCTCCCAAGTGTCCCTCTTTAGGAGGGACAGACCCTCTTTTACACCCAAATCCATTTGTCCCTCTTTCCCACCCTGATGTCCCTCTTTTTAGGAGATCAGAATGTGTGGTGTGCATATAAGTTTATCAAATTGCTCTACAGCAATAAAACTCACATTAATGAGTGTTTAAACGTCAGTATATGTGTTTATAAATTAGTCTGTGTAAATAAAATACTTTGGTCTTGTTATAAGTCATTTGTTCGGTTACACAAGGAGGTGTCAGTAGGTCATAAAATACCCTAAAAATTATCGGTTATGCCCCACCCACCAGTCACGCCTCCAGCAACACCCCCTAATTCACAGGTGTCCCTCTTTGGCAATTTGAAATGTTGGGAGGTATGATTGTGTACCATGGTAAGCTAGCTAGCAACTACAGTCACTGGTAATCTGCATACCTGTGTTGTAAAAACTTCCCTTGCAATTTGTTTTATTGTAATTACCATTAATTAAAAGCTATGTTTACACGTGAGACTTAAACAGAGCTGTAAAATAACTTTATTAATACTGCCTGTTTTGAGCCTCCAATCAAGGGTCTAACTATAGAGGCGAAGAGAACATTAAAGGGGGTCCCATTTGTACTAAGGTCCAATAGTTAATAGTTATGACTCTGAAAATATTTTTGTGACAGGGGCCCCAGAAAATTGTTTGCAGCATACATAGGCTGACCACACCTCACCTTTAAAAAGGGACACACATGAAAAATGCATACTACAGGGTTGCTTTGATCTTGGTGCACTCCTGAAACATGTCTATTTCCTATGTGTCCTTTTTTAAAGGTGAGGTATGGTCAGCCTAAGCATACATAGTTACACCCTGCCTCTAATATACATGTATTCCCCTTGCGATCCCAACGTGTGTGTGTGGGGGGGGGGGCATGGTTACTCACCTTCACGGCACTCAACTAATGAACACAGTGAAGTTGCAGCATTTTGCATTAAGCTGCACCTCTGCCTGACGATATGGACAGTTCAAACAGCTCCAAAAGCGGCATTGTTCTCTCAGTACTTGTGATTAGCACTAACATTGCAATTGTGAACAAGGCCTATTCTGCAGTGCTCTGGATCTGGGGAGTAATGTATGTATCTTTATTTATATAGCTACATCCATGTACATAGTGTTTTACAGAAATAGTAGTTGTACAGTGCAAAAATACAGGTCTAGTTTAAAAACATCAGGCTAAATGCTATCATTGCATTACTAAAGGGGGAAAGCAAAGGGAATCATACACTGGGAAAGGGATCATGACCCAAAGAGCTTACAATCTAATTACAACATACAGAGATGGTAGGAGGATCATAAGTACCCAGGGAGTGTATGTAATGATTCCAAACAGATGACAGAGATATACAAAAATACAGTAAAGATGGGTAGAAGGCCCTGCTTTTTTGAGTGCTTTCACAAAAAAACGATTGTTAGCAATTTTTAGGAGTGATACCTACACAATCTGAGAAACAGCTAATGGATTGGAATTACTGCAGACTACATATTAAATGCTAATTATCTGCTCCTTTTGACCTGACAATAAAAATACAGGTTCTGTGATGTGCAACACCAAAATAGCTGCTGTCAGTCATTCAGAAGGGGTCAACAGGTAGACAGTGGGCTGGAACATTACCTGGGCTGTGAGTATATCCCAAATAAACTGCTAGTATTGAGCTAGAAAGCCCTTCATTTGCAGCTATGGGGAAAAAATTGTACTTTTAAAAGAAAGAATATTGTGAAGTAGTTACATAGAAACATGATAGGAACATCGAATTTGACAGCAAATAATAACCACCATTCCACCCATCTAGTCTGCCAACTTTTCCTGGTGTAAAAAATTAGAAAAGATAATATTTTTATAGAAACGTTGTAAAAATGAAAATAAAAATACCTGCTCTTTAACTCCTTCTCTCATCTCTATTTAAGTGATAGTATTATGTAATGTGGACAAATGGATACTGTAGGAAATTGTTTGAGTACAATACCTTCATGTCCTGAAATTTTACAGTGGTGCTGTTTCTAAATCAGACTCTGGAGGGTTACTGTCACCAGCAATAGCCATCCATACACTGCGATAGCAAAAGCACCATTTTAAAGCGGAACTTTCATCCGCTAGAAAGTCGCCCTGCTATAATTAAGCAGGTAGCGACTAGCTTTAGAATATATATTTTACCTTTAAAAAGTAGCCTGTTCTAAAGAAGTCCATCATTGAAGGAGACAGGAACCCAGGCTACAGCGCAGACATCTTGTCTGCACGCCTGCATTGTCAGACCCAGTCTCCACTAAGTAGACTGCAGTGCACCATATGGTTACTGGAAGGGACTAATGGCGCAGGTGTGCAGACTGCATTAACTCGGCTGTCAGTCTACTACAATTACTGATTTCTTTAGAATGGGCTACTTTTCAAAGATAAAATATATATTCTGAAGCTAGTTGCTACCTGCTTAATTATAGCAGTGCAACTTTATAGAGGATGAAAGTTCCGCTTTAATATTTCAGGCAAAGAAGTACTGTACCCAAAGAATGCAAGTTTGAGTTGTAGTAACTTTTGAATAAAGCATCTTTCAGCAGTGGGAGTTCTCTTGTTTTATTCAGCAGGATACGCCCTGCATTATATATCATTTTATTACTATCCCCTTAAATTTGGATAGAAAAGAATGAATTATAGAAGGAGATCTGTCCTATGTATTTGATTAGTTGGCTCACATAACATGCAAATCCTTGCCTGGGCACAAAATACTGTTTTGCATCTTGTAAAAAATAGAACTACTAATTCTAGCATTGTATTAAACTAGATAATAAATGGTATTTTACAAGAAGCCGGCAATGATTCTCTTGATCCAGAGGCAGAGTGGCATGGTATTAATTTGTGTCAATAAAACATGCTTTTCTCTATGGGATTTTGCAATTTTGAAAGTGGATTAATTCTGGGGCATCAACAGAGGGAACAAGAAAAGCCAGCACCCCTTCCAATATTTGATAGGGGCCATTTGGGGGCTGTATAGATGACGACTGAGATCAAGATTGTATTTGGAAGTTTATGCAAGGAAAAGTGCTCTTTCCTCAGATCCTAAATAAGAACAAGTCAGAACCATGCACTAAACATTAATCACTCTATATGGACCATTTGAAAGAACCTAAGAACCTTCTTGTTCTGAGTTCCCAGAGGAACACTGTAAATCTCAGGATGGGAGTGTCCAGATGATGCGTTTTGGCCACATATTGTGGGTGTGGTTAAATCAGGTAGCAGTGGGTGACTGGTTGTAAGGATGAGTTTGCCATAAAATGGGTGGGAAAGTGGGTGGAATAGGGCAAGAATGGTCTGAATGGACTTGAAAGTAGGTGTGGTTAAACTCACCAAGCCACAGAATCAGCCTCTGTCCCTATGTACCAGGCAATTTAATTTGAGTTTCCGGTAGAGATCTGGGGAGAGTTTCCAAATATGCTTATGCCTAAAAGTAAAGTTGAGTGATTTTGAGGAAAACCGACTGTACCACAGGGGTACTCAGACTAAAGCCGGATTTCCCACTGGCACCCTAAGTACCTTTAGCCCCAGCCATGACCACATACCTTGCTCCTCACAAGACCATGCCCCAGACCAATCCGTTTTAAAAGTCATTAAGCCCCCTGGCCACTAAAGAGGTCTTCATCCCATTGTGAAGCAATGCGTTGTGGACCTCTCCAGCATTCAGGGGTAAAATAGCAACCAACAAAAGAGAATGGTAAATGGTAAATAATTCATCCACCATATAAATGAGAAGATGTGTAGTGCAAGGACCAAGATTGCCCTGGACACACCCACCACTCAGACAGTGGATGTGGCCAGCACTACTGTGGCACAGCTCAAAATATGTCTGTAGGCTGTTGCCTATTCTGCCTAGTGGATAATGTGGCCCTGTGTATTTGTATATCAAGTGTAATTGTTAATTATCCACCTGTAATAAAAAAAGTACAACTAATCTTATGTGCATTATACAGCTGTGAATGCCTATAAATAGATGTTTATATATAATAGCACCTCCATTAGCACACTTTGACCATCACCATTTTATCAGCCACCTTCTGATATTGAAGACTACATTCAACCTATTGCAGAGAACTACTAAGAAAACAGGGATTTAGTGACTCTTTGAGCTGTAAAGGATTTTATAGCTGCATTTACAGAGCACTTGACCTTCATTTCAGCATGGTTTATAGACTCACAGAATCCAGGGAATGTTTATTGTGTTATTATGGTGCAGTCAGGTACAGCTGTGGTTCACATGCGAAGGCTTCTGGGATTGAAGTCCTTAACTCTTTGAGTGCCAGATCCTCCAACACATATGAAACATGTCTGCTGCAGAGCTGCAGTGGTTATTATATGGTTGCAATGATTCCTATGTACCCATGCAGCAGACATTTTCCATTTGTGTCCAATTTTAAAGAGAAGACCTGATAACCCTACAATGCATTGGGCACCCATCTGGCCCTCAAATGAGAACAATACTCTAGGAACAAATGTTTTTTAATTTGTTCTGTGATTATACTTTGGCTGGAAAATCATGTGTCTGCACCTATGGGTATGTACAATCATTTAAGTGCATGGCAGAGCATACATTGCACCATTGTTAATGTGGATCTGTCGCCCTAAGGCTGGTCTTTGCTTGTTTTACAGATAATTAAAATGTCTATATTTTGTACTAGCCATTGTGCTATAAAATAAAATTTTTGAAACATTAACCAGGCGTAGAGACATACCTGGGAACTCTCTGGAATTGTCCAGAAACTCTGGTTTTGAAAATGCATTACCGGTCTCCAGGGCAGAGGCTGATTCTCCAAATGTGGGGAGTTTACTTTAAAACTCTGCCCACATCTGTTCCTTCCAACCCAGTTCCTTCCATGTCCTGTCCACTTTAGGGATGCCTCCAGAATGCCCCGTCCCCACTCGTGGGTAAACCCCACCCCCTTTTCCATTAGATTTTCAGCAATTATACCCCCCAGCTGCACCAAAGGAGTCCCCGAGAAAAGAAAGTTTCCAGGTATGCACAGAGTCCATCCATCGGATATTGGGTTAGACATCTTGGCAGGTTTGAAGGATGGTGTTGAAAGGACTTTGATACTTGTGTCTGTCAGGGAACAGTCAGCTTAAGAAGTCTAGTGTCTGGGCAGGGTACTTCCTGGGTGAAACATGGACTTCATGTCATGGATACAGCTGTTGGGCTACCACTCAAATTCAAATAGGTTAGGGTTGGAGGGTGGCATGGCCCACAGTCAAGCAGTGCTTTAATGAAGTGTGTGTTATTTTAAATATGGTTTTGCTATTTAGGTTATGACTGATTTATAGCAAGAACTAGGTAGTTTAAAATATGTTATTTAAGTAAGATTAATCTTTAATAATTTGTAATAAATGTTTGAAAATCTATATGAATAATGTTTCTAATAAATACAATGGCCATTTCAACCTCCTGTGGCTAAGTGTGGTTAATGGTCGGTACGAAGGAAAGGAGGCTTGTTGAGGACTAACTTGACAGTGCTCCTGTCAAGAGACCCCTCGAGCAAGGAGGAACTCAGTGGGAGGGGGCTTGACATGGGCTAAGAAGTGAGAGGGGTTAAAGGACTTGATGCAGTTGGATTCTGGTTTGGTTTGGTGGGTTTGATTAGTTTAAGGAAGAAAGGGGTTGGCCCTGTATGTTACAGGTTGTGGAGCATTGTAGGACCCATAACCCTATTTTGAAAACAAGGAAAATTGTTAGGAACTTCCCACCCAGCCACCCCAAGGGTATGTATTGGTGGGCATATCCAAGGTGTATGTACACAGGTGCATGCAGGTGTGGGGCCTGGCTGTGGTGGGTTGGAACCTTGTGTTGAATTTTTGTATTACTGTAAGCTTTTTAGTGTTTGTCAGCATGGCAGGATGCTTGTTGGGCGAAGCATGGGCTTTGCAGTCATGTCTTGGGCTTGGTCTCAAGAGTCAAGGCTACTGCTGCTGGGCTACCACATTCAGATAGGGTAAAGTTGAATTGTGGCATGGAACTTAGTCAAGTGGTGTTTTACCAAAGTATTTGTTATTTTAAATATGGTTATGCTAGTTAGGTTATGACTGATGTATAGCACGCACCATGAGGTTTAATTTTTATTTCAATCAGTGATCATTGTTAATAATCTGTAATAAATATTGTGGATCTATGTTAATACTATTTTCATAAATGAGATGGCCTTTCCAACCCATTTAATGGCTAAGTGTGGTTAATGATGGGTAAGAGAGAAAGTTGTTTTTCTGGGACTGACTTAATAGTTCCTCCATTAAGGTTAATTTTTTAAAAACGATTTATATTACAAACAATTAGCTAACACAAACTACAGGCAGTTTTGTAAATTGTCTTTAATGCAAACTAAATGTATCTCAGGTGACAGATCCACTTTAAGTTTAAAGCTGAAATCTATTACATGCTGCATAGCAATATCTACACATTCTAACTAATCAGGATCTCGAGGTGGAGGTCATTGTGGTGTGCCTAACCCTCACAGTTATTCTCGCTTCTCACAGGCTGCCAAGCAACACTGCCAAAGAAGGTTAAAGGGCAATTTTTATGTTTTACTAAGTCTGCTCCTATGGAATACAACCCAGAAATATGTGTCTCTCAGCCACAGGTTTCGTAGGTTGCTCTCTTGTCCTACACGGACCCTTTGTGTCAACCTGAATTTCTTTCACGAATGTCCATGGGGGCTGGGCAAGAAGCCAAATAAGACTTAACTGCAAGACTTCAGAGTGTTGTAGTCCAGTCATTCTTATGGGATCGATGAAGGTGCACCGCGGAACTCTTAGGATTCCCTTTCTGTTCCCACACTGGTACTCCGCCAGGACTCACAATGCAGTTCTGGATACATCGTCGGATTTGCTCCCAGAGGATAAGATCTCAAATAGGATTCCATGGCGACAAAAGTTGCTCTTTAACCCCTTGAGAACAAGAGGGGTATCCAATGCATTGAGTTAGATACCCCTCTGGTACTCAAAAGGGTTAAAAAATAATATTATCACCATAAGGACCAGGGACGCGTGAAACATGCACATCTCTTGTACTTAATGGTTTAAGGTTGTGAAAGCAAATCAATACACAAACAACCTTATCACATGAAAAACAAATGTTTTATATGTGTAAACAAGATTCAAGCAATTTTTCGGATTGGAATAACTAATGAAAGAGAATGACAATAAAATCCTGGTGCAATCACTTTTACATGTGTAATTTATAGTATCATTATACCTTGTCTGTCACAATCTAATCAATGCCAGACAAAGGCTGTTTGACTTGCAGTACTGACGACACCCTGCCCTTTTAAGGTTATCTGCTAGGTTTCATGGTTGTAACATAATCTCTTCCATAGTAGAAGAATTTGCAAAACATTGTTTCTAACAGTGCCCACAATTAAAAAACAACTCATACCATTAGTATACATATTTGGGAGGTATTCAAAGCTAAAGACCTGGTCAGAGACGCTCTACTAGGAACGAGCCTGTCACAGAATTGAGCAGGCTTTATAGGAATGGTGTCCTACCCAGGGTGCAGTCTCTTTTAGCTCACCAATGTCTTCCATACTGATCCTGCCAAAACAGCAGTCCAGACATGAAGCCAGGCAATTCCTCTCTGAACAAGAGAAACAGCCAACACCAGAAGAACATTTTGGCCTTGTTGGGCCTCATTAGTGAGATGTAGCTGATCTCTCTAGGTACTGTGAAACATATGTCTGGGGTTGGGTGGTTCTCATGTTCAAAATGAATTGACTGGCACTTTGTGGCTGTACTGCCATCATGGCAGGATCAGTATGATGTGCTTATGATATTTCCTCTCTGTGTAAGGCACTAGTGGGCTAAAATCAATGGCACCCTTGGTAGGACACCATTCCTATAGAGCCTGTTTAATTCTATGGCAGGCCTGTTTCTAGTTGAGCATCTCTGACTAGTTCTTTCAAGGTATTCAAAGCTAGACCCTTTACTATCAGATGGGCATCTAACAAATTGCTTTTGCAGTGTATCAGAGATACAATTTGACACTCAAAGGGTTGAAAATGTCATTCCCCTTTCACTCATCTTAGGTGATGTTTTAAGAACATTGAAAATTCCTGATATATGTTTAGCCATTTTTATATAACTTAATAATTCGATAGATATTTAGTTATGTATTTTGGATGCTAATACACAGCAAGGTATTGCTAATCTACCTCTGTAATTACACTGTAGCTTCCCAAGTGCGATCTACTCTCTCTCCAAAAGAGAAAGATGGGAGGATAGAAATTCCACCAGAAGCCTAGTTTAGGTGGAGTGCCCATAAACCTTTTTTCCTTCCCTTACCCTGGGCTGGAGAGGCAGGCTTTAGGACAATAGTAGGCTTGCCTTTCCCAGCAAAAGGGAAGGGGGGGTGCAAGGGTACATTACCTGACTGTGTCTGGGAAATTGGATGAGGGGCTTAGGGTTTAAAATGAAAAATCTTACCTGTTAATGTAGACTAACATTTGATTCTTATCTGGGGGAGGCAAGGGAAGGAAAATTGATAGAATAATGGAAATATGTTTTAAGGTTCTGAAAGCGAGGGGGATCCAGGTCTAAAACAATTGGGAGGGGACCCACAGGCAGCACAGTGTGTGTGTGTGCATGGGGGAGTTAATGGGGGGAGGAGAGGGTTTTGTTTGTCTGATTTCAGCCCCCCACTACCATTTCTCTCGTAAAATGTGCCTGATCATCAGGACGCATTCTAGATATGGTGATTCATGAACAGAGGCTTGTGGTATGGCCATAGGGACATGTATATTTGGGCCACACTGGTCACTCATGATGTCTACAGGTGTCATGCAAAATGGGGGCCAATTAACCCATTTTGTGGTATCATGAGAAATGGGGACCAATAATCCCATGTTAAGGTCAGTTGCTACTGAGAAGAGATGCCAGAAGCAGTTGAATTGTAGATTCAAGCATATTTGCTCTGCTTATGGTGAAGATCATCCTTGGTTGAAGTATGCGAAGGGGAGACCCTTTTGTGGGCAAAGGTAATTTTCTCCCATCTGGAGTAAAGGGTGGGGACACTAGTAGCAGTGGACAGACCAAGTGAGATGTTGAGTTTATACCCAATAGAACACATGCATTGTTGTTGTTGTGAGGGTTTTGTTGATAGTTTCCATATTTCAGTTTCTAAAGTTATTGTTCAGTATGTGAAGTTTATGATTTTGCAATTGGCCTATATATACCCTGAGTTTTTTTGAAAAGAAGGTAGATAAGGAAATCAGAGCAGGTAGGATAGCAGGTCCTTACCAGACTTAGTAGTCTCTCCCTTGGGGGTCATGACCAAAAAGACTCAGGCAAGTTTAGGTTAATACAGCATTTGTGTTACTCATAGGGGGTCTGTGAATGATGCCCTGCACATGGAATCTTGTAGTGTACAATACCAGTCATTTTATGAGGCCCTAAAAGTTGTGAAGGCAACAGGTGAGAGGTGTATGATGGCTAAGATAGATGTGGAGTCAACTTTTCAGTTGCTTCCATTGCACCCAGACAGTTTCATTCAAGTATATTGTTTTCAAATTGCAGAGGCATTTCTATGTAGATAGGTGCCTCCCAATGGGGTGTGCCTATGTGCCTAGTTTGAAACATTTAGATCATTTTTTTGCACTGGTCAACAGCGGCACGCTCTGGAGCTCTATCAATATCTCATTACTTGTACAAATTCCTGTTCATAGCGCTGTAGGCACTACTGTTTGCTCTGATTTATTAGCACACACTGAAAGGCTCCTCACTGATCTGGAGGTGCCTGAAGCAAAGGAAAAAACAGTAGGGCCAGCTACTTGCATTGTTTTTTCAGTTAGCACCTCAAGCTGAACCTCATGGTTATGTACATCATCACAGTTGTGGCAGTTGGGGACGCTGAGCTAATTGCATTGGTGAGGGTGTCCTTAAAGTGGTCCCCAAATCAGTATCGATATAGTGATACGCATATCCATACTAGTATTATCCTGAATAAGTCTGGCGTTACTGATAAATCCATCTCGTTCCCAGACAAAAAGACAGGCATCAGTGTAGACATCTTCCCAAAGAAACACCTGTGCACCTGTGTTGTCCGTCCCGGTCTCCTCTAGATACAGTTGCATTGTACCTTATTGTATCCATACTAGTATTATCCTGAATAAGTCCGGCGTTATTGATAAATCCAACTCGTTCCCAGACGGCACAGGCTCAAAGATGCCGGTACAGCAAGATGCATGCCTGTGCGCCTGGGAACGAGTTGGATTTATCAATAACGCCGGACTTATTCAGGATAATACTAGTATGGATATGTGTATCTCTATATGCATAATGATTTTGGGGGCACTTTAATTTAAAGGGATAGTAATACTTAAAAATCGTAATAGTAATACTTAAAAATTTTGTAGGCAATAAAAAACTGAGTAAAATGACACCAGCGACATCTCTCAAACCTTTATGATTTGAAAGATATCCGCTTTCAAAGTTCCCTCTCCCCTGACGTCAGCATTCTATCTGACAGCAAGGGAATCTGGTCCCAGGACCAGCGGCGGCTCTGCAGCAGTGCGGACATCACCTTAATAAAAAAGAAATCCTTAACTTAAAAGGTCTTCTACGTGTGCTTGCAAACCAAGCACATGTAGAAGACCATTTTAGTAAAGGATTTCTTTTTTATTAACGTGATCTCTGCACTGCTGCAGAGCCGCCGGCTGATCCCAGGAGAGGATTTCCCTGCTCTCAGCTAGAATGCTGATGTCAGGGGAAAAGGCAAACTGCTGAACTTTAAAAGCGGATATCTCTCAAACCATAAAGGTTTGAGAGATGCCGCTGGTGTCATTTTACTCAGTTTTTTCTTGCCTACAAGATGAGGGATAGCAATTTTTAAGTATTACTATCCCTTTAAAGGGATAGTAATACTTCGTTTTAACTTTATTTTATTTTGTAGGCATTAAAAAAACATGAAGAATGATATAAGTCTTATCTCTCAAACCTTTATGGTTTATGAGATATTCACAAGCAAAGTTTCCCCTCCCGCCCCTTTTTCCTAGTGTAAGCCATCTGTTCTCAGATGGGGAATCTGGTTGTATGACCAGACAGATAACAGAAGGGGACAATCTTCTTTGTATTAAAACAATGAAAACCCTTCCCCCCTTGACAAGTTTTTCAGGTTTTTCCCTTATCTTAATTGAAGATTGTCCCTCTCTGCAGTCTACATGGGCACCTCCCTTCTGATCTGGTTGAACAGGGAAAGGATACTTTGTTTGTGAATATCTCTTAAACCATAAAGGTTTGAGAGATAAGACTTATATCATTCTTCATGTTTTTTTAATGCCTACAAAATAAAATAAAGTTAAAACAAAGTATTACTATCCCTTTAAGTGATAGTTCTGCTTTAACCCCTAAGATTTAAGGGGAGCATGGGAGTTATGGGTTTAGTATGTGAGGCACATGGTGCAGGGTGCAGTGCACTCATCAAAGGCAATTTATCAAGCAACTGCACAGGGAGGGGGCATTGCATAGCAAGGGGGCAGTCTATCTGGTCCCACTGCCATTCTTTTTTAAGCTGTGGGAAGAGGAGGACTGGATTTCCAGGTTTCCGATATGGAAGATAATGAAGGGCTGGGGGCAAAAGGAGGTGTACAGCAGCACTGATAGACACAGGCCTATAAACGAGGAGAGATTGATAAGAATAGCGCAGGCACTGCCAGGGCTTTGTAATGGAAGATATGTGTCACTGCTGTTCCAGGATGCTGGAGGAGGGGTGGAGAGAGCTAGGAGAAAGGTTAATTGGACCACTGTTCATGTGTTCTTGCAGGGGGCGCTCCACTGCACATAGAGAGATCATGGATATTGATCTAGGATGGTATAGTTGCAATGGGGTTCCTTTGCCAGACAAGGGGCTTGATGTATTCTTTAGGGCCATAAAAGTAAATTTGTCTGAGGCTGAATTAAAGATGATAGTAAGATCAGTTTAGTGCCGATCAAAGGAGTTGCCCACACCTAGGATGACTGCCTAGGGGATAGTAGCTCCCTACTGGGGTGCAGAGAAGACAATGAAATATAAAAGAACAATACCTGAGATGCCAGTCGAATGTTCCTGAGATGGGACAGGAGGATCTGGTAGTCTCGAACACCAGCTTGACTGGTTGTCGAGTGATTCAAACCTAGACTGCTTGGGCTGGAATCTGACTGATGTAGAATAAGTCAAACAGTGGAAGACAGCAGCAGGATCGGCTGAGAGTCAAATGGTTGTTTTCAAAATGCTCCAGTATAAACGCTGAACATAGGAGACTTGAAAATATAAGCAGACAGGAACAGAATATTCAGATGGTTGATCAAGCAGGGTCGGCAACATGAGAGCAAGGAGGTACACAATCGACAAGAAGGAGAGTAGTCAAAGGGAGAGCAAGGGTCAATAATGTAGAATCAATGCTGGAAGCAAAGTAAAAGAATGATCAGCTGAAGGATAGTCAGGAGACAAGGTCAAGGTCGGTGCACAAAAATCACACTGGGGGAAGGGCAACGGGAACTCAGGAACAGGACTGGGAAAAACTTGACAAGCACTAGAACGTTACGATCGCATGCCAGTACTGAGAAACTGGAGCTTGAAAAGGCTCAGTATAAAGTAAAAACCAGGGCTAGGAACAAGGATCTGGCAAAACAAGGAAGCCAACAAAAAACAGACAAGGAATCAGGAAAAAGACCAGGAGAAAGCACAGAACCAAACAGGGGTATCATAGTGCCACCTTGATCTCCCTTTTGCCACCTTAACACTGTGTCTGAGTCTTTCTTAAAGGTGACTTGCAACAGAGTCCGTGTCTTTTGCAAAATGTTATTTCCATCTGCCATATGGTGGAGGAAGGTTACATAGTGTGTGTGTTGGGGGGGTTTACTTGGTTTAGAGGTAGAAAGGAAAGGGGAACTGGGCATATACACCTTAAGAGGAAAGCAAACTATCTCCTTCTCTTCATTCGGTAATATTTAATGTAATCACAGGGGGAGGAGTAGATACTGTTCCCTCTCTCTTAAAGTCACTGGCAGAGAATGGGATCCACAACCCCCACCAGTCCAATCACTAATAATCATTGTGATCATGGGAAAAGTGGGGGATACTGCAGTCTTTCTCTCTAAACCCTGCAGAATGCAGATTTAATCCCAGCCACAGGAAGAGGAAAGGATTCACAGTCATCCTCTCTCCATTCATGTCAAACATGTTTTAACCAAAGTCATATGAGCCACATAGCAAGGAACTGACAGACTTCTCAACTTAATTTTCCCGTTTAGATCCTCCAAAATAAAAAACAACCTATACAACACCCCAAACAATGTTGATGGAAGCCCCATCCCTAGCTACATTCTTTTACTTAATGGCTATACAACCTATTACATTAAAGAAACAGTAATCTATTTGTTACAAAAATAATATTGTAATTATTTTCCTGATGAATAAAACAATCATATTCTTACTGCTGGTATATATGTCATTTAAAAGCTATAATAGTTCACACATTTTTTTTATTAAATTGTAATTTTCTACTGTGGTCACCAGGTGGTGCTGTTCCTATCACTAACTATGGAGAGTCATGGCCACTGACTAAAGCTCTTCTGCAGAGTACATTATACAAAAATACCTTTTAGGCACCAGTTAGAGCTGTTGCATTAAAAAATACTATTGAGCTTTAATCCTTTGAGTGCCAGAAGGGTACACAACACATTGCAAAACAATGCTCTGCATACCCCTCTGCCATTTGAAGGGTTAATAACCTTTGAATGAAAAATCCCTCAGTAGTGGGAATAGACTTATTTTACTCACCAGGTTAAAACCTAAAAACATTTTTTTTTCATGAAAAAAACATACCGGTCTTAAGATATTTGTAGAAAGTGGGTTTTCTACTCTGAGCAAAACATGTTGAGCTTAACATGCCTTATGAATCAAGTCCACAAATTTCCATAGTAAAGCTCTGTATATATTGACTTTGCTATGGTTTTGTTGACAGACTACTTGCATGTCAAGTTCCCTTTTATCTGTCATTGTTTCCTCTGGTCTTTTCTATTGTTGTTTACCTGCTTTTTTCTCTTATGGTTCTTTGTTGTCCAATATCCCTGTCCTTCATCTGCCCTGTCTTGCGGTCTCTTGTCTCAGTGGCAGAGATGGATTTCCCATTAGACAATGTAGGCGACTGCATAGAGTTCCAGATATTGAGGGGTGCCAGCATTCTGAACTGTGAGTGAGGCTAGAACAATCCCATTACTCTTCCACCAGACATCCACTCCTCTTTTATGGTGCCTGGCTTATTTATCAGTTGGAATGCCCCTTTAATAGTTTAATCCCTTGAATGACGCAGAGCTCTCCAACATATTGAGAAGGTTGGAGACCTCTCTAGCAGCCTACTGGTTAAGTTAACATTTTCCTTGTATGTTACAGGCTAAGAGTATTTCTATATCAGTGGATAGAGCTAGGGGTAGAGTCATGTGAGAGGTGGGGTGGAGCAATGATAGGTGCTATGGACACCTGTGCCTGAGAAGCAAAAGTTTTTACTGACTGTCAGAAAGTGTAATGATGGTTGGCAACCATGATCAGCATCAGCTAGACTCTAGGTAATGCTGGAGTGCAATTCCAATCATCCTTAGCTGGCTGGCTGAGGATGAAGGGAACCGTAGACCAAAAACTGCTGAAAAGCCAAAGACTGCTCACCCATAGTATTTGTCTGAAATGGTTCCTACGCAGCCCTGCAACATGAATCTTTCATACAGACCTGTTTTTAAACGGATGAGGTGGCACCCTAAAGTCAATAGATCTGTTACGGGATTTCTTGTAATGTTCCAAGCTAGTCTGTTTGCTGGAACATTCCATTGACATCCATGAACAAGATGGTAACCCTTCATATAACAGAACTACACTCTGAACCAACAGGAGATAAGTGTATGTGTCCATAGGATTAAGAAAATGGCTGTGCAATGAACAAGCAACATTAGTTGGCATTGCACAGACCCAATTCCATTTCATACAAAAGTTAGACATATATATATATATATTTAAAGAATCAAGCAACAAAAGAGTTAATATCATAAATCATAGACTGCCACGCCAAACACCAAACTGTCAGACACAACTCTTTGTGATCAGTGGAAAACAAACCGCTTGCAATCCAACCTTACTTTAAGAAAAGTCAACACCGTGCTGAAAGGCTTATCTTGATATTTCCTTTCAATGTCGCTAGTAAAGAAAAATAAATATATACCGTGAACAACATGTATCAGACAGTAGAATGTATAAAACCAGGAAAAAAAAAATGACTGAAGGTATTAAAAGACCATTGGGTCGCATTGTCTCTCAAGTTGCTGAGTTCTAGAGAGGTATTCAATGCATTCGTCTTATGAGTTCCACTGGTCAGAGTAATGTATTGCACAGCAATGCCTTTGTTGCTCTCCTAGTATTAAAACATAATAATCCCCTAAACGTCTGTATAACATCAATAGTCTCACACACTGCACCAGTTGTTGTGATTTAAATGTTTCTTTCTTTAAAAAAAAACCCAAACTTTTTTAAAAATATTAGTAATGTTTTAATTTTAAATAGTAGTATTTTTTAATTAAAAATATACATTATATGGCTTTTCTTGTAAAACAAGGTACTCTAATTGCTGGGAGACTTTTCATTAAAAAGTTATTTCAACTCAAAATGTTTAATCATTGTTAGCTATGGTGCCAACTGGTATCCAAAATGAAAATTGTGTTTTATCATGCACTTTATGGGGAGAGTATGAGTGATATAATTCAGCTATGCATGTTAAAGGGATAGTAACACTTCGTTTTAACTTTATTTTCTTTTGTAGGCATTAAAAAAACACGAAGAATGATATAAGTCTTATCTCTCAAACCTTTATGGTTTATGAGATATTCACAAGCAAAGTTCCCCTCCCCGCCCCTTTTACCTAGTGTAAGCAATCTCTTCTCAGATGTGGATCAGGTTGTATGACAGTACAGATAACAGAAGGGGACAATTTTCTTTGTATGAAAACAATGAAAGCCCTTCCCCCCTTTACAAGTTTTTCAGCTTTTTCCATTATCTTAATTGAAGATTGTCCCTCTCTGCAGTCTACCTGGGCATCTCCCTTCTGATCTGGTTGAACAGGGGGGGGATACTTTGTTTGTGAATATCTCTTAAACCATAAAGGTTTCAGAGATAAGACTTATATCATTCTTCAAGTTTTTTTAATGCCTACAAAATAAAATAAAGTTAAAATGAAGTATTACTATCCCTTTAAGTAAAAGGAACAGAGTCACCTGGTGGCCAGAATGGAACGTTTCAAGACACGAAACAAATACATTTGAACAATAATAATGTTTGAATGTGAAATATTACAGAATTGGGAGTCCCTTTGTTCCGCTCACCTGGAAATACCATATATGGGGTACCAGACAGTCTATGTGTGGTTCGGTGGTTACCAGTGGACATTTAAAAGGTTAGAGCAATTTTCTTACAATGCTTACCTGAAACTCTAGATTAATAATGTAGCATTAAATTAACCTTTGAAAACTCTCATTCTGTTATATGTGATATAACTATTTTAACCCCTTCATTGCCAATGAATGAGAGACTTCTCTACATCCATGGGATTAAAAGGTTTAGTTTTTAAGGTTCAACACCAAATGATGTAAAACCAAAGGGTTCTTCCAATGCCAAGACTTAGAACACTACTGCTATAGGATAGTGTTACGTAAGGTACACTGGCAAAACAGATCTTAAAACTTAGAAAATGGCAAAAACTTGTATGAAATATGAACCTACAAAACAGCTTGCTCATCTCTGGTAGCCAATAAGGTTGCTGCTTTTGCTGAAAAAATACAGGCCAGCAAATGTTCGGGATAATAATATAATGGGAATGCCAATTTTGACCAGGCCTGCATACCTCCCAAGTGTCCCTCTTTTAGACCCAAATCCCTCTGTCCCTCTTTCCTACCCTGATGTCCCTCTGTTTAGGAGATCAGATTGCTTGGTGTTTATATATGTGTATTATATTGCTCTACAGCAATAAAACTCACTTTGATGTTTGTTTAAACATCAGTATATATGTTTATAAATTAGTCTGTGTAAATAAAATACTTTAGTCTTGCTGTAAACCATTTATTCAGTTACACAAAGAGGTGTAAATGGGTCATGAAATTCCCTAAAATGTATCGGCAATGCCCTGCGCATCAGCCACACCCCCAGCAACACCCTCTAAAACACAAGTGTCCCTCTTTGGCAATTTGAAATGTTGGGAGGTATGGGCCTGCAAGTAAATGGTGCTACCATAACAGCCATACCAGTGAGCACAAGAGCTAGGAAACATGGGCATCCATTTATAAACAGCTTTAGAGTTAAGAATGCTGGCTTTCTACACCACCTAAACCATATTCAGCTGAGGCCTAGATGAAATAGAGCCTATGTCAGTGGTTCTCAATTCTGGGGGCAGCCCTAGCATTTTATTAGTAATTTCACAAGGCGACATAAATGTATAGCCTCAAAATCAAAATGACAACAAGGAGAATATTGTGCATAATAATTTCTGCAGATATGCATTAAAACCTCATCTTTAACATTTTGTCAAAGTTTTCATAGAAAAGGTGTGGCACCCTAGTGTCCACAGCTCACCAAGTTGGCAAGGCACCCTGTTGTGAGAACCAGTGGCCTAGGTAAAAATACTGTTGACTGCTTTTAACCCTTTGAGTACCAGAAGGGTACAGAACGCATTGCTTTGTGAATCACTCTAGCAATCAAAGTGTTAAAAGCAATCATGGGAGCAGAGTTATTATAAAGTCAGGGCTGTACTGACATACCTCCCAAGTGTCCCTCTTTAGGAGGGACAGCCCCTCTTTGAGACCAAAATCCCTCTGTCCCTCTTTTCTACCATTTTGTCCCTCTTTTTAGGACATCAGAAAGAGCAGTGTGTATTACATTGCTTCACAACAATAAAACTCAAATAAATGCATTATTAACCTGAAATATATGTGTTTAAAAATGAACCTGTGTAATTAAAATACTTTGGTCTTGTTCTAAATCATTAATCAGTTACACAAAGAGGTGCAGATAGGTCAAGAAGTAACCTAAAAATTCTTCTAAATGCCCCGCCTACCAACCACGCCCCCAAAAATGCCACCTAAAACAGAAGTGTCCCTTTTTGGCCATTTGAAATGTTGGGAGGTATGCACTGAGCAGTTCCAAAATGGTTCCTGGCAGGTGTATGGATGCAGGCTAGAGAGCAACCTGAAAATAAGTAGCTCTCAGGCACAAACTGGTTGCTCATGCAGCCCCCATAGACAATTAACCTTGGACTTTCAAGATAGATTTATGGAATCTGTGGGTAATGGGCACAGCCCAGTTAGACTGAACAGTAAAATATTAGCCTTGCAGGTCAGTCTTTTCCCACAGGACTAACAAAGGAGCCCCATGGGTCTCTTTTCCAGACTCCTTTTGTTCTGTCAGAACTCCCAAAGCATTACAGACTTCATCGATAAGTTTTTCCTTAATATATAAGTGCAATGCAAAAATAAAAATGGTAAACCATGTATTCAGTTTTGTGTGATTTTTTTTTCATGTGTTACTATGGTAAATTAAGACAGTAGGAAAAGTATTAACTGCAAAAAATATGAAAATAAAATAAAATAAAAACTCATTATTAACCCTTGGCTTGCCAGAGATGAATGCAACGCATTGCTGTTCTAGCACTCCAAAGGTTAAAAAAAAAAGCAAAAAAAGGTTCAGTGATTAGTAACTTTTGGGGATTAAGAATATAAATTAAGTTGTTTGCAATACAAAATGGAAGGGTTAAAGGTATGTAAAGAGTCAAGCCAACCCTGTGTGGATTACAAAGGCACAGAAACACTACACCAGACACTCGCTCTCTACCGCCCGCCCCACGCCCCTGCTCTGTTAATATTTCATAGCGTGCAGGTGTCCTTCTGTTCCCCTGCCAAAGATCCTCTGCTGAAGACCTTAGGCGGAGGGGTATAAGGTTTCTCCTGGCTGGGAGGGGGATTTCTACAGGTCATTGAGATCCCTAGATTAAATAAGTGAGTTTCTAATGACTTTTGGGACAGCAGAAGGGCTAGGAACTGTATTCAATAGAGAGGTGCAATTCTGGAGTGAAGCAATTGCATCATAACGGACAAATAATTCCCCAAATGGGGATTTTCCCTTTAATTTTAGAGAGGTCTCTAATGTTTTGTATGCCACCTTCAATGGGTTAATAAATTAAAGAAACACATGCCAAAAACAAGTTGCACTTATACGAGAAAATGACAGATGTAAATATGCACACTTTGATAGCACTTGAAATATATAATATTATACCCTTAACGACCCATGACGTACTATGAACGTCATGGAATACCGGGCTCCCCCCGCGGCTGCACGCCATTCGGGGAGTCCAGAATCTGAGTAAAAAAAAAATGCTCCGTGGTCCTTTAGTGACCACAACGCGCCTGCGCGGCCGGTCGTTAAGTGGTTAAAGTGCTGCCTTTCAAGGGGCCAAGGGAAATGATCTTCCTTTGACCACCTCACTTACAGGTCAGGAGGATGTACTGTACTGTATAAAGGGAGAAGTACAAATAAAAATTACTTGTCCATGCCTCCCAAGTGTCACTCTAGACCCAAATCCCTCTGTCCCTCTTTTACACCCTGATGTCCCTCTTTTTAGGAGAGCAGACTTTGGAATATGTATATAAATATATCACATTGCTCTACATCAATAAAACTCACATTAATATTTGTTTAAACATCAGTATATGTGTTTATAAATCAGTCTGTGCAAATAAAACACTTTGGTCTTATTATAAATCATTTATTAGGTTACACAAGGAGGTGTCAATAGGTAGTGAAATAGCCTGAAAAGTATCGATAATGCCCCACCCACCGGCCACACCTACAGCAACACCCCCTAAAACACAAGTGTCCCTATTTGGCAATCTGAAATGTTGGGAGGTATGCTTGTCCTAGCATACTGAAAAACAAAGTGTTCCATATAAATCTGTGAATGTTAGAAAAATACTCTTTCATACAACATACCTGCCAAATGTCCCTGGTTTCAAGTGACCGTCTCTGGTTCTGACTACCTATCTCTGGATCTCTTTGTCCCTGTTTTTGTCCCCAGTTTTAAAACTGAGTCTAAACTCCATATTCTACAGGCTTGTCATTAATAGTGCAATAGGTTATAAGCTCCCTCACATGTCAATATTGCTTATATTTATAATTTAACCCCTTAAGGACTGGCGCGTGCACTCGCGGCCGGCACTTAAGGACCACAGGGCATTTTTTTTATATTAAAATCCAATTCAGGGTTCATCGTGCGGGGAGCCCTGAATTCCATGACGTGCCAGGACCGTCACTGGTCCTTAAGTGCCAGACAGACGTGACGGTTCTGGCACGGCAGTGGACGTTAAGGGGTTAATGTAGTGATCAGGCATTGGTAATGTTATTTTTGCTGTACAAGTTCGGTTTTAAATGTGTCGTGAATGGTTTTTGGTTGATATTGCTTATGTAGCAATATGGAACAATAGTGATATTTTATTATGGGACTGCTCTCGAAAAATGTGTCCCTGGTTTGCAAGCACACTTTGAAGACCGTTCCAATAAAGTATTTATTTCTATGTCGCGCTATTTCGGTGAGAAAGAGCAAGAAGATATTTCTAGTGATCCTGACAAGGTTCTGGTCTCAGTGGATACTCTGGTCTCTATGGTCCTTCTAATACTTTGATAATTGCAGTGCTGTGCAGGTATTGTATGTGTTGATTACCTCTTCTGGGATGTATACACTACTGACTTTCGATTACTAACACTAATTTATGGTGAGCTTGTCACCTGTCAAGTTTTTTCTCTGCATACACTGTACATGCAGATTTATAATTAGTATGGAGTAATTAATGACTTAGTAAGAAAGCAATTCCCTGTGTGACTTAGGAATGAATTATGGGTATGCCCTGGAGATGTTAAGGTTAACCAATCTTTTTGAAGTGGTGAAACCTGGAAGTCCATAAAAGCCTGTTACAAATATCCAATGACCGGTTAGTGGCATCCCTGGGATATATCTGGGGGGAGAGTCACTAAGCGGTGATAAACAAGTGATACAGTGGAGATGACTTCCAGTTTATCACTTCTCCTATTCCTATGTTATTCTATGGAACCTATGCAGTAAGATTGTGAAGCATACTCCTCTGACACTCAAAGGGTTAAACTTCAACTAAAGATCCACACAGCTACTTTAACTTAGTAATGCTATATTAGCTGTACTAAGAGCACATTAGTGCAGCAAAGACATTTCCCAGAAGGGACCGCATGGTACAGGAGGAGAAGCATGTCATGGGGAGGGTTGATTCAGACAGGAAGTGGGTGTAATAGAGAGGAGTTTAGGGAAAGGGCTTAAAGGGGGTGGAGACAGGAACTAGATTGTTGTTTGGGGGAAGAAAGGACAAAGAGAAGCATCCCTCCCTCCACTTTTGTGGTGTGGTTGAATGTCTCGGATGGGCGGATAGTCCTTGCATGGATTTCAGAGATCGATAACTGATGTGGTAAAGTTAGGGGATTTTATCCTTGGGCGGATGCCCTTTGGGAGTTTTGTCCCAGACTTAGGTTGCGGGAGGTGACGTTACCTATTTAAGTTAAAGTGGATGGCCAATGGGGTAATTCCTTGGGATTCAGCTGTAAATGCTGAAGAATGGTGGAGTCAGCTGTAAGTGCTGAAGAATGGTGGAGTCCGCTGTAAGTGCTGAAGAATGCTGGAATCAGCTGTAAGTGCTGACAAACACTGGGATAAGCTGTAGTGCTGAAGAATGTGTGGATTTTAGCAGGAGCCCGTACAATATGGACATGCTTGGTGTCAAGGAAAGCAGATTGGCAAGGACTGTCAGTTAATGTATGATTATTGATTAATTATGCTGTTTGAATAAGAACAATAATAATAATCTGAGTGAAATAGTAAAATAAAGCTGTGGTCTGTTATCCCCAAATATATGTGTCTATGCTTATTTGATGACTCATACCCTCTCCTCACGACATGTGTTTAATACATTGCTTTGCAATGAGTTTAATATGCCTAGGGCACGCAGCAGGTTAAATAGCTGATACTTAATAGTTTAATTTAGTGCTGGAATTTACTGCTGACTAGACAGATCTTAGTGTGTAATACACTAATTATGTGACAATAGCGAACACTGAGCTCGAAGGTCATAGATTACAGACATTGATCCACACTGCAGTCTCCATGTTATTACAGAGACTGTTCCATTAAACGCAATAGGCAGACGTCACTCCTTGTCTTTGTGTGAATTTTTGCACAGTCTGGAATGACAGCAATTTCACAGCTCCTTTTGTGTGCGTGAAGCCTGTGTTTAAATGTGTAGGTGTGTGACATTTTAACAGATTCTTCCTGTCTGTGTCATGCTGGAAGAAAATCACAATGGTCATTTATGCTTATAACACCGCAGAGAGAAGGATGGTCTGTGCTATTGTGTGGAAATGTATGGTAAGGTGCATTCTGCATGACCTTTAATTATGTTCTGCTAGTGTCTTAGTGTCACCAGGTCATGCACATAAAGAAAAAATGGAGCAATTCTGGAACAAACTAATGACACCATAGGGAACAAAAGAAAATAAACCATATTTCCCATTTATTGAAATGGAGATTTTAAGCTCCTGAATACTACGAAAGTCACCAATGCACTGCAAAGCATTCAGAGGGTTAATATCCCAAAATAAATCAATGGTCATTTTTATTTGTCCCCAGGTGTAGATAACTTGTCCCAGAACTGATTAACTTTTCTTTACACATATTCCGTGGGTGTGTGGAGGGAGGGCAAGGCGGTGACCCTGACATATTCCCCTCATGACACCTTGGAATTGAGAGGTTATGTACTAAAGTCACCTGAGTGCAAAACACGGCAATGTCAGTGCAAAAATATTGTGCCCTATGAGGTGCATTAAAGTTAGTCATCCTCAATGTTATTGCCTCCTTGTAAAGTATGAGAATGTGATTGATGTCTGTCACACTCTGTAATAGTAACAAGTTTTAGAGATATTTCAGGGAGGTTTTTTCTTTAACTCCCTCCCCTTTCCCTAATTGTTTTTTTCACTTAATTAGTGGACTGGCCACCGCAGTGGTATAACTTAATTTAAACATTGGCTAGAGAGCGCTCCATTTTACAAGCAGAAATCCTCCATCATCGGCTGGATCGAGAGGCTACGTGGAGAGGGGAGCAGAGGAAGATTGACAGACTGCGGTACCGAGATATAACCACGGTCTGTCAGGAAGTAAGGACCAGGATCATTTTTAAATGTTTAAATTTAGCGATACTATGAATTTTAAAGAGGAACTACCACCCGACACAATCTTTGGCTTCACTAAGTCCCCATCTGGGACTATCTGCTTAGCAGCGCTAGTCGCCATAAAAATTACCTTATTTAATAGATTTCTGCTCTCTTCCATGGGTGACAGGCAGGACGGAGCGCGGAAATCTTGCCATTGTGACGTCAGTCCCAGCCGGAGCCAAATGGCTCCTAGCAATGCCTCCTAGACCCGGCTGGGACTGGCAGCGAAGGCGTGCAGACATCACAATGGCAAGATGTCCGCGCTCCGTCCTGCCTGTCAGACGGGGAAGAGAGTAGAAATCTACAGCTATGCTCAGTTGATCATACACCTCCATAGAATACTGTAGCAACAGCACCACTGTGAAATTGCAGGCCATGGATGTACTGCACCCAAAAAAGCAAGTTTAAGCTGCAATAACTTTCAAATAAATAATTCCTCTGCAGTGGTTGTGCTCATGTTTTACTCAGCAGGATACATACTGCAACATATATATTTTTAATATTAAGAGTTACTAACCTTCTAAAACTACTCACACAGAGAAAAGTATCTCTGCTGGGCAGGATGCCATGACAACCGATCGGTTGACATCAGGGAAGTGAAGAGGGGAGGAACTTCAAAACTACTCGTACGACTTTTTTTTTATTTTCAGCTACAAGTTTCAAAAATTGCAGATAATTGTAAAATAATTATGACAAAAATGATTCTCAGTTTTCCTATTACATCACCCTCCTAGTCTCTTGGTAAACTAGAGTAAACCAATTCAGTGTCACAGGGGTGAGCAAGGTATTGCCCCAGAGAGTTTTGTTACATCCCTATGGAACTCAAAGTGTTAAAGCCATTCTATTGGAGCAGAATTTCTGGTTTGAGACAGGAGAGCCCTATGAATTCTCTCTGTTCTAAGGATCCGGTTTATCTTCCCTGGCAAGTAACTATTGCATTAATAGCCAAAAAGGCGTCACTTACACCTCCTATTGTAATAAGGTATCTCCTCCACCCAGGAAGATACCAGTACTGAGGCTGATATATGAAACAAACAAACAAACAAACAAATATAGAGTCATTTTGGAGTGAATTAACTGCACAATAATGAACAACAGAAAATTATTCAAGTTCCCACTGATTTCAAAAGTGGCTTTTAACCCATTAAATGCTACAGAGTCCTCTAATGTATTGCTAGTCAATGCACTGGTAACATTTCTAGATATCAAGGAGCTAAACATGGCATTTAACCCCTTAACGACCACCCTGTCATGGCACTTTTTTTCAATTTCATAGTACATACATAGGTATGTATAGATTTAAAAGCAAAATATTTTTGATAAGGGCAGTGCCAAAGTTCTCACTCAAAAAAAAAAAAAAATAATAATAATAATAAAATTCAGGGTTAAAATGTAACCCTTTGAGTGCCAGAGGGGTACAGAATGCATTGCTTTGCATTCCGTACCCCTCTGGCACTCAAAGGGTTAAATAATATTAACTCAGCATGAATTAATCCAGCATCTCGGGCTGAATTCAAATGCAGGTGCTAATTTTATCTCCAGTATCCCCATAGACTTCAATAGGACATTTTTTTATAAAACGGGAGGTAACATTTATCTCCTGCATTTGAATCCAGCCCCTCATCTGTAATGTTATAAACTCTTTAAGAACCAGAGGAATACTCCTGTGGTCCTTAAAGGTTTAAAGGGATAGTAAAGTCCAATAATAATGTTATGTTGTATTGTAGATTTAAAGTCCCCCTCCCCCTGACGTCAGCACTCTACTGACAGCAGGAGATCCTGGTCCTGGGACCAGCTGGCGGCTCTGCAGCAGAGCCGAAATCTTGTTATTTAAAAATAATTACCTCATTGGAACGGTCTACAAAGTGTGCCTGGTTTGCAAGCGCACTTTGTAGACCGTTCCAGTGAAGTAATTCTTTTTAAATATCACTGTTTCGGCTCTGCTGAAGCGCACTTTGTAGACCGTTCCAATGAAGTAATTCTTTTTAAATATCACTGTTTCGGCTCTGCTGAAGAGCCGCCGGCTGGTCCCAGGACCAGGATCTCCTGCTGTCAGTAGAGAGCTGACATCAGGAGAAAGGGAGGGAGGGGAGAACTTTAGATACGAATATCTCTCAAACCATAAAGGTATGAGAGATGGGATTTGCGCCACATAATTTCTTTTTTTTTAATCTACAATACAACACAACATTATTATTGGACATTAGTATCCCTTTAAAGCAATTATGTGCATACCTGGGAACTCTCCGGATCAGCCACAGAAACTCTGGTTTTCAGACTGAATTACCAGGTCTCCAGAGACAGAGGCTGATTCTCTGGTAGTGGGGAGATTTTTCTCCTTCCCCCCTGTCCCATCCACTTCTCCTCCTTTCCACCCTGTTCTGCCCACTTCTCACCAACTTTATTGCACAAACCCCCTATAAGCCACACCCCCTTATAAAGAAAAATTTGGCATTGACTTCCTCTTGTCAGCAGCACAAGCCCTCTCCAGGGGCCCAGATATGCTTGTCATAACTGAGTACTAGATCCCTGATCTTTCAAAGCAAGACCAGGTACATGGGTCTGCCCTGACATCCTAACACACAGCCAAATCTAAACCGGGCCTAGAAATTCTAGGGTAATTCAAATAATTTCTAAATAATAATACACATTGTATCTGGGTCCTGTATATGCATTCAAATGGTTCAGCTCTTTATTGCATATGTGAGGACCAGGGGGGGTGCAGCACATTGCTTCACTCCGTGTTGGTCCTTAAGGGGTTAAAGGGTTAGTAATGCCCAATGATAACTTTGTGTTGTAGACTTAAAAAAACATAAACTATGTGGAGCAAATCCCATCTCTCAAACCTTTATGGTTTGAGAGATATTTGCCGCTAACGTTCCCCCTCCTTCCCCCTCCCTTATGTCAGCTGTAAAGCTGAAAGAAGGAAATTCGAGCCGGCCGACACGAGGAGGTTCTTCAGCAGAGCCGAAATAGCGATATTTAAAACGAACTACTTCATTGGAACGGTCTACAAAGTATGCTTGCAAACCAGACACTTAGTAGGCCATTTCAATGAAGTAATTCTTTTTAAAGATCACTATTTCAGCTCTGCTGAAGAGCCTTCTGCTGTCAGTAGAGCACTGACGTCAGGCGAAGGGGAGGGAGGGGTGAACTTTAGAACCTAAAAGCGGTTTGAGAGATGGGATTTGCTCCACATCATTTCTTTTTTAAAGCGGAACTACCAGCCTAAAAATTTTTTAGCTTAACTAAGTCTCCATCTGGCAACTAGCTGCTTAGTAGCGATAGTCGCCAGAATTATTACCTTATTTAGTTATGCTCTCTTCTATGGCTGACAGTAGCACGGAGAGCGAACATCTTGCCATTATGACGTCCATGCGCCAGCGCTGTCAGTCCCAGCCGGGTCTATGAGGCGTTGCTAGGAGCTGGCCGTCTCCAAAAGGGACAGAGAGCGCAGGCGCGGACGTCACAATGGCAAGATGCCCGTGCTCCGTGCTACTGTCAGCCATAGAATACAGCATAACTCTATTAAATAAGGTAATAATTCTGGCGACTAGCGCTACTAAGCAGCTAGTCGCCAGATGGAGACTTAGTTAAGCTAAAGATTTTGTCGGGTGGTAGTTCCGCTTTAACATCTACAACACAAAATAAATTATTGTTGGGCATTACTAACCCTTTAAGAAATAAAAAGAGGTGAGCACTCTCACCCACAGCAGTGAACAGAACTTCAGAGCCAGATGATTATTCCACTGTTTCATTAGCTCTAGTCAACCACAGATGTGTCACTTTCTATTTGGTTCTCACTGTGGAATAGTTAGAGAGCTATCCCCAGGATCGGCTTGAACTAAGCACCTCTCTGTAAAATAAATAAAAAATGTCCTTATAATGAAAGAAGGCGTCCTTCTGCAGCTTGCTAGTAGTTATGGGTCTGGGATCCCCACGTCACAAATGCTGTAGAAATGACACAAAGAAAAAAGTAGCACAGAACGGATCTTCTAAGTGTAGTATGATAAGTAACTATTAGCGGACACCAAACACCCATTGCTCTTGAAGTTGTACTGTTGACGTGGGTAACCATCCTGGGGTTTATACCAGGAGAGTTTAAGAGACTGAGAGGCGATCTTAAATAGCCTCTCCAACAAGTGAGTACAACTTCAAGAGCTGAGTGCTTGATGTCGGCTAATAGTTACCCAGCATACTACACTTAGAAGGTCCTTTCTGCGCTGCTTTTTTCTTTGTATCGTAGCCACAGATGTGTCGCCTACGTGCACACTGCAGGTAAATCCGGCCTTGTTACCTGAGCTAAAAACAAATATTTGCTGCTCTTATTATTGTAAAAAATATAATCAAAAAGGTAGTTATTTCCAGTCAAGTATTTTCTTGATCCTGCACTTAACCTCTACTTATAATTGAGCCAATAAAAACAGTGTGTGGGAAGTGTGGGTTTTACCTCTGCCAACTCTTACGTAACACAGGGCTGGATTTACATCCCAGGTGCCCCTAGGCAAGGCACTCTAGGTGCTCTTAGTTCTACTCATGGCCACACACCCCCATCCCACACATGGCCCATTCCCAGTGCCATGCACTATTTCCTTGCACATAAAATACCCATGGAGTATAACAAGCAAGGACAAAAGTTTTAACCCCTTGGTTGCTAGAGAGATCTCCAATGCATTGCTTTGCAAAGAGTAGGAGATCTCTCTAGCATTCAAGGTGTTAAAAGCCTGTGAGGGGATAAAAACTAGTGCAGGGACTAGTGCAGGGACACACCCAGAATTCAGCACGTGAGCGTGACCAGCACAGCTGAAGCAACTGTCAAAATCTGAAGGTCTGAGCAGTTGCCTGCTCTACCTATTTGGAAATCCGGCCCTGACTGAACACACAGGTCCTTATGCAATAAAGAAAGGAGCTGTATTATAGGGGGATTAAACAGAACTACAGGTTCATTTTAATGGGACTTTAAACCTCTTAGATGCAAGAAATGCAAAACAGTGTGTTGGAAATACCTCTAGAATTCAAGTGATGTTAAAAACCCCAATGGGAATTTTATTTGTCTCCCAAGGGGCAGTTGGTTTGCTCCATAATTACTCAATTCCTTATGACATCAGCCTTACAGCTACCTAAGTCTATTGAGATCCAGCTACCTTACACACTGGGTCCATTAAAAATTCTAAAGTGCATGACCTCATTTAACCTTCTAAGGACCTTGAATGCCTTTTTGGTTCTAAACCCTCTGAGTACAAGCAATATGCTGGATGCCTCTCCAGCACTCAAGGGTTAAATAATGGTGGGAGGGGCAAGGCCTGGCATGTTGGACAGCCCCTCCTCAGTCAGATGGCGGCATCTAGCCAATCAAACTATCTCTAATACACATCACCAGTTATAACATGCTCTTATTCCTTGGAATGCCAGCAAGGGTATCCAACTCAGTACTGTGAAGTGCACTGCACTGCCCAACCCTTTGGCATGAAAAGAGTTAACATAATTTATCAATAATACATGGTGCTATATCAAGTAGAAAGAGCAGGCAATTGACATTTGATCCTTACAAATCTCCCAGGCAACAGTTACCTCTAGGCCAGGGTTGGGCAATAATTTTGATCCAAGGGCCACACACGCACACATACTCACAAGCCAGTCAGACCCAAGGGTCAGACCGAGCCCACGGGACACATTTTGCCAATCATTGCTCTTAACCCTTTGAGTGCCAGTTAGGTAAGCAAAGCATTGCTCTGCAATTCGCTGCGTACCCCTCTGGCAGCCAATGGATTAAATCAAGGAGAGATTGACCAATCAACATGTGGATTTCAAACCTGTCTGGCTCAAGGCACAAACACATTTCCAGGCCACACCTACATTTTTATAGATCGTTTGACAGCAACATAATGAAGAGGGTATATACTTAAGTAACTTTTAGGTTCCAGAATCATAAGGAATATAAGCAGAGTAACAATTAGATATAATGCTTTAAAAATTACTATAGGATTAAATCAGAAACAGAGCATTTACTCTGCATGGGTGTGTTTGCACATCAACATTATTAGGCTGTGACTGGGCACTGCTGAATGTTGACAACGCCCCAAGCATACTCTGCTAATAAGAGATCTCAGATGTGCTGTCCAGTACTGAAAGAATGAGCATGGCCATCTGAAGGCTGTTAAGAACAAAATGAGTGTCTGTATCATCAAAGAAAAAAATTGGTACTCTTAGCAGCTGTCCATGGCACTGAAAACCACTGTTATGTGAAAGGAGAGAATGATCCCCTAAAATATTGCCTTCATTAGTACACCTGGGCCATAGAAGAGCACTCACTGACATAAGCACAGCTCTCTTAATCATATTATTGCCCTTAGTACATTTATGTCCTAACAAAGACTAATCCCTTAATCATACAAATGCCACCTGCTAGTCTTTGTAGTACAATGACACTAAGAATAGATGGTGGAAGAATGGAACCTCTGATACAGGCATTTGTGTCCACTAAAAACAGCTAATTTCTGGAAGCTCAATGTAAAACAATTACATTTAAAGGGATAGTAATACTTAAAATGTAAGAAATGCATGTTGTAGGTTTTGTCCCCCTGAGTAAAACAAGGGTACTCCCACTGCTGAGAGATATTGTATTGAAAAATTATAACAGCTCAAACTTGATTTTTTTAGGTGCAATATCACAGTAGCCTGAACATTTACAGTGGCGCTGTTGCTACACCATCCTATGGACTGCTCTGGTCTGTAGACCATAAATCTCCATAGCATAGTGTAGCAACAGCACCACTGTAAATTTTCAGGCCACTGTGATATTGCATCTAAAAAAATTAAAGTTTGAGCTATTATAATTTTTTAATAAAACACATCTCAGCAGTGGGAGTACCCTTGTTTTATTCGGGGACATAAATCCTACAACAAATTTTTTTTTACATCTTAAGTATTACTATCCCTTTAACGGTGTTAATACTTTAGCTTTTAAGCAGAAGCCTCCAATTTGGATGTAAGATTCCGCTCATCTCCAATAGACCATCCTATTTCAGGAGTCTGAATAATAAAGGTTATTGTCAAGGCAATAGCTAAGGGTGGTTTATTGTGGTAGACTGGAGCTCAAACCCAGTCAGGAGACTCCCTTGATAACGCTGATCTAGTTCTTCCAACTAGATGATTAATTTACAATTTTAAAGAAAGTTCCTGATGCCTCTTCGTCTGTGTGAAGTGGCAAAGATGTCTGCATTCAGTAAAGTTAGTAACCATTGGTAACAAAAAACCTCATCTAGTCATAAACATTGTGAGGAGCTAAAGCTGTTGATCTGCCGAAGACTCATCCATTCCATCAGAAATGTTTATAACTTGGCAAGGAATCTGGAGGGTGTAACCTATTTGATGGATTTCCTGTTTCTGAAGTATGGTAGTGGGGATCTTGACTCACATAGGACAGCTGGCAGGTGGATCTTTAAGGAAGAGATGGACAAGAGCAGATAAATAGCAAAGAGGGGAGCTAAAGGTGTTACACTAGGCAAAGCCATCCCATGATAAAGAAAACATAAACAAGAGAGAGGGAGGCATTGATGCCATTCGTATCCTCCAGTAACTGCCCAACCCATATAAGCCAATAATATATGGGTGATGGTAATGTGAATTGGCCTTGTGACACACCTCCTCTACACCCCCATGTGAAATAATCACAGATGGGAAAGCAACACATCAGAGATAAGTTGGCACAGATGGCTCGGCATGCTCTAAAACAGGGCAGCCAAGCCACGCATGTAAACTAAGCCTAACAATGCAGGTTTTCAGTTTCCCGGACTGGGCACAGGTGTGTAATTAGTGGATTGTTCATTCTGATTAGTTCACCTGAGCACAGGTAGGAGAATCCCCCAAAAAACATCACTATTGGAAATACTTGAGAACTGTGGTTGAGAAACTCTGCTCTTTGGTGATACCTGGGAACTTTCAAGCCCTGGGGTATCATGGAGGGAAGGGGATGGGAGTGTCTAAATGATGAAATCTGCTTAATCAGGGTTGGTGGGATTAGGAGGTGGAAAGGTAGGGATTACCATGAAATAGGGAGGGAACAGGCATGGCGGAGGGCAGAACTGCTGGAGTGGGCAGAGTTAATGTGGGACTCAGCAGACCAGAACATCAGCCTCTGTTCCAGAACAACTATTTAAGTCTGCAAACTGGAGTCAGCAAGGCAGATCCAGTGAGTTCCCAAGTGTATCTATGGTATAGATGGGTTGCTCCAGAATTGCTATTTTTTTCGTTTGTGGATAAAGCCCTATGTGTGAAAAGATGGCAGTCAATTGCATGAATGGGAAAATGTGAAAAGATGTTTAGAGAGAAGCCCAAATTCACATCCCTGGGAACTTTCATTTGTGGAGTCCCCAGAGGGGGTGGGAATTGGAAGGAACTGGGTGGGGAAGGAGGAAAAGTGGGAGGAACTAGGTTTGAAGGAGTAGAAGTAGGTAGAATTTTAAAGAAAACTCCCCACATCCGGAGAATCAGCCTCTGCCCCGGAGGCCCAGTTATGCACTCTCAAAACCGGAATCTCCGGGGCAAATCTGGAGAGTTCCCAGGTATGAATACTGGAACAATACTTGGCTTTATTTGTAACTGTGATAAATGTAAATATATATTATGAACTCATTTTTGGAACAAAACATTAATATAAAGTATACATATATAATATATACAATATATACATACATACATATATACATGCATATATAAGAAGTAAACCAGTAGTAGACAGCATTTGGTACTCCAGCCAGGGAAGGATTTCCCATCAGGCACAGTAGGCAACTGTCTAAAGCACCACATTTTGAAGGGCTCCTCAGCCATACTGGCCATGTACACATACTACATCCCTGCTGCTTTTTATAATGGACACTTTATTTACTAGATTATATAGCCATTTAAGGACCATCATTTTACCTCTTGGTTGCAAAGCAATGAGGTGGTGACCTTTCTAGTATGCAAGGGGTTAATAACTGCTTTTGTAAATGTATAAGATGTTATTTTCTGTGCCAGGCAACAATGGGTTAGTGTGTGTGCAGGATCATGTAAGAAGTAATGTGTGTCCACGCGCAGTGCTAAAGGTGCCTAAGGTGGCTTTGCCTAGGGATGCCTGAAATGTAAATCTGGCCCTGATTCCAGCTTTTGGGGACTACAACTCAGCTGGTTGGAGATGATGGGAGTTATAGTCCTCAACAGCTGGAGTGCCAAAGGTTGCCTAGCCCTGATATAAACAAATGTCAGTCCCTGCACTATCACACTGGCTCTATGAGGGACTGTGCCTTTAAAGCAGAGTTTACTGCCTTGTTTGAGGGATCAAGGTTCAATAATTTATGGCAACATTTGTAAAGTAAAGAGCAGGGAGCACTATGTTGAAATGACGTCCCTTTTATTCACCACTCCCTACCCCGTTAGCTTAATAATGTAGAAGATAAATACTGACATACACGCATAGAATTATATACATATAACTACTATACCCTTTCCTCAAAAAAACCTCAGCCCTTTCACATAGATATCTGGTATATTGTATTCGACTGTCTGGCTTTTACGTCTGGGCTTGCTAAGCTAGCAAACTGATTACACTATATTATCAAGAAATCAAAACACAAAAACGGAGAAGAATTGAAACAATTCTGGTGCAAACCATCTGCACCATGGGGGAAAAAAAGAAATGTCTATTGATTTAAAGAGGCCATTTAACCACTTGCATACTAGCAAGGACCCCAATGCATTGCTGACAACATTTCAAGTGGCCAAAGAGGGACACTTTTGCTTTAGGTGTTGTTGCCGGGGCGTGGCTGGTAGGTGGGGCATTATCAAGAATTTTTAGTTTATTTCGTGACCTACTGACAGGTCTTTATGTAACTACATAAGCAATTTAAAGCAAGACCAAAGTATTTTATTTACAAAGTCTGGTTTATAAAAACATATACTGAATTTGAAACAAAGTGAGTTTTACTGCTATGGAGCAGTGTGATACAATTATATACATACCCAAAGCCGGATTTCCCAATAGGCAGAGTAGGCAATTGCCTTAAGCTCTAAATTTGAAGGGCGCCTCAGCTGTGCAAGCCACACCCACATTCTGAATTGTGGGAGGGGTCAGAGCAATCTCAATATCGCTGCACCGGTTTTATACCCCTTTAGAGGTTGTTATTTAACTCCCTGGATGGTAGAGATATCTCCAATGGACTGCAAAGCAATGCATTGAAGAGCTTTCTAGCAACCAAGGGGTTAAAGTTTTTGTATTTTTTTTGTCCTTGCTTGTTATAGGCCAAGGGCATTTTCTGTGCTAGGAAATAGCGGGGGAGAGGACATATGGTGAATATGGGTGTGGTCATGGGTGGAGCGAAGAGCACATAAAGTGCCTTGACCAGGGGTGTCTGAGATGTAAATCCCGCTATGCACATACCACACTATCTGATCCCCTAAAAAAGAGGGGCATCAGCAAAGGAAGAGGGACAGACAGATTTGGGTCTCAGAGGGACTGTCCATCTGAAAGAGGGGCATTTGGGAGGTATGCATTACTTCTCAATGCTTTGGAAACCTCTCTAGCAGTTAAGAGGTTAAAAGACCAATTTCAATCAATGGGCATTTTTAGTTGTCCCCTGCTGTGCAGCTGGAATACCCATGAATTATTTTTACTGTATAGTTAACATGGAATCACAATGAAACTGCACAAATAATACATGCAGTTGTAATTTCCATAGAGTTCTGTTAATGCTCTTTGTTATATTGAGACATAAGTGATGTTGGGATGGAGGCTTGACTATTGTAACTAGGGTTGCCACCTGCCTTGCCCACAGTGCTTAGACAGCTCAGCTACACCTCACTGCTGAGGCCCAACAAGGCCAAAACATACGTCTGGGGTTGGCTGCTTCTCGTGTTCAGAGAGGAATTGCTTGGCATTTTGTGGTTGGACTGCTGTAATGGCAGGTCCAATATGATATGCTTTTGGATATTTCCTCTCTGTGAAAGGCACTAGTGGGCTAAAAGAGAATGCACCCTGGGTAGGACACCATTCCTATAGAGCCTGCAAATTTGTATTGCAAGTTCGTTCCTAGCTGAGTATTTCTGACTTTTAATATAAACATACCTCCCAACATTTCAAACAGCCAAAGAGGGACATTTTTGTTTTAGGGGGTATTGCTGGGGGAGCGGCTGGTGGACAGGGCATTACCAAAAATTTGTAGGTGATTTCATGACCTACTGACACCTTTTTGTGTAACTGAATAAATTATCTAGAGCAATACCAAAGCTAATTTAGAAACAAATATAATGACATTTAAACAAACAGTAATGAGAGTTTTATGGATGTAGAACTATGTGATACACTTATATACACACCACACAGTGTGATGTCCTAAAAAGAGGGACACCAGGTCATGAAAGAGGGACAGAGGGATTTGGGGCTCAAAGAGGGACTGTCTCTCCTAAAGAGGGACACTTAGGAGGTATAAAGATATATATTGGAGGTGCACAACCTTGTAAATGTAAATGGAAGTAGTTCTCACTTAAAGGGAATGTGCTAAGTCAAATAACTGAAGTATATACAATAAAGAAAAAGGAAAGAGTCTCTTTCCTTTTTCTTTATTGTATACACTTAGGAGGTATGTATAAATATGCAAATTACCCTTGGGATTAGTCACCCCAAGGGTAATAGGGGGAATCCAACATTGGACACCTTGCTCACAGTGCTTAGGGAGATCAGCTACACCTCACTGATGAGGACCAGCACGGCTGAAACGCACATCTGGGGTTGGCTGCTTCTCTTGTTCAGAGAGGATTTGTCTGGCATTTTGTGGTTGTACTGCTTTAAGGGCAGGACCAATATGATATGCTTTAGGATATTTTCTCTCTAAGAAATGCACTAGTGGTCTAAAAGAGATTGCACCCTGGGTAGGACACCATTTCTATAGAGCCTGCAAATTTGTATTGCAGGTTCGTTCCTTGTTGAGCATCTCTGCCTTTTAATATACCTGTCTGGTTATGACCAGGACAATCAGATTTTGGGCTCCCCTGTCCATTTTTGTCAACACTGACAGGGTTTGAGGTTCTGAAACCAAACTCTTGTGCTGCTATTGGTTAGAGCATACATCTATCACCAGACAAGCTTGCTAATTTAAATGGTGTTTTAACCCTTTGAATGCTAGAGAGGTCGACGATCTGGTCTATTCTGGTGGGCAAGATGAGTAGTAAACATATGGTTTCTCATCACATATCTCTGCACCTGGGAACTCTCTGGATTTGACCAGGAGGCTCTGGTTTTTAAACTTAATTACTGGGTCTCCAGGGACAGAGGCTGATTGTCAGTGCTCAGTGAGTTCCCATGTAACTCCGCCCACTTCACTGTCAGTTCCAGCCATTTTGCAATGTTCTTCCAACTCTCCGTCCATTTTAAGTATAAACGCAGCCTTCTAACTTCCCGATCCTGCCCACCCTTCTCAAACACCACCCACTTTATAATGCAAATTGCATAATTTAGATACTCCCATCCCCAGATCTTGATGGACCTCCAGAGGCTTGGGGCAAGAAGTTTCCCAGACATGTCTAACACATTATGGGCATTATTCACAAAAGAAAATAGGAACAATTATGTGATACACCAACTGCATCACAGGGGAGAAATACAACTTCCAATTAATCTGTGTTTCTTTAACCCCTTAAATGCTAGAGAATTCGCCAGCTCATTGCTTTGCAATGTGTTGGAGACCTTTATAGCATCAAAGTGGTTAAAACCCCCATGTAGAGCAAATTAAATTTGGGGAAATGTTATTTCCTGCATTTGGTGCAGCTGGTTTGCTCTGGAACTGCTCCACGTTTCTTTTGTGAAAAAGGCCCTAAGGCAGTGTAGGGCAACCTGATGCATACCTCCCAAGTGTCCCTCTTTAGGAGGGACAGCCCCTCTTTTAGACCAAAATCCCACTGTCCCTCTTTCCCACCCTAATGTCCCTGTGTTTAGGAGATCAGACTATGTGGTGTGTATATAAGTGTATTACATTGCTTCACAGCAATAAAACTCACATTAATGTTTCTTTAAATGTCAGTATATGTGTTTATAAATTAGTGTGCTTAAATAAAATACTTTGGTCTTGTTATAAGTCATTTATCAGGTAACACAAGGAGGTGTCAATAGGTCATGAAACAGCCTGAAAATTCTCGTTAATGCCCCGCCCACAGCCACACCCCCAGCAACACCCCCTAAAACACTATTGTCCCTCTTTGGCAATTTGAAATGTTGGGATGTTTGACCTGAGGCCTCCAGCTGCTGCTAGACTACAAGCCCCATCATTCACAACCAGAATGATGGGAGTATATGATACAAAAAGTAGTTGGCGCTACTCACTTGAGGGATACTATAGGTGGGATGGAGAGAAGAAAGGAATAGAAGTATGTGCTTGTACAGCATAAAATAGACGTTTGATTGGAACAATGCTAGTTATGCTTAACAATAAACAGAAAGTTGTACAGAGAGACTGCTCCAGGTAAGTGGAGAGAAAGGCATCTAGGTATGTATCAATGGAATGTCCACACTCTTGAGAAAAATACCCATCATGAAGACAGACAGCCACCTCCATCAATGACAGGATACAGACAAAAAGAATACAGCAACTCGGCTTCTCAATGTGGAATTGAATAAAATCTCCAAGTTTATTTACACATCGTATAAAACTTGTCTGAAGGAGTTCACAAATCACAACATGTACACATACAAAACACCTGATAGACTGAAAAGTCCTTCGTTGTAGGTAGAGTCATGGGTGTTTAGTGTAGCCTGTATACTCATCACTCCTCCCACCACACACCCGGTACTCAATTATACTATGAAAACATAAAATATAATAAAATAAATACATAAAAACTAAACTATATGTACTATCATGTAACATTGTAAATGACATAACACACATTAATGTCTGTAGTAATCCAATTACCACCAAAACAAATATTCATATATTTCGATATCAGACCATCAGTATTTGTAAAAAGCAAAAGATGCAAATACACCAATGTCAGCAGTCACAAAGTGACGGACATTCCCATACAGAATAAAGGGATATCATCAAAAAAATATATTGACATGAAGAGGATAAATATACCAACCCATTACAGAACCAAAGTCACAAATTTCCTTACACACAAATTGGGTCTAATAGTAAAAACTAAGATTCCATTTTGAATTAAGGCCCTCCAGTATTCTGGTTTTTAATTGGTGAATCCAATACATTTCCCTATGTGCTAGAGTCGGGAAGACATCCCGTCCCCTAATAGGCTTGATCGCCTTTTCTATTCCTTGAAACCAGAAATGGCCTGAATCCGAATTGTGTATCATGAAGTGTGTCTTGCTACAGGGGATTTGTTAGCCCTCTTCTCAATAGCATTAAGATGATACCTTATCCTCTTTTTACGGGGTCATGTTGTCCTGCTGACATATTGTAATTTACATGCCCGGCATGTTATGAGATAAATATCGTAAGTGGTTGAGCAGTTCATGAAGGTCCTAATGGGGTAGGACTTAGATGTAATACTACTTAGAAAGTTTTTTGATACATTTGCAAAATTGCAGCTGTGACATCTGCCTCCACATTTGTACAACTCACTGACTCTCAACCACTTATAGTCATTAACATCAATCCTCTGCCAGGCAAAAAAAAAACTTGGGGACAATTGTTTCCCAAGTATAGGTGCCTTCCGACTAGTGAACCTACACCCATTTTGTAAAACTGTTTTTAGAACTGGATCACCATACAGAATGGGAAGAAGCGCATTTACATTCCCACACACTTTGTTATACTCACATCTGTAATCTGTTACAAAAGTAATAGGGTTACAATTATCCCCCACCCATTTCCTCTTTTAGGTTTATCATCAAAAGACTTCCTAATAAGATCTAGTCTATTCAAACCATCTACTGACTTTCTAACTTGACTGATCAAAAAATCAGAATAACCTTGATCTCGCAATATATTAGACAAGACCTCTGCCTGATCTAAATAATCCATTTCTGTTGTACAAATACGTTATAGATGAATAAACTGTCCTCTCAGAATGTTTCTAATAAAATGACAGGGATGACAGCTATTTGCTAAAAGTAATGTATTGCCAGAGTTAGGCTTTCTGAAACACAAACATATATTTTGCCTGTTTCCATATCACCTGTTAGCCTAGCATCCAAAAATTCTACTGATTCAATTTGTACCATGTATGCCTCAGTGTGATAGTCTTTCTTGTCCATAACTACTATACTACATCCTTTGTCAGAATTATCATCACAATGGTATTGTCTTTAGACAAATTCTTGAAGGCATTACGCTCAGACTTATCTCCATGGCGACCAGAAATTCAGGTTTCTGGAGTCCTGTGCCAGCCTAGTGAGTGCTCTTTCAACTGATATTTTGAAAAACATCAATATGATTAACCCTAAAGTGGAAAGGATAAAAGATAGATCTAGATTTAATATGCACTGGAAGCTTATTGATGACATCACCCGCTTTACTTACCCAAAGACTGCATGCCCAATAAGACACACTGTTCACTAAAAGACCATACATGATGTTCAGGCAATACATCTACATGTGGAGGTTCCATAATGTCAAAATTGGGACTAAAATCTTCCATGTTACTATCTATAACTAGAGAACTCTCCAACAGGGATTGACTTCCAGAAGAACATTATCATGCTCAACAGGGTAATTTACACAATAAAAGTGTTTACTTAAAGGGATAGTAATACTTCGTTTTAACTTTATTTTATTTTGTAGGCATTAAAAAAACATGAAGAATGATATAAGTCTTATCTCTCAAACCTTTATGGTTTATGAGATATTCACAAGCAAAGTTCCCCTCCCCGCCCCTTTTACCTAGTGTAAGTCATCTCTTCTCAGATGTGAGTCTGGTTGTATGACAGTACAGATAACAGAAGGGGACAATTTTCTTTGTATGAAAACAATGAAAGCCCTTCACCCCTTGACAAGTTTTTCAGCTTTTTCCCTTATCTTAATTGAAGATTGTCCCTCTCTGCAGTCTACCTGGGCATCTCCCTTCTGATCTGGTTGAACAGGGGGGGGATACTTTGTTTGTGAATATCTCTTAAACCATAAAGGTTTCAGAGATAAGACTTATATCATTCTTCATGTTTTTTTAATGCCTACAAAATAAAATAAAGTTAAATAAGTATTACTATCCCTTTAAAGTCAATGACCTGACAAATCTGTTAACATCCAGTAATGTGTTAAAGCGGGACTTTCACAACAAATGAAAACTTAACCATGGGTTTTAATTCTAAGAAAACATCAGCATTGTGTTTGTTTTTCTTCCCACTCACCTAGCAGTGGAGATATTTAACCTGCAAAATTGGGTACTTCCGCTTTCTACGAGACCCTGTACCATCTCAGGACTTCCCAGCTACCCCAGGAAGTAAATTGAGTTTGCTGTAACGTTAGCCTGCAGAAATACAGCTACAAAGGGGAGCGTGAACGCTCTCCATGGGGCAGCTGGGAAGTCCTGAGGCATCATGCAGTCCCGCAGAACACGGAATTGCCCGATTTTGAAGGTTAAATATCTCCACTACTCGGTGAGTGGGAAGAAAAACTAACCCAACGCTGATGTTGTGTTTAGAATTAAAAACCATGGTTAAGTTTTCATTTTTGGTGAATGTTCCACTTTAAACAAATTTCTGTGTGTAGTAGGTGAATAACCAAGACCTTTGGAAATGACCTTCAATTCTGAAGATGTTACAGAATGTGTAGATACATTGATAACATTAGTTACTTAGTCACAAACTTCTGTTTGTTGTTCCCCATCGTTTGTCTAGTAATTCTTGTTGTGTTTTATCCCTGCCCTCCATGTGTGCCTGGCTTGGTGGAACCTCAAGTGGATCTGGGGCACCAGGGAGGTACCTCATTTTATGTATCCTTATTACTGAACCGAGATGGAATGTCTGGTTCACTCCCTGAAATATTATCGTTATTTCATATATCACTATCGATATTACTCTCCGAATCCAAACCTGATGTTTCCCAGTCAGTGTTCGAAAAGTTAACTCTTTCAGTGTAATATTAATATCATACTGAAAATCCTTATCTCTGAACAATGAGTTACCACATTTTTCAATAAAAAATCCTAATATGCATCTACTTCTTCAGTAGGAAACCCGGTATATCAATGTAGTTTCACAGCCATATGACAACACAGAATTATATTTAACTGACTTATATGCACGTTTTTTTCTCCACCAGTGGAAGAATATTCTGTCCATTAATACACGTCACCACAAAAATGCACTACATATATAATTATAAATAGAAATATTCTTTCACTTTAAACAACCATACATAATACCGCCTTTTTCTATAAATGCTTCAAACATCTCATATTCTTTAGATAAAATATGTGTTCATATTATACTTCTCGCTTCCACGCATCCAATCTATTGAAATAAAATACAATTTAAAAAAAAAATTAAAAATAAAATAATAGACGACATACTGTTCACATAAAGAGGAGACACATTTTACCTCTAGGGATATATCCCAAACTTAAGAGAAATCCAAATTTTTCACTACCTGCATTTAAGCCCCTAGGAATCTGACTGTCCTACTCAAAAATCCAATGAGTTTCTTTCATTGACATTTGACATATATGGGGCTAGATTCTATTGCAAGTGCTAATTTTATCACTGCGTTTAGCTCTAGTTTTCCCCATAGACTTCAATAGGAAAATATTTGATAACACAGGTGTTAACATTTATCACCTGCAATAGAATCTAGCCCATGATCTCCACCCCTCCAATTAGGTTTAACAATATCTAGTCCATAAAATGAAATTTGTTTTGGGTCCTAATTATGATGCTTTTTAAAGTGATGGGAGAGATATTGGATCTCAAACCCCTTCTCTATGTTTTTCTTATGCTCGTATACACGTTTCTTTGTCTTTTTGTTCTCCCTACATATTTTTTCTTCCGTAAGCACTCTATAACTTAAATTATATTACTGGAGTTACATGTTATAAATGTGTTTATTTTGTATATTTTATTACCATTAATAAATTCTTTTCTACCTCCTATTTTCTTAGTTTTTTTTTACCCATAACATACTCTGCATCTATAAAATCCCCTTGAAAAGTAAAGTCTCCGTCCCCTGGAATAAATATCAAGTAGAAATGCAGTGAAGAGACAGCAGGTTTAAAATAACATATATTGCCTGCTGAAAAGTAAGTCTTCGTTCCCTGAGAATATAGCGGTGAAGCAGTCCCGTGCTTTTAAGAAGTGGTACAGACCACAAAATCGCAATAAAGGGAACATTGTTACAGAGGCTTCTGGAAAAGTTACAATTTCCTGTATATACTAATGGAAGGATACAGACACTTTAATTAAAGGCAAGAAAAGTTACAATTATTACACAGAGTTAACCCCTTAATGACCCTTGACAGTCATAGTACGTCATGGGTAGATCTCACTTAACGACCCATGACATACTATGACCGTCATGGAATTCCGGGCTCCCCCCCGCGGCTGCACGCCTTTCAGGGAGTTCGGAATCAGAATTAAAAAAAAAATGCTCCTTGGTCCTTTAGTGACTGCAACGTGCCCACGCGGCTGGTCGTTAAGGGCTTAAGAAGATACATTTGTTGCAACATTTATTCACAATTGAGATATAAGGAGATTTGGAGAATAACACTATATAACTATTGGATTTCATTATTATCTCAATATATTTGATTCACAAGCATTTTTATGTTATTTTTTCATCATATATTTTTCACTTTTATTTTTTATTTATTTATTTTTTTGGTATATTTTTATTTTTTGATAATTTATGATTGTATATTAAACAGATTCTTTAGTGCACTATTTATTTTTGTTTGAGCTCATATTTAGGAATATAGTTAAGGTGCGCTTTAATATATTATACTTTTTGACCCGTATTGGTTTTTGTGTCCTTCCTGATGTTGGATTTGGGAGTGTCCCAGCAGCGGGGACACTGATACAGACCACGATCAGAGAAGGAATTATAACCGATTATAAGTTTGATACTGTGGGGTTTTGAATCCAGAAATGTACTATAGCTTCTAAACATCTTGTTTTTAAATAAATTATGTTTAGTACATTTCATAACTAAGAGTCTAACCAAATGTATTAATATATGAGAAAGTGTGGTGCCTCAAATTGTTGTTTTTTTAAGTTTGCTGAATTTATATCTTGTAGTGTAGATATTAATTTGAGATCAGACTACATTCAAACTAAGGGGTGCAAACATGGATAGATCTATATTTTTTACACATGGAAACATTTTCATAAAAAGGAGGTAGGTATCAGAGTTTGGTGAAATCTGAAAGTGGTGGAAACCAGCACTGTAAGGTGAACAGCCCATGACTGCCTAAGGGCGCGCCCAAACATAACCAAAGGCCCAAATCCCCCCAGTAACGGACACAGACAACTCTCTGGGAAGGAAAAGGCCACAGCTTTATTAAAATTATAACAAAACAGTTAACATTATGCCTGCATCTCAGCAACTGCTGAGTGGCACAATAAACACACCCAACCAACAAGAGTCTCTGCCCCCACTCGTGCCGTTAGCCTACGAGCGGGGGACTAACTCCCCAAAACCCGCTAGGGGTACCTGACAGCTAAAAGTTATTCCCTGGCGAGGACCCACCCTCGAAAATTCACTGTGACACCAAACAAAAAAGGGGGAGGGAGGGAACAAATAAATTTACCCGTGTGGCTGTCTCACACGATGAACCCCAGTACTGAAAAAGGAGTGTAATGAAAAACATACAGAGCTGCATAGTATACCTGTTATTCCAATTCAGCCCTGCACATCAGTACTCTTCAACCTTTTAAGTACCAGAGAGGTGTGCCACTTGGCAATGTGTTACACCCCTCTGGCCCTTAAACTGGTAACACGTTCATTGCTAGCCTGCTCACCTTAGATGGAACACAGGTGGAGGTGTGGCTATGGGAGGGGCTAGGGTCACCTAATACAGGCCCACTAGCATTCAAGAGTAATTATTCTAAACACTGTCAATCATTTATGTAAAAAGAAAACTGAAAAGATTACATTTTGCTTTTGTTACCCTGTTAAAGTCTGAGGCCTGTAAGTTATTTCATATGAGAAGTATAATATAGATGAAGCCAGGGAAGTAAACATGAAGTACCTCAGGCCTGACAGTTTGTGTGATTGCAGCTATCTGCAGTATAAGCTGACAAACTAATCTCAGCCTTCAGTAGTTTCACCTTTATACATTGTTCCTCTAGTTTTCTATTTCTCCTCTATCTTTGCCCTTGTGCCTTTCTCAGGAATGAAGCTCTCAAAAGGATTGAAGATCAGGTGAACAAGATAAGTTTTAGGCTAAATTCACACTGGTGATTTACTTAATGCGCTGAATTTACCTATAAAATCGCTTAAAAATATGTATGAGATTTTACTGCAATTATCATGTGTTTTTCAATTCTTTCATTAACATAATATTTGGTGCAATCAGAGCCTGATTTATATCCCAGGCATCCCTAGGAAAGGCATTCTAGGTGTCCTTAGCTCCACCCAGCCCCCTCCCCCTCACACACACACACACACACTCCTTACATGCCCCTGCCCCTAGTCCCATTTATTGATTCCTGGCACAAAAAATATGCTTGACCTATAACATGCAAGGACAAAAAAAACAATTTTCACCTCTTGGTTGCTAGAGAGATCTCCAATACATTGCGCTGGAGAGCTCTCTGATAACCAAGGGGTTAAATAATAGCCTGTAAAAGTGTATAAATTGGTGCAAGGACACTGATATTGCTTTGTCCATACCCACAATTTAGAATGTGGGTGTAGCCAGTACAGCTGTGGCACCCCTCAATATGTGAAGCTCAAGGCATTTGTCTACACTGCCTGCTGGGAAATTCCGGCCATGGATAAAATGGGTAAATGAAGCTGCGATAACACACTGTTGGATCAAAAGTTGAAGCAAGGTGCATTAGCTTGCAAAATACAATGTGTTTTTGACAAGTGTGAACAGTCCCATATGACACAAGGATACCAAATTCACTCTTTTTTTATATGCTGAATTATTGAGATTCTATTGCATTGTAAATATGTCAACATTTTGGTCAAGAAAATCTTACCTCCTTCAAAATTTGGGGAAGGTCACTTTTTTGTGGCCATAACACTGACACAATAAAGTAACGGTTAGCCTCCTTATTGACTATACATATTCTGCAGGTGCATAGGTCACATTGCCTATACTGTTTATCTTGCCTATACTGTTTATCTATTTTATGAATGTTCACCCATTTTTATACCTTTATGTTCCTGTCAGGGAACACTGAGTCTGATTTCAGTAAGCTCTCTGTGTGGGACTGTAAAAGCAGAGAGAAAGAAAGATACAATATAAAAAAAGACAGTAAAACAATGTAGAAAAGCTGCCTGTACAGCATACAGATCAATCAGAGCTGCAGGAAGACTGCAAAATTGATTGTTCCCAACTGAAAGCTCACAGGAAACAGATATTCAGTGAGCTCAATGTCAGGGCATGTACCTGTAACAAAAAGATAGGTGGATTTGAAAATAAATAAATACATAAATAAAAAGTATGGGTAATTTGACTTTACATATTATGCACTAGCAGCGTATGTAAAGTCAAAACAGAAGTTGACTGTCTCTTTAAAACTCATCTCTTTTTGATGTATGTTCAAGCGAAAAGAAAAGTGGTGAAGTTGTCGAGCAAACTAACTGAACTATAGAGAACCAGTAAAAGATTTCCATTGATATAAATGGGGCCTTTAACATCTTAAACCTTTCAGTGCCAGAGGGGTACGCAACGCATTGCTTTGCAATGCGTTGCGTACCCCTCTGGCACTGAAAGGGTTAAGGACTGTCATGGAAATCCGGGGTCCCCTCACGGCTACACGCTGTTCGGGAATTACGGAATCGGATTAAAAAAAAAAAAAAAAAAATGCTCTGTGGTCCTTAACCCCTTAACAACCCTTGATGGTCATAGTACGTCAAGGGTCGATCTGACTGAACGACCCATGACGTACTATGACCATCATGGAGTTCCGGGCTCCCCCCACGCGGACGTTCAGTCGCGGTGCCGATACCCCGGTCGTTAAGGGGTTAAGTTACCTCCGCGTGCATGTGCGGCCGGTCCTTAAAGGGTTAACCCCTTTACTTCTAGATAAGTCTACAACGCACTGCAAATCAATGCACTGGACACTACTCATGGGGTGTAAAGTCCCATTTAAATCAGATTTTGGAAAATGTTTATTGTCCCCTCTCAGGCGACCTGTTAATGTACTTTCAATACTTGTAAGTGATTCATTCTGTTTTTGACATCATCTCCCTGTGCTCTGCATTACAGAAGAGGACCGCGCGGGAGTACAAGGAGCTAGCCCGTCTCTTGTGCCACTTCACTGGACCTCCAGGGATTGGGAGGTAGGAGATGAGGGCATTGTGGATGGCCTGGGGCCAATGTGGTCGGGGGTGCCCATGGCACTTCTTGCACCAGGGCCGGAGGGTTCTAGTTACGCCTCTGCCCAGCGTGTGTTTATATTACATATTTATATGCTTTTAAATAGTATTTTGGTGTAGGTAATGTCTGCTTTGCTGTACAAGTCTAGCTCTGATACAATATTTCCATACCTCCCAAGTGTCTCTCTTTGAGACCCAAATCCCACTGTCCCTCTTTCACATCCTAGTGTACCTCTTTTTAGGATATCAGACTGTGTAGAATGCATATACGTGTATCACATTGCTCCACAGCAATGCAGCTCACATTACTGTTTATTTAAACTTCATATTCACATGTTTCTAAATTAGTTTGTGTAAATAAAATACTTTGGTCTTGTTGGAAAAATAATTTATTCAGTTACACAAAGAGGTGTTAAGAGACCATGAAAGTATCTAAAAATCCTCAGTAATGTAATAACCACCAGCCTCTACCCCAGCAACACCCCCTAAAACAAAAGTGTCCCTCTTTGGCCATTTGTAATGTTTGGGTGTATGTATTTCTGTTGGCACCATGTGGCACAGTACTATGGATGGACTGCTGATGTTCTGTCATGTGACGGCCAAGGGAAAAGTGCTGAATGGGTGGGCAACCTGCATCCCTCCAACTGTTACTGAAGTACAAATCCCAACATTGTGTGCCGGCCGATCATGGGAATTGTAGTTCAACAACAGTTGCAAGAACACTGATTACGCTTTTGGATGCTTATGTACAAAGAAATTTCTAGTTATTTTATTGCACATTTATTTTATCTATTTTTTATGAACCTCTCACAGGAAATCCTGGGTTTTCACCTATAACATACAAATCTGCTAGCACTTACAGCTTAAATATACAAATCATTTTACCATGTTTTTCCACCTGTCTACACACACACACACGTAACTACATTACAGGATCCAAATTCCCATCTAACATTCAGTTAACCTTATACTCACCACCACCCCAACTCCCCTGTATGATCTAACAGCTGAAGGCTAAGAGCCAGCGTGCCAGAGGCAGACAATGGAGCTCTCCTTCCTATTGACACAGGGGCATGCATAGAGTGGGTGCAGCAGACAGGATGCATTCTGCATAGAGTCGCTCTAATAAAATAGATACCTGCTCAATAGATATATTTAGGAATGCTTCCTTATCATTTTAATTCTGTCCCTTTATGAAAAATGCATGCTGCATGGCTGCTTTGGACCTAATGCAGCCATAGAGCAGGGATGGTGAATTGCAACTACTATTGGACTACAATACTCAACGTAATCCACTGTCCTTCCAGCTGCTGTTATACTAGCTTTCCCATCATCCTCATCTGGCTGTTGGCCGACTCAGGTTGATGGAATTTGTGCCACAAACTATATCTCCAGGGACAGAGGCTGATTCTCCATGTTTGCTTTGTTGCACTGATAGTTTCCAGTGTAACTCCTCCCTCTTCTCATCATTCTGCCTACTCCACCCTGTTTTGTCCACTTACCACCAATTCTAGAGTCAAACTCCACCCTTTTTCCTCTCAGTCCCACCCATCCAATTAAGCCCCACCCACTTTATGCCATGATTCACTTCATTTATACAATCCACTTCCCAGCCAATGAGCTGGGGACTCTACGCATCTGACCTGGAGACTGTGATTTTTGCAGTGAATTACCAGGTGTCCGGGGACAGAGGATGATTCTCCTGCCCACTTCTTCTCCTTCCCTCCCTGTTCCTCCCATTTCTTGCCCACTTCTCCTCCTTTCCCACCCTATTCTGCCCACTTCCCACCTACTTTATTACACTTATGTTAAGCCCTGCCCCACCCACAATTAAGCCCCACCCCTTTATGACACAAATTCCATCATTTATATCCCCCAACAGCACCACATGAGTCCCCTCAGGGGACTCGAGAAGGAAAAGTTCCCAAGTATGCCCATGAGCCATCTCTGGGGACTCCAAAGAAATTCTTTCCCAGATATACAGTGGATATAAAAAGTCAACACACCCCTGTTAAAATGCCAGGTTTTTGTGATGTTAAAGAATAAGACAAAGATAAATAATGTCAGAACTTTTTCCACCTTTAATGTGACCTATAACGTGAAAAATTCAATTGCAAAACAAACTGAAATCATTGAGGGGGAAAAATAAAAAACTCACAATAACCTGTTTGCATAGGTGTGCACAGCATCTTATAACTGGGGATGTGGCTGTGTTCAGAATTAACCAATCACATTCAATCTCATGTTAAATAGAAGTCATTACACACCTGCCATCATTTAAAGTGACTCAGATTAATCACAAATAAAGTTCAGCCGTTCTAGTACGATTTGCTTAGTTGCATCTCAGAGCAAAAGCCATGGTCCGCAGAGAGCTTCCAAAGCATCAGAGGGATCTCATTGCTGAAAGATATCAGTCAGGAGAAGGGTACAAAATAATTTACAAAGCATTAGATATACCATGGAACACAGTGAAGACGGTCATCATCAAGTGAAGAAAATATAGCACAACAGAGACTTTATAAACAGAGACTGGACGCCCCTCCAAAACTGATGAGAAGACAAGAAGAAAATTGGTCAGGGATCCTTCCAAGAGGCCTACTGCAACATTAAAGGAACTGCAGGAATTTCTGGCAAGTACTGGCTGTGTGCTACATGTGACAACAATCTTCCGTATTCTTCATATGAATGGGCTATGGGGTAGGGTGGTAAGACGGAAGCCTTTTCTTACAAAGAAAAACATCCAAGCCCGGCTGAAGTTTGCAATAACAAACATCAAGTCCCCCAAAAATGTGTTATGGTCTGATGAAAACAAGGTTGAACTTTTTGGCCATAATTCCAAAAGGTATGTTTGGCACAAAAACAACACTGCACATCACCCAAAGAACACCATACCCACAGTGAAGCATGGTTGTGGCAGCGTCATGCTTTGGGGCTGTTTTTCCTCATCTGGAACCGGGGCCTTAGTCAGGGTGGAGGGAATTAATAACAGTCCCAAATACCAGGCAATTTTGGCACAAAACCTTCAGGCGTCCGTTAGAAAGCTGAAGATGAAGAGGAAGTTCACCTTTCAGTACGACAATGACCCAAAGCACACATCAAATACACAAAAGCATGGCTTCACCAGAAGAAGGTTAACATTTTGGAATGGCCCAGCCACAGCCCAGATCTGAATCCAATTGAACATCTGTAGGGTGTTCTGAAGAGGGCTGTGTACAGATGTCCTTGCAATCTGACAGATTTGGAGTGCTTTTGCAAAGAAGAGTGGGCAAATATTGCCACGTCAAGATGTGCCATGCTAATAAACTCTTACCCAAAAAGACTGATTGCTGTAATAAAATCAAAAGGTGCTTCAACAAAGTATTAGTTTAAGGGTGTACACACCTATGCAACCAGGTTATTGTGAGTTTTTTATTTTTCCCCCTCAACGATTTCGGTATGTTTTGCTATTGAATTGTTCACGTTATAGGTCACATTAAAGGGGAACTATCACCACACGGTGCAAAAGGGACTGACAGCGCAGGCGCACGGACGTCACTGTGAAGAGACGTCCGTGCTTCCTGCTCCTGTTACCATCGGTAAAACGCAGATATCTGCAGAACCGGGTAATATTGCTGGCGACTAGCGCTACTAAGCAGCTAGTCGCCAGGTGAGCAATAAGTGAACCTTAAGTTATTGCGGGGTGATAGTTCCCCTTTAAAGGTGGAAAAAGTTCTGACATGTTTTATCTTTGTCTCATTCTTTAACATCACAAGGACCTGGCATTTTAACAGGGGTGTGTAGACTTTTTATATCCACTGTAGAATGGCATTTTGCTTTCTAACGTTTCCCGCAATGTATTGGTACATGTATTTAAACTGATAAGCAGTTTCTCATATATATAAAGGTCATGGGTAATGATTAATTTGACTTTGCTCAAGGGCTCTTCTTATTGTATATGCAGTTTAAAAGTATATTGCAACAGGAGTTTTCAGTATTAAAGGGGAACTACCACCCTGCAAAAACTGTATGTTAATTAAGTCTTCATCTGGCGACTAGCTGCTTAGTAGCGCTAGTCGCCAGAAATATTACCTGGTTTCAAAGATTTTCTACTTATTCTGAGGCTGACAGTAGCAGGAAGTACGGACATCTTGCCATAGTGACGTCCGTGCGCCTGCGCTGTCAGTCCCTTTTGGAGCCGGCCGGTTGCATTGCATACCTTTTGGGCACTCAAAGATTTAAAAGACCCTTTTACATCACTGCGAATTTACAGAAGTTTCAGTTCAACACTATCACATAGATGGATTGCTCCATAATGCTCCATAAGGTCCCTGAGTGTCACCCTGTGGTGGGAGGGGCACACAATGGATTAAAGGTCTTTTGTTTTTTATCTGCTGTCGCCTTGTAGTTGCGGTACACATTGTGGGTCAAAGGTCACTTGTGTGTGTTATGTGTCATCCTCGAGCAGGAAGGCACATTAGCTCCAGTGACCTCTGTTAGTGTCACCTGAATACTTGAGGCAGTATATAGAAAGAAATCAACTCAATTTTGGAGCAAACCCTTACCTACCAAGCGTCCCTCTTTAGGAGGGACAGTCCCTCTTTGAAACCCAAATCCCTCTGTCCCTCACTCCCACCCTGAGATCAGACTGTGCGATGTGTATATAAGTGTATTACATCCGCTATACAAAAATAAAACTCACATTAATTTTTGTTTAAACTTCAGTATACGTATTTATAAATTAGTCTGTGTACATAAAAAAATAGAAAAATAACCTAAAACTTCTTGGTAATGCCCTGCCCACCAGCCATGGCCCCAGCAACCCCTCCTAATACACAAGTGTCCCTCTTTGGCCATTTGAAATGTTGGGAGATATGCAAACCAGCTAGACCATGTAGGATTAACCCCTTAATGACCGGGGAATCCGGACGCGGATGCGACTTAACGACCACGGAGTCATTTTTTTTATCGCTCCGTTGCGTTCCGGACTCCCCGAACAGCGTGCAGCCGCGGGGGGAGCCCGGAACTCGATGATGGTCATAGTACGTCATCGGTCGTTAAGTCAAATCGACCCTTGACGTACTATGACCGTCAAGGGTCGTTAAGGGGTTAATGAGAATTCCCTAAATGTCTATTATTCAAATAGAGCTTTTAACATCTTTAATGCCACAGTGGTCTCCAGCACATTGCTTTCTAATGCAATTTGACATCTCTAGCATTTAAAGGGATAGTAATGTTTCACAAAAACAGTAGCTCCAATTAATCTTCATAGTATTTAAGCCATAGAGAGTGCTATTTCAATACTGTCAGAGTTGTGGTTCAAGAGTAATTGAATGATAAAGTTTCCCCTCCTGCCCCTTTTACCTAGTGTAAGCCATCTCTTCTCTGATGTGGAATCCAGTCCATAGACCAGAGAGATAACAGAAGGGGACAATCTTCTTCCTATGAGAACAATTAAAGCCCTGCCCCCCTTGACAAGTTTTTCAGGTTTTTCCCTTATCTTAATTGAAGATTGTCCCTCTCTGCAATCTACCTGGGCACCTCCCTTCTGATCTGGCTGAGCAGAGTTACATCAGTAAAAGGGGCAGGAGGGGGATACTTTGTCATTGAATTACTCTTGAACTACAGCTCTGACAGAATTGAAATAACACTCTCCAAGGTCCAAATACTATGATGATTAATTAGAGCTGATTTATTATGAAACATGACTATCCCTTTAAGGAGAAATAAACAGTTTGTCACCCTGCCACCTCCGCTGCTGCCCCAGAGCCGGGAGCACAGACAGGCTGTCAGCCTTCCGGAGCTCTCCGCTCCAGATCAGCCCGTTCTGCAAGTCCCTACTGAGCATGTGCGGTTATGCACACAGTAAGCGACGCATTCTAGGACTTTATGTTATAGGATCTGCAGTTCTATTGAAGTGTGCCTCTAGGCCACACCTCCTCTCAGCAAACAATGGGCTACCATGGACTGAATGTCTGGTAAGGAACAAAAGACGTCATCAGAATATATACTGAAACAACTATCAGTTAACCAAAACAGACTGCTGTTTGAAGAACAGCTACCTAAGTAAGTCCATCTCATAAACCAAGAGATAGTTATTCTTGGCATATTCTTAAAGGGATAGTAATACTTAAAATGTAAAAAAAAATATGTTGTAGGGTTTATCCCCCTGAGTAAAACAAGAGTACTCCCACTGCTGAAAGGTGTTTCATTCAAAAGTTATTAATTTTCAAAGCTGAATTTTTTAGGTGCAATATCACAGTGGCCTGAAATTGTACAGTGGCGCTGTTGCTACACCATCCTATGGAGATTTATGGTCCCGGGACCAGAGCTGTCCATAGGATCGTGTAGCAACAGCGCCACTGTACAATTTCAGGCCACTGTGATACTGCACCTAAAAAATTAAACTTTGAAAATTAATAACTAATACTATCTCTTTAACATCTTTAAAGTGTTTTCCCTTACACATCTCTTGATTCATGACCTCATACCACTGAGAATGATGGGCATATGTATGGAAATCCCCAGCCCCACAGTGTTAATTTGTCTGGAGAAAACTGAATTTGATTTCCAAAGAATAAAAAGTGTTCACAAGGTTTACATAGCAAGGTGGCACTACAACTCACAGCTTTCCAGCACTAAAAGAATTGAAGTCCCCTCTCCGCCATCAATGGTGTTGTAAGCATTGAAACAGCTGGGCTCAGACAGAGGGGAGACCATACATGTTAGGGGAGTTGGGTTGAAATAATGAAGGAACAGTTTAATTGGGGTAGGGAGTGTATGTATGTTTTCACACACTGGCATGTACTATGTCTGCACAGCAACCACAGTACACCCCTTTGAGAAAACCTCAGATCATCAATATTTTTTAAGTGAGATGGAATAAGGAAGGGATGCCATGTGGCAGTTGAGAATTATTGTATTTGTAGTCTCCAACAACAAGCGCTTACCACTGTAACAGGGTATTTAAAGCGGAACTTTCACCTAAACACGTTTTCTTTAATCCACGTAGATTACCGATGCAAACTGTGCTGTGTTTTGGTTTTTTAAAAAAACGCAATAGAAAATAAGTTTGAGGGTTTACCTTTTCCCTCTTCACATATTCTCGTTCTGATCGGCACAATTTGTGCCGATGAGAATACATAACAGATCCTCCTCCCCGCTGGTCTGTCAGTAAGCTGGAGAACTCTCATTGGTAGAGATCGATAGCTAGCCAATGAGAGTTCTCCAACTTACTGACAGACCAGAGGGGAGGAGGATCTCCTGTATTCTCATCGGCAAAATGGTGCTGATCAGAATGAGGAGAAGAGGGATAAAGTTAACCCTCAAACTTAATTTCTATTGAGTTTTTTTTAAAAACTGAAACCCAGCAAAGCTTGAATCATCAATGTAAGTGAATTAAAGAAAACATGTGTTTAGGTGAAAGTTCCGCTTTAATAAAATACATATTTGCTGTTCTCGCAGTTAATAAAATTTTGCATATTATGGTAGATGTTCTGTATGGATGCTGTAACAGTCATAAAATTAGAGGAAAAACCTGTCCATATCTTGATATGGGTGATTACAGGGGCTTTGTGTCAGCAGGCTGAAGAAATTTTCCTTTCAACTCCAAACCTGCCTGCCCCATGAAACTCAAACAGTTAAACAGATCTAATATACTGCTCTCTGTCATCATATCACCAGCGTCATCTGTAAATACACTTGGGTATTCATGAATAATAAATTGTGCTTTTTTGAACTGATTATTCTAGGCAGGAAAATCGAATCTGAAGTCAGCACAAGCAGAAGTAACAAATGCATAGGGCCTACTCACATATGCATATATCCTATATAATAATTAGCTAAATCGTGTGTAACGCCACGTTATGCACAGTAGACACTGTTGCGCATGCTGCAGTCAAGCGCAGTAGAGACTGCCAGAGCCGCGGCTGATACAGAGCTGGGCGCTCCGAAGGAGCGTCCCGCTCTGTATCAGTCATGGCGCGGGCAGTCTCTACTGAGCATGACTGCACCGCGACTGGCTTCCAGTGGCAGTGTGGCCCGTGTAACGGGCTCTTCAACTAGTTAATATATATAAGCCAGTCTACATTTTGAATGTACCCCTTTGAGTGCCAGAGGGGTAAGCAATGCATTGTGTATCCATAGGGCACTCAAGGGATTATTAATGGGACAAGACTAGCCTGAATTAGTTGTACACTTGCTCACTGATACATTGTTAGATCTGACTTGGAGATCTGTCTCTTTAAATGTATATTAACATTATAAACCATCTCCATTTGTAGTGAACTAAAGTCAGCTCTAGCTGTCATCATTAGTTAAGAATAGCTGAGTGTCCTCCCTTCACCACGCCCCCTCATGTCTCCATTCCATTAAAACTATTCTTAGATGTTCAAATAGCTTAACACGTGATTTCTATAAGATGATCTAGCTAATTACATATTCATAATGTAATGGGGCTCCACCTTGTATAGATCCATTTATGAACATGTGCAAACTGATTACTTATGTATACTCTATTTTCATGATGTACTGACCATGTTCAGAGAGGTTCAACTGTATATAAGCTAGCCACGTGGCACTGTAAGAGATTAAGACAGCTTATGCCATCATGCTGTAAACTTAATTATCAAGCTTCCTGTAAATCCTGTCATCATGTTGAATTAAAGAAAACCTGCAAATCCTCATGACTTGCACCATCTGTGTCAATCAATAATTTACTACCATCAGATGAGGAGTTGTAACAAATATATGTACAGGGCCGGCGCCACTTATAGGGGAGGTAGGCGCCGGCCTAGGGCGCACACGTACTGGGGGCGCGGGCATGCAGCACTGCGCTCCCTCATCGGGTCAGATCTTTAGTAATGCAGAGCACGCTGGGAGTCATGATTTCCCAGCTCTCTCTGCATTACTGAAGAGAAGAATGCGCGGGAGCTACAGGTATGTGATGGGGGGCAAGCTGGAGCTGCTGGAGGCAAGTTGGTGCAGATGGAAGGCAAAGTGGAGCGAATGGGGGGCAAAGTGGAGATGATGGGGGCAAGTTGGAGCTGATAGGGGCAAGCTGGAGCTGAGGGGGCATAGTGGAGCTGGTGGGGGCAAGTTGGAGCTGGTGGGGGCAAGTTGGAGCAGATGGGGGGAAAGTGGAGCTGATGGGGGCAAGTTGGAGTGGATGGGGGGCAAAGTGGAGCTGAGGGAGCAAAGTGGAGCTGGTGGGGCAAAGTAGAGCTGGTGGGGGCAAGTTGGAGCGGATGGGGGGCAAAGTGGAGCTGATGGGGGCAAGTTAGAGCTGAGGGGGCATAGTGGAGCTGGTGGGGGCAAGTTGAAGTGGATGGGGGCAAAGTGGAGCTGATGGGGGCAAGTCGGAATTGATGGGGGCAAGTTGGAGCTGATATGGGCAAGTTGGAGCTGCTGGGGGCAAGTTGGAGCCGATGGGGGGCAAAGTGGAGCTGATGGGGGCAAGTTGGAGCTGAGGGGGCATAGTGGAGCTGGTGGGGGCAAGCTGGAGCTGGTGGGGGCAAGCTGGAGCAGATGGGGGGCAAAGTGGAGTTGATGGGGGCAAGATGGAGCTGATAGGGGCAAGTTGGAGCAGATAGGGGGCAAAGTGGAGCCGATGGGGGCAAGTTGGAGCTGCTGGGGTCAAGTTGGAGCCGATGGGGGGCAAAGTGGAGCTGATGGGGGCAAGTTGGAGCTGGTGGGAGCAAGTTGGAGTGGATGGGGGGCAAAGTGGAGCAGATGGGGGCAAGTTGGAGCTGAGGGGGCAAGTTTGAGCTGGTGGGCCAAAGTGGAGCTGATAGGGGCAAGCTGGAGCTGGTGGGGCAAAGTGGAGCTGGTGGGGGGCATCTCTTACAGGCATCTCCAGACCAGGGGCAGACTGGCCCAGGGGGCAGAGAGAGGACAATCATGAAAAGAGGTGGGGTATAAGTAGACGGGGTATAAAGGGGTGGACACAAGGGGCAGAGCCAAATGGGCGGCAAAATTAGGTTTTGCCTAGGGTGGCAAAAATCCTTGCACCAGCCTTGCATATGTACCCAATGATAGAAACGAGAGTAGCAAAGTGTTGCAAAATACAGGTGTACAAGAGTATTTCACTGTGTATTTGCCATTCTCAGGATGATGAATAAGGCTTCATACACCATAGTGATTCTAACTCAGTGTTTTGTAATGTAGCAGCAATTGAACTGAACACACCTACCCTAATGTGGCTGTTCACATTGGAGCAAGTCATAGCCCATGTCTGAAAGGAATGCAACTTGTTTCCACTTTCCAACACCCATGCATTGAAAGCAGTAAAGTTCAGCAGAGATGATCTGAAAAGCACCCTCTGTGCCACAGTGGGCCACAGTTTCCTGATCAGTCTCACTTTGTGGAGGAATAAACCAGGAGCATAAACAGGTACTCACTAAGTGAGGTAAAGCCCCAAGTCTCATACCTAAAGTTGGATTTTCTTGCCAGCTTGGGGCATGTAATGGTGCCTTATTTCCCTACTAGTAATGGTGCAACCTGTGCTGCAGGGTCAACTAATAATGCATGAACCCTTTGAATGCCAGATGGGTATGCAACATATTGAGAGGAAATGGTGTGCACCCCTCTTACACTCAGCGTGGGGCAAACTCTACTTGGATTTAGGGGGCCTGTATCACAGTATTAGGAGAAACATGTAATGGGTCTTAGGCACAAAAGAAGAGGGCTAATTAACCGTTTGAGAACCAGAGAGATGCCCGATTCATTTTTTTGCAATTAAAGGGATAGTAATGTTTCACATAAACAGCAGCTCCAATTAATCTTCATAGTATTTGGCCCATGGTGAGTGTTATTTCAATACTGTCAGAGTTGTAGTTCAAGAGTAATTGAATGATAAAGTATCTACCTCCCGTCCCTTTTACCTTGCGTACGCCGCTTCCCCTCAGATGTGGAATCTTGTCCTAGGACCAGACAGCTCACAGCAAGTGACAGTCTTCTTACTGTGAGCATAAGGAAAACCCTGCCCCCGTGACAGGTTTTTCCTTATTCTCACTGAAGATTGTCCCTCTCTGAGATCCATCCGGACAGCCTTGCTGCTCTGAGGTGAGCAGTGTTACATCAGTAAAAGGGACTGGAGGGGGATACTTTATCATTCAATTACTCTTAAACTACAACTCTGACAGTATTGAAATTGTGAAACATTACTATCCCTTTAATTGGGAATTCCTGTGACTTTCAAAGTGTTAACCTCACAATAAGCGACACATACAAATTTTCACCATTATTATTCATTTAAATGGGGTTTTTAACACCTTGGGTGATTTGCAATGCGATTAAAAGGGTTAAAAGCCCCATTTAAATGAAAGGGAATTGTGGGTAAATGTATTCGTCCTCTGAGGTGCAGTGTGTTTGTCCCAGAATTGCTCCTTATTTCTTTGTTGCATATAGTTATGTATTAGTCAAGGACTCATTCTTGCCTTTGTTGACACTGTAGTCTGTAAGATTAGCAGTGATAAACTCATCACCTTTACATTCAGGGTGTATATCAATGTGCCTCTCTGTGTATTCAGGTGACTTGTTTAATATCTATGTCATGATTCTGATATGGCATGCTATGCCTAAACAAGTGACACACCCTCTAATTAGACCAACACATTAGCATTTGTTTATTCATTTGTTTTTTTTCTGACTCTTGTGCTGACTTCACAAGAACAAACTGTGACAATAAGGGCTGTTAGATATGCAACAATGTATAATTGTGGTCAGGACCTATAGCCGATTGCTAGTACATCATAAGAGGTGTGGCTTAATCTTGGCTTACAAAGCCTGGTAGAAAGTACGATAAAGCAAGCCAATTAGAGGGCTGCCTAATGAAGTGGTTTATTTAAAGGGATAGTAATGGTTTGTTTAAAGTTTATTAAATATTGTAGTGCTTCGACAATAAAATTTAATGCCCTCAGTCCTGTCTCTCAAACCTTTATGGTTTGAGAGAAAATCATACTGAAAGTTCCCCCCTCCCTCCCCTTTCTCTGACTTCAGCGTCAAGGGAAATTCGATCCTGGAATCATCTGGCGGCTCTGCAGCAGAGCTGCGATGGAGTTCTTTGCCAATAACACAATCGCGGCTCTGCTGAAGAGCTTAATCCAGTCCCGGGACCGGATTCCCCTGCAGTCAGCTAGATGCTGACGTCAGAGAAAGGGGAGGGAGGGGGGAACTTTCAGTATGATTTTCTCTCAAACCAATAGGACTGGGGGCAGTCTATTTCATTTTTGAAGCACTACAATATTAAATAAACTTTAAACAAACCATTACTATGCCTTTAAGGGTGGGTGCCTGAGGTGGGGCTCAGTCAAAGTCGAGCCCTGATGAATGGTTTTGGGCCAGTAATTGTAGTGCTGCTGGCCTCTCCCGCAAATACAGGCCCAGACTATCACTAATACTACAATTATAACAGTGCAGCACTATATAATGTGATACTTTATATATCGCTATACACCTTCTGTTATTGATCACAGTGCACTGAATAATGGCACTGAGTATCTCTATACACTTCCACCTCCTGATAATGATCACGCTGCACTGTATAACAGTACCGAGTATATCTATACACTTCCACATCCTTATAATGATCACACTGCACTGTATAATGGTACCGAGTATCTCTATACACTTCCACCTCCTGATAATGATCACGCTGCACTGTATAACAGTACCGAGTATCTCTATACACTTCCACCTCCTGATAATGATCACGCTGCACTGTATAACAGTACCGAGTATCTCCATACACTTCCACCTCCTGATAATGATCACATTGCACTGTATAATAGTACCGAGTATCTCTATACACTTCTACCTCCTGATAATGATCACATTGCACTGTATAATAGTACTGAGTATCTCTATACACTTCTACCTCCTGATAATGATCACATTGCACTGTATAATAGTACTGAGTAACTCTATGCACTTCCACAACCTGATAATTATAGCGCTGCACTGTATAATGGTACTCTCAATACACTTCTGCCTACTGGTAATGAACAAGTTGCACTGTATAATGATACTGAGTATCTCTGTACACTTCCACCTCCTGATAACAACCTACTGCACTGTATAATTATATTGATTATTCTATACACTTTCACCTTCTGATAATGAACATGCTTCACTGTATAATAATACTGTGTAATGCTACACACTTTAACATTATAATAATTAATCAATGTAAATGCAGGCCAAGCCACCCAGTTGTGCATAACTCTATTACAGATACAGACTGGACAATAACATTGCCCATCTTCCCCTTACAGTCTTTAGAATCATGGTGCTTATACGAGAAACTGGCCTGTTATGGTTCTAGGCTTCCTGATCATCTTACAGTGCTCCTTGGATGACAGGGTTAGGAGTAGCTAGAATAGGTGGGGTGGGCTTGAAGGAAGTGAGGTAAGTGGACAGGATGTGGAGGGTTAAAGAGACAGTAATATCCCATAAAAATGTTTTATAGATTTGTAGAGGGTAAAAAAAATAATAATTTAATTGCCACAAACCCCATGGTTTGAGAGATATTCACATTCAAATTTCCCCCTTCCCTCTCCTTCTCCTGACGTCAGCGTCTAGCTGACAGCAGGAGATCCCAGTCCAGTGGGCTAGCCGGCGACTCTGTAGCAGAGCCGAAATCCCATTATTAGAAAAGAATTACTTAATTGGAAAGGTCTACAAAGTGTGCCTGGTTCACAAGCACACTTTGTAGACCGTTCCCATAATAAGATGTATGGGGACACAACATATCACATGAAAACCTTTCATTCATACTGCGGAAGGCATTAAGCATGTTGTGTGGTTTTTAAAAAGGCGACATGAGAATGTTGCGCTACATATAAGCGCAAGATTCTCATGTCACATTATTAAATAGATAGCGCATAACTGATTTTAGAAGTACTCTCCGTCTTTCCTGTCTCATTGGCACCACAAGCAGAATCAGCAGCCATGTGACAGGCAGCCTCAGCGCACAGGGACACTCCAGCCTGGCAGCCCAAAGAGAGGGCAGAGGTATAGAGGAGGTGGCATCTCAAAAGATTTTAACAGCTGAAGGGCTAAAAGATTTGTAACAGCTGGAGTGCCTCCGTATGTATTATGTATGCAGCACACAGAGGCACTCCAACTGTTACAAATCTTTTGTGGTGCTCCAGCTGTATGCAGCACACGGAGGCACTCCAACGGTTACAAATCTTTTGTGGAACTCCAGCTGTATGCAGCACACAAAGGCAATCTCGCTCTGTGTAAATGCAACCATTAAGTAGTAGTGTTTTATCTCAGCTCCCAGTGTAGCTCGGGCTTGGGTTGAATGACAATCTTGCGCTGTGTAAATGGCACCTTTGCCTGTGACACGCCTACACACTGCAGTCGACACACTAACGTGTCGCGATACACAGTTTGGAAAGCACTGGGGTATAGTGTGGAGGGGTCTGGGTTTTATTGCTCAGAGGGGATAGTGTATCTGCTCCTGTCAAGTAATCAACACAACAGCCGATGACGGAGGCTTTCTTCTGTAAGCTGGAGCAATCTCATTGGCAGAGATCGATATCTAGCCAATGAGACTGCTCCAGCTTACAGACATTCAGCCTCCGTCATCGGAGGAGGCTGGGTAGTGGGAAGGGAGCAGAGGTAGAGCGGCAAGAGCAGTGTATGCGGAAGTAGCGTGCAGGGCACTCTGTAAGCAATAATTTTAGCCCAAATAGCGTTTAAAAATATAACATTATAGCTATATACTTAATAAGCCTAACTTGTATAGGGGTGAGAGATCCCCTTTAACCCCTTAACGACAAATGACTTACCAGGTACATCCTGCAGAAACTGTCACTTAGTGACAGACGACGTACCTGGTAAGTCCCGGAAGTCTGGGTCTCCGTGCGGCTGCACGTCGCTCGGAGACTCCGGACTCGTTTAAAAAAAAAAAAAAAAAAAACTACCACGGGAGTTAAGGTGACAGCCGCGTACACACGCGGCTGTCACTAAGGGGTTAAATGTGGTATTTTAAAGCTATGAATACTAAAGAAGCAATGCACTGGAGATCTCTCTAGCATTCAAGGGGTTAAAAGCCCCTTTTCAGTCAATGGGAAATGTTATTAGGCCCTTATGGTAGAGTTGGTTTGCTCCAGAACTGCTCCTCTTTTCCTTTGTGTAAAAGGCCCAGTGAGGCTGATGTAGTAAGTGGTACATTGCTTAGAATGGTACTGTTCTAAGGAAGGGCACTGCAAATAATAAATACAAATTCCTAAAATCCCCATTGATTTAAATGGGACTTTTAACTCTTACAAATCAATGGATATTAGCATTACTTTCATATAGTGCAGCTGGTTTGCCCCAGAATCGCACCACATTTTCTTACTACATAGCCTTATTGTGTTTATGGTATGCAAGCTTTGTGGCGCTTGTCTGTATTTATGGTACATGCATTGTGTCAGTATTTGTTGTGTCTGACTCTCCCTGACACCCACAGTGTAACTATAATTATATATATAGCACAAGCACAGTGTATTCAGTCACAGTGTGTCAGCTTGCTCCTCCAGAGCTGGATCATCCATTATGGCAACCTAGGCTACTGTCTAGGACCCATGGCAATATGAGGGACCCTGGCTGCAAGTGATGGCTCACAGACCAAGGCCCTGCTGGTGCTGCTGCTGCTGCTGCTGATAACATCTTGTGTCAGTTGCCCTTTTTGGTGAAAGAGGCCAGCATGATTTAGATGCTCCCCCTTAAATTAGAGCCACAATGCCAATACCTGCTAGCAGAACTCTGTGTCAGAAGCACCGGATCTAGACATGTGGGACCCCAAACTGTGCCCCTCCTTACAGTACCTGTATATTCTGAGGCTGAGTTAGACCTGGATTCCATTGCAGTTTTTATATACAAAGTTCCCCCTAGACGTCAATAAGAATCTCTGAGGTAAAAGTAGTGAAACATTTATCATCTGCAATGTCCCGCTCTTAAAGGAGAACTAACATCTTCTACCAATAGCCCCAACACTTCTCTTACTATGACCAGAACACTCTAATGGCACCTATGAATTTTTGATGTTACGCTAATGTTCTTAGTAATGAAGAGAGGAGATGATGTTACGTAGTCATTTCCGTGGCATACAAGGTTGCTGGCATTAACCATTTGAGTGGCAGAGAGGTATCCAGCACACTGCAAAGCAATGTGTTGGAGACCTTACTGGCAGTCAGTGGGTTAAAATCCAACATTTGTGGAGTGTGTCCACCGGTATGCACTACAGCACATGTACACTGTACTGCATACTCCTCTATGCAGCTACTGGCATTAGAGCAGTGGTTCTCTGTGTTTTTTAGCTCAAGGTACTGTTTAAGGGATAGTTTGCAAGCGCACTTTGTAGACCGTTCCAATAAAGCATTTATTTTTATATTCTGGCGGTTCTAAAGATCCAAAGGACGGTCCTGGGACCAGAATCTGCTTCTCTCAGCTAGAGGGCAGACTTCAGTGAAAAGGCAGTGAGGGGGAACTTTGTAATTGTATATCTCTCAAACCATAAAGGTTTGAGAGATCGGAGTGGCATCAATTACTTTTTTTTTTTTTTTTTTTTGCTGTCTACAATATTACATTTACTTGAAACTATCCATTACTATCCCTTTAACATATAATCTGGAATTTTCAGGGCAACCCTAGCATTCTATAGGTAAGAAACTTCTCAATGACATAATGAAGGGTATATATGTAAAGGGGTAGTAATGTCTAAAATAAAGTAGATTGCCAAGTCTTCATTATGGTAAGCATAACAAGTTGCGCTATGTTTAATAAATTACTTTGCTATAGTTTTAAAGATATTCCATGTAAAAAGATCACCCTCCCGCCCCTTCTGGCAACATCAGGCTCATCCTTGCATGGTCCGAATGGAGAGCGGCAAGGGACAGACTTCAGTAAGCAAAGGAAAATCCTACCTTCATTTGTAAAGGGGGGGGGGGGGGCAGGGTTTTCCTTATACTTACTGACTTAAAGGGATAGTTATACTTTATTATTTCTATCCCCCATATTGTAGATATTTGTAAAATAATTTAATAGCCCCCAGGTTCATCTCTCATACCTTTATGGTTTGAGAGATAACCAGAAGCAAAGTTCCCCCCTCTCTCCCCCTTCCCTGAAGTCAGCATTGACGTCCGTGCGCCTGCGCTGTCAGTCCCTTTTGAGCCGGTCGGTTATTGCGGGGTGGTAGTTCCCCTTTAAGAACCGGTGACGGTCATAGACATCACATACTTTTTACTTACATCGTTTTACCGGGAGCGCTGTAAGTAAAAACGGGGCCTAAAATTGACCGCTCCGAGACTGGAGCAATCTCTCTTAGGCCTCAAAGCGGCGCGCCGGTACACGTAACAGGTCATGTGTACCGGCGCGTCGGCAAGGATCAAAGCGGTCCTTAAGGGAAGGTAACTTCCCTGGACCACTAGTCCTTAAGGGGTTAAGTTAACTCTTTGAGTACCACACGGGTATGCAACTCATTGTTCTGAAATGCATTATGCGTTGCATACCCCCTCTGGCACTCAAAGGGTTAAACAATGTGTTGGAGACTCCTCTGGTGTCCAAGGAGTTAAGTTTAAGCAGCAAAATTCTGTGGTGTGTGTTAGTCTAGCAATGGATTGTATTCAATAGATCATATAACTCTCATTCAGTGCCAATGAGAATGTTTGTCTTCAATGCCATGATTTATTAATACCTGGCCTTTAGTTCATTATCCTTGTCTCAATCTGGACCTTGACAGAAAAAGCTTTGATACCAGTGCCTTACTGTCTTACCTGGGAACTTTTAGAATGAGCTGACCCTGAGATACTTTAAATATTAACCCTTAAAGGTCAATAATATAGATTCTCAGTGTCCCTACTCGCTGTAATTGAGGGGTGCTCAAATCTGTCCTCATGGAGCCATTAACACGTATCAAAAGATATCACTGCAAGAACATACACATGACAAGTAGGACTTCTCCCTTTGTTTTCCTGGTACAATTGGCAACAATTTAAAAAAACTAAAGAAGTAGTTAATTGGAGTAGATTAGATAATAGACAGCACTGGATTTTCGCCCGGAAAATTTGTTCCTTCACCCTGAGATCTGGGTCAAAACCCTGAGTATCAGGGTTAACCCTTTCAGTGCCAGATGAAAGGGTTAAACCCTAAGAATTCCCAGATATGCTTACTATCATTCCCTAGGGCGGCAATTCAGTAGGCCGCACAATTATCTATCCTAATTCTGTACCTCTATGCACCAAAACAACTATGTAAACATATCTTAATTACTTAGAAAGAATTCCAAATTTTACTTAAACCTTTAAGGACCAGAGGGGTGTACAAAGCATCAATTCTCAATGCATTACACACCACTGTGGTCCTTACAGGGTTAAGTATCTGCACAGAGAAAATAAATGGAAGATCAGGGGCTGTGTACAACAATGTGCAATTCTGAAGTTCTGGAGCAATCCAGCTGCACCATAGGCATAGCTGGAAACCTTCAAACTGAGCTGACCTTGAGATTGTCAGAATATTAACCCTTTGAGTGCCAGAGGGTTATGCAAGGCATTGCAAAGGGTTAACCCTTTGCACCCTTAGTACTCCCCATTACATAGATTATAGAATATATATATATAGAAACATAGAAACATAGAAGATTGACGGCAGAAAAAGACCACCTGGTCCATCTAGTCTGCCCTTTAGTATTCCTTTATTGTTATCTTAGGATAGATACATGTTTATCCCAGGCATGTTTAAACTGTGTTACTGTGGATTTATCAACCACCTCTGCTGGAAGTTTGTTCCAAGTTTCTACTACTCTTTCAGTGAAATAATATTTTCTAATGTTTTTCTTGATTTTTCCTCCAACTAGCCTCAGATTGTGCCCCCTTGTTCTTGTATTCAGATTCTTATTAATCACACTTCCCTCCTGAACCTTGTTCAGTCCTTTAACATATTTAAAGGTTTCAATCATGTCCCCCCTTTCTCTTCTTTCCTCCAGACTATACATATTTAGATCTCTGAGTCGTTCTTGATAAGTTCTATGCTTTAGACCTTCCACCATTTTTGTAGCTCTTCTTTGAACCCGCTCAATTTTAGTTATATCCTTTTGCAGATGAGGCCTCCAGAACTGTACACAGTATTCCAGATGTGGTCTCACTAGAGCTCTATACAGAGGGATCACAATCTCCCTCTTCCTGCTTGTTATACCTCTAGCTATGCAGCCAAGCATACGATTTGCTTTCCCCACCGCCTGGTTGCATTGGTTACTCATCTTGAGGCTGTCAGAGATGACCACCCCCAAATCCTTCTCTTCTGAAGTCTTTGCTACCACAGAACTGCCAATACGATAGTCAGATTGAGGGTTTCTTTTCCCCAAGTGCATTATTTTACATTTGGAAACATTGAACTGAAGTTTCCATTGTTTTGACCACTTATCTAATAGTGCCAAATCATTCTCCATATTACAGACACCTCCTGGAACATCAACCCTATTACACACTTTTGTGTCATCAGCAAACAAGCAAACCTTCCCTGCCAAGCCTTCACTTATGTCACTTACAAATATGTTGAACAGAACAGGGCCCAGAACAGATCCTTGTGGCACTCCACTTGTAACCAGTCTCTGCTCAGAATACACTCCATTAACAACAACCCTCTGGTTTCTGTCCTTCAGCCAACTGCAGATCCACTGAACTATCCAGGGGTTAAGTCCAATTCTTGATAATTTATCTATCAGCTCTTTATGGGGAACTGTATCGAAAGCTTTACTGAAATCCAGGTAGGCGATATCCACAGCACCACCTTCATCCAGCACTTTAGTTACATAGTCAAAGAAATCAATGAGATTAGTCTGACAGGATCGGCCCTCAGTGAAGCCATGCTGGTTTGGGTCCATCAGGTTGTTTTTTGTTAGATGGTCAATTATCTTCTTCTTTAGAAGAGTCTCCATCATTTTTACCACTACAGATGTCAGGCTGACTGGCCTGTAGTTACTAGCTTCTTCTTTACTACCCTTCTTGTGAATGGGTACAACATTGGCCATTCTCCAATCATCAGGAACTTCTCCCGTAAGAAGGGACTGGTTATACAGATTAGTCAGGGGGCCAACTATGACAGATCGGAGTTCTTTAAGAACTCTAGGGTGGATTCCATCCGGACCCATCGCTTTATTTGACTTTAGCCGGACAAGTTCCTCTAGAACATCGGCCTCTGAAAACACTGGGGCTAAAATTATACAACTAGAGGCAATGCTGTGTTCAGCCATTTTCTGATTATGAGGGCCGCTGTCTGAAAAAACTGAGCAGAAGTAGTTATTCAGATGGTCAGCGACCGCCTTTTCCTCTTCTATATACTGATTTTTTCCGTTGTTAATTTTTGTAATCCTGCAGTTTTTCTTCTTCCTGTCACTGATATATCTGAAGAAGGTTTTATTCCCCTTCTTAACAGATTTGGCCATTTCTTCCTCTTTTGAGGCTTTAGCAGCATTTATCATCTGTTTAGTCTTCTTCTGTATAGTTTTATACCCTTCTCTGTCCGCTTCACTTCCAGTCTCTTTATATCTCTTATAGGCAGACTTTTTATCTTTCACTATAGCTCTTACCTCTCTAGTAAACCATAGTGGATTTCTCTTTCTTTTCCTCTTGCTAATTTGTCTAACATGTAATCTTGTTGCCTTTAAGAGGACTTCTTTGAGTGTCTTCCACTGAGTACTCACTCTCGGTGTTTTATCCCACCCTTTTAATTCTTTCTTTACATATTCTCCCATATCCTCAAACTTCGTCTTCCTAAAGTCCAATACTTTGGTTGCAGAATGGGATTTCTCGTAGTCAGTCTGGATTCCGAACCACAAACATTGGTGGTCACTGGAACCTAGATTTTCTCCCACCTTCACCTCAGATACCAGGTCTCCATTTGTGAATACTAAGTCTAGGATATTGTCCCCTCTAGTTGGCGCCTTCACCAGCTGTTTTAGGGACATCCCCGTCAGGGCTTCTACGATGCTCCTACTTCTACATGTGGACGCACAAGGGATATTCCAATCAACATCAGGCATGTTGAAGTCTCCCATAACTACTATATCTCCCTTTACTGCCATTTGGGTAATCTCGTCCACTAGCATGTTGTCTTGCTCTTCAGATTGCCCCGGAGGCCTGTAGACTGCACCTATTCTTGTAACTGATCCCTTTTTATTCTGCAGACAGATCCAGAGAGTCTCCAACTCTTTACATGAATTCTGGATCGCTGTGGATTTTATGCTATCTTTAACATAAATGGCTACCCCACCCCCTCTTCTCTCAGCCCTATCTTTCCTATACAACGTGTATCCCGGAATGGCTATTTCCCAGTCATTACAGTCCCTGAACCATGTCTCTGTTATTACAATCAAGTCCAAGTCATCTCTACAAACTATTGATATTAGCTCGCTGAGCTTGTTGCCTAAGCTGCGAGCATTAGTACACATTACACGAAGAACATTACATTTATCACCAACAACAACTCTATCTACCGCACCATCATCTACCTCACCAACATCTATATGTAAAGCACCAGCAACTTCCTGTGCACCAACATCTGTATCTATCACACTAACAAACTCAGAACCCTGGTTCACCAAAACTGTTCGGGGACAGAAATCAATCTTCTCAATGAAATTCCTGCCCCCTCCATCTAGTTTAAATGCCTCTCCAAGAAACACCTGAACTCTTCTCCAAGTACCTCAGTTCCTCTGTGTGACGGGTGCAGACCATCTCTCTTGAACATTTCTTTACAACTCCACCTTCTAATACTGTGACTGACAAATCCAAAACCTTCTTCTTTACACCACTGTCTTAGCCAACCATTGAACTCCAGGATACGAAGTCTCTTACTATTTTCAGAGCGGACTGGCAAAATCTCTGAAAAAGTGATAGAGTCTGTCATTCTGCTCAGCTCCAGGCTGAGACTTTGAAATTCCATTTTCACCTCTTCAACACTTTTCTGGGACAAATCGTTTGTACCGAGATGAATGATCAGATCAACTTCAGTCTCCTTTGTTGCAGCCTTGACAATATTTGAGATGCGTCTTTTATCCCTGCTTGCAGTAGCACCAGGAAGACATCTCACCTCCTTCAGTCCATCCTCATTCTGCCCTAAAGCAACACCTCTAACAATCGAGTCACCAACAAGGAGATGCTTTCTCTTCTTTTTAAGTCCATTTTCTGCTCCTGACTGCTTGTTACAATTCTCTCCTTTGGGACTCACAACATCCCGTACCTGAGTATCTGTGCTTTTATCTTCTGAAATCTCACTTTCCAATTCAGACAGGACACCAAAGGGATTACACACCGAAATACCAACAGTGTTGTGCTTCTGCTCCACAACTCTCAACCTCCCGGAACCAACTGTCTTCCACACAGCCCTTCTCTTCATGGGCCGTTGGGGCTGCGGTGGTGGATTACATGGTTGCTTGACTTCACACTCTAGCTGGGAAAGATTCACTTCTTTTGATTGCAGATAACACACCAAAGACTGCAGCCTGGAAATTTCACCATACAATGTGGACAGATGCAAACATACTGGACAACACCCCAAACTCCAGAGAGTACTGCGGAACACAACAGCCAGACAAGTGTTACACTGCACCAAACCAGACATCTTAGAATTAAAGCAGTTACTCACCAAACTGACAAAACCAGTGCCTTCACCAAACTCCTGCCGTTTTCAAACTACTGCAGTTTTTGAAACTACACACTTCTGTCTGTCTGCTGCACTTGTGTCTGGCTGCAAACTACTTACAGAGTAAACTCACAGAGTTGAAACCTCCTATAAATACACCTACTGCAGTTGATACGCTAACGAAGTGAGCCAAGCCTTTTCTTATGCTAATCTAATGAAACCAGTTACCAGCTACACCCAAATAGACACCTATGCACACTATGCAGAAACCAAAACAAGCCAAATACAAACTTAAGCACTAATGATCCAAATTAACCAAAGTAAATAAACACACAATTCAAACTAAATACTAAATGCAACACAATTCCAAGTACTACAACATAAGCAGTATTAAAGAATGATAGTAAGATTTTTTTATTTATTTTTTTTAAGTTTTTTGTCTACAATAGAAAAGAAGAGAGAAGTAAGAGTGAAGTAATAGTAATAGCCTGAGCTTACCTCAAGCTTGACTTAAGTACTGCAGTTTTTGAAACTACACACTTCTGTCTGTCTGCTGCACTTGTGTCTGGCTGCAAACTACTTACAGAGTAAACTCACAGAGTTGAAACCTCCTATAAATACACCTACTGCAGTTGATACGCTAACGAAGCGAGCCAAGCTCCTATACAATAATTTGCTAAAATGTGTGTAACGATGAAGTCATGGGCAGCAGAGACTGCTGTGCGTGCCGCAGTCATGAGTGGGAGGAACGGGGTGGAATTGAGCACAAGTGGGCAGAGTTTCATCAGAAAATCCCCCCAACTGGGGAATCAGACTCTGCCGGTAATTCAGTGTCAAAACCGGAGTCTCCGGGGCAAAACCAGAGAGTTCTGAGCTATGAATATATACATATATATATAAATATATATATATATATTCTAGTTGAAGAGCCCGTTACACAGGCCACAGTGCCACTGCCAGCCGGTCACGGGGTAGTCATTATCCTTCGGAGCGTCCAGCTCTGTATCAGCTGCGGTGTGGGCAGTCTCTACAGCGCATGACTGCCCCGTGACTGGCTGGCAGTGGCACTTTGGCCGTGTAATTGGCTCTTCAATATATATGTATAATAATATATACAGGGCTCAAAATTTCCACTCGCCACTAGCCAATGGCGAGTGAAAATTTAGCCTTGGCGAGTAGAAATTCAGGCCTGGTGGGTATGTTATGGCTTGCAGTGGCGAGTTACCTTTCAGGTCTGGCTAGTAGCAAAGGACTTCAAATTATAAGCCCTGATAAATGTATATATACGTAGCTGAGAACCCTCTGGTTTTGCCCCGGTTTGACTCCGGTTTTGACACTGAATTACCAAGTCTGATTCTCCGGATGGGGGGAGTTTCTGATGAGACTCTGCCCACTTGTGCTCAATTCCACCCTGTTCCACCCACTCATTGCCCTCTTCTCCTTCTTGCCCAGTCTATTCAAGCTATTTTTTTTTTTTTGGAAGTCCCGCCCCCCACTCGCGATTAAGCCACTTCCCTTTTATGACGTGAATCGCGTCACTTCTCTCCCTTATCGGCACCAGAGGGCTTTCCTCCGGGCAGCCTCAGCCAAGAAGTTCCCAGGTATGCATGTGTGTGTGTATATATATATATCGATGATCTTTTAACCCCTTGAGTGCCAGAGGGGAACGCAACGCATTTGATTTAATCCTCTACGTGCAATGCAATGGGTACCGCTCTGGCACACAGAGGGTTACATTGTAGTTAAACCCCTTGAACACTAGAAAAGGTTACCAACGCATTGCTCCGTATCATTTAACTGGTTAAATAATCCATGTAACCCTTTGCGTGCCAGAGAGGCACGCAATGCATTGCGCTGCAATGCACTGCATACCCCTCTGGCACACAAAGGGTTAAATTAAATAACATAATGGGAATTTTTATTTGTCCCTTGTGCTGCAGTTGGTTTGCCCCAGAGCAAACCAACAGCATCAGAGGGAATAAACACCAAAAAAACAACAACAAGCCAGTCGATTTAAATGCATCATTTAACTCAATGAATGCCAGAAAGATTTCCGACACATTGTAAAGCAATGGAAACATCTCTCTACATTCAACAGGTTAACATAAAATGACATCAATGGAAATTTGAATATGTTCCTTATAGGGCATTTGGTTTACCTCAAAATCGCACAACATTTTTTAAGTATATCACATTCACTGTATTGAATTTCAGTTTATATTTTTCATCTCAATATTTCCTTATAGATTACAATAGGATTATTTTTCAGATAAATTCAAGCTACAAATTTTGCACAGGTAATAGTATCCAGCCCATTGTTTTCTACCTTTTATGTTTTCTGTTTCTCTCCATCCTCTGACCAGGAGTCGCTGACTCTGATGACTAAAAAGACCTGTGGGGGGGGGGGGGTTATACACGAAGGAGTGCTAAAGAGGTGATATCTTCTCCAGTCATATCACTTCTCCAGTAGCTATGTTATTATATGGACCCTATGCACTAAGATCTCCAGAGTTGGATACATCTGAGTGAATAGGCTCCATAGGATAACATAGGAACAGGAGAAGTGATATCACTGGAGGTCACTCCACGTTATCATCTCTTTATCACGCCTTAGTGCATCTCCCCCGGGGGGGGGGGGGGGGGGTTATACATTAAAGGGACACTAATGTCCCATAAAAAAGTGTTGTTTTGTAGAGTGTAAAAAAAAGATATTATGTGTCACAAATCCTATCTCTCAAACCTTTAAGGTTTGAGAGATATTCGCCTGTAAAGTACCCCCCTCCCTCCCCTTCTCCTGACATCAGAGCTCTGATCTGACAGCAGCAGATCCCGGTCGGGGGAACAGCCGGCGGCTCTGCAGCAGAGCTGAAATCGCATTATTGGAAAATAATTACTTCATTGGAAAAGTCTACGTGTGCCTGGTTTGCAAGCCCACTTTTTTTTAGACCGTTCCAATGAAGTATTTATTTTTAAATAACGCGATTTCGGCTCTGCTGAAGAGCCTCCTTGTGTTGGCCGACATGGATCTCCTGCTGTCAGCTTTACAGCTGACATAAGGAGAGGGCGAAATTTCAATGCTAATATGTCTCGAACATAAAGGTTTGAGAGATAGGATTTGTGCCACATAATTTCTTTTTTTAAACTCTACAAAATAAGACATTTTTTTATTGGGACATAAGCGTTACTTTAAGGTGTGATAAAGCGGTAATAAAGAGATATCTCCTCCAGTCATATCACTTCTCCAGTCATAAAACATCTCCAGTTCCCCAGATCCGTATCTCTCTAACTTTAGGAGTCTTAGTGCATAAACACCACAGAAAGACATAGGCTTTGGTGAATTGATATCACTATAGAAGTTAACTCCTCTTTATCACACCTTAGTGCATCTTCCTCTAGTGCAATTCTAAAGCAAACCAACTGCACAGAGGAAAAAAATGACTCCCATTGATTTAAATGGAGCTTTTAACCCCTTCAGTGCTAGGGAGGTCTCCAATGCATTGCAGAACTCTCAAAATTCAAGAGGTTAAATGCATCATTTGAGTCAATATTTGTACCCTACAGCGCAGTCGGCTTGCCCTAAGATTGTCCCAGTAATTCTTACTACATCAGATTCACTGTGTTGGATTTCAGGTGATATATTTTTCATCTCCAAATGTACCTCTAGATTACAACAGGTTTATTTTTCAGATAAAATCCACCTATAAATTTTGCACAGGTAATAGTATCTAACCCACTGTTTCCTATCCTTTATGTTGTTTCTTTCTCTCTATCCTCTGATTAAGAGTTGCTGATGTACTAAAAAGATCTGGGGGGTTATGCAGTAAGGTGTGATAAAGAGATTATAAAGAGGAGATAATTTCTCAGGTGATACCACTTCTCCAGTTCCTATGTTATTCTATAGAGCCACTAAAATTTCCAAAGGTGGAAATATCTTTGTGAATAGGCTCCACAGAACAACATGGGAATTGGAGAAGTCATCTGCACTTTATCACCTCTTTATAACCCCTTAGTGCATCTCCCCCTTGGTTTGATTCTGGAGCAAGCCATCTGCATTTGGGGTCAAATGACAATTCCCATAGATTTAAATGGAGCTTTTAATCCTTGAGTGCTAATTCAAGAAACTAAATAAGTGAATTAACTCTCAGGGGATGTTTATTTGTGTATTTGTCTTTCTGTAAGATTCTTACAGTACTTCTTAACCCTTCTGGCACTCAAAGGGTTAATACTTCAGCCTCACTGTGTTGGATTTCAGGTGATACGTTTTTCATCTCCAAATTTCCCTATAGGCTACAACAAAATTATTTTAAGATTAAAATCAAGCTCTCACTTTTACTCAGGTATCCAGCCCACGATTTCCTGTCCTGTCTGCCTCCTTCTCTACCTTCCTCTTGATCTCTGTGTCGTTCTCCCTTTTCTGTGCCTCCATGTACTCTGGCACTGTCCCTTATCTCTATCCCTCTCCCAGGCCTCTGGCAGTAAATGGGGGTCACTCTTGTTTGCAGAAGGATATTAAAGTGACAGGCACTTACCCTGAAAGCTCCCCTCTAGTAGTGCTCTCTGAGCCTTCACAGCACTTTCTTCTTGTAATTCCAGAGGAAAAAAGTGTCACCCGTTGTGCAGGGGCTGCCCGGGGCTGTCACTGTGTTTGATGCCACTCAGCTGCTCACGGTCGTGCTCTGGTGGCAGGTGAATGTTTCACTGTGTACAGAGAGAGGGGGGAGGAGTTAAACCAGAAGGACAGGTCTAATGAGTAAGATGCAGGGAGGGGACACCTGTGTGACAGCCCAGCCTGACTGAATATGTTTGTGAGTCTACCTGTGTGACTATGTGTGAGAGTATGTGCATGTGTACATCTGTACAAATGCGTGCTTCGCTGTCTATTGTATAAAATAAAATGTGATCTAGTGAGTCAAGGTATAATTTTAGTAATGTGGACTTCCTCTATACACTACCAACTCGTGATAATGATGAGAACAATATACTATATATAATGGTATTGAGTACCTCTATACACTTCCACCTCCTGATAATGATCACGTTGCACTGTATAATGGTACTGAGTATCTCTATACACTCCCACCTCCTGATAATGATCACGTTGCACCGTATAATGGTACTGAGTATCTTTATACACTTCCACCACCTGATAATGAACACGCTAAACTGTATAATGGTACTGAGTACCTCTATACACTTCCACCTTCTGATAATGATCACGCTGCACCGTATAATGGTACTGAGTACCTCTATACACTTCCACCTCCTGATAATGATCACGCTGCACCGTATAATGGTACTGAGTATCTCTATACACTTCCACCTCCTGATAATGATCACGCTGCACCGTATAATGGTACTGAGTATCTCTATACACTTCCACCTCCTGATAATGATCTCAGTGCACTGTATAATGGTACTGAGTATCTCTATACACTTCCACCTCCTGATAATGAACACGCTACACTGTATATTAATACTGAGTATCTCTATAAACTTCCCCCACGGAAATTTAACATGTTGTACCTGATACACTTCCCCACTGTTAATATGCTGCATTGCATAATGATATTGAGTAACTCTATACACTTCCGTCCAAATATTGAACATACTGTAATCTATAATTAATTTGTACATTATAAATACGAGGTACTAGATTTGTACATGTATTGCTCTGCTCTGTCTGTCTGTCTGTCTATCTATCTATCTATCTATCTCTCTATCTTACTTTCTCAGGAGAAGGCTGAAATGTTGTCATGTAAATGTTTTCGGTTCAAGCCTAGACCTTCCTCAGGGAAGCCCGAGTGGGGTGATGCCTGGGTTTAAATGTCTAATATAACCACTCAAATACAGCAAACAAACAAGAAAGAGCCAAAAATCGGCATGCTATCACTGGTAATAGGGTTCCCGAATGTGAAGTCATGGGGACACATATAGTAAATCAATATAGAAAGAAAAGAAAAATAAGAAAGTAGATGAATAAACAAAAAGCAGAGAAAATAAAAGATAGAAAGTGAACACAGCAAATGTATAGACGTGAAAATCTATCAAACCCTGACTGCCAGTGCCGACCGAGTGGCACCTTTATTTCTTTATTTAGAAATAAATATGACTAATACCTCCAACAAAACATGTTATACTAAAAGAAAGTTTTTGGGTTTGAAGTCTGATGATGTTTTGTGCCACCACCACCATTGACTTATGGTGTGTGTGTATATATATATATATATATATATATATATATATATATATATATATATATATATATATATACACATTTTGGCATATTATAGAATGAAGTCTGAAAACAAAATACACAACATATATTGTACATTCATGGTTCTGGGAAATGCAAGTTCCTGATTTATTTGAATTCCACTGGAGTTGAAACTCATCACCAGTGTGTGTGTAGTCTCTTTGTAGCTGGCCAAGCGGCAAAAGATTTATTTCCCTTTTGACGTGTGAATAGATCCAGTAAATTAGTGTGTAGATAGTTTGTGATATGTGGCCAAAATGGCTAAGTATATGTAATGTATGGGTAACCCTCCGAATATCAGAGGAGTGCACAACCCACTGCTTTGCAATTAATTACGTACCCCTCTGACACTCAAAGGGACAAATATATTTATTGTGTGGAATAGTGTGACAAATTCTTTGTCATGGTTCGGGCCACAGTTTAGAGTGGTAAACATGGTCATCACATTATACTCTCAGATCTTTCTGTGTCTGAAAGTATCCATCCCTTCAGTAAGGTGACCCTGAGATATCTGATGTTGTGACCAGTAAAAATGTTGACCACTGACATGTCTCTTTTGCTGTTCACAATGGACCTTTGAGAATTCTTCCAGTTTGTCCTGTCTCACCTACATATTGTCCTGTGTTGGGACATTTCATACACATGATGAGGTAGACATCATTAGATGATCTGTAGGAAATTTTGCCCTTGATATTGTGGTTTTGGTGGGGCTGTAATATGGGCACCTTATCTGTGGTACATATGTGTGCAAAGGCTCCCTGTCTCTTTTGTAGACAGGGAGCTGTACCATTTTCTGTTGCAGTCTTTACCAACAGTTGTTTCATGCTGGAGGGCTGTTCATAAGTGAGGATGTTTTGGGAATATTCTTTTTAATCTGCCATCAGGATGTAGAATTGTTTGCTCTTTTGAAATTTTGCGTAGAACTTCCAGTTGAGGTTTGTAGGTGACTACTAATGGCCCTCTGTTGTCTTCTTGAGGTTGTTTGTATTCCAGATTTCTTCTGGGTACACTGGTGGCTCTGAATTTGGGTGTCCATGCTCTTGGTTTAATATCTATGACTGATAAATATCATATACTCAGTAGTTTATCTCCCACTTTTTCATGCCCACTCCGAGACAAATACAGACACATGCACTAACACACATGCACACAAACATAAGCAAAGTCACCTGCACAAACCAAGCAAATATAGCTATGGAGAGATGTATGAATCATACATTGAGTGTTAAAAATGAGCATACCCTGAGATCTCAACATATGAACCTTTGAAGCTGCCCCTAATGTAGATTCTAAGCAAGATGCCACTGCTTGTTCTATCCCAGGAGAGTGTCAATCAGTTTGCAATAAAGATATCCCAGCTTGAACACACAGGAGACGAGCAGGAATCTCCTTTCTACCTTTCTGCTAGATATAGCACCAATCAAGATAGTTATTTTTTGCAGCAGCAGCCAGTTAATGCAGTGAATAAAACTGGTGAACCTGAATACAATGAGACTGATGTGGTAAAAAGAAATTAAGCAATTCTCGAGCAAACCAACTGCACTGTATGGGACAAATAAATATTCCTCAAATTCCCATTGATTTAAATAGGGCTTTTAAACTTTTGAAATCCAGAGAGATCTCCTGTGAATTGTGAAACACCATTTACATCAATGTTTTTGTTTTTTTCATTATTATTAACATTTTATTGAAGAAGTTTTAGACAAACAAATACAATCAAGGACAGAAGATGCGACCAACTTAGGTTAAACAAGCATGGTACAATTGTAAAAAGATGAGTACAAAAAGCATGGATATGCAAGGTCAGGGTGAAAATACAACATGAAAATGTATATCTCTCTTTTGATAACTGAATGATATAGAAGGAGAGATTAACAGAGAGACCCAGGGACCAAGGATATACACCCCAAACTCATCAGTAGTCGAGTACCACTAAACAGTAAGTGTCACAGTAAGCCTAAACACCCACGTTGGTCCATATGTACTGATATGGTGAGAATGGAAAAGAAAAAAGAAAGAAAATGAAGAAAGAAAGGAGAGTAAGAAAGAGAAAGAGAGAATGAAAGTAAGGTGAGAGAAGTAAAGGATGGCGGGGGGAGGTAAGGTGTAGGGATGGAGGACAAGGGAGAAGCACATCCAGCAAGGATGGGACATTGGGGAGCTAGCTCGTCTGATGGTATGAATCCCACATTGAACAAATCCTGTCATACACGTCTAGTTGGTCCGCGATAGCGTAATGAAGGCGTTCCATCTCCAGATTATGTGATATTAAAGAACGTAAGTGTGAGATTTCTGGGATGGCTGTACTCTTCCAGTTACGTGCTAAGAGGGCCTTTGCCGCCAATAAAATCTGACCTATCAACACTTTCCTCTCCCTGGGGAGAGCAGAAGGTAGAACATGGAAGAGAGCTACAACAGGATCTAGCGGAAGAGATAATGAAGTCACCTTTAGAATGATATCAAAGACTGCAGCCCAAAAAGTATTGATGCAGGGACATGACCACCATATGTGTAAAATCAATGTTTTTTTTTATTTTACTCCTTATTGTATTTGGTTTTCTAAAGAATTACTCCAGTTGTTCATAGTACATAATTCTCAATGAGAGGAATGTAAGACTCTGCCAGAACATTTCTTCTGCTGCTATTACATACAGTTAGGGAAATAATTATTTGATCCCCTGCTGATTTTGTACGTTTTCCCACTGACAAAGAAATTATCAGTCCATAATTTGAATGGTAGGTTTATTTGAACAGTAAGAGACAGAATAACAACAAAAAAATCCAGAAAAGCACATTTCATAACAATTATAAATTGATTTGCATTTTACTGAGTGAAATAAGTATTTGACCTCTTGACTTGACTTAGTACTTTGTGGCAAAACCCTTGCTGGCAATCACAGAGATCACACATTTCTTGTAGTTGGCCACCAGGTTTGCACACATCTCAGGAGGGATTTTGACCCATTCCTCTTTGCAGATCCTCTCCAAGTCATTAAGGTTTCGAGGCTGATGTTTGGTAACGCAAACCTTCAGACTGGCTAGGCCACTCTAGGACCTTAATGTGCTTCTTCTTGAGCCACTCCTTTGTTGCCTTGGCCATGTATTTTGGGTCATTGTCATGCTGGAATACCCATCCACAACCCATTTTCAATGCCCTGGCTAAGGGAAGGCGTTTCTCACCCAAGATTTGACGGTACATGGCCCCATCCATCGTCCCTTTGATGCGGTGAAGTTGTCCTGTCCCCTTAGCAGAAAACACCCCCAAAGCATAATGTTTCCACCTCAATGTTTGACTTTTGACGGTGGGGATGGTGTTCTTGGGGTCACAGGCAGCATTCCTCCTCCTCCAAACACTGCGAGTTGAGTTGATGCCAAAGAGCTCGATTTTGATCTCATCTGACCACAACACTTTCACCCAGTTCTCCTCTGAATCATTCAGATGTTCATTGGCAAGCTTCAGATGGGCCTGTACATGTGCTTCCTTGAGCAGGGGGACCTTGCGGGCGCTGCAGGATTTCAGTCCTTCACGGCGTAGTGTGTTAAACCAATTGTTTTCTTGGTGACTATGGCCCCAGCTTCCTTGAGATCATTGACAAGATCCTCCCGTGTAGTTCTGGGCTAATTCCTCCCCATTCTCATGATCATTGAAAGTCCACGAGGTGAGATCTTGCATGGAGCGCCTGACTGAGGGAGATTGACAGTTATTTTGTGTTTCTTCCAATTGCGAATAATTGCACCAACTGTTGTCACCTTCTCACCAAGCTGCTTGGCAATGGTCTTGTAGCCCATTCCAGCCTTGTGTAGGTCTACAATCTTGTCCCTGACATCTTTGGACAGCTCTTTGGTCTTGGCCATGGTGGAAAGTTTGGAATCTAATTGATTGATTGCTTCTGTGGACAGGTGTCTTTTATACAGGTAAAAAGCTGAGACTAGAAGCACTCCCTTTAAGAGAGTGCTCCTAATCTCTGCTTGTTACCTATATAAAAGACATCTGGGAGCCAGAAATCTTGCTGATTGATAGGGGGTCAAATACTTATTTCACTCAGTAAAATGCAAATCAATTTATAACTTTTTTTAAATGTGTTTTTCAGGATTTTTTGTTGTTATTCAGTCTCTCACTATTCAAATAAACCTACCATTAAAATTATGGACTGATCATTTCTTTGTCAGTGGGCAAACGTACAAAATCAGCAGGGGATCAAATAATTTTTTTCCCTCACTGTAAAAGCTTGGAAATCCAGCTCCTGTAAGTGTGCTTATTATAGACACATTAATTACATACTGGTGCACACAACATTGTTAGAGCACAACTTTAATGTGACTTATTGACAACCCTTTGTGTAACTAAATAAATGATTTAGAGCAAGACCAAAGTATTTTATTTATACAGACTAATTTATAAACACATTTACTGAAGGTTAAACAAACATTTTTATTGCCGTGGAGAAATGTGATAGACTTATAAACACACCACACAGTCTGGGAAAGAGGGAGAGAGGGATTTGGGTCTCAAACAGGAACTATCCCTCCTAAAGAGGGAGACTTGGGAGGTATGATAGGGCTTAATCAGCTGGGCGGGGCTTAAAACGGAACTTTCATCAGCTATAAAGTTGCCCTGCTATAATTAAGCAGGTAGCAACTAGCTTCAGAATATATATTTTACCTTTGAAAAGTAGCCCTTTCTAAAGAAATCAATCATTGTAGGAGACTGACAGCTTGGTTAGCACAGTCTGCACGCCTGCGCCATCAGTCTTTCTGGTTACCATATGGAACGCTGCAATGCTTCTTGCAGGAGACTGGGACTGACAGCGCAGGTGACCAGACAAGATGTCTGCGCTGTAGCTTGGTGGTTCTGGTCTCCTACAATGATTGATTTCTTTAGAACGGGCTACTTTTCAAAGGTAAAATATATATTCTAAAGCTAGTCGCTACCTGCTTAATTATAGCAGGGCGACTTTATAGCGGATGAAAGTTCCGCTTTAACTAGGATTGGGCAGGGAAGAGGGCAGAACTGGTGGGAAGAAGTCAGAATGTATAAGAAATGGGCAGAGTTACTCAGGAAACTCAAGACAGCCTCCGTCCCCGAAGACCTGGTAATTAACTCTAAAAACTGGGACAGATCCAGAGAGTTCCCAGGCATGCTTCAGTGTATATACTACAGTGTATGATCATTGTAGTGCATGAGAACGGGCACACTCTGCCAGAGATCAGACATTAATGCCACCAAGCCCAACACACCAGCCCCATAGGATGCACAGGGAAACACCAAACAATTACACCATTCCTCTGTGCCTTTTATAGTACATATAAGTTGTAGAGGAAATTAAGCCATGAAGCATTTATAGACTACGCCATTGTTCCCTTTTCCCCTTGGCATAAGCAGAGTTAAGGGGAGAATTTTGGCCTCAGCAGTTCCAGGAGCATTTTCTAATGTATGGGTGTACCCAGCATTCACCAGAGGCCTCCTTTTTCAGAGGGCCTCACTTTGGTTTCCTCTGCAGCCTCAGTTTTAAGGATAAGAACCAATTTAATCTTGTGGTCAGCTGGTCAATGAGAATGAAATCTGGTTGCTTTCCCCCACAAATAGGTTAGACTGCAAAAAAACTGAAGAGTATCCTCAGTATTTACCAACTTTTGGGACCCTCCGTTCATAATTCTTCCAGGGACCTCAGAGGTTTGTAAAACTACACTGGATAATCCTCATGTATGTATAATGAACACACAAAAAACTTTTACAAACCCAAAAATACATACACACAAATATGAGTAAAAAAAGAATCCATTTTAACCAGCACACAGGGACCCGTAAACATTCACATTCCCACTGCTCTGTAAAATCATTAACAGGAGCTGCAGTAAGCTCATTCACATCACTTACTCAAGCGTTGCAGACTGACATGGGGCAATGATTTCTGATTAACATACAGATCTAACATATATCTTCTAAATCAATGAGGCTTAGCCAGGTGGAGCTATTTGGATCCCAATAAAACATACAGGGCCAGATTCTATTGCAGGTGCTAAATGTTAACATCCGTTTTATTAAACATTTTCCTATTGAAGTCTGTGGGGAAAGCTGGAGAAAAAAGCAGAGATAACATAGCACCAGCAATAGAATCTAGCCCATACCGCTCAAAAATAAGAATGTAGAAAGAAAAGTCAGAGATGCTCAACTAGGCTCATGAGCTAGAAAATACATGCAAGAAGCTCACTGGGACTGTGTCCTCACGCCCAGAGTGCAATCTTTTTTAGCTCACCAGTGCCATACACAGAGAGAAAATCTTCTGATCCATATCATACTGGTCCTGCCAAATGACAAATCAGCCACGAAATGCCAGACAAGTCCTCTCTGAACAAGAGGAACAGCTAACCCCAGACGTACGTTTTGGGCTTCATCTATGAGGTGCATCTGATCCCTCTAGTTACTGTGAGCAAGGGGTCCACGTCTGGATTCCCTCATTACTCTTAGGGTGACCAACCCCAAAAACAAATTGCATATGTAGAAAGAAAAGTCAGAGATGCTAAATTAGGCTCATGAGCTAACAAATACATGCAAGAAGCTCACTGGGACTGTGACCTCGCACCCAGGGTGCAATCTCTTTTAGCTCACTGGTGCCATACACAGAGAGGAAATCTTCTGAAGCATATCATACTAGTCCTGCCAAATGACACTCCAGCCACAAAATGCCAGACAAGTCCTCTCTGAACAAAGGAAACAGCTAACCCAAAACATATGTTTCGGACTTCTTGGGCTCGTTCGTGAGATGCAACTCTTCCCTCTAGGTACTGTGAGCAAGGGGTCCACGTCTGGATTCCAATCATTACTCTTAGGGTGACCAAACCCAAGAGCAATTTACATATGTAGAAAAAAAAGTAAGAGATACTCAGCTAGGCTCATGAGCAAGCACATACATGCAAGAAGTTCTCTGGGACTGTGTCCAGGGTGCAATCTCTTTTGGCTCACCAGTTCCATACACAAAGAGAAAATCTTCTGACGCATATCATACTGGTCCTGCAAAACGACAGTCCAGACACGAAACGCCAGACAAGTCCTTTCTGAACAAGGGAAACAGCTAACCCCAGACGTACGTTTTGGCCTTCTTGGGCTTCATCGGTGAGGTGCATCTGATCCCTCTAGTTACTGTGAGCAAGGGGTCCACATCTGGTTTCCCCTCATTACTCTTAGGGTGACCAACCCCAAAAACAAATTCCATATGTAGAAAGAAAAGTCAGAGATGCTCAACTAGGCTCATGAGCTAGCAAATACATGCAAGAAGCTCACTGGGACTGTGTCCTGACGCCCAGGGTACAATCTCTTTTAACTCACTGGTACCATACACAGAAAGGAAATCTTCTGAATCATATCAAACTAGTCCTGCCAAATGACAATCCAGCCACAAAATGCCAGACAAGTCCTCTCCGAACAAAGGAAACAGCTAACCCTAGACACACATTTCGTCCTTCTTGGGCCTCATCCGTGAGGTGCAGCTGATGCCTGTAGGCACTGTGAGCAAGGGGTCCATGTCTGGATTACCCTCATTACTCTTAGGGTGACCAAACCCAAGAGCAATTTGCATGTGTAGAAATAAAAGTAAGAGATGCTCAAGTAGGCTCATGAGCGAGCATATACATGCAAGCAGCTCAATGGGACTGTGTCCTCACGACCAGGGTGCAATCTCTTTTGGCTTATCAGTTCCATACACAAAGAGAAAATCTTCTGACACATATCATACTGGTCCTGCAAAACGACAGTCCAGACACGAAACGCCAGACAAGTCCTTTCTGAACAAGGGAAACAGCTAACCCCAGACGTACGTTTTGGCCTTCTTGGGCTTCGTCGGTGAGGTGCATCTGATCCCTCTAGTTACTGTGAGCAAGGGGTCCACATCTGGTTTCCCCTCATTACTCTTAGGGTGACCAACCCCAAAAACAAATTGCATATGTAGAAAGAAAAGTCAGAGATTCTCAACTAGGCTCATGAGCTAGCAAATACATGCAAGAAGCTCACTGGGACTGTGTCCTGACGCCCAGGGTACAATCTCTTTTAACTCACTGGTACCATACACAGAGAGGAAATCTTCTGAAGCATATCATACTAGTCCTGCCAAATGACAGTCCAGCCACAAAATGCCAGACAAGTCCTCTCCGAACAAAGGAAACAGCTAACCCCAGACACACATTTCGTCCTTCTTAGGCCTCATCCGTGAGGTGCAGCTGATGCCTGTAGGCACTGTGAGCAAGGGGTCCATGTCTGGATTACCCTCATTACTCTTAGGGTGACCAAACCCAAGAGCAATTTGCATGTGTAGAAATAAAAGTAAGAGATACTCAAGTAGGCTCATGAGCGAGCATATACATGCAAGAAGCTCAATGGTACTGTGCCCTCACAACCAGAGTGCAATCTCTTTTAGCTCACCAGTGCCATACACAGAGAAAATCTTCTGAAGCATATGATGCTGGTCCTGCCAAATGACAGTCCAGACACAAAATGCCAAACAAGTCCTCTCTAAACAAGAGAAACAGCTAACCCCAGATGTACGTTTTGCTCTTCTTGGGCCTCATAGATGAAGTGTAGCTGATCCCTCTAGGCACTGTGAACAAGGGGTCCACATTTGGATTCCCCTCATTACTCTTAGGGTGACCAACCCCACGAGCAATTTATATATGTAGAAAGAAAAGTCAGAGAAGCTCATGAGCTAGCAATTACATGCAAGAAGCTTACTGGGACTGTGTCCTCACACCCAGGATGCAATCTCTTTTAGTTCACCAGTGCCATACACAGAGTGGAAATCTTCTGAAGCATATCATACTGGTCCTGACAAATGACAGCTCAGCCACAAAAAACTAGACAAGTCCTCTCTAAACAAGGGAAACAGCAAACCCCAGACATACATTTTGGCATTCTTTGGCCTCGTCCATGAGGTGCAGCTGATCCCTCTAAGCACTGTGAGCAAGAGGTCCATGTCTGGATTCCCCTCATTACTCTTAGGGTGCCCAACCCCAAGAGCAATTTGCATAGGTAGAAAGAAAAGTCAGAGATACTCAGCTAGGCTCATGAGCTAGCAAATACCTTCAAGAAGCTCACTGAGACTGTGTCTTCACACCCAGAGTGCAATCTTTTTAGGTCCCCAATGCCATACACAGAGAGGAAATCTTCTAAAGCATATCATACTGGTCCTGCCAAATGACAGTCCAGGCACGAAATGCCAGACAAATCCCCTCTGAACAAGGGAAACAGCTAACCCCAGACATACATTTCAGCCTTTGTGGGCCTCATCGCTGAGGTACAGCTGATCCCTCCAGTCACTGTGAGCTAAGGGTCCACGTCTGGATTCCCCTCATTACTCTTAAGGTGACCAACCCCAAGAGCAATTTGCATATGTAGAAAGAAAAGTCAGAGTTGCTCAACTAGGCTCATGAGCTAGCAAATACATGCAAGAAGCTCACTGGGACTGTGTCCTGACGCCCAGGATACTATCTCTTTTAGCTCACCGGTGCCATACACAGAAAGGAAATCTTCTGAAGCACATCATACTGGTCCTGCCGAAATTCCAGACAAATCCTCTCTGAACAAGGGAAACAGGTAACCCCAGACATATGTTGCGCCTTCTTGGGCTTCGTCGGTGAGGTGCAGTTGATCCCTCTGGGCACTGTGAGCAAGGAGTCCATGTCTGCATTCCCTTTATTTCTCTTAGGGTGACCAACCCCAAGAGCAATTTGCAGATGTAAAAAGAAAAGTCAGAGATGCTCAACTAGGCTCATGAGCTAGCAAATACATGCAAGAAGCTCACTGGACTGTGTCCTCACACCCAGGGTGCAATCTCTTTTATCTCACAGGTGCCATACACAGAGAAGAAATCTTCTGAAGCATATCATACTGGTCCTGCCAAATAACAGTCCAACCACAAAATGCCATACAAATCCTCTCTGAACAAGGTAAACAACAAATCCCAGACATATATTTCAGCCTTCTTGGGCCTTGTCAGTGAGGTGCAGCTAACCCATGTAGGCACTGTGAGCAAGGGGTCCATGTCTGGATTACCCTCATTAATCTTAGGGTGACACAACCAAAGAGCAATTTGCATATGTAGAAAAAAAAAAGTATGAGATGCTCAACTAGGCTCATGAACTAGCAAGTACATGCAAGAAACTGAGATTGTGTCCTCTCGCCCAGAGTGCAATCTTTTTTAGCTCCCAAGTACCATACACAGAGAGTAAATCTTCTGAAGTATATTGTACTGGTCCTGCCAAACAAGTCCTCTCTGAATAAGAGAAACAACTAACCCCAGACGTCCGTTCGAGCCTTCTTAGGCATCATCGTTGAGGTGCAACTGACCATTCTAGGCACTGTGAGCAATGGGTCCACGTCTGGATTCCCCTCATTACTCTTAGAGCGACCAACCCCAAGAGCAATTTGCAAATGTAGAAAGAAAAGTCAGAGATGCTTAACTAGGCTCATGAGCTAGCAAATATATGCAAGAAGCTCACTGGGACTGCATCCTTGTACCCAGGGTGCAATCTTTTTTAGCTCACAAGTGCCATACACAGAGCGGAAATCTTCTGAAGCATATCACACTGGTCCTGCCAAATGACCGTCCAGTCACAAACTGCCAGACGAGTTTTCTCTGAACAAGGGAAACAGCTAACCCCAGATGTATATTTCAGCCTTCTTGGGCCTCCTCGGTGAGGTGCAGCTGATCCCTCTAGTCACTGTGAGCAAGAGGTCGACATCTGGATTCCCCTCATTACTCTTAGGGTGACCAACCCCAAGAGCAATTTGCATACGTAGAAAGAAAAGTCAGAGATGCTTAACTAGGCTCATGAGCTAGCAAATGCATGCAAGAAGCTCACTGGGACTGCATCCTTGTACCCAGGGTGCAATCTTTTTTAGCTCACAAGTGCCATACACAGAGCGGAAATCTTCTGAAGCATATCACACTGGTCCTGCCAAATGACCGTCCAGTCACAAACTGCCAGACGAGTTTTCTCTGAACAAGGGAAACAGCTAACCCCAGATGTATATTTCAGCCTTCTTGGGCCTCCTCGGTGAGGTGCAGCTGACCCCTCTAGTCACTGTGAGCAAGAGGTCGACATCTGGATTCCCCTCATTACTCTTAGGGTGACCAACCCCAAGAGCAATTTGCATACGTAGAAAGAAAAGTCAGAGATGCTTAACTAGGCTCATGAGCTAGCAAATACATGCAAGAAGCTCACTGGGACTGTGTCCTCACGCCCAGAGTGCAATCTCTTTTAGCTTACCAGTGCCCTACACAGAGAGGAAATCTTCTAAAGCATATCATACTAGTCCTGCCAAATGACAGTCCAGCAACAAAATGCCAGAAGTCCTCTCTGAACAAAAGAAACAGATAACCCCATATGCACGTTTCGGCCTTTTTGGGCTTCATCAGTGAGGAGCAGTTGATTCCTCTAGTCACTGTGAGCAAGGGGTCCAGGTCTGTATTCCCCTCATTATTCTTAGGGTGATGAACCCCATGAGCAATTTGCATATGTAGAGGAAGAAGAAAAAAAAAAAAAAAAAGTAAGTGATGCTGAACTAGGCTCATGAGCAAGCACATACATGCAAGAAGCTCTCTGGGACTGTATCCTCACACCCATGGTGCATTCTCTTTTAGTTCACCAGTGCCATACACAGAGAGAAAATCTTTTGAAGTATATCATACTGGTCCTGCCAAATGACAGTACAACCACAAAATGCCAGACAAGTTCACTCCGAACAAGCAAAACTGCTAACCTCAGATGTATGTTTTTAGCCTTATTGGGCCTCGTAGATGAGGTGTAGCTAATCCCGCTATTCACTGTGAGCAAGGGGTCCATGTCTGGCTTCTCCTCATTACTCTTAGGGTGACCAAACCCAAGAGCAATTTGCATATGTAGAAAGAAAAGTCAGAGATGCTCATGAGCTAACAAATACATGCAAGAAGCTTAGTGAGACTGTGTCCTCACATCCAGAGTGCAATCTCTTTAAGTTCACCAGTGCCATAAACAGAGAGGAAATCTTCTGAAGCATATAATACTGGTTCTGACAAATGACAGTCCAACCACAAAATGCCAGACAAGTCCTCTCTGAACAAGGGAAACAGCTAACCCCAGACATACGTTTTGGATTATCCTCATTGCTCATAGGATGACCAAACCCAAGAGCAATTTGCATGTGTAGAAATAAAAGTCAGAGATGCTCAACTAGGCTCATAAGCTAGCAAATACATGGAAGGAAGGCACTAGGACTGTGTCCTTGCACCCAGGTGCAATCTCTTTTAGCTCACAAGTGTCATACACAGAGAGGAAATCTTCTGAAGCATATCATACTGGTCCTGCCAAACGACAGTCCAGACATGAAATGCCAGACAAGTCCTCTCTGAACAAGGAAAATAGCTAACCCCAGATGTACATTTTGCCCTTCTTGGGCCTCATAGGTGAGGTACAGCTGATCCCTCTAGGCACTGTGAGCAAGGGTCCACGTCTGGATTCCCCTCATTACTCTTAAGGTGACCAACCCCAAGAGCAATTTGCATATGTAGAAAGAAAAGTCAGAGTTGCTCAACTAGGCTCATGAGCTAGCAAATACATGCAAGAAGCTCACTGGGACTGTGTCCTGACGCCCAGGATACTATCTCTTTTAGCTCACCGGTGCCATACACAGAAAGGAAATCTTCTGAAGCACATCATACTGGTCCTGCCAAAATTCCAGACAAATCCTCTCTGAACAAGGGAAACAGCTAACCCCAGACATATGTTGCGGCCTTCTTGGGCTTCGTCGGTGAGGTGCAGTTGATCCCTCTGGGCACTGTGAGCAAGGAGTCCATGTCTGGATTCCCTTTATTTCTCTTAGGGTGACCAACCCCAAGAGCAATTTGCAGATGTAAAAAGAAAAGTCAGAGATGCTCAACTAGGCTCATGAGCTAGCAAATACATGCAAGAAGCTCACTGGACTGTGTCCTCACACCCAGGGTGCAATCTCTTTTATCTCACAGGTGCCATACACAGAGAAGAAATCTTCTGAAGCATATCATACTGGTCCTGCCAAATAACAGTCCAACCACAAAATGCCATACAAATCCTCTCTGAACAAGGAAAACAACAAACCCCAGACATATATTTCAGCCTTCTTGGGCCTTGTCAGTGAGGTGCAGCTAACCCATGTAGGCACTGTGAGCAAGGGGTCCATGTCTGGATTACCCTCAGTAATCTTAGGGTGACACAACCAAAGAGCAATTTGCATATGTAGAAAAAAAAAAGTATGAGATGCTCAACTAGGCTCATGAACTAGCAAGTACATGCAAGAAACTGAGATTGTGTCCTCTCGCCCAGAGTGCAATCTTTTTTAGCTCCCAAGTACCATACACAGAGAGTAAATCTTCTGAATTATATTGTACTGGTCCTGCCAAACAAGTCCTCTCTGAACAAGAGAAACAACTAACCCCAGCCGTACGTTCAAGCCTTCTTAGGCATCATCGTTGAGGTGCAACTGACCATTCTAGGCACTGTGAGCAATGGGTCCACGTCTGGATTCCCCTCATTACTCTTAGAGCGACCAACCCCAAGAGCAATTTGCAAATGTAGAAAGAAAAGTCAGAGATGCTTAACTAGGCTCATGAGCTAGCAAATATATGCAAGAAGCTCACTGGGACTGCATCCTTGTACCCAGGGTGCAATCTTTTTTAGCTCACAAGTGCCATACACAGAGCGGAAATCTTCTGAAGCATATCACACTGGTCCTGCCAAATGACCGTCCAGTCACAAACTACCAGACGAGTTTTCTCTGAACAAGGGAAACAGCTAACCCCAGATGTATATTTCAGCCTTCTTGGGCCTCCTCGGTGAGGTGCAGCTGACCCCTCTAGTCACTGTGAGCAAGAGGTTGACATCTGGATTCCCCTCATTACTCTTAGGGTGACCAACCCCAAGAGCAATTTGCATACGTAGAAAGAAAAGTCAGAGATGCTTAACTAGGCTCATGAGCTAGCAAATATATGCAAGAAGCTCACTGGGACTGTGTCCTCACGCCCAGAGTGCAATCTCTTTTAGCTTACCAGTGCCCTACACAGAGAGGAAATCTTCTAAAGCATATCATACTAGTCCTGCCAAATGACAGTCCAGCAACAAAATGCCAGAAGTCCTCTCTGAACAAAAGAAACAGATAACCCCATATGCACGTTTCGGCCTTTTTGGGCTTCATCAGTGAGGAGCAGTTGATTCCTCTAGGCACTGTGAGCAAGGGGTCCAGGTCTGTATTCCCCTCATTATTCTTAGGGTGATGAACCCCATGAGCAATTTGCATATGTAGAGGAAGAAGAAAAAAAAAAAAAAAAAAAAAAAGTAAGTGATGCTGAACTAGGCTCATGAGCAAGCACATACATGCAAGAAGCTCTCTGGGACTGTATCCTCACACCCATGGTGCATTCTCTTTTAGTTCACCAGTGCCATACACAGAGAGAAAATCTTTTGAAGTATATCATACTGGTCCTGCTAAATGACAGTACAACCACAAAATGCCAGACAAGTTCACTCCGAACAAGCAAAACTGCTAACCTCAGATGTATGTTTTTGGCCTTATTGGGCCTCGTAGGTGAGGTGTAGCTAATCCTGCTATTCACTGTGAGCAAGGGGTCCATGTCTGGCTTCTCCTCATTACTCTTAGGGTGACCAAACCCAAGAGCAATTTGCATATGTAGAAAGAAAAGTCAGAGATGCTCATGAGCTAACAAATACATGCAAGAAGCTTAGTGAGACTGTGTCCTCACATCCAGAGTGCAATCTCTTTAAGTTCACCAGTGCCATAAACAGAGAGGAAATCTTCTGAAGCATATAATACTGATTTTGACAAATGACAGTCCAACCACAAAATGCCAGACAAGTCCTCTCTGAACAAGGGAAACAGCTAACCCCAGACATACGTTTTGGATTATCCTCATTGCTCATAGGATGACCAAACCCAAGAGCAATTTGCATGTGTAGAAATAAAAGTCAGAGATGCTCAACTAGGCTCATAAGCTAGCAAATACATGGAAGGAAGGCACTGGGACTGTGTCCTTGCACCCAGGGTGCAATCTCTTTTAGCTCACAAGTGTCATACACAGAGAGGAAATCTTCTGAAGCATATCATACTGGTCCTGCCAAATGACAGTCCAGACATGAAATGCCAGACAAGTCCTCTCTGAACAAGGAAAATAGCTAACCCCAGATGTACATTTTGGCCTTCTTGGGCCTCGTAGGTGAGGTGCAGCTGATCCCTCTAGGCACTGTGAGCAAGAGGTCCACATCTGGATTCCCCTCCTTACTCTTAGGGTGACCAACCTCAAGAGCAATTTGCATACGTAGAAAGAAAAGTCAGAGATGCTCATGAGCTAGCAAATACATGCAAGAAGCTTACTGGAACTGTGTCCTCACACCCAGGTGCAATCTCTTTTAGTTCCCCAGTGCCATACACAGAGAGGCAATCTTCTGAAGTATATCATACTGGTCCTGCCAAATGACAGTCCAACCACAAAACACTCGACAAGTCCACTCTGAACAAGGGAAACAGCTAACCCCAGACGTATGTTTTGGTCCTCTTGGGTCTTGTTGATGAAGTGCAGCTGATCCTTCTAGGCACTGTGAGCAAGGGGTCCACATCTGGATTCCCCTCATTACTCTTAGGGAGATCAACCCCAAGAGCAATTTGCATACATAGAAGAAAAGTCAGAGATGCTCAGCTAGGCTCATAAGCTAGCAAATACATGCAAGAAGCTCACTGGGACTGTGTCCTTGCACGCAGCGTGCCATACATAGAGCAGAAATCTTCTGAAGCATATCATACTGGTCCTGCCAAATGACAGCCCAGCCATGAAATGCCAGATAAGTTCTCTCTGAACAAGAGAAACAACTAACCCCAAACATACATTTCGGCCTTCTTGGGCCTTATCGATGAGGTGTAGCTGATCCCTGTAGGCACTGTGAGCAAGAGGTCCACATCTGGATTCCCCTCCTTACTCTTAGGGTGACCAACCCCAAGAGCAATTTGCATATGTAAAAAGAAAAGTCAGAGATGCTCATGAGCTAGCAAATACATGCAAGAAGCTTAGTGGGACTGTGTCCTCACACCCAGAGTGCAATCTCTTTTAGTTCACCAGTGCCATACACAAAGAGGAAATCTGCTGAAGCATATCATACTGGTCCTACCAAATGACATTCCAGCCACAAAATGCCAGACAAGCCTCTCTGAACAAGAAAAACAGCTAATCCCAGATGTACGTTTTGGCCTCTTTGGGCTTCATAGGTGAGGTGCAGTTGATCCCTCTAGACACTGTGAGCAAGGGGTCCACATCTGGATTCACCTCATTATTCTTAGGATGACCAACCACAAAAGCAATTTGCATATGTAGAAAAAAAAGTCAGAGATGCTCAACTAGGCTCATGAGCAAGCACATTCTTGCAAGAAGCTCACCGGGACTGTGCCCTCACGACTGGGGTGCAATCTCTTTTAGCTCACCAGTGCCATACACAGAGAGAAAATCTTCAGAAGCATATCATACTGACCCTGCCAAATGACAGCCCAACCACAAAATGCCACACAAGTCCTCTCTGAAGAGAAGAAACAGCTAACCCCAGTCATACATTTTGGCCTGGTAGGTGAGATGCAGCTGATCCCTCTAGGCACTGTGAGCAAGGAGTCCGCATCTGGATTCCCCTCATTACTCTTAGGGTGACCAACCCCAAGAGCAATTTGCATATGTAGAAAGAAAAGTCAGAGATGCTCAACTAGGCTCATGAGCTAGCAAATACATGCAAGAAGCTCACTGGGACTGTGTCCTCACGCCCAGAGTGCAATCTCTTTTAGCTTACCAGTGCCATACACAGAGAGGAAATCTTCTGAAGCATATCATACTAGTCCTGCCAAATGACAGTCCAGCCACAAAATGCCAGACAAGTCTTCTCTGAACAAGAGAAACAGCTAACCCCAGACGTACATTTCAGCCTTCTTGGGCCTCATCGATGAGGTGCAGCTGACCCTTTAGTCACTGTGAGCAAGAGGTCGACATCTGGATTCCCCTCATTACTCTTAGGGTGACCAACCCCAAGAGCAATTTGCATACGTAGAAAGAAAAGTCAGAGATGCTTAACTAGGCTCATGAGCTAGCAAATACATGCAAGAAGCTCACTGGGACTGTGTCCTCACGCCCAGAGTGCAATCTCTTTTAGCTTACCAGTGCCCTACACAGAGAGGAAATCTTCTAAAGCATATCATACTAGTCCTGCCAAATGACAGTCCAGCAACAAAATGCCAGAAGTCCTCTCTGAACAAAAGAAACAGATAACCCCATATGCATGTTTCGGCCTTTTTGGGCTTCATCAGTGAGGAGCAGTTGATTCCTCTAATCACTGTGAGCAAGGGGTCCAGGTCTGTATTCCCCTCATTATTCTTAGGGTGATGAACCCCATGAGCAATTTGCATATGTAGAGGAAGAAGAAAAAAAAAAAAAAAGTAAGTGATGCTGAACTAGGCTCATGAGCAAGCACATACATGCAAGAAGCTCTCTGGGACTGTATCCTCACACCCATGGTGCATTCTCTTTTAGTTCACCAGTGCCATACACAGAGAGAAAATCTTTTGAAGTATATCATACTGGTCCTGCCAAATGACAGTCCAGCCACAAAATGCCAGACAAGTCTTCTCTGAACAAGAGAAACAGCTAACCCCAGACGTACATTTCAGCCTTCTTGGGCCTCATCGATGAGGTGCAGCTGATCCCTCTAGGCAGTGTGAGCAAGGGGTCCACATCTAGATTCCCCTCATTACTCTAAGGGTGATCAACCACAAGAGCAATTTGCATATGTAGAAAGAAAAGACAGAGATGCTGAACTAGGCTCATGAGCTAGCAAATACATGCAAGAAGCTCACTGGGAATGTGTCTTTGCAACCAGGGTGCAATCTCTTGTAGCTCACCAGTGCCATACACAGAGCAGAAATTTTCTGAAGCATATCATACTGGTCCTGCCAAATGACAGTCCAGCCACAAAATTCCAGACAAGTTGTCTCTGAACAAGTGAAACAGCTAACCCCAGACATACATTTCAGCCTTCTTGGGTTTCATCAACAAGGTGCAGCTGATCCCTCTAGGCAGTATGAGCAAGGGGTCCATGTCTGTATTCCCCTCATTACTCTTAGGGTGACCAACCCCGCGGTAGTGACGACAGATGCCGTGTTTTTGCCGGGGAACGAGAAGGAGCTGGATTCCCCTTGTATCTCTGAATAAAGAAATTTTGTGTGCAGTATCGGAAGACTTGAAGCTTATTTTGAAAGACGAGTAGAGTACACTGTTATAGTGTGACTATTCTGGATGGAAGAAATGGTGCCAAGGATATCTATCTGCTCCTGTTTGATGAGAAATATATGAAGGAGGTCTAAATAAGAAGTGTGGAGAGAAGATACAGAAGGAATCCTACATGCTATCTGTCTAACAGCAGTTTGTAAGTAGGATTTGGGGAGCAAGGGGTGCTGAAAAAAAAGATATATTTCCCTATGATCTGTCTTTCACTGCACTTTCTGTTTTGAGGTCTTGACAACAATAAGAAAACAAACGGGACTGCAGGAGGATTATAAATATGGACATTAATTTAAGTATTTGCATGACTAATTGATATTGGAAAGACTCTATTCACCATAGCACTGCATGTGGGTGTATGTGTACCATCACCATTAGAAGTGTCTTTTTTGCATGTTTCCTGAACTGACTGGTGAAGAGTTATATATTATATTGATTTTTTTACCAGTGTGACTTTCAGACATAAGATGTATTAAGTAATAACCATACAAGACAATTTCCTCCTATTGATGTATCTTTTTCCCTATTCCAGAATATTGAGCTAATTGAGATTGGAGTTATGTGCAGAGTCTATCGTATTTATTTGAAGCATATCATGCTGGTCCTGCAAAATGACAATCCAGCCACGAAACGCCAGTCAAGTCCTCTCTGAACAAGGGAAACAGCTAACCCCAGAGGTACATTTCAGCCTTCTTGGGCCTCATCGGTGAGGTACAGCTGATCCCTCTAGGCACTGTAATCAAGGGGTCCACATCTGAATTCCCCTCATTACTCTTAGGGTGACCAACACCAACAGCAATTTGCATATGTAGAAAGAAAAGTCAGAAATGCTCAACTAGGCTTATGAGCTAGCAAATACATGCAAGAAGCTCACTGGAACTGTGTCCCCACATATAGGGTGTGATCTCTTTTAACTCACCAGTGTTATACACAGAGAGAAAATCTTCTGAAGCATATCATACTGGTCCTGCCAAATGACAGCCCAGCCACAAAATGCCAGACAAGTCCTCTCTGAAAAAGGGAAAAAGCCAACGCCAGATGTACATTTCAGCTTTCTTGGGCCTCTTCAGTGAGGTACAGCTGATCCCTCTAGGCACTGTGATCAAGGGGTCCACGTCTGGATTCCCCTCATTACTCTTACGGTGACTAACCCCATGAATAATTTGCATATGTAGAAAGAAAAGTCAGAAATGCTCAACTAGGCTTATGAGCTAGCAAATACATGCAAGAAGCTCACTGGGACTGTGTTCAAAATAGAGAATTTGGTGGGCCTGATAGATAAAAGTAAACTGAAGCAATTCCAGGGCACACCAATTGCGCCATTGATTTATATGGGGCCTTTAACCCTTTGAATGCTAGAGAGGTCTCCAATGCATTGCAAAACGACCCATTTTTTTCAATGGGAGCATTTCTCTCACGCTGCCCTATGTATATGAGAAAAAAAAAGGACATTACACTTCTCATGGTTCTAATGCAACAAAGAAAAGAGAAGCCATTCTGGAGCAAACCGGCTGCACAATGGGGAGAAATAAAAATGATCACATCTCTCCTTGACTTAAATTGAAATTTTAACCAATTGAATGTTGTGGAGGTCTCCAAAGCAATGTGATGGAATCTTCTCTTGCATTCAAAGGGTTAAAAACTGTGTTTAAATTAATAGGGACTTGAGTTTTTATTTGTCCCCTGTGTGATAGCTGGTTTCCTCCAGAATTGCTCCATTATCTTACTGAATGCACCCTAAGTGCCTTATGTAGGAAACAACAGAGGTGTTATCAGGACCAAACCAATTGCACCATAGAGGTGATATAACAATTCTCAGTATTCTAATTGATTTAAATGGGAATTTTTATCCTTTGAATACTAAAAAGGACTCCAACGTATTGTGAAGCAATGTTTTGGCAGTGGCGTAACAATAGGGGTCAAACACATGACCGTGCCTGTCACTCCAGGGTCCCGGCCGCCCCCTGCATCCCCCTTCCCTGCTCAGCACCCACAAGAAGCAAGCTGAGGTCTGTGTCTTCTTCTAATAATGCAGAGCGCTGGGAGATGATTACTGAAGAGAGGACTGCGCGGGAGCTCCGTCTGTATAGAGGTCTGTGCAGAAGGAGGCACAGACCTCTCCTGCCATGCCACTGGACCACCAGGGAGGTAAAAGATGGACACTGGGGGTCAACAGGGGCAAGGTGGAGGTGGAGATTGGGGGCAATGTGGTAATTGGGGGCAATGTGGAGGCAATCTGGAGATTGGGGGCAATGGGGGGGGCAGTGTGGAAGTAGCCAATGGAGGGAGCAATGTGAAGATGGCCAATAGGGGGGCAATGTGGTTGGGGGGAGCCATGGCAATTTTTGCACCAGGGCCCGTTGGCTTCTAATTAAGCCTGTGTGCGTTGGACACCTATCTAGCACTGAAGTAGGTAAAAGTACCATTGAAATTAAAGGGATCATTAATTCCTCCCTTATGGTGCAGTTAATTTGCTCCAGAAATGTAGCTTGTTGAGTACAGACCTACGACTGGATTATAACATTATGACAATTTTTTTATTTATAGATTAACCTATTTTGTGCCCTGTTATCCCCCAATTAATATCAATATAATAGGACTGGTTCCTTTCTTAAACCAAGAACTTGAAGGTCATTCCAATGTCAGGCCAAGGTATCTCAATGTCATTAGTGTATTTTAGAAAAGACAAAGGCACAATTTATTACTCTAAATTACCACATGGAAATAATTAATTTGCATACGACACCGCCTCAGTTATGCATATTTCCTTATGCAATAAATAAAACAATATTAAAAACATACAGAAAAAAGAAAGAGAGGACTGATATATAGAGTTCAATTATTTTTATTAAATATATAAAGTTGTGTCTTGATCAAAGTTTTCCTTCAAGTTGACACAAAAACGTGAGTTAAAGCATTTCCTTTATGCTTAATAAAAGTAGCTTTGTGTTACAAGCAGGAAGCTTATTACTAATGTCATTGATGGAGGAAGATCACTGACATGTAGAAGTAGTAGTACGAGAGCCAGCAAACAATGGATCTCTTATATGCGACAGGAGAGACAGGCATGAGAAATCTAGGACAACTTGCCAATGCCTGGAATGTTCTTTTGCATATCTCCATTTAGCTGCTCCCTTTAAAGCGGAACTAACACCGCTAACAAACGTTGTCTGCATTAATTCCCTATCTGGCGACTAGCTGCTTAGTAGCGAGTTAATATGTGTGGGCTTCTGGTCGGCAACCCAGCCCTATTCACAGATTTGAATAGCCGTTTGGGGGAGGAAGATTGCTTCCGTTAATTAGGTATTTAAGACTAGAGTTCACTCAATTGATTTTTATCCTTGACAAAGCTCTGAAGATGGGAGCGAAACATGTTGGTGTTTATGCCCTCCTGATTATGCCTATATGACCTGTTGAAGAAATTCTGGTACATTATGTATGTGTCCGAGGTTCTAATAGAAGACGAGTGTGCACAAGTTATACTTTGTTTCATCCTGACGCATACATGAAGATATTGCTATTGTGTATGACCGGAGGTTCCTATGTGGCAGAATGCATATGGTGATTCGCTATGACCGGAGATTCCTGTGCGGCAGAAGCACTACAGTGATCCGGTACACGGGACCGTTTTGATGGTTGAGCTTGGGAGAAGTAATCGGTGAGAGCGTTCCGGTGTGAAGTCCCATAAACATGTGATATGTTTGCTCCAGGATCCCAGTGTATCGAGAAGAGATATTACGGTACCATCTCTATGTACCTGCTATAAGGTTCTCCGATCAGAATGCCATTGTGAACCTCCGAAGTTATGTATGCAGATTAACTTTGTGCTGAAGAGTTCTGGATACAGTGTTACTATTGATGATGCATCTTTTTTGAGACACTTTGTATCAAGTTTTCTTTTTGGTCTATGTACATCTACGTCTGTAGATTGGTGATATATTTTTTTCTCACCTTTTTTATAGATGCCGGCATCTTATGGTTTGGGTATATGATTTTAATTGGGGCTTTCTTTCTGGTTATGTGTATGTAGGGGAGGGGGTGCGGTTTCTTGGGGGATCTTTTTTGTGAGACCTTCGTCTCCTTGGACCTCTGATTTTCTGTTTGGCTATTTATTAATAAATTTATTTTTGATACTTTACATTAGTGTATTTATACTTATGTTTTATTTAGGAGGAAGGTGAGTGCCACGTATATATCCTGTCTTTTTTTCTTTATATTTTATTTTGTTATTTTTGGATAGTTGGCACCCCATGTATGGTATACATGGTTTCTTCCCTTTGATTTACTGTAGGTGTGCAGGATCATATTTTGTATTCTTGTGGTAGTAGCGCTAGTCGCCAGAATTATTACCTCTTCATGAAGAAATCTGAAGTGATCCTCGGCTGACAGGCAGGACGGAGCGCGGACATCTTGCCCTAGTGACGTCCGCGCGCCTGCTCTGTCAGTCCCTTCCGGAGCCGAATGGCTCCTAGCAATGCCTCCTACAGCGCTCCGTCCTGCCTGTCACTTCAAATTTCTTCATGAAGAGGTAATAATTCTGGCGACTAGCGCTACTAAGCAGCTAGTCGACAGATAGGGAATTAATACAGACGACGTTTGTTAGGAGTGTTAGTTCTGCTTTAACTCCTCCTGCTGCTCAGTATAACTACTCCCTATAACTCTTCATATTGGTCTACATAACTGTTTCCTATAACTCCTGCTATTGCTCCATATAACTGCTTCCTATAACTCTTCCTATTGGTCCATATAACTGTTCCCTATATCTTCTCCCACTGCTCAATTTACCTGCTCCCTATAACACCTCCTACTGCTCAATATAACTGCTCCCTATGACCCTTCCTATTGGTCTACAAATATGTTACCTATAACTCCTCCTATTGCTCCATATAACTGCTCCCTATAACTCCTATTATTGTACCATATAGCTACTCCCTATAACTCCTCCTATTGCTCCATATAACTGCTCCCTATAGCACCTCCTTTTGCTCCATATAACTGTTCCCTATAACTCCTCCTATTGTACCATATAACTGCTTCCTTTAACTTCCTCTATTGTTCTATATAAATGATCCCTACATCTCATCCTATTGATCCATATTGCTGTTCTGTACAATTCCTCCTGTTGCTCTGAATAACTGTTCCCTACTATTCCTCCTATTGTTCCATATAATTGCTCCCTGTAACTCCTCCTATTTCTCCATACAAATACTCGGTATAATTCCTCCTATTGCTACATATAACTGCTTCTATAAGTCCTCCTATTGCTCCATATAATTCCTCCTATTACTGGCAGTTATTTCACCATATGCTTCTTAACTCTAAACATGTATCTCTATAATTGCCGTTTGTGAGCAGTTTAGATTTTCAGAAAGTTAAAGTGCACAGTTATTTCATTGACTGGAGGAAAAGGGGAATAGAACATATTGGGGCTCTTTTTGACCCACATACTAAATTGATATCAGATTTCTAGACCCTGAAAGAGAAGTTCATTATTCCAAATAAACATTATTTCCTTTTACTTGCAGGCTAGAGATTATGTGTCAACCATTCTTGAAAAAAAGTCATGGAGGACGTTGATACTGCCTTTGTTAAATATATAAATTAAACTACTAGATACAAATGCTCGGTGTCCTATATTTTTCACTTGGCCATTGGGGATATGCATTGAGGCACCCTCAGTAGGCTCACTTGGATGAGATATTTCCTAGAACTAACTTGAAGCAACATACTTCACAACTTCCATAGAAGGTTTAAAGCTAACCCATTAGCCTATCTACATGTCAACGTATACAAACAGACGCATCATGCCTACATAAATACAAAGTGAGCTAAACACATGAACATTACATCTACTGACATGTGCCTCATGTGTTCTCTGGAAGGGGCGGACCTATGCATTTTAGAATGATTTGCTGTTTCTGAGTGGTGGTGTATGGATGCATCTCTGACATATTTGATATGCCTTTTGAGAGACTGCCCCAGCTGGTCTTGTTGGGTATCCCACATCAAATTCACCATTTATCACATCAACAGATACAGTAGTATGATATCTTATTACTATCCACCCTTAAAGTCATATTACAACACTGGTTAATGTTCATATCCCTTACTATGGGGAAGTGGCTCAAAAAGTTATTGTTGAACAGAGTAAGTGGCGGATGTGGAGGTGAAGTGACTGACATTCTGGGGGATTTGGGAGCCATTTATTAATACGCTGCCCTTTTTACAGGCTTCCAAATAAAACACTGCTTTTAGGGAAATGGACATTAATCCAAAATATTAGAGATGAGTTTCAGCAAGGCACAGTAACACAGCACACTTCTTACTGAATATTTATGGCACATGCAAGAGACTGTAGATCACTTTATCCAGCTTCCATGGGCTATTATCACCTATGGAGCTATACTGAGATCAGAACACCTTATTTTATTTTGTATTTATTTTTGCTCAGTTTATATTTTTGATATTGTTTGTTAGTTGTTTGGGTTTATCATTTTTTATTCATTCTACTACATATAGTTTTGCATTATGCAGTTTTACAGATCTTGCTTATGTGTTCCAAATGCTGTTACCAGGGCTTAAAATTTCCACTCGCCACTAGCCAATGGCGAGTGAAAATTCAGCCCTGGCGAGTAGAAATTCAGCCCTGGTAGGTATGTTATGGCTTGCAGTGACGATTAACTTTTCAGATCTGGCTAGTAGCAAAAGACTTCAACCTTTAAAGGGGAACTTTCACCTCCTCATTATCCTTATTGTATCCCTTCCTTTGTGTCCCCTCTGTACAGTGCGGTCTTTCTTTTTGCCTACAAATCTGTTTAAATGAAGAAAAAAGATACTTGAATTGTGTACCTTATGACGTTAGCAGCCGCACAGCCACGCACCGTACGGTGCAGAAGACACTCCCACAGCCTCAGCTCCTTTCACTTGCCCCAGCATCCTCCAATGACGGAGGCATTCTGTTAGTAAGCTGTAAAGAGATCTCATTGGCTAGATATCGATCTCTGCCAATGAGATCTCTCTCCAGCTTACTAACAGAACGCCTCCGTCATCGGAGGATGCTGGGGCAAGTGAAAGGAGCTGAGGCTGTGGGAGTGTCTTCTGCACCGTACGGTGCGCGGCTGTGCGGCTGTGCGGCTGCTAACGTCATAAGGTACACAATTCAAGTATCTTTTTTCTTCATTTAAACAGATTTGTAGGCAAAAAGAAAGACCGCACTGTACAGAGGGGACACAAAGGAAGGGATACAATAAGGATAATGAGGAGGTGAAAGTTCCCCTTTAAGCCCTGCTGTTACGATATCTGGTCTACACCTGCTTGGTAAAACGTATATGGTAGTAGAAGGTTGGAATGCTGTCAGTAAATGTACTTATAATTCAATTAAAAATATAAAAATATCATATAAAAAAAGAAAGTGAAATTAGTTGCATTGAAACATAGATTTTAAAGGGCTAAAAATGTCTGGTTATAATGTCATGTTATATTGTAGATATTAAAAAAATAAATTATCTGGAGCAAGTCCTGTCTCTCAGACATTTATAGTCTGAGAGATATAAAGTTTTAAAGTTCCCCTCTCCACCCCCTTGCACTGACGTCAGCTGTTTAGCTGACAGAAGGCGATCCTGGTTCCGGGACCAGCCGGCGGCTCTTCAGCAGAGCCGAAATATCGCAATCTAAAAAGAAATCCTTCATTGGAATGAACTACAAAGTGTGCTTGCAAACCAGGTACACTTTGTAGACCTTTCCAATTATTTCTTAGTGGTATTTCGGCTCTGCTGAAGAGCTGCCGTCGAGTCGCACGACTCGAATCTCCTTCTGTCAGCTTTACAGCTGACATCAGTGAAAGGGGATGGAGAGGGGAAGTTTAAAACTTTATATCTCTCGAACTATAAATGTTTGAGAGACGGGACTTGCTCCATATAATTTATTTTTTTAATATCTACAATATAACATGAAATTATATCAGACATTACTATCTCTTTAATGGCAGAAAAGAGCCATCTAGCCTAGTGATTTTCAAGCAAGGTACAGTGGCACTGGTGAGCCGCAGACATCCACTTAGTGTGCTCTCAACCCCTTTATCCCATAAAGACTTTGACAAAAATGTGAATGTTGACTTTAAAATATATATTTGTTGGAAATTAACATACACAATATGTTTGTTTTTATTATTTTGATTTATCTAAAGGTGATACCTTTTAATGGCTAACTGAGGACATAGAAAGTGCAAGCTTTCAGGACATTAAGGCCCCTTCTTCAGGCATATGTTAACAAATAAAGCTGGAATAGCACTGAATTTATATTTATTTATATATATTTATTTACTTAAATATATGTTTATTTATTTATTTATTCCTATTTTATATTCTTGTGAGTTTTTGCTACACTGAATTCCATCTACTCTACTGGCTAACACGGTACCATATTTTTTCTGGATTACTATTTTGATTGTAAGAGCCTAGACTATATTTATCAGTGGTGTAACTATAGGGGTCGCAGGGGTCGTGCACTCCAGGGGCCCGGCCTCCCCCTGCGACCCCTCCGCCTGGCACACGCAATCTCCCACCGGCGCTCTAGTAATGCAGAGCGCTGGGAGATGACATCATCTCCCAGCGCTTTGCTTTACTAAGAGGACCGTGCAGGAGCTCCAGGTAGGAGATGGGGGCATTGTGGAGGAGGTCAATGTGGTCAGGGGGCCCGTGGCACTTCTTGTACCAGGGCCCGAAGGCTTCTTGTTACGCCTCTGATATTTATATACTTATAGCCTTCACTGTACCCTTTACAAATGACATAATAGTTATAGGTGCCCCCCAAAAAAATTTAGAATGCACATTGGGGGTACATTGAGTAAAAAAAAGATTGAGAACTACTGATCTTGCCAATTCAGCCTACCCATTTCTCTATCTAATACAACATGTATTCTTACAAACGTATGTCTGTCCCAGGCATTTTTTAATTTCCTGACAGTAATTATCCCTACCACCCCTGCTAGGAGGCTGTTCCATGAGTCTTTCACTCTTTCTGTAAAGTAGTACTTATTCAAATCACCTCTGAATTTTCTACCCACTAACTTTAGATCATGACTGCTGGTTCTAGTTTTCCTCTTTTTCTAAAAATGCTTCCCTCCTGAACTATATTAAATCCCTTACTATATTTAAAGGTTTCCTTCATATCATCACCCCTCTCTGTTTTAATTTTCAAGCTGTACATTAGGTTCTAGGAATATATTCTGGCACCCTGTTTCATGAAGAACCTGCACATTTTTTGTGACTCTTCCTTGTACTGCAGTGCTTTCCAAACTGTGTGTCGCGACACGTTAGTGTGTCGGCTGCAGTGTGTAGGTGTGTCACAGGCAAAGGTGGCGTTTACATAGGGTGAGATTGTCATTCAACCTAAGCACGAGCTACACTGGGAGCTGAGATAAAACACTACTATTTAATGGTGGCATTTACACAGAGCGAGATTGCCTTTGTGTGCTGCATACAGCTGGAGCGCCCAAAAGATTTGTAACAGCTGGGATGCCTATGTGTGCTGCATACATAATATTGTGCAGCACATGGAGGCTTTCCAGCTGTTACATATCTTTTGGCGGTTCAGCTGTTAAAATCGTTTGAGATGCCACCTCCTCTATACCTCTACCCTCTCTTTGGGCTGCCAGGCTGAAGTGACCCTGTGTGCCGAGGTTGCCTGTCGCATGGCTACTGCTTCTGCTTGTGGTGTCCATGAAACAGAAAAGACGGACAGTACTTCTAAAATCAGTTATGCGCTATCTATTTAATAATGCGACATGAGAATCTTGCACTTATATGTAGCGCTACATTCTCATGTCGCCCTTTTAAAAACCACATGACATGCTTAATGCTTTCCGCAGGATGAATGAAAGGTTTTCATGAAATATGTTGTGTCCCCATACATCTTCTTATTACAATTTATGTATGTGTCTGTATCTCTTATAAGGGATTATTAGCTTAAAGGAGCAGTAAACTTTTTTATGAAAACACATATTTTATAGAGCATTTCCTGCTGAATAAAACAAGGTCACTCCCATCGCTGTTAGATGTTTTATTCAAAATTTATAGCAGTTTAAATAATCAGGAAGTGAATTTACTGTGTTTACTTCCAGATACTTCTAACTGACAGGAAGTGACAGGCAGTTTCTATCACATTCTATGGAGAACTGTATGTCTCTGACTTTTCTGACTTTCCTTTCTATTAGAATCTAACAGGAAATCTAATTAGAATTTGACCACTAGAGGGCACTGCTAATGTAAAAAAACATGAGTTTAAACTGTAATAACTCTGGAAAAATCTCTCAGCAGTGGGAGTACCCTTATTTTACTCAATAGGAAAATCCCTAAAATATATATTTTTTCATAAAAAAGCTTACTGCTCCTTTAACCTCCGGTTTGCTAGCAAAACTGAATTACTGTGTCACGAAATGATGCATGTCTAAAAAGGGTGTCACCAACATGAAAAGTTTGGAAAGCTCTATTGTACTGTCTCCAATGTATGAATGTCCTTCAGGGATGTGATCACCATAACTACACACAGTACTCCAGGAGAGGCCTTACCAGAGATCTATAGAGTGGCATTACGATCTTTCTCTTCCTGAAGTGTTAGAGTCTTTTTGGATAACTTATTATTGTTATTTTTATACCGTCAAGCATACCCTCCAGATACATTTCTCCTTCTGCATTTCCTTTTCATGGCTATTTGTTTAGATATCCCTTTCCATTGGAAATCCTCTACCACCCCATGCCCCATTAGAATTAACAAGTTCAGAGACACAGAAAAACGCAATACCTTAAAAATGAATTAAACAGATAAATATAATGCTATATTGTCTAATATCTCACTAAAGACCTTTGAAGACACTGCTCCAGATGTATCCCCTTTGGGATCTTCAAACTAACCCCCCTTTGTGGTGAGAAGACACATAAGCTGTTGAAAGATGATAGCTCACCTGAGTTCCTTATTCCTACTGTATCGCAAGAGACATTGACATTTGACAAATGTAGCTGATTAGGATTGCAACATTAGACTGACTCTTCCGTTTCTCTATCTCACACATTTAACATAACCTCCAGACCTTTCCCAATTCCTACATTTTCTTCTTCTTTTTTAACTCCTTTGTTTACCTTATCCTTTATTGGTTCTTTGGCCCAGCATAGTTTCAGACTGGCCCCATTGTTTGATAAGTTCCCTTGTTCTATATGTTCCTTTTTACCTCAGGTACCATTCCTCCTGTGATTGTGCATTATTCACAAGCTGTAACGAATTGCCCAGTTGTTTGTCCAATCAAGCATAACCAATCATTGGTTTGGATATTGCTAACTGTGGACAATGTGAGACTGGATTTTATAATTACAGACTGCTTGAAGACTTGTCATAGTAAACTGATAATCTGTACTTTTCTGGATGATTTGAGCTGAATCTGTACCTGTTTAGTTTTTCAATAAAAAAACACAAAAAACCCTTCCCAATTATCTAAGTGAGGTGTTTAGGAATACTAAAGAAGTCTCAAACTGATTGTTTCTCTAGCATTTAAATCCCCATTTAAAGTGGAACTACCACCCAATAATAAGATAGCATCACATCATTGCCCATCTGGTGACTAGCTCCTCAGTAGCGCTAGTCGCCAGAATTCTTACCAGATTAAAGAGAAATCTCTATTCTTCATGTACTCACAGCAAGACGGAGCGCTGACATCTTGCTCTAGTGACGTCCACGCACCTAGCAACTCCTCCTAGACCCAGCTGGGACTGACAGCGCAGACGCATGGACATCACTAGGGCAAGATGTTCAAAATAAAAGTAGCTCCAAATAATCTTCATAGCATTTGGGCCATGGAGAGTGTTATTTCAATACTGTCAGAGTTGTAGCTCACTAGTAATTGAATGACAAAGTATCCCCCTCCTGCCTCTATTACCTAGTGTAAGCCACCTCCCCTCAGATGTGGAATCTGGTCCACAGACCTGATAGCTCACAGCAAGGGACAATCTTCTTATTGTGAGAACAATGAAATCCTGCCACCATTGAAAGTTTTTTCCCTTACGTTTATTGAAGATTGTCCCTCTCCACAAGCCATCTGGACACCACCTTTCTGTTCTGAGGTGAGTAGTGTTACATCAGTAAAAGGGGCGGGAGGGGGATACTTTATCATTCAATTACTCTTGAACTACAGCTCTGACAGTATTGAAATAACACTCTCCATGGCCCAAGTACTATGAAGATTAAGTGGAGCTGCTTTTATTTTGAAACATTACTATCCCTTTAAATCCATGTCAGGGTTTGGAATTTGTATTTCTCCAGTATGGTATAGTTAATTTGCTCCAGAATTGCCTGTCTTTTGTACTAAGAGGAATTGAAGCAATCCTTGTGAAAACCAACTGCACAAAAGGGGGAAAACCAAAATTTGTGTTGATTTACATTAAGCTTTTAACCCTTTGAGTGCAGAGAGGTGCCAAAGCATTGCTTTGGGAACCTTACTCAAAGAGTTAACAAATCAATGCATTGGAGTCCTCTGCAGCTTTCAAGGGGTTACATTCTACATTAAAATCTATGTGAATCTGGGGAATTTTTATTATTTTGCTCCAAAACTACTCAAGAATATCAAACACAGTATCTAGCTTTGAAAAGAGGAGGCTTCTGAGGGAATGATCCACCAATTAATAAGACCGTAGCTTCCCACATGATGTAAATAAACAATGATGTAATTCAGACATGCGTCAAACAGATCAGAAAAAACACCATACCAAACAGATATCTTTATACAGGGCATACGTATAATTAACCCCTTAATGACCGTGTGGCCAGCAGTTAAGGACCACAGAGCATTTTTTTTTTTTTTTTGTGATTCGGAGTCAGGGGTCCCTGAGAGGCTTGGAGCCACGCATGAATTCCATGATGTACCAGGACCGTCACCGGTCCTTAAAGGGTTAGTAATGTCTTTACTAAACAAAATGCAAAATTGTAGCTATTACAAAAATAAACTAAAAGATCCAAGTTCCATCTCTCAAACCTTTTCTGGTTAGAGAGATATACGGTAATAAAATTCCCCCCTCACTGATGTCAGCTGTAAAGCTGACAGAAGGAGATTCGTGTCAGCCAACTTGAGTCGGCTATTCAGAAATACTGCAATCTAAAAATAAATACTTAATTGGAATGGTCTACAAAGTGTGCCTGGTTTACAAGCACACTTTATAGACCGTTCCAGTTAAGTATTTCTTTTTAGATTGTAGCTCTGTGGCTCTGCTGAAGAGCCGCCTGCCAGTCTCGGGATCCAGGATCTCCTGCTGCCAGCTTACAGCTGATGTCAGTGAAAGGGAAGGGAAGGGGGAATTTTAGCATTGTATATCTCTCAAACCATAAAGGTTTGAGAGATGGGACTGAGATAAGCTAGTTTATTTTTGTAATAGCTATAATATTTTGTGTTGTTTAATAAAGACATTACTAACCCTTTAATACCAGTTTACTCATGATGGTCCTGGCATGTCATGGGTCCTTAAGGGGTTAAATATAATTATGTAATTCAAAGATCCATCAAACAGATCAGAAGAAATGTTCAAATACCATACCAAACAGATATTTAATCAAATATGATTATCGATATAGAGTAGGCTGACCAGACCTCACCTTTAACCGGGCACACATAGGAAATAGGGATATTTCAGGACTGCACTGAAATCAAGCAACCCTACAGTATGCATTTTTCATATGTGTCCCCGGTTAAAGGTGAGGTCTGGTCACCCTAATATAGAGATATCTGTTTGGTATGGTGTTTGAACATTTTTTCTGATCTGTTTGATGTATCTTTGAATTACATCATTGTTTATTTACATAACATTGGAAGCTAGTGTCCAGTTCATTGGTGGATCATTCCCTCAGCAACACATTGGTTGTGCTATGATCTATCGTTGTTTATGATCCGTTGGTAATGCGTCTTGATTCCCAGACTCCCGGGTTGGATAGAAGAAAGGGTTATATTGTGTCAAGGTAAAATAACAGAATTATAGTTTTATCTGTTTTCAGATAATTTCTTATATAATAGGTTATTACCCATAAGTAAGTCCTAGAATGTAGCAGTTTCATTCAGTTACAGTCCTTTAACTTCCAGACATATTGTTTGTTTTTATGATTGATTGAGATATAATAAATAATGACAACATGTGATATTGTATAGCATTAATGTTTAATTGCTATTTAATATTGTATTAATGTCTTATTAATATCACAAATAAATGTCCATAACTATACATACATTTGTTTACAATGATTCTCCATTTACCAATGAACACGCAAGACAGAGGTATTTAAAGTGATAGTAATGTTTCACAAAAACAGCAACTCCAATTAATCTTCATAGTATTTGAGCCATAGAGAGTGTTATTTCATTATTGTGAGCGTTGTAGTTCAAGAGTAATTGAATGATAAAGTTTCCCCCTCCCGCCCCTTTTATCTAGTGTAAGCCCCTGCTCCTCCGATATGGAATCCAGTCCATAGACCAGACAGCTCACATCAAGGGTCAATATTCTTACTGTAAAAACAATGAAAACCCTGCCCTCCATTACAGTTTTTTTTTCCTTATCTTTATTGAAGATTATCCCTCTCTGCAATCTACCTGGACGCTCCCTGCTGCTCTGAGGTGAGCAGTGTTGCATCAGTAAAAAGGGAGGGAGGGGGATACTTTATCATTCAATTACTCTTGAACTACAACTCTGACAGAACTGAAATAACACTCTCAAAGGCCCAAATACTATGAAGATTAATTAGAGCTGCTTTTATTATGAAACATTACTATCCCTTTAAGAGGGCTGTTGTTTGGATCATTGAGATGGAGTCTTTGGATTTAGCGTTCATAAGCTTCTTTGAGTAAGTGAGTCTTAAGTGATTTTTGAAGCACTGGACTCTGAGTGTTTCCTAAGCCACAGTGGAAGGTAGATCCAGAGTTTAGTTCCTTCTACTGAGTATGTTCTTTTCCTAATTTTTATGGACATAAATTGAGTAATGTTAATTAGCTTGCTTGCTGTTTGCTGATCTAAACAGCATAGTGGAATGTGTGAATAAAGTAATGAATATGTTTATTTATATAGCGTCACATGTTTACACAGTGCTTTACAGTTTAAAGTGTTAGTAATGTCCAACAAAAAGATTTTTGCATATAGAAGAGCTTAAAAAGCTGAGCTATATGCAAAAAAACTGTATCTCTCAAACCGCTATGGTTTAAGAGATACGGGCTTTTAAAGTTCGCTGTCTCCTACTGGCAGCTGTAAAGCTGTCAGCAGGAGATCAGTGTCGGTCAACACGGAGGAGCTTGAGAAGTGCCGGGATCTCGTTATTTACCACAAATCCCTTCATTGGAATGGTCTAAAACATGTGCCTGGTTTTCAAGCACATGTTTTAGACCATTGCAATGAAGGGATTCCGTGTTAGTAACGAGATCTCGGCACTTCTCAAGCGCCACCGTGTTGACCGACACGGATCTCCTGCTGACAGCTTTACAGCTGTCAGTAGGAGACAGCGAACTTTAAACGCCCGTATCTCTTAAACCATAGCAGTTTGAGAGATACAGTTTTTTTGCATATAGCTCAGATTTTAAGCTCTTCTATATGCAAAAAACGTCTCTTTGGTCATTACTAACGCTTTAAGGGTTTGGAGGAGGATGAAGGAGGGCAGAATTTTCCTTATGCTTACTGAAGATGTCCCTCACCGCACTCCATCCAGACCAGCATGAGAGGTAGAGTGAAGCAGGGGAAAGAGGAAGAAGGGGGATCCTTTCGGATTCAATTGCTGTTGAACTACAAAACTGTTAGTATTGAAATATAGCGATACGTGCTAAAATAATAAAGAAGACTTGGAGATGCACTTTATTATAGGTATTACTATCCCTTTAAGTATGGAATACAGTTTCTGTAGGGAAAGTAGAACATATGTACATTATAAGAGCTTTGGATGTTTGAAGTCAGCAGCTTCTAGCTTGTTAGAGCCTTGTTGTGAAGAGGACATTTTAAATGAGACTTGAAGACCTCAAGAGAAGTCCAATGGTGTAGGCTGGGAGTTAGAGCATTCCATAGATAAGGAGCAATGAGGGAAAATGGTTTGATAGGAGAGAGAGCTTTAGACACAGAAGGAGCTGAGAGAAGAATGTTGTTGGTTGATTGTAGGTGGAAGGATGGGGTATAGCAGGAGATTAGAGTGGAAATGTAGAACGGGGTAGAGGAGAGAAGGGTCTTGAATGAGAGAAGCAGTATTTTATAAGATATCCAGAGTTTAATGCACAACCATTTGAGTGACTGGCGAAGGAAGGCGGAGTGGACAAACCTAGGTGACAGTAAAGTAACTCATGCTGTAGCATTCTGTATGGATTGAAGTGTATGGAGTTGTGAGGCAGGAAGACCAAAGATAGGAATGTTATAGTTGTCCATGTGGAATAGGATGAGTGCTTGTACAAGAATTTTGACTGTGGAGGAACAGAGGAAGGGGAAGATTTTTGCTATGTTATACAAGTGAAAGCAGCAGAATTTGGCAATAGCATTAATATGAGGAGGAAATGAGAGGGGAGCGTCAAGTATCACCACTGGGTACAGTGCTACTAATACAGGATTTATGGTAGGGACATTTACTGTCACCTGGAAGGTCACTTCTGGGTCAGGTCTAGACCTGACGTGTTGAGTTTAAGGTGTCTATAAGCCATCCATCCTGAGATAGCCAGGAGGCAATCTATGACTTTAGATTGAACATCAAGAGTAAATTGAGGTGCAGATAAGTAAATCTGGGTGTCGTCTGCATAAAGGTCATATTTGAATCAGAATACATTAATAAATTCACCAAGTGTTATTGTGTATAGAGAGAACAGAAGTAGTCCTAGAACAGAGACTTGGGGAACACCTACAGAGAGGTGGATGGGAGAGGACAAAGAGATGGCAATGGAGGCACTGAAGGACCAGTTAGTTAGATAAGAAAGTTAGATAAGAAAACAGCCAGTTCAGGGCTGGATTACAGATTCCTAAGGAGTAAAGAATTTGGAGGAGGAGAGCATGATCAACAGTTTCCAAAGTAGCTGAGAGATCAAGCAGGATGAGAATTGCAAAGTTTAGATCACTGACCACTCTTGTGAGAGCAGTTACTGTGGGGTGAGCTGTGCAAAAGCCAGATTGTAATGGGTCAAGCAGGTTGTCTGCGTTAAGGAAGTCAAGCAAGCGGAAGTAGGCATTATATTTTTAAGTGTCTGCATTTGGGTTTCCTGTTTTCTCTCCATTAATACACGATAACCAAGGGGCAGATAGATTCCTATACATTTATTGGCTGGGGATTTACCTGGCCCTGTCGGATATCGGGAGATCAGCGAGCATGAATGCCATATATATAAGGACAACAATTTTTGTTGCCAGTAAAGGGGTTTGCGTCCATGGATGAGAATTTAGATTACAAATAATTATATAAGAATATAGAGCTCTTCCATATCTGGTTTTCTTTTTCTTTGTTGGATTTCCCATGGGTTTCCCACAGTAGCGGCTCATATTAAGACTTAGCTACGCTGACCCATATTGATTTAAAGGGCATACTAGCTCCAGATATATCTGCTAAGGATGGTGCGATAATTTAGATGGACCCTCTCACTATAGAATAAATCGAGATCTCTGTCCTCAAATACTATATTCCAGACAGCCAAACCCCCATTCTGAACCACAGACTTGGTGACCAGACTGTTCTGGCAGTACCCTGCTGGAAAAAGCACCAGGACTGCCCATCCTCAATCCCCAGGTCAGGTCCCATCACCATCGAACACCTCACCACCATGTGGAAAGCACCAGGTACACCATGAAGCATCCCTGTCTTTGAGTGGGCAGATCCGCCTTAAACCAAGCCATCAGTTTCTGGAGTGTGGGATCTTGGCCTCCGCTTGTCCAGGCTCCTTCTCCATCAGCATATAGCCCTTCAACAGGACTAAAACAGTCAAGTGGTTGTGTGCATGTCCTCCTTGCAGGCCTCACCCTAGATGTGACAGCACCCTCCATAGATTGTGTCCTCCTATGATTCAGCTGTTTCCTCAACCAGGATCCACCATCAGATTTAACTAAGCGCTTCACTTCCTCAAGTAGATTGTCAAGGGATTCCATGAGCTTAGAAGGGGGCCTGCACTGCAACTATGGCCAAATGATAAGCCAATCAGGAGCACAATGGATACTGTATGCTGCTAGGTGTCCACAATTACCAAAGGAAAGATGGCTCCTCCATCCTAGACACAAAATAAACTCATAGCCCCCACCCTCCTCCACAACCATCACCCACAACAACCAGTCTCCAGTCAGTTTGTTCTTTACCCAGCACAAAATTATTCCCCTGCGTTAAGCTCTACCTCTGGGGAATCCTGGTGTAACAGAATTACTTGCTTGGAAATTATTCTACTATTATTATTATTACTACAACTAATAATATTTTTGACATTTGAACTTTGCTATAATCTGCTATAATCTGCAAAATGAAAATAGCATGGTAGTATGACATCACTCTGCATGGCACAGTTTTTAGCAATGGGAACTCAATTCCCCCATAGCTGTTAGGTACATTTCTACAGTTAAAAAGTCCCTTCCTCTGACCCTTTACTGCCCATTTAAATGTGAACATTGAACATATAAGCATTGATATATATGCTATAAAGAGGTTAACATTGAAGCAATCCCTTTGAAGTAGGCAGCTTTGTCTATTTTTATGCTTGTTTTTAATTAATGGATTTTTGGGTAGTCTACTTCATGGTTGTGCTCTATTGCCACCATTTTGTACTTATATTTTAGTGTCTTAGCAATGTGAGTGTAGATAGATAGATAGATAGACTACTAGATGGACACATAAGGAAACTGGCAAACTATGATTCCCCACCAAATTCTATGTTCCTATTTTAAATGCTAGTGGGAGAACTGCCTATTGACTGCTGTGACAGAAGGTGAGGCCTATGCTGGACTACTAGAAAATGACCTCCACAATATATGTCAGACAACAGTGGGAAAACTGAGCCCTTCATCTTGACATTGATCTGGATCTGTAGCACAGTTTGCTTGTAGCAAAGGATATGCTAAGTTTTGGTGGCCATTTTCTTAAAGGGATAGTAAAGTTTCATAATAAAAGCAGCTCTAATTAATCTTCATAGTATTTGGGCCATGGAGAGTGTTATTTCAATTCTGTCAGAGTTGTAGTTCAAGAGTAATTCAATGACAAAGTATCCCCCTCCCGCCCCTTTTACTGATGTAACACTGCTCAGTCAGAGCAGAAGGGGGTGCCCAGGTAGATTGCAGAGAGGGACAATCTTCAATTAAGATAAGGGAAAAACCTGAAAAACTTGTCAAGGGGGGCAGGGCTTTCATTGTTCTCATAGGAAGAAGAATGTCCCTTGCTGTTATCTGTCTGGTCTAGCAACCAGATTCCACATCTGAGAAGAGATGGCTTACACTAGGTAAAAGGGGTGGGAGGGGAAACTTTATCAATTACTCTTGACCACAACTCTGACAGTATTGATATAATACTCTCCATGGCCTAAATACTATGAAGATTAATTGGAACGACAGTTTTTGTGAAACATTACTATCCCTTTAAAGCCCAGCACAGCCATTACTTTCTTTAATAGCACTCAGAGGGCAGTTCTCCCTCTAGTAATTAAAGATATGTGGAGGTAGTGTTTATTGGATACTGATGTCTGGTGGCATCAGAGCAGTTCATGGGGTCACAGCACAGCTGCACTAGAGTGCTTTATCGCACTTGTCTTGGTAGTGTCACTGCCTTGTAGACAGGAAATGTGGTCACTGAACAAGCAACAGATTCAACTAAGAAAAAAGATGCTGAGTTACTTGCAAATCACAAGTCAAATATTTCTAGAATTAATCAGCACTCAAAAAGAAAAACTAATTATATAATAAAAATATTTTTAGAATATTGTACTGAGCACAAGGAAGGAAAGAAATATTGTTTTAATAGAATGATGGCGTGTGGCTGTGAATTCTTTAATTATAGATCTGTGTGTAATTGGCTACAGATGTAATTACAAGGTTAGGGAAAACAATGTAAATTATGAGAAGATTCCACACATCATTCCTACCTTAGACATCAGTCCTCACCTGCAGTCACATGAGGTCTGGATAGTAGTGAGGGAAAATATGACTGTATTATACAGAATGTGTACAGTACAGCTAGGCATTCCTACCTTGTTTTGTTTAAAATTATTTGAAATTTATAATCCATTGGATGCTATTGATCAGTGGTTCTCAACCTGTGCTCTCAGTGGCTATTAACAGGCCAGGATTTTAGAATTTCCTTTTAAGAGCACAGGTGAGTTAATCAATACGATTAACACACTTGTGTTCTAGCAGGGAAATTCCTAAATCCTGGCCTGTTAGTGGCCACTGAGGGCATGGGTTGAGAACTTCTGCTATAGATGTCTCCAACCAAGGGGTAAACATTATAGATGAGATTTTGTAGTGTCTATTGTGTAGGAACCTCTTATGAAAGAAATAATGGGCGAAATGTATAATATATATATATATATATATATATATATATCCCTTTAAACTGCGCCCTTCTCTTTGAACAGCAGGTATACAAACTATATTCCCACTACAAAATACTACTACCTCAATATATGAAACAATTCAACGTTTGAAGCGCCTGTTCATAACATAAAATAAATTCAATTCTGGGTCATATATAAACTTAATTTTATTAAAAGAACACCAAAGATAGAATACCTGTTGTGTCACAAGCCCAAACCCTCCAATCAGAGTGACTAATCCCGCTAATTAGAACGATAGGGATCACATACACAACACGTGGATACAGGATCAATCTAATATACCTATAAAAATGGATACACTCTCTGTTCTCCAATAAAACTCTATGAATACATGTGTCTTGGGTGTCATGGAAGCGGTTGAAAGCAAATAACTATACTCTCAATGTGACAGTCTTACCACTGCGTCTGTTCGCCCACCCACATAAAATGCAACACGCAAAAAAGGAAATCACCACTATGCGAAACCCAAAGACTTGGAAAAGGAGATGTCTTAAAAGGACACATTATCCTACCCAGGGCGACCTCTATAGCCAGTTTTTCAGCAACCACCCCTGGGAGTTCCAGCGCCAATTTTCGATTATCTGAGAATTGACCGGAATCCCGTCCTTGAAGGGCAATCAAAACACCCAACAAAAACCCCGTCATCTTCGATTTCCCTGCCACACAATTGTGGTACCAGTCTAGCCATGACCACATTCTGTCCATGAGCACTGGCATCACTCCTTTTTCCCCCACATTGCCACTTGTTCCTCGGGCCCCGCCTTTCTTAAAACACTTAAAAACCGGGTGACCACCCCCACATCCAGAGCATTCATGTTTATAATGACAGTGCTGGCCAAACAGCAGAAGCCCAGTTTTTGGGAAGCTGTGGCAGTAGCGGGGAAGCCCAGATCCCCAACGTTTGACTGAAAGGGTACAAAACCTCCCTGAATCTACACCAGCTTTGTCATGATGGACAACCATAGGCCAATGTCTTTCTGATCCCAGGACATAGTGGGGTGAACAGCCATACACTAACAAAACTGCTTATTATATTGAAACCAGGGCAGACCGCCATAAATATTACACACATTATAGATAGTGTCCTGATAACAGTTGAGCATTTTTGAGGAAACTTTTCCCCAATCACATTAGCCAAAATTGAAAATGCTCTAACCCAATTACCAAATACCATTGGAATTTTATGGTATCTCTGATGTTCCTTTTTAAGCTGCTTCTCCTCATCCTTTTCTGGGGGAGCTTTGTCCAGTGGAAGGAGAGAATACATTTCCAGATATTCGCTGTGCCAAATTTTTTGCCGTACCTCCTGTTTATGGTGCAAGCCCAAAAGCCCTGCCCAGCATAAGTAAGAAGCCCCATATGCCACCCAGGGACCCCCGCCAAACACACTGTGGGAAATCCACTGCACTGAGACAATTGGTCCGCTCCCATGGGAAGCAAAGATTCGCCCACTACAGGTTCGGACTCGGCCTCAGAAGACAGAACCCAAGACTGCGATACACTGGTGAACCTCATATCACTCCCTGGAACCAATGAACAACTGTGTGCACCCAAAGGTACCACAATGCTGGGGGTAGAACACTCACCAAAGAGGACCAAAAAACTGCCTCCCTCACACCAAGGGAAGAAGAACCCAACATACCCCTATAGAAGTTGCTGAATACCCCCAGAACTTCCTCCATACCCCACCCCCCAAGTCCTGCTGTGACCCAAGGGAACTCCTGATGAAACTAAAACAGACCCATTACCTCCAATATGGGTAGGTCAAGTTGACAGCAGAGCCTGAATAGCAGCAACAATTAGCATCCCATCATCCGGATATATGTTCGGCAAAGCCTGTGGGGGGAAACAGGGAATCATGAGAAAACTACCAGGCATGGACTTGGGACACCATATCCTGCCCCCATCACCCACAGCATCTCACCTTCCCAACACCTTCCAAGGTCCAACCCCAGACCAATCCAGTCCCGGCTGCAGGACCCCCAGACAAATAACATCCCCCTTCTGAGATCAGGTCACAAAGGCCCAAACACTGCCACAGAATGCATGGGGGGGTAAGGAAACCCTCACCCACAAATCTTCTCCAACAGACCCCAACAACTTAAACTTTTTGTACCATGGAAAAAACCTCCTACTAGATAATAATAATACTGCTCCTGCAAAGTCTCATTCATTGCTGCTCCCTGGTGCCTCAGGTACCTTCACCTTCTGGTTCCCAGCTCTTTAGGCACCAGGACACTCCCTATCCTCCACGCTGGTTCTGCCAGAGCACCTGCTCACTATTTCTTCCCTCTCATGCGAAGCAGTCTCTCTGCTTGGACTCCTCCTGCTGCCCCCTCTGTGCTCCTTGCCAGCACGTGCCCCCGCTTATGTTGCGCCTCCTCTTGTCTTGTCTACCAGGATTAAGCCAATCGGGGGCTCTTGTCTTGGACTGCAGAACAGACCTCCCAGCAGTGCCTAGAGGGGAAGTAGAAGAAGAGGCCCGGTGCGCATCCAATTTCTCCCTTAACCACCATCTATCATCATCTGCCTCCATGCTCCATCATCTGCCTCCAAGTCAGTCATGCTGCACTGAAAATAGAGAGGCCACTGAGCGAGAAGTAGAGCAGCTGCAAAAGTATGCTTACTACTGCCTCGCTAGCCCGCAAATGGCAGTTTCCCCCAGATGGCAACCTTACTTCCCAGACAGAGCTAATTCAGCCCAAAAGGTAATCCCCTACTCTGTGCTTTCCCACTTTAACCCTTTGAGTCTCAAAGGGTTAAAGTGGGAATGTCACTTTGTAAAACTATAAGTGAATATGAAAGAGCTTTCAAAGACATTTATTTTTATGTTATCCTTTTTTTTATCTTTATTTGTCTCTTTAAACAAATCAGCTTGTACTGGCCAGCAGGAAGTGGTAGCAGGCACGTAGAGCAGTGTGGAATGTTTGAATCTGGCAGTCACACCTGGCAGATTTGCATTAACCCTCTGAGTGCCAGAGGAGTGCACAAAGCATTACATATCCCTCTGGTGCAAAGGGATAACTTATAAATAAATATCTCATAAACTTTTGCTTTAATGGGATCCAATTACTCTTCAGATTATTTGTTTTATTTCAATACTGTCAGAGTTGTAGTTCAAGAGTAATTGAATGATAAACTATCCCCTCCCGCCCCTTTTACCTAGTGTAAGCCACCTCCCCTCAGATGTGGAATCTGGTCTTGAGACCAGACAGCTCTCAGCAAGGGACAATCTTCTTACTGTGAGCATAAGGAAAACCCTGCCCCCCTTGTCAGATTTTTCCTAATGCTCACTGAAGATTGTTCCTCTCTGAGATCCATCTGGACAGTCTTGCTGCTCTGACGTGAGCAGTGTTACATCAGTAAAAGGGGCGGAAGGGGGATACTTTATCACTCAATTACTCTTGAACCACAACTCTGACAGTACTGAAATAACACTCTCCATGGCCCAAAACTATGAAGATTAATAGGAACTGCTTTTATTGTGAAACATTACTATCCCTTTAAATAAAATGTTTAACATAAATATAGATTCTGTCAAAATCATCTATTTGTTATACATTGATAGTCTTCTTTAAAGCCCCAGCTTTAGGCATGTAATGGTGTAATACTCTAATAATTTCCCTCTACTGGTAACTATGCAATTGGGTTGTAAGGTTCAGTAATAATGATTTAGGTGAGTTCAAGGCCCAGTTCTTTTGGGAACCTAGCAACTACTCTGCTTCTGATAATACAATCTATAGGAGAGCTTAAGTCATAGACTATGGATCTCCATAGCAAGTGATAGGGACAGCACCACCTGGCAACCACAGTAGAAACTGCAGTTTATTTAATAATAACAAAATATGTTTGAGCTATAGTAATGATTAATGAAAATTCCCCATCTTTTGGAGAATTATTTTGTTTTACTCAGCAGGAAACAAATTAAGATATATTTTTTCATTAATAAACATTTACTGCTCCTTTAAAAGATGGGAACTGTGTAAGAATGTGTAATTGTCCCATGTGGTGCACTGGTTTGCTCCAGAATTGCCACAGCTCTTCTGAGTATATCAGCCTCAGTAAGCCTTCTGTCCAACTACCATCATTTCACTACACCAGTAATTTAAAGAGGAATTTTAATCAAAGTCTTAACTTCTTATTTTAAGGAGAGGTCAAAGAGAAACTATATGTATAAGTGACTCTTTGTTTAATAAAATAAATATATGTATTTCTGCCAAGGTTCCAATGCACCTTATGTTTTTTCTTCCTCCACTGAGGTCCCTGAACCCCCTTCCCTTTAAACATCCCACGTAGCACAATAAAGAACATCAGCATGCAAATAAAGAAATAAAGACACTGACCCAGAAATAGGTGCCACTGTCAAATAAAGGAGACACAGCATTTATTAAGGAGTTTGACCTATTTAAGGGAACCCAGAGGGAGGGAACTCTCCCAAAACGATAATGTGTCTTCCTAGGCCCATAGTCACAGCATGGGCCAGAACCTGCACCCAGGTCTATGCATTGAGGATATAGAGCTGGGGAAGCCAACCCAGGTCCTCAAGAGTTACCAACAGTGCATGTTTTCAAGATATCCCTGAATGACCACAGGTAGTACAGTTAAGGTGACAGAGCCACTAATTAATCCATCTGTGCTCCAGCTGGGATATCCTGAAAACATGCACTGTTGGTAGCTTTTGTGGCCCATGGTTGGCTACCCTGATGTAGAGGCTTTCTTGAATTGCTACTTCTACATCCCTGAACCCCCAACAGTGGCGACCTCACACAGTTTAGGAGATAAACTGGATGTAGCTGATCCACCACGGTCCACCAGCCATGCCTCCCCTTCACCTCCCTGTCACCTCAGTGCATTGTGATAATAGCTTGTCCTAAAGATGACCTGATGCCAGTGCTCTCTGCACCGGAAACATTTGGCTAATCCACACTGGTAGGGCCCAGGAGCACTATGTTACTGGCCCTATATAATATGCTACTCCTGCTGCAGTGCTACGGAGACATGAAAATAAAAATGGGTTAGGGTGGGTGTCATAACAAAGCATGACTTATTAACCCAAAGCCTACAGCCACTTTTTCTTTCAATAACTCCTCCGCTTAAACTCTTATCCAGCTACAACCTATACCCTTACCTCTCCGCTACCAGGGGAAGGCTAGACCTCTTCTATTGTTAGTTAAGTGGGTTTACCCTCCTCCATGCAGAGAAAGAAGAAAGCTATGGCCTGTAACCTTATTTTGGACTCCGGCTTATTGCTGTGCTGTTGGCCATTTTTAATGTTCCAATAGCCCTTGTGCTTTTCTTCCTCTTTAGGGGTCCCCCAACCCTCCTCCCCTCTCCTTTCAAACCCCCCGTAACACAATTAAGAACTTCAACAAACAAGGAAGAAATGAAGCCACAGAAATATATGGAACATATAGGTGGCAATTTGTATTAACGTATTTTACCCCTGGAGAGAACTCTCCCAAATCTCAAATACAGCATGCCGGACCTGTAGCTGCAGGATGAGCCAGAACCTGTACCCAGCCTCATGCCACTGCAGATGTAGTGCCTTTCCAGAACTGCTGCAGTCACTTGCCTGAACCCCCAGCTGTGGCTACCTTACAAAACTGAGGAGAAAATGTTGACATAGCTGATCTGCCGCAGCCCATTTGCCATTCCTCACCTTCACCTCATGCCTTATGGTAATAATGTGCCATAAAGATGACCTTACTGCCTGACCAATGCGCCTACACAAAAAACATTTAACTAGGCTGCACTGGCTGGGCCTGGAAAAACTGCATTACCAGGACCTATAAAGAGGACTCCTAATGGGGGGGGGGGTCATCTAAGCCTACCCGTTTTACTGTGACCCCGTGCTAATACCTAGGGCTGAGCATATAAGACCCTGGTCTGACAGATGTACCCCATCCCATGTAAAAGCCTGGCTCCTGTATGATTACCTTTTATGGCTAATAAAAATGGCTATAGCGGCGTATACCTTCATCCCAGAACATTCAGTCTTTCACCATATTAGTTTTACATGAGTCGAGATGAACTTGATTACCTGCATGGGTTTTTGATTTGTTTTATGAGGTAAACAGACTCTATGGAGTAACATAATAGTAACATAATAACAGTTGATGAATCTGAAAAATGTTGCAAAACAGACTAAAGCATTGGTGTGTATGGGTTTTGTTTGAAATATATACTTTTTAAAAACATTTTTTACATACATACTTGGACTATTGAATCTGATATCTTTGATGTGTGCATTTTTAATTACATAACTGTACCCTAGCTGTTTTTTATTTCATACAGTGTTATATATCAGCTATTTCATGGATCAAATGTAACAATAAGCACCTTTAAAAAAAAAAATTAACCTTTTGAGTGTGTTGAGTGTGTTGCATACCTCTCTGGCACTCAAAAGGTTAAACTACTACTACTAGAACCCTTCTATGTTAGAGATGTTTAAAAGTGTTAACATTTAGATAAGGTTATTCCATTGAGCGCTAAAGAGGTCTTCAGTGCCTTGTTTCTTAATTGAAACAAAGATAAAACGTACAATCCTAGATACTTCTCAGGATAAACTTATGTGTTTTGAATTCCCTCACATTATGGCCTTGATTCAATTGAGTCTATTAAAGGTATAGTAATGTTTCAAAATAAAAGCAGCTTCAATTAATCTTTATAGTATTTGGGCCATGGAGAGAGTTATTTCAATACTGTCAGAGTTGTAGTTCAAGAGTAAATGAATGATAAAGTATCCCCCTCCTGCCCCTTTTACTCATGTAATACTGCTCACCTCAGAACAGAAAGGCGGTGTCCAGGTGGACACAAGAGAGAGACAATCTTCAATTAACGTAAGGGAAAAACCTGTCAAGAGGGGCAGGGTTTTCATTGTTCTCTCAGTAAAAAGATTGTCCCTTGATGTGAGCTGTCTGGTCTTAAGACCAGATTCCACATCTGAGCTGAGCAATGTTACACTACTTAAAAGGGGCGGGAGGGGGATACTTTATCATTCAATTACTCTTGAACTACAACTCTGACAGTATTGAAATAACACTCTGTATGGCCCAAATACTATGAAGATTAATTGGAGCTCCTTTTATTTTGAAACATTACTATCCCTTTAAGGAAAAAGAGCTGGAGGTATTTTTTTCATGCATGGTAAGCAATGCAATTACTTGTGCAATGAAAACATACCGGCTAAAAAAAATCCACCTCAGGTGATAAATGTGTGTGCGTTTTTGCCCATTGTAAAAAAAAATATGCAATTCAATTCCATGCAAAGATACCTTAAAGTGTTAGTAATATCTGGAAAAAACTTTTTTGCATTTAGAAGAGCTTAAAAATCTGATCTAAATGCAAAAAAACATATCTCTCATACCGCTATGGTTTAAGAGATACGGGCGTTTAAAGTTTGATTTCTCCTACTGACAGCTGTAAACCTGTCAGCAGGAGATCCGTGTCGGTCGACACGCTGGCGCTTGAGAAGTGCCGGGATCTCGTTACTTACACGGAATCCCTTCATTGTAATGGTCTAAAACGTGTGCCTGGTGTTCAGGCACACGTTTTAGACCATTCCAATGTAGGGATTCCATGTAAGTAACGAGATCCCGGCACTTCTCAAGCGCCTCCCTGTCGACCGACACGGATCTCCTGCTGACAGGTTTACAGCTGTCAGTAGGAGAAATCAAACTTTAAACACCCGTATCTCTAAAACCATAGTGGTTTAAGAGATACGTTTTTTTGCATTTAGATCAGATTTTTAAGCTCTTCTAAATGATAAAAAGTTTTTTTTCAGACATTACTAACACTTTAAGCCACAGAGTACCTTAATGGATCCCCAAAGTGCCAACGCAGGAATTGAAAGTTAAAAACAAAAAGAAAAAAACCTAAGTGACCAGTAGATGTATTGATATGGGGCCCTAAGCCCCATATTAATACATCCAAAGTACTAAAAAAAGGTGTCAAATGTTAGTAGAATTAACCCTATGAGTGCCAGTGGGGAAAGCATACCCCAATTTCACTCACAGGGTTAATTCAACTAAGGTAAAAAAACATCCCCGACAATGAATACTTACCAGTAATGCTGATGTCCAGCGGAGTCTTCAGCACCCTGGTCTGCTACTGTCCGTCTTCTTCTATCTACCTTCTGTTTTCTCTAATCTTCTTTCTTCTTATCTTCTTTGTCTTCTTTCCTATAAAACAAAATGATATGTCAATGTAATATGAAAAAAAAAATTACCCCCAAGATATGCTATAGTTAACCTTTTCAGTGATGGAGGGGTACCCGTCCAGAGCTTATATGGTTAACTGTATGGTTGCATCTCCATTACAAATAATATTCAGGTAGGCTATGTAAAATAAATAAGTAACATCTGTGTTGATAAAAATCAAAATGCATTCCCATGTTGCAAGAAAATTCTGCTGACGTCCCCTCCGCTGGCGGTGGCAGCAATGTCTACTATCAGAGACCCCACCTTCATACGTACTGGGCCCTCGCCTGTGTCCCAGTGACTTCCCTCATACTTCCCTCATACACTATATTAAATCACTTAAAGGGATAGTAATACTTCGTTTTAACTTTATTTTATTTTGTAGGCATTAAAAAAACATGAAGAATGATATCAGTCTTATCCCTCAAACCTTTATGGTTTATGAGATATTCACAAGCAAAGTTTCCCCTCCCCGCCCCTTTTAAATAGTGTAAGCAATCTCTTCTCAGATGTGAATCTGGTTGTATGACCAGACAGATAACAGAAGGGGACAATCTTCTTTGTATGAAAACAATGAAAGCCCTTCCCCCCCTTGACAAGTTTTTCAGCTTTTTCCCTTATCTTAATTGAAGATTGTCCCTCTCTGCAGTCTACCTGGGCACCTCCCTTCTGATCTGGTTGAACACGGGGGGGATACTTTTTTGTGAATATCTCTTAAACCATAAAGGTTTGAGAGATAAAACTTATATCATTCTTCATGTTTTTTTAATGCCTACAAAATAAAATAAAGTTAAAACGAAGTATTACTATCCCTTTAATATATTTGAAAGTTTCTCTCATATCACCCTCTGTCCCTCCTCTCTTCCAAACTACACAAAATAGAGAATTTGACTCTCCTTGGTAAGTTTTGCCATGGATACCCTGCACCATTTAGTATGTATGTAATGTATGTTTGTATATATAGTTTTATCTATATTGCACCAACAAGTGTAGCATTTTACAATTTACATTTAATAAAGAGAGGATACATTAAGTGCAGAAGTTAAGTAGTTATACAGATGATTAGCATAATAGGTAGATTAGGTATGCATAGATTAGGATAAGAGGTCTCTGCCCAAAAGCTTACAATCTTCTTTGAGCTGTCTTCAATTTATGCATACCATTCTGGAGATGTGACCTCAAGAACTCTACACAGATCTCCAGGTGAGGCTTTACCAGTGACTTTTTGCATGTAATTAGTGCCTCTATTAAAGGCCCTTACTATTCAACCTAGTATCCTGTTAGCCTTTACCACAGTTTTACTGCTTTGCTTGCCTACTCGCAAGTTATCTGACTTAATAAACTACCTGGTCCCTTTCCTCTGCTGTTGCTATCAGCAAAGTACCATTAAATCTAAATTTCACTTCTGGGTTTCTCAGTCCTAAATGCATTTCCTTGCACCTTGGAACATTAATCATTAGATCATAGACTCTTGTCAATTTCTCCAAGCTGCATAAATCTTTATTCATTCGATTTATCTCCTTGGAGTCTCCACCAGTTAGAGATCTTTGTATTGCTGAATACTAGTAGTAATATCACTGATGAAGATAATGAAGAGAACAGACCATGCACTGATCCCTAAAGCAGTCTACTAGTGATCCATCCTTCCTCTGAATGTATTCCATATGGCACACTGAAGCTGATATGCTAAGCAGAAATGGAGTAGTTCTGGGGCAACTCAAATTTACCATAGGGTACAAATAATAATTCATATTTATTTAAGTGGAGATTTTAATGCTTGAACGCTAGAGAGATCGCCAATGCATAGAAAGCATTAAGACATTAAAATATCAATTTAAATAAGTGGTATTTTGTGAATTGTTATTTCTACTCTATGTTGAAGTTGGTTTTCTCTAGAATAAATCCATTTATTTTTTGTACATCAGTGTTCCTGTTACCTGTATCTACCTGTCATTATAAATTAAATTAATCTCAGGATAAGTTTATTTATAAATCAGACATGGCACAGTATTTTCTTAAACTGCAAAATGCACATTTGTATTAATAGTAATAACCTTATTTTATTCATGAATTAGAAATCTACAATGCATTGTAGGTCACTCTGCCAGGAAAGGTTTGAGGAGGAACAGTCAATACTACAAAGGATGTAACATAGGTGAGTGTCCTCGCTGTGTTCCTTCCTTATGGGAAAAGGTATCAGTTTTTGTAATCAGCTTGTGATGACAGATTAAGAGAGGACACCTTCAGAGAGAAAGCCGATTAACTCCAGTGGATAACACCTGAGCCTTGACATCAGCCTCTTCAAATATGTCCCTCTTTAATATTTCATACCATTGTTGCCCAGTACACAGCTTCTTGAGTTGCAGATGATCACAGACTCACATGGTATCCCTCCCCCATCTGAGGATTCCTGGGATGAACATAATCCCAGGAATGCACAGGCTAGTCCTATAATCTGCAGTCAGGAGGTTACTCTGCTGTTGATATAAACCAGATCTGTCTGAGCCCATTCTGATAATCTGCTATCAAGATCTTACGATACTGTCGATATAAATTGGGACTGTCTGAACCTTTCCTGATAATCTTTAGTTTGAATCACGGCCTGCATTGGTGATAAACCAGGACTGTCTGAGTGTGTTCTGATATGATTCAGTCATGAGGTCCTTCTAATGAGGATATACTGGGACTGCATGAGCCTGTCCTGATAATCTGAAGTCAGGTAGTAACTCTACTGTTGATATAAATCAGGACTGTCAGAGTCCTTTCTGATAATCTGCAGTTTGAAAGTTCATCCCATATAGGAGATATACCAGAACTCTCTGATCCTGGCCTAATAATTTGAAGTTAGAAGCATACCTCCCAAGTGTCCCTCTATAGGAGGGACAGTCCCTCTTTTAGACCAAAATCCCTCTGTCCCTCTTTCCCACCCTGATGTCTCTCTTCTTAGGAGATCAGATTGTGTGGTGTGTATATAAGTGTATCATATTGCTCTACAGCAATAAAACTCACATTATTGTTTGTTTAAACTTCAGTATATGTGTTTATAAATTATTCTGTGTAAAAAAAAACACATTGGTCTTGCTATAAATAATTTATTAGGTTACACAAGAAGGTGTCAATAGGTCATGAAATAGTCTAAATATTCTCGGTAATGCCCCACCCACCAGCCACGCCCCCAGCGATACCTCCTAAAACTCAAGTGTCCCTCTTTGGCAATTTGAAATGTTGAGAGGTATGTAGGAGGACATTCTACTTTTGTTATAAACCAGGACTGTCCAAGCCTGCTCTAATAATGTGTAGTTAGAACTACATTCTACAATAAATATAAACTAAAAGGAAGCTCAATAAGGTAGAAGTAGACAACTTCTGGCTCTCCAGTTTTTGGAGACTACAGTAGTTGTTTGGAGATGTTGAGAATTCTACACCCAACAGCTGGAAAGCCAAAGGTTGCCTAGCTCTGTACTATGCAGTGACTTTTTCTCATCTTCCTTTCAGCTTAGTGTATTCTGAGCCTGACCTAATAATCTGCAAACAGAAAGTTATATAAATATATATATATATATATATATATATATATATATATATATATATCTATCTCAGTGTAAAGCGCTGCGGAATCTGTGTGCGCTATATAAATGAAGGATTATTATATATATATATATATATATATATATATATATATATATATATATATATAGTATTGAGTGGAATCAATTCCAAAATTAGTTTCATTCATATATATATGTTCTAGTGAATGCTGCATGGTGTTGCCCGTGCCATTCAGTCATCTGTCTTCATTGTGTGGTGGACGTCAGGGTACCACTGCAAGTCAGTGGCAGTGAATCTTGCTGCAGTGATTTTGCTGCTCTGAGTGTGTTTCATTCTCTATTCACATGCACTGACTCTTATGATCCTTTTCAGATACAATTTGGTCTAGTGATAGACAGCCACATCACACTAAGGCTAAATATGTGGCCTTCAAGTACAAGGGCCAAACGTTTCAGTTAAATGCTTGAAGTGGGAATTGAAGAGAGTAGATTAAACCCTTGGATGCTAGGGAGGTATGCCATGAAACAAAAAAAGAAGATGGGTGCATTTGGGGGTGAAAATTGTGTGTACGAATAATATGTTACAGGTAAATTATCTCCTCTCAATACTGTAACAGAGAACAGACTGGGGTCTGCAAGAGAAGCCTCTGATGGTGGCATGTGTCCCTACGGTCATCTGCTGCCCACCCTTGGGTTAGCTGTAGACTCATTTTTAGCAGGCTGCATTATGGAGAATGGAAAGAAGAGGGGGACTGGAAAACCTGTGAGTGCCAACTGGATTAATTGACCAAAATTCTTCTTGCATCCAAATTATCTCAGAAACTGTAAACTCTAGCAAGAAATTATGTAGATGTGCACCATCTGGAGAGGAATGGGTAAATACAGATGATTTGGTTATACAAAAAGGGTACTTAACCATTTAAAGCTGCATAACCGTCTCTTCCTTAATGGTTTGAAGGAATAGTAAACCATATAAAAAGTGATCAATGTAATGGACATGTTGCCTTCAGAACAGTGATGCATGGTGTTTAAAGGCCCATACATATTCTGATGGGTCAGGTGAAGTCTTAGTCTTTCTTTCATCTTGATAAGCAATTAGGCTAACAGTATCTGAAAAGCGACAGTCTTCTTTCCTGCTTAGACCTGTACTACTATGCGACATGTCAATGCACAATTTGCACACATAGCAAAAGAAGTTCAAGCAGAGAAGAAGATTGTCATTGTAGAGATTCTGTAAGCTAGGTCACCAGTCAAACTGGAAGAAAGTAGAGCCTTTATGTGATCCTTTAAAATTTGACCCACAATTAGGTGAGTGACTTGGTATGTTCACTGTTTTAAACTTTACAATGTGTGCTTAGGGAACCATGACCTTTAGATTAAGAACTTTTTATGTTCCTTTAATAAATTTGATAGTGCCAATGCAATGCTTTATTGCTGGGCAATGACCAGGTAATAAATAATGAACAATCCTGACTAAGGAATTGTCACATGAGGACTTTGGGCTCTGTATTAGGAAACACATGATGCAAATTAAAAGATATCATATCCCGTTATATCAACATATAAAGGGCGGCACTGTGACAGGTATAACCTGCTGCTCATAGCCTGTCACTACCGCTGTGTAGCACTGAACGTAGACCATTAAAGGAGCTGTAAGTGTTTTTTATGAAAAAATATATATCTGTTATAAGGCTTTTTTTCCCCTTCTCAGTAAAATAAGAATACTTGCACTGTAGGGAGATGCTTAATTCAATTATTTGCACCAACTGGTGTCCAGAAGGCATTTTTTATAACACACTCTATGGGAGAGAGGGAGAGCTTGAGCCTTAGACTAATGGGGAAGGGGGGGGGGGGGATAATGCCCTAATGTATGATAAAAGAGGAGCGAACTTCAACAGTGTGATAGTGATAGTCTCTTCAATTCCTGTGTTATTCTACTGAGCCTACACAGTAAGATATCTCAAGTTGGAGCGATATCAATGCATAGGAACCATAGATTAACATAGAGTTTGAAGAGTTTGTCGCACTGGAGAAGTTATATCCTACTTATACAACCTTTATTACACTTTACACTTTAGTGTATGATGGTAATTGAGGGCAAAGACTAGGTGGAGGGCTCCAGGTTACCCACCCCTATCCTTCAACTTAAAGGGATAGTAATACTTCGTTTTAACTTCATTTTATTTTGTAGGCATTAAAAAAATATGAAGAATGATATAAGTCTTATCTCTCAAACCTTTATGGTTTAAGAGATATTCACAAGCAAAGTTTCCCCCTCCCGCCCCTTTTACCTAGTGTAAGCCATCTCTTCTCAGATGGGGAATCTGGTTGTAAGACCAGACAGATAACAGAAGGGGACAGTCTTCTTACAATGAAAACAATGAAAACCCTGCCCCCCTTGACAAGCTTTTCAGGTTTTTCCCTTATCTTAATTGAAGATTGTCCCTCTCTGCAGTCTACCTGGGCACCTCCCTTCTACTCTGGCTGAAAAGTGTTACATCAGTAAAAGGGGCGGGAGGGGGACACATTGTCATTGAATTACTCTTGAACTACAACTCTGAAAGAATTGAAATAACGCTCTCCAAAGTCCAAATACTATGATTATTAATTAGAGCGGCTTTTATTATGAAACATTACTATCCCTTTAACATACCTCTCAACATTTCAAATTGCCAAAGAGGGACACTTGTGTTTTAGGGGGCGTGACTGTGGGTGTGGCTGGTGGGTGGGGCATTACCAAGAATTTTTAGGCTAATTCATGACCTATTGACACCTCTTTGTGTAACCTAATAAACGACTTATAACAAGACCATAGTATTTTATTTAATCAGACTAATTTATAAACTCATGTACTGATGTTTAAACAAACAATAATGTGAGTTTTATTGCTGTGGAGAAATGTGATACTCTTATATACAAACCACATAATCTGGTTTCCTAAAAAGAGGGACATCAGGGTGGGAAAGAGGGACAGAGGGATTTGGGTCAAAAAGAGGGACACTTGGGAGGTATGCTTTAAGCTTCCTGTGAAATGCTTCTGGGGGGGATGACTGGATGCTATGTCTGAGCTATGGGAGGCAGCAGCTATGTTTAAACCCCTTTGTAGCCAGATGGGCCAGAAACACAGACTAGCTGAGAAAAATGTTTTCTTATATGTTATTTTAAACAATTAGTTAATGGGGCATTACATCCTTCTCAAGATATATTTATTTTTGGTAAGAAATACGGCTTTGGGGAATTTATCACTGACAATCCAAAGTGACTTCATCAACCTCAAAAAATTGCTGAAAGTTTTTTGTTATTCTCATCATTAAATACATTTATTCTGGTCTGGCAAATTAAGCCATGCCCTGTCCTCTTACCCCTTTCTTCCACAGAATCTCCCACTGAATATATCAAGGGCAAGCCCATTTAGGGATATTTAAAGGACCCATGGGAGCTGAGAGAGCTGGTGGAATTTCATGAACTGACATCAACAGAAAAGGAGAGACTCTAAATTTGTTTCCACAGCAACACAAGCTTCTAAACAAGGTAAAAAATGTCAATACTTATTTGTTTTACTTTCTTCCATCAACATGTTACTGCAATTATCTTAATTGTTGTCCTATTAGGCACTGCCCATTTAAAGGGAAACTATTCCTATACAAAAAGTTTTCCTTATTTTGCTTATCAGGAGAACGTACCTAGGCAGGAGACATCTGTGGAGCAGTCGTATAAAATCTATGTATATATTGCTTAAAGGGATAGTAATACTTGAAATGTAAAAAAAATATGTTGTAGGGTTTATCCCCCTGAGTAAAATAAGATCCTATGGACAGCTCTGGTCCCGGGACCATAAATCTCCATAGGATGGTGTAGTAACAGCGCCACTGTACAATTTCAGGCCACTGTGATATTGCACCTAAAAATTCAACTTTGAAAATTAATAACTTTTGAATGAAACACCTTTCAGCAGTGGGAGTACTCTTGTTTTACTCAGGTGCATAAACCCTACAACATATTTTTTCTTACATTTTTTAAGTATTACTATCCCTTTAATACAGTGTCTGTAGTTGCCTGCTTTTGATGGTCTCAACTTAGTTCACACCTGACACTAAAGAATATTTTACCAGTGTAAATTAGAGTGAAAGAGATAGATAGATAGATAGATAGATAGATAGATAGATAGATAGATAGATAGATAGAATACATGTCCCTTTAGAAATGTAAATATTCTCAAGATAGTAATATATTGATGTCTAACTATATGCTATATCCGAGATTATTTCAGGGTTTATTATGCGGATTAAAAAAAAAGAATACTTCCGCTTCTGAGAGATCTTATATTCAGTGTTTATGGCAGCTAACTTGCATCTTTTGGGTGCAGTACCTCCTTGACCTGAAATTCTCCATTGATGCTGTTGCACATTTGAGCTGCAATCACTTCTGAATAAAACATATTTCACAGTGGGAGAACCCATGTTTTACTCTGTAGGATAAACTCTTTAGTAGGTATAGCATTTTTGTGCATTTCTATCTTATAAAGCCTCATATTCATTGTGTACCTTTTTCAAATATAGTTGTAAAGTTTCAAGAACTACATGTAGACTTGTTTAGGAAGCAGTGCATTGTCTCTTCCCAAAGCAGTTGTATTTGTACACTACATTTAACAGACTCTGAGAATTTTAGAAAAACAATGAGCAGGGGTGTGTCCTGACCCTTCAAGCAGCACAGAAGGAAGGGGGATTTTTGCTGGGCTCATTCTGCAAGTAATAGAGAGCAACCTAGATATGCTCTGATCACATACATACACAGCAATTACATTTTAAAGGGATAGTAATACCTAAAATGTAAAAAAAAATATGTTGTAGGGTTTATCCCCCTGAGTAAAACAAGGGTACTCCCACTGCTGAAAGATGTTTCATTCAAAAGTTATTAATTTTCAAAGTTGAATTTTTTAGGTGCAATATCACAGTGGCCTGAAATTGTATAGTGGCGCTGTTGCTACACGATCCTATGGACAGCTCTGGTCTCAGGACCATAAATCTCCATAGGATGGTGTAGCAACAGCGCCACTCTACAATTTCAGGCCACTGTGATATTGCACCTAAAAAATTCAACTTTGAAAATTAATAACTTTTGAATGAAACATCTTTCAGCAGTGGGAGTACTCTTGTTTTACTCAGGGGGATAAACCCTACAACATATTTTTTTTTACATTTTAGGTATTACTATCCCTTTAATGACTAGACAGGACAATACCTCATTGGTATAACCCTGACCATTTATGTGCACACCTCTCCTGCATGTGCTGTGTCTTTCTCCTGATAGAGCGATGCACACAGAGGTGTGTTCATGTAATTTTACAAATGTATATATCTAGTTGTGATTTTTGTATGCGTTTAGAGCAGTGCTGCAAAATTGCATTACTTTATATATTTTGCATGGTTGAATAGGAAGCAGTATACATTTTTATATTAAAGGAACATTAATACCAAAAAATGAACTGGGATTGAATGAAATATCCTGTTTTCAGGTTAGCATATGTAAATATTCTACATTTGTTTCCTGAGGCCTGAAATCTAGTCTTAGACCCCTTTCACATGGATCTATTTTGTCGCTTGTTGTGAAAGATTCTGTTTTGAGCAATGGTGGTTTTCACACTGGCAACTATCGCATCGCAATACAGTTATCTGAGATCTTACTGCTTTCTCTCAGGAATACAATAAAGTTGCAGCAAGGAATGTCTGCATAGCCACCTATTGGCCACCGGCAGACCTTGTAAACAAGTGCTGGTCGAAGCAGAGATGCTCTAATGTCTGACACACATGGGTGCCAGCTAGCAATATTAGCTGGTGGCTCGCCTGCATCTGGATCAGTGGTGAAATGCAGAAGGTAAGTGAAATCACATAGGCAACAGAACTGTTGTAGGGGCTGCAACAGGTATCACCCATGGGAAAGAGGTCTTATGTATGCTCAGTGGAAATGTACTAACTGGAGACATGAACTATTTAAAGGTATATCAACCAATTCCATTTTAGAGGCCTAATCACTGTGTGTGTAATGTTAGAAAGTATGCTAAAGGGTTTAAAAAACAGATTATGGAGAGCCAGACTCTCTTGTGAAGGTTACAGGCTTGCCCGGGTAGCAAAGTCGTTCCATGGGTTTTTGTCCTGGATACTCTGGCTCAGGCACGAGGCAGGAACAGATGGCCGCCGCTCAGCTGTAGGCCAGTGAGTCAAGTGTATTTAGCTCTTCCAGTGGCTGGGATGAGAACCTCCAGCCAAATCCCCTCCAGAAATAGAGCTGAAACTGGTATTAAAGGGATAGTATTACATAAAATGTAAATATATATATATATATATATGTTGTAGTGTTTATCCCCCTGAGTAAAACAAGGTTACTCCCACTGCTGAAATGTATTTCATTCAAAAGTTACTAATTTTTTAAAGTTGAATTTTTTAGGTGCAATATCACAGTGGCCTGAAATTGTACAGTGGTGCTGTTGCTACACCATCCTATGGACAGCTCTGGTGCAGAGACCATAAATCTCCATAGGATGGTGTAGTAACAGCGCCACAATTGACCAGTCAGGGAAAACCTACACTTCCAGACACTCTTTTCAAGTTCAGAATTTAAAATGTGCTTGGAATAGTGGTGTCACAGCTGACCAATAGGGGAAGTTATTTAATATCCACTCAGATTGCCTATTTATTGTGACTCTACATCAGTGGTTCTCAATCTTTTTTTGTTCGGGGCACCCTTAACACACAATCTAGAACATTCGGGGCACCCCTAACATATTTATTGTACTTTATCAAGGGCATAAGAAGGGTACAATATATAAATAGACAGTTATTATCAGGTCTTATAATCTTAATAACAAAACTAAACATATTGTGCATAACAATTTCCATAAATCTTTGTTTAAAAGTCCATTTTAGTTAGTCTTCATAGAAAACATGGGGCACCCTAGGATGATGTTCGTGGCACACCAAAGTGCCACGGCACCCTGGTTGAGAATCACTGCTCTACATATTCCCCAAGTAGATAATATATACATGCAAACTGCTTATGCATCATTTTTTTTGTCTTTGCCTAAGTTTTTACACTTTTATATCCTTAATAAGGACTCTGAATCTGTTTTCAGAGAGCTTTCTGTCAGGCAACATGAAAGCAGGTCTAAAGACACAATGTAAAAAATACACAATGTAAACAAGGTATCATATAGAGTGTTCAGTGTTGCAGAGGGATTGTAACAATGTATTAAGACCTGCTTTGATAGTCCACAAAACAGATCCAGGTGGCTCACTGCTGGGGACAAAAGTGTGAAAAAAAAATAATAAAAAGTATAAGCAAATTGACTGTACATATTAGGTACTTAGAGAACATGTAAAGTCAAAATAAAGGGTTATTATTCCTTTAAAAGTAAGGAGTTGTGTGCAAAGAAATGAGTCAGATAGATAATCCCAGTTAGAGCCTATACTTCTCCCTCTTGTTTTGATACACAGTTTGATGATGTCACCTACAGCTCTTGCCTCCCTACCTGGGAGTGAAACTTGTCAGTTATTTGCCTATCTCATTTGATTTAGAATCCACCTGACAGGACATGGAAGAAAAACAACAAAGTGCAGGACAGTGTTTACCAGCTGTACATTACAGCCATGTTATTAACCTTATAAGAACCAGAGGATTGTCCAGTGTCTTGTGAAGCAATGCGTTAAACACCCCCTATGGTCCTAAACCCCTTAATGACATTCCTTGACCCCTTTGCGAGTGGGCGGCTGTAGAGGACCACGGCACTTATTTTTTTTTTTGAGAAATTCATTCTGGGATGGCAGAGTGGCATGCAGCCAACCATTCATTTCATGACCATCACCTGTCCTTAATGTGCAGACCGGAGCAACGGTCCTGGCACTTCATGGAATTTTGTCATCACGGTGCAGAGTAAAATTCTCCTTTAAAGGGATATTAATTAATCATTGTAGTATTTGGACTTTGGAGAGCGTTATTTCAATTCTGTCAGAGTTGTAGTTTAAGAGTAATTCAATGACAAAGTATCCCCCTCCCGCCCCTTTTACTGATGTAACACTGCTCAGCCAGAGCAGAAGAGAGGTGCCCAGGTAGACTGCAGACAAGGACAATCTTCAATTAAGATAAGGGAAAAACCTGTCAAGGGGGGCAGTGCTTTCATTGTTCTCATAGCAAGAAGATTGTCCCCTTCTGTTATCTGTCTAGTCTTACAACCAGATTCCACATCAAAGAAGAGATCGCTTACACTAGGTAAAAGAGGCGGGAGGGGAAACTTTGCTTGTGAATATCTCTCAAACCATAAAGGTTTGGGAAATAAGACTTATATCCTTCTTCATGTTTTTTAACGCCTACAAAATAAAATAAAGATAAAACAAAGTATTACTATCCCTTTAAACTTTAGCGTTCCAGAAGGGTGAAAACTCAAATGTTGAACTCAGCAATGTCTGAACCTTTTTTTAAATAATATACAAACAAGAGGGAGATCTAGCCTACCGAGTTCCAGACGATTGAGAAAAGCATTGCTGCTCCATTTTCTTGCACTCAAAGGGTTAAACCAGGATGATCTGAGCATATCCGGATAATCTACATTCAGGAGATCTTAATGACTTCCAAATACATATCATTTGGAGGTAATCATTACCCTCAGCAACTCCATCTATATTCACATACATAAAACCTACCTCCAGGCCAGATTCTTATCATGCCTGAAAGCTTGCATCCTAGAGACACTCAGTTAACAAAGAAAAGTATACATTTTTTACTCTACCAGTCTCTTGCTTTTTCTATGACTAACATGGTACCACCCTTTACAAAAAATAATGGGCTCTGAGAAAAAGAATTGTAATTCTTAAATTGATTTTTATAACAAGTTGTAGTGTAGCACTCTCTGGTGGCAAGAATGTGTAGTGACCTACTCACTGCTATTTTCTGTTATTACCAGTTTATTTCTGAGGGAGGTAGACATCGGTGTAATTGCTACCAAGGACGGCTTTCTTCTAATTATCAATGATTACAAAATGATTATAAAAAACTATTAGCAGAATTCAGGAAACATGCGCAATCGCTATTTCCCGTGTGAAAACCACTAGGGAATAGGTTTGTGCATGATTTTGTTGAATTGCACATGAAAAAAAAATCAAGATTAATTAACAGCTGTGCATATTTATTTTTTTGTGGGCGTGGCCAGGATTAACAAATCTGTGTGAGTGGAATAGCAAATGCGCCTAATGCAGGAAGTGTTATTGCGAATTAATTTATACATCTCTGTTGTGTTGTAAAAAAATATTTTTTATGCGCAATTCAAGAAGCGTTCGGTATTCAGCTTCCTGAATTAAAACATGCACAAAATCTATCTGCGCACAAAAATGCCTTTAGCAGATGCGCACATTTCTTGCATCGCGCCATATTTTCTTTAACAAGTCTCTTACATGGTTTAAGGACCAGAGGAGTGTGCAATGCATTGCAAAACAATGCGCTGCTTACACTTCTGGACCTTAAAGAGGCATTATATTTTTGTTAAATAAAATAATAAAAAAAAAAAAAAAAAAAAAAAACACCTTTTACCCATATTTATTTAAAAAAAAGAGGTATAAAACATTTTATTATACAGATGACCAGCATCAGATTGTTAGTGCGCAATTATCGTACAAAAGAAAAAGGAAGAGGAATAAACAAAACATATAAATCTAATTTTTTTTTTTTTTTTTTTTTTACAAGGACTCTTTAACTGACCCTGGTCAAAGGGGAAGCTGTGGTACCATAAAAATTAAAGGAGCAGTGCACCCGTTTTATTTGGCAGAAGTTTACTGCCCCTTTAACAAGCATTAGTACAGAAATGTATATTCTCAAAACAAAAGGCTCCCAAAAGATTGCCAACCCCTAGGGTGATTGAGACATTTCCAGTGCATTGTATAGCACCGGAGATGTCTTTAGGATTTAGGGGGTTAAGCTAGGATTATGAAAAAATGAATGGTTACACAGGACACATTAAGCCATTCTGCAGGGCTGTCCTAAAAATCAAGGTAACCCTGTAAGATACATTTGTAATAAAAGGGAGGTCTAGTCACATTAGTTCTTCAGAGCAATTGGTACGAAATGTTCTAAAGCAAGAAGACTTGTTTGTGGAGTTCATGCTGAAATAGAAACAAGCTCTCCACATGTTCCCATAACATATTTGAAGTTTTATATAAAAACAGATCAATTTATTTAATAGTTTTCTATCACACTGTTTTCAGAAGACGTTGGGAACACAAAGGACTTGTCTTTCTCAGCGGAAGAATGCTGCAATAGTGAAGACCTCTAGGATACCTTCAAGACCATACAGGATAAGTAGAATGGAGTTGATGATCACATCAGCTCTGAGGATGTATGTCTCCCATACCAAGAAATATATGGATAAGAACACGTTCCCAACGGTGATGATCAGGCTGAATCCTAATGGGATTTCTTCTTCGGTCAAATTCCCCTTTGTTCCTGCAAATAGCATGTTAAGTCCATTAGTGTTGAACTGTTCAGCAAAGTGTTAGAGCTGCTCTCTCATTAACCCAATGCGTTGGATACCTCTCTGGCATTCAAAGAGTTAAAGGAACACCAACACCAAAAATATGATTTAAGTTGAGATAACTTTAAATATCACTTATATATATATATACTTTTTCTGCCCTTGCTGTAAAATAAATATATGAATTAAAAAAAAAATCCCTGCCTTTCTTTTAGTCAAAAGCACTTTTCCAATAGTGTTAATGAATGACTTCGTTTTTTCTTAACAATACGTGTGCTATCAAAAGCTATTGCTTTTGTACTGTTTTTAGCTTTGATAAAGCAGTCTTGCCACTGCAAAACATGTTAGCTTGATGGCACACGTATTGTTTTTATTGTAAGATTTTTTATTGATTAAATTGTGGCTTCTTGGATTCAGCCGTTCGTTTGGAGCAGTTTATTGTCCTGTAACTGATTACCAGCCCTCCGAGTGGAGACGGAAGCAATTTCTCCACAAGCGAGTTTGTCAGATTGACTGGCATCAGCTTTCTGACCATAACCACATAAGTGCAAATTTTTTATTCTTCATATTTATGAACATACTTGTTACGTATTATACCATTGGGCTCTCTCTTGTGTTTGTTTTCTATGTTATGCATTATATCCACAAGTTCTCAGCCGCTCAGTGGGAGCGTGTGATCAGAGTGCAGCCCTAAATCATAAGCCATCTGTTGGAGACACTGCATCTTGGGGCAGTTATATATCCCTAGTCGCCTGATTGCCGAGTTTGGTGTATACCATTACTCAGCCATTTATTCTGTGAGTACATACCATTTGGTGTTGGTGGTGGATTTATCCTGTTATCCATTGATCCTGCACAGGGGCGCTTGTTTGGGTTTCCCCTTCTTTTTCTACTTGCTACAGTATGGTTTGAGAGATAGAACATTTTAAAGCTCCCCCTCCCCTTTCAGCTGTAAGCTTACAGCAGGAGATACTGGTCCAGGAGACCAGCAGGCAGCTCTTCAGCAGAGCCGAAATACAGCAAACTAAAAAGAAATACTTCATTGGAACAGTCTACAAAGTGTGCTTGCAAACCAGGCACACTTTGTAGACCATTCCGATTAGGTATTTCTTTTTAGATTTCAGTATTTCGGCTCTGCTGAAGAACCGCCTTGAGTCGGCCGACATGCATCTCCCACTGTCAGTTTTACAGCTGAAATCAGTGAGGGGGAACTTTAAAAAGTTCTATCTCTCAAACCATAAAGGTTTGAGAGATGGGACTGGGATCATTTTGATTATTATTATTTTTTTTTTTAAATAACTACACTACTTCGTTTTGTTTTAAAAAAGACATTAAAATCCCTTTAACTCTTTGCATAAATAGGTATTTGGAGAGTTAATTGTATTGCCCTTGAATAAATTTGTAAATGGTAATCATATCTCCCCTGAAATGTAAACAAACCCAGTTGGGCTACTTTCCCTTTATATCACAGATCATCATATCCTGTTATCAGTTTTGTTGCATGTCTCTGCATTTTTCCAGTTAAATTAAAAAAAAAAAAAAAAAAAAAATACAAAACACCTTTAAGAGCTGGTGCCCAAAAATATATTCCATATTGTATATTGCTTTTTAGTGCATGTGTAAATGTTCCTGTTCAGAGAACATTTATTTAATGTTGTTTGTACGGCCGGTATTGAGAGGTAAAAGCTAAAGTCAGTTAATTGATTGTGATTAGTGCTCACAACTCCTGTTTTAGGTATATCTTTATTTATATGATGCACATAGTGTACACAGCACCTTACAACAGCAGTATGTTAGAATAAATAAATGGGGATACAATAAGTGTCACAGTCATAGAAACAATAGGAGAGGTCCCTGCCCCAAGGAACGTACAGTCTTGTTATGTCAGCTGATACACAGGTAATCCTGGGCAAACAATGGGATCCCTGGAGAAGGCAGGAATGTCTGCTCCTTCAGAGCATATGTGAGACTAGATTTTATGCCTCTGGATACAGACAGAGATTTTACACATGCCGGCGTAAAGTACAGGGTATTTAACGGTATATAACCTCTGTTTGTTATTAGGTGTTTGTGTTCATTTAATCTCTTAACGACCTATGATATACCAGGACCATTGTACCATTCCAAACTGTGAAGGTTCTGGCACGTCATGGGATTCTGGGATGCAGGCCGCTCTGCTATCCCAGAACTCATTGTAAAGAAGAAAAAAATGCCATGGCCCTTAACGGCCGCCCACAGCCGGATCACTGTGTTTTTAAGGGATTAAGGCTGATGTTCTAAGCAGAACTGCAGCAGTTCTGGCGCAAACCAATTGCACCACAGGGGACAAAAAAACATATCAATGGATTTAAATGGAAATTGTTAACCCGTAGAAATCTAGAGAGGTCTCCAATGCATAGCATTCAAGGAGTTCAAATCCCTGCTTAAATCAATGGAGATTTGAGGGGGGTTTATTGGTCACATATGGTGCAGTTGGTGTGCTCCATTATTTCATATTTTTTTTCTTTCTGCATTGAGCCCATAGTAGACGAGATGGAAAAATTCATGTGTCCATCAAGCCCAACCTTTGCCAGATCTCTTATTGTTGAAAATACAGCTTACTACGGCATGACTAATGGCAGCCCATATAGCTGACAAGCAAACATGATTGGCTGATGCTCACGTGGGCCAAATACTAACTGGATTGTTGAGGTGATCATCATGACGTTCCATTCTATCTATTTGCATGATCTGCACTATGGCCCTCTAGGTCTACTCCACCATGCAGATCCGCTCTGCTGAAACCTTCCTGTGTCCTGAGTTGAAAGCAGGAAAGTTTCAGGAAGACATGCTTGGGCTGACCATGTTAACAGCCCAATATGCATCAATGTGATGCAATTTAAGGCTTTTAATACAGCACAAGGAATGCTTATCAAAAAAAATACCTGTGTGAATGAAGCCTTGTGAATGTTTTTATCTCACAATTAGAACATATTTTATCCAAAATTTTAATGATAACATATCTCTTTTCAAGCAGTAGAAAAAAGGATTACTAAAACAAAGTAGTTGCCAAATCTAAATTTTAACCTAAATTATAAAGAACTTTAAGTGAACTGAGATTGTGGGCAGAAAAGAGCGCTCTGATAATTAACTCCTCCAGGACCAGAGAGGTCTGCAACACACTGCTTTGCAATGCACTGAACACCTTTATGATGCTCAAGCGATCAACAGCCTTTTCTTAATCTGAGTGAGATGCGCCTGCTTTAATAACACAGCAATTTCCATCAGCCAAACACCTTCAAGACCAGTCTCTGTGTCTGGTTTGGAAATGTGTTAAATGGCCAATACTCACCCAGATAGATCCTTATGGACTCCAGAAATGCCATTACAAATAGAAGACAGACATCTAGAGCTAGGTTGCTGTCAGGATAGCTGAAGACTTGGCCTGAAATAGAGAAATGTGTTAAAGGCAAAAACAGGAACCTTACCATAGATATAGAAACAAATAGATAGGAAAGTCACAGCTGCTACCACAGTGTACTTCCAGCATTACTGTGTTAATCCTTCTAGGTACCAGAGTACAAGCAGTTCATTTAATTGCAATGTACTGCTAATCCCGCTGGCCCCAGGGGTCAGGGTCAGTAAGTGTGCTGAAAGCTCCTGCACGAGCAAGCTTTCACATTAAATTTCAGGTTTATTACTTTACCCCCTCCCAACAGCACATTATACTTACTTTTATAAATGATCATAAGCAGGGTAGCCAAGAAGTAAAAAACATAATATACAATGTTGAAATAGAGCAGGATCTGGAGCGGGACAGAAGACAGCTGGTGATGAGACGTCAAGGAAAGTTATAGGGTGATTCTGTAATAATAGTGCAGGTAGCACTATAGACAAAATGCATTCCCAACCCAGTAGGGCAGCAGAGTCTGCAATGCTTGCTAGTCTGGTGCCAAGTATCATACCAATTTCAAAGTCACTTAAACTGTGCTGTTGGCCCATTGTTTTAATGAAATATGCACACACCCATACACACTGTGTATAAAGTATGACATTGACAACACAACTTCATTGGTGTTATTCTCCAACGCCAGTGGCTTAATTTGGGTATGCACTACAGTGTATGATCACTTTTGTGAGTACTGGTGTACAGACTCTCATCATTAAGACTTTTATACCAACAAGCCTTGTAGGCATCCCCAGTGACATACGCAGGAATTTTGAGTACAGTAAAATCTTGGGTATAGTATACAGGTGTAAATTATTTCCAAGTTTTTAGGGAAAATAAACTACATGTGTAACACTTACCCATGTTTTCTCCACCCCCCCACCCCCAAAAAAATGAAAATGCTGCCATCTGCTCCCTTAGTTCTCTTCCCCCACCCTTCACCTCAATATGGTACCAGTTCTGGACTTCCACCTTGATTTCACCTTCCCTTCCACGATAACCCCCTCCCAGAGACAGCTGGGAGATCAGTCCAGTGGGTAGCAAGCTTGCACTTCAAAGATCATACTCCCTTTTGTTTAGCATAGAATTGTATTCGTACATTTCCCCCCTCCTGTCTCCTGGTTTCTGACTGTTTTCCTAGCTTCGGGAAGACATGTTATGCTGTTCCAGGTGGAGTTGTTTACATTGGATTGCAGGAGTGTACATTAAGGACCCATGACGGTCCTGAACCGTCATGGGATAAATGATAGCAGAGTGCCTCCGTGCACACTGCTATCATTTATTCCAGGCTAAGACTGAATGCTCCAGTACTGGAGCGTTCGGTCTCAGCACTTCTGTGCTGGGTCATGTGATCATTGACACCCTCAACCTGATTTGGGTGATTCCGTATTTCATTTTTAAATTATAGTAATTTACACTACTCTTATTTTATGTGCTACCAAAAAATATGGAGACAGGTAGAGTAAAAGTGATACCTTTATTGGCTGAGTAGCTTTAGAATGCAAGCTTTCAAGACCTTGAAGGTATCACTTATACTCTACCAGTCCCCTGCTTTTTCTACAGCTAACATGCTACCACCTTTAACAAAAAACATGTCTCTAATATTTTTACATTACAAACGTATCATATAGTGAAAGAGACAATTATTGGACAAGGACATTTCTAAGTACTTTTTGAGGGGGATAAATCACCCATGGTGTCCTTAGCACCACCCATGGCCGCAGCCTCTCTCCTAAGATTCCACCTCAACCCAATACACTGTTGCCTGGTACAGAAAATAAACTTACCCTGTAAGATACAAGCAGAAATATCTATCTTAACCCTTAGTTGTTCCTATCTAGCATGCAAGGGGTTAACCCTTTGAGTGCCAGAGTGCAATGCAGTGCACTGCTTTGCATACCACTCTGGCACTCAAAGGGTTAAATAATGGCCAGTAAACTTGCAAATAAAATGGGATTGTTCTGGCTATCAACACAACTTAGAATGTGGGTGTGGCCAGCACAGCTGAGGTGCCAATCAAAACATGGCAGTTGCCTAATGGGTAATCAGGCCCTGCTACTAGTAATGGTGCAATTAGACTGCGCAGTGCACTAATAATACATTAGGTTGGTCCAAGCCCTAAGTCTTTTTAGACCTAGCACCTTTTTTTTAGACCCTTTTATTGAAGTAAATCTGACACCTCCAACTCATGACTCATTGCCATATGTGTACTGTATCCATAAGCCACAAAGGTCATCAGACAAAGGAGATCATGTGTCTTTAATGTTTTATTACTGAACCTGTGGGGGAGCTCCTGAAACCATCCAGACGCCAAATCTTTCTAAGATCCCTTGGATAAAAAGTGGTATTGTTTAATTACGAAAAAAGTAATATTGTAATGCTTCTTTCAAAAGTTATTACAAATCAAACAAACATTATTATTTTAATTACACTACACTCCTGTATTGTGCTCACTATGTGACAGTGGTCCTATCATTTACTATAGAGATCTGTGGTCTAGGACTAAAGGTCCCCCACAGAGTACATTTTAAACAATTGCTTGCTGGACCCTAGTTTGCATTGTTGCTGATTCAACCCTTTAAGGACCAGAGGGCTGTGCAGTATATTGCTTCACAATGCAGCACACATTCTTAAAGGGTTTTATAGAAATGTTTGAGTTGTTATAAATTTTGAATAAAGCATCACTCCTTCTATCTCAGAAGGTAACCCCCCCCCCCCCACACACACACCCCAAAAACAAGGCTTTACTGCTCCTCAGGTTACACATGTGCACAAAAAAGAACTTATTCATGGAGATTGTGTTGAAAGCCACCAGAGGTTGCAAAGATGTGGATTAGCTCTGGACAACTTTCTGAAAACAAGTAATCTAAAGCCCACACAGTTATAAATTATGATTTTCAAATAAACTTGACAATGTCAAAAGGATACAACCAATGAGGTCTTTCCTGTAGAGGAAAAGAAAAGAGACAATGATTAAACATACTTCCTTATCCTTATAATATAAAAGGCCAGATGTATGTTTGTCTGATGCAGTCATGCGCAGTAGACTCTGCCCGAACGCACAAAATGCTGGGAGGTGTAGTTCTGTGGTTTTACACACTTTGGTCCGTGTACATGGGCTTTTACACTAGTCCTTATAACATAAAAGGCCAGATGTACATTTGTCCAATGCAGTCATGAGCAGTAGAGACTGCCAAAATGCACAGAATGCTGGGCCCATGTACATGGGCTTTTACACTTTATCCGATGCAGTCATGCGTAGTAGAGACTGTCTGAACGCACAGAATGCTGGGCCCGTGTACACGGCCTTTTACACTCGTTTTATATAAAAAAGGCAAATAACATACCCTAAACTATCCCTATTTATGATCTGTGTCTGTTAAGCCTTTAACCCCTTAAAGACCATTGCCGTGCCAGGACCGTCACGGCGGTCCGGCACTTAAGGACCAATGACGGTCCTGGCACGACATGGAGTTCAGGGCTCCTGTCGCAGCTGCACGCCGCTCCTGCAGTCCTGAACCGGAAGCACTAATAAAAAAAAATGCCCTGTGGTCCGCAAGTGCCGGCTGCGCGTGCGCGCTACATTCCTTAAGGGGTTAAGGGACAGAATGATGAGGAAACAAATCCCTTTGGTCCTTAATTCTGCATGCCAAAGAGGTGTCCAGTGCATTGCAATGTAATGCGCTGGATACCTCTCTAGCACTCATAAATATTTGTTATATGGATACCCCTGCTGAATAAAACAAAAATACTTTTTTTGTCAGCAGCAGAACAAAAGGCTATTTTTTCTTATAATGCACTGTATAAAATACATTTTACCATTGTTTTCCTTTAAGGAAAAGCCCTATACTACTGTATATGTTATGATAAAGATAATTTATTGTGCCTTTGAATTCCAGAGGGGGTGCATAATGCATTAATCTGCAATGCATTACACACCCCTCTAGCATTTGAAGGCTTAAAACAAAACCATCTACATGTACTTATGGGGAAATGTCTCAACATTCTCAATTTCACTTTCTAGACAATTCAGTGCATTTACCTATGTCCATTATTGCATACTTCAAAAACATAATAAAAAAGACATTTGCCCTCGAAGCTGAAGTGAAACAGTTGGACTTTTATAGCTTTAAGAAAACTGTCAGAGGGAAAAAAAAAGTTCTTGCACAGAAGACGTACATAACCACGACTAGCATTAGGAAACATAAAAAGAGTAGTGTTTTACAGTCAGTAATATAGTGTAGTATGTAGAAAGTTGTCCGAAGGTTTGTAATCATACCTGGGAAATTTCAGAAGGAGCTTTTCCTAACACTGTTGAAATATTAACCCTTAAAGTTCCCCAGACCCTAGATTCTAGGCAGTAAGTTCCTCTGTTTGCTCTAATACGGAGGTACTCCACAAGGAATCGTTAACACTTTGAGTGCCAGAGGGGTACGGAATGCATTGCAAAGCAATGCATTCCGTACCCCTCTGGCACTCAAAGTAGGGTGACCACATTTCCCTTCTGCCATTCCGGGACGTGGTCACCCTAGTTGCCCCATCATACCTTAAGTCCCTGGTCCCTGAAGCTCCCGCGCGCTGTGCTCAGTAATGCAGAGCGCTGGGAGATGATGTCATCTCCCAGCGCTCTGTATTACTAGAGCGCTTGCCTCCAGGTAAGCTGCATTGCCGCCCTGGATGTCAGCCTGCAAGCGGTGTGTCATATCATGGACGCCGCGAGCGGCGTCCATGATGTGACACACCGCTTGCAGGCTGACATCCAGGGCGGCTTGCCTTCATTCCGGGACACTTCATTGTCCCGGTTGAAGGGGACCCGGGACGCGGGACATAGCCCTAAAATAAGGGACAGTCCCGGACGTTCCGGGACCCGTGGTCACCCTAACTCAAAGGGTTAACAATCTACATCATAAGAATGTTATAGACCGGACAATGCTGACTAACAGTGGACTCTCACCTTACAATTTAGCCTTTCACCCTGAGATATAGATAAAACCCTGAGAGTTTTTTCATGTATGTTTGCAGGGAAGGGAGGCAATTGCCCCCTGGGCCGGTCATATGTCTGGACCAGTGGGCCACTGCCTCACTCAGTCTCCCACTTGCTGCTGTAAACAGAGTTACACTATTCATGCCACAGAGCTTACAACTGAAATGGAGCAACACAAGTGATACACAGAACTACAATCCAAATGGGGCTACAATAGCAGCATAACTAATTTCACTTGTAAGCTCTGTGGTATCACTAGTGTATCTCCCTTTCAACTGTAAGTTCTGTAGTATCAGAAGTGTAGCCCCATTTCCATTGCAAGCTACGCAGCGTGGGCTGGGACAGTGGGCTGGAATGATAATAGAAATGGACCACTTGGTTGTATTTGCATACCTCCCAACATTTCAAATTGTCAAAGAGGGACACTTATGTTTTAGGGGGTGTTACTGGGGGTGTGGCTGGTGGGTGGGGCATTAGCGAGAATTTTTAGGCTATTTAATGAGCTATTGACACCTCCTTGTGTAATCTAATAAATGATTTATAACAATATCAAAGTATGTTATTTACACAGACTAATTTATATACACATATACTGACATTTAAACAAACATTAATGTGAGTTTTATTGCAGTAGAGCAATGTGATACACTTATATAGACACCACACAATCTGATCTCCTAAAAAGAGGGACACCAGGGTGGGAAAGAGGGACAGAGGGATTTGGGTCTAAAAGAGGGACACTTGGAAGGTATGTATTTGCCCCCCAGATCACAAGTTGCCAGTCCTCCCCGTATGTTTGTAATGCATTGTACACCTCTCAGACAATCGGCGGGTTAACAAGTACCATTTTTTGTTTTTTACAATATATGTTGGCGCTTTACAAATAAGTCATGGTGAAACGTGTTTATATATACATTGTTTTCCTTTGATAGGGGGTTTTAAGCCACGGATTTGAAGGGGCGCCCTGTGGTAGCCATGGTAACGCGTCTACCACTCACCTCTCCCAGTCGACGCCATCTTATGGAGCAGCTTCGTGTAGTCGGCTTCAGTCGGGATCTCTCGGCAATCTTCATCGGTAAGCGTAAAGCGTTAGCGGTACCTGGCGGCCATCTTTGTTTGGGGAAAATAACCCTCTTATCCTCTTAGTAAAGTGGTACCATTAAATAAAGAAACTAGTTGGATGCTACACATGTCACAAGCATATCTATTAAACAAGGGCTAGTGTAGGGGTATCCATATTTTGGACCTCCGACCACTGGTTGGGGATGACAGAAGTTGTAATCTTGTCGCCAACTCTGGACTAAACCACTAATAAACTACTGTAACTCTCCGGTCATTGTTGAATTACAACAGATCACTTCATCATGACAATGAAAGCTGTCACCCAAAATCTGGAGAATGTACAATATGTATATGTGCACCTATACGGGGAATCAATTTCCCCATGTAAATCAACCTTCCCACATAAATCATGTCTGCCTTTAAGCAGCCTTTTAGCGACAGCATGAAATGTGATCAAAGCGTCCAATCAGAGCTCAGCTTTACTGCACACGCGTCTCAGTTCGTCCACACTCGGGTGTGCCCGATCGTTCTTTGGCGGAATCTTCGGCTACGCTCGGTGGTTTCCGTGAGTTGAAAGGCTGAGGAGCGACTAAAGTTTCGCGGAGCGCTCGTGTCTTTCCGGAACTCTTCGTGCATTTTCGGAGTCCGGTTCTGCTGTCTCCGAAAGGGTGCTCGGGTGTTTTCGAAACCCTTGTTTCGGGTGTTTCCGGAAGAAGTTTCGGGTGTTTCCGGAGTCGGATGGATGACAATGACTCAACTCGACTCGGGCTGTCAGAAGCGGCTGCAGCAGTAGCTGCGGTGGCTGCCGCTGTGAGGGACAGCCCAGAAGTAACCTCAGTGACTGTTATGACAGGGCCCGAAGGCAGGAGCGCAACAGGAAATGGATACACAGGTGCAGATGTTATTCTTTTTAATGGCCACTGGAGGGAGCTCTGCCACAATGCAACACAAAGTTTATAAGTGCCCACTAGAGGGCGCTATATCCTGTCATATAATCAGGGTTGTTCACCATGTCTTCCCTGCTGATATTGGAGTACAATTGATGGTCATCACACTTAGGTGGCCATTGATTGATGGGAGATGTAGTCTAACAAATGGAGTGCCCTTGTCCACCTTGCATATGTTTGAGCCATATATTACCTCCCTAGAATAATTGTTTAATTTTTGTATTTATTTTATATGAAAGTAATTTAGCAGGAAGGATACATTGAGTTTGTCTCTCATTTTCTAGTTTCTCCTGGGTATGTGTTGTGTGGTATATTGAAGTAGTATTTACTGTCATGCAGGCACTAGAAAATACTTTGCCTTCCACTGTTGTTGAACCCTCGGATAGTAACCTTCCCTGGACCAGGGGGAGAGGGAGGGTTTGACTGTTTGGCCCATCTGCATCCAAGTGCAAAATATGTGGGGGGTTATCCCTAGACTATTGGGCCCTATTTTCTGTTTGTGGGCTTTTGTTAATAAATATTCCTTGTGTGGCTGCTGGCTCTCTCTTCTTCCTGATTTTTCCTGACAGCAGGAGAATTGAGTCGTACAATTCGAGGAGGCTCTGCAGCAGAGCCGAGATCACATTATCTATAAATAATTCATTCATTGGAAAGATCTACAAAGTGTGCCTGGTTTGCAAGCACAGTTTGTAGACATTTCCAATGAATGAATTCTTTATAGATAACGCAATCTCTTCTCTGCTGCAGAGCCCCCTGCTGGTCCCCAGACCGGTACCTCCTGCTGCCAGCTAGACGCTGACATCAGGAGAAGGAGGGGGAAGGGGGAACTCTAAATCCCTATATTTCTCAAACCATAGCGGTTTGAGAGATCAGGTTTGGAGCATATTGATTATTTTTTTAAAAAACTGTTTTTTTTTGGGGGGGGGGCACATTACTGTCCCTTTAATGCTCATTGAATATGGATGTCCACCAATATTTTATGTTTTTGCTTTTTTAACTATTTTGATCAAAATTGGTTGTACTCCAGCAATTTTAAATTTGGTTTGTTTGATTTTTTTTTCTTTTGGGTCTGCTTACCAAAACCTGAACTGCTTCATAATGCAATGGGTACCCCTCTGGCACTCAGAGGGTTAAGCTCCTCCTACCCCTAGGTGCAATGTTCATTGTCTTTAGGGCACTATATAATGCCTGTTGGGGAGTCTCTCTCTTCACCAGTGAGTGAAGCTGACAAAGATACAGCTCTCAGGATAAAGTAAATTAAGGTTAGTAAATTAGAAAATTAGGTGAGATTCAGCTCACAGGACAAAGCACATTAAGGCTAGGGCTTGTCTATAATGGGGTACCTTGGTGAGGTGGCAGGCTTAGCATAGTATGGCCGTATTGTGTGACTAAAACCTAATCTTTAATAAAGTTGTGATAAGCAAGCAATATGCCACAGAGTAAAGGGTTAATACTGATTAAATATGGTTGTGCTCAATACTAGTTTTTGCTTTTTATAATATACTAGTTGAAAAGCCCATTTTCAAGGGCCACAGTGCCACCCAGCAACTGGCCGGATCCTGTCTTGTCACTGCCTGTGCTGCAGTCATGTGCAGTAGAGACTGCAAGCGCCTGGTACGGAGCGTGGCACTCCAAATTCAGACCGTAGTCTCTCTGTGCACAGTTGGTCCCAGGAAGGTGCGCAGAGAGGACTCCGGACTGAATTCGGAGCGCCCCGCTCCGTATCAGCTACGGAGCGGGCAGTCGTCGCTCCTGCACATACCGGCTTCTGACAAACATCCTTAGTGAATTATTATATAGGACTGGAAAGCACTCACTCCCAACTTGTATGCAAATGCCCAGGTGTACAATCCCTATATGTGATTGGATGAAGTCAAAATAATGGGCAGCACCGTGTGACTTGTTATTTTCCCACTTTATCTTTGTAATAAATTTAGTAGTCAAGTCCCACAGGTGCTGCCCATTATTTTGACATATATAATATATCATTTTTTTAAACCTTGAATGCTAGGGAGTTTTTCATTTCAGCCCTTTGCAAATGGTTTGCTCCAGAATTACCTCTAGCTTGATAAGTAGGATCCTAAGGGTGCAAACCAGCTGCACCATAGCAAGAAATAAAATGTTCCATTGATTTAAAGGGATAGTAATACTTTGTTTTAAAAACATATAATATTGTACATATTAACAAGAGAAGTAGAAGTGCTGCCGGCCGGTCAAATGACCAGGATCCACTTCTGTCCCATAGAACGTTGACGTCTCTGAAACAGGCGGGATGGGGGAACATTAAATGCTATGAACTCTCAAACTATAAAGTTTTGAGAGATGGGAGGTAGGTTATTCTACCTCTATTGTTAATATCTACAATATTAGACATTTTTAAAACATTATTATTTAAAACAGTATTACTATCCTTTTAAGTGATGTTTTTAACCCCCTGAATGCTAGGGAGGTCTCCCAATGCATTGCTTTGCATTGTTTTAACCCCTTGAATTTTTGGGAGGTCTCCCAAGGTATTGCTTCACTATGCTTTGAGATCTCTCTAGAATTCAAAGCTTTAACCCCTTAACGACTGGCGCTTTCATGCCAGGCCGGCACTTTGTGACCACGGGGCTTTTTTTTTTTTTTTTTTACTATTACTTCCTGTTCAGGGCTTCCAGAGCGGTGTTCCGCCGCACCGGGAGCCCTGAAATCCATGACGTGCCAGGACTGTCACTGGTCCTTAAGTGCAGGACCAGCGTGACGGTCCAGGTACATCATCGGACGCGAAGGGCTTACAAGCCTCATTTAAAGTAAAGGATGCTTGAGGAATTATTTCTCCGCTTTGGTAAAGTTGGTTTGCTCCAAAATGACTCCACATTTCTTTTGTAAATGAAGCCCTAAGTGCAAAATACCATAAAGGGGTTCAGGTTAGGGTAAAGGATACGTTGGAAGTGCCTTCTCTGCATGAACTGTGCCTTTGAATTCAAGAGAAAAACAAAAAAACCTGCGATTCTCCATGGAGCAGTGCAGGTTTGTTTTGTTTTTGATCTTGTATTAGGTTTTCCTAAGTTTGGGGGGCTCAGAGAATCCCCTTAATTCCTTGCTGCATTCCATACCCTGTTCGCATAGATTCTTATTTTTGTGTATAAAATATATATTAATCATGATGTTGTAGCTCTTTGAGGGCTTGTTTTTTTTTCCGTTTGTTTTCCATTGAGTTCATACCACTTTTAACCTTTAACCCCTTAACCCCTAGAGTGCCAAGTGGGTACAACGTACGAGTGAGGACAGCTGTACCTGCTGTGCCAAGCTCGTACGTTGTACAGCTTAAATGCGGTCACTGCATAGGCCGGTATAACCGGCATGCAGTGGCCGCATTTAAAAAAAAAAATTGCCTGGCACTCGTGGAGGGACATGAGGATTACTCCTCATGTCCCCCCAGGTATTGATCTCCCAGCCGATCGCGCTGGGAGATCAATATTTACTAAGGAGAAGCGCAGCTTCCGGGTAGGAGTGGGCGGGACCGGGGGAAGCCTCCTAACGTCATCGGTGACATAGTCACCGATGACGTTGCAAGGCATTCCCCGATCGAGATCACTCCTACTGGAGGTAGGAGTGAAGAGAAGGAGAGCCTTTGCTCTCCTTCGGTCGCCATATTGAGCTCCCAGCCCAATCGGCTGGGAGCTCAATAACTGCTTTGCAATGCACTGGGGATCCCTGTGGCACTCACAGGGTCAATTGTTGCAGCCCATATTTTTTTACAGAGACCTCATTGGGGGGCTTCAGGAAGGGTCCTGAAGCCCCCCAATGAGGTCTATAAAAAATAGAAAAAAAAAAAAAAAAAAAAAATTAACCCTGTGTGTGCCACAGGGGAGGGGGTTCATTGCAGAGCCCCCCTCCTGTGGCAGACATAGGAATATTTTTTAGTATTTTATAATCAGAGATTGTTGGGGGGACATCAGGAGAATTCCTGTTGTCCCCCCACAAGGTCTGATGATAATTTAAAAAAAATAAATAAAAAGAAATTAACTCTGTGAGTGCCACAGTGGTCCTCAGCACATTGCTTTGCAATGTGCTGGAGAACCCTGTGACACTCACAGGGTCAATTCTTTTAGCCCATATTTTTTTTTTACTAAGACCTCATTGGGGGACATAAGGAAGGGTCCTGAAGCCCCCCAATGAGGTCTATAAAAAATAGAAAAAAAAAAAAATTAACCCTTGTGTGCCACAGGGGAGGGGGTTCATTGCAGAGCCCCCCTCCTGTGGCAGACATAGGAATATTTTTTAGTATTTTATAATCAGAGATTGTTGGGGGGACATCAGGAGAATTCCTGTTGTCCCCCCACAAGGTCTGATGATAATTTAAAAAAATAAAATAAAAAGAAATTAACTCTGTGAGTGCCACAGTGGTCCTCAGCACATTGCTTTGCAATGTGCTGGAGAACCCTGTGACACTCACAGGGTCAATTCTTTTAGCCCATATTTTTTTTTTACTAAGACCTCATTGGGGGACATAAGGAAGGGTCCTGAAGCCCCCCAATGAGGTCTATAAAAAATAGAAAAAAAAAAAAATTAACCCTTGTGTGCCACAGGGGAGGGGGTTCATTGCAGAGCCCCCCTCCTGTGGCAGACATAGGAATATTTTTTAGTATTTTATAATCAGAGATTGTTGGGGGGACATCAGGAGAATTCCTGATGTCCCCCCACAAGGTCTGATAATAATTAAAAAAAAAATTAAAAAAAATTAACTCTGAGTGCCGCAGTGGTCCCCAGCACATTGCTTTGCAATGTGCTGGAGAACCCTGTGAGGGTCAATTCTTTTAGCCCAAGTAATGTTTGAGAAAATGTTAGAAAAATTAGAAGTTGTAGTAGATGTCGTTTTGCACTTCTAGCGCCCCCTGAGGTAGGTCAACTCATGCCAATGGGGTGTCATTTTTTTCCTAAGAGCACTAGCTAATGGATACTGCCAGAAATTCCATGGTTTTTACAGATTTCAGTACATTTGAAGGGGCAGAAATGTAAGAAAATGCCTTTTTTTTTCATTAGCGCCACCTTCTGGAGGCATTTGTGCACACCAGACTTGGGGTAAGAAGGTAAGTCACCCCTCATTAGATGCGGTAGGTTGTCTTCTTTCCAAAATGGTATGGTTTGTGTACCCTTTCTTCACTTCTGTAGTTGTTATAACCATTTTTGTATAGACAAGTAATGTTTGAGAAAATGTTAGAAAAATTAGAAGTTGTAGTAGATGTCGTTTTGCACTTCTAGCGCCCCCTGAGGTAGGTCAACTCATGCCAATGGGGTGTCATTTTTTTCCTAAGAGCACTAGCTAATAGATACTGCTGGAAATTCCATGGTTTTTACAGATTTCAGTACATTTGAAGGGGCAGAAATGTAAGAAAATGCCATTTTTTTCCTATAGTGCCACCTTCTGGAAGCATTTGGGCACAACAGGCTTGGGGTAAGAAGGCAATTCACCCCTCATTAGATGCGGCAGGTTGTCTTCTTTCCAAAATGGTGTGGTTTGTGTAACCTTTCTTCACTTCTCTAGTTGTTATAACCATTTTTGTACAGACAAGTAATGTTTGAGAAAATGTTAGAAAAATTAGTGGTTGCAATAGGTGTAGTTTGGTACTTGTAGCGCCCACTAAGGTAGGGGAACTCATACCAATGAGGTGTCATTTTTCTCCTAAGAGCACTAGCTAATGAATACAGTTGGAAATTCCATGGTTTTCACAGATTTCCATACAGATGAAGGGGCAGAAACGTAAGAAAATGCCATTTTTTTCCTATAGTGCCAACTTCTGGAAGCATTTGTGCACAACAGGCTTGGGGCAAGAAGGTAAGTTACCCCTCATTAGATGCGGCAGGTTGTCTACTTTTCAGAAATATATAGTTTTATATAGTTATTCCACTGTTTTAGGGTAGTTTTACCACAAAAACCCTAGAATGCGCATTTTAGTTTATAAAGTTGAAAATGTCATTTTGCGCTGCTGGTGATTAGGTCTCTACGCTAGCCATGGACGTAGGTAAAACTATACAAATTTGGTATTTTTTTACTCGGGGGACTCAGGGCTTTTTCAAATAATTGAAACTTTTTCAATCAAGGTAAATGTTTTTGATACATAGTATGTGATTTTAGCAAAATTAGTAAATTTTCACTTTTTTTTGTCATTATGACATCATAGATTTTTGCACGATGCAAAATTCTGTACATGTAAGGTACCATGAGAAAGCTCAATTCGTTCTGAAAAAAACAATATATAGTTTTCCATATTTAACTAAAAATCCCAAGAGGAAATCAAGCGTAAACAGAAGGATAGCAAAAATGATGAAAATGTGTCTGGCCTGCAGGGTACAGGAAATGGCCCGAGCCTCCGGCACTGAAAGGGTTAAGGACACACGCAGCGGTCACTTAAGGACCATGGAGCATTTTTTTTTTTTTTTTAAATTAGATTCCGGTTCTGGACTATCCGAACGGCGTGCAGCCCGGAATTCCATGACGGTCATAGCACATCATGGGTCGATAACTCAAAACAACCCATGACGTGCTATGACTGTCAAGGGTCGTTAAGGGGTTAAAGACCCTGGACGGGCCAGGACTGGCACATCATGGAATTCCGGGGTCCCCGCATGCTGCATGCCACTCGGGGACCCCGCAATCCATTGCGCAAAAATAAAAATTACCTGTGGTCTTTAACTGCCGGCCACATGCTGTGGCTGCTGGTTGTTAAAGGGATAGTAATGTTTCATAATAAAAGCAGCTGTAATTAATCATCATAGTATTTGGACCATGGAGAGTGTTATTTCAATTCTGTCAGAGTTTTAGTTCAAGAGTAATTGAATGACAAAGTATCCCACTCCTGCCACTTTTACTGATGTAACACTGCTCAGCCAGATCAGAAGGGAGGTGCCCAGGTAGACTGCAGAGAGGTACAATCTTCAATTAAGATAAGGGAAAAACCTGAAAAACTTGTCAAGGGGGGCAGGGCTTTCATTGTTCTCATAGGAAGAAGATTGTCCGCTTCTGCTATCTGTCTGGTCTATGGACTGGATTCCACATCTGAGAAGAGATGGCTTACACTAGGTAAAAGGGGTGGGAGGGGAAACTTTACTTGTGAATATCTCTCAAACCATAAAGGTTTGAGAGATAAGACTTATATCGTTCTTCATGTTTTTTTAATGCCTACAAAATAAAATAAATATAAAACAAAGTATTACTATCCCTTTAAGGGTTTAAGTAAGACTGTCCAGTATTGCCAACGATCAGATGAGAATAATGGAAATGGTAGTTCAACAAAAGCTGGAGACCAACTTAGATGAACAAGGTTGTAGTCCAACAACAACTGGTGGGATGTAGGTTGTACTCCTGTGCCCTAGAGATGCAGTGGTTCCTATGCAGCTCTGCAGTGTGTATCTGCCATAAGTGACTTTTATTAAATCTGAGGTAGCAACTATGTAATCAGTTTGAGGGAGCATACCTTGTCAGTATATGGTATAACAGCAAAATATGCATTGACAGACATTTGGAATATTTTATTATCTACTGGACGTCAAGCTAATTGTCTGTTCTTCCCCATAGAGGTGACCGTATCCAGTGTTGGAGCCCCAGGAGAGAATGTCTTCACCACTTCAGTGGCTAGTGCTGCCTCACTCTCTGATCATGTCCTTGTGAGTATCCTATAGCCCAGCGGTTCTCAGTCTGCATACCCTAGAACCCCAGGGTTCCCTTATGAAGCACAGGGGGCTCCAGAAAACAAGTCTTTGTATTGGTGGACATTGAAACAAGATTGGGGTGTGTAGATGGGTAGAACATTAGGCTCATGCACTCAGAAAAAAGTGGAGCAATTGTAGAATGAACCAACTGCACCATAAAGAACCCATTTAATTCAACTGGAAGTTTGAGAATTACATTACATTTAAATCAGCCATATGTAATACAAATCAGTCAAAGGTTATTGACTTCAAATGTGGATAATCAAATTTTTAGTGCTAAAGCTATGTGTATGGTAGGTCAGGGCTCAAAATTTCCACTCGACACTAGCCAATGGTGAGTGAAAATTTAGCCCTGGCGAGTAGAAATTCAGCCCTGGTGGGTATGTTATGGCTTGCAGTGGCGAGTAACTTTTCATGACTGGCTAGTAGCAAAGGACTTCAAGTTTTAAGCCCTGTGGTAGGTTGCTACTTTCCCACCCATGTGCACAATCTCACTCTGTTGAAAAGTAGGGCAATGACTGGCTCTAACAGAGCCGAGAAGGACAGATTTCCTAGCTTTTCAAACCCCATGGAACCAGATAAGTGCACAGACCCAAAATCCCCACTCTACACAATTGCACTGGTTTTATCAGGTTTGAGACGTCAGAAGGTTTGTCCTTCGTACCCATAGACTCAGTTGCCTATCAAACCTGGAAGTGGAGTCTCCTTCCTGTGCAACAGACAATACAGTATTGGGCATGTGGCTGGGTAAATATGAATTTCTGAGCTTCGGGATAATTTTAGCAGTAGTCATAGGTTTTGGGTTTACGGTTTCTTTAACCCACTGAGGACAAGAGGGGTGTGCCATTGCATTGATTTGTGGTGAAATGCACCTTGGGTCTATGTTTGAGCATTAGTCAAATGTGCTCGAGGCCATGAGGATGTTGGGGCAGCCTCAGAATTTGCAGGATGGAGGTGGAGCAGTTTTCATTTGCAATGCCCAGTTCCTGATAAGGGACCTGGCCTCTACTACTGAGATGCAACAGGAAGTAAGGCTGCAATGGAAAATTTCTTCCCCAGGTGAAAAATTTCCAATAATCCACTAGTTAAAGGGATAGTAATGTTTCATAATAAAAACAGCTCTAATTAATCATCATAGTATATGGACTTTGGAGAGTGTTATTTCAATTCTGTCAGAGTTGTAGTTCCAGAGTAATTCAATGACAAAGTGTCCCCCTCCCTCCCCTTTTACTGATGTCACACTGTTCAACCTGAGCAGAAGGGAGGTGCCCAGGTAGACTGCAGAGAGGGACAATCTTCAATTAAGATAAGGGAAAAACCTGAAAAGCTTGTCAAGGGGGGCAGGGATTTCATGGTTTTCATAGGAATAAGAGTGTCCCCTTCTGTTATCTGTCCAGTCTATGGACTGCATTCCACATCTGAGAAGAGATTGTTTATAGTAGGTAAAAGGGGCGGGAGGGGGAAACTTTGCTTGTGAATATCTCATAAACCATAAAGGTTTGAGAGATAAGACTTATATCATTCTTCATGTTTTTTTAATGCCTACAAAATAAAATAAAGTTAAAACGAAGTATTACTATCCCTTTAAAAAAATATTATATGTCAGACGAGTAGGATGTTATGTTCTTTTATGTTTCAGCTGTCTGTCTGTGTATATATGTATAATATATTTATAAAATATTTCAACACATTTAGGCAGAAAAACAATTTGCATTTTATTTGCTGCCTTAGTGTAGAAAAATGTATGGAAATGTAAATATTTAATTCTTAAATGCAATGTACCTTCATTATGTCATCCTTTTTCCTAGAGTCACATTTAACCCTTCAAGTGCCAGAAGGGTGTGTGACACACTGTACAGCGGTACTCCATTGAGCTTTCAAAGGGTTAATGTAAGGTGAGCGGATATTCCATTAAATACAAGGTCCTACTGAAGTACACACCCTGCAGGTTTGCTCTGATTTCTGTGCAGTAATACAGAATGAAATCTTTAGAAACGTCCTGCATTTAATGGGATAGCTGGCCACCTTAGGTTTATTCCTAGTGGCAATGCATAAATCTACACGTGACTGACCTTGTAACCTGTTCCCCACATTGCTGTAACTTTATTTGTATGTACCTTCCAGTCAGAGAAAGAAATTAATTGTAGAGTCTATATGGATCTAGTTCTTTTATGACAGGGATTGTCATTCGCTGGACCTCAGCTTTTGATTACAATGCCCCTCATCTCCAGCTATTCAACAGCTGGTTGAGGATGATGGGAGCTGTAGAACCCTACAGCTGTCAGTCCAAAGAGTGACTACCCTTGTTTTATGGTTTCCCTGTTCTTTGCAGACAGAGCGTGCTGCACTACAGATCGGAGAGAGCCTGAATACAGAGAAAGCTACCCTAATTGTGGTACACACAGATGGAAGCATTGTGGAGACTCAAGACCTCAAAGTGCCCTCAGCCCCCATGACTCCAGGTACTAAAGGGTTTGAGAATAATTGGATGTTTTATTGTCTTTGTGACTAAACCCATTATATCGCAGTGAGGGATTTGTGGCCATGCTCAACCCGCTGTACATTTCCCTGTATATCAGGTGACACATTTTCATGTAATGTTTATCGGGAAATACAGTACATGATATTTAATTTACTCTGCAGTGTACATATTAAAGAAAAATGCTATCTTTCTTATATCATGCTCATTTAATTAATGTATTTTTAGTCTTCTATCTCTCTATCATAATAAACAATATTGTGCATTCAATATTTATTGGTATATCCAGTAACAATAACCTTCTTAAAATCAGCTTGGGATCGAAACGTTGATCTAAATAAATGTGACATATATTACGTTTTTGAGCAGTCCTGTGAGTGCTGATTTTGAGAAGGTTGTTAATTGAATTATCCGGCACCCAGGTAATTACTTTATATGTTGAGAGTGCTTATTTTTTTTTTCAAAAATTTTATATATACAATTGAAGCCAAAAACGGCAGTTAGTGGCCCATACTAACCATAATATATTACAAACAATATATTACTAATTGGTGCACGTCCCTTATTTAACAAATATACAAAGGTACTCAGCCTGGATTGACCCCGTGATGAGGATGAGGGTTGGAGTTTTTTTATTTTAGGTGGGAGGAAGGGGGGAGGGTCACTATTGTTAATTGTAGCACAGATCATCTACACCATATTTGATCTGTGCTAATACTAATGCTAATACTTTGTGTACTAGAATGCTGTGCTGTGCAGTGGTTAAAGGGATAGTAATACTTAAAATGAAAAAAAAAAATATGTTGTAGGGTTTATCCCCCTGAGTAAAACAAGAGTACTGCCACTGCTGAAAGGTGTTTCATTCAAAAGTTATTAATTTTCAAAGTTGAATTTTTTAGATGCAATATCACAGTGGCCTGAAATTGTACAGTGGCGCTGTTGCTACACCATCCTATGGAGATTTGTGCATAGGATCGTGTAGCAACAGCGCCACTGTACAATTTCAGGCCACTGTGATATTGCACCTAAAAAATTCAACTTTGAAAATTAATAACGTTTGAATGAAACACCTTTCAGCAGTGGGAGTACTCTTGTTTTACTCAGGGGGATAAACCCTACAACATATTTTTTTTTACATTTTAAGTATTACTATCCCTTTAACAAACTTGAAGAAACTGTATTTGATCTCTACCATTAACACAGGAGGGTCGCAGTCTGGACAGGGAACACATCTGCTGGGATGACACAGCACCACCTGGTGGAGTTAGGTTAATGCGCACTGACATACCATTCACTGTACGTTCAATAGAACATAACAGTGTATGGTATTAAAGTGTAAACTGCTCAAAACAAGTTTTGCTTTGCGCATGCTCACTTATCCACTGTACACTTTTTGCAAAAACGTACTACGCATGCCTCATAATTCACACTGACAACACTCACACACTTAACCGTTTGAGTACCAGAGGTGTGAGCAGTGTGTTGCATAGCAATGCATTGTTCACCCCTCTGGTACTCAGAAGGTCACTTCAGCCTTCAGCTCCAAAACAGTATAGAAATATTTATACACGGGCAACTCCATGTTAGTTTTGCTAGTAAATAAATATACAAATATAGATTCATGTAGACAGAATACACTCACAGGTCTTTTCCAAGGTGAAATAGTGCAGATTCGTTTAATCCGTTTCAGCACTTCTGTGGGACTTTTTCTAGATGTTTACAGAAGAACAGAAACAGAGTCTATTTAAAGGGATAGTAATACTTCGTTTTTTCTTTATTTTTTTTTGTAGGCATTAAAAAAACATGAAGAACGATATAAGTCACATCTCTCAAACCTTTATGGTTTGAGAGATATTCACAAGCAAAGTTTCCCCCTCCTGCCCATTTTTACCTAGTGTAAGCCATCTCTTCTCAGATGTGGAATCCAGTCCATAGACCAGACAGATAACAGCAGGGGACAATCTTCTTCCTGTGAGAACAATGAAAGCCCTGCCCCCCTTGACAAGTTTTTCAGGTTTTTCCCTTATCTTAATTGAAGATTGTCCCTCTCTGCAATCTACCTGGGCACCTCCCTTCTGATCCGGCTGAGCAGTGTTACATCAGTAAAAGGGGTGGGAGGGGGATACTTTGTCATTGAATTACTCTTGAACTACAACTCTGACAGAATTGAAATAACACTCTCCAAAGTCCAAATACTATGATGATTAATTAGAGCGGCTTTTATTATGAAACATTACTATCCCTTTAAACCCACACCTAGTGCAAAATGGCTCCAAATGTGAACAAGCATATCACATACAATATAAATAGAGAGCAATGATTGAACAAGAAGCGAAAAAAGGTATTAATTACTATGTATGACATAGAAGGATATGCATGAAAGACAAACTAACAAGCAGTCCTTCATTCACATATATTTTTATGTCATATATAGGTATTTAATGTCTCTTTGTCTTTTTCTTCTTATCCAGTAAATTTTACTCTTTTTTTATTTTTTATGCTCATTGTAAAAAAGATTTTTTTACATTGTATCTGTGACATGATTGGCCACTTTTCCTATTCCCCTCCCCTTTTTGATGACATCATTTAGTAAAGTTCATTACAAACTGAACACACACAGAGAGGGAGAGAAATATATGTATGGATATAGATATAGCTATATATATATATATATATATATATATATATATATATGTATATATATATATATATATATATATATATATATATGTGTGTGTATTTATTTTATATATCGTTGTAGTTATTATAGATCAGATTTCCATTTGTTTATTCCCCTATCTTTAGGGAAAGACTATGTAGTGAGATAATCCCACTTTAACTCTATATGCTTCTCTCTCTCTTATACGTTTGGCTGTTATATAAAGCTCAGTACACTTCTGTGTCCACAGATTTTGTCCTTTCCCAACTGCAGCCACTTGTGTATAACTCAACATGTCTCTCAATCACAGCCTTCTGTCTTATTAATAAGATAATGACATTTTGCTTCTTTATTAAATATAATGATTTGTTTTACTGTTAGGCTCAGATGGACCATCCACCCCAATGTCCCCAGGTCCAGAGAAAGATGGCACCAAATATAACTGGGACCCCTCAGTGTATGACAATGAGCTTCCTGTGAGATGCCGGAATATCAGTGGTGTCTTATACAAGAACCGTCTGGGATCAGGTACTGTACCTCTTATCTCAAGGGTTAAATGCCATCAGTTGGTGCCTTCGGTATATATGTAGCCTCTTTATAGATCTGGTGGGTGCCCAATCCTGGACAGTAACGTCAAGACTGGTGTGGTACTGAGAGCCCTGCATAAGGCAGGAATGGCTGCTCCCTTAGGACATATATAAGACTAGATTTTAGGCCCCAGAAAACAAATGGAAATGTTTAACATATGCTAGTATGGATAGGTATTCAAGTGTATATAACCAATGTATTTTTCAGTTGTTAATGTTCTTTTTTTTTTTTTTCAAATGCTTTATTGGAGAAAGAAGCATGGTATAATTAGAAGGGGGGTGATACACAAAACTGTGGGCCATCATGGTCGGGGAATGCATGTTATGACAGTGCATTTGGATATGGATATATAACCAGTCATATAAATGAAAACATTATGAAACAACATGGCACATCAAACATAAAACAAATCCATGTGCTAGATCTAAAACCTAGGCATGACTGCATGAGAGGGAGAGTTTGGAGGGCCTAGGGTGGTCAAAAAGGGACAGAGCCTAGAGATGGGAGTAGAAGTCCAGGAGAGTAGAGGAGGGTAAATACGAGGAGGACAGAGAGAGGAGAGTGGGGCATGAGTGGAGGAGGAGACAAAAAAATGGGGGACAGAAGGAAGGTTTTAGGGATCTATTGGTGGAGTTGAATGAATATATGTTGTCAGGTGGGTAGGTGGAGAGTGGGTGATGAGACACAGTTGAGAAGAATAGTACAAGGGGCAAAGACTACCCGTAGAAAGGGAAAATAAATGTTCCATGTCATAGATCTGCTTCAGCCTGAGTGTCCAATCAGACAGAGAGGGAGGTGCAGGTGAGCAGCCAGTTTCTTAATGTCTGGGTGGCTGGATGGGCTTGGTCAGGGAAGATGGTCTGAGAAGAGACTGAGGCATCCAAGCTAGTTAGGATGAGTAAGGAAGACTGGATATCCTGCCAGAAAGGCATGATCAGTGGACAGGACCACCAGATGTCTAGGAGGATTGCGTTGGGAGCATTACACCTCTAGAAAGGCAGGGAATCACTGGGTACAATCTGGACAGACGCAGGGGTTCAGTACCATCTGGTACTTGGTTTGTAAATGAGTTTGCGGAGGATAGTTTTGGGTATAATAATTCAGTTTAAACAAAATATTGCAATCCATTGGGTGTCTGTGATCACCAAACTAAGGTCTCATTCCCAAGCTGATCTGTAGGGCATAGTGGGGAGCTCAGATATCAATGTCAAAAGTCGGATAAGAAAGATGTGTTGTGTTTGGTGGATGTTAAAGGTAGGGACAAAATTTCAAAGAGTGTCAATCACCTGGGCATGTAGCCAGGTACGGGGAAGAAAGTGACCAGGTGATGAAGCTGCCAATAGCGCCAGACTTCCTTATCCAAAAGTTGGTGTCATGAACATATGTCAGGAAAAAGTTATAGGTCACCATCCCTCAGTAAATGATCGAGGCCCTGGAGGCCAGCTTGGTACCAGGAGTGGAAAGAGTGGGAACCTAAACCTGGTGGGAATTCAGGGGGGTGGGAGGGGCAAGCATAGTGACCAAACCTCGTATCAAGTGGCCTAGGATCTCTTGATGACTAATAGGGGCAGGAATGTTGCAAGGATGGAACCACAGGAGTTAAGAGAAAATAACATCGGAAAAGAGAAAGCGGAAGAGAGAGAGCCAGCTGTCCAGTAGAGAAGAGAGTCAGTAGTAAGGAGTGGGCCGTTTTTCTGTAGGATGTTAAGATTTCTGAGATGCTGATGCTGATGTAGGGGGACGAAATAACATTTTGACATTTAGTCTAGGTTATTGTAAGACCAGTGGAAATCAAGAATGGCCTTTTGGAGTGAGTGGAGGTATGTCATTGGCACTGCTATCAGGAGCAATTTGAACAGAAAGAGTATTTTGGGGAGGGAAACCACATGCTGCCCCCTACCTCTGGAACTCCCTACCACCCAGTATTCGCCAAGCCTCAACCCTCAACAATTTTAAATCTAAACTAAAAGAGCACCTTTTATCTCTAGCAACAGCTTAATATGGAAAAATTACCATTATTATCATAAGCCAAACACTGCACTTCCTCCTCTACCAGCTTGTATCTGTATGTCACCCATCCTATACTTAGATTATAAGCTCTATGGGTCAGGGACCTCTTATCCTAATGTATACTCACCTGTCGTTCCCCTTATGACTGCCTATATAAGTACTTAATCACTGCACTTATTGTACCCCTGCTATATTAAATGTAATCTGTAAAGTGCCAAGTACACCGGTTGGCGCTATATAAATAAAAATATACAATACAATACAATACAATACAATCTTCACTAGATTCGAGAGGCCAGACCAGGCGATAAAGAGAGTCCCAGGCCTTCAGTTATTGGCGACTTGAGTCGAGTAAGGTAAATTATGTTTGGCCATTTGCCGTACATCGGCCATCAAATGAACACTTAAGTACTTAATAGAATCTGTTCTCCAAGGAAAGGGAAACTGGGTCTGGAGGGTCCAGAGGTCCTCAGAGGGGACTGTGAGGTTAAGGATTTCTGATTTGGATAGTGAGACCCTGCTGAAAGAAGACAGAAGGGAATTCAGGGTAAGAAGGGATTTGCTGGGGTGGGAGAGGAAAGCTAGGATGTCATCAGCAAAACCTGCAATTTTCTCCTCACGGTTGACCACGTGTATACTGGAGATGACATGTGAGTTCCGAATAAGGGATAAAAGGATTTAGAGAGACAAGATGACAATAAGAGGGAAGAGAGGGCAGCCCTGCCAGGTGCCATTGGAGAATGGAAAGGGATGTGATAGAAGACCTTTGGCAGTGACACTAGCCGAAGGAGAAGAATAAAGAGATTGCATAGCCATGAGCGACCTCAGGCCTAGCCTTATCCAGAGCAGAACTTCCAAGAAATAATCTTAATGGACCCTGTCAAATGCTTTTTCATCATCTACGGAGAGTAGGATGCCAGACATGTCCCGGTTTGCGGCATCAGAAATTATGCTAATTGCTTTATTAATATGTCATTTTTACATATTTGAAAACTTAATTCGTCATGTTAACCAGTAGTGCAGCAGATGTGTAATTAAAGAAATATTCACACTTTTATTTCTGGAGACAGTGAAAGTCTCCTGGTGCATCACAGAGCTTTATTAGCATATGAAACATTACCGAGAACCTTCATTAGTATATGAAATGTCCCTGTAAAGCTTAATATATGAAATGTCACTGGTACTGCACAGGTTCCAAATTTAGCATATAGTACCAAATAGGAATATTTACTTAACTGTACATTTCCTGGTCTTTTGGCTAACATGATACATAGGCAGTTTTTAATGACTTTTTCAAATATGCAAACTTGAATCAAGGTGACAGGTCCACTTTAACTTAACTCGTATGTACTAGTGTGTTGAGATGATCAATCCGCTACTTCAGCTTTATATCAGCCATCCCTTAACCCTTTGAGTGTGAGAGGGGTGAACTTGGACTTTCCCACTGGACACATGGAAATCTGATGTGGGCTCCAAGACTTGGCACACACAAAGCTTGTCTTTTTATAGACTCAGGCCACCTGGCAATAAAACCATTTGCTGGTTTGGTCTGGGCTCTGGCCTCTTTCAGTGTAAGCTGAAGGCCTGCAGGAAATAAACTAACTTCCTTTGAGGAAGAGGAGTGGAGTTGCGTCACTTCTCTCCACCTCATATTCTGTGAATTTCCAGGCCTTTTGCCTCAGGTGGTGTTTTTAGAAGCTTCAGCCTCAGCTATTGCCACTTCACCTACCTGCCACTTTAAAAAAAAAAAAAATTTGACCCCCCCCTTTCCCACCTCCACATTGTGTATTTGGGTCTTTCACGGGGGTGGGCTGACCTGGTGGCAAGATCGCAGTTTCCCCCCTAGTTCTATTTGCAATCCAGGCTACTGGTCACATTATACCTAATATTTGTCCATATGCCAGCACTGTTGTTTACGGCTGCAGACCGGCTCTTTGTCAAAGATGCACTTCCTCTGTGTAGATGAAGCACTATTCATGAGTGGCCACACAGAGAGGAACTGCCTCTTTGAGGAAGAGTTGGCCTGCAAATATAACTAGCTGTAACTAGAAGTGATGTCACCAGGCCCTGCCAATAAGTGCATATGCCCTTCTCTACCGTTTCCTTTTCTTTGAAACTGATATGTGTATGATCAATAGGAACACATTGCTAGTAATACTAGTGCTGCTTGTCTCATCACAGTAGAACACAATAGGGCGGATTTGAGTCTCACTACCTTGCATGCATCTATATCAGCACAGCAATTTTGCCATTCTGATTTATATGTATATACACAAGGTCACACGATTTTGAGCAGCCCTGCTATATTCTAATATGCTTTGACAGGCAGCATTTATAATGCCATCAATGTGTTCTTTAGGATCACTGCTGATGCTGAACATACTAACCTGAGCTGTGTTTCAGGAAATGTACAGGATTGTGTGGGGAATTGGTTGCATTCCAAATATTGATAATCAATAGGCAGCTGAATGCACTGATTCAGATGAACTAAGTTATGGACATATTATGACTGACTTGTATAGCGGCTGCTTTTGACATATTCATAACAGGAAACATACTCCAAAAGGGCAAATTGACCCATTCATAGGAGGAGGCGGAAGCATCTGGGGGACCAAAATAAGGACACTTATGGTATACAGAGTGTGAATCTCTCTGTATGCTGTCAGTGAGTGATGACTGGAGAGGGCGTGCCATAAGCTCCGCCCCTTCAATATCTTCAGTAGCATGGATAGTGGTACATTATCATTCTATCTCACTGTTCCAGTGGGGACCAGGTTCTTCCTTTACAGAGAGAGATTTAGTTATCATAGGGATAAAATTAATAATAATAATAAGTTCTGCAATGCGTTGCATACCCCTCTGGCACTCAGAGGGTTAAAAATTGCTATAAAGGACATGCAATTCAACTTTGTTTAATCTGCCATATAAAAATATTCACGATTCTAAACAGAGGTTGTAAAAAAGTAGATTAAATGAGAAATGACACCTACTAACAATATCTCTCTACTTACCTTACTATGGCCAGGAAATTCTAATGATCCCTATGAATTTTGGCCTTGTGCCTTTGTTAAGAGATAACATCTTCACTCAGTTCTGGTGTCATGTCCATGGAGGCAGACATGACAGTTGATAGCAGGGACACAGTACACAAACTCCACCCATTGCACAAACTCCACCCATTGTGCATGGTAATCTGGACCCTTTAAGGACCAAAGGAGTGTAATGCTGTGTTCACCCTTCTGGTCCTTAAAGTGTTAAGTAGGTCATGCAGTCTGCCTGCTTCAAGTTTAAAAATGAGTAGTGTTTGCCAAGTCCTTCCATCATTGAATGTGTTAATACGGTGACAGTATGTAGTCGTATTAACCCTTGCAGTGCTGGCAGACAGATGACACCTAAACTTCTGTAGTACTGAAGAACCAACATTTCCTACCTGATGCAACAGAAGCTTAGTTGTAGTTTTGTATGATGATGGTGATCTTTCTCAATGCAGAACCATATGCTAATTTATGCTAATATTACTTTTCAGTGCAGTTTCACATACTAATTAAAGGGGATCTCTCATATTTATAAAAGTTTCCCTCTATGTAATCTTCTTATAACGTTAACACGTTATCTTAAATTTTTTTTTTTTTTTTAATCTAATGAAGGCTGTAGCGGAATTTACAGTTTTAAAAGTAAGCCAGTGACGTAACTTCTGGAGAGGTTGCTACACAACTCTGCCCACAGCCTGTCAATCCTTGTCTGTTCCCCTCCCCATGTAATGCCATGTTCCAGCCTCCGCCAATGAAGGAGGATTCCTTCGTGTGAGCTGCAGCAGTCTCATTGGCAAGAGAGTGCTCCAGCTTACATGGAGCAATCCTTCATCATTGTAGGAGGTTGGAACAAGGCATTACATGGGGAGGGGAGCGGACGAAGATTGACAGGCTGTGGGCAGAGTTGTGCGCAGCCTGTCCAGAAGTTGCATCACCGGCTTCTTTTAAAACTGTAAATTTCGCTATAGCCTACATTAAATAAAGTAAAATATTACAGATAACATGTTAACGTTATAAGCAGATTACAGAGAGGGAAACTTTTATAGAGGTGAGAGATCCACTGTGAGCTCTGTTCTGAAGTGAGAGACATTCACATTTTCAAAACGGAATCTGCTGGACTTTTGGCTAATATAACACACTAGTTAGAAAGCCTGTATACAAGGGCTGATCCGGAGTGGGGAGCTTCGGACAGCTCAAACCTGTCTCTGCTCCTGGCTCCATGGCAGCAGTGGAGGCCGCTGGGTGACAATTTGTCACTCAGCGGCCTCCGCTGCTGCCCCGGAGCCGGGAGTACAGACAGGCTGTGAGCCATCCGGAGCGATCAGCCCGTGAAGCCAGTCCCTACTGCGCATGACTGCATAGCTCCAGCAGTCTCTACTGCGCATGTGCTGTTTAGCACACAAGGACACAAGGAGCTTCTCAGACATATATATATATATATAGATAGGCAGCTTTGACTAAAGTTTTCAAATATACAGCTTAAAGTCAAGGGACAGGACTATTATCAGTGAATATAAGCCTTTTATTTTTAGTTGTGTGTGTTCTTTGAATGTTGCATAAAGAAAAACTTGATTATAACAATATATTAATATTTTCCTTTTTAAAACCCGTAATACACAGACCGTTCCTCACCTTTGCCATGTTTTTGTCTTCTGTATGTTGGTGTTGTCCCTGCGTGGGTCCGGCAGGAGGCAGAGGACGCTGTGTTAAACATGTGGATGGCTGGTACACCCCCACTGAGTTTGAGGCTATGGCAGGCAGGGCCAGCAGTAAGGACTGGAAGAGGAGTATTCGCTATGCGGGCAGACCCCTGCAGTGCCTCATACAGGTCAGTGTCAGAAAGTCTGCTGTGTGAATGAGAGACAGTGGCCAGAAGTGGACTGTGGTGCCTGCTTCAATGAAGGATAATATGGGATGGAGGATCTGTAGATAGAAGAGATTGCCTCTCCTAGTACTGAATGGCAGCTTGGTTTGCCCCAGAATAAATCCAGTATCCTTTGGACTATTGTCTTTATTTCACTTTCTTGGTGACACATTATGGGTCGTATGTTCAAACGATAAATGGAAGATTTCTGGTGCAGAACAACTGCACTGTAGAGGGGAACGAAACAATCCCATTTGAATGTTAGAAAGGTCTCCAATGTACTGCATTGATCTCTAGATCATTGGAGACCTCTCTAGCCTTCAAGGGTTTAAAAATCCCCATTAACCCCTTAAGGACCAGGAAAATCTGCGGAGGATTTCACTTAACCCCTTAGTGACGGCCGCGTGCAGACGCGGCCGTCACTTAACGCCCGTCTAACATTTTTTTTTTTTTTTTAAAAACAATCCGGAGTCCCCGAACGGCGCGCAGCCGCGCGGGGAGCCGGATTTCCGGGACGTACATGTACGTCCTCTGTCACTAAGTGACAGCCACACAGGACGTACATGTACGTCCTGTGTCACGAAGGGGTTAAAGGGATAGTAACCCCCCCCCGAAAAGCGTGAAGCCAAATGCGAGGAATCATCCAAACATACTTAACTCCCTCATTCCCATCTCTCAGACCTTTATGGTTTGAGAGATGTAAGACAAGAAAGACCTCCGCTCCCTCCCCCTTCTCATGCAACCACTATGTAGCGGACGTCATGAGATCCTGCTTCCAGGACCAGACGGCAGCTCTGGTCTTCATCAGAATGGTCTAAAACGTGTTCCTGGCTTGCAAGCACAAGTTGTAGTCCATTCCGATGAAGTAATTATACGGAGATATCTAGACAACAAAGCTCCTGCAGAACCGCCATAAGTCGATTGACTGGATTCTGCCTCTGACAGCTTTACAGCTCGTCAGGCAGAAAGGGGAGGCAGCGGAGATCTTTCTTGTCTAACATCTCTCAAACCATAAAGGTTTGAGAGATGGGAATAAGGGAGTTAAGCATGTTTGGATGATTCCTCGCATTTGGCTTCACGTTTTTCGGGGGGAGGGGGGGTTACTATCCCTTTAAGGACCAGAGAAATTCTGACTTTTTTGACTATGTCTTTGTGCAACAATGTTTTCCCTCTAGATATTTTATTTCAGCCACATATATTATGTACCATTTTTTACACACAAGTAGGGCTTTCTTTTGATACCACACGTATATGGATAACCCATTATTTATTTTATTACATTACAGAAAACTGTAAAAAAAAAATCACCATTTTTATTTTTCTCTTGGGATCATTTGGGAGTAATGGGTTAAATTTTTATTGAGACTGCATGAAAGGTATGACGGGTCATTCATATATACAAAATGGGCAGTTTTAAGTGAGCACTGTCCCCCTGGGGTGAAAATCCTCATGTTCCTTTTTCCTACCCTATGTTTCAATTTTTTTATTATCAAACTCCCATTTTTTTTATTAACACTTAGCAAATTTATTTTTTAATATTCCATGTTTTAATAAAATATTTGCTGTTTGAAATTTATATTAAAAAAAAAAAGTTGCTCTAAGCAGGTCAGAAATGGACCTGCATCCAGACTGCCCCCAGCACCAGCACTGGAGCGATCACATGGACCAGCAGAAGCGATACGGGCTGAAACAGAGCACTCCGGTACCGGAGCGCTCAGCTTCAGCTTGAACTCAATGACAGCAGCGTGCATGGAGGCACGCTGCTATCATTTAACCCATGTCGTGCCAGGACCGTCATGGGTCCTTAAGGGAAGTTTACCCATGATGGTCCTGGCACGTCATGGGTCATTAACGGGTTTAAAACAGTTGTGTTTATTTGTCCCTTGTGGTGCTGTTGGTTTGCTCCAGAATTCCTTCACATTTCTTTTGAACATGCAGCCCATATCTGCGGAAAAATATTATCCTTCTCAATTTCTTTGTGCTTGTTAATGGGATTATGTTTCTATTGCAGGAGCAGCCAACCCTGATCTTCAAGAGCTACCAACAGTGCATGTTTTCATAATATCCCAGCTGGAGCATAGGTGGATCAGTTAGCGGCTCAGTCACTTTAACTGCCCCACCTGTGCTTATCCAGAGAGATCATAAAAACATGCACTGTTGGTAGCTCTTGAGGATCAGGGTTGGCTGCTCCTGTTCTATCAAGATCTGTGTGTGTATTCTTTTAGGTCTTGTCTGGTCCTGTAACACCATTATAGTCAGTGGTGTTTGTGTATGAAAAATAGCCATTCGTGCCGTGTCTTCCTTTGATGACTTTCTGTTCAGATATTTATGTTAATGTTCTAAATTTGATAAATAAGATACATTTACATAGCCATTCCACCACATAGACCAGTGATTCTCAACCAGAGTGCTGTGGCGTGTTGTATGTTACAGACATTCACTTAAGGTAACAATTTTTTTCTACAAAGACTTTGACAAAAATGTGAAAGCCAAAGTTATGTATAGTTATGCAAAATGTTATGAGCAAAATGTTTATTTTTATTGTTCTGATAAGAACTAAGAATAATTACATATTCATGCATTTTTGCCCTCATTACGTGCTTGATAGATTACCTCTGACATGTTAGAGGTGCTCCCAAAAATTAGATTTTGTGTTAGGTGTGTCTTGAGCAAAGAAAATTGAGAAACACTGACATAGAACCACATGCTTATATATTGCGGTTTGGTAAATAGTGGCCTTAGAGCAAGGGACCTAGATCTTACTTTGTCTCTTCTACTACAGTGTTACTGGTTAGAACAAGCCCCCGTCTCCTGTATTATGCCTTGCTGCATTATAATATAAGCCTTGAACAGAATGGCTGTTGTAATATAGAGTTCAGCATGTTCTCCATAGTAGTCCTAGTGGCTAATTGTACACTTATGTTTGCAGGATGGTCTTCTGACCCCTCATGCTGCTTCTTGCACCTGTGCTGCTTGCTGTGATGACCTCAGCTTGGTAAGACATTGGTGCATGTATATCAATGTGTTGCTAAAGAAGTGCAAATTATTGTAATAAAAATGAAATAATAACTAGACACACTTTGGAGATAAAATCACATCTGTGATTAGGAAATGTACAGGAGCAAATTATCAACATGTTACATAAAAAGGTCAGTATTTATTATTGTGCATACTGCTGCCTTTAAAGGGATAGTAATACTTCGTTTTAACTTTATTTTATTTTGTAGGCATTAAAAAAACATGAAGAATGATATAAGTCTTATCTCTCAAACCTTTATGGTTTATGAGATATTCACAAGCAAAGTTTCCCCCTCCCGCCCCTTTTACCTAGTGTAAACAATCTCTTCTCAGATGTGGAATGCAGTCCATAGACCAGACAGATAACAGAAGGGGACACTCTTATTCCTATGAAAACAATGAAAGCCCTGCCCCCCTTGACAAGCTTTTCAGGTTTTTCCCTTATCTTAATTGAAGATTGTCCCTCTCTGCAGTCTACTTGGGCACCTCCCTTCTGCTGTGGCTGAACAGTGTGACATCAGTAAAAGAGGCGGGAGGGAGATACTTTGTCATTGGATTACTCTTGAACTACAACTCTGACAGAATTGAAATAACACTCTCCAAAGTCCAAATACTATGATGATTAATTAGAGCTGCTTTTATTATGAAACATTACTATCCCTTTAAAGGGGAACTATCACCCTAATACATCTTTGGCTAAAAACTAACTTTATAGTGCGACTAGCTGCAATAGTATTGTCATATTTTTAAAAAATTTGTTGTTTTGCCGAAATTAAACAGTTAACTTGATTGTGTGCCTTCCTTCTGGACAGACTGCAGGTACAGCTCTGCACCGCAGTGTGTCACTCTTCCTCTGCTTCCCTCCCACGCGGTGTCTGGATCCAGCCTCTCTGGCCAATGAAAGAGCTCCAGCTTGCAAGAGAGGCTGGATCCAGGCGCTATGTGGGAGGGAGCGGAGGAAGGGTGACAGACTGTGGTTCAGAGCTGTACCCGTAGTCTGTCTGGAAGGAAGGCACAGGATCACATTTAAATGTTTAAAGGGATAGTAATCTTTCATAATAAAAGCAGCTGTAATTAATCATCATAGTATTTGGACTTTGGAGAGTGTTATTTCAATTCTGTCAGAGTTGTAGTTCTAGAGTAATTTAATGACAAAGTATCCCCCTCTCGCCCCTTTTACTGATGTAACACTGCTCAGCCAGAGCAGAAGGGAGGTGCCCAGGTAGATTGCAGAGAGGGACAATCTTCAATTAAGATAAGGGAAAAACCTGAAAAACTTGTCAAGGGGGGTAGGACTTTCACTGTATTCATAGGAAGAAGATTGTCCCCTGCTGTTATGTGTCTGGTCTATGGACTGCATTCCACATCTGAGAAGAGATGGCTTACACTAGGTAAAAGGGGCGGGAGGGGGAAACTTTGCTTGTGAATATCTCTTAAACCATAAAGGTTTGAGAGATAAGACATATCATTCTTCATGTTTTTTTAATGCCTACAAAATAAAATAAAGATAAAATGAAGTATAACTATCCCTTTCATTTCGGTAAAACAATATTTAAAAAAAAAAAAATTACAATAATATTCCAGCTAGTCGCTCTATAAAGTTAGTTATTAGCCAAAGTTGTATAGGGGTGATAGTTTCCCATTAAAGACAAAGGGAACAGAGCAACCGCCTCTTAAGTGCAGCTGGTTAACCAATTGCTTATATGTACACACAGTAATAGCTTATCCACATTGGTGGGTACTCACATTTCACAAAGGCCTTCCTGCTTCCTGGATTCTTACACTAGCTGGATCTGACCCCCCCCCCCAATCATGGTCTCCTCCTTGTACTCAGCTTACCCCACTTTCGATGGTCTTCTTCTCCTCAGACTCGTTATTGTGTGACTTTGTAATTATTTATAATGACAAAAATCCACTCACACACCAGGGAAACTAATGTTATGGGGGATGTCAAGGAAACCTCCAATATATAAAATTATATTTTTTGTGTAAACGTACAGCCATTTAAAAATGCATGCTAGTGTAGCCCAACACATTTCTTAATTACCTTTTTCAGGGGCCTGATATTAATTTTTAGGTACTACATTTTGTAGCATGTTCTCTGTTTTTTCTCTATTTCTTTTTTTTTCTTAATTAGTCTTTATTGGAACCAGGGAAACAGCATATAAAATATATCGTATACAAGCAAGTACGGACAAAAACAGATAAACCGAATGATTCATATACAATAACACATTGCAATCCAGTATCGGAAAAAGCAAGTATTCAAAATCATGGTAAGGTCTAGGGGGCCCCAGTTCCACTTTTTCAAAATCAGAGATGAGAAAAGAAGAATTAGCATGAGAGAAGGGGAAAGATAAGAAAAGCCAAAGTGTACGAAAAGCAGAAGGCGGAAAGTTAAGCAAGAGAAAGAAATAAGGAAAGAAGGAAGAAAAGATAAAGGGAGGAGTAGTAAAAGATAAACGTTGGGCACCCCGGAGCAGACCCCCCAAGGCTCACCAGTACCCTCAATCTATGTTAATTGATTCCCAAGCGGAAAAAGCAGTAGTCTCCAATAGGGGGTTCACTCCCCGTTTGAGTAGGGACAGCCGATGAAGGAGGAGAAGTTCTCCCGTTCTAGCATGCCATTCCTTTACCGAAGGGGCAGAAGGGTCCCGCCAATGAATAGGGACGAGGGATTTCGCAGCAGAGAGCATCAAGACGGTTAGCGATCGCTGTGGCTTGGGAAGCTTAGACAGACCGTGGAAGAAAAGAATCGGAAGGGGAGCAAATTCTAAATCAACGTTAAGAAACGTAGTAATGATATCTACACATTGTTTTGTCTCTATTTCTAACCTTAAAGCGGAACTAACACACGACAAAATCTTTAGCTTAACTAAAGCCGGGTCTAGGAGGCATTGCTATGAACCGATCAGCTCTAAAAGGGACTGACAGCACAGGCGCGCGGACGTCACTATGGCAAGATGTCCGCACTCCGTGCTACTGTCAGCCATAGAAGAGAGCAGAAATCTATTAAATAAGGTAATTATTCTGGAGACTAGCGCTAGTAAGCAGCTAGTCGCCATATGGGGACTTAGTTAGATCATTCCAATGAAGGGATTCTGTGTAAGTAACGAGATCTCGGCATTTCTCAAGCGCCTCCGTGTCGACTGACACAGATCTCCTGCTGACAGCTTTACAGCTGTCAGTAGGAGAAATCAAACTTTAAACGCCCGTATCTCTTAAACCATAGCGGTTTAAGGGATACGGTTTTTTGCATTTCGATCAACTTTTTAAGCTCTTCTAAATGCAAAAAAAACTTTTTTGTAGACATTACTAACACTTTAAGCTAAAGATTTTGTTGGGAGGTAGTTCCACTTTAAGGTAAATGTAGTCCATTTTAAAGATAATTAAATATAGTCTATATGCTGTACTGGCAATTTAAAAAAAAAAAATTGAAAACATTTATTTAATGTTAATACAACAAATAGGCAGCGTTTAATTATCTGTAAAATAAAATAAACTTATGTTGGTTTGACAAGTCTGCTAACTAAGAGCAAACAATTCACAGTTGTATTTTTGAATTTATGACTCATTAATTAATATGATCCAGTGATGTCACATTTCTTAGAAAATGGTCAGTCCTTAGTATGATTAGTGTACAAATATCAGTAGCATGTTAATGGGTCAGTCTTTAGTAAGATCAGTCTACTAATGGCAGTGACAAATCTATGGGTCTGTTCTTAGTTAGACCATAGTGCACTAATGCCAGTAACATGCCTATGGTTCAGTCCATAGAAAAACCACAGTTTTCTAATGACAACTTGTTAATGGCTCAGTAACTAGTAAAATTACCATATAGTATCAACCGTGACGTGTTTATGGGTCACTCCCATGGCCAATTGATGATGGTAATGATGATGATGATGAGAGTTCTATTCCAACTGTAGATGGAAAGCCACAGGTTGACCAGTTATAATCTGTAAGGAATATGTAGCCACAGCATGTACAATGAGTGAAAGACTACAATGTCCTAAAAAAATTGTGCAATCGGCTAAAAAGTCCACAGTCACATAAAACACATAAAAAAGTCCAAAGTTTGTTAATCAGCCTTTTAAAGGGACATTAAATCATTATTATGAAATATATCCCCTGGTTGGGGATGATGGAAAAGCTGAAAGTTGGTGGGATTGACTTTCTCTTCTGTGTAGCCTTTCCTGTACAGTAAAAGCAGGATACTCCATTCTGTGCTGCAGGGAATAGGGAACACATAGGACATAACTGTGTTCTCTTCTGAACAACCTTCTTACTCTGCGATTCTTTGTGAAGAGGCGAGTGCCGGAAATTATTAGCGTGTTGTGATGATTCCCCCAGGTACCGAGGTGTCCACTGAGATAGCACTTTGTGTATGCATCAAGCTAAATAATGTTTCCTTCCCAGAGGAGAGTTTCAGTACTACGCATTGTGTATCCTAGATTTAAAATAGCTGTCAGCTTCATTTATCTGCTACTTGGGGCTTAAATTCTGCAACCTCAACAAGTCTGCTATTTCACTTAAAGTGACAGGCTCCTTTTTGACTTTGATAAAAAAAAAAGTGCATAAAAGTTAAGTAAAATTGCTTATACTTTATAAAATATTTAATCTTACATTTTTATACTTTTATATCCCTGACAGTAAACTCCCTGAATCTGTTTCCTTAGAGCTTTCTGTCAGGTACTGTGAAGGCAGGATTAACACTATTCCTACAGCAATCAGTGCTCTGTATGCTATATTTAATAGACTGAAAGCATTATTTACTTGCCATGTTAAAGAAATACTAATGTTTAAATATAACGTGCTGTTATTTGGGACATGCAGAGACATTTGTATATGGAAAGGTTTCTTATTTTGATGAAATTAAAATGTGATATCCATGTGGTATCTTTGAGCAGGATGGGGAAGTACTTTTTCCTTGCACTCCTTATATCCTGCTGAGTGTTACATAAACATAGCTGGGAACTTACTGGATTTCACCCGAAGACTTCGGATTTGGAGCAGTGTCTCCAGGTGAAACCTTAAATTCACCGGGTATACAGTATATGCCCGTTTATCTTGTGAAGCTGTGTACTTGTGACCTGTGTTAGCACAGGTCACATGATGAGATGATGAGCGACGCTGCATACGTGGTGTCAGGGCAATAGGAGAGAGAGAAGCAGGGAAACGGAGAACCTGTACTGGCCACCAATGTGCAATGTCTTAATGTAAGTTCTTTGTAGTTAATTATTTCTCTGTAGTGGGATGGCTGGGAGTGAAGTTACATGCTTCTTTAACCCTTTGAGTGCCAGAGTGATACAGAATGCATTGCACTTTGGAAACAGTACTTTTCAGTTTATCTGTTTTGTGACTGGTAATGTAGGATTGCACATTTTTACCATGGATCTCACTTCTTGTCTCCCACAGAGCGGCCCTGTTCGGCTGTTCGTCCCCTATAAGCGACGTAAGAAGGAGGGTGAAATGACTGCTGTTCCAGCGAAGAAAGACCAAACTAAGAACATCACCCTTCTGCCCACCACTACCGCAACCACATGTAAGAAATGTAGTCATGGATTAAACAAGCAGTAAACTTAAAAAACTAAACAAATAAAAACCAAAAATCTAAATATATAATATATGCACAAACATTTACGTTATTATGGTGTTGGAAACTGCACCAACTGGTGTCCACAAAACACTGTGTTAGAGTTTGAATCTTACACTACGAATCTCCACAGTAAGTGATAGGAGCAGTGCCACCCATTGATTATAATAGAAATCCACAGTTTAATTTGAAAATAAATTTGGACCTATGGTAACTTGTAAATGAAGCATCTCCCAGTAGCATCTTTCAGAATGAAACTTTACTGCTTATGCAGCCAATGTGGCATAAAGACCTTCAATGTTTTTTTTTATTACCTAATTACAATGAAAGGCATCTTAGGCACCAGAGAAATTGTTGAATCATTAGTTTGTAATGTGTCATGCTCTGACATCCAAGGGGTTAAATGGCTTGTCCCTAAAGACAGGGGGTAGAATGTATGAATAAGTTATTGCAGCTCCCCTGTAATTATCCTCCAATGGCAGTGACTCCCCTACAGGATATGCCCTACAGGTATGGTGGTCACTCTCCTCCGTTCTTAGAATTCTATTGCCAGGCATGCTTCAGTAGCAGGCATAGGTGGAAAAGTCACACCCTGCCCCCTCTGCCTTATTTAGTACATATTGTTAAACTAACAGATGAGAGCTGGTATCGTGTTAACCGTAGAAATACAGGAGGCAAATATAGTTGTTGATACCTTTACTGGCTAACTAAGCAGATTTAGAATGCAAGCTTTCAACACCTTTCAGGTCTCTTCCTCAGATATGTTATCATGCCTGAGGAAGAGACCTGAGACGTCTTGAAAGCTTGCATTCTGAATCTGCAAAGGAGGGGAATGCCATGAAATGCATACTGACTGCTCCATGTGCACAAAGGCAGAAGTAGAGCAGTTTTGGGGTAATCCAACTGCACCAATGAAAGCAAATAAAAAGCAATTCATTTTGATTGGGATTTTACCCACTAGAAATCTAGAGTTGTCTCCGCACATGGCTTCAGAATGTATTAGAGACCTCTATGGCATTCAAGGGCTTAAAATGCCTGTTTAACCTTTGTGTGCCAGAGGGGCATGCAGTGGCCTTTCACAATCAAAGAGTTATATCAGTGACATTTATGTTTGGTGCAGTTTGTTTGCCCCAGAACCGCTTCACTTTTGCCTTTTTACATATAGCCCAGTGACTTTCCTCCTGATTGTTGTTACATTGATTTGCGTTGATCGTTTAGCCAGGGCTGGAATATGCGTTAGGCAGAATATAGAACAACCTGCCTAACTGTGAGTGACACCACTGTCTGACTGGACTTGCCCACTGTACAGACCTGTCTGTGCAGGCTGTACAATCCCAGTGTCTCTCCACCTGATTCAAGTTTATATCAACAAAGTGTTTATTCATTTTTCATTATGTCCAGGTTATGCACTGGTTTGGACAGTTAGCCATATGCACAAAATAAAAGTGGAACAATTCTGGAGCAAACCAGCTGCACCAGGGAACAAATACAAATTTCCAAAGTTCCCGGTGATTTTAAATGGATTTTTTAATTCCTTAAAGTGGACCTGTCCCCTTTATCCTTGTTTGCATATTTGAAAACATCATTAAAACCTGCCTATGTGTCATGTTAGACAAAATACCAGCAAATGTACAGTTAAGGTACTGTATGCTAATTGTGGTACCCCTGCAATACAAGTGATGTGTCATATGCTAATGAAACATTTTTAGTGAAGTTCCATATGCTAATGAATGTTTCAGTTATGCTTCATATGCTAATGAGCATATTCAGCGAGGCTTTACATGCCAGTTAAGCTTTGTGCTGCTCCAGAAGAATTTTGTTTTCAATTTTCCCAGAACTAAGTGTGACCATCTCCTACACCTATACATCTGCTGTACTTTTGGCTAACATGATATATAGGCAGTTTTAAATGAGATTTTCAAGTATGTAGAAAAAGGTTAACATGACAGGTCTACTTCAGTTCTAGAGAAGTGTTCAATGCATTGCTTTGCTTCTAGTATTGAAGATGCCCAGCTGGAATTTTTTGGAAAGTTTATTTGTATACCCTCGACTCTCCAGATCTGCCCGCAAAGCTCCAGTTTTCAGACTCAGTTACTGAGTCTGTAGGGACAGAAGCTGTTTTTTGGGGGGAGGCTTTGCCAGGTCCCTGGAATCCCTTCCCACTTCCATACCTGTTCTGTCTACCTCAGGGCAAACCCCAGTTTTTCATCCCGATCCCATCCACCCCAGTTAAGCCCCATCCACATTATAACATGCATCCTCATTTAGAAATTCCCATCCCTCGCACTTCTTGTTACTCCAGGAGCTTGGGATAAGAAGATTCCCAGGTTTGTCCCCTGTTTTGCAGTTGGTTTGTCCCAGAATTGCTCCATTTTTACAATTTTTTTACTGGCCAGATTATTTAAAAGGTAAACAACATGATATACATATGTACACATAGATACACTGAGCTTTTTATTAGTTAATCACTGTTACTATCACCTCTTGCAGTAGCAGTATTATGAACTTACAGTCCACAATCTACAGCTTACTTTGATACTTCCCCTTCTCAGAGCTGGTGCTATGAGCTTCAGACTGGTAGCTGATGATTCCGGTTGGCTGCTGTGATAAAGCAAGCACTTGCACGGCCAATAGAAATAAGGCACCCAGGGAGCAGCATTAGCTGATACAAGATCCCTGAAGTGGACGTGCACACTGATGGATACTACTATCAGACAGTGGCATAACTAGAAGCCACCGGGCCCTGGTGCAGAAATTACCATGGGCCCAGCCCACCCACTGACCACGTTGCTCCTCCCCCCCGCAAACCATCACATTGACCCTCATTCACCTCCTACCTCCATCACCTTCCCCGCTCCTGTGCGGTTCTCAGTAATGCAGAGCACTGGGAGATGGGAGATGATGTCATCTTCCAGCGCACTGCATTACTAGAGCGCCGGGAGATCGGCTGAGTTGCTGCGGGCATGTGGCGATGGGGTCGCAGGGGGCGGCCAGGCCCTGGAGTGACAGGCCCGGTCTCAGGTGTGACCCCTGCGATCCCTATTGTTACGCCACTGCTATCAGAACTGAGCGTAGCAGCAATTAAATTTTAAAAAAATATATATATATATTAAAGGTGTATTCTGTTCCTGTCAACAGTGCTGCGGGTATGGTACTATGAATAGTTGGGTAGGGCTGGTGCATGACACTTTGGCTGGGGCACCTAAGATCCAGCTTAGTGTCTACTTCAGCTGTATTAATATGTACATAGTCTGATCCACTCTCCCCCCTTGCAGTCACAGTGTCATCCTCTGGACAAATCACCGCCACAGACTCGCTGACGTTTGAGCGAGCGGCCACTGCAGAAGCGTCAGCCATCCTCTCTGACAGCCCACCTCAAGCGGAAATGTACACCGGGGCAACAGGTGAGGGCCAGATATGGGCTTAAATCCCCTGCAATGCTCTTGTACCTGCCATTCAGCTCGGTGTAATGTCACCCCTCCTTATTTGTTGTCTTGCTTCATCCCCCCCAGTCTTATCTTTAACCCTTTGAAGGCTAGAGAGTTCTCATAAACCCTAGCATTCAAGGAGTTAAACCCCGTTTCAATTAATGAAGATTTGTATGTATTCACTCTTATACAGTTGGTTTATCCCTGAACCTCTCTGATTTTTTTTATACTCCTTTATCACCTCATAATTTTAACCCCTTGAATGTTAACACGATTTCCAACACTGTGAAGTAAAGGCATTGGAAACCTCTCTAGCATTTAAACAGTTAAAACCCCTATTTTAAATGATTACAAATTTGATGTGTATGCTGTGGAGCAGTTACTTTTACCTAGAACCTCTCTAGCACACAAGGGGTTAACCTGGAATCTTTTTCATACCTCCCAACATTTCAAATTGCCAAAGAGGGACACTTGTGTTTTAGGGGGTGTGGCTGGGGGTGTGGCTGGTGGGAGGGGCATTACCAGAGATTTTTAATCTATTTTATGACCTATTCATACCTCTTTGTGTAACCTTATAAATGACTTATAACAAGACCAAATTATTTTATTTACACAGACTAATTTATAAACACATATACTGACATTTAAACAAACAGTAATGCAAGTTATATTGCTGTAGAACAATTTGATACACTTATCTACACACTACTCAGTCTGATCTCCTAAAAAGAGGGACATCAGAGTGGGAAAGAGGGACAGAGGGATTTGGGCCTAAAAGAGGGACTGTCCCTCCTAAAGAGGGACACTTGGGAGGTATGATTTTTGCCAGACACACTAATTTGTGTATCTTGCCAGTTTTTCTAGCACACAAGGGGTTAACCTGGAATCTTTTTGCCAGACACACTAATTTGTGTATCTTGCTAGTTTTTCTAATGACTTTCTTTGTCTCTACTCCCCACCCCTTTTCTCAATGAATATCAAGCGCCCTGGTGTCATATGAAACATCACCAAGCTAAATATATACCCAGTAAAATGCCTGGAGCTCTGCCACCCAGAGGTGTAAATTGGTATCATCAGCAGGAGAGAGAGCAACAGACAGAAAACTCACTTTCCTTTAATTCTCTATTTTCTCTCTCGTCCATTTTCTTTCCCATTCAGCATTTTTATTTACAGACACATAGGCTTTGTGATTATTAAACCCTTGAGGCCTAGAGGGGTGTGCAATGCATACACACCCATCTCCTCCTCCAGGGAGTAAAGAAGCAGTAAACTTTTTTTTTTTTATGAAAATGTACATGTTATAGAGCTTTTCCTGCTGAGTAAAACAAGGTCACTCCCACTGCTGTTAGTTCTTTTATTCAGAAGTTACAAAGGTTTAAATAATCAGAAGTGAATTTACTATGCGTTTACTTCCTGATAGTTCTAATTGACAGGAAGTGACTCAACAGTTTCTATCACATTCTAGGGGAACTGTAAGTCACTGACTTCCCTCTCCATTAGAATGTAACAGGAGAATTAATTGGAATTTGACCACTAGAGGGAACTGCTAATGTAAATAAACACGGGTTTAAACTGTAATAACTCTGGAAATATGAACCTTTCAGCAGTGGGAGCACCATTATGTTACTCAACAGGAAATGCCCTACAATATATGTTTTTTAATAAAAAAAGTTTACTGCCCCTTTAAAGTGGAACTACCACCTCTCAACCCCCTAAGGACCAGCTACGCATGTACATTGCGGTCCCATAAGGACCACGGAGCATTTTTTTTTTTTTTTTTTGTGCGATCCGATTCCAGACTCCCCAAACGGCATGCAGCCGCATGGGGAGTCCGGAATTCCATGACGGTCCAGGACCATCATGGGTCCTTAAGGGTATAACAAACCATGACAGTCCAGGACCGTCATGAGTCCTTAAGGTGTTAAACAATTTCACTTCAATAACTCCCCATCTGGCGACCAGCAGCTTAGTTGTTCTAGTCTCCAGAATTATTACCTTATTCAAAAGAAGTATGCATTATTACCGTTCTGACAGCAGCACGGAGTACGGACATCTTGCCATAGTGACATCCACGCACCTGTGCTGTCAGTTACAGCTGGGTCTAAGAGGAGTTGCTTTGAGCCGTTTGGGTCTTGCAGGAAATGACAGCGCAGGCGCGTGGACGTCACTATGGCAAGATGTCCGCGCTCTGTGCTGCTGTCAGCCCGATAAGAATGCATTTTTCTTTTGAATAAGGTAATAATTCTGGCAACTACCGCTGCTAAACTGCTAGACACCAGATGGGGAGTTATTGAAGTTTAAGTGTTTAAGAGGTGGTAGTTCCACTTTAAACTATGATTTTAAATAATCAATGGCTAACATAAATATGGGTGATTTTGAAAGTTCTTTCAAAATTACTAATTTGTTACAAAGTGATAGTTCCACTTTGAAGGAGAAATATGCATAGTGGCTTAATTTCTTTAAAGGGATAGTAATGTGTCAAAATATATGCAGCTCCAATTATTCTTTATAGTTTTGGGGCCATGTAGAGATGGATTGTCCCTCGCTGTGATCCTTCCGGACGATCTTGCTGTGCAAAAGGAGCGGGAGGGGGACACTTTATGATTCAATTACTCTGAAACTACACATCATCGAGAATGATAATAATGCTCTACATTGCCCAAAAAGTATAAGGGATAATCAGAGCTGCATTTATTTTGAAACATTACTAGCCCTTTAACAGATTGTCTCACCTTGCTAGTGTCCTTCACACAACAGTGAGATATGTGTGTATATATTTAGATTTTTATCTGCAGATAAGATTTATACAGTGATCTCTAAGTCACACCTACTGACAGCAGTGGGCTTCAGTAGACCTGAATGGCAAGCATGGTACGCTACAGTAGTCTTTAAATCCGTTTTTCTTAGTTAGTGCTCGGGGGTGGGGGGAAGAAACCAACGTTTTCAAGATATCCCTGCTTAATCACAGTTGAGTAATCTGTAGCTCTGTCTTTGTGACTGAGCTGTCTTAGGTTATCCTGAAAATGTGGCCTTTTGGTGTTCTCTGAGAATCATCACTTTAGTCTGTAAACTGAAGCAATTAACAGTGGACTACAAAAGACATGAAAGCTATAGAGATGTACCTGACTGCTGTATGAAGGACAGTAATCTAGGTGACTCATTCCTTTTACCAAACTAATAACCACTTAAACTTTGGCCAAATCCTCATTTAAAGGTATACTAATGTTTCAAAAAAAGCAGTTCCAATTAATCTTGTTAGTATTTGGGCCATGGAGAATGTTATTTCAATACTGTCAGACTTGTAGTTCAAGAGTAATTGAATGATAAATTAACCCCTTCTCATCCCTTTTAATGATGAAACACTGCTCACCTCAAAACAGAAAACTGGTGTCCTGATGGCTTGCAGAGAGGGACAATCTTCAGTTAGCATAAGGGAAAAACCTGTCAAGGGGGGCAGGATTTTCATTGTTCTCAAAGTAAGAATATTATCCCTTGCTGTGAGTTGTCTGGTCTCAAGACCAGATTCCACATCTGAGGGAAGGTGGCTTACACTAGGTAAAAGGAGCTGGAGGGGGATACTTTATCATTCAATTACTCTTGAATTACAACTCTAACAGTATTGAAATAACACTTTTCATGGCCCAAATACTATGAAGATTAATTGGAGCTGCTTTTATTTTGAAACATTACTATCCCTTTAAAAGAACACTCCTGTTCCTAAGAAAAGTTGAGTAACTCTGGGGAAAGCTAAATGTACCACTGGAATCATATAAAATTCCCATTGATTTAAATTGAGCTATTAACCCATTGGATACTACTGGAGATCTATCTGGTATTCTTGGGTTAAAACCCCTATTTAAAATTAGAAATGTTGTGAATTTATATCCTTCCCCTATGGTGCATGTGTTTTAACACAGGATGGGGTTATATACATTTAAAGAGGAACTATCTGCCGAAATAAATAACCCCCCAATAATTTGCAATGTAGTTTTAAGCTTACCAATATTCATATTATCCAGCAAAATTACTGTGTTAGTCAGAAATCTTATTTCTGTTGAGACTGTTAGCCAGGCTTCTTCCTTCAGAGGCCTCTACGCGCCTGCACTGTCCGTCCCTACTGTTAGCTTAAAGGGATAGTAATGTTTCACAATAAAAGCAGCTCTAATTAATCATCATAGTTTTTGGACCTTGAGAGTGTTATTTCAAATCTGTCAGAGTTGTAGTTCAAGTGCAAATTAATAATAAAGTATCCCCCTCCCGCCCCTTTTACTGATGTAACACTGCTCAGCCAGAGAAGAAGGGAGGTGCCCAGGTAGACTGCAGAGAGGGACAATCTTCAATTAAGATAAGGGAAAAACCTGAAAAACTTGTGAAGGGGGGTAGGGCTTTCATTGTTCTCATGGGAAGAAGATTGTCCCCTTCTGTTATCTGTCTGGTCTAGCAACCAGATTCCACATCTGAGAATAGATGGCTTACACTAGGTAAAGGAGCAGGAGGGGAAAACTTTATCCTTCAATTACTCTTGAACCACAACTCTGACAGTATTGAAATAGCATTCTCCATGGCTCAAATACTATGAAGATTAATTGGAGCTGCTGTTTTTGTGAAACATTACTATCCCTTTAAGGTACAACATACCTCCCAAGTGTCCCTCTTTAGGAGGGACAGTCCCTCTTTTAGACCCAAATCCCCCTGTCCCTCTTTCCCACCTTGATGTCCCTCTTTTTAGGAGATCAGACTGTGTGGTGTGTATATAAGTGTATCACATTGCTCCACAGCAATAAAACTCACATTAATCTTCATTACATGGGTTTATAAATTAGTCTATGTAAATAGAAAACCTTGGGTCTTGTTAGAAGTCATTTATCAGGTTACACAAGGAGGTACCAATAGGTCATGAAGTAGCCTAAAAATTATTAATGCCCCACCCACCAACCACACCCACAGCAACACCCCTTAAAACACAAGTGTCCCTCTTTGGCAATCTGAAATGTTGGGAGGTATGGTACAATGCAACGTCTCCTGGAGGAGACCAGGGGGGAGATTCACTAATCGGTGATAAAGAGGTGATAGAGTGGAGATGACTTCTCTAGTTTATCACTTCTGTAGTTCCTATGTAATTCTAAGGATTCTATGCACTAAGATCTCCAAAGCTGAAGAAATCTTAGTGCACAGGCTCCATAGAAACACAGGAATTGGAGAAGTGATAAACTGGAGAAGTCATCTCCACTTTATCACCTCTTTATTGCCGCTTAGTGAATCTCCCCCAAGGACTGACAGAGCAGGTACGCAGATGTTTGTAAGGAAAGATTTCTGCACTGTTGCCTGTTAGTCTTAGCAGAAGTAGGCTTTCTGACGAATGCGATAATTATGCCAGATAATATGACTATTGGTAAGCTTATTGCTATATGGCTAATTATTGGGGGGACTTTATTTGGGGTGATAGTTCCCCTTTAAATATCATATACTCAAGGCTAGCATCTAGCATCTGTAAAAATGATTTCTATGATATAAGAGGTCTAAATCTAGTCTTATTTATATCTTATACAGAGTCCCAGGGCCCTTATCTGTTTAATCTCTTAGATGCAAGAGACATGTCCAATGCATTATGTTGATGGCATTACTAGCATCCATTGGATTAAGCTTGATAAGTGTGAAATAAGAAAAAAAGGTTGTGATAAATAAGAAAAAAGCCTTTCTGGATACAAAAATGGTAATTATCTCAGTAAAGTGACTCCCTTATGTTATCACTCATTACAAGCTGCACTCACAAGCGTACCGCATTCTACAAATGCAATAGAAAAGCAAGTTTAGTACCAGATTTTAGTAATCTATAATCATATAAATAGTTTTTTCAGAAGCTAATTTGGTGTACCTGCTATTTAAATGTGTAACCCTCATGTCAGTTGTATATGTACTTTTTTTTCTTTTAAAGGGGAAGTTCTTCTTAACCCTTTTAATTCCAGAGAGGCAATGCATTGGATATTTATCTGGCACTCAAAGGGTTAATCTGTATAACAGAAAAGGACTTACCTATATATGTATCCTTACCAAAGTCTATCCTGACTATTTAGTTTTTGTATTGCAACTCCTTGTAGTCTATATCTGGACAGTGACATATCACTTCCTGAAGTTTCTCCTAAAATTGGAGGGGCGAATGGCATAGCTATTGGAGGGAAGGGGGTGCAGTCGCATCAGGGCCCAGCATCCAAAGGGGCCCCAGTTGGCCAGGGTCCGGTAGGTTCTCGTTATGCCCCAATGAAAATATTTTTGCGTTCGGGGCCCAAAAAAAGTTTGCACTGGGGCCCTACAATGACTAGTTACGCCACTGACATGAAGCGTATCTCTATATGGTTAATCTGTTACTTTCTCTTGTCTGTTGTCTATTGTGAGGTGGTGCGAACTAATGTCAGACTAAAGTGGAGCTCAGTACGTGCATATTATTTGCAGATACAAGGCAAAACAATAAATTAAAATACTATATGAAAAAGTCCTACTGAAATATGTTAACCAAAGTAAGAGGATCTTATTCCCGTACGCAGGGCTCAAAGTTTCCACTCGCCACTAGCCAATGGCGCGTGAATATTTAGCCCTGGCGAGTAGAAATGTAGCCCTGGTGGGTATGTTATGTCTTGCAGTGGTGAGTAACTTTTCAGGTCTGGCTAGTAGCAAAGGACTTAAAATTATAAGCCCTGCCCGTACGTATAGTGCCTGTTTAAAGGCAAATATGTTTATACATGTAAACTCATACATTTATGATGCATTTTCCAATATAACTCATAAGTTGAACCCACTAAAAGAAATAGTGGATAAAATGGCTCTCTGCAGTTAAGTAATAATATATATTACAATTATATGGAAGCACCAGTGCATAATAAGCTCACAAATATTACCCTTCTGCCATCCCAAGATAAGTGTGTGCCAAATCTATACCAATAGAGGACAAAAAAGGGGAGTGCTATACATATGATCCAACTAAGTAATACCCAATAAAGGCAAGGAGGCAAAAGTAAATCACTAATGGACAATATGTATGGCAAATAGGCTATACTAAAAAAAAAATATATGATAAAATCACATAGACATATTCAATAACAGACATTGAAAACCATAACAGTGTAAAATCGAATATAATAATGGACAGTCCTGTGGAGTCTGACAGTATTTCATTCAAGGAAAATCTAAACCGCACCAAATTAGAATCACTCTATATCAGACTTTGGTTAAGATCAAGTTGTACCTTCATTGTTCTCCATTAATAACATCATCTTTCTTCCAAGGCCACGATTAGTTGGGAGGGCAGCAACCAGGTTACAAAAGGATCACAGATTCATCAACATGTTACGCGTTCTCATGTTGATGAAACATGTTGATGAATCTGTGATCCTTTTGTAACCTGGTTGCTGCCCTCCCAACTAATCGTGGCCTTGGAAGAAAGATGATGTTATTAATGGAGAACAATAAAGGTACAATTTGATTTTAAAAGGATAGTAATACTTAAAATGTAAAAAAAAAATATGTTGTAGGGTTTATCCCCCTGAGTAAAACAAGAGTACTCCCACTGCTGAAAGGTGTTTCATTCAAAAGTTATTAATTTTCAAAGTTGAATTTTTTAGGTGCAATATCACAGTGGCCTGAAATTGTACAGTGGCGCTGTTGCTACACCATCCTATACACAGCTCTGGTCCCGGGACCATAAATCTCAATAGGGGGGATAAACCTTACAACATATTTTTTTTTTACATTTTAAGTATTACTATCCCTTTAACCAAAGTCTGATATAGAGTGATTCTAATTTGGTGCGGTTTACATTTTCCTTGAATGAAATTTGATATTAGGGAGAGAGAGCCATATTAAACCAGCACAAAGGCTATCACTTATGAAGACACGTTTACACTCTGAGCTGTGAAGAGTTAATAGAAGATTGATAAAGGTTTGATTGTGAATATCTGTACACCCAAAGTTAACTGGAGCCGCTTATTTTCCTTTTCGAGTCTGACAGTTTGGCAGCTCTAAATGGCTTCTTCCAGAATAAATGCAATAAGTTCTTTGTAAAAGTTAGTAAGTATATACACCCAGAGATGACATATGGGTGTAGAGTACCTCATCCGGTTATATGTGGAATAGTAAAGCGATGATCTGGTTGACTTCTCCAGTCCTCTTGTCCTCTGTTAAGCCCTGCGCTACTGATCGTAATTAGCAAAGTAGAGTTCACATCCTGGATATAGACGGTCCTGATGTTTGTTATTTGGAGTCTGCAGCAATTTTATTCTTTGTATCGAACTGTGAACATTTGCCATTCATCATCTTGAAAGAAATAGTCCTCTGACATGCCGAAGAGGCTTGTATGTGAGAATTCTGCCTTAAGTCCTTACCCCCATGCTTAAAGGGATAGTAATGTTTCACAATAAAAGCAGCTTCAATTAATCTTCATAGTATTTGGGCCATGGAGAGTGTTATTTAAATACTGTCAGGGTAGAAGTTCAAGAGTAATTGAATGATAATGTATCCCCCTCCCGCCCCTTTTACTGATGTAACACTGCTCACCTCAGAGCAGCACGACTGTCCGGATAGATCGCAGAGTGGGACAATCTTCATTAAGCAAAAGGAAAAACCTGTGAAGGGGGCAGGGTTTTCCTTATGCTCACAGTAAGAAGATTGTCCCTTGCTGTGAGCTGTCTGTTAAAGAGACCAGATTCCACATCTGAGAGGAGGTGGTTTACAGTAGGTAAAAGGGGCATGAGGGGGATACTTTATCATTCAATTACCCTTGAACTACAACTCTGACAGTATTGAAATAACATTCTCAAAGTACTATGAAGATTAATTGGTGCTGCTTTTTTGTGACATTTACTATCACTTTAAGATCTGCACAGCCCTGATCAAGCTATAAAGTTACATCTTGGGAGAACCCCAATCAGCAGTGAACTCTACTTTGCTTATTACCATCAGTAGCTGGCATGGGTTAACTGAGGACAAAAGGATGAGAGAAGGCAGCCAGATCATCACTTTGCTATTACACATATAGGGCTGGATTCTATTGCAGGTGCTAATTTTATCTCTGCTTTTATCTCCTGTTTTCTCCATAGACTTCAATAGGAAAATGCTTGATAAAACTGGTGTTAACATTTTGCACCTGCAATAGAATCTGGCCCTTAGCCGGAAGATGTACTCTACACTCATACGTCAGCTCTAGGTGTATATACTTACTAACCTTTATAAATAACTTATTATATTTATTCTGGAAGCAGTAATTTAGAGCTGCCATACTGTCGGACTCCACAGGATTGTCCATTATTATATTCTATTTTACACTGACATGGTTTTCACTGTCTATTATTGAATATGTCTATGTGATTTTATCATATTTTTTCTTTGCCTCAGAATGTTGTACTTGCAGCTCCTGTAACTGCTTTAACCCCTTAACGACCGGCTGATTGGCGAGGCACGGTCAGTTAAGGACCACAGATCATTTTTTTTTTTCTTCCACTTCCAGACTCCCCGAACGGCGTGCAGCTGCCGGGGGAGCCCGGAATTCCATGACGGTCATAGTATGTCATGGGTCATTCAATCAGATCAACCCTTGACGTACTATGACCGTGAAGGGTCGTTAAGGGGTTAAAAAAAAAAAGCAATGGACACCTATCTAGCACAGAACAATATTGACAGTTATGACAGATGGCCTCAATGCAGATAGGTTGTTGATCCAGGGAACTGACTTCCATTTGGAGTCAGGAAGGAATTTTTTTACCCACTTGGGATTATACTGGAAAAGGCTTCAGGGTTTTTTTTTTTTGTTTTTTTTGTTTTTTTTTTGTGCCTTCCTCTGGATCAACGGGTGATTTTGCACGGGCTGGACTTGATGGACGCATGTCTTTTTTCATCCTTATCAACTATGTTATTAAAGCCTATTTGCCATATTTATTGTCCATTTATTGCCCCTATGGGGCAAACTAACTGCCCTATAGGGGATAAATAAACATTGTCTTTGGTTTAAATGGGGATTTTAGCTGCCTAAAATGTTAGAGAGGTCTCCTAACCATTGCTCCACAATGTATTTGATTCCTCTTTAGCATTCAAGGGGTAGGATACTAGAGATACCCTAAAGATATTGGCTTTGCAAATAAGGCCTTTAAAAGCCAAAGTTCAACTGCTATTCTGATTGTGTACAGAAGTAATTCTTGGCTTATGTCTCTGTTCCTCCCCCAACCCCCGACAGTGCTGACCTCTCTCCCAGCATTGGCACTTGCCCCCAGTACTCCAACGAAGGAGTCCTCCCCTGGAGGGGTGAATGGGTTGGAGGTATCTGAACAGCAGCGGCCCTGGCTGTACTTGGAGGAGATGGTAAACTCCCTGATCAGCACTGCTCAGCAGCTGAAGACCTACCTGGAGCAGGCAAAGAGTGAAGCTGCAGCCGAAAGGAAGGAGGTAAGGATGGGCCTGGGCAGATTTTATTGAAATTGTTAGACATATGCAGGTGAAATAGGAATAATTGGGACACATGAATAAAGGCAAACATGGAACAATTCTGGAACAAACCAGGTTTGGACCTCAAGGGCTACCGACAGGCCAGGAGGGTCAGTCATAATGAATGAGCCCCTGTTTAACTCACAGTGCACAATCAAGGAAATACTTAAACTCTGGAGCGCTGGTAAACCTTGAGGACAGAACTTGGGCAGTCTTGATAATGTTGGTGATTCCTTATTCTGCCTAACTGATAATCTGTCTTTACCTCTTAGGCAGTTCTGCTTCTGTGGGAACAGACCTTCCAACCTATCTGAGCCTATGTTGTGAATCCTGGCTGACCAACATGACACCCAATATGGGGGGGTACTACAGTGCCCATGGTCCCCAGCAAGCCATAGGCCTGGTACAATCTCAGCATTTACTACTTATAACAATATGAGTGCAACCAAAGGCAACATTTTTCCATTACACAGAATAGGCAAACACTTAAGAAGCCAAACTTTGAGGGGATGCCTGAGACATGACAACTATGCTTGTTTGGTGTGTGACGTGCAATCACCCAAGGTCCTATTATACAGCAAGATCCACAGACATATCTCTGTGCAGAGTCTTTCTATATTTGAAAGATATAACACACACAATATGGGAGGGATCAGGGACCTCTGTGTGAGAGAGAATTTGTTCTATTTCTTTGTGGTCCTATTTGAACATTGAGGGATTCTTGCCCTGTTTCATCATAATTGATGACTTCCCAATTGGTTGTTATGCTTTGAGGATTGATGAGAGTGGACATGTGCCTAGATTTTGTGATGGATCTTCTTTGATATGATGATAATATGAGTGACTATTGAATGTTGATTTGGTACTCCTTCTACTTAAGTCAGTCACATGCTATATATTCGTATACATTTTGCTTGAATTTTTTTGGATTGTTATATAAAGTGAAGCTCCAGACCTATTACTTTTGGGTTCGCTAATTTTTAATAGTGAATATGGCTCCAGTTATAGTAAGATTAAGAACTGTTGCAGTGTTATGATTGTGAAGTAGAACCGGAACACATGGTTGCTATAGAATGTCCACAAATGGACTTACCATGGAATGTGTCTGATGAACCAAATATGATATCAGTGATACATCCGATAAGAGTTCTGTATAAGAAAATGCTGGGAAAGAATTATTTATTGTTAATGGAGCTGTATGAGAAATGGTTAACCGGTCCAAAACGCCTCGTTGTTAAAGGTTTAGAATGGACTCCTGACCTCATTTAATATTTTTATGAATGTTAGTTGTTTGAGGTTTTTCAAAGATCATCTTTGTTTGGATCTATAATTGGAAGTCAGAGTTCTAATGTGGCACTTCTCTATATGTGAATACATTCAGATAGGCTGGATTGCAAGTATACTAAAGGGGCAATGCCATGCTTGGTGGACTTTGTAGTTTCTGTGCTATAGGCTTGATGTATAGGGTTTTGTGAAATAAGGGGTAGAACATATTTTTGGTCACTGGATATCCGCATGGATTTAGTAAATGCAATTTTTCATTTTTCTAAATTTGTGTTGCGTGGTACAGAGTCATTTGTTCCTGTTCATTATTGACTGTTTCAAACCTGTTCTCCCAGAATACTGCTCCCAATATTACCAGACCCCCTGCCGCTCTCCTTTCCATACCCACAACACACGTCAGTGAGATGATCTGTAATTAAGGGCTCGATCCAAATGTTGGCGTCGACAGAAAAAACTGGCGATGGTGGATTTGTACGTCAAATAAGCAATGCAAATGTTCCCACTAGTAAGAAATAACGGCAGTTCTGAAACACACGTTGCCCGTCGCCAAAACATCAAAATCTCGCCCATTGAGGACAATGTAGAAGCGAAGCCCAGAGCCATTCAAATGTTGGAGTAAGGCTAATGTGAGTTAAATTGCAACATTTTCCTCCAGAAATCTAACACCCATTTTTTTGGCAAACATCACACAACTCAGAGTAGAAAACCACCATTGAGGAAAATAAAACAGAGAAGCAAGTCATCCGAGGACACAAGCCAAGCATACAGAGGTCAGATATTAATCCCTGCAATGCCTAGCAAATACAACAACAAGGCCTACAACAGTGGTTCACAACCCCTCCACCTAAGACACCCCTAACATGCAATCATGATGTTCCAGGGCACCCCTCGAGGGCACAAGGGAATTCCCAATTAAAAATAACATGCCCAATATCAGATCCCACTGTGTCAATGGCAATGAGGAGAATATAGTGCATCAAATATGCCATACACACATCTCCCCAAAAATGTGTAAAATTAATATTACTAATGCAGAACATGGCAACATGGGAAAAATTACGCACCCTGGGCTGTTGCACATGGCGCACTAACATGACATGACACCCTGGTTGTGAACCACTGGCCTGCACCATACAAACAAGACAAACAATAAGAATCGAGCAACCCTACAGGGACAAGGGGAACACAAAGCAGCACCACATAAGCCATCCCAAAACACCTTTGACCAACAGGGGTTAACACACAACACGACATGCACACCTCTCACTCTAACAACAAATCAAGCTCACCTATGTAACCTCAGCAGTCCATGGAGACAAAACACACACCTGACAGGTACATACCAATTACAAATAATCACAACTCTAACCACAGACACACCAGAAAACAATTACCTGGATAACACACACCATACCATTAGTCCATTATGACCACATGATACAGAAAAAAGGGAAGAAAGGAAGGGGTTAACCAACCAGAGGAGAACCACCAGGCGGTACCCCCCCCCCCCGAATAACTGACGCACACTCTGGGAGTATACCAAACAAAAGCTTTATCAGACAATACAAATTCCAACACTGAATAATGCCTCTATAGACCGAAAGCAAGTATATGTAAAGCAAACGTGCAATACCATGTATCCACAAACAATTCAAAGTGGCCCATTAGCAATGTGCAATATTATCATACATATAAAGTGCAAAGTGTTAATAATAAGCAAAGTATGAATACACATCATATACTTAACTGTATGACTCCAGGAGTCACACAGTTTGATCTTTCCCTTGTGCTCTTACTTACATTAATCGAGATAAGCCTGATCTGGCGTGTCTCCCCCTCCTCCCCAGGGATCTCCCTCCCCTACACTGACCAGGGATGCCCACCTGCATCTCTTCCTCCTCTCCTCCTACACACCCCACCCCTCTCTCCTCTCCTCTCCGTTCCTCTCATCCACTCACACCCAGGCACTCACTCAGGCCCTCACACACTCACTCACTCACTCTGTCACTCACAGACTCACACTGTCAAAAAAAATATAAAGTGTATGTGTTTTACTAACAAAAAAAATATGGGCTATGTGTGTGTGTGTGTATGTGTGTTTGAATGCGTGTAATTGGTATGTACAAAAGTGTATTATGTGTCGCTATGTGAGCTGTCAATCTCTCCTTCTACCTGTGTGTGTGCGCGCCTCAACTCCCTTACTTTAACTAACCTCCGCTCCTTGGGTCCAGAGATCTAGCTCTTCGAACTCGATAACAGACAAAGGTACATAGGTGATTTTGGGTCTATTTATAGTTTATTCAACTCAGCTTGATACTTTGGGGTGCTGTGATTGGCTGGGGCACTAGGTAACGTCGGACATTTCGCTTGTTTTTTTTTTTTTTTTAATGTAACATTTCTTGCATTTAACATGTGTTTTGCGGCAATGATGAGGTAAGATTTTAGGCGACTCCTGTTTTGTAGTTTTTGTATGTTTTGTAGGCCGTCGCACGTTAACTCTTCTGGGTAAGAAACATTTGCATCTCACGTTACCCAGTCTTGGTGAACTCGTGAAGGCAGTGTTTTTCTTCACCCTGGTTTTAACTCCAACATTTGCATTGAGCCCTAAATCCTTAATCTTCTTAAGGGACAGGTCTCATTGCAGCTGAAACCTGGTTTTAATCCTTAGTGACTGAAATGCCTTAAAGGGTCAGTCTCACATTGAATAAAAGTGAACTAATGGCATTGAGGTACTGTAATTAATGGGTTAATCCTTTGAGCATCCTGCCACTGAATACACATTCTGACAATGGCAGCGAGAAAAAAAAAATAATGGAAATTGGAAGCTCTTGTTTTACTACTATTGAGGCTGATATACTAAGAGGATCTGGAATAATTGTTCGGCAAACTAACGGCACAATAGGGGACCTAGAAACATCCTCCAAATTTTAAAGGGATAGTAATGTTTCACAATAAAAGCCGCTCCATTTAACCTTCATAGTATTTGGGCAATGGAGAGTGTTATTTCAATACTGTCTGAGTTGTAATTAAGAGTAATTGAATGATAAAGTATCCCCATCCCGCCCTTTTACTGATGTAACACTGCTCACCTCAGAGCAGCAAGGTGCAGTCCAGGTGGATTGCAGAGAGGGACAATCTTCAGTTAGCATAAGGGTAAAGCTTGTCAAGGGGGGCAGGGTTTTCATTGTTCTCACAGTAAGAAGATTGTCCCTTGCTGTGAGCTGTCTGGTCTCTGGACCAGAGTCTACATCTGGGAGGGGAGGTGTCTTACACTAGGTAAAAGCGACGGGAGGGGGATATGTTATCATTCAATTATATTGAAATAACACTCTCCTTTGCCCAAATACTGTGAAGATTAATTGGAGCTGCTGTGTTTGTGAAACATTACTGTCCCTTTAATTTAGTTGAATGGAGAGCTCAACCCCTTGAATGCTATAGAGGTCTCCAATGCATTGCAAAGCAATGCCTTGTAGACCTCTTTAACATTCAAGGGGTTAAAAGCCCCATTTACATCAATGATGATTGTTTTTTGTAGTCTACGGTGCCGTTTGTTTTCCCCCAAATTACTCCAGTTCTTAGTATATCAACATCATTATTTTTGCATCCCCCTGTGCTTTATTGATTACACCATGATGACCTTAATGTTCATGGGATTGATTAATGACATTAATAACATTAATAGCACATTGGGAGTAGTTCATGTTTTCAAAACCTTAACCCTGTGTTTTACATCTTTTGTTCTTTTACTCTTGGATTTGTAATCTTTTGTTCAAGTGAAAATGTTTATGCTAGTTTAAACAAAAGAGATTAATTGGATTAATTCAAGATTACCATGTGATCACCTCTTATATACAACACCTGTCATGAGAGGAGTAACCTTGTTGGAAAGGACAGACTCTTCCCTTTGCAAGGGTACCCCTTAAGTTAATAGAAACTGGGGAGGTTGAGATAGTCTGAGACCCCTTCCAGCTCCTATTCATCATTTTTTTTTTTTTTTTTTTACATTTTTTTAAAGGAGCAGTAACCTTTTTTTATGAAAAAATATATATAGTAGGGCTTTTCCTGTTGAGTAAAATAAGGGTACTTCCACTGCGGAGAGATCCATATTTCCAGTGCTATTATAGTGTAAACCTGTGTTTATTTACATTAGCATTGCCTGGTAGTGGTCAAATTCCAATTAGTTATTCTGTTAGATTCTAATGGAGAGGAAAGTCAGTGACTTACAGTTCTCCACAGAATGTGATAGAAACTGCCTGTCGCTTCCTGTCAGTTAGAACTTTTAGAAAGTAAACGCAGTAAATTAACTTCCTGATTATTTGAACTTTTATAAATTTTGAATAAAACAACTGACAGCAGTGGCAGTGCCCTTGTTTTACTCAGCAGAAAAAGCTCTATAACATAAATGTTTTCATAAAAAAAAAGTTTACTGCTCCTTTAAATAATGCCAGGTGATCATATGATCACCCCTTGATGTTAGAAAGTGGGTACCCCAGAATTTCTAGAAGTCAGAGGGGCAGAGATGAGCTCTGTTAGTGCTCCATTCTGCTTCATACACTAACCTGGAGCCTCTATTGGGATAAAGGACCTGCAATGACATCATTGCCCATATGCATGATGATGATACCATAGCTGGGAACTCTACGGATTTGCCCCTGAGACTCCCGTTTTCTCTTCTAATTACTGGATCTCCGTGGCAGAGGCTGATTCTCCGGATGTGGGGAGTTTTAAATAAAACTCTGCCCACTTCTGCATCTTATAAGTATGCTCATTGCACTCCGCACCAAGTTCTTCTCTTTTCCAGGCTATTTCTCAGGGTTTTTTTGTATAAATGTGAAGCCCTTCCCCCACTCACGATTAAACCCCACCCCTTTTCTGACACAAATCTCATCATTGATATCCCCCAGCAGCACCAGAGGACTCCCCTCCGGGTATTCCTCATTGCAAAGTTCCCAGGTATGATTAGGCCCTGATGGATCTTCCTTATGGGGCTGAAGATATTCCCCCACCAGGAGGACCCATTAAGCAGCTTTGAATGGTCTGCTAAGGATATTGGGCATAATGTCCTTGACAGCCAAGTGGTTAATCAGAGAACCAGTCATTTACTTAACTCACCTGTGCACAAGCAGGGAAATTCTAAGGCATGGCTTTTTATGGGTCGCTGAGGAAAGGGTTGGGAACCACTGCCTTAGTCACCTGCATGTACATGTAAGCACTCTTATCAGTACTGCCAATGTGCCCAGTTCACTTATTGCAATCCTTTAGACTGCAATGACGTAAGTTTAAATGAAAATGTAAGGAGCCAATTGGCTTCCCACAATAACAGACCAATCAAGTCTCTTCAACACAGACGGGAGCAATGTAACTGCTTAAAGGGCCAATCTGCTTAAATGGTCACTGACCAATATAAAAGTCATAAAGGTGAAAATGCAGTCAGTTCCCTGCTAGATCAGGCACTGAAACCATTTTTTTTCCTTTTTAAGACTTAAATATGCCAAAATCCCTCCTCTTAATGCCACATTATCAAAGGGGAGGACAGTGAGCATTTCTGGGTGTTCCTTTCCTCTACACTATTTTGTAAAAATGTAGTAACCCTTAACCCCTTAAGGACCGGGGAATCCGTGCCGCGACCCGACTGAACGACCACGGAGCTAATTTTTTTTATTGCTCCGTTGCGTTCCGGACTCCCCAAACGGCGTGCAGCTGCGGGGGGAGCCCGGAATTCGATGACGGTCATAGTACGTCATCGGTCATTAAGTCAAATCGACTCTTGACGTACTATGACCGTCAAGGGTCGTTAAGGGGTTAAGGACCTCATTGTTCAGGGGTGGGGTGCACTGGTGGACCAACACATTTATTTTTGTGATCGGTTCTCTCAGTGATGACAATGTTCCTCGTTGGCGTGCAATGATCACAAAATGTCATGACGTGTCAGGGCCGTCACAGGTTCTTAACTCCGTGACCATTGTGATGTCCTGTCTTTACCGGGTTAAACAAAACATTGCTCAGTCACTTTAGTCACTTTAGCACCTTAAGTACCAGTTTTTTTTTTTGTTTTTTTTACATGCAAGGACATTTCATTCGCTGATCTGACACATGTGAGAGATCAAATATACTGGCTTGCTAAGGGAAATGCTGAAACTGACTACTCCGGTCTTTATATAGGCGAACAGGCAGAGCCGAGATCGCGTTAGTAAAAAATAATTATTTCACTGAAAAGGTCTTCTACATGTGCTTTCAAACCAAGCACATGTAGAAGACCGTTTCATTGAAATAATTCTTTTTTACTAACGTGATCTCGGCTCTGCAGCAGAGCCGCCTGATGAAAATAAGACCGGATATCCCTGCAGTCAGTACAACTCTTACTTCAGGGAAGGGGGAGGGAGGGGGGAACTTTGCGTTCTGTTATCTCTCAAACCATAAAGGTTTGAGAGATGAACCTGGGGGCAATTCAGTTCTTTTTCAAATAGCTACAATATGGGGAATAGTAATATTTAAGTACTACTATCCCTTTAACAACACATTTATTTGAGTTTTATTGTTGTGGAGCAATTTTAATAAACACTACTCATTCTGGTCTCCGAAAAAGAGGAACAAAAGGGTAGAAAAGAGGAACAGAGGGATTTGGGTCTCAAAGCGGGACACTTGGGAGGTATGCTTTGCAGTGCATTGGAGACATCTGTAGCATCCAGGAGGGTTAAAAGTGGTTATGGTTTCTTCTCTGTGTTACCCTTATTGTTTTACTATTAATACTAGTGTAAAAGCCCGTGTACACGGGCCAAGGTCTGGGTGATGTTAACCCTTTGAGTGCCAGAGGGGTATGCAACGCATTACTTTGCAATGCATTGAGTACCCCTCTGGCACTCAAAGGGTTAAGAGGCTGGTCCTGCTCTGCATCCTGCCTCCGATGCAGTCATGCACTGTAGAGACTGTTTGAAAGCACAGAATACTCCCAGCATTCCGTGCTCCCAGCATTCCGTGCCTTCGGGCAGTCTCTATTGCGCATGACGGCTTCTGACAAACATCCTAGCAAATTATTATATAGGATATTTTACAGAAAGGTTAGAAGGTACATGGATTGGACTCCTAGCATAGCTATTCAAGTCTGATGCATTTAGGGAATTGAAATATGCTTGTTCTAGGTATAAAAAGTAATTTGATCAATTCTGGAGCAAGGCAACTATATCAAGTGGAGGGGTGATACAAATACCGCACACTTCCGTTGATTTAAGAGGGGCTTTTAATCCTTTGAATGCAATAGAAATCTACAGCGCATTTATAGTGTCCCCTGTGTAATGTGACCAGATCTCAATGAGTTAGTTGGTTTTCTGCACAATTGCTCATCTTTTGCTTCTTGCATAGAGCCACGAGGGCCTTATTTAGGAAGCTAAAGAGGACCATTTGTGGATAGGGTTGCCACCTTTTCCTCAAAAAAACACCGGCCATTGTTGTGGGTCGATGAGGGCGGAGCCACAAAAGGGAGGAGAAGCAAAAGGAAGGGGCCACAAAAGGGGCAGAACCACTCAATGTTACATGACCCTACAAAATTGAGCTTCAGGCTCCTTGTTACAGGTACCAGGTGCCAGGAGCTCAGTTCTTATAAAGCTCTGTGGATATCCTAAGCATAGTAATTTTCACACATGGGCCTTAACCCTCTAATGTGCAGAGACGTCAAAGCTTCGTGTTGCACACACCTCTGGTTCAGGGTTAAAGTCACAGACCATCAGCACAGCTGGGGTACAGCTGAAATCCCACTAGCTCTTCTGTAAATGTGGTCTCACGCTGCCCTCCTTCCTTCCTATTCTCCTAGTCAAGGGAAGAAGTTTATTTACTGCTCCCCCTAGTGAGGGCACTTACCCATGTGCAAAGGAAAATATACAGGAGCTGACAGCTACACTGATGGGTGTGGAAACTCACATATGCTATGATAAGAAAGATACCACTCTCAAAACACTGGGCTCACAGAATAAAGAAAGAACAAGATGGTCACTCCAGAAAGCACTCACTCAGCTGTCTCAAATACTATGTAGTATAAAAGGAGTGGGTGAGAGAAGAGGAAGTCCATACAACCCCACACAGGGGAACTGTTCACTCAAACTACAACAAATTAGCCCTTTAAAGGCGAGAGAGGTACACTGCGTTGCACACCCTTCTGCACATCTCAGGAGCCAAGAGCACAGCAGACGAGGACTTAGAAGAGAACTACTAAGTTCTAGAGCATATTCGGCCGGTTGTGGATTGCTGGTTATTAGGAATAGAAGCTGTGGTATCAGTTCTGTTGTCTCTTTGAAAGAAAATGTGCAGGGGAAACAAGTCACTCCCTTCCCCAAATGCACACGCAAACACATACCGGCTTTTCAATTGCCGGTATACTAGTTATACCGGCACCGGCTCCAGTGCACTAATTAACGGCTGTGCCGGTAAAATACCGGCCGGGTGGCAACCCTATTTGTGGAACAAACCAATTGTACCACAGGGAATGCATAGAATGTTATACACCTTTTCTGAGTAAAACAAGGGCATTCAATATTGTCATTTGCTTTATTCACAACTAGTGTAAAAGCCTGTGTACACGGGCCAAGGTCCGGGTAATGTTAACCCATTTACTTCCTAGAAGTTCTAATTGACAGGAAGTGACTTGGCAGTTTCTATCACATTCTATGGAGAACTGTGTGTCACTGACCTTCCTCTCCATTAGAATGTAACAGAATTACTAATTGGAATAGTACCTCTAGAGGGCACTTCTTATGTAAAAAAAAACAAAAAAAACCCACAGGTTTAAACTGTAAAAATTCTGGAAATAAGCATCTCTCAGCATTGGGAATACCCTTATTTTGCTCAACAGGAAAAGCCCTACAGTATATATTTTTTCATAAAAAAAAGTTTCCAACTACTTTAAATACGACATTTATCCCCGTGAATGCTAGAGATCATTGCAGTGGTGACCTACCTAGCATTAACCCCCATTTAATTCAGTGAATTTAAGGAATTTTGTCTGCTGCAGTCCACGTAGTTTGATTCTGAATTGATCTTATTTACTTCCTGAATATGTTGTTTTTAATTTGGCATGACAATCTAGGTTTCTTTATTAATGTCTGTTCTTTTGCAGTTTTCCAGCCCTTTGTTCCAGCAGACAGAGGACATGGATGGAAAACATGAGATTCTTCTAAGGGTAAGTCTGACAAACACTGGGTTCATTTTTTTAATTTTTCAGTATTGTTCCATATCCTCACAACCTTGTCGTTCTGCAATAACAGAGTGGAGACTCTCATTTTTTTTTAAATTTATTTTAACATAGTAAATTTTTTAACATAGTAAATTAGGTTGAAAAAAGACACAAGTCCATCAAGTTCAACCTTCGCTTCATACCTCAGTAACTAAGAATTTTATAGCTTTCCTGCTACCAATTAAATTAGTCTTTATCAGACCTTCCTGATCTGCCTACTGATAAACAGTATAACTCTGTATGTTCCCTTTTGAAAGAAATGTATCTAATCTTCTCTTAAATGTGTCCATTGTATCTGCCATAACTACCTCCCTGGGCAATGAATTCCACAATTTGACAGACCTTACCGTAAAAAAACCCTTCCTCTGCTGAAGTTTAAACCTCCTTTCCTCTAATCTCAAGAGGTGTCCCCTGGTCACCTGAGCAGGCCTTGGAATAAATAGCTCACCGCAGAGATCCTTGTATTGACCTCTCATATACTTGTACAATGTGATAAGGTCTCCTCTTAGTCGTCTTTTCTCTAGAGTAAATAAACCAAGTTTGTTTAGTCGTTCCTCATATGTCAAGTCCTCCATACCCTTAATTAATTTTGTTGCTCTCCGCTGTACCCTCTCTAGTTCTAGTATATCCTTTTTCAGAACCGGTGCCCAAAATTGCACTGCATACTCAAGGTGAGGTCTTACCAATGATTTGTATAATGGCAAAATAATGTTATCCACTCTTGCTTCAATACCTCTTTTTATGCAAGACAGGACTTTGTTTGCCTTTGCTACTGCTGTTTGACACTGGTCACTGTTTCTAAGTTTGTAGTTGACAAGGATACCCAGGTCTTTTTCTAGCAACGAGTCACCTAAAATTATTCCATTAAGTTTATAAGTAGCCTTGGGATTGTTTCCTCCCAAATGCATGACTTTACACTTCCCCACATTAAACTTCATATTCCACATGTTTGCCCATTTTATTTATTTATATTTTTTTTTCTGTGATAAATACCTTTAGTTCTAATTAAATCCAAATGCAACCTGAACAATCTGACAACTGGATGCTAAAGAGGTCTTAAAGGGATAGTAATGTTTCACAAAAACAGCATCTCCAATTAATCTTCATAGTATTTGAGCCATAGAGAGTGTTATTTCAATACTGTGAGAGTTGTAGTTCAAGAGTAATTGAATTATAAAGTTTCCCCCTCCCGCCCCTTTTACCTAGTGTAAGCCATCTTTTCTCAGATGTGGAATCTGGTCCGTAGACCAGACAGATAACAGAAGGGGACAATCTTCTTACTGTGAGAACAATGAAAGCCCTGCCCCCCTTGACAAGTTTTTCAGCTTTTTCTCTTATCTTAATTGAAGATTGTCCCTCTCTGCAATCTTCCTGGACACTCCCTTCTGCTGTGGCTGAGCAGTGTTACATCAGTAAAAGGGGCAGGAGGGGGATACTTTGTCATTGAATTACTCTTGAACTACAACTCTGACAGAATTGAAATAACACTCTCCAGGGTCCAAATACCATGATGATTAATTAGAGCTGCTTTTATTATGAAACATTACAATCCCTTTAAAGAAGAACACTTCTAATAACTTCTAGCTTACTGTACTAAGGTCAGAGAGTCTCAATCCTTTGAGTGCCAGAGGGGTACGCAGTGTATTGCTTTCCTCTCTGTCACTCAGAGTTAATGGCTGTATGAATTTTGCCCTTTTTCCTTGGTTCAAAATATGTTGTCAATCTATCCTAGATGTCATATCCATGGGGCAGACATGGCAGTTGCTGGTAGTTTTTTGTTTTTTTTTCAAGCTGAAACAGGAAGTATGTGTGATTGTTATTAAAGCGGAACTACCACGTTAAATAAAGTCACCCTGCAATACTTAGGCAGATGGCGATTAGCTTAATAATAGTTATTTTACCTCTCAAAAGTAGCCACTTATAAAGTAATCCTTAAGCTTCCATGATTGATGGCCAGGTTAGTGCAACCTGTGCTCCTGCACTGTCAGTCCCTTCCAGTGCCGTTCGGGCCAGTGCAATTCATCTGTAGGGAGACCGAGACTGACAGCTCAAGCGCACAGACAAGATGTCTGCACTGATGCCTGGCGTCCGGTCTCG